>CM038463.1:1953209-3316848 GCA_021464415.1 Lonicera japonica
TGAGCCTAGCCGAGGCATCTGCAGTTCGAGCCAACTTAGCCGAGATGCATCGTTTGTTTATGGACCGTCAGTTAAAAATCTAGCGAACCTCACGGAACGAGCAACCAAAGCACCCGGATTCGAATAGAAGAGCTGACAGCCGAACGCAGTCAGCCACCGCCGGGGGTGATTGAACGACTACCAACGAATCGAGATCCGACAAGCATCTGCCACATGTGCTTCCCCGATCCAAGGAACAACCCCCACCAACGGGTTCCATCATAGCCGCGTCCCGTTCAAACTGACCCCAACAATCAGAACCAATGGGCCCCAGATTCAGGCCCTACTTATCAACAACAAGAACCACCCATAGTTTCGCCACAACCTCAAGTACAACCCGGCTTTGACCCCCAATACCAACCATGGCCACAAATTCCCGCAAGGCCTATCCAGCCTCCGGCCCCAGTAGCCCCTCTTAATGAATACCCAGACATCAACCGACTCCATGCAGTGTATGCAGAATCAGTTATAGCTCGGGAACAGCCCGACGAGGTGTCAAGAGAGAGTGAAGAAATGAAGAAACTGAAAGAGCAGATGAAGGTCCTACAAAGGGAGATTTCTCTGATAAAAGGGGCAGACGAATCACAGATATGAATGCCGCTCCCTCTACCCAGAGCAAGATTAACCCAGGGATTCAAGCTCCCTTCCATCACCAAATTCACAGGAACCACGCCTCCTAAAACCCATCTTCAATCCTACATCAGATCCATGCAAGTATTCGGGTGTGGAGAGCCGGAGTTGGCCCAAGCCTTTCACATGACCCTCACGGGGGCCGCCTTGAGATGGTTTTTTGATCTGGAGAGACACCACACGAAAACTTGGGGAGATGTCGTCAAGGAATTTATGACCAAATACGGGTCCAACAAGGATTTGAAAATTACCCGTAAACACATGGAAATGGCCAAGCAAGGCGAGAAAGAAAGCTTCAGCGATTTTGTCACACGCTGGAGAGAGATGGCCTCCCAAATGTCCAAACGGCCCAATGAAGAAGAACAGTTAGAGATCATACAGAAGAATTTAACTCCAGCTGTATTGAGCTGCATGGGAAAACATGTATTCCCACACTTCAGAGCCCTGTTGAGTATGGGGTCGCAAGTAGAGGAAGAATTAGCCAAGAAGGCAGAGACTGATACCAAGAAAGCCGCATACACCGGGAGAAAGACAGCCACTCCAGCCGTGAATCAACTAAGCTCGTACCCATATTAACAAAATCCATTTCAACAATCACAACAAGCCCCTCCGATAAGTTGGCCTACACAAGGAGACTCTTCAAGCGCCAAGGCTAATAAAAGGAGAAACTTCTGCACCCTCCTCATTACTCTGGTCAAAAGCCTGGAACTAATCCGAAAGGCCGGACTGATCACTCCACTCAACCCGCGCCTCCCACCAAACCCTATTCCCAGCACTTGGAGAATGAATGAAAACTGTACATACCACCAAGCAGCGGGCCATGACACAGAACGATGCTTGGTTCTTCGCCATCGTATCCAGGACCTCATTGAAGCCGGAACCATCCCCGCACCCGGCGGGCCTAATGTTACTAATAATCCCCTTCATAACCACGCTCCACCTGCGGGAATTAACGCATTAACCACTGATGAAGAAGGCTTTGACCCCGTAAGACTCATTCGAGATGACCCAGCCTATAAGGCACCCACTGTGCTACCAGCAAAGGCTCAAGTTGCCCCAGGCCTCAATCCGATAATCGACCAATAGATGGCTAAGATGAACTTCCTACCCGAGCAAGGTTTAGGAAAGGCGAATCAGGGGATCTCACAGCCACTTGCAATCAAAACAAATCCCGAAAAATCTGGGATAGGATGGACCCATGATAAGAAGAAGCAACCGTGGAAACCCCGAGACCTTCCCAAGGAGACAATATGTATGACAGAAACCTCCCCCGGAACTTTCAGTTGGTCGGCAGAGCCAGAATCATCAGAAATCCCAGAAGGATCAGACCCAGCATCTCTTTGGATACAACAAATTACCCGTTCAGGAAGGGTATACCAGCCACTGCCAATGGATGCCGAGAAATCATCACCTCCTAAAGAAATAGGAGAAGATCGAGTGTTGGAACAGTTGAAGAAAACTCAGGCACATATCACCATTTGGGGCCTCTTAGTTGCCTCCAAACCTCACAGGACCGCTTTCATCAAACTTCTCGACGAAGCCATCATATCACCAAATTCTACACCCGAACAACTACCAAGCATGATCGGGTCGCTTACAGTCCAAAGAAGTCTGTCGTTTTCAGATGAAGACTTATCTCCATTGGGAAGAAAACACAGCCTGGCCCTCCATATCACCGTCCAGACCCGAGAAAAAATCCTGCCACAAGTCCTCATCGACAATGGGTCAACCATAAATGCCTGCCCCCTGAAGACCGCCAAATGCCTGGGTATCTTAGACTCAGAACTTTCCCCATCAGCTGTGACTGTTAGAGCATATGACAACACCAGAAGGGCCGTTCTGGGTTCCTTAAAACTAGATCTCATGGTCGATCCCGAAAACTTTCCGGCCGACTTTCAAATCATAGACATTCCCTCCAGTTTTAACCTCCTATTGGGAAGAGCATGGCTACACGACATAGGAGCACTCCCCTCCTCCTTATACCAGAAGATCAAGATACCATTTGAAGGGAATATAATCACCATCCAAGGAGATCCTAAGAGGACCTTGGCAGATCTGGAATTACCTGTTTTGGGCATCGAGAGCCAAAGCATACAGTTGGGAGGCTTTTCTTATGAGCCTCAAGTACAGGCTCTCACCACCCAGAGAATCGAGTATCTACCCCCTGATAATATTCCCGGTCTCAGCACCAAGATCACAAATATGCTAAAAATGATGAAATATTTACCTGGAGCCAGTCTAGGAATGGGGCAGCCAGGGTTACTCCAAGCCCTAGAACCAGTGACGAGGCACGAAAAAGAAGGGTTGGGGTACCAACACACCGAAGAAGACGACCAAGAGAGAATGAGTCGATGGCCTCAGTATCCGAGTTTTAGCTCTCTGAATGGGTTTTTCGTCAAAGAATGAGAAGACTTCCCCTTTTGCGGCTTTCAAGAACCTTGGAGAAACAGCGACGGAGAGAACCTTTCAGGATGGGAAATCTTCTATGAAGAGGACCTTTATATCAAGAAAAACGTCATACACAGCTTCTCTACCAAGTTGACAATCGGGCCGAAGGAAGAAAATGAAGACAAGAAAGATGAAGAAGAAGAAATGATCGGAGATCTCTTCGATATCATGGCTCTGGGGGATAACAAGCCAAGAGACGACCCTGTACACTTGATACACGCTGATCCGGACTACTAAGGAGGAAGGGGAAAGAGTGAAATTGTAAAGGTGAGAGGTAAGAGTGAGGGTAAGGCTAGGGAGGAGTCACTCCTAGATTTACTTTTTAAACTTGTACATGTAAACACCATTGTCAATGAAGAAGACTCTGTTTTACGTTATCCTGTTAATTTTAATTCTGTAATTGCTTATATGGAGTTGGAGAGACTAAACGAACACCCTGAACGGGAGGAGCAGCGTATACAGAGCGAGGAAGGAGACACTCTTGGGATTAACCTCGGGACAAAAGAGGAAAAAAAAGAGGTCCGTATTGGGGCAAGTCTAAGTGAGACAGAAAAAGAAGAATTCACACAAACTCTGAAAGAGTACGCGGATGTCTTCACCTGGTCCTATGCAGATATGCCAGGTTTGAACAGCCAGATAGTTATGCACGAGATACACACCAAGCCGGAATTCAAGCCCGTCAAAAAAAAGGGAAGGCCATGTACCAGCCTTACGAGCCTTCTTTGACCGGCTCCACCAGTATCAGATGAGACTCAATCCGCAAAAATGTGTGTTCGGGGTAACCAAAGGAAAACTCCTGGGGTATGTCGTCAGTAAAAAGGGAATCGAGGTAGACCCTGCCAAAGTCCTAGCTATCCGAGACATACCCGAGCCCCGTACTGAGAAAGAAGTTCGGGGATTTTTGGGTAATCTGCAGTACATCAGCAGGTTCATTTCTCAGCTCATTCAAACTTGCGAACCCATCTTCAAACTCCTGAGGATGTTATCACCAGGAGAATGGGACGATCAGTGCCAGGAAGCTTTTGACAGAATAAAAGACTACCTCTCCAAACCTCCAGTGTTAGCCCCGCCACAAACCGGACTACCACTAATTCTATACCTGACCGTCATTGATTCAGCCGCAGGAGCCATGCTAGCCCAACATCTGACCGATACACGGAAAAAATAGGCCATCTACTACATCAGCAAGAAACTGTCCCCATTCGAGATAAACTACACCCCATTGGAGAAATCATGCACCGCTCTTGTCTGGGTAACACAAAAATTACGGCACTACATGTGGTTTTTTCGGTCATCCTGGCATCACGAATTGATCCGTTGAAATACCTTTTCGAGAAACCAGCTCTCTCGAACCGTATGGCAAAATGATTATTTTTGCTCTCCGAATTCGACATCACCTACATGACCCAGAAGGCAGTCAAACGCAAGATCATAGCTGATTACCTGGCCCACAATCCGATATTGGGGGACATGTTAGAAGAAGCCGAGTTCCCGGATGAAACTATCATGAATGTCAAAGTCGATGAAGACTGGAAATTATACTTTGATGGGGCCGCCAACCGAAACGGAAACGGGATAGGCATCCTTTTAGTCTCTCCAGACCAAACTCACTCCCCGGTATCGTATCGTCTAGATTTCTTTTGCACCAATAACATGGCCGAATATGAAGCCTGCATACTCGGGTTAGAGATCGCACTCCAAAGGGGTATAAAGAGAATACAGGTATACGGAGATTCGGCGCTAGTGGTCCACCAAGTTCTGAAGGAATGGAAGATCAGAGATGAGAAATTAGTCCCTTACCTTGCCCGACTGGAGGATGTCACAGGAAGGTTTGAGCATGCAGAGTTTTACTATGTCCCCAGGTCACAGAACAATTTTGCTGACGCACTTGCAACCCTGGCATCTATGATTGATATCCCGGAGGGGATGGAAGAAATAACTCTTACAGTACAAAAGAAATCAAGACCAGCACACTGCATGCCCCTCGAGGTATAGAATGAAGAGGAAGGGGACTCAACCACTTGGTTTTACGATATCTGGAACCTGTTAAAAAATCACCAGTATCCCGAGCAAACAGACAAAAAAACACGGGTCACATTTAGGAGATTAGCATCAGGATTCATACTTTGTGCCGGCAGGCTATATAAAAGGAACTACGACGGGACCCATCTCTAATGTCTCACAGAAGAGTCCGTTAAAGTAATGGATCAGATACATGGGGGCGATTGTGGACCTCACATGAGCGGCCATACACTTGCCCGCAAGATCATCAGACAAGGCTATTACTGGTCTACCCTGCAGAACGACTGCGTTAATCACGTATGCCATTGCCACAAGTGCCAAATTTATGCTAAATCTCATAAACTTCCTCCGAAGGAGTTGTACAACATGACTGCTCCTTGGCCTTTCGCGACCTGGGGGATTGACATCATTGGGAAGATTTCACCCAAAGCCAGCAACGGCCATGAATTCATACTAGTGGCCATCGACTAATTCACCAAATAGGTAGAAGCCGAGTCTTTCCAAACCCTTGACGCTAGGAAGGTTGCCCGATTCATCAGACGAAATGTCATCTGTTGATATGGGGTCCCACACGAGATCATCTCAGACAATGGCACTCACTTCGAAGGAGAGGCCAATATAGTTATGGAGGAGTACGGTATCACCCGACACAAATCTTCGCCGTATAAACCACAAACCAATGGGGCAATTGAGGCCGCCAACAAGAATCTAAAGAATATCCTAAGCAAGATGACAGACACCTGTTGAGACTGGCCAGAGAAGTTACCATATGCATTGTGGGGATACCGCACCACCGAGAGGGTCTCCACCGGAGCAACCCCGTTTTCTCTTGCATATGGGATGGAAGCGGTCCTCCCTGTCGAGTTAGAGGTTCCCTCTCTCAGAGTAATACTAGAGAATCAAGTCAATGAACTGGAATGGATCCAGGCACGTTATAACGAGCTGGCCCTACTTGATGAAAAAAGATTGAAAGCCGCATACCACCACCAAGGGTATCAGAAGAGAATTGCTCGAGCATTTAACCAGAAAGTGAAGACTCGGGGTATCAATGAGAACGACATCGTGTTGAAAGAGATTCGAGAACCAGCCAGAGATCCAAGGGGGAAATTCGGGCATAAGTGGACAGGGCCATACATCGTCAAAAAGATCGATACAGGGGGTGCCGTTATACTCACTGACTTAGACGGACAGTTGTTGCATTCTCCAGTCAACATGGATCGACTGAAGAAGTATTACCAATAGATGTAACATGTGTAGACAAGAACTACGTAAACCTGAGCCCCGACTCAAACTTTTGTTCTTTGTAAAAATCAAAAAGGGGAACGTAGGCAACCTGAGAAGTGACTTCAGGCCCGGTTTAAACTTTATGAAGAAATTTATTTCCCAAAAAATAGTCCCTCGTATATTATTTAGGTGGTTTAGAACACCGAAAGTTACAAAGGAGATACAAGATACAAAAGAAACTAATTCCTAGGGATTGGCCACACCGGGTCCTCAGTGGCCAAATCAATACGAGCCTCGTCCAGGATCTGATACGCAAAGACAATGTTATCATCAGTGGCCCCGGCATCCATGAATCGGAACCACTCCATTTGAAAGGGGTCATCAATCAGTTTTCCTTCCAGGGATTGCCAGCAAGAGCGAATAATGTCAGCCCGGAGGGGCCGGTTAATACCAAAACGAGCATAATTGAACTGATGAGTTAGTTGGGCACGCCACATTCTCTCTACTGATAAGGAAACATGCGGGGTCACAAATTTGGACTCAGAGGAGAAGTTGTTCAGGCCAAGGGGAACCTCTTGAGGAACGTTGAACTGACGAAGAAAACATCCTGGGAGATAAAAGGAGGTAAACCAGAGCCCGCGGAGCCGAACGTAGTTCTGACCCCCTGTACTAAGCACCATCGCCCTCAGCTTCCACCAAGGAATGTTCCACCGGATAGCCCGAAAGTTCTCCGAAAACCACACCGTCCAATCAGAGGAAGACATGGTCAAAGCCCCAAATAGAGGACGACGGAAGAAATGCGTCGAATTATCGAGTCGAACCCCGTTGAAGCCCACCGATCAGAAATGCTCCAGCAGCCACATGTATAGTAAGCGTGGACTCCCCCTGAAGAAGGGTGAAGCCCCCCTTTGAATATCATCCAGACCGTTCAGGGTCTCTGCAAGAACAATGGGGACTATGGACTCTCAATTTCTAGCATGGTAAATCAAGCTCAGAATAGTCGGATCAACACGGGAGGAACCCGTCACCAGCAACATATCAGAAACAAGGCAGATTAGGGCCGCCGCAGTACGCCCCACGCCGTAAGAGGCTCTATCCTCGTAACGATGAAAGAACCTCACCATTTTATGGAGGTCAAGGAGTCCGTCGGTAATAAAGCCGTCACAGGCCGCTTGGGGAATGGCTAACAAAGCAATCAACATATCTCGAGGACTAATTTCTTTTATGGGAACTGCCATCGGGAGACGAAAGTCAGAACGCAACAGCCAGGAAAACTCTTCGTAGGTCGGACAGAGCTTATCTAGTCCAAAACGGAAGAGATGGTCCGCAGGACTCCAGAAATACAAAGCACCTAACATAAAGGAAAAATCGACGGGACGATGGCACCAGCCCGCTAAAGGGCTAAAGGCATCGAAGTTCAAACCATTTTCAGAAAATATCAAAGCATCTCGGGCATTGACGTAAGAAAAATCATATTTTGTGCTGTAAGAAGACATTTTGGGAAGGTGTGGGGATGAAGGAAGGAAGATGGGTGTATTTATAGCAAAAAAGATGGTGTCTGTGCCTGTTTGTCGCACGACAAACCCATGTCCAGAAGGGATTGTTGCGCGACAATCTCCTTTAATGTCACCCTATTTTTGCTTTTCTTACACATAACAATCATTCTTGCCAAAAGAATCGCTTATGGATGCATTCTTGTTCTCACTTTGTTCTTTTGCAGGGGCCCTAAGTACTACCGCATTACAAGGTATGGCTCATAAATTACCAAATCTATTTAAATTATCACAGATAAGGAATGCATGTATAAACATCAGGCATGAATAAAGATTTCTTTCATAAAACCAATAAGGAACAGTTTTCAAAACTAAAATCTCTGTCTACAAGTCTATAAAAAAAAAAAAACTACATATATATTCAAAACTAACAAAAATGCAGAAAAGGAAAAGCTAATCTACTCGAGCGCATTTTGACACGCTCCCACTGTTACCCGAGCCCTCATCGGGAGTAAGATCAACCACTGGGACGCCTGGAACAGGAGGAACTGCCGCCTGGGAAGGCCCCGCCGACTGGACAGGAGCGGTAGGATGGATCACCGAGGACCGAGAACGCCTGGAGGTCCGACTGTTACTCCTCCGAGACTCCGTCCGGGCATGAGAAGAAGTCAGGGGATCGTCTAGCCATAAAGAAACGTCAATAGCCCTCTGATAGTCACGCATATATGCAGGAGGGTCTCGACCGACGTACTGGAGCAGGTTCCAGCTGTAGAGGTACTGGGCGTGCCAAGCCCGTAAATCCGCCACCCGTACACTCACCCGCTGTAAAAGACATAAGATAAGAGGATCACCACAGTCAAAATAAATAAATATAGATATAAAAGTATCAAGAGAGGTTGAAGTAGGTACTTCATCACCAGGGCGACCACCCAAGTAGTCAAAAGTGTCCTCAGGAAGAGGATACTCGGGGACAGTGTATCGACGTAAACCGGCGCCGACATAAGAAATATCTCGAGGAAGTGGGGGAAGATCTACCCAATGGATGGACGGCCCCACCGGAACATCAGCAGAAGTGGACCCCCCCTCCTCGCGAATAGGGAACAAAAGAGGGCGAGAAGATGAGCCGCCGAGATCTGGAGATCGGGCTGGAGGGCCCATAGCAGTCGACGGGAGAAGAGTCAGTGTAGCGTAGGTACGGATACCTGGAGGATCCACCACGGCCGTCGCTCTCAAAGGCGGGACCCCACTAGAAGGAGTAGTCGCCGCAGCAGGAGGGGTCCGCCCAAACTGCTCGTAATCTGCCCCAAGGTCCGCAGGCTCCCAGGACCTCTCAGAAAATTCTGCTCTTCCCTCAGCAGCCTCGGCAACATCAAAAAGGACCTCCGGAGACACAGAAGGGCCGGTAGGAAACTCAAATCCCTCAACACGCCGCTCTTCCACGGGTGTCGTCTGAGGTGGCTGCTCCGGAGCCGCCGTCGTATCACCTCCCTCGCCCCCTGACCTATCACCACCCTCGCCAGCAGCAGGAATGTCCCTCTCCCCCTCGGGGTCCTCGTCCTCGAAATCCAAAATGTTGTCCCTCTGATCGGGGACAGGTGGCAGGTGACCCGGAGCAGTCCTAGTTAGATGGGCCCGTCCTCGTATATAATGGGGATCACCTCTCAACGCCCGATATCTCTCATAGAAAATCCATCCCTGAGTCCCTTTCGGCTCTCTCATCAAATAACAGGCAGTAAAAGCGGCGTAGTCTCCCTCTCGGTAAACGTCTGAAAGCCAAGACCGTCAACCAAGGCTTGCACCATCACTGGGTCAATCTTACCCGTCCGCCTCATCAAGACTGGTGGAAATAGTGGAACTCGAGGCCACTGGGCCGGTGTATGCTGGCGAATGACTCTCTCGCCCAAGTAAAAATAAAGGCCGTACTCATCCCTAATCAGCCGCCTGGTCCTCGAGGCGGTCAGAGCACGGCCATATCCGAAATGGAGACCCAGATCACCCCAGGGGGCCCAATCAATCTACAAAGAGAACGAAATTTTATTTCAGTTATTTATATTCTATCTACAATTTATTTATTGAAAAGAAAGAATACTAAAGTATTTACCTGCTCCTCCAGCAGGTCATGAACGGCAGCAGCTCCGGTCTCTCGAGTCCGGTATACATAGGGAGCCCTGTAGTTCCCCGCAATGAATCAGCGGAGAAAAGGGAACTGATCCTCATTCTCAACGAGGAGATCTACCTGGGCGCGACCCAAACGAGTATACGCTACAAACCAACTCTGAAGAAGAAACATAAAGAATGTCAGCCGCAATCAACGAATAAAAAGTAAAGAACTGGAACAAGGATAAGGGAACAAAAGTATATACCTCCCACAGCAAAGAAAATCCCTTGAGGTTCAGGGCTAAGTGGCGAGAAACCTGGTCCATAGCATCATAGAGGGCGGCAAGAATAAAACCGCCCCAATCATAGTCGAACATGATGCTGAAATCCTAGAGATAGGGCAGCCACCAGAGATGGGCCATGTCCCCCCCACGGGCCTCAGAAAGGTCATGGAGTGTCAGTAAAAGAAGGACACGGGCATACTGACGCGCCTCCTGACGAGTCATCAAAGCTCCTGAAGCAACCAAGCAAGCTCTCTCTGTGGCCAGGCGCGTGACTAGAACCGCTCGGGGGATCGTATCGCCTGAACTCCGTCGCTCGAGAAACCACCCAAGTGCGCCCACGATACCCTCTACCGTCAGGCGCAAAGGAACATCGATATGTATAGGGACCCCCCTGAAGGAATCTCAGTCAAAGCAAATAAGTCAAGGGGGGTCATCGTCATCTCCCCCCAGCTCTAGTGAAAAGTGTGGGTGGTGTCCCACCAATGACAAGCCAGAGCCGACACCAACACAGCCGCCCTAAATACCCGCTCCGGGAGGGCGTCGAAGAGAGAGCCGAAAGGAGTCGCAAGGAGCAACTCCTGGACAGGAGCTGGTGCATGTCGCCACTCTAAAGAAATGGTGTTGGGGGAACCCCAACCACGGCCAACCCACTGCAAACAAAAGGAACGAATATAGAATTATGAGGGTACTTTGGTATAATTATGAGAGATATAGGGTTATAAGGGCAAATTATGTAATTTTCCAAACCTGAGGGTACTTTGGTGTACTTATGAGAGATATAAGGTTATAAGGGCAAATTATGTAATTTTCCAAACCTGAGGGTACTTTGGTATAATTATGAGAGTTATAGGGTTATAGGGGTAAAATTATGTAATTTTCCAAACCTGAGGGTACTTTGGCATAATTATGAGAGTTATAGGGTTATAGGGGTAAAATTATGTAATTTTCCAAACCTGAGGGTACTTTGGTGTAATTATGAGAGTTATAGGGTTATAAGGGTAAATTATGTAATTTTCCAAACCTGAGGGTACTTTGGTGTGAGTATGAGAGTTATGGAGTTAGGAGGGTACATTATGTAGCTTTCTAAAAAAACATAAAGGGTATCATAAGTAAAAGTATGTGTTCACTAAATCGGGTATTATTTCTAGGCAGACATACATATTAACATTTATTTAAATAAACATGCAGGAAACGACAGAAATAAACGAAAGAATAAAAAGAAGACATACCAGAGATCGACGACGGATCTCGTGAGAAACAAGCTCCATCAAGAGCCACGGAACGTCCGGGACCGGAGCTGCCCGGGTAACGTCTCGGTAGACCACTGCCCGACCGCGGTCTACCCCATCCTCACCGTACCAATCGAGGTCGGCCCAGTCGTCATGGTGAGGGCTGCAGCGAAGAACGCCCTGAGCGTCTGTAAAAGTGACCTCCTCCTGGTCACCCTCCAGTCTATCAGGATGTACAGGGTCCATCCGTGTATATGGAATGTGTGAGGGAAACTGGAAAAGTCGGAAAAGCAGCAGGGCTTCCGCGCTTAGGAGAAGAGAGAAAGAAAGCTAGAGAGAGAGAGAGAGAGAAATGAGAGAATGAGGTGGAATTAGTTCAGCAAGGGGCTTATATAGTGGGGCAGTTTGTCGCGCGACAAATGGCCACATTGTCGTGCGACAAAGATCCAGACACCGAAGTGTCACGCGACAAACCCATCCCATCCCCTAATTTTTTGACCTTTGTCTCATTTTATCTCTTGCAGGGGTACTCCAGAGAAGCAGTTTTTCGAGAAATTGCTAAAAACCTTACACGCAAAATAAAAATTCAAGGAGGACTTCCAAATCATCTCTTCGAAAAATGCGAGAACAAAATACAAACGGTTAAAGTAGTCTCTGATTGCCCAGAAGGACCAGACCATCGATAAGAAAAGGCAAAATATCAAGATAAGATGGGAATAGAAAAAATTGAAAAAGTATAAAAGAGAAAAAGAACCCGCATGAACGCTTAAAGCGAGCGAGAGAAACAGAAATGCAGAGTGACAGGGAGAGCCACACCAAAAGTGACAGCTAGGCCAAAACCGACTCAGTGCTTCGTTTTGGGTGAGTAAGGCTCCTGATCGCAAAAAAGGGATAAAAAGACTCCTGGTCAAAAACAGAGAAGGCCAAGAAAAGTCTTTCCCAAAAAGAGAGAGAAATAAGGGTATCGAAAAATAGAATACGATGTGGGCCCACCAAAAGAGAAAAATAAGAAGAGAACAGAGATCAGAGATTGAACTTTCAAACAAATTTTCTTTTTAGCACGATACAGAAGAGATGATTTGAAAATCCTCGAAGCATCACTCTGCGGAGAGCAAGAGAAATCCAAAAACTGCCTTCTAAAATAAGTATCCTCACTCGAGGAAAACATGAGAGTAAAGTTCAGAAAGATACAGGAAAACGGATATCCAGATAACATATTAGACCTCGAGGAGCTCTTTTCACTCTCACAAAAATTTCTCTCTCTCACTCTAGCAGTCTAAGAGAGACAACAATTAAATTCACCAGAGTACAACACAAGCCCTCGCCAGAGGCAAAATTACTCACGAAAGCCCTCCTAGAGGCAATTTTCTTTCTTCTTACAGATCAAAAGCCCTCCCAGAGAGGCACAATAGAGCAATGGTAGTCCTCCTACCTGAGGCGAAGCCCTCCCAGAGAGGCACAGTGAAGCAGTGGTAGTCCTCCCACCTGAGGCGAAGCCCTCCCAGAGAGGCACAGTGTAGCAATGGTAGTCCTCCCACCTGAGGCAAGAAGAGCGAAACCCTCCTAGAGAGGCACAATGTAGCAATGGTAGTCCTCCCACCTGAGGCGAAGCCCTCCTAAAGAGGCACATTGGAGCAATGGTAGTCCTCCCACTTGAGGCGAAGCCCTCCCAGAGAGGCACAGTGTAGCAATGGTAGTCCTCCCACCTGAGGCAAGAAGAGCGAAGCCCTCCCAGAGAGGCAAAGTGGAGCAATGGTAGTCCTCCCACCTGAGGCGAACCCTCCCAGAGAGGCACAGTGGAGCAATGGTAGTCCTCCCACCTGAGGCGAAGCCCTCCCAGAGAGGCACAGTGGAACAATGGTAGTCCTCCCACCTGAGGCGCAAAGTGGATCAATGGTAGTCCTCCCATCTGAGGCGAGTGGAGCAAATAAAAGCCCTCGAAAGAGGCAATGAGGTAACAAAAGTCCTCTCCAGAGGTAAAACCAAACACAAGCCCTCTCCGGAGGCACTCACGAACACTTTTTGCATAACACACGCTTCCTTAGAGTTCTTGCGGGAGCCATGGATCATGGTCTCTTCCAGTCGCCTCAATTCCTTGCAAGCAAGGAGCTTGAGTCGAGATGGTCTGTAGACACCCCGATCCGTGACCCCCGCAAGAACCTTAACGACCTTTGAGAACTACTATTTTTGGGTCCGGGACCTACCCGAGTACCCGAAACTATCCCGAAAGGGTTTGTTGGCCAACAAACCTATTTTTAAGGGAGATTGTCGCATGACATTTTACATTGTCGCACGACAATCCCTCCTGACACCAGACCATCCACTCTCTGACACATCAGTCTATCAGAAACATCACTTTAACCGTTTGTCGCGCAACATTGGACACATTGTCGCACGACATATGCCCCATTTGCAGAAGTGTCGCGCGACAATCTTTCCCGAGCAGTATAAATAGGCCAACACCCCCAAGGGTTCAAGGCGGCAATTTGGGATTAAAGAATTATTGGCTTATATATGATTTTCTAGTCTTTCATCAAGCATTCTTGATTCTCGTCTTATTTCTGAAGAATTATCGAATCTTTTCTCGACACTCGACGTGTCCCGTCTCTGGAATCGAATTCTCGAAAATATCTGAAGAAGAAAAAGATCATTATCGCCGGAGATCTATCTGTCGTATTATATTTTCTTTCTTATTATTATTCTCGTCGGGAAGGTAAAGAAAGTCCCTTCTAGTATTTAAATTAGATATCTGTGTACTTGTTTTATTTCTGTTGTTTTGTCCACATTTTATTTGAACAAACTTATTGCCAAGTTACAAATAGTCTACCGTTTTCAAAACAAAAGACCCTGATAAAACCATTTGCAAAACCAGAAGAGTAAGTATATTACCATCCGGATAAAATCCTGTTTTCAAAACCCGGACCAGTAAAACTTACTTAGGAATTAAAATCCGGTGTATCTTATCTGTTTCATAGATTGTGATATGTCCGGTTGAACTCCCCTCAAGAGTTCTAATTTCACATTAAATTAGTTCCAGTAAGGATTCGAACTTTTACAAAAGTAATCACTGCACGAGAAAACCGTCATTATCTGAGAAATAATACGGGACACTCTTTCAAAAACAAAAAGGGATTTACCATTCGTACTTACATCCTTTAAAGAAATAAAGAACCTCGGATTTCGGAACACAAAGATTTTCATCCCTTTTCCCCATTTTTCCCAAAATTAGGGCTTTCACTTAGAAAGTAGTAGACTGTCAGTAAAAGCATCCAAGTTTTTCGACATAGAATAAACATATAAGACCACTAGAGACCGAAAGGGCGAAATGGGTGCTTAACACCTTCCCAAACCGTAATATAGTTTCCGAACTCTATAGAATCCTGGTTTCGTAGACAAACGTGTAAGGAAAGGCTTGCCTATAGCCTTTCCTCTTACAAGACCTTTTTTTGTCCATTTTCTCGTAAAACGTACTGGTGACTCTGAATGAACCCCTTTGCATCTAGAAATAGAACATAGGGACATGTGATATGAATCACCAAAGATACACCAGCAAATGAAACAACGGAATCCGTTCCGACGTTTTAGACGCCCAACTGAACGGGGACGAGACCCGGGGGTCGCATTTGCGGATTCTCACAATTACTTAATTGACATTTAAGTTTAAAACTTCTGTAGTTTAAGTTTATGTTGATCTCTTAGAAAAATGGAAAAAGATAAGTTTTTTTTAAAAGATAAGTTTTTTTAAACAAAAAACAAAACCTAGTTTTTGTTTTAATTAAAATTTTCTATTTCATTTAAAAAATAGCTTTTATTTAATTAATCTTTCTGTTTTATTTTAAAAATAGTTTTTATTTTAATTAATTTTTCTGTTTTATCTTAAAAATAGTTTTTATTTTAATTAATCTATCTGTTTTATTTTTAAAACAGTTTTTTTTATGTTTTAATTACCAATTATGCCTTGTAGAATCTATGTATATATGTGAACAAAATTTTGTAAACCTATCCTCGAAATTCATTTACATGTAATTTATATATATAGATTGTATATATATGTATAGTTTATGTAAATGTGAAACCTCCTTTGTGTATATATATATAGTTATGGATTTAATATAGATATGAATTTGTTTATAATATAAAATAGCAGTTTGATTTAATGTGGTTTTGAACTCCACCCCCATCTACTGACCACTCTATAGCCAAAATTTACACAATAAGCATGCTATATTTGCGATGGACTAATTAAATTTTTAATTTCTATAGTTGTGGTAAATCAGCTTGCTAAGAAAATTAGAATATTACCTATATTTTTAATTGTTTTATTTAGTATGTCATAAACTCAACAGTTGCCATGATGATGAAAGGTCATGCGCATTATAATTACTATGATAAAGTATTTTCATATAGCGAAAAATGTGACCATTATAGATCTTGATTTTTGAAATCTAATTCATAATCCTGAAAAATAACTAACATGAATGTAATCATAACTGTGTAATATCTTCTTTATTATTTATTAAGATGGCCGACCCAACTCGACCTGAATTTGACATTTTGGACTTAGAAGGACATAAGTACCATCGATGGGTTTCTGATGTAGAAATCGCCTTTGTGGCTAAAAAATACTCTGCCACACTTACTGACCCGAAAGACCACACAGACTATAGAGCGTTTGACAAGGTGAAATCAAATGCATTAATGTTTCTATGGAAACATATTGACCCCAACCTACGCTAAGAATACCTTCAGTTGAAGACACTTAAAGAATTATGAGATTTCCTTAAGAGACATTTTGGGAATATTCATTACACTTTACTCCCAGAATTGACCGTTCAGTAGGGGTGTCCAGAATCCAATCTAAACCGAGGAACCGTCCAATCCAATCTAATCCATTTTTCCTGAATTTTATGAATGATTGGATTGGATCGGATGCAAAATTTGAAAATCGAAAAAAATTGGATCGGTTACGATTTAATGTGCTCTAGGAACCGATCCAATCCAATCCATTATTAGAGTTGCCGCATGTCTCTCCCTCATTGGTAGCATAATGTAATATATACAAGTTGTCACTTTGAAATCATTTAATCTTAGTTTGTTATTTAATATTTAACTTAATCATGTATGGTTCATCAATTGGTTTAATTATGTATTTTTGGTTAGACAATAGACATTTTAACTTGAAGCTATTTGATTGAACACTTAAACTTTATTTGTAATGGATTTTATTTAATTTACAAGTACTTTTCGTCTTATTTTACATTAAAATTAAACATTTTAAGAATTTAATATATCTTATTTTAAACTTTTAATCGAATCGGATCGAATCGAAACCGATCCAATCCAACATTTAATTGGATTGGATTGGTAAAATGTATTAGATTGAATTGGATGCCAAAACTTAAAACCGACATCGGATCGTATCGAATGCGGATGGTTTAAAATGATCGGATCGGATGGACACCCCTACCATTTAGTGAAATGAAATCCGATTGCTTGACTCTAAAAAGGTTAACGACTTCAATAAGGACATGCTGCGCCTAAAGGCACGTCTTAACTTATGTGGAAATGATCTCACATGAGATTATATGATTCAGAAGACCTTTTTCATTTTCCCTACTTCAACACTTATACTAGCAAACCAGTATAGGCTCGAGTATGATAACAAAAGAATCACAACATTCAATAAGCTGATCAACCTACTGCAAGTGGCTGAAAGGCATAATAAGGTTCTTTTGAATAACAATGCCAGGCCCATCGAGACAAAAAGAATTCCTGAGGCCAATTACGGTAAAATGAACAGAACCCCAATGCAAAGGGGGTTAGACATGCTAATCCCTACTCATGCACGTGGCAATAATGCATAACATGAAAATGGGTGTGAGAGTCGTGGTACGGGTTGTGGAGGTTCTTCAAAAATATGAAGAAGAAATGGTGCTATTGGACATAATGGTCAGGGAAATAAGATAAAAACACACCTAAAAACCTTCCAGTAAAAAAAAAGAGTTAGCAATGAGTCATGTTACAAGTGTAGAGTTGTTGGGCACTGGTACAAGAACTGGCATACAAGCGCTAAAGTAGTAGCGAATCACAAGGTATATCGAGAGTCTAAAGAACATGAATCTCATTTTATGAATGAAGAATATAACAACACTGATGTCAATTTCACAATCGTAGATTTTAGTGGCAAGAAGGATTTTGCTCAGTCAATGGATGCATTCGATTTTGACTGATCTGCTTTATTCACTTTATTTTTCAGAATAGTTGAAAAGGCATATTGCCTAATTTTTAATAAGACTATGATTTTGTCTTAAAGTTTATGTTGATTTGATGAATTAAATTTCTAAACAAGATATTGGATTGATTACTGTTAGTTTTATTCAAATTTTACTCTAAAGTAATTGAATTTGTTTGTTTTACTACTACATAGTTCGGAATTTATACTTAATTTTATTATTGTAAAAATGAATCGATGATAACTTTAATGATTGGTTGATAGTGGGGACACTATAGCCATTCAAAGAAATAGACAATTAATAACCTATAATACTTATGTGATTATGATGATTAAATTATCATAAGAGCGAAGAACTGCTAAACCATTTTGTTGCTAAAATGGTGTTTAAAGTCATATACGCTTTATATGCACCCAAAGCGATCCGAACTTTATTGATGATATTCATACTAACAATAATCATACAAAAACCAAATGTAATAATGGAACAAAAATATATTTATTTTACCTCTAAACAAATGTGCAAAGAAATGCATTTTAAATAAACTTATGAGTTATTATAGTCGAATGTACCCCACTAAAATAAAGATTGTCAAATCCTATGATGTCACCAATAATGTACCGTGGGACATAGACTCATACTGGCTTTGGCATGCTTGCCTAGTGCACCTTGATCATGATAATCCATGTGTTAAAGTACTTATACAGATAACCCTTTTTTTGGGTGACAAATAAATGGGACAAAAAATTCAACACATTGCAACATGTTGATACAAATAATGCTCAAAAGTAATTTTTGATTTTCAAAGTATTGGAGGCCATATCTCCATTCCCATTATGCCTAATTGATCATATCAAAGGAACGACACCCCATTTTTTAAAGCCTGCCTTTTAGTAAGAATAGGATCGAGACCTTCTTATGCTAAAGATACAAAATAAAATATACCATTCTTACAAAATATATTTGTAGATAAATCCATCGAGAGTGCGGAACCATTCAAAGTACTTTATGGATCTGATGGATAATTCGACATTCTGGTCACATGTCGAATAATTGTTTACAAGAAATGCTGCATTTATAAACCTCTTAGCCTATATTATATGCTTAAGGGTTCACTACCCTGATTACTGTATCATGTCTATAAGACTAGATAAAGCTAGAGAGTTTACATCAAAAGTACTTAATGATCATTGCATAAATTCGAAGTAAAGAATCTCGTTCTCTATGTGCATACACAAAAAGGTCTCACAAAAGCAACCATCAAAAGGATATAGATGGTAGATAGGGTATTGGTTATGCACACTATATTGCCTATATATGCCCGAGATTTATGCTATATTGCACGCAACTTTATTTATTTGTTTCAAGATCCAATATTAGACAACTATTATATGCGTACCAATTGGTAACTGGATATTAGCCTGATATTTTACACATATGTGCCGATTGCGCCCCCACAGCGCACCAAACTGGGTCGCTGAAACAATTAAGTATTAATGTTGGATATGAATTCTCAACGATAATTCGCTATTTATAAACCTTGTCAGGTGATCTCTTTGCCGCTAAGAATTGCAGATTGTCACTTTGATGATACAGTCTTTCCGTCGTTAGAGGGAAATAGGAAAATAAATTTTCAAAATAACGACAGGAATTGTCGTGATCCCCACTCTGTCTTATCTTGATCCCCACGCACATCATAATGTATAGTAAAGTGAAAAAGAATAATCGATCTTTAAAATGAACTAGATTTGATGTCTGATACATTTACTGATATCAAAAAGTGAGGAGATCAAACAAACTAGCTGCAATATGCCTACAAGGTTGAAAGTCCCTAACAAAGGGGCATAATGTCAAAAAAAGAGACGCTGCAACCACACTTAGTAGAGGTGTGGTTGAGGCCATGACTCCTCAAAAGAAGAGATGGAGGCCACTTAGTTTAACAAATACTCACACAAAAAAAGAGGTGGAGTAAGGCACAAATTAATCAATTAATCATTACTATAAAAATCCCTTTCATGAAATTATTTTTTATTATACTTATGTCCATAAATCAATACTGGGGGTGCCCCGAAGTTATAATGATTTCAGAGAATAAATAAATCTCAATGGATTAAGAGATGGCATGTGAGTTAATTGATGCATTAATGATACACTGTTGCTTAAGAAATTAAAGAGTACGATGATGTCGAACCTCGCTCTATTGCAAAATGTCAATAAGGGGCAAAATTGACCTAAATGAAAATAAACAATCCAGATATAATTAAATTCTTTGGCAAAGAGACAGGTATTTGGTCCGGTAGTGCTAACCGCGCCAAGTGTAAAGCCTGTAGGATATAAACAATTATTTGCTATAAAGCGTAAATGAGAAAAAAGAAGTTTTGAAGTAAAAGGCTCACCTTGTGGCGCAAGGTTCCCTACAGACGCTCTGGAATTGTTTAAATGTTATAACATTCCACTACTTAGTTAGCTTGATAGTTTCCGAATAACTGAAAATGCAGTTCATATATGTAGTTATTGCATATCTCTATGGGGATCTTGATTCAAATATATATATATGTGAAAGTGCCTGATGGCCTTACATTACCTAAGTCAAGTAACTTTAAACCACATAGTGCGTTTGCAATTATATTAAAATGCTCACTTTACGGAATAAAACAATCCGGACAGATGCGGTATACCCGTCTAAGTGACTACTTGATTGGGAAGGGATATAAGAACGATGAATTATGCCCATGCGTATTCATAAAAAAAAATTATGGATTTTGTGAGGATCAAGCGCTTACCATTGTGCCAAAAGCTATAGCTGTTAGCGAAGGCGCAACTTTATTTCCTTGTACCCAACGACCATTAGAGCGCCGTGGCATTAGATAACCTGCACACTGGATATATCCTCCGGATTCACCACGGAGAGGAGCGCAATTGTGGATTTACCTCCAACAGATTTTCAATTGTAGTTATACATATTGATGATATGAACATATAGGTACTCTTAATGAGCTAGGAGAAACTGCAAGTTACTTAAAATCCAAATTTGAGATAAAGAATCTTGGGAAAGTTCGAGTTTTGTTTAGATCTTAATCTATAATATTAAGCTTGTGGAATATTAATCCACTAGTCTGCATGCATTTAAAAGATAATCAGGCAATTTAACCTGGACAAAACGTATTCTACTAGCACTCCCATGGTTGATCGAAGTTTAGATCAAAGGAAAGATCAATTTCGTACAAAGTAAGATTATAAAAATATGTTGGGAGATGGGAGATGAAACTTCCTATTTAAATGCAATATGCGCATTATTGCATTTAACACAATATACTCGACTAGATATAACATTCGCATTGAACTTATTAGCTAGATTTAGCTCAGCGCCAACGCAGCATAATTGAACACCTAAAAGGAACCATTAGCTTGTGATTGTTCTTTCCCTACAGAGAGGAAAAAGTGTATACGATAGCAACATCTAAAGTAAATAATGATGCTAAAATGACCACCCCCTACATTGAAATCCCAAATAAAATATTTATTGATTTTGTTGGTGTTGGGTATCTCTCTGGCCCACATAAAGCTCTAAGGGGAATATGGCAAACTAGTTCACCAAGTCTTTTTCTAAGGTCATATTTGAAAAGCATGTGAAAAATATAAGGGTGCTTAGACTTTCCCAACTCTCATAATCGAAGTAATGATCAAGAGAATGTGTGAAATATGATAAAATCTTGGCACCTACGTTGTACTCTTTTCCTTAGACCAAAGGTTATTTTTTCCACTGGGTTTTATTACTTGGTAAAAGTTTTTAACGAGGCAACGATACATGCATAAGTTTTTCAAATTCCTTGATTAATGTTAATATCAAGGGGATGTGTAGACTTAAGGGGGAGTTTAACATCTATATGACGTTACGATATACTCATTTTCTTAGACCAAGGTTTATTTTTTTCACTGGGTTTTGTTATTTGGCAAGGTTTTTAATTAGATAACGATATGTGCAAATTCTATTGATCAAAGTAAGGATCAAGTGGAAATATAGACTCAACGGAGGAAGTCTATCATAATTGTCATAATGTTGTACTATATTTCCTTCGATCAAGATTATTTTTTTCCACAGAGTTTTTGTTACTTGACAAGGTTTTAATGAGGTAACAAAACATGTTTCACTCTATCTCCGGCTCAGCACAAGGGGGAGTGTTAAAGAAAATTACACGTAGTGTGCTATCGTCAAGATATAATATATATTAGGGCTTTTACTGTGTAAATTATATATTATGGGCCATATTGGGGTTCCTTGTAAACTCTATGTACTATTGTATTTATGTCCTATTTAAAGGACTTATCCAATGAAAGACTGAGTTGAGTTGTTCCTACAACAAATAAATAATATATATAATGAATATTGAAACAAAAATCTAAAAGTTAAGTTCTCCCTTTGTCGATCAATTAGAAATTCACAAAGTCGTACTTCACATTGTCCAATTGTTTTTCACTCTTGTTGGAGATCTATGACTTTTGATATGCAAAAAGTAAAAAATAATAAATAAATTGTGAATAGAAAGAACATATATATATAACTAAAATGTCTTTATTAAATAGTTAAACAAATTCAAAAAGATATAAATTATTCATTTACAAATAATATATATTAGAAAACTAGGAATTTTATCCCTATATATATATATTTATTTATGTATATATGTATATACATGTTAATGTAAGTTTTAATTATTTCTCAAACTAGGAAATTTATAATTTATTTGATAACTGATGTTTTTGAAATTAATTATTAGTCAAATATATTTATGCGCGCGCGCACATACACACACACATATATATATTATCTACTCAAATTAAATAATTAATGATTTATTTGTAGCAGATATTTTTAAATTAATAATACTTCATTCATATGCACATATATAATATTTAGTACCTTCTTAAATTACGAAACAAATAATATATTTGTCATGGTGGTAGTTACATAATTATAAACAATTATATATTTACGCAATTTAGATATTTACATTAAACATATAATAATGTTAACAACTATATTTATAAGCCCATAAAAGTAAAAATGTAATAACATATATAATTACAAAAGTAAAATTGAAAATATTATACTTGTAAGCATAAAATTGAAAATTTAATAACTGATATAACCACAAATGTAAAAATATATATTTACAACTGTAACTTGAAAATGTAACAACAGATATAATTATAAACATAAAATCTAAAATCAAACATATATATAACATATATATTTATAAGCATAAAATTGAAAATGTAATAACATATATAATCACATAATTATATATAATTCAAACATATGCATGTATAATTATATATTTACGTAATTAAGACAGTTATGTTAAATAGACAATAATTTTAATATTTGAAAATGAATAAATATTCATATATAGGTAAAATATATATATATATATAAATGCAAAATTGAAAATACATAAAACATATATAATTACAAAAGTAAAATTGAAAATATATATAACATTATATTTATTGGCATAAAATTGTAAATGTAATAACTGATATAATCACAAATGTAAATATATATAAAGATATTTATACAACTGTAACTTGAAAATGTAACAGCAGATATAATTATAAACATAAAATGTAAAATCAAACATATATATACCATATATTTATAAGCATAAAATTAAATATGTAATAATAGATATAATCACATAATTATATATAATTCAAACATATGGATGTATAATTGTATATCTTTACGTAATTAAGATAGTTACATTAAATAGGTAATAATGTTAATATTTGAAAATGAATAAATATTCATATACAGCTAAATATATATATAAATATAATATATATGCAAAATTAAAAATACATAAAATAAATATAATCACAATGTAAAATTATATATATATATAAGATATAATATATAATAACATATATATATACAAAATTTGGTACATATATATAACAAATACAATATTTAAGTATGTTTATAAATATATTTTTAACAGATATATGCATATATTTTATGTATTTATATATATAGACAATATATATATATATATTTATATACAACACATAATCTTTATAAATGAAAAACAAGTTTTGAATATATATATGTTGAATAATGTACTTACATATATAGTTGTAATGCGAAAGTTATAAGAATATAAATTCAAAATTTAAATAACAAATATATTTTTAGTTATTTAAATAGCATATATATTTTAGTCATGAAGAGAAAGAACATATATATAACTATCAATGTCTATATTAAATAGTTAAACAAATTCGAAAACATATAAATTATTCATTAACAAAGAATATATATATATGTTACATATAATGTTACAGTGAAATATTATCTATAACAAATATATAATACTAATATATGTATGTGTTTACAAATGCATAAAATAAGGCATTACAGATACGTGTAAAAATAAGTGTGAAATATCAAATGTAACATATATATATATATATATATATACAAACATGTAAACAAATACATTACAATTACATGTAAAAAAAAGTGTGAATCAAATATAACATATATATATATAATATTAATATATATATATATATATATATATACAAACATGCAAAGTAATTCATTACAGATACATGTAAGACTAAAGATGAAGACAAACCAACGTAACATATATAGATGTACAAATATGTAAAATAATGCATTATAGATACATGTAAAAGTAAATGGGAAATATTATTTGTAACAGATAAGTAATACTAACATATATTTATATATTTACAAACATGTAAGATAATGCGTTATAGATACGTATAAAAATAAGTGTGAAATATCAAATATACCAGATATATATTTATAAACATGTAAAAAATGCATTACAAATACATGTAAAAGTAAGTGTGAAAAATTAAATGTAACATATATATATACAAATGTAAAATAAGTATAAAATACATTATATAACATATATATAATATTAATTTATTTAAGAACATAATTAGGAAAATGATATTTATGTTTGTAATTCATAATTTACAAGAATAAACTTTCAAAATTTAAATAACATCTATATATATAATCATAAAAATGAAAATGAAAATATATCAAACATTTATAATAAAAAAATGTAAAAAAATATGTATATATATTTATACGAATAATATTACGCTAAAGTAAAATTATATACAATAATGAAAATGAATAGCAAAGTGTATATTCCTTTTTCAATGCAAAATTCAAAATCACGGTTTAAGTATGTTATTATACAAAGTAACATTTGAATTTTAATTCATACTTAATTTAATTAAATTGTTATACTCACGAAATCAATAATTGTGTTTACCTTTTTTAATTCAAAATTCAAAATCACGGTTTAATTATGTTATTATAGAAAGTAACATTTGAATTTTAATTCTTGCTTAATTTAATTAAGTTATTAAACTCACGAAATCCATAACTATGTTTTCCTTTTTCAATTCAAAATATACAATATCAATTTATGAATTATAAAATCAAGTAAGTCTTAAAACTTTCTAAAACACAACTAAAGGGTAAATGGTCATTTTGACTACACCCTCCATATTTGATAAATCGTATTAAAGGAAACCCTAAGTCAAATGGTCAACATAGGGATGCACCTCTAATTTTCAAAACTAGCTAATCCTAACCACTAATATATTTTAAAACTAGGGACTAAATCGTAGTTTTCTATTAAATATTTCGCATGTTGATGAACTCAACTTGATACTGAAAACAAATAATATAAGATAATGGCCATAATTAAAATTAAAAGACACGAAATCAAACTTAAAGGTTTGAATTCGCATTATTCGCATGGATCTTTTATATGTATGCCAACAAAAAATAAGACAAAGAATTCAATGCCACGCAGTGATTGAGATGCACAACATAAATTTGGATAATGCCTTTTTCAAATGAGATGTGTTACAACTTGACTATATCATCCAAAATGTGTCTCAAACAATATATTTCATTTGTCGATATTCGCTTGATCGACTTTGTATCGGCATCTGGTTGCCAATATTTAATTGACTTTGTATATACATTTAGGCATGAAGCACTTCTATAAATATTTGCCATGTATTAAGTAAAAAATTAGATTTTTAATTTTTTTTATAGTAAAGCATTATAAAATAGGACGTATCACAACACCACTATGTCACACATATCTGGTAGTAATATGGTGTATTTTACAATAATCAAAACATTAACTAAAATTAAATTTAAATGTGTTATATTAGTTGAATATCGCTTGACTTTATGTATACATCTATTTGCAATAAGCGATTTTATAAAATTTTCACGTGTTGATTGAATGATAGAATTGGTTACTTCACGAGGCCAGCCCAACATTACATAACGGAGCATAAACAACCATAGATTTCTCCCAAAAACAAAGTGAAACTTTCAATCTTAGTTTTATATTTAAATTTTTCTTAATATTAAAGAGTAAGTTTGAACTATCATAAATATATGGTAAAAACTATAAATAAGCCGAAAGTTATTCAAGTTTGGTTAATTAAATATTTTTTACTTACATAAATTTGTGCAAACTTGACTTATTTAACTCTAGAGTCAATTTCGAGTAACATATTTCTTAATTTAGTTTTACAATAATTTTAAACTTATTAAACTGAGCTCATTAACATGTCAAGTTGTAAAATATGTTCAAATTAGATTTAATTATTTTTACAAACGAATTTTAAACCAACTTCTGCTTGATCATAAGTCAAATTCAAATAATTTTATTATTATTCTATATTTTATAAAATGTATGTCACAAGTTCAACGAATAATATAAAAAGACTTAATCAAGCAGGCAAACGTTACCTAAATTTACTCAGAAACCACTTTAAATTAAATTAAGACTGAAATGAAATAAAAAGATTGAAAGATTATTACTCCATGCAAAGGAAGAAAAGGGGGCATAAGCAAAAGTTCCCGCCAAAATCCTCCGACATAAACAATCCCCGGGAATTACTTTACTAATTCCCGCCATCTCACTAAACTATACTCATCAATCATCATCACTCACCCTCCCTCCCTCTCACTTCGCTTTGCTTTTCCTAAAAAATTCACCACACCAAACCAATCCAATCCAATCAACCTCCCCCCATCTCTCTCTGTGGGTCTGTATTCATAAAATATACGCTCTCAAATATACACATCTCCAATGGCAACTTCCCGTCGATCAACCAATGGCCGTTCACCACTTGTCAATCAACAACGCCAAATCACCTCCTTCTTCAACAAATCGTCCTCTTCTCCTTCACCCTCCCCTGTACTCTCCAAACTTTCCCCAAACCCTAACCCTAACCCTAACCCTAACCCTAAATCAAAACCTAGCCTCAGCCCTGGCTCCAGCCCAAACACTCCATCTCCTCTCCAAAATAAACGCAAAAAGCCGCTCTTAGTCATTGGCCACTCTCCAGCTACTCCGTCAGATTCCACCAAGGTTACCAAGAAATCATACGGTGACGAAGTGGTGAACAAGAGAGTTAGGGTTTATTGGCCGTTGGACCAGTCGTGGTACGAAGGTTGTGTTAGGTCTTTCGATAAGACTACCGGTAAGCATCTGGTTCAGTATGATGATGCTGAAGAGGAGTGTTTGGATATTGATAAGGAGAAGATTGAGTGGGTGCAGGAACCTGTGAAAAGGTTTCGCCGATTGCGTAAAGCTTCCGTGGTGGAAGATGAAGATGAAGTAGTGGAAAATGTTGAGGATGATTCTGCGGATGAAGATTGGGGGAAGAATGCAGAGAAAGAAGAGGTTGACTGTGAATCAGAGGATATGGATTTGGTGGATGAGGAAGATGATGATGATGCAGTTGAGACTGTGAAAAGAACACCTGCTAAAAGGCCAGAGTCGAGAAAGAGGAAAACGTGTGTAATCGACAAGTTAGGGTCTAATAAGAAGAGTAAGAGTGGCGGAGACGCCAGCAAGAGTGCAGGCAAGGTTTCCTTAGATATCATCGGAAGGAAATTGACGGAGCCTGCCATTAATAATGGTAATATGTGAGGGAACTTTAGATATATTTGGCACTTGCTTTGTTCATTTCCCCTTTCTGCTTATTTATGGACTGAATTAGCAGCAAATGTTTATTCCTTCCACAGGCATGCATGTTTCTATGTAGTAACTGGTAGCTGAATAATTTACCTAGGTTGATTACAATTAATTTTATTTGTAATTTTACATCATTCTCTAGCATGTCACTCATGTGCCACATCCCTTTCACTTCGCATGGAGAGGCAACCAAGGGGCGTCCATGTGCATATTGCAGGAACACAATAGGGAAACAATGCAAGCTTGGTTAATAGAATCATGGCCTTGCAGTTTGCAAAGACAGCTTTGATTACCATGTTAGGTACTTACTACTTAGGTTACCCATATAGCCACACCATACATTACCTAAACATGCATAAGCTCTTAGGTGAAACTTGAGAGTGAGACGGTTATTTACTTATTTAACATCTCTTCCTTTATGCAACAAGAGCTCCCAGGTAAATAGGCTATAACAGTGGATGCTGCTAGAATGGTCTTATTTAAAATTTATTCATACGCTCAAATATATAAACATGTTAGTATTATTTCCTATGAAGCACGGACATGATACGAGAATCGTGTTTCAACACAATGCGCGATTTACAAATTTTCCAAAATATAGGATACGACATGTGAGGATACGTTCTTAATTATATATATATATATATATTATATGCAATAAACATTACGGATATTTAAGAATTCAACAAAATGAAACTAGATTGCTTCAATAATCCAAATACTCAACATGATCATTGTCACCACTCACCACATAATTAAAGCATAAAGCATACATAGACTAAATTTTTCCATAGAATAAGAGAAAACAAAAGGGGAATATAGAGATAACAATTATAATCGACTCAATATCACTAAGTCGACTAAACATCAACCGCTTCAACTTCTTCAATTACATCCCCAAATATGTAGAGATAACAATCATAATTGACTCAATAGACTAAGTTTCATTTTATTTTATTTAAAGCCTCAATATTTTAAGTTATTTTACTTTGATCCATTTTTAAGTTTTAAAATTTACAAACCCCTCCAGCGTATTGGATTAACGTGTCAGGACATATAGGGATTACAAATATTAATAATAAACCCAATGCTCTCTAATTCATGTATCAGGGTGTATCACATATTGGACATGTATCAGGAAGGATTTGTGGCCTCCGGGAGAGTATCCATGCTTCATAGATTATTTCCCAAATCTGTACTATTGCTACTTCAGTGTTGTTCATTCTAGTTTCAATGGTTGCTTTTGTTGCATTGCATTGGATAAATGAACGAAACACATATAGCAGGTTATATGCTATTGGTTACAATGTATGACTTTTATTTCAGGAGGGAATGCATCCCCTCTTGCTGATAACGCTCTAGTGGGTGATGCTGCAGAAAGGTTTGGCACAAGAGAAGCAGAGAAGTTTCGCTTTCTTGGGGAGTAAGTTCCTATCGAATTTTTTACATCAAAGCTCCATTTGATAACGAAGTTGGAAAATGATTGGAAAAACAATTATTCTTATGAGAAGTTATATGACGAGTAAAGTAATGTAATGAGCTGCTCTCCATTTCTATAAGTGGATGGCCCCATCTTTTCTTATTTTTGTGGATTTTTTTTTCTTCGCCACCTAAAGAATTTTATTCAATGGAAAGCAAACAATTTAAGAGATCTCACCATATCATTCAACTTGTTTTTCAACTTCTCACACAAATCAATTGTTTTTGCCAATGTTCTAAAAATTGCTAGGCGTTCCTAGGGGTGTGAGGGGGAACTAGCACCTAGGGGTTAATTGGGGACTAGTCGGAGATTCATTGCCCAAATAATTTTTATATTTGTTAAATATTTAAAATATCATAGTACAAATAAAATCTATCTTCTACTTCTAAAAATTACATTGGGCGCTTTTCAACATGTATTCCCGTTATTCACATGAAAAAAGAATATTTTTCAAAACAAAAAGGAGTGAAAGACTCCATTACACCTGCTGAATCACCATCCCGCAAAACTAGGCGGCCCCTTAGCTAGACTAAGCGGTAGACCACCGCCTAGCACCTACACGGGGACTAATCGGCGCTAGGCGGAGATTTTTAGAACACTGTTTTTTGCTATTATTTTCCAACTTGTTATCAAATGGAGCCTAGATATGTCAGGAGCATTCTTCATTTTGTGTGTAGCCTGTGGCCACTAGTATGTAAATTGTGGAAGAGTGAGATACCATTCCTTAACTTTCACTTTCACTTAACTTTCACCATGTAGATTAGATAACTTAACTTTCACTTTTCTCTGAGTTGTACTTTTGCTGCTATAGAGATCGTAGGGATGCTAATAGAAGACATCCTGGAGACGAAAATTATGACCCTAAAACTCTATTTTTGCCTCCTGATTTCTTGAAGAGCTTAACAGGTGGCCAGGTAAATACTTTCAGTGTCACTGGTTAAGATGTTTTTGAGGTTTGTTTACAGTGCGGTTTATTAATTCAGTATGCATTTGTTAATTTTAGAGACAATGGTGGGAGTTTAAGTCAAAGCATATGGATAAGGTTCTATTCTTCAAGGTAATTGCTGGAGTTCACGTAATGTTACAAATCCCAGTGGTTGTCTGTTTTTTCTGTTGCTCTCGTCAATCAATTGATAGATATTTGTTGGTGGAACAGATGGGCAAGTTTTATGAGCTTTTCGAAATGGATGCACATGTAGGAGCAAAAGAACTTGATTTGCAATATATGAAGGTACAATTGGTTTCAGTGCAATTAATACACTGCCTTGGGTTGTATTTATCCTAGCACATTGTTTTGTCTTTTTTATCTTATTGCCTTTTTTAGAGTACTAACCAATTTAATATTTGGAAGGAGTAAGAGATTAAGTGGAAACATTTCCATTCCAAGCTCGTGGCATGGTTTTGGCAATTATGTAGATTAATTATACTTGTTTCAGTCATCATTTTTTTCCCGGTCTAGTAATTTATGTTTGAAATATTGTTTTATTGCCAGGGAATACAACCTCACTGTGGATTTCCGGAAAAGAACTTCTCAATGAATGTAGAGAAGCTGGCTAGAAAGGTTGTCTACTTGTCCCCACTCCCCACAAAATATTTCTATTCCGAGTTGTAGCTTTTGTTGGATTTCTTGCATGCTTATTCTTTAAATAAACATTTACTACTGCGAGTGAGGAAATTATTTATTTGAGGTGCTGTGACACAGGGTTACCGGGTTCTTGTTGTGGAGCAAACAGAGACACCTGAACAGCTTGAGCTTCGTCGCAAACAGAAAGGTTCCAAAGATAAGGTCAGTTTATGCTAATATGATCGATGAGATAATACTGTATCTATCCATCTTTTATAGAATTATTATCAGTGTGTTCACATTTAACCTTTGTTTTTTCTCCTTAGTGACAGCTTTTTCCTCGTTTTCTAGGTTGTGAAACGTGAAATATGTGCAGTGGTCACAAAAGGAACGTTAACTGAGGGAGAAATGCTGTCAGCAAACCCTGATGCTTCTTATTTGATGGCAGTGACAGAAAGTTGTCATATTTCACCAAAGCAACAGGAGCGAATCTTTGGTGTTTGTGTGGCTGATGTTGCTGCAAGCAAGATTATCCTTGGACAGGTGTGTAAAATACACATAGTAGGAGTATGACTGTCTGTGTAAAATACACATAGTAGGAATATGTCTGTCTGATATGCTACAACGTTAAATAGATATTATGATACGTAATTTGCTGTACTGATACCCCACTTTCACATGGTGGACGGGGACTACCAGTAAACCTTTTAAATATGGTTATAAAAATATGTTCCTTGCATCATATGCAAAACGCAATTTACAATTAAGCTCTATTCCAAACCTTTTGGGACCAATTTAATGATTCCAAGGATCTTTCTATTGTGTGCCCAATGGCACATGATGCATATTGCCATCAGGGGGTATGGGGCTATTGCTCATCTGTTCATGTGGATATATCACAGTAAGTTGGTTTTATATTTTTTTGATCTGATTTTACCCCCCTTTCTGTCATTAAATTGTATTTTCATAGACTCACCTAGATTTTTTTACCCATGGACTTGTACAACTATTAGTTGTTTCCAAGTTAGAGATTATTTTTAGTTTGGCTTATCATAGTTGAACTTGTTGTAGGTTATGAACCATTTTTAATACACTGTTTATCTTTGAAGTCAACCTATCATTATATTGAATCAGATGTTATTTTGATTGCCCCTAGCCCCCTACTAAGTATGCTTCTTTTTTCCAGTTTGTGGATGATTCAGAGTGCAGTGCCTTGAGTTGTCTATTGTCCGAACTAAGACCAGTGGAAATTATAAAACCTTCTAAACAGCTTAGTCCTGAAACTGAGAGAGTACTACTGAGATATACGAGAAGTCCTTTAGTAAATGAGTTAGTTCCACTCTTGGAGTTCTGGGATGCTGAGAAAACTACCAATGAAGTCAAGGCTGTGTACATGCGCATCAATGGTCAGACAAAGTCTTCATCTTTGAATGAAGCAATTTCACATGCTACTGATTCCTCAGTCGAAGATGGGAGCGTGGACATTCTACCAAATATTTTGAGTGAGCTTGTGAGTGCCCGCGAGAATGGCATGCATGCACTTTCAGCTCTTGGAGGCACTCTTTTCTACCTGAAGCAGGCTTTTCTGGAAGAATCGTTGCTTAGATTTGCAAAATTTGAGTTACTTCCATGCTCTGGTTTCAGTGATATCATGCAAAAACCGTACATGGTTCTTGATGCAGCCTCACTGGAGAACCTTGAGATATTTGAGAACAACAGAAATGGGGACTCTTCAGGGTAATTTTGTCATATTTTTGTTTGCTTTTCAAATTCTAGCTATTTTAAATCTTATCTTATAGTGATGCATACTTTCATTTACTTTCCAAAAGTTGTTGCTATCAAATCTTATCTTGTGGTGCTTTGTTTGTATATGAAGGACATTGTATGCTCAATTGAACCACTGTGTTACGGCATTTGGGAAGAGGTTGCTTAAATCGTGGCTCGCAAGACCTTTGTATAATGTGGGTTTGATTAGGGAACGCCAGGATGCTGTAGCAGGTTTAAAGGTAAATTTGTTTTTGCGATATTTCTTCTGATATGCATTGATACTTCTGTTAGGCTAGTTGCTCCCTTTGTCATTTGATGGAAGTGTATGGTAAACCCCAAATTCGGATTATTTGACTTGCAACCTTTTGAAGTTGTAATTCTGAAGGAACTCCTTGCTGAAGGGAAGTTAGTGTCTCAGCTTTTTATGGGTCATTTCCCAGTTCATCCAAATATTTTTCTTTTTCCCGTTCTTTCATCAGTTCTGGTGTGAAATACTGACCTAAACATAACTTGGTCCATTTATCAACTATTTACTTTAAGTTTGAGAATCATCTAGTTACGGTCTACAGACTTGTTTGCTTGTTATTGGCAATTACTGTGGGTCCTTTTTCAGCCATTCTACTTTTAAAAGCAACAGCCTTTTCAAAGATGAGTATACTGTATATATACTATGAAAGGCAGTGAATAATGTTGCATGGAATTTTATTTTTCCTGTTTTCGTTTTGCAAATCATTCTCTCTATCTTCTTTGGTTTTACTGGGAGCTAGTAATTAAATGCATTTTTGCTACATGGTTGAAATTTCCAACTACTACATAGAACTGTTAATTTGTCCTCTTGTTATTCTTACTGACAAATGTCTTCATCTTGTTTTATTGTTATTCTCCTCGCTGTCCCCCATTCTATGGAAGTATTCTGAATGTTCTACTGTGACTAAAGCCGGAGATTAGCATTTACTGTCTGGCTTATTTTGGTATTTCATTTGATATGTAGGGAGTTAATTTACCTTTTGTACTAGAATTTCGGAAAGAATTGTCCAGGCTTCAAGACATGGAACGATTCCTTGCACGTATATTTTCTAGCAGGTAGAGGGATTGAGCAAAGCAATACATTTGAACTCTTTGGTTAAATGCTTTTAGTTGTATATTGAAAGGTGATATGTTTTTATGGATTGCAGTGAATGTAATGGAAGAAATGCAAATAATGTCATTCTATATGAGGATGCAGCAAAGAAACAACTTAAAGAGTTCATATCAGCATTACGTGGTTGTGAGATAATGATCCATGCATGCTCTTCAATGGGTGTCATTCTGAAAAATGTTGATTCTGGGCTATTACACCATTTATTAACTCCTGGTATAATTGGCAGTCATGTTTTAATTATTATGACTCAAATCTAGCATGGCATCTTTTATATATCATCTATATGCAGGTAAAGGTCTACCTGATATGCATTCAGTTCTAAAGCATTTCAAAGAGGCCTTTGATTGGGATGAAGCAAATAGTACAGGCCGTATAATACCTCGAGAAGGGGTTGATACTGAGTTTGACTCTGCCTGCAAAGCGGTTAAGGAAATTGATGCCAGTTTGGAGACGCACTTGAAAGAACAACGGGCACTACTTGGAAATAAATCAGTAAGAACTTGCTTGGCACTGACGATTTTTATTTTGTAGAAGGTTACATCGATATAGTTCATTGAAAACTTCCTTTTTCCCTCTAATATGTTATAGATCAACTATGTAACAATTGGAAAAGATGCATACCTTTTGGAGGTGCCAGAAAGTTTGTGTGGGAGCATCCCTCGGGATTATGAGCTGCAATCATCAAAAAAAGTAAGCGCCAATGAAGTTCCCTTATAGATTTATGTACCTTGATATATTACCTCCTACTGGGGTGGATACAAGATATCCATTCTAAATATACGATGAGCACAAAGACCTTCATTACAAAATTTGCATTTTTGTTTGTTATTTTCAGTGATATAACTATATAAGGGAGTATTTGCAGTTTCATTAATTACTCCTTTTGTTTAGCATAGGGGAAATTTCATTCGTGAAATATTTTCTTTTGGCAACTTACTTTTAATTTTTTTCCTTTTTGGTGTGCAAAAATCCTCCATCCATTATCGGTGAAAGGGCTCTGCAGTTAATTATGTCTATCTTGTTTGTGAATTTGTTGGATGATGCGTAGTTCGTTATTGTCTATTAGCTGGAGTTTACCTCTTATAACCTGCCAGAAGATAAACTGAGGCAGCCTAATTAATCTTTGCTGAAGTTAATTATGATTTCAAATATGTACTAAACAAATTAAAAGTTTGGATTGGAAATATCTCCTGCACGTATTGATGCATGCAAGCAGAAGGCTACCAAGGGAACAAGGAGGATCCCTCTAAGAATCAATACCCTGTTCAAACTCAGTTTACTTAACCCTCATCGGAAAAATAGAGCTCAGCATTTAGGTTGGATGTTTTCTTTAAACTGGCTGAAGTATTCGGAATGCTCGTAAGTGAAATCAGTGGGATTTTCAAAACTGAGACAAGCTTTAACTTTGTACTGATATTTCCGTTATGGTTGTCCTTTTTCCTCTTACTATTTTACTTGAATTTGGAATTCCTGAGCCGTAATTTTGTTTCCGTTATGAACAGTTGGTTGCATTTATGTTTTTGTAGGTGAATTCATGATGATTAAACGAATCACTCGTGACTGTTTTTTCTAAAGCGCGGTGTTTTCTTTTTTGTACTCATATGTGTTCTGTGATGGTAAACTTAATGGTTTTACATAATGAATCACTTATGATTGTTTATTTCTAAATGCTGAGACAAGTATAGAAATCCGTATTTTTTTTCTCTACTCATTTATGTGAACTTTTCTGTTATGGTAAAATTATTGGATTTACATGTATTTATTGTAGCGTAGAGTAAAGAGAAAACTCACACATGAAGCTTTTACAGGTGGAGAAAATGAATCTGCAACTGTCTTTGTAGATGCAATAAATGGAACCAATAATGGAATTAATAGTGTAGCAACCAATTTGGAGCAGGTCTTCTTAGTGCAGAAGAAAAATGGAATAAATGAGTTAAATGCAATGAATGATGGAATGAATGTAGTTAATTGGGTGTGCAAATATGTGACGTGAGTGTAGAAAGTAATGGAGAGAGGAAATTGTTGTCCACGTGTTGGCAGTGGGGGCAGATTATATGATTTTCAAAATTACTTGTTTGCTCCTTTTCAATGAACTTCAATTTTAATTGTGGAGGGTAGTAATGTATTTTTCTATACATCCCAAATTGTATTAACTGCAACTATGAGAAGATGTATACACATAAGCAAAAGAGGCATGTTTTTTTTCCTATTCCTGCTTTGGTTTCTGTGGCATCGTCACAACATATTGGACCAAGGCTGTTGATATGTCAGTTTAGTACTGTGGTCAACATCTTTCTCTGGCCATATGAACCCATGAGAATTGAATGGTTGAGATTTGCTTAAGATTGTGCTTTTTTCACAGAATAAAACCCAACTCTCATTTCCTTCTTGGCATGTGACATTCAGGGTTTCTTCCGGTACTGGAATCCAGTTATTAAAACACTCATAAGAGAGCTTTCTCATGCTGAGTTGGAAAAGGAGTCCAAGTTGAAAAGCATTTTGCAGAGGTTGGTTGGACGTTTCTGCGAGTATCATAATAAGTGGCGACAATTGGTTTCTACTACTGCAGGTATATACCTTTTTTTGAGCATAAAATGAGAGCTTGGTTTTTGCCCCTTTATATTGTCAACTTTGTAACATAATGTTAGGATGTCATAACACATTTTAACAGAGACAATTTTATCTATGTTAGGCCATCCTTGTTCTGTTTTCTTGGTGCATCTGTCATACTATCCCTGACTCCTATTTCTGTAGTAGACTGTTTTGCTTATTTTTAGCCACCCTTGTGCAGTGTTTTCCGCCTTTGTATTTTTGTATGTTTGTGTGAGAAGCCAAAAAAATTATTAACCTGGGATCATATTAGCAATCACAATTTGGTTTTTCAAGGTTTACTTGTGCAGTTACAAGATACAAAATTCCGATAATATTTTACAGGCTGCTATATTTTGCAGAACTTGATGTTTTGATGAGCTTAGCAATTGCAAGTGACTATTACGAAGGACCAACATGCCGTCCAATTATCTCAGCTTTATCAGGTCCAAATGAAGTGCCAAGCTTTAGAGCTAAAAGTTTAGGACATCCTGTTATCACAAGTGATTCTCTGGGGAGGGGTGCCTTTGTCCCCAATGATGTTAATATTGGTGGTTCTGGTCCTACCTTCATTCTGCTTACTGGTCCTAACATGGGTGGAAAGTCAACTCTTTTGCGTCAAGTTTGCTTGGCTGTGATTTTGGCCCAGGTAAGTTCTTGTTTATGTGGTTTTGCAGTTCTTTATTGTTATCTTTGACCTTATGTACCATTTGTTGTTTCTTAGGTAGGAGCAGATGTACCCGCAGAGAGCTTTGAGATGTCTCCTGTTGACCATATTTTTGTACGAATGGGTGCAAAAGATCATATTATGGCAGGCCAAAGTACCTTTCTAACAGAGCTTTTAGAAACGGCAAAGATGCTGGTGAGATATAATTCAATCCAATCTTCCTAATAAAAGAATTCATCTAGTTGCTTTACTAAACCATATTGAGCCACAAGGAGAAACGAGTAACTCCATTTCTTTTTGTCTCCTCTTTTTCTTTTCCTGATAAGAAACAAAACTATATTTCATTTTTAATAATGATATAAATACAAGGTTAACTGGGAAACATGAAATATATTGTTATCTACTTATCTCCCTCATGCTAAGCATACCATTATAATCTCAGGATTGTCTTGCATTATAAATTGAAAGTCTGAGTCAAACTATTGAGTCCCATCTTAAGTGATGTGTGACTTCGGGGTTGTGACTCGTGGGGTACATTTATTAGAGTTTCCATGGACTCATGATTTGAAAGTATATGTTTCATCTTAAATATTGCATTCATATAGATATATGCAGTTGATATGTTATATGTGCTAAGAACATATAGATCCAATGAAGCTGCTGAAGTTTGGTTTAAAATCAAGCTGTTATCATCTATTTGGGCTAGCTCTTCTAATCTATTTGTCAACCTTTCCATCTCTGATTTTTGTTCGAATTGGGGTGCAGCTATCCAGTGATGGAGATGTACTTAGAGTTGTTTTGTTGATATTTTCTAGTTGTCCCTCAGTTAGATTGATATTATTAGGGGTTTGGTGGACTGCTGGTTCACCAATAATGTACTCATCTTTGTAGCGCTTTGATTATTTAATTTTAATAAAGCGTTTGGTTTCGGATAAAAAAAAAATGTGCTAAGAACATATTTTTCATGGTCAATGCAGTCGTCCGCAACCCGCAATTCACTTGTTGCATTGGATGAACTTGGACGAGGGACATCAACTTCTGATGGGCAAGCCATAGCGTACGTTACAGGAATAGAGACTTCTTACATGCGTCAATTTTTAATATAATTTTTTCCCTTAGGTTATAGAATATTTAAACATGCTCTTGTTATAACTTATGTAATCTTAATATTGATTCTCTCACCAATATTCAATGTTCTTTGGAGGTCTACAATAGAACCTAAGGTTTCTCAATTTCTTATTTTTTCCCCTTTGTTACAGAGAATCGGTTCTTGAACATTTTGTCAACAAGGTACAGTGTCGAGGCATGTTTTCTACACACTATCATCGATTATCTCTGGATTATCAGAAAGATAGTAAGGTATAGCTGCTGTCCAACCTCCTGTAGACATTGTTATAATTTGACATGAAATTCTGACAAGTGACATCAAATGGGTGTTATAATTGGCCTATGGGTGATATATATATATATATTTTTTCAAACTAGTTAGTGATTAACAAGTCAAAAGGTGATTAGCAAACTGATTGTGATACATAAGCCCGCTTGTGCTGGTAGTCAAATTCGCAATTACCCTTTTCAAGTGTTCAAATCTTCAGATAGTTTTTCTAATATAGATGTATACCTTTCTGCTTGGCGGACAGGTCTCCCTTTGTCACATGGCATGCCAAGTCGGAAAAGGAGTTAAAGGTCTAGAGGAGGTTACATTTCTTTACAAGTTGACACTCGGTGCATGCCCCAAAAGCTATGGTGTCAATGTTGCAAGGCTAGCTGGTACACATATTTATATATTTGTTGCCAAGAATAGGCAAAAAAATGGAATTTCCTTGATGAACTAGGCAGTATTTTATTGCTCTAATAAATTGATCAGCCGGTCAAGCATGCAACCACTTTGACATCAAAGGTTATGTAGTTGTCCAGTCTTACCTTGTCTTTGCATTGTCAATAAGCAAGGCAAATACTGACTGATAGCGTCTCTATATTGCTTGGGGTAACCCATGCGGCCATGCCGAAGGTATTGAGAGTGATTTTTCTGTTATACATCTTTTGTTTCATCCCTTGGATAACAATCTTTCATCTCAGCCTCCCAATCTTTTATCCCTTGTACATTTCTATGATTCAGATCCTGCCCTCTTTAAATATAGAGATTGGTAACTGACATAATGAGTGTAAGATTGATGACTGTAAATATTAGGTTTCCTAGATGATTAATAGTTGAACCTGTGATGCATAGGTGTCTGCACGTAAAACTGTGATTAATTATTTAGTGATTGTACACATACATGCACGTATGTTTTAAACTAAGGAATGATTATTGATTTACTATTGTCGGAACAAAGCTACTATTGCTAGAAAATATATAACCCGTGAAGACATGATACGACTTTTCATAGTAGTTCTATGCCCCAGTAAAGCAACAATTGCTTTGGCAGGTGGATCTTTTTTAATATTAGTTTTTGTTCTTTCTTGTAATCTTTATTCAGGACTACCCGACTTACTGCTTAGGAAAGCTGCTATCAAGTCGCAAGACTTTGAGGGAATGTATGGTAAACATCAGAAGCAGCTCGAAGACAAAACTGTTCAGAGTGATGATGATGATAAGATAACTGTTCTTATTCAAAATTTTATGAAACTTCCAGAAAGTACAAGTTGCCATGAGTCTGCTGAAAGCGTAGTTAGTTCTTTGAATGAACTACAGCAAAGAGCAAGGATCCTTCTAGAGCAAAATTGAGATATTTTGACATGCAGTTTCTTTCTCTTTCGCTCCATGGGGTGACAATAACTACTTTTACGCTCAAGAATCCCTTTTATGTGGAAGTCAAGATTCTATGACTAAAACTGCCAAGAAAGTCGCCATTTTTGTGATGATGCCAAAGAGTCGGTGATGTAAAGTATATTACGAGAGATTTTGAATTTGACCAGATTGTTACCAGATTCTCCAGTTCTATGTGGCTGACCAACTTTAATGTACATTGTAGATAACTAGATATTATAGGTCAACTGCAGTAGTTGCTGAGGTGATTTTTGTCCCTGATTGCAAGGTTGTAATGTCCAAGAATGAAATTTTGAAAAGAACAGTCGTGCATATAAACTGACATGTAAATGTTGGCAAATGCTTAATTTTGTTGGTCATTCTTTCGATTGACTGATCCTTCATATACTAAATTAATGTTCTCGACTGAAGTTTCGAGGGAAAGAATTGTTCTTTTTATATACTCATTTGGCCCCCAAAGTGGAGGAAGTATGAAACAAAGGAGCATTTGTAGAATGCTACTACAAATACAAATGGAATTAATTTACGGAGAAACATTATGAGCTTATTTCAACTCTATGCTGCTGTAGGCCTCGTTCTTCTTGGTTGTCATCGTCATCAGAAATTAATGCATCATCCATGGATACCTAAAAACAATCAGGAAGGTGAACAATATGGCTACAATCAGTTAGTCTTGTCATGAAAGAGAATAGCGCTCTGTTTTATCTGGTGGATGAGTACTCAAATGACTGAAATATTACCCGAAACTGATGCCTGATACTTCTCTGAATTGCGTTGATTATGCGAATCAGAACATACATTGGAAGCAATATTCCACTAGCCCTCACAAGAAGCAACTGCAAATAATGAAGGTGGCACACGTTAAAACTAGTTACATAGCTCTGTAGGAGAATGTAGATGAGTGAGGCAGAATGAGTTGAAAGAAGAAACTTAGCTATGGACTTACAGTCAGAAGCGTAAATGGGTAATCCTCTGTTCCGCCGGTAAGCACAGCAAGCAGATGTCTCACTAGCAGCAGTACTGTAAGCTGCATATTTATTAAAATCATAATTACATTATTAGTAAGACAAAATTTTCACAAAATCTTAATAGTGATACCTAAATGTTAGGAGCATACAATAAGGGCGATTAATCTGCAACAAGTTACGCTTCTATCGGCAGCTGAAGAGCATTCGGAGTAATGGGGGGTTGTTCGTCCTTGAGAACGAGCCATCTCTCGCATTCCTCTATTTTCCGATTCCAACTCTCTTCTTGGAACTTCCAAGCTTCCTCTGTTTTTCAAAATTACAATATATACATGTTAAGATTGTGCATTTTCGGATTATGGGTTGTAATTATTTGGGTTTATATACTCTGATTTATTCAAGTATGTCCGAAAGAAGACGGTGCAATATTTGAAAATAGTGAAGGGTAGAGATTCTAAAATGGCAAAGTGAAACATGCTTTCTGGTTTTTATACAACATTTCAATATTGTTTGGTATAAATGAATGGGAAGACCAACCTTATGGTAACTGCAGCATCAAGCAGCTGAGCTTTATTGGGAGGGGATACGTACCCAGCTTCAAATTTCTGCACCAATTTACAAATACGTCCTTTTCGGTTAACCCAACTCTCTTTTTGTTTTTTAACTTTTGTAACTAAATTGCAACCATTTAAAAATACTAGAACAAAATAACAATAATAATAAAATAATAACATTTTCCTAAAATATATATGTATATGTTTATTTAAGCAGACCAATGTAGGAGAGGAGAAGATATGTGGAATTTTGAATTGCGTAGCTTGTGCAACAGGAGAAAAGAATACAGAATAACGTATACCTAATACCCTACCCCAACTTACCTAAAACAAAATTTCTTGCGTTTAAATATAGGTATTGAGGAGACCCTTTTAGTCCAAGAAACAACCACCCAGTTGAAACAACCATCCAAACAATCAACATCCCAACCATGATTCATATATATATAAAGTCTTATTCTGGTACGGACTCGATCCGCACTTGAAAATTTAGATTTCGATGAAGTGGGTTTCAATTTATCCATCAAATATAAAGCGGGGGAGGTGAAATTTAATGGACAATTAGAGAAAAAGACAAACTTGAAAAGCCCAAAAAGTTAAAAAAGTTAAAAAACAGAGCAAGTGGAAGAAGTCATAATTCAAATAATCGACTGCATAATAAGCTCACCGGTTAACAACAAAGACAAAAAGAAAACAAGAAAACCTTAGAAACACCCCCAAAAAGTGGGCAAATAATCAAATTCAATTCAACAAAAATAAACAGCTTAGTAACTTCCAAAAAAACAAAAAAAAGAGCAGATTCCTAGTTCAAACCTGTAAGCAAATTTCACATGTCGTGTTTCCCTTTTCGTTACACCATCTCTGTATGCAATCCCTGTGAGCGAGCTGAAATGAACCCAGAAACTTTTATGAGAAAGAATTCGAAAAGAAAAACCTAATTGACAGAGAAATTAATGAAAAGAATATTTAACAACATACCTTCATTGTGCCAGAGCAGGCACAAGGAGCTTCCAAGCTCTTACAGCTTTCAAATTCTGCTTCATGGCATATTCTACATGTTGATAATTCTGGATTTAATTCAAATTCATCCACGTATATTACAACAGCTTCTCCCATGTTTTCTTGTTTTTGATTTGATTTGATTTGATTTTCAAAACTTGCTTCTTTCTTTGCTCTCTCCAACTTTGTTTTTGGCTTTCTCTCTCTCTTTCTCTCTATCTTGGGGTTCTTTTCCTTCTTACTTGGCTTTGGAGTTCAAATAAAAGGGAGAGAGAGAGAGGTGTCTTGGAGTTTAAATAAAAAGAAGAGAAGAAAAGAGGCAAGCTGCTACAATACCGAGACTACCCCTTGTGCTTTTTATCCAAATTATGAGTCAAATGTTATAATGTATTTATTTATATTAATATTATTGTCATGTCCACTTGGACCTAGTCACTACGCGGCTTAATTTAATTGGAAGCCACAACTCTTTGACCCTCCAAAGTTATGCGCACATACATTATTAACATATATATATATATATATATGGAAAATTTCTGATCAGGACCGTTCTTTACGAATTGGTCCTTTTTATAATGCTTTTGCGTTAAAAAAATACATTTTTAAATATTTTTATGATACAAAAAGTATCGTAAAAATGCCAAATTCGTAAGGTCTAAACCTTACAAAAAATACTATATATATATAATTATTATTGTTTAAATCAAATTTGTTTCGACAACTATAAATAGCTAGCTTTTTATAACATAGTAATAATGTTAACTGGTAGTTGGAAAAAGAAAAATGATTCGCACCTATATAAAAAAAAGGTAACAAGTTTGAAAAATTGCAAGTTAACATTCCTAGATTTTTAGTCTTTTTTTTAATTACATGCCTACTATTTATGTCGTAGAATGTTCTTTTATTAAATATCCAAAGACTTATATATATAGTTAAGCAAACTTATATTATTTTAAAATACGAATTAAGTTTGAGTTTTTTTCTTGATGTTGTCTCCTTTCTTTGAACTCAAAGTGCAAATTAATTTAACAATGTTTGTTTGTATATATGAGTGTGTATGTTTCTCTTATAACATTTACAATCTTCTATAATTTTTAGTGAATTTCTTCACAAAAGTGCGTGTCTTGCGATGATAGCATTCACACAACGAACATAATTTTATGATGCATTGAAACTACAAAATAAAATAGTCTAATTTATTATACCCTAAAGCATTCTTCGATGAATTTTTACTAGCCGATTGATACTAGACTTTTTAATTTTACACATGCGTAATTTTTTATTTATCACACTACACGTATATAGTTAAATGTCAAATATAACTATCTCCCATTTTAAGTACATTCGGCAGGAGCTCGCAATTGCAATGCTTTAAATGTTAACTCAGATATATTGCAAATTATAAATGATGATTTCACGTGTTGGTAATTTATCTAAATTTAATTAACTACTCCCTCCGTCCGTCTTAATTTAATTGTTTATTTTGGGTCTAGCCACTTTTTTTATAAAAAGAAAAATAAATGACATTTTTAAAAATAAATTTTTTTTCTTAAAATAATAAATATGTCTTCTTAAATTTTAACTTTTTAAATTGTGATAATTAAATTAAGACCGCGGGAGTATTAAACTAAGGGCTCGTTTGGTTCGAGTTTTAGGAATGAACTCGGCAAATTATTTTTTTAATTTTCTGGATTTTTTTTTCATTTTCTGGAAAAAAATTATTTTTTTTCACTTTCTGGGGAAAAAATATTTTTTTTTATTTTCTGGAAAAAAAATAATTTTTTTCACTTTCTGGAAAAAAAAATTCACTTTCTGGGAAAAAAATATTTTTGAAAATTTTCTGGAATTTTTTTCATTTTCTGGGAAAAAATAATTTTTTTTCATTTTCTAAAAAAAAAAAAACAATTTTTGGACAAAAAAAAGGGATTCCTCAAATTGGGAATCCAAGATTCCTCCCAATTTATAAGGGAATAGATTTTGGCAAAATGGGGGAATTTAAGATTCTTAGGAATCCTAAATTCCTAGCTAAAACTCCAACCAAACAAAATAATTCTCGTGGAATGAAATTTAGGATTCCAGAAATCCTCAAAAACTCCAACCAAACGAGCCCTCAAATATTTAAGTTGGCTACCTACGCTTTATAATTGACTAGAACTAGGATAAAATTAATTTCTTAAGTTTGAATTTTCTGCCATCAACGGTTCAAATCGTTTTGGGTAAGCAGAAATTTGAAAATGTGGGGACCACTCTTAATCATAGAGCCAAGAAAAATTACGCTGGCATCCGAGTTTGCTGAGATTCGGTGGGCCAGTATTTTGACACTTGATGATGCCTATTCCTTACTAATTTTATTTTATTTTTATAGTATTTTATTTTAATATTGCTTTTGATCTGTGCTTTTATAGTTTAGGATATTTTTTAAAATGGTGACATTTGTGCTTATCCTCTGCTCTCCTCTCCTTGTTCTTATCGCATCCTTTCTCTATCCTCTAATTTAATTTTGGTTTCCTTTCTCTCTACATTTTTTGAGTTTTGGATTTTAAGGCCTTCTGTAGTGCACTCTCTAAAATTGCAAATAATTTATTTTCACGCCTCCACTACATAGGTTAAAGTGGGTAATTGTAAGCTAAAATGGTAAAGAGGAGGCAAAGATGCAAGCCGACAACCAATTGCCTCCCACGATGGACTGTCCATCATGTGGCCCTGACATGCCTCGCGCGATGTACATTCCATCGCGTGGGAGGTGAGTCACCATCTCGCAATTTTTTGTCCATCGTGTGATAATGTATTTTTGAATTTCTATCCGTTAAGACTAACGGCTCTTTTACCCTCTTCTTGCGTTATAAATAGCTGTCAAATTTTTTCTCTATTCTAGTACAATTTATTAAAAATACCTCTCAATTTTTCTCTCTATTTTACTACAATTTTTTTTTTATAAATTTTTAAAAAAACTTGTTATATTTATTTATTATTTTGAAAATCTTGACAGATTTTCATTTTATTTGTAAAAGTTTTACAATTTTTAATTATGTCTTTGTATTTTTTTCATAATGCTGACAATTATATATATATATACACATTAAGTCATTTTAATTATATATAATAAGATTAAAACAAATATCAAAACAAAATAACCAACATAAAAACTTAAAATGCAAAAAGACGTTCAATAATCTTTACATATTATTTGTTTTATAATTTACTTAATGTGTAAAATATAAAACATTAATCTATCTTAACGTAGAGATAATTATTACAATAATACGTAAAAGGTAAATAATAATATTAAATACATACATTAATTAATTAAAAAATAAAAACAGATATTAGATAAAAAAAATTACCTGGATTTGCAGCAAGAACACTTTTTTCTAGCTTAAAGATATTTATTTGAATTTATTTGAAGAATTTGTTTGCATATGTATGTATGGAATTATAGGAAAATTAGTAAAAGAAATTTTTGTGGCCAAAACTTTAAATAGGACTCAAATGTTACTGTTCAATTTTTTTTTTACCGTTAAAAAACAACCGTTAGCCACGCGACAGACAGAGGATCGTGGGGAGCGTACCACGTGGCAGGGGGCGCGACACACTGAGTGTCGCGCGGGTGCTCATGTGGCGACGCCGGATTTGCGGTGCGATGGACTGTTAATCGCGGCTGTATTTTTACCTTGCCCGCTGCAAAGAACAAATAAATGTGTATGGTAAATTTGCTCATATACACTACCATAATACCCACATGATTGGAGATGGTCTAAGTGATATACAAAATTAGAGGTAAGAAAATATACCATTTATGTTATATTAATTTGTACCAAATTTAATTATTATTAAAATATATCAAAATTTGGTAATGATATAATATCAATCGGTATTATACTATATTGAATTATTTTGGTATGATATCGACACTCAAACTCATTATTAATAATATATCGTACTATACCGAAATTTTGGTACTATCACAGTATACCGTACTGAGCCATACCAAATGTGCCATTATACCAAATGAATGAAAATTAAAAATAATTAACAATTTGTTAGTAATAAGGATAAAATTATCTAGGACTTCAATTGATCATATATTCATATATACTTTTAGAGAGTATATATAGTTTTGCTCTGTGTATTTATATATATATATATGTGTGTGTATTTTATATATCAGTTACGTTCATGATTTGCTTAAGATTCTACTACAATTGTTTTTTTGTATTGTCCAAAGTTCATGGATAGCCTTTTAAAAGCCAAAGGTTTCCTCTGAAGCTATTCCTTTTCTTTTTTTTGGATTGTGTCTTTGTATGTACGTGCAAACAACAACTTTCCTCTTAGTTGCTTTGTAAGTGTGTGCAATTTTATTTTAACAAGTCTATCAGCTACTTGTTTTTAGTAATTTCAGTTAATTTTTTTCCCTATATATATATTTATATATCTGTGTATTTATATAGGCTGTTAGAATATGAAAAGAAATGAAAAATAATTAACAATTTGTTAGTAATAATAAGAGTTTGTTAGTATTCATCTTTAATTCTTGTTATAAATACCACTAATATGTTTCATTATTTTTAATGTAGGTGTGACCTCTTTGTGTATTTATATATATATATATGTGTGTGTATTTATATATCAGTTCATGATTTGCTTAAGATTCTGCTACAATTATTTTTTTGTATTGTCCAAAGTTCATGGATAGCCTTTTAAAAGCCAAAGGTTTTCTCTAAAGCTATTTTGTTTTTATTTTTGGGATTGTGTCTTTGTATGTACGCGCAAACAACAACTTTCCTCTTGGTTGCTTTGTAAGTGTGTGCAATTTTATTTTAATAAGTCTATCAGCTACTTGTTTTTAATAATTTCAGTTTATTTTTTCCCCTATATATATATTTATATATATGTGTATTTATATAGACTGTTAGAATATAAAAAGAAATGAAAAATAATTAACAGTTTGTTAGTAATAATAATAGTTTGTTAGTATTCATCTTCAATTCTTGTTCTAAATACCACTAATATGTTTCATTATTTTTAATGTAGGTGTGACCTCTCTGTGTATTTATGTATATATATATATCTGTGTATTTATATATCAGTTCATGATTTGCTTAAGATTCTGCTACAATTATTTTTTTGTATTGTCCAAAGTTCATGGATAGCCTTTTAAAAGCCAAAGGTTTCCTCTGAAGCTATTTCTTTTTTTTCTTTTTGGATTGTGTCTTTGTATGTACACGCAAACAACAGCTTTCCTCTTGGTTGCTTTGTAAGTGTGTGCAATTTTATTTTAACAAGTCTATCAACTATTTGTTTTTAGTAATTTCAGTTTATTTTTTCCCTATATATATATATATTTATATATCTGTGTATTTATATAGACTGTTAGAATATGAAAAGAAATGAAAAATAATTAATAGTTTGTTAGTATTCATCTTCAATTCTTGTTCTAAATACCACTAATATGTTTCATTATTTTTAATGTAGGTGTGACCTCTCAATCATCTGCTTCTTTTAAATACAACTTTTAGTTTTTTTTTTCTTTTTTTTCAAGATTAATTTTCTGGTATGTATCTTACTATATCGTATCATACGTATACCGAAAGTTTTTGTATGGTAATGGTAATGAATTTTGGCGTATCGAATTTTTGGTGTGGTACATGGTATATTAAATATGGTACGGTATTGTACCAAATCCACCCCTATACTGAAACATGGAAAAAAGGGGATGGGATGGGATGGTAACTGCTCAAATTTATATCATCTATTTAAAAGTAATGATTTGAATTCAAACTTTATTTAACAAAAACACTTAAATTAAGTTGTTTAATTAATTTCACGCTTCTCTAAAAAAATAATTGAATTCACAATCTTAATGTTGTTATGTTCATTCACTCTTTCATTTCTTACTTTTTCACTGGGTTTTTTTTTTCGACGAAAAACTCAAAAATGTAATAAAGGCAAGAACGCGATCCGCCTAATACTACTTGATAATAAAAAACATATGGAGTATTGAGATCCATTAATCTCATACATTCCTTCTCCTAAAAAAAGATATTTTATATTCCACAAAAAATAAAATTATTGTGTGATTGGATGCATAGTGTTCCACGAGATGCATGGGCATTTTAATTATATAAATACATATAATACTATATGATATAGCCTAAATATTGAGGAATAACTATTGGGTCGAGATTGTTAGGTCTATTATCGAATTAGTCTACCTTCTTACATTAACAGAAGTCCAAATCTAATCGAGGAACATTGCCCGAATGGATTGCTGACGAGTAAATCTTATTGTCGAGTAAAGTATACTAAGGCCGACACAGTTATGTTTTGTGCATTACAACAGTTGTAAAGTGTGAAGTTGGTTAGTTATGGATAATGATTATTCCACCTATAAAATATTGGACTAGTGCCCAAATTTTGTCTTTTGTAGTTATTTTACTGTTTACCCTAATGTGTATTGTAACCCTGATTCTATACATATAAATAGAAAGGGGAAAGTTCATGACGCAATCTCAGATCATACTCATAACCGGGTTGTTTGTGAATCTTTAACCCGTAATCTATAACATACTAGAACCTTGGAATTGGACGATGGAGGTGTGAACCTTGGCATAGTTGAAGACGCTACAATTTATTATGAATGATTAATTGATAAGTCAAGAATAATAGGAATAAATCAATTTGTAATCATTCAACAAGTTCTTAAGAACTCAAAAGTGAAAACACTAGCTCTATTATAATTGTCAAAGTCTTGATCTTAAACAATGAAATAAATCTCCTTAAATAGGATAAACAAAGCTATAGAATCCTATTACAATAAGGAAACTAATTCTACTTAGAAAAGGAAAATAATAAATCCTAGAATATTCCTAATGTAATGAGGAAACTAATAAACACTATAAAATAAGCCTATAATTATCCATAATCCTCAGGCTTTAAGCAATACAAAAATAATAATAAAAAAGGCCATAAACTGTTTTACTGCAAAAGTGTTTTTGCAGTTTTTCAATTTTACTGCAAATCAACTTTTGTAGTTTCCGAAAATCCATTTCATGATTCAAAGTTCATTGTAAATCTTGCACTTCCACGCCTAATCTTTAGGAACTCCACGGAATGATTGATTGACGCATAATCTCTTTGTAGTTCTTGGAATAAGCAATTTGATAGCTTTTTCTTTAAACTTTCATGCTCTATCATTGAATCTATGCGTATTTAATCCTTCAATTAAGAATTGACAATACTCATGGGTTGAATTGAACGAAGGGTTAGGCAGGATCACATTAGTTCATTAAGAGGGGTTTTGAATTTAAAGCAATAGAAAGAGAGAAAGACCTAGTAACCTGTATCTTTTTCAATTGTTATTACCAAGTAAATGCAAAAAACTCACACACATAAAATGAGGATGTACTACTAGAAGGACGCAATAATCCTTGGGCGAACCTGCCTATAAACAAAAATATGTTGTTCATTATCTTTTTGATCATTTTTAGATTGATTTGCTAAGAATTATTCATTGTGAATGAGTCCAATTTTTCTGTCACCCATGCTATATATAACATTTCTTTTAAAATATTATTACATACTTATTAAGTCCATAAAAGTTTTTAAGAAAAAAAATTGAGTCATGATGGATATATATAAAGAGGCAAGGAAAAATAAAAATCAAATTACACCTCTTGTTGTAAAAGTGTAGTCATAAAGTATTGGGACAAATATATCGATTGGAATCAAACATTAATATATAGAATTATGATACAAAAGCTTCAAGGTATTATACATTTTTTTGGCTCGTGCCAATTTCAAATATAAACACTAAAAGAAAACAGAATTTTCGCGACGTTTGTTGTGCATCATTTTATGAAACTGTCATGGTATATATCCAATTGCATTGTTTATATACTTGCGTTGCAAAATTTTGCAACGTTTTATGCAAATGTCACAAAATTTTACGATGCAAATATACAAACGATGCTATTTGGTTGCATAATACGACATTTTTACAAACGTCACAATAAGTCACTTTTTAATAATCATCATGAATTTTATGTCATTTGTTAAAGAAAACATTGCAAATTTTACGATATTTGTGAGAAAACGTCGCAACTGAGTGTAATTTTGGAATATTTTTTTTGTTTAAAGGCTTGTATCATATTTTTTGTTTATTTAATTTTTTTGCATTATTATATAATGATGAATTAAATTAAAATACTATTTTATATTTAGATTTTGGATATAGTTAATGAAATGTTAATTATTGATTGATATATGACTTTGGTGAAGTGGTTAATGGCTTTTATAGGTGGCAAAAAAATCTAACCCGTCGAGTTTTAGACCCGATCCGACTCGAGTGGGACGAGTTTGGGGAGGGTTTTTTTTTTTAAAGCAGGGTAGGTTAGGTTTTTACCATTAAAAAACCCGCCCCACCTCGACCCTTATTCTTATATAGACAAATATATTAAATATTTTTTTAATATAGTATATATATGTGTGTGTATGTATTAAAATTAAAACCTTGGTCTTAATTAAAGTTAATTTTCTCCAAACATAAAGTCATAAACCGCCCCATCTTCCTTGAATTCCCTTTGCGTTGCGACATATTCTTTCACTCGATCTCCTCACACAGATTTAATTTGATGTTTGAATTGATTTTGAATTTGGCTTGTTACTTGATTTGATTTTGAATTTGGATATGCATTGAATAATGTAGCCTATTGATGTTTTCTTATTTAGAAACTAAGATTGTTGGCTTTGTGAAGCAGGGTTAACCCAGCTCAACTTAACCTAACCCGACCTAATGCCTACTTATTCGGGACAGGGACGGTTTGGGTTTTAAGAAATTAATAGGGACCGGGTTTGGGTAATATATATATATATATATATATAAACAACTATCTTGGGTTTGGGCCAGAGTTATTGATAGGTGGGTCGGGTTAGGGATTGGCCAATCCCGCCCTAAACTTGACCCTTTGCCGTCCCTAATGACTTTGTATAAGATCAAGGGTGTGAGGTTGTGTGTTCAAGTCTTGACATCAGCATAACATTAAAATTTTAAACAATTAGATTTGTGATGTTTCTTTAAACATCGCACAAATGTCACGAAAAGCTATAGCGTCATTTATATAGTTTTTCCCAATGTTTAGAAAATGTCACAATATCCACTATTTCTTATGGTGAAAGGAATATCAATAAGTTTAAACTTGCAATAATTCTCCACAAAATTCTCTACACAACCAAAAGGCCCAAAAACTGTTAGTTGACTAGATATAAAATAACTCAATTTTAGAAGCACGATAATTGTCATTAAACACCCATGTATTAGGATAAAAGGATAAGAATAAAGTGCACCTTTGAAGCACTTAGAATGAGCAACCAAATGCATTGGTTGTTTAACAAAACAAAAAGGATATATACAATACAATCAAATAACAAATAGTGAACCATAAACCAAAATGTAAAAATAAAATGAAGAAGATTAGACATACTACCATGTGAAATGTGATGACACATCCTAATTTTCTTTTGTTGAAGATGAGAGCAATTAAGACACATTGAGAGTATTTTTGGTAAAACATATATTACAATGTTATAATTTTGTTTTGTTTTATTTTTGTATTTGATAACTTTAATTAGAGATTAGAGAAAGATTTGTTCTCAGTATAGTTTGGGAGAGGGGTAGATGAATGGCGGGGTTTAAATGAGAGAGCTTATGAGGATCTAAAGCAATAGACTTTAAAGATGAAGACAAAAAAAGGATAATTAAACATAAATAAATTACAATTTTTAAATTGAAGGAAAGCCAAATGTTGAAAAATGTAGCTTTTTTAATAAATATTACGACTTGTATTAATGATTTATACCTCCTCCATATCATTATATAGTAATATATATATACAGAGCGTTTCACATACGGACCGGTCCTTACGGACCGGGACCTTTAGCGACGGTTTTCCGTCGCGAATACATTGGGGATATGTTATTAGCGACAGAAAAGCGTCGCTAAAGGTCCCGGTCCGTACGGACCGGTCCGCATGTGAAATTTTCCGTATATATATATATATGGGGAAAGGTTCAAGTTACATTGGATAAGAAGTTTTACACACATTCATAATTTTTTCTCGAATTCATAATTTATCAATTCCACCGCTAGATGAGATATTTTATTGTGTTTATCTGGCATGCAAAGTTTCAAATCAATTATATATTTGTAACCATATAATCATTGTACTTACTTTTACCTTATTTTTTTAAGGTTAATAATTCAATATATGATGTGATTATGACGAAAGACTTTTGCAACTCCAATTAATTTATTTTTTAGCACGCATCTTTGAAATTATAATGAGCTAATTCAATGGCTAAATTGATGAATTATGAAATAGAGAGAAAGTTATTCACCGATGTAAAATTTCTTTGTTTTACACCAAGTGTTACTTGAACATTTCCCATATATATATGTATGTTGTATTGTAAATATATATCGAGAGAACGAGAAAAATAAATGGATTAGTTGTTAACATTGCAAATGATTTTGCATCGTTCTTGCTTACTCATTTTTCTGTCTCAACCTAGAAATGAAAACTGAACTTTTGATGCAGAATTCATTTGATGGACTTTTTATCAATGTTAAAAATGTTGAATTAATGAAACGAGTCAAACGACATAGTTTTGGTTTTTCCAAGAGGAGGTCAAATTCAAATCATTAATTTTAAATGAAGAGCATAGATTTGAGCAACTATTCTATAGTGTAATTTCTATCACTCTAGAGGAACTAGATTCGGGATGGGAATATTATGATTTAAACTTGAAATTCATACCTAGGAGCAATCGAACACAAAAATTCTTCCGCTAAACAAAAATTCAATAGTGAACAATCCACTTAACCAACCCTATGAGTTACTATTAAGTCATTTTAAAATACTGAAGTATATATTTTTTAACACATTAATTAGATTTTGGATTATTGTGAGTTTGCAATATTTTTCTTCACACATTTATTTGATATAACATATTGTTATATGAATCTCAATATTTGATGATTATTTGGTGAATATAATAAATTTTGGTAAAATAATTTAATAATACATCCCATATTTTAATCCGTGGCATTGAATATATATATATATATATGTGTCAACAACTAAGCCCTTAAAGAATTATTGTATATTTATTTGTCGATCATAAGAGTTTGAATGTTGTCGACTCATATTCATATGAATTAGCAGCATGACTTTCATGTGGGAGCAACGTGAGTTGACAAATGGCGACTGGGAGTTTTGGATAACCAGCAATTGTGGTCTGCACTGTATTCTTGGCTTTCTATATTTCATCCTACCCGTACACGTGGGATGGGTCACTTCCACGTGGTAAGATAACAGAGCGTTTAACAAGGTTAAGTAACGACCAACTATATTGCTACGTGTTAGGTACTGGTTGAATGGTTCGGCATTGTCTCTACATTGCAAATATTTATTAGTCTTGGTACTTCTGCCACGTACTACCTCTGTTAATCTTGTATATTGCCACGATTCATAATCTGGCTTTGGAACTTCTTTTCTTATTATTAATTTTTGAGTCTTAGTAAAAGCATTTTTAATTTTTGATTTATATATTTATTATTAAAAAATAATAAGAGTGTTTTAATTAAAAATCTCTCTTCTCTTCATTCTCTTTTTTCAATTTAATTCTAAACACAAAAATCACTTTTTTGTTAATTTCTTTCCCGTTGTTTTTATTTCCTTCTTGTAGAGAAAATTGAATTTCACATTGTTCCTGCAACAATACTAAAATAAATGTCATCAAAAAAGTATCCAAGTATAAAATGAAAATCCATCTACAACTTACAGGAAAAATGTTTTAATGAAGGTCTATATTAATTAGATTGTGTTTATTGAATGTAAATGTTAAGCCGAGGAATAGTTGTTTTCAAAATCAAAAAAGATATATATTTATATAGTTAAAGCACTATAACTATTTTTTAATAATGGGTGTATAGACTATAAATTAAGGGTGCCTTTACTGGCACCCTTAATTTTTTTTATAATTAAATAATACAATACATTTTTTTTTCTTTTTTCATATAATTTTACAATGATCACAATAAAATGTCGACACACGACCACTATATTAATTGATTACATCAAATATTTCGTACCACATGTATCTGAATTAAACTCGTGACTTCCTTGTTTCAAGAAAAAAGAGGGTGCCCAACTAGGACACACTTTTGATCGTGAATCAATAAAAAAAAAACAGTTAAGTTGCCTACTAATCTTGTAATATAGTAGATTTGTATTAGATTTTTAAATTGTAATATTTTATGGTATCATGTAAATTAAATTTGTACTATATATCTTTTAGCACATTATTATGTCTAAGTGTTTAATTGACTTTAGTTTTAGATTTATTTTAAAAAGTTATAAATTTAAACCACTTTTATTAATAAAACATACATAATAGTTTTTTTGGATTATACAAAATTAAGTTTACACTCCATATTTTCTAATACATTACAATGTATCTGGGTTTATTTGAAGTCATTTTAGAGTTACTTGAGTGGTATCTAAAAATATAATAGTTAAAAAATATAAACAAATCATGCAAAAAAAAATTTGTATTAAATCTTTTAGATTGCAAAGTTAAATTTGTACAAAACACAATTTTAGTCAAAATTCTTTATTTAAAACACAATTGATAAACAAACTCTTATTTTATAATTTTTTGAAAAAATAGACCCTTATTTCAAAAAAAAAATCATTTCCTAGATTTTTTGCAAAAAATATTATCACACAAACCTTTTACCCCATTTCCACTTTAATTAAAAAGAGCTTTTTGTGTATAGCCCAAGATTTTTAAATAATTTTACATTTAGCCCACCTCATTATCATAATTAGTTTTTGGCCAAAAGTTTTGGATAATTAATATTAAATATTTTAATTAATTATTTTAGTTATTTTTATCCTGTTTTGTGATTTCCAATGTTGCCCTTTTTGACTCTTCATTTTTTTTTTGAAAGTAAATGACTCCTAAACATTAGCGAGCATAGATTATGTTATATAATTATTTCAAACTAGAATCGATCTTCAAGTCAAATTTAAGTCCAACAGACATATTAGAATGCAAAAAAAAAAAATTTAAATTTTTTTTGTAGTAACAAACATATTATAAAATAATAATTTTCTAATTAGACTATGTTACTTAATCTAGTGTACCTTGAGGAATATGAAGGCACGAATTACTTTCTTCCTTTCTCCGTATGAGTAGTTATATGGCAACATAACCAAAGAATACGTGATTTTCTCATGTCACAATAGTCCTGCATAAATGGTTGTAGTGGTTAGATGAGAATCCTATTTTTTTTATAGTAGTATTAATCCACCCTTGCTGATGAAAATGACGAAAGTTCATAATAGAAGTTGAAAACTAAACGAGGTACATAGATTGAATGATTGGCAAATACTCAGGCACCCCTACTGGACTTTATTTTGGGCTTTGGGCTTGTTGGCTTATGCTAGATGACTTTAAGAACTAGTTCCATTATTGTATAAACACCTATACAAAAATTATTAAATTTAACTACGTTTATGATAAAGAATAAAACTAATTTATTAAGATTGTGAATGTAATGAGTAATGCTGCTACCTTTACAAATATATAACAAATGTACAACCTATGTAATATACTCGGTAAGAATAAGTGATAACAATTATAGGTAAGAAAATCATTTTTCATGGACGAAGAAAACGAAATCTTATGTTGAAAAAAATTATGACAAGATACAGGCAAAATTATTTAAGCCCAGTTCATGAAAAGATTACGCAGAAAGCTAGGTTAGGGCTTTTGTAAACGATTGGTTGGGAATTGAAACTTGATCTGTTACATCAAAGAGCTTGTCTATATTTTGACTGGGTTGGGTTGGGTTGGGTTAGCAGTAGATGTCAAAAGTCCAATAAACAAACTCGGATTTTGGTTCAGTCCCAAACAATTTCTATTGGTTCCAAATCCTTTTCTTATTTATTATTCTTCATCAAATTAGAGAATTAATCAGTCCCTTACATTTTATTGTACTACTTAATTAATTAATATATTCTTCAAGTCCGTGTTGTAGCTCAGCTCACTGCTTTAAAGAATCTTGTCAATTACCCGTAATTTCTAAATTAAGGCCTTTCTTCTCCTCTAGTTCGTATCTTGGGTCTTAATGCTTTTACAAAAGACAACCAACATTTTAAAATTCACACTATTTCTCCGTTTTAATTTAAGAGACAACTATTTTATACTTTATTTTGGAATGTCGCCTAGTTTTATTTTAGGTCAATTAATGTATCAAATTTTTAAGTGATAATCAAGTTTTATTTTTAACTATTGATGTTAAAACTGGGCATCCCTCAACAAAGTGTAGTAGTTTTTTTTTTTTTTTTTTGGGTTTATACTAGATGGTGTCTGGATTAACTTTTATGCACCTCAATTAATCTTTTTTTACAATTTAAACTATAATTGTTGTTAGTCATATAATATTTTTACGGTAATTAAGATTTGACCCAGGGACAGGAAAGTTTGATTTTTTTCAGATTTTTAGTACCACAAATTTTGGTACTTTTATACTTTTGGGCTTGGTCGAGCAATTGGGCCTCTAACTTTTTGGCCACTGATTAAAAAAAGAAAAATTGGGGAAATTGGATTGGTGGCCTATACTCTACGTTTATCCCCTACCCCCAAAATTAAGCTGCGGTGAAGAAAAATTATGAGATACAAGACAACGAATCACATTCTTCGTCTAATTCATGCCATACATTTTGTTGTATTAGCCTATTGGGCCTTAAAATTAGATGATTCAAATTTTTACATGTAGTTTTTCGAGTCAAAATTAAAGTTTGGTTTCATAGTAAAATGAGAAATAATATAACAATTAATTGATTTGTGTGAGAAATTAAAAAATAATTTAAACATGTGGTGAGATGCTTTCTATATCATATATTATTTTTATGAACATACGTCCTTCATCCCTTACTTTTTTGGGATTTTTTTTTCTCACCCTCTAAAGAAAAAAAATTCATAGAAAAAGCCAAAAAGTAAGAATAAGAGTTAATTTTGCTACATGTTTCAACTTATTTTCAAACTTTTCATACAAATCAATTATTTAACTATCATTATCAATGTTGCTATCAAATGGAATCTAATAATCTAAATTTTAAAGAGCCATATATCTGTTCAAGTATTAGCGAACAAGCATTTCGACTTTTAATGAGTTATATATAAATGCGTACATTAAGACTTCCTATGACAACTCAATTATAGATGAATGACTTTAAGTAGAAATAGTTAATTCAATCTAGGCCTGCCATAGTATGCCAAATTACTGATCTGCTTTAGAATTATTATTTTTGGTGTTTGGAAGATATATGGTTGTGTGTATATTTAATTAAAATTAAAAGTGACATTAATTCTTTTTTAAGTTTTACGCACAGGGGGTTAGGGAAACTTTTAGCAGAAGCACTACCAATAAAAACAACACAATTAGGCTGGCATTTGTTGGCAATTTCCATTTCATTTCATTTGAGGCAAGACCAAGAGCCCATCTTCTGCTAATTCACCGCATGGCCTGAACCAGTCCAGTTGGACCACTAAATCCCCCCACCACGTGATCTATTATCCACCTAGCACGTGCCCCACCCGAGCTCCCCGTCTCTCTCTCTCTCTCTCTCTCTGAATTGTTCAGAATTAATTAATATTAATATTCAGTTAAAATGAGAGAGTCACATTGGATAAAACAAAATGCAGATGATTGGTTTATCTTTTCTTAGGCCATCTCCAATGGTGGTTTCTATTTTTGCATTTTTATCTTATGTGTCAATATTATTTTATAATATTTTTATATCTATTGGCAATATATTTATATTGGTGTAGAAGGATAGAAAATATGGTCTCCAATGGTGATTTCTGTTGTTCAATTTTTTCCTTACTTTGTCCCTTATTTAATGAAGAGAGAGAATTAGTGGGTGTACAACAACCAAAGAAAATTTGCCATGTCACATAGCTAATTTCTATCACCATTTCTACATGTAGAAATGGTGATAGAAATTCTCAATCCCAATAGACTTCCACCTAGGATAGAAATAGAGATAGAAATGCTCATTGGAGAAGATTTTTTCTATAATTCATTTCTATCATAGAAATTTGTTTGGGTAGAAATACCATTGGAGATGGCCTTAGCCCATCTCCAATGATGTTTTCTATTTTTGCATTTCTATCCTATGTGTCAATATTATTTTATTATATTTCTATATTTATTGGCAATATATTTATATTGGTGTAGAAGAATAGAAAATATGGTCTCCAATGGTGATTTATATTGTTCAATTTCTTCCTTACTTTGTCCCCTATTTAATGAAGAGAGAGAATTAATGGGTGCATAACAACCAATGAAAATTTGCCATGTCACATAGATAATTTCTATCACTATTTCTACATGTAGAAATGGTGATAGAAATTCCCAATCCCAATAGACATCCACCTAGGATAAAAATAGAGATAGAAATGCCCATTGGAGATTTTTTTTTCTATTATTTATTTCTATCATAGAAATTTGCTTGGGTAGAAACACCATTGGAGATGGCCTTATAAATTATTGAACGCTGCGAACACGAGGATTGAAAGAATTTTATATTATTTTACTTTATTTCGAAAGAGGGGTTTATGCATGGACGGAGTAAAAAATTAGGTTTTGCGGGTAAAAATATATATTACAATTTTTTTTATTTATGGTGATATTTTGCGTTTATAAACAATTTAGCACGGACGATTATTTTCTTTCCAATTTCATTATTAAAGATTTGTTTTGCATGTACAGTGATGCATTTGATGGTAAAAAAGAAGAAGCTATTTTCATTATTTTATAACATAATTGTATTAACCCATTTGTTAACTTTTAAATATTTCACATTGAATGTGACTTATGGTAGTAAATATCATTAATTTTTTTATTGCAATTAATATTAATATCATATTTAGGTCATACTTAAGATAATTTTTATATTTACATTTTGTGGGGCAATGCCTAGTTTTTTCAAAAAAATATTGGAGCGTAAATTTCTATAACTTTAAAATATTTTTAACTAAATTCAGGTATAATAATAGAAATTATCAAATTTTTGGGAGACGACAGTCCCCTTCGCCCCCAAAGATCCATCCCTGAGTTTAAGTACATCTTATTTTACAAATATTAAACTTAAAATAAGGGTAAACCCAAAAAAATGAAAAAAAAAAGCTTAAAATTGTAAAGGGATCAAACCAACATCAACAAGGCTAGTAGTAAGTTAATATGGAATTAATAAGAAAATGAATAAAACGTAAATATTTTAAGAAAAACACTAATTTTAAGTAAAATTTTAATTTTGACATAATTAACTGTAAACAACATTGTTTAGTATTATGAACCATGACACATTGATAATATTTTAAAATGAAAGCGTTAGACGTAATTTGATCAAATGTACATTCCGGTAAAAAATGCGTGTTGACTCTTAAATTGGATGAAGAGTGTCCTTGTTATAATTGTTACTTACAATCTATGCAGTTTCCGGACTCACTTTGAGGCAGGATTCAATAGAAGTAGTTGGATTTAGAACTACAAGAGCGTGAAATTAATTAAATATCTTATAACCAGTCGATGAGTAGCATACATATATGTGCCAGATTCTCAAGTTAAAATAATAAAATGTATATACAACGGAAGAGACTCCCTCCTCTTCTTAAAAAGAAAAACAGGAACTGCTCGAATGTATTCGGGCCAGGGCTTATAATTTGGGGTCTGAAGCGAAATTTATTATCGAGACACTCCGTTTTTAATTTTTTAGATTTTTTTTTCTCAGCATCTAAATTCAAAGAAAATAAATAAAATTAATTTATATAAATGATCACTACTTATTTTTTTATCAATGAACTTCCCCATTAAAAGCCAGCAACTAGCGCGGCAAATAATCAAAAAATTACATTATGAACAAAAATAACTACTTGAGCAATAATAAAAACATTACTTAAATATTACCCGCCTTGCAGTTTTAGAGGCAAAAGTATCAATCAAGCTTTCGTAGTCGACTCATTTGACTACTTTTTTCTTGATGGATAACATAGCCAAGTCATTCAATCTCTCTTGTGACATTGTTAACTTGAGATAAGTTTTGAGCAACTTCAACTTTTAAAAATTGCTCTTAGCAATTGCAACTGTAACCGGTATAGTTAGTAAAATTCTGTAAGCAATATATACATTCGGGTAACAGCCATCCATCATCTTCAAATAATTCAGGTCATCAATTGCTCGTTTAACTTCTTTTGGTAGTGTTGATCTTAAAAGTGTTAACTCCAAATATAAATTATATGCTGTAATTAATATCAGAGAACCCATTATGCTGCCTCAAAAATTATGGGGCCCTCAAAAATTTGAGGTCTAAGGCAAGAGCATGTTGTAGCTCACCTCAGGTCCAGCTCTGAATGTATTCTTATTTGTATTATGATAAATCAATAAAAGTGATTATCATATATTTATATGTAAAATAAGATAAAATAGAAAAAAAAAAGAAAAGAAAAGAAAAGAAGAAGATGATAATCCATTTCTTGAGTTTGAAATTTTTTAGAATGCAGTCTCTAACCTTTTTTTTTAAAAGACAACGAGATCTTTGTAGATATTTTTCTCTAAAGGATGTGGTCCTTGAAGATGGATACTACTTTTCTCGGCGATAAATACTAAAAAATAGTATATTTGACAATAGATGCATTTTCAAGAACTTGGCTCTCTCCATTAATTCCGTTTAAGGGAATCTAGTTTGAGAATTAAACGGATGAATTTCTTCATGAAACTTGGTAGCGATAAATTTTTTCTTGTCAAAGATACTGTTTTTTAATATTTATCGCAGAGAAAAGTAGTATACATCCCTGATAAAAGTAGTATATTATGTTACCAAGAAAAATTAGTATCTCTGGATTTGAGTCTTCGCACAAAATTAGTATTTGTTCCAAGTAAATTAGTAATGTGTCAAGGAAATTAGTATTTGGGTCGAGAAAATTAGTATCTGCCGCTAAAAAAATTATTATCACCGATCTAAGAAACGCATCTTTGAACAAATAAAATAAATGATCCTAAAAAATGGGATCTAAAAGCCCTAAAAATAAAATATAGTAACCATGCCTTCAAAACAAAGCTTACTATGAACATAAATAAGCTTATCTAAAACTTAAAGAGGATAATAAGGGAATATTTAGGGTTTAACATCAACCAATTTCCCCTCGGATGCCAACATGTCTAGATAATGGGATCGAGCGTTCTCTCAGTAACCTTATTTATTCTATATCTATATCTATATTATATTATATTGGATGTAACAATGTATATATAATTAGTGTATATATTCATCCATTTATGATCGATCAGTTAATATTAATAATATCCCTGTAACTATCTAGTTAATTATATATTAATACATAGTACTGTAGATTGCCATAAAAGAGAGAGAGAGATCCCATGTTAATGATTCCCTCTAAATAAGGATCTTCTTGTAAGCATTAGGCTGGTGGGTACTCACATGCATATGATATTCAAATTCTATTACTGTCATAACCACGCCCACTAAATATATCATCACATCACAGACGCAAGGATAAATATATATATATATATATATATTTAAATAGCAAATTTCTTTCTAGAAATTATACATAAAAATTTAAAATGTAATTTATTTATTATAAAAAAGAAGAGGACATTTTCACCCTTAAGAGCATTAGTTTAATCCACCAACAATACGTGTGTGATTGGATCATTTATATGTAATTTTAAAAAAATTATTAAATAATTGTGATAAATTGAGCAAGTGAGTTAGCCGGCCTATTAATAAAGGTGCCCGCCTAACTAGATCCGAGAGTCTCATTTAGAGTGGAGAGAGTATTTTTATTATTTGTAGTAAAAGAAAGAAACTTATATTCATTTTCTTTTCTTTTCTTCTTTTTAAATGTGAAGAGTTGGCTTAACAATTAAGCACATAAATTCAATGAATTTAGTAACAATAATTTAAATTTGGGTGCAAGCATATATATATATATATATATATTATGAAAAAAATGCCGAAATAAAATTAACAATCCAAAACATCATATGTTAGTTATAATGTGTGTTGACTTTATATGGAGATATAAAGAAATTTCAAGAAATAATATTATCATTTCGCATATCATTTTTTTCAAACACAAGCGCAATGCTCAATGTAAACAATGTTTGTAACTAGCAGGGTGACTGGCCGGTGAGGTACATGAATCTCAATTGGCATTTATACTTTATGTTCTCGAGATTCACATTATAATAATATTAAGGGAAGTCACAAAGTGTTGAATTTTTTTTCGACTGTTATTAGCCAACACTTACACAAAACTTAAATTAAATTGTGAGAGATTAATTTTGGTGAATATTGTCACTTAGAGATAGACTAATTTTATTTGTATACTTTATTTACATTTTCTAATTAATAAATTTCACTTTAGTCGGTGACCAATTTTTTTTTCATAAAATACAAAATCAACAAAGTATTTTCTACAAATGCGTGAGTTTTGGTTAGGATTTCTTATGTAAAATATTGTTGACTACTTAACACATACACATATTATTATGTATAAAGTAAGAACAAAACTATTACTATTCATGTGAAATTAAAAAAAAATATGTTTCATTCTTTAAAAATAAAAACAATGCATATACTAAAATTTGAACATATATATGATCTAATATGTTCGCGACGAATGTTGTTATCATTTGATCAAATATCATCACATAAATTTAATATATTTTAAAAATCTCCTTAATGTAATAAATTACTAAACATATTATTAAACACGCCACAAATTCTGATTGGTAGAAAAGCAATTCAACGTATTGCGCAAATTCTCAAACACATTACCGATCCCATTCATTGGCATGTGAGTGAACTTCTTTATTCTCATTTACTTAACGTGAAGTCCACTATGTAAAAGTTAAGACACTTTATTCTGAGCACTACTATGTTTATTGCGCTAGCTTACCATATATATGTATACACACACTCGTCCTTTCCACTACCTATATATATATATATATATATATATATTTTAAGATGTTCTAAAGTTGATTCTCTTTTTTGGAATAATATCAAATAAATTTTTTTCTCGATAATTGGTAATGTTAAAATTAGTATAATCTTAAAAATATCTATATCAAATTAAACTCTTAATTTATAACAAAATATATACGGAATCGAACAAAATTTTGTATAATTTTTTTTGGTTAACAAATTTAAGGAAAAAAAATTATATTACTCTCTCAAAAACTGTTCCTTGAAGGTCGACTTTGATATCTTCAATCAACTCTTCTGAGGGAACTAAAGATGCATTTGATTGTAAGTATGCAATTTATACGGAAAAAAAAATAAGTTCTAGGTAATTGAATTGCCTAGAATTGAGTTGCATGAAAAATATCAATTAAATGTGTTTGATTGCTTTTATTTTTTACCCGAAAAATATTGTACTTTTCCATTATTGGTCTTAATTTTTAATGTAGAAAAAATTATTTGTCTTAATTTTTTACATAATTTTATAGTTATGATGGTTCTTGTTTAATTGATCTTGATTAGTAGATTTTAGATATTAAATTTTTATTAAATGTTGAATTTTTGATTTTAAGTTGTGGCATTTGCCTAGAATTGAAATACATCCACCCCCCCCCCCCCACCCCCCACCCCGAAGAAAATATTTTCAAGGTTTTGATGAAATGAGGTAATAATTGTCAAAAGATGAAATTTGACCACCTAAAACAAATTATGGCAATCAAACACACCCTAACACCTGCACAATTTGCTCATTTTGCTTTACGCCTAACTTGGTGAGTTTGTCCGCGCATTTGTCTTTGTATATATAATTCATAAATGAAAAATCACCAACAACAAAGCCTGGGGTGGGTCAACATCAGCTACCTTCCAATTTGTTAACACTATTAAAAGTCAACTTCAGAAGAAAAAAAAATGCTTTACTAAATGTGTACAAATGAATTTCTTCATTTTTTTTTCTCCCAAAGCCCAGCTATCGATAATTGGAGTATAAAATTGAAGGAGCAAGCTGTACAAGAGCGAAGAACATGATGAATGAATGAATGTGTCATCTACCTGAAATAATGATAAAAATCTTTATTATTGCCGATAACAATTAAGGAATGACAACCAATATAATTCCTATGTTGAAGTAGATCCAAAAACAATAAATGTAAGAATTTCAATTATAGGCGTTTGTCCACAAATTAGGCAGCTTTTTCCTTGCAAAAGTAGGACCTCACACAGAAGTTTGGTGCTCTTTTGTGTAAAAGTCGTATCATTTACATGCAAAGCTGAGACACAACATGTGTTTGTGTAAATGTCACAAACAAGTACATCAACTTGGTTTTTCTCCCTTAGAGATTACATTATATTCTTTTTTGTTTTAATTTCAAAAGTTTAGGTAAAGAGAGATTATCCAGTTCAAAATTATGTTATAAAGTTTAGCGAATATCATACTGAGATTCAGATATAAGCTTTACAATCGAAATTTTTGAATCCTTAACAATACAAAGTACCAACTCTCATTGGCGAGAAATTACAATCTTAAAATTTACGTAGAAATTGCATCATGTTTCAAAAATACCTAAATTTAGGACAATACTACTATTATATATATATATATACGAAAAATTTCTTGTGTGTACCCAATATGTACTGATTGGGCTTTTAGTGATGATTTTTTTGTCAAAACCGTCACTAAGAATCTCTCCCAATGCTTTGATTACCAAAAATCGTTATTCAAAGTTCAGTCCGTACAAAAAAAAAACTCTCTCTATATATTAGTGCCTCACACAAGACTCCCACACTAGCGGAGTAAAAACATATTAGTACTTCACCCATAAAGGCCACTTCCATGATGAAGTGAAAGAAGATATTGTATTATTAGAATTGGGGTAGGGCACCAACCCTAGAACACAGAGAGGGGTTACCTATGCTTGCTAATAAGGGAAATGATTCATGCATGTATTTGTGTGCAAGTGATAAACTACTGTGCATTCAACTGCTTAAGAGGTTGTTGGGAAGAGTCTACTCAAAATAAAACCGGGTGGGCCATAAAGGCCCATACAATAGCTACATATATTGATGATACTAACCTATTAATGGGCCGCTTTTAACATTATGGTCCCTGGTTTTCTCCAACCTGGAAAATCTTAGCTGTAATTACATAGTTGCTAATGTATGGCTGGAACAAACCTACCCTTATTGAACCTTATTTCTAAATAGGTCCAGTCCTATGTGTCTTATTTATTTTACAATATAGAATCGTATTCGTATTGTACTTGTACAGTTGTACCTCTATCTGCGCACTAACATATACTCCCAATTGCACTTTGTAAAAAATAATAAATTTCCCCTCCCCACCCCTCCTTCGCCTTTTACCCATCTCAAATGAGACTCAAATTTAAAACTTTTTGAATCTGAATAAACGCTTCTACTATTAGACTAACACATTTATCTCTTTTCTAAATTTAAGTGGACGCTTTTACCATTAAGTTAATTCACTATATTCAAATAAAATTTTCTTTTTGTAAGAATAGGAGCTTTTATCACCTTGTTATAAATAAAAAATCTCTCCCCCCCCCCTCCCAACCCATCTCCGATATGAAATTTTCTGAATTCGAGTGAACACTTTTACCATTAAGTTAACCCATTTATCCCCTTTTATCCCTTTGTTCACTGTTATGTAATTTGATGGGTCAACAATATTTGATTCACTAGACTCACATTCATCCACTTTGTCTTTTTAATAATTAGTTGTTTGTTTTATAATTTAGTGAAGTTTTCAAAATAATAATTGTTTATTAAGCATCAAGCCCATGGATATATATAGTTAGTAGCATCTATTGCTTGTGGAAATGGAAACGGCTATTCGAATGTCAACCCAATACTTTTTTTTTTTTTTTTTTTTTTTTTTTTGACACAATGTCAACCCAATACTTTGTAACAACATTTTCTTCTCCTCTTTTTTTTTTTGACAGCTGGAGCATAACTAACTAGTCATCAAATTTTACTAAAATATTATTCCATAAATTAATATAAACTTAGTAAACTAACCAACAACTGCTAGATTTATAAGCATAAATCATATTATGATATGTAGATATAATCTACTAAGTTATTGTGACGAATTTCTTGAATCATTTTAGTAGTTGTATAATTATTTTCATGCTTATTATTGTTCGGTATCAAATTTTACTAGCTAGTTGTATATTGTATATTATAAGCTAAAAAAAATCTCTAAAATATTTTTGAACACAAAAAATAGAACAATCGAATTATTATTTCACAATAGCTACAAAATTGAGCATGATTGAGTTGAATAGTTGGTCCCAATTGTTTTGGATTTTTCCTTTGCAATGATTTAAATTATTGAGTATTGGGTCATTAATTTGCCAATGTATTTTGATCAAGGGTGGAACAGGGGATGTATGTTCAACATAACTAGCCAGCCAGTGCATAGATCACTGGCTTCACAAGACCACTCCTACCTAATACGCAAAACTGCAAATCTTGGACCTTTTGTTTGTTGCTACTTCAAAAGGTATGTTTCAATTTTACATGAAAAATTCGTACTATGCAATTTCATGCAAAACTCAGATTACATGCATATGATTATGTATGTTGAATTAGATATTTAACAGATACATTGTTAGTCGATTATCTAATAATTTAAGTTTTTGAGAGAGATGGTTACTAAGAATGATATAAAAGTTCAAACTTTGCAAAGTTCGGGTTTGAATCGTCCCACTTGCATTCGTTTTACCATTTGTGTTTGCGTAACGTGCACGTATTGTTGTTTTCGATTCCACTATTTTTTTGGAATAATGAGTTTTTGCAATTCCATTTTGATTCGCATGGACATATTTACTTTTCTTTACAATTTTCAGAAAATTATTTTATTGGGTCCATTTCATAAAGAGCGGAAATGATGGAAAGACCAATTAAGGTCACGAGGAGGTAGAAAAAAAGACGAGTGGTTTATTTTAGTGGAAACATATTTTTCTCTTTTTTCTAGAGAAACATTTAATACCCATCGATCAAAGATTTAGATTCCACAAAAAAAAAATCTCACTAAACTAATCTTTCAATTTTTTAATTTTTTAATCATTGGCAGTATTGAAGTTTACATTACTTGGCATTCAATGCGGTCTGATTCAGTACTTTAATGGGAAAGGATTATAACATTTAAGCCATGCTTGATAGTATTAATACAGAAAATAGTAAGAAAATAAAATTAATTTGTGTGAGAAATTGAAACATACGGTGATTAATTCTTACTATCTAATTTTTTTTCATGAAAAAATTTCTTAGAGGGCTGGGAGAAGAAAAAAATTTCAGAGATAAATAATGATTGAGGACATATATATATATACTCATAAAAGTAAATAAGAGACGTAAAGTATATCACCACATACTTCAACTTATATTCCAACTTCTTACACAAATTATTTATTTTTTCTACCATTTTCTATTATTCTATCAAACGGAGCCCTAAAATTAATTTCAAATAGCATACTAATATACTTAAAAACAATGCGTAAACAAATCCAAATTAAAGGCTGTACTATTGCATCTGAACCATTATTTGTCTCTCTTATACTATTTTATGCTTTCTCCATAAGTCCTTCCTATGGTAACGACTTTTTAATGTTGGGGAGCAAGGGTGGACCTAAGGCCTCGTTTGGTTCACGGATTTTAGTAATTGGGAAAGGAAAGTCGTTCATTTCCTTTGTTTAGTAAGCACAAATTCTGAAAACACTTTCTCGAGAGAAAGGAAAGTATGAGGTAAAACCATTATTCTCAAAAAATATGGGATTAATTTTTCCGTGTGATTTCCAAACATTTATTACAAAAATTTAGGCAATAATACATTTACCTAAATACTTTCCATGTTTTACCAAACATAAAAAAAGAAATTTGACAGAAAATTTAGTTTCCCACATCCATGAGAAAGATAAGGGAATTAATTTCCTTTCCGTGAACCAAACGAGACTTAAAAGGAGGTGAGAGGTCTGGCAGCCTACTCTAAAATTTTGGGATTTTTTTTTAGCTATATTTGATATTAATTTATTTCTTGTATGTTAATGGAGAATATTTGAAACTAAGAACAGTTGATTCTTTGGTTAAGAGTAATTTTTTTATGAACTAGGGTTCAAATCGGGATTAGATTTTTTTCATTTTTTTTAAGGAATGCCATGAATTTTAATAATAAAAGATTTAGCACAAGTAAAATTACTAGTTTTGCTTCGAAGATTTGATTCGTGAATTATCAAATATTGATATTGAGATTTGGTTTGAACTTGCTATTTTTTTTAAGCAACCTGAAAGAGAAAAAAAATCGCCTCCTTTATCTAAAACTTTGGGTCTGCCCTTGGTTGAGAGCAAGTTATTCTATGCACTGTTTTGGTATTGATGTGGTTGTAATAAGTATTGACCAACTATATATTATTCATATTCATCTCTAAACGCTTAATACAATAAACGTACGAACTATATATATATATATATATATGTAGTCACTAGTTATTGCAATAAAAGGCTTTAAAAAAGAAGAAGATAATTAGATTCAAAGTAGATAATATTTTATTGAATTAAGTTATGAAGTTGTTAATTAAGAGGCTTTTGTCGCATTTAAAACTTGTTTAATGAACAATACTCTCGGAAACAACCCATTAGGGGCTAGCACTTCGGGTTTGTGTGTCATATTCGGGTTGTGTTAACACACAAGTATTATAGTATTAGTGTAAATTCGAACATGATCCGTTTAACTAATCGTGTCATTTATATTAACTCGAGTACGACTTGTTTATTTTACAAGTTACACGATATAACCTAACTAACCCATTTAATAAATAAGTCGTGTTAAACCTGCAACTTGACACGATACAACTAATCTTTTAAGATTATAATGACAATTAAGTCTCATATGAAAAAAATTAACTTGTTTTATAATAATTTTAAATTTTTAATAAGTAATAATAAGTATTATCCAATACAAAAATTCAATATTTAATCAAAATAATATGAGAATAATAATTTAAAATCCAAATAGATAGCATTCCATCATTGAAGCAAAAACATAAAAATATTAGTAGTTTATTCATCATAAAAAACATAATAAGTATCATCTATTACCAATACTCAAAATAAGAATATAATTGTCCAAGAAAGATGGTAAAATAAATATATATATATATATATATCTGCAAAAAAAAATGTGTTAATTGCTGGTCAATTTCGAGTTAGTGGATTAAACCGAACACGATCCATTTAATTTGCAGATTAAGCATGTCTAGCTCAAAATTAACCCAAATTTGTTTATATTTGACCCAAACCTACTAACTCCATATCGAGTTAGTGTGTCATATCAAATATTATCAGTTCTACCATTAAAAATGGTCAAAGGATTATATTTACACGATCTAAAATTAGTGTGGATGGTTGTAAGAGGACGAAAATAGCAAACAAAAAATTCGTTCCAAACTACTGTGGATGCTTGCAAGAGGAGAAAGTAGAATCATCGTGCCAAAGCTCAGGGGCTGATCTGGACGTATGGAAATGTCCAATTGGGTGGGACCAACCAACAGGGCGAAGTGACACGTGGAGGCAGGCCAGCCGTACTAATGTGATGTGGCACGAGAGAATGGGGTCCACGCACGAGATTGTAGGAAGTATTGTCCACTGTGCAGAAGGGGAAAGGAATCTAAATTTGTTCATACTTCATTCAAGATGTTAATGTGATTGGTCAATAATATCATGTTAGTAAATATTTTTTAATTAAAACTGCGGAGGTGTTTTCTTCTAACGAAAATTAAATATGTCATATTAATTAATTATAAAATAAATTATTATAATATTTTTTAAAAAAATAAAATAAGAGTCAATAAATTTAAACTAAAAAATGAGTGATGTGGGGCTTTGAGAGTGTGGAGTGGCTTTAAGACAAAGCCCATCCGACCATCCATCCATCCATCCAATTTCATCTCATCTGATCTGATCCGTAATTCATGTGCATTCATTAAAATCAAAGCAAAAAAGGACCACACCCTCAAAAGAAAAAAAGGCATGATTCTTGTGGCTTACGAGAGAAGAGTCACTTTCCCCTCCTCCCTCATAAAAATATGCCTGTACAACTTTATCTAATTCTCCTCCCTCTTTTTCCATATTTGCCCCTTTCTTCCATCCCCATATTTATTATTCATTCAGATATATTGTTCTTTTGATGATCCAAGTGATAATTAACTAACATAGATAGTGATGGACTAGTCAAAAAAAAATATTTTAATTTATTTCTAAGTTGCTCTCTTGTTAAATTTGAATAATTGTTTTTCTTAATTTATTATCTAATTATTGCTAAAAAATTTTTTATCTAATTAAATAGTTTAATCATTCGCAATAATATTTAGCTTTCTAAAACCAAAGATTGACGTTGATGATATAACTCCAAAATTAATAGAAAGTCAACAAATAATGTAGCACATGATTGAAGAGATAATAGCATGGACTTTTTTTTTTTGAAAAATTGTTGCCACATAATAATCACAATTATACAATAGGTTGACATATCGAACAAGCTCATTTAACATATTACTTACTCCTTTATACGACTTGATATAACAACAATCTTTTTATTTAATATGTATTAATTCTTACATTGTATGTTCTAGAAACCCAATTTGTATGGATTAATTCATTCATCCGAGATGTTCACACATTTAGCCAACGTACTATCGGTATGTGCATGCCACATAACCCCTTGCCATATTCTTGGTCTAGAAATTTTAAAATTTTCTTTTACAACTTAATTAGATTGAAGGGAGGAGATATAAAGGAAATGATTATTTCGACACAAAATAAATAAAATGTAATAGGAATAAATGAGTTTAGTTTTATTGTTGTTGGAATAGCTAATCATAGAAAGGAGGAATGGAAACAACTCTTGTTTTGATAGAGAAAATAAAATAAAATAAATGAATGTGGTTTAATATATGGTTAACAAATAATGTGATTGCTATTATATTGGATTATCAAAGTACTTTTGTCCCCAGATGACTCATAACAGATAATGTGATGGCTGCTATTGAAGTGAATCATTTTTTGAAAAGGAAGATTAATGGTAAAAAATGGCATTTTTCTGTTAAGATTGATATGAGTAAGGCTTATGATAGAGTGGAATTGGTGTTTTTACGCCGAATGATGGAAAAACTGGGGTTTAATGAAAAATTTATTACTATTGTCATGCGATGTGTCTCAACGGCCACCTTTTCAGTTATTGTTAACGGGGGAGCCATCATGATTTATTTACTCGTCTAGAGGACTTTGCCAAGGAGGTCCTTTGTCTCCTTATTTATTTATAATTTGTGCTAAAAGTTTATCTTCTCTCTTTCAGGTTGCAGCAGCCAACGAATCTTTTTCGGGTATTAGATAAAAGTGTCGTAGTTTTTAGCAAGAATACAACTACGAAGGTGCGAGATTTAGTGAGGGGTGTGTTGGGCGTGGCTGAAGCGGATAGACATGAGAAGTATCTTGGCTTGCCAGCAGTCATGGGCCGAACAAAAAAAGAGATATTCGCTTATCTTTGAGAAAGGGTTTGGAAGAAGGTGAATGGGTGGAAAGAAAAACTCCTTTCGAAGGCGAGGAAGGATGTATTAATTAAATCAGTGGCTCAAGCTATTTTAACTTATGCAATGAGTTGTTTTAAAATCCCCGACTATGTCTGCAATAACATAAACTCCTTGATTTCTTCCTTTTGGTGGAGTAAAAATGGAAGATCAAAAGGGATGAAATGGGTGAGTTGGCGTAAGTTATGTACTCCTAAATCAGAAGGGGGTTAGGGTTTAGGGATTTAAAGGCGTTTAATCTTACTTTGCTCGCTAAGCAACGGTGGTGAATTATTTATAATCCCTTGTCATTGATGGCCAGAGTTTTAAAGGCAAAATATTTTCCAAATACCTCTTTTTGGGAGGCTAAACAACATGGTGGAGCTTCTTCTGTACGAAAGAGCATTTGTGATGCGAGGGGGTGTACTTGAAAGGGGAACTCCTTGGCGAGTTGGCAATGGGTGTTCGATCTCAATTTGGAATGATCGCTGGTTGCCTAGGCATGTGTCCTTTAAACTAGTGACCACTTGTACGAATAACTCCCTTTCACGCCTTTAGGTGGATGATTTATTTCTTCCTAGGGGATCCATTTTTTTATCGATTAATGTTAATATTATTTGCACACTTCCTACTAGTAATATGGGTGTTGATGATAAAATTATATGGCACTATAATCGCTATGGTCGTTACTCTACTAAGAGTGGATACCATGTAGCCCGAAATATGGATCTCGAAAATGGAGAGCATAGTGGAAGAGGAGATAGTTCATCCGTGGAAGGCTATTGGGCTAAACATATTTGGCGTTTGTTTGTTCCAAATAACATTAAGCATTATCTATAGAGAGTCTTGACTAATTCGCTTCCTACACAGTTTAATTTGTTCTAGCGGAAGGTCACGTCGTCAACAGTGTGTTATTTGTGCGTTGCTTTATCAGAAAATTTGATGCATGTGTAGAGGGATTGTGCCTTGGTTAAACAAATGTGGATTTCTATAGACCTGTTAATTGGTGACAAGGTTTGGCTCTTTCAAATGGGATGGCAGTGGTTGAATGCTGTATGGGATTACAAGTCGGATCGTATAAATCTTGTGCTTACGGTAGCGTGGTTAATTTTGTTTGAGCGTAAATCAGTGATACATGGTGGCAAAGCTTGGGGTGCGGGTAATATTATTGATCGTGCGGAGCAAATCTTTAAAGATTTCAAGGCCGCTTGCATTCCAATTTTCCCGAGTTAGTGCAGCCTTCCATCTTCATGGATCCCCCCGTCGGTTGGACTTTTTAAAGTAAATTTTGATGCTTCATAGGTCAATGAATATACTAACATGGCATATGAGATTGTTATCAAAGATCATAGGGGTGAATTTTATTTTGGTATGTGTAAGATTGGTCATCGAGTGATCTCTGCAGAAGTGGCAAAATGTATAGCGGCCCGAAAGGTGGTCTTGTTTGCGTTTGAAGCTGGCTTTCGTAATATAAATTTGGAGGGTGACAATTTGGGAGTTATTAATGCTATTCGCGATAATAAATATGGCTTGGGTTCGGCAAGTGCGGTTGTAGCGGAAATTAGCAGATTAAGAAAATATTTTAATAGGTTTTATATTTCTTTTGTCGCAAGGACAGGTAATACCGTGGCTCATGCCTTAGCTAGGCAGGCTAGATCGGGTTCCGAGTATGATATGTGGCTTGAGGACCCACTGGATTGGTTGGTAAATGTTTTATTGTCAGACTTTAATTCCGTTTAGTAATAATATTTTTACTTCAAAAATAAAATAAAATTATGTTTAAATTTGGAAGATGATAAATATTCTATTAAAATCTTCTCCTTCCACTTCCAATCCCTAATATTGGAAAGAAAAAATATAAAGGAATATATGTAATTGACAATCCTCATATTCTCTTTGTTTCATTTTAATTCCCCCTTACAAATTTATCCAAACGAATAATTTTTAATCACTTCTTCCCTTTTCCTTTCATTTTCCTCATATTCTCCCAATCCAAACGAAGATTAGAAATTTGAATTTTGAGAGTCCTCGTCTTCTAAAAGATTTGAAAGATCTATTTATTCTTATTGCAATTTTTTTACCCTATGTTCGGATGGAGAAAAAAAAACCTTGAGATTTGAGCAAATGTCAGGATTTGGAAAACGGAAAAGGGGAAGTTCATATTTTGGTAAAATTAGTGAATAATTTGAAATTTTACGCACGATAAATTTGCTATATTTTACCTTTTAAAAAAATCGATTTAAAATTTCATGATATGAAATGTCATTATCCAACTTCCAAATTAAAGCAAGTGATATTATAATTCATTTCATTTTTTAATTTCTACATATAAGACGTCCAAACATCAGAAATTATAATTGAAGAAATTTTAAATTATAAAATTTTAAATTCTATCATTTATAATTTTTATAAAAATTAAAATTACTTGATCCAAACATAGGGTTATAAAAAGAAATAATCAAAGGGAATACCTAATCTTTCAATAATTTTGGTCATAACCTCCTAATATCCCATATCCTAATAAATTTTACCTTTAGGCTCTGTTTAGTGTGTCAGATAAAAATATTATAAGGTGAGATTATTTAATCAGGTGTTTTGTGAGATAAGCGATGATCAAGACAGAATAATTTATCCAGTATTTTATTTTTTATCCAGAATTCCAACAACACATGAGATATAAATATGTAATCCTATCATACCTCTTAATCTGACACGCCAAATATATTACTAGAGCACACAAAACAACTTCATATAGATTAATTTATTAATTTTCTCCTCTAATAAAAAGATATGGAGGTAGGAATAACGTGCATTTGTTAAATTTTAAGCACTCCAAAGATTTAGGGTGGTGCTATTTCCACCCTAATATATACTTGGTATCACTCCCAACCCCACTCCCACTAACTCCCTTTTACTCATAAACACTCATACTATTTCTTTTACCACTCCCATTTTAATATACATAGATTAATGATTAATTATAATTAACTATTAATCATTAATCTTCCTCCTCATCCTCCTTAACAATGGTTTCTAAAATTTTACATTCATTTACCCTTAATGCAACACAAACTAATTATAATTAATTATTAATTTTTCTTTTTCTTCTTTTTCTTCTTGTTCTTCTCAACAATGGTTTTTAAATTTTTGCATCCATCTACCCTTGATGTAACACAAAGAAATTCTAAGTTATAGAGAATGGTAGAGAAGAAAGAATTGAAGGTTTTTATTTATTTTGTTTTCTTAACAAAAAAAAACATGAAAAAATAGATTTAAGCACACAAAGAATGTACCCTTGGTTACGGAGAACCAAAATTGTAGTCTATATTCAATTTCTGGAGACCGAATGTAAACATTTGTGCACACCTGTATGAGTAGGATTATTTGGTCTTTGAGAACCAAGTAATGACATGTTATTCGGGTTTTAGGGGCCGAATATAAGCCTATTACTCGGTGTTTAAGGGCCAAGTAAAGTGATATATGGCATTTTAGAATTTTTTTACATTCCTTCGGCCCTTAAGCACCGAGAAAGAGGATGATACTTGGCACTTAATAACCGAATAGTAGGATCTTACTCGGTTCTCAAGGATCGAATAATCATTCTCTTCCAAACGTTCACAAATGTACACATTCGGTCTCCAGAAATCGAATAAATGCCACAAATTCGGTTCCTCGTAATCGAGGGAACCTTCTTGGCTGTCCAGATTCATTTTGTTGTGTATATATTTTTGTGGGTGTTAACAAAACAAAACAAATATAAAACTCAATAAAAAAAACATACATCTTTCTATTTCATTAACCTTTTCTACTTTGATAATCATTGATTCGCTCTTTTCTACCATTCTCTATAACTTAAGTTTTTTTTGTATTACATCAATAGAGATTTTGTGAGTTACTTTTGAATTTTTGTTAACTTTTGAAATGAACTGAATGAGATAAAATATGTTAATTAGATCTGAATTTTTGTTAATTATTAACCATCGAGTAAAAACCATAGAAAAGAAGAAGAAGAAGAATATTAATTAATGTTAATAAGTGATTAGTTGGTTGAAAATGATTAATGGAGTGTGGTGAAAATAAAAGTTTATACTTGTTTTTTTAGTGGGAATAAAATCAAGTAGGTTTTGGGATGGCAATAATACCACCCAAGATTTATCTAAAATAGCAAAAAACATTATTTAAAATTTTGTTTTACATTTTTTTGCACAACAGTGTAATAAATAGTACAGAAGAATAGTAGTTATTGAAATAGGAAAACTTTACGCTTTAAATTGGAAGAAAAATTAAAGGAAGGGATACGATAATTAAGAGAAGGACGCGGGCAGTAAATTAAGCATAATTAAGAGAAGGACGTGGGGATGTAAAATTGAATGGGGAAAGATATTTTCTGTTTTCACTTTGATGCTTAATAAGTGGGGGGCCGTCTTATCCTTTTCCCCCCCGGTGGTTGAACCCAAAACAACCCGTGATTGGGTCACCGGCTACACCCGGTAACATCGCAGCTTCAATTTCTTCTCCCCATTCGCCGAATCCCTTGATTTTAATGCGGGATTGGAAGGCGGAGGACATGGAATCAATTTTATTTATTTTGGTCGTTGCTTCATACACACACCTCAACTCTTTAGTCTTATTTCTTCCGCGGTTATACATCAAATCAAATAAGTAAATGTATATTTTTATTTTTTTTGGTAGTTAATATGGACTTAATGCATGTTCAACAAAATATGTGTCTATTTACTATAAATATATATATGTGAAAGAGATAAATAAGGAGAAATGTTTAAATTATACCAAGCGTAAAACACATAAATCTTATACCTATCAATATTTTTTTCTAAATTTCATAATTCATTGATCTATGTGTTAAATTATATCATTATTGTTAAAAATTAAATTAATCTGAATTATAAAAATATTTTATTATTATTACTATATATAATTGCAAGTTTTTAAGTAAAACTAAACATATTAAAGTATAATTATAAATAATTAATTAATTTAAAATATTGTGTGATTGTTAAATAAAATAAAAATAGTTAATGAAAATTATGAATTTTAGTAAAATATATTCCATCCGTTTCAAATTATTGGTCTTTTTAAAGAATTTAACTTATTAAAGATCTAACATTATTATTGTCCTTTTTGTTTAATTTATATTAATTTTTTTTTTACTTTTTTTTATTTAAAACTTTTATTTAAAAATTAAAAGTACAAAAAGATAAAATAAATATATATTTATCTTTTATAAAAAATAAATATTTATTTTAAGACATTCATAAAAAAAAAGAAGGATCAGCAAAAAATTAGAACGGAGGGAATATATATATAGGGAGTATATGTTTGAAGCTACTGATCCATTATTATATATATATAGTGCGTAGGCCTCCTCAGCCTAGCGTAGCGTAGCCACCTGTACATTGAGAGAGAGTGAGAGAGAGAGAGAGAGAGAGAGAGAGAGAGAGAGAATCTGTTCTATGGTGCCAGCGATGAAATACAAGGATTGAAAGCTTTCTGTGAGGTCAAAGCTGGCACTGGTTTTAGGCCTCTCTTCTCTCCATCTCTCTCTCTCTTCCTTATTAACACACTTGTACCCTCTCTAGATTTTTAAATCTCATCTTTCTCTCTCGAACAAGTGGAAAATCGAGAATGCAAATGCCGTATTTTTGAGAGACATTGATTTATCTATCTATAGCTTGTGAGAGAGAGAGAGAGAAAGGTTAATGGTGGATCATTCTACTCTAACAACAATGGCTGTTGTATCTCCATCTCTTGCCGGTACCGAGAAGAAGCACTGGTGGCTTACAAATAGAAAGGTATAAATCCTTATTATTATTATTTGTGATGATCATTTATTATTGATTAGCCTTAGCTTCCTTGCCCCCTTTGCTCTGATAATTTATTTATTTTTTCTATCATATAGGTTGTTGATAAATATGTTAAAGATGCGAGAGTCCTCATTGCGACTCAAGAACAGAGCGAAATCGCTTCGGCTTTGAACCTTCTCGATGCGGCTCTGGCTTTATCCCCTCGGCTTGAGCTGCCTCTGGAGTTGAAAGCTCGATCGCTGCTATATCTTCGGCGATTCAAGGACGTCGCCGATTTGTTACAGGACTATATTCCGAGCCTTAAAATGTCCTCCGATGATTCGTCCTCGTCGTCTTCTCTCTCCTCCGATAACTCTTCTCAGCATCTTTCACGTGAGCGAGTCAAGCTTCTCTCTGGTAACTCGCCGGCACGTGATGAGCCTTCTTTCAAGTGCTTCTCTGTCTCCGATTTGAAGAAGAAGGTCATGGCTGGACTCTCCAAGCATTGCGAAAAGGAAGGGCAATGGAGGTAATTTACTAATTTTCCCCTACGCGTTTGCATCGATGTTTAGGATTTCTTTTATTCTAATTTTTAATTGAAAAAAAATTAAAAATACAGAGACGTTGATTGAAAAATACGCGAAACCACCGCCAGCCATTAATGAAATTTTCTATTCGTCAATTTGAAAGCAGAAAATTCATTTTTTTTAGGAAAAAAAAAAGTCAAATCTATTGGTTGTTAGATTGGTCTTAAAGGCTAACATTGGTAATCTTTAAGCAAATGTTGACCTGAATTTATACGAGTTAACTCGGTCTAAATAAGTGAGATTGATTGAAGCAAGTTTTGATTAGTCTTTGGTTTCTGTGGAATGCGTAATGTATATAGGTACTTGGTCCTCGGTCAAGCTTGTTGCCACCTTGGTCTAATGGAGGATGCAATGGCTCTTCTCCAGACCGGAAAACGCTTAGCCTCAGCCGCATTCCGCCGTGAAAGCATTTGTTGGTCGGACGACAGCTTCTCATTCTCCAAATTTCCACTCTCCGGCCTCGATGTGAATAACACCGATCAACCACCAACGCCACCAAAATCAGAGTTCGAGAGTATCTCTCAGCTCATTAGCCACATAAAGCTCCTCCTCCGTCGAAAAACCTCTGCACTGGCAGCCCTTGACGCCGGCCTTCACAGCGAAGCCATTAGACACTTCTCGAAAATTGTCGATGGCCGACGAGGTGCACCTCAGGCCTTCCTGGCCGAATGCTACATGCACAGAGCTGCTGCATACAGATCTTTAGGCCGAATTGCCGAGTCTTTAGCGGACTGTAATCGAACCCTAGCATTAGACCCCTCTTGTGTTGAAGCCCTAGCTACTAGAGCTTCTTTGTTTGAGACAATTCGGTGTCTCCCTGATTCACTTCATGATCTTGAACACTTGAAACTTTTGTACAACTCTATTTTGCGCGATAGGAAACTCCCTGGTCCTGCATGGAGAAGGCAATATGTCCAGTACAGAGAAATCCCCGGGAAGTTATGCACATTGTCAACTAAAATTCAAGAACTTAAACAAAGGGTTGCATCAGGAGAGACTGGAAATGTGGATTATTATGCGTTATTTGGACTTAGAAGGGGTTGTTCAAGATCCGAATTGGAGAGAGCCCATTTGTTGCTCATTCTAAGACATAAACCAGATAAATCTTCGAGTTTTATTGACCGATGCGAGTTTGCTGATGAACGTGATGTGGATTCAGTTAGGGATAGATCGAAAATGTCTGCATTGTTGCTCTATAGATTGATTCAAAAGGGGTATACGAGTATAATGGGGACGATTATGGATGAAGAAGCTGCAGAGAAGCAAAAGAAGAAGGCAGCAGCCAGTGCTGCCATTCAAGCTGCAGCAATGCAAGTTCAACAAAGCCATGAACAGGCCAAAGTAGAAGCAGAATTAGCTACAGCTTCAGCCTCATCAGAGGTTGCAAATTGCAATCGGGTTGAGAATAAAAACTCGAATCAACCATCATCATCAGTTTTTCAAGGTGTTTTTTGCCGAGACATTGCTGTGGTTGGGAATTTGCTGTCCCAGACTGGGTTCAATCTTCCAATTCCGGTGAAATACGAGGCTTTGAGCTGTTGAATAATTCAATTCATTCCAATCCATTATTTGTGGTGGTGGCAATGGCGATGTGATCGGAGAATTGAAGGATGTTGACCGGCGGTGGGATGGGATTGGGGGAATCTTGTTTTGTACAAAAGGGAAATTTACTATAGTAGTGCCAGCCGGGAAATTTTGTCACCCTTTTTTTCTATCTACTTGTACAGAGTTAATTTTCAGTACGAAATTTTCTATATTTGGATTTAATTAGCTGTCTTAAAATTGGGTCTATGATTTCAATTCACCTTCTTTCTTAAATATTTTGCAGTCGTCAAAAGGGAAATTGGGAAGATGGTAAATGCATTCACTCAAAAAGTGGGGGTGGGTGGATGGGTTGATCATTGATGAATGGGTGCAGAAAAGAGTACGAGAGGGGGTTGGCCTTTTGGCCCTTCTCTCATGTCTTTGTATGCTTTAGCATTTATTACCATTGTTTACACTACTGTTTCCCTTTTTACTTTCTGTTTGGAAGATACTACTACTTTTATTCAATTTTTGTACAATTTTTTTAATTTATCTTTTAAGAAATTAATCTAGCAAAAATTTTTGTACAAATCAATTTAGCTGGCCTTGTATGTCTTGTTTTTTATTTAATTGGTATAACAAATATTTATATAAAAATAAAATAAAATTTTAACACTATTAAGGAGGTGAGGGACAGTGGTGATGCACCACACACTGCCAAAAACTCTGACATTCCATTCCACAAGATTTGATTAAGAAACAAAAAACCCTTTCCTTTCTTTGCTATTTTATACGAAAATTGTTGGTTCGTAAGCTGAATTGTTGTTTGTCTCATTCCCAAGAGTGCATGGCAAAAGCATTAATTGGATTCAACCCCTCCTCAACGCCTACTGTACTGTTCGGATCTAAAATATTTACTCAAAAGCTGCTCCTGTTGCTTTGAGTTGTCATTTTTCTCCACGTTAATCCATTATTACATGGATTTTTTTTTTACTACCTAAGCTAGGGCATTACTGTTCCTTTTCTTTCAAAGAAAACGTACAAAATACATATGATGACGATATATACGTATACGGTCAGTTTTCTATACAGACGGTTTGTGGCCCGGACCAGACTTTTCACAATAACTTTTTCCCGCTAAATATATCTCTAAATGCACAAAAACAATCAACTAATCAAGTCCATTTTTTATTTTTATTTTTGGAATTTTATGGATATGATTGGATTGAATCCAATTTTCTAAAAATCAAAAATTTTGGATTGGATTTTCGTTTAATTTGAGTACTCTACAAATTGATCCACTAATTTTATTTTTTTTAAAAAAATTTTAATTTTTTATACCACGTGTCTTCGTTCAATTGGTGGTCACAGCATAACAGAGCAGTAAAATTATTCATCTTATTTGGATTGCATTTTATCTCATTTTATTGCTTTGGACAAAAGGGGGAAAAAAGAAGGTGTAGAAGACTAACATTAGATAATAACATTATTCTACTGGGCATATTGGTTCTCTTTCATGCATATTATCCATTAATCCTATTTTAATTGGATGGGATTAAAACCCATCAAATCCAAAAGTTAATTGGATTGGATGAAATTGATAGGGTGTATTGGATCGAAATGTATACCAAGTTCCGAAACCAATATCAGAGCAGATGTGACCCTAAGTGATAAACTCTCTCTCTCTCTCTCTATATATATATAAATACAGATCGAAGGATGAGAAATGACCACGTATATGAGCTGTACGTTGTTCAGACTTCAGAGTTGAAGGACAACATGTGCACAAGAGGTTTTCAAGTGGAGCTGAGCTAGCTACGTTTGTTTGGGAACAATGATTGTGGGTTATGAAAAGCGGGCCAATTTTCTTGGTTTAGAGATCGAATGGGGCTGGCAGTGGCTGCGTGTTGAACCAACGAAACGAAGACAAGCTGGGTGTAATCATGAAAAATGTATATCCATCATTTTGTTGAATGAGTAGTGCTTCTTCATAATTGATGAGTTCAACTAGAAAATAAAAGAAAAGAAGCACCACTTGTATGTTCTCCTAATTAAGATGCATTCAATTGTTTTACACCAAAAAAGATTTACTATAACTGTCTCGAAAAATCATTAAGTATTATTCTACACCATTTTTCTTTGGTTCTATTATACATCATTTTATACTATGGAAAGTTGGAAACGCCAAAGTGAAAAACATGAATGACTAATTTTATATTTTTATTTTTCATGTTACTATCAAGCGAAACTATATGTTCTGTGTAAAATGAATGATTAGTCTTAAGGGTCTACAAGGTGAATTGCTATAAAGAGCCTTTTGTTAGGACTTGGGATAAAAAGCTTTCATAACTTATGCAACATGTCAATGTTTTATGCAATACATTAAACTAAAAGTTGACTTTTTGTATAGGACTCTATATATTTTGGGGCTCTCTCATACTAAAATTTTATTGATTTAATTATTATACCTTTTTTTTAGTGCAAATTGGGCCGGAGCTAGCCCTATACGTTACATAACATAGTCCCTCCTTGCATCCTCTAACACAGTAGAGAGAGGAGGTCAAAAAATCTAAAAGTTCCAAAATAAGTACAAAAATTATGACCCAACTTCGCTAAGCAAGCCGCACTATAGTTATATGTGCGAGGTACATAATTTATGGAACAACTCAAAAGTTGGAAATGTAATCGCTTACATTTTAGGATTAGCTGCACAAGCAGAGGATGATCTTCATCCGGAAAACCATTAACAAGCTTCACCATCGACCGACTCCACAATTACACGCAAAGGACCATTTAGCGTGTAACAAGTTATAATATTTACTAAAATTTACGAAAAATATAAAAACTTAATTTAATAATGATCGTAAAATAAAAGGACAATTAACCACAGTTTTAACCTAAAACATGCATTGGCGCAAATTAGTCAAAGTACATAACTTCAACCAATGAGATACAAATATTCTTGGAGCATCTTTCTCCTTGTGGACACCACAAAAAAATATAAATAAGAATGGGAGTTGACAGCATTTGATGGTATAGGAGAAACCAGGACCAAACTTCGATTCAATTTTTTGGTGCTTTTTTTTTTTCATCTTAAAAAGCTGTGTTAACCTCAATCTGCGCAAAAAACTTATGTTAAGAACCATATATACATATAAAGAAAAGAATAAGACATGCACATGTTAATAATAAATTGTTTTTTAAATATATTCTTTCCATTTCAAATTAAAAGAAGTTAACAACATATTTTTAAGTGTGTGCATGGGTTAACATACTTATTTGGTAAGTTAGAGTCTCTTATGAAAGAGATTATCGTTATTAGTATAATAAAATGAAGAAACTTCAACCTTCATTTAAAAAAAAATTATATTTTTTTATGCTAAACATGATTTACACTTGACGACCACAACTAAATTTATGTATTAAAGTAGAGTAAATCAAATAATTTTTGCAACAACTTTACTTATGAGGTTTCACAAGGCCCAATAGAAAAAATTGTATACGTACATATATAATAACCAAAATATTCTATACATAAGTACAGTTACCTTAACTTGCAAGTGACTTTTATCCTTTTTATTAAATTATGTTGATTTTTAATTTTGAGAAATGGGTTCTTCTTCCCTTCCACACAAATCAACAATCAAATGATTCCCCAACTCCTCGGCTTTGTGACCTTTGCTGCTGTTGCTGCTTTGGGATATATAAATAATCCAACACTAAAAAAAAGTTCATCTTACCAATGTCCATATATATTAATTAATTAATTGAAAATTTCACCGATTAGTATTGGGTGTATGTGTGCTTCTTTATTATTTTAAGTTTAATTTTTCATTAATAATTTATGGTTCAAGTATCAGCTGTTTAAAGGGATCATGATTTAGTACACAGAAATAATAATGAAATGAAAGTGTAAATAAGAACACAACATGTTCTCATTAATTATTATAGGCAACTTTCATGTTTCCTCACTGCAGCTGGTTAATTAGATTTGCATATGTATTTTGAGACAGAGAGAGAGAGAGAGAGAGACTCGTGCATCATTAATAAAATATCTAAGCTAAAAATCTGAGGTGGCTGCGAAAGGATTAAAGTAATAATTTTGATTGAGTTTTTTTTCCTTTCAAATTTTTAAAATTTGTAAGCGTTTGGATTAGTTTAGCATGTGTAACACCAGTCTTGTTCTATGTAACATTTTTTAATACAACGCGATAAAAAATATCAATGAGGGAGAGAGCCGCGAAACCGAAGTTTGAAACTACGTGCTGTATATGTGTAAAATCCACATTACCCCCTGGAATTTGGTGTATGTGTGCTTTTCCATGTAACCTGGAATTCAAAAAGTAATGAAATGTGGGTTGTAAAAAATTGAGTTCCCATATATAGAGCTCTTACATATAATTCCAATTCCACATCAGGATTGATTTTTATGAAAAAAAAATTTACTAGTAAAAGGGGAAAACGGAAAGATTAAAAAAAAGAAAGAGAGAGAGAGAGTATATTTATATCGATCTTGTTGTTTTTTATAATAATTTTTACGTGTACTTCTCGATTTAATTTGTAACGTAAATTCACACAAGTGGCAATGCACACGCCAAATTAAGTGTCCATATTCTGAATCTCTTTCGAACCATTGTAACTCAAGGGCAGATGGAAAAAAGCAAAATATCATTACTGTTTGACTTTTTTGAAAAAAAAGAGAAAAAAGCAGTGAAATTAAAATGTAATTTCTTTTAGTTTTTGAACACTTCCACTAATTACCGCTCAAGTTAAAACACGTTACGACCATAACAAGTTTTTGCATCTATCGAGATTCAATTAAGGGAGCTCTCAGATGAAGTCAAAGTTGACACTCCATATTTAATTTTAAATATTAATTAATATTAATCTAAAAAACACTTCTCTTTCACCACTCCACACTCTTTCTCTCTACAATTTTTTTTTAAAAAAATCACGCCACTCAGCCCACAAATTTCATTTTCAATATTCTTTCTCTAACTTCTTCTTTCTCAATCTAGTTGTTCCTTTTCTTTTCCTATCGAACTTTTTCGTTATTTGTTAAAAAAAAAGTTTTAGCATGGGTTATTAACAAGAATTTATTATATCTATTTTTTAGGAAAACAAATAAGAGTTTTTGGTTTGGTCGGTGCACACATCACGTCAAAACAAAGTTCTACCATAGATGAAGGTTACTCGGTTTCTATTCATTATACTCGGCACAAAGGAATCGAGTAAACAACAAGTCACTAGATTTTAAAGAACTGAGTGAAATTGGAAAAATGACCAAAGCTTAACACGGTTTCTTAGGATTGAGTAACATGTACTCTACTCTATTCCTTTGGGCCGAATATGATGAACAACATTTGATTTTTAGGTTTTGTTTATGGTTTTTTTATTTATTTTGCGTTTGCTTGTATCTAATGATTTATAAGTGAAATGTAAAAGAATAACAAAAATATAAACATCTTATTTCTTTTGGAAAGGGATGATGATTTTGATGGTGGTGGCGGCGGTAGCAGTAGCGGCAAGAGTGATGGTGGTAGAGAAAAATAATGATAATGATGATGAAGAAGAAGAAGAAGAATAAAAGAGTTTTTAATTAATTTAATTAATAATTAATTTGAGTTTAAGTGATTTAGAGTTATTAAATTATTATTAATTTGAGTTTAATATTTTAATCATTAATTAAAAATAAAAAAAATTAATATATGTCAATAGGATAATATTTTTTTTCAAAAAAAAGTGTTAAAAAATAAATTGGTGTGTGTCAATATCATATTCGTTATTAAAATGTAATTATATTTCCAATAAACAGAAATAAAATATCCAATGATGGTCCCCCCCCCCCCCCCGGTACTAACTTAATTGATTAGCTGTAACGTGTCAATTTTGCTGCTATATCACTCCACAGTCTATTCAGGCATGTATATATTAATACATTGTCACTTTTTCTTTTTTCTTTTTTTCCCAATTTTTTTATTAATAAGACAAAAAGATATCTATATTATTAATTTTTTAATTATTGAGAGAATAATATACTCCAGTAAATGAGTCCAACTGGAAGAAGTGTGAAAGGTTAGTGGAGGAAAAGTGGATAACATGGCTTCACATCCCAGTCACTTATTTTTATTTTTGAACTTATCTTAAAGAAGATAATAAAAGAACGAAGAAAAAACCCGTTATATCTTTAGGTTATTCCCAATTGCTAGCCCGACAGATTTAGAAATAAAAAAATTGATATTGCTTTAACTTTTTAATTAAATTTGAATTGTAAAAAATAGTTTCTCTTCTAACATATTTATAAACTAAAGATAACTCGTACCAAAAACACTATAATGTAACTCGTAGTTATAAAAAGTTTAATTTCCGCCTGAAATACTTATAACCACAGAAGATTAGTCATATTCCAATGCAAGCGTAGTGATTGCATGTGGCAATAAAAAATATAATGAAATACAAGGAAAGGGTTACTAGCCATTAATACTACCTGATCACTACTTTGAAATGTCTTATGTCTCTAATTCATACGGTCAATTCACTACTTTGAAACTCCTACCTACAAAATAAAAGTCACAATCAAGTTTCTTAACAATTGTAGTAGTTGTATACTGAAACAAAACATTACTCATTTGAGGTTTTCATTAAATTTGAATTGTAATAAATAGTTCATCTTGTAACATATTTATAGATAAATGAGGTTTGTCTTTCCTTTTGTGAATGTTTTTGTCGTTCTTTGCATAAGATATGAAGGTGTGTCTTAAGCGATATAAATTGGAGTAGAGATTAATAGATTTATTCTTTTAAGATTACAAAAATTTATAACTACTCATTTGAATATTTACTTTCTTATTAGACTTTGTTTGATAGTAACACAGAGAAAATTATAAAAAAAAAAATTGATTTGTCTCACATGCTAGAAAAATAAGTTGAGATATAGCAATATTCTCTCCGTCTCATACTTATTTTTACGAGTATATATTTTCTTCATTATTTTTTATTTTTTGGTAAATTTTGCTTCTCATGTACCCCTAGATAAAAATAAAAAATAAAAAAAATAAGAGTTAATTAATGAGATTCCTCTTTCTTTTAAGGAAATAGTAGTTCCTGTTGTGAAAGCATTTTTAATTTTCTTGTGGCGAAAGAAAAGGGCTCCCTCACGAGGTGAACCACTTTTTTTTTAATTTAATTTATTCTCTCTCCCTTTAATTTATTCTAAAGCTACAGCGAACCATTTTGGTATGATAAGCTGTCCAGTTAATTTCTTTTTTATATTGGAATATTTCTTTTTTCACAAACTATTTATTTAGTACCTTTTCCTTATAGTTTTGATCGAGTATCGTATCTAAATTAAACAGATCAACACCCTCGAGGTTTTGTTAAGTTTGTTGAGATGGCAATCATTAATTATATTAAGTGTCAATGTGCATGACAAAGCCATCTCCATAAATATATTTGAAAAGGAGTCCCAATTACAAATTCCATTAATTATTATTTTTTTACAATTTAAAAATTTTATGGAGAAATATCGACATATTTAAGTTAATCAAATTCAATGTATAACAATAAATTGAGGGTATAAAAATCACTTGTACCTTTGTTGAGATTTTGACATTCGAATCTTTTTTTTTTCACCTCACTTGGAGGAATTAATATATCTCTTGGAAATACTTAAATAGGCCAGGATACAAAAGATAGAGATCACCCTTTGCTTACCAAAAGATCTGCAATGTAATCAGCTAACTACCTCCCCTACTACTTTTTAATACGTATATTTTATTTATGGCCCCGCTTAACATTATAAAAAGTCAAAAAAAAATTCTGAAAATACGTTTAAACTCAAACAAAATGTTTCAATTTTAATAGGATTATTTGTAGGACATAATCCCCATAAATGACATACTATCTTGGTCTTAAGTTCAATTAAGAGGGGAATTTTCTAACTATAGGGGTAGCCTAGTTGGAAAAAGCACCCTCTCGAGCCCAGAGCTCATTCGGGTTTGAGTCTTATTAACAATATTTAAATTTAGGCTTCATCCCTCGTTTTTAGGATCATTCGAGTGTAAGAAAGAAAGCGACTTAAAGTATCTATAACAAACTTTTTAAAAGTGGCTCTTCTAATATATATTTTTAATTGACATATGTGTCAATTTGAAGAGTACTTTAAAAGAAATATGTCAAAAACACTGACTGTATAATTTAATTAAAAATATATTTTAATATGTTTTTATTTATCCAAGTACCCCCTCCATTTCCTAATGTTAGGCAAGTAAGTGCTTAGTAATACACTCTTCCCATTTTGGTCGAGTTTATATGAGTCCACTCATCTCTCATTAAACATGCTTTATTTGTAAATCACTTAAATATGTACACTTAGTATTCCATTGCCCTGATGTTAGACGGGTTATCATCAACAAACTCTCCCTAAATGAACTGAGTGTATGCGAGTGCACTAACTCATTTGATGGGCTTTAGGGGGGCGTTAGTGATAATAAATTTTCCTTAAAGAGTGTTTGTGACAAATGGAGATGTTGGTGACAAGCACGGGGGTATGAATAATACCGTCCCTTCTAAAATTACTCCAACAAATTCTTCAAATGATAAGTATTTTAATATTATTAATTTTTTTAGAAATTAATGAGGTTAGTGTTATGTTTGATTAACATAAATTTCAATCAAATAAAATATATAAAAAAATTGAAGAGTACTTTTTCACTAGCCAATTTTGAAGGGGGGGGGGGGGGGAGGGAATAACTTTTCAAAATAAAGAGTCAATTTTACTTATGTGGTTCTTAACAAAAATTGAACTTTAATCATTCAAAAAACTTATTGGAGATGCTCTTAGAGTTTCTCTCTCTCTTTTTTTCTTTTTTCTTTTTTCAAAAATAAAATAAAATATTAAGACAAGAAGAAATGGGAGGGGTAAGGGAGTAAAAAGGAGAAAGTTGGAGGATGGGGGAAGAAAAGTTGGAGGAATATTAATAAAGAACACGTGATGTTTGAATGTTGGGAACATTGGAAAGAGGTTAAGGAACGTCGTGGCCAGATATGATGATGTCAGTCTCCCCCATGTGATGGGAATCAAAAATCATGTGCCCTTAGCCAAATATTATATTTATTTTAAGGTCTTTGTCAAATTAGACCGAATGAATGGGTCAAAATCTGAAAAAAAAAAAAAAATATTTTGAATTTTCATCCTACTTGTCAATTTTAAATGTAAACGAATTCAAAAATCGAACAGCTAAAATATATTGAATCGTGAAAAACCAAATCAAAAAAAAATTAAAATCGAACTGAATCAATTTTAAATTGAATATATTTGAAGCGTGATATTGCAAAACTTAACCAAATTAAATTAAATCATTGCATATGTGATTTAAGAATAATATTACTTTATTATCTAAAATTTTATATTCTTAAAATTTACAAGGTCCAGTAAGAAATTGACTTTTTAAGCTCTGAAAATTTATAAGGTTCCATTTGATGACAATATAAAAAATGATAAGAAAAACACTTAATTTATGTAAGAAGTTGGAAAATAAGTTGAGTCATGCGATGAGATGCTTTTCATTTCACTCTCATTTTTATGAGTAAATGTCCTCCATCTCTCATTATTTTTTGTGGATTTTTCTTCCTCAACCACAAAAGAATTTTTTTTCATTGAAAGAATCACAAAGTAAGAATACATCTCACCACATATCTTAATTTATTTTTCTACTTTTCACAGAAATCAGCTATTTTTATTTTCCATTTTCATGTCATTATCAAACAGATCCTAAGAATTAAAATTTTTTATCCAAAATAAGTAGGAGCAATTATATAATAATTATTTTTTTGACCGAAATAAGTGTTGTCTTATAATTTATTTATTTATTTAAAAAAACATATGAAAATCGAATAAAAATGAACTAAAAACTTTGGTTCGGTTTGGGTTTGGAAAATTTAGAATTCGAAATCGAACTTTCTAATTCAATTTGAGTTTGGATCTCCTAACTTCAACTCCAATCGAAATTGAAAACATCCATAATTTTAACAATGAATTTGAAGTAAAGACTACATTTTTATGAAAACAAAAAAGGGGCAAAAAATGAGAAAAATGAGTTTGGTGAGATGAGATATTAAAGCTGTGGTGACCTAATACGTGTGAATTACATTCCCAAGTTATCATACTTCAATAAGAAGAATTGATAATTGCCATAAAGTCAGACCATTCAGAAGGTGGAGTTGAATCTAAGTTCACATTGGAAAAGTTCGTTTAGGAGAGGATATGTGTATTTAATTATGTGAGAAAATATTATAGAAAATTCTACAAGGTTGGATCCAGCAGTTGTTTCAACTTTCAAATATGATAAGTGTTTTGTTAGATGTGAGGCCAAATTCACGAGCAATGTATTACACCGCAAAGGAACTTAGTCTTGGGCACGTAAATTGACCCAAGGAATCTTTAACATGAATAAGAAAACAAATAGACTTAATGAGAGTTTGTATCATGTTCAATATTTCAATGCGCATATAAACTTTATTTAGATTTGCCATTACAATATACTATCTTTAAGGTGTAACATGTAATTATTTAATACTTTGTTTGCTCTAATGTCAAAACTATTTTTTTAAATTATGTATTGAATTATAATCACTTAATGCTTTGTTTGCTCTAATGCCAAAACTAAATTTTCAAAATATGTATTGAAAAATTCATTTGACATTAGAGCAAACAAAGCGATTGAATTAATTCAATTGATCAAAAATATTAATTTAAACTTGAGGTATTCATGTTGAAATCTCACTGTAATCCTTTATTTTGTATAAATAATATAAATACATGGCTTGCACGCAGAAAAATGCCATAAATAATTTTGTTTTGCTCATTTAACATTAAAATATTTTCAGTTGTACGAATGGCTGCTAAGGTCATCTCCAATGCTGTTTTCTATTTTTGTATTTCTATCATATGTGTTAATATTATTTCTATATCTATTGGCAATATATTTGTATTGGTGTAAAAGGATAGGAAAGATGGTCTCCAATGGTGATTTCTGTTGTTCCATTTCTTCCTTACTTTGTCCCCTATTTAATGAAGAGAGAGAATTAGTGGGTCTACAACAACCAATGAAAATTTGCCATGTCACATAGAAAATTTCTATCACCATTTCTACAGAAATGGTGATAGAAATTCCCAATCCTACTATGCTTACACCTAAGATAGAAATGGCCATTGGAGAAGAGTTTTTCTATCATAGAAATTTGCTTGTGTAGAAATGCCCATTAGGCCATCTCCAATGGTGTTTTCTAAACAAGCAAATTTCTATGATATAAATGAATAATAGAAAAAATCTTCTCCAATGAGCATTTTTATCTTCATTTCTATCGTAAGTAAAAATCTAGTAGGATTGGGAATTTTTATCACCATTTCTACATGTAGAAATGGTGATAGAAATTTTCTATGTGACATGACAAATTTTCATTGGTTGTTGTAGACCCACTGATTCTCTCTCTTCAGTAAATAGGGGACAAAGTAAGGAAGAAATAGAATAATATAAATCACCATTGGAGATCATCTTTTTTATCTTTTTACCCCAATACAAATATATTACCAATAGATATAAAAATATTATAAAATAATATTGACATATAAGATAAAAATACAAAAATAAAAACAACCATTAGAGATGGCCTTTGAGATGGCCTAATGCCTTTAAATTTTGTTCAGACTTATGTATGATGGGTCCATTGTTTTCATGAAGTCACAATTCGACCTACAGGCTAGATCACATGCTTTGCCACGTGGAAATACTCAAGCCAATTATATTTTCAATCTCATTATTAGTGGTTTGTCTCAATCTTGTTGGAGCGTTCACACTGGGCCGCTGAACAAATGTATTTTTTTGGCGTGGTTCAAAAGTTTTTTTTCTCCCCCGAGGCCCCCGATAATAAAAACAATCATGGGGCAGAGAATTGGTAAAACACAATATCGGAAAATTTGGGCCGTGAAGTATTGGAAGAATCCGCAAATGCGGTTCCTGTTTCAATTTTAAATTAGAGGCTGAAAATGCTGGATGAACTTTTGACGATTAATTTGCTTTTATATTGTGATAATTCATATTTTTTGTCCTTTTATTTTATTCTAGATGTAAGAATATTAAAAGTCATAAGCACATTTTACAAAAAAATAGATAAAAAAATTGTGTAAAGAGAAAATGTTATAGATAAATCTTTTTATTTACACGTTTGTTTACGAAATTAAGATTTTATAGGATTTAAGAATTATATTATGGATTAAGAAAGTGATTTGCTCCGCCCTTTCAATCTTTAATGTTCTTATATGTTTATTTTATATTGAAAATTTTGGATGACTTTAATGATTTTCTATACTATCTAAAAATGTCTTATTTTGAAAACCTAATTTTGGGAGAAATCGGATGAAAGGTTCAGAACCTTGCATTCCTGGACTCGATGATTTTGCTTTTGTCAAAATCTAATTGTTAGTGACAGTTTATATTATCAATTTTTGAAAGGAGATGATGATTCAAAATTGTTTCTTCAGATAACAATACTAAATATCTCATTTTTGTTGGTTTTAAATCTTTAAAAAAGGTTGGCTTTTATCAAAATTCATTTGATATGGAATTACATTCTTAAGGAAAGTGTACCAGATGTATCTCAGTCTATATGAAAGACATAATATATCTGGATGACATTCTTTCATAAAACTTTATTAGTCCAAATTTTGAAAGATTGGTTTTGTTTGTACGATAATAGTTTTACTTCTAGTTTTGAAAAAGGTTTTACTAGTATTTTGAAAAGACGGTATCGAAAATATTAGAATATTAATAATTTAACAATAAATTTATTCAACTAGAAAGTAAACAAAACAATAGGTATAATAAGTTTACATTGTGAATGATTTAAACACATAGGCAGTTGTATAACTTAATTCAAAGAGAGATTTAAGAGATTACCTTCCAGGCAATATAATGTGCAATAATAAAAAAGAAAATAAAGTGTGGCACAAAAACCTCTGGCGGATACTTGCTTTTTCTCTTGATAATTTATAGCGATTCAATTCTAAAATATAAAACTCCGAGTGCCAATCAGATGATACTGTCTTAAGGTTTTTGAAATAAGAAAATATGCGAGAGATGTGAAATTGTAATGTAAATTTCGTGTCTTTAAATCCAATGGGGGTATTTATAGTACCTAGGAGGTTTGTCAAGCGACAAACCTCAACAATAACTCAAATGTAGTGCAATAAACCTCTACAGTAAAACGGTTTGTCATGCGACAAGCTGTCTCATGAATCATGATAGGTTTATGACACAGTATTTGTCAGAGTTGTTGGTTTGTGTTTAATAAATTTGTCGTGTGACATACCCACACAATAAGGCAATTTGTCGTGCTATAAATTCCTCCAAAGTTTTTTCTTGTGTGTTGGTGAATTCTGAACTCGATGTGAACTCTGTAAAAGCTTTAGAGATCTTGTGGGGTTGCAAATTTAGGTGTCTACAAGTATATTTTAGGTGTGAAGAATTTTCAGATGTGCAACTAAAATTAGCTAACACAATTTTGAGGCACTGTTTAGTGACAAAGTTAAACTAGTAAAAAGGTTGTATGCTAAGAGGAGGGTGTGAAAAAGAAAGTTCAAAGAGCACAAAAAGCAGGCCCGTATTTTAGTTTCTGCAAATGGCCTGTATATATTTGGACCGTCCTAAGTCCAAGTGATGGCCTTTTATTTATTTGGCTCGTTAAAGATAGTGGGCCTTCAAGATCGAGCCCGCGACTAGTGAAGACCTTTGCACCATCAAATAAGGTTTCCACTTTCACTAGAACAAGCACTGGCCCAGTGGCACAAGCCACATTGGGTTTCTACTAGGGTCAAATTGGGCACACCCTAAGTTTGAATCCGGGCAAGGAAACACTAACGTGACCAACCGCAGGTATAGCTTTGTGAAAGAGAATTAATAGAGGCCTAAAAGTTGGCCTAAATATTTCATTGAGGAACAAAAAAAGAATGTTAAACATGTATGAAGAAAAAAATTATGTTGTTTAAAATAATTAATCAGCTTATAATTACATTTCAACAAGTATCAAGGTTTTCAATTGCCGCAAGCCACAATGACCATAGACTACCAAACGCAAAAATGGAATATAATAATACAAGAAAGAGATGAAAGCACTCACCTCTTTAATGAAGAGGTCATTTTCTTCCTACTACTCTTCTTTTGAGTTCTCTTGCTCTTTTTGCCCTTACCAATACTACACTTGGGACACCACCACTCTTCCTCTGTAATGCATTCAAGTGGAGGATCACAACAATCTACATGGCTGGCAACACCACAGCTACCGGAACTACTTTGATGCCCACAAATCACCATTGCCTCTCCTCTCTCACAGGCCCCACAAACGTGACACGCTACAACATCAATATTATTACCTTCCAGTGTTGTTGCGTCCTGGTTAATCTCCATGCGGTTCACCATGTTTTTAAATGATTTTTGTGCCCAATTGTGGGTGTTAAATTGAACATGTTTCTCAAGGGAGTAACCAGGCTTGCACACATACTCCACCAAGTAATCAGCTACCACACAGGGAATCTCGTGTCTTAAAAACTCTTGAACCCATGTATCGCCACGTGGCATGCCAGCGCTGACAACTGCAAAGTCAACCCCTGACTTGAGGAAGCGACTGTAAGGAGGTGAAGTTGCTACTATGGTCCCATCTCCAGCCTTCACGAGCCGCTTCAGGGTATCCTGATTAATGGGGTGGGTTAGTACAAGCAGCATAAATGGAGAATATATGGCTGTATAACAGGAAATCAAACATGGTACTCTTCAGTCCCAACTTAGGAATCTATGTTTGACTTTTACATTATTTGGAGCACACACTATTTCAAAATAATCAAAGGTTAAAAACAAAATTTATTTACTATGGTGAAATTTGATACATTAATTATTTCTTAATGAGCAAATTCAATGTCAATTCAAATAATGGGCTTAGGTGGTGCTTCACCATTGGTTTGGACTTTGGAGTACCACCGGTACTCCAGGAGTACTTAATATTATCTCTAACTAGCAGAATAATAGGATAATAAATGTTAAACACGGAAGATTAAGAATATACCAAAGGAGGGACAATGCAATCTCCATATATGATAATCCGCATCCCAAAGAAAGCTCCATGACCGGTTCTTTCCCTCAAGATGCGCCACTTCCTGGGAGCCTGTAAGTTAATTGCACCATCTTCACTTAGGCCATTCCAATGCCTTTCATAAGGCTCCTCTGGCAAGAATTTTCCTTCCTGCTTGCTAGCGGTTAAATAATCAGATTTCAGAATCCACCTGCATTAAAAGGGGCAATAAGTAATAGAAACTAGAAGAATTAAGAACTTAGTGGCTAAAGATTGCATTTACTAATATTAGGAGAAATTGCAGGTTAACTCAGCCGGAGAGTTCACCCTGATTCAGTTTAAAGTAGTAATTTCTTACTGCCTTGGGCTAGGCCTGTCAATTGGGTTGAGCAAGCCCAAAACCCTCATGTTTGGCTGCTAAAGTGTGGGTTGAGTCTTAATTAAGTTTGATCCGGGCCGAGTGTGAACAAAATCTTAAGCCTGAATTAAATTCTGGGTTGAGCTTTAACTTCAAGTGCTCAGCCCAAATTAAGCCCAGCCCGCTTGTACTAAGTTATGTTAATGTGTAATATATTATACATATCCACTCTTGCCCGAGTTTAAACCCCATACCCATTCATCACGCCACTTTTACTTAGTCATTTAACAATGTATTAGATTCTTGGAAGAATTTTATGCTATGGTATTTTAGAATTTAGATGTTGTACAGAATGTTTTATAATTTTTATACAATATAGTGAATTACATATGCCTATTAGTAAATACTTAGTGCTTTGCAAATTTTTAGACTATGCATATAAATCTTAGGGGGGCTGGCCCGAAACCCATATTAAATTATGAGCCGAGTTTGATCATATAAGGTGAGTTTTACTTTGGATTGAGCTTGAGTTTTGAACATGCTTAAAATAATTCAGGCTGAGCGTGAACAATCCTGACCCCGATTCATGTAACCCGATTGACAGGCCTACTTGGGCATTGACCGTCAAATAAAAATGCAGAAAATAGTCAGCATGATGAATTACTACCTTCCGGAGGCAGCAGCAGCACAAAACTTTTCCGTTCTACGTATTGGATCTGGAACAATAAAATGAGTTGCCTGATATGACCACTGATGAGAATCTCTGCATACTCTTCCTTTCAAACGTCTAATAACCTGCTGAAACTCTTTCCTTTGTAGCTTATTGCCACTCAATATAAACACCATAGGATCAGCCTTTGGCATATTTCCCACTACCATTGGCTTATTCCCCTCCAATTTCACAGATTTCTCCAACTTATTCCCAATTATAGTTCTGTTGATTTCATTTCCCACCTGTGGGATACTATCGTCTTTCATTTCTGTCCTCACATCATTCCTGTCACTTTCCGCCTCCTCATTGGCAGCTACCTTAGAATTTTTTATCTTTTTGACAGAATGGACCACCCTTTTCTCAACTTTCCTCGAAGTGTGTTTTTTCCTTTTTCTTATTTTCTGCATTGTGTTCTTAAAATTGGCTGATCCCCCCTGCTCAGTTTTCTTGCCACAAACTACCAATTTTTGCTCCATTGCATCTTTGTTGTTGTCAGATGGCGCTGTGCAATCTATTTTGTCTGGTCCAACTTCTTCAGAGTTCTCATCGCCAGCTGCTACCACCAACTCATTTTCATCATCCTTGAATACAGAAATACTCTCAACCCTTTTTCCAGAATTTCGAGCATCATTTTTTTTCATTCCCTTAACTGTATCTACATTAACTGCGGGAAGCTTCTCAGAATTCATAAGCTTGTTGTCCGACATCTCCTTCTCCCCAACTGAATAAGTTACAGCATCAATTTGTAAAGCAGAATTATTGGAGTAAACTGAACCTCGCTCCTCTGTTGTATTCCCTTTACCTACACTTCGTCTAGAACGCAGAAACTTCTTGCCAAACATCTTCGTCCCAAGTGGTTTCGATTGTTCATCAGCATCTCCTTCGTTGAGCAAGTCCACTTTAGCAGAACTATCAGAATTCTTGACCTCTAATGTGTTGGTTCTAGGAGGTGAAAACTCATTGTCCTGCCTAGCAATATCTGGTTCCCAAGCTCCGCCAGGTGCCAATGATTCCTTGTCAAAACTTGCAGAAGGCCTTGCTGAAATTTTAAAGGGGGAATTCTGTGGAAGATTCAAAACAGAAGTCTCATTTGAATAATGATTGTCATTACCATGTGAAGGAGGATTATTTGTCCCAGCTCGACCAATTATTGTAGATGAAGGCTCAAACAACTCAGTTCTATTTACCGCTAATGAACCTTCTGAGATGAAAGCATTTGGACACTGGCTTATTTTTTGAAGTTTAGAACCTCCAGAAGAAGAAACGCCCGTTTTCCTCTTCCTAGGCAAGACACCATTTTGCTCCTGTACAGGAAGAAACTCAGTTCCCTTAGAAGTAGATTTCAGAGAACTAAAATTAGTTCCATCCTTCTTCTGTGAGAACATTGGAGGTGTGGTTTTCCTCGGTGTCTTCCTTGAGTAACTTATGGCGTATTTCTTTGATTCATCAAAACAAGGAGATCTCTTAGTCTTAGCAATACTAGAAGTAAAAGTAGAGTCATTTCCACAAGTACCGCCCCTAAGAGTTGTCTCACAAGAGCCAAGAACCTTAGGCTTCGCATTATGAATTTCTGATGTGGTTTCTTTCCCATTTGGCGATACGTCATTAGCGTTGCAAGAATTTGACAAACCTTTAGATGCACTTGAATCTAACTGATTCATTGGGACTTCCTGCTTTGATATCTGCTGGCATAAGTGGGGAATTGCAACTTCTCCCCTACTGTGGTCCGTATGTATGGCTTCTGGTGTATCTTCAGAATCCTTAGCTATAGCCTCCATAATCTCCAGTTCATAACCACTGTAAAGAGATAGATAGACGGATGTAGAGATAGATAAATATCCGGAGTATGTACATATACAAAGAGAGTCCGAGTGTGTGAGAGAGATGTTCTGTAGGCATGTTACTGCATAGTGTCATTCACTCCAGAACCAAGTGCTTGAAAATTTTAAATCGATCCAAGATAGAAGAGGACATTAAAGGAATAACGTATACTATCTGCTAAGCCCCATGACTAAAACTCCCAAAAGCCTAGATGAAACAAAAAAGACTTGTTTGGTTGCTTAAATTTGTATCATAATCGAATGGACCTTATATTTCAGCAAACTTTGATTACTGTTATTCTACACGTCTACACCCAAAAGTTGGTTGGGATCTGGATATTACTACAAGAAAAACACACATAAATATCAACCCCCCTCCTCCCCCTAAAAGCGATAAAAGAATCTAACCTCTTATCATAGTCAGTTTCCGGAAGAATTTCCCAAGCCTTTAAACTGCAAGCAAAAGAGGTGGGTTGAGGTTGAGGCAGCAATGGTCTCAAGTAGCAGAGAAAGAAGTGAGTTACTAAACACAAGGTACAAATGCTTGAGGATAGAAGCACAAACTAAGCCATACCAGTCTTCCAACCACCGATGGTTGACGAGCTTTATCTTCTTTGTTTTCTTGGCAAGCTCGTATTTCTCCCCTGTTAAAATGAACATCTCTCATTTAAACTTACTCAAATACAAAAATTGAATAAAAAAAATCATATGATTAGCCCGTTAACATGCATCTCTAACTCATGACATTCTAAAATTTCTACAGCATAAATATGTCCAAGGAAAGAAAATAATGATGTGCTAAACAACAAATATTAACATCATTTAGAATGAACCCATCAACATGACTAAATGCTTAGTTTAGAGAAATTTCTGCTGCAGACAGGCACATATAGCTTGTTTTGAATGTTGATCACATTGCAAATTCATTCATCAAACTTCAGTTCTCAATGATTAGCCAATGACGTTCATAGCTTAAGGCAAAATGAAATCAACTTAAGTACATGACTAGGTAAAGGACGCAGTTTCATTTTTCTTTCTAAATTTTAAAAATCATAGTTGGTTAAATGAAGATTTGGATTAAAAAAATAACAAATGAAACAGTTGAAAAGTGTTTGCATACGCAAATAGCCAAATAACAAACTCGTATCAAGTACACCAGTCCGGTCTCGATTCAACGATCATAGTCCATGGAAACAGAGAAAACAACATACCTTCAAATTTGAAGCATACAAGATGAGTAACTTTGCTTGCTACCAGTGGCTTTGAAAAGTTTGCACCCATCAAGCCAACCATCGTCTGCAAAGAAGACAGAGATAAAGAATAAACACGCGAAGCAAGTCCCCACTCCTTCCGATACTTCCTTCACAACAATCACTCTAGGGGCTCATAAAAGTTGAAGGATGATGTTTTATTTATTTCCAAAAAAATCTATGAGCTCAATACATAAAAAGTGCATCTGACTTCCATTGTTTAGCACGCATCTTTGAACGACACGCTATACCTAAAGTTGTCAAAATGATTCTTAGATGCCACCTTCTGGGGCAGGGAGCAAAATGTGAAAGCATATAGAAATTTAAATTATCAAAGAGAGCAATACACGGAGAGAAGTTACAAACCATAATGTCATCTCGATCTTGTCGTTGGTATCCAGTCAAGCACACAATTAGAGATTTGGCACCTGGGATTCCATTCAAGTCTCTTAAAGGTCTGTATACAATCTGTATTTAACAAGCATAAGAGGATAAGTACATTTGGAGGATATCACTACATGTGGCTAAAAACTGAAAAGATGCAATAGGAGAAGCATTATAAACTCAAGCTTAGCACCAGAATACTAGCAGATTTACGTCATGTGAATACCAAGCAGTTAAGGTACCCCGAATCCAGACCAAAAAGAGTAGAATATATTTAGCAAATCATGCGAGCGCCAACTCAGTTGTTCACAGTATCATGGATGATGATGTCTCGCATGAACTACTTCAAGTCCTCATATTAAAGGAAACATGAAACAGGATAATCACAGATTGTAAACAAATATTTGAAGTGAGGTTTCATTTCAGTTATTTAAAACATAAGGCAATCAAAGCATTGTAACTGCACTGGTGATAAAACCATAATGCAACATTTATGATTCTTAATTACCATTTCATGTTAGAACAAAAAGGACGCTTAGTGGACCATCACAAGACACAAACTTGCAAACTTGATCTAGTGGAATAAGTTGTACAATTGAACTGTCTTGATTTTCAGATCAAACTGAAAGAAAAAGTTAGGATCTTAAATACTATAAGGAAAACGTGATAAAGATACACCACTGATCTTGATTTGGCAATAGAGCCCACCATAAATTAAATGGATAGAGTAACTCACCGATGAGGGATTAACGGGCATGCCAATATCAGAACTATGATCAACCCATAAGGAAGTGACTAATATCTTTCCATCAGTTCGAGCAGCAACACATATAGGATCATCCTGCAAATCATATAAAGAGTAAAATTTAAAAAAATAACAAAATTGAACTACTGTGATTGAGGAGAAAAGTTAACAAGAGAGAAGACACAAAGGAATGTGAATGAGGAGAGAATGGTAAATACATAAACGAGCTGATCAACGATCACATGAGTGCAATTGGGGCCATCCTGACCAACATCAACCCCACCTCCATCAACAAGCTTAGACAGAACCTAAGGAAATTGCAAAGATAAAAAAGGCAACATTTAATTTACACATATTCGAATAAGAATGACAGGTTTGCTCAATTTTTTGTACAAACTAATATAGCACTACTCAAACAAATAAACCTGTAGCGCCACACATTTAAAAGATTGCCTCTTTTAAATGACCGGCGCCACAACTGTTTGTATTAAAAGTTTGGCACTACTAATATTCAAACACAATCTACCATCAATAGAATACAGAGTACAAAGAAATAAGTTCGACAAGAGAACCTTGATTTTGTGGATAGGATCGAATCCAATGAGAACAAACTGGACACCAAGGAATGTTTTGAGTGGATGATCAAATGCTGAACCTTGTCTGATTTCCGACATTTTAACCCTAATTTGTTATGTATGTTAAAATTATGGAGGCAACAAGGAAATTGATAGATGTGAGTGAATGGCAACTGATAAACCCTAGTAGTGTAATAGAAACGCGGATTTGTAAAGCTTCTCGAGCAAGCAGTTCATGTTGATGTCGGGGTAGAATTTAAAGGAGCGGTATTATTTTTATTTTGTTTTTCACTTTTTTTTAAGGTTTCGGCGGGAAAAAATAAACATTACTTGTGAAATAGGCACCCCTCACCCTGTGAAAAGTAAAAGCTAGGTGATTCGAGAAGATAAATCCTACTTAACCCTCGTGCCAAAATCTAGCCAATACAATTAACAACCATTTAGATCATTTTTAATTTTTAATAGTGTTGTAAAAATTCATTTGTATATTTTATATGTTAACTAATTGAGGCAATTAGATATAAGGGCTCATTATAATAATATAATTATAAAAGACACTTAAAAATTAGCCGTGTAAATTAAGGACACAGTACAAAAAAGACACTAATACCCCTTCCTTATAATATCGTCTCATTATGACACTAACAGCAACCAGAAGGTGCTAAATGCATTTAACACCTCCTGAACAGCAACCAGAGGATGCTAAATGCATTTAGCACCTTCTGGTTGAACACCTCTTAGACAGCAACCAGAAGGTGCTGAATGCATTTAGCACCCCTTGGACAGCAACCAGAAGGTGTTAAATGCATTTAGCACCCCTTGGACAGCAACCAGAAAGTGCTAAATGCATTTAACACCACAACTAGAAGGTGTTAAATATATTTAGTACCCCTGAATAGCAATCAAAAGGTGCTAAATGCAATTAGCACCACAACCAGAATGTGCTAAATGCATTTAGCATTTCCTAAACAGCAACCAGAAGGTGCTAAATGCATTTAGCACCCCCTGTACAGCAACCATAAAGCTAACCAGAAAGTGCTAAATGCATTTAGCACATTCTGAATAACAACCAGAAAGTGTGCAACTTGAACAATAAACTAGAAGGTGCTAAAATGATTTTAGCACCACTATAAAATAGAGAACAACAAAATTGATGAGATCAACATCCATTCAATTTATTTATATGTATATATATATATATGGATCGACGTAGGGTTCATAAAAGAAAAAAAAAGAGGTACAATCATATTATTTTTAAATCTCGCTGGGCTGTCGAAATTAGTCGATTTCAATAGCAAAACGACCTCTGATCGTCTTAATTTTTCACGCAATTATAATTATTTTGTCTTCCGAACAACATATCCAAAAATAAGCCAAATCCAACAGTTCGATCAAAAGTTACATATATTTTATGATTGTAGATCTAGAAAGAAGAAGAAGAAGATGATGATGATGATGATGATGATGATGATGAGAACGGCGCTTAGAGTCAAATGGTGTTGGTGTAGGACTGGCAATATTTGACACGACACGCTAACTCGACACGGAGTTAGCGGGTTTGGGTTAAGCATAAACGGGTTCGGGTCAATTTTAGGTCAAACCCGCCTAACCTGCAAACTAAACGGGTCGTGTTCGGGTTAAACCCGCTAACTTGAAATTAACCCGCAATTAACACGATTTTTTTTTGCAGCTATATATATATTTTTCCATCTTACTTGGACAATTATATTTTTATTTTGAGTATTAGTAGTAGACAATAGTTATTATGTTTTTGATGATAGATAAACTACTAATTTTTTATGTTTTTACTTTGGTTATAGAATGCTATCTATTTTGACTCTAGATTATTAATTATTCTCATATTATTTTGATTAAATATTGAATTTTGGTATTGGCCGGGTAATACTCATTATTAATTACTTATTAAAAATTTAAAACTATTTTAAAATAAGTTAATTTTTTTCCACATGATACTTAATTGTTATTATAATCATAAAAGGTTAATCGTGTCATGTCGAGTTACAGATTTAACACAACCTATTTATTAAACGGGTTAGTCGGGTCGTGTCGTGTAACCTGTAAAATAAACAGGTCGTGTTCGAGTTACTATAAATGACACAATTAGTTAAACGGATCGTGTTTGGGTTGACACTAATACTGTAATACTTGTGTGTTGACACGACCCGAACACGACACACAAACCCGAATTGCCAGCCCTATGTTGGTGGTGGAAGAGGTGAGATTATTGGTGAGACAACTTCTCTTTTATCTTATTCTTTGTTTTCTCTCTCTAAACTATGTGTATGTAAGAGAGAGTAATATGTCTTTTGTATAATTAGAATAAATAATATAGTAGGGTATTTTTGTCCATCAACATTTATCATTTTTCTTAAAATAAATTAGTATTATGAAAAGTGTCCTTATTGTAAAATCAAATTATGAAATTAGTACTAGTTCTCTTTATTAAATATGAGTCTGTCCTTAGAGTTATAAAATATTACGGAGCGAGGTCTTATAACCCATTATCTCTAACTAATTTGTATAAAACATTTTAAATATGCTTTAATTGTATTTTTGTTTAAAATTGAAAAAAAAAATTAATAGTACACCAACATGCATGGTTTAAAGTCGATATTTCGGAAGCTAACTTGGCCACTCAATTTTCAACTTGGTTTCAATATTTCATCGATACATACTAATTCAACCCAAAAATTTGAAAAAATATATGTCACTAGTAAGATTTAAACTCTTGCTATTCCATATATTATTCAAAAGTCTTACCATCGGGACACTTCACATATAAATTTTAAAAAAAAATATGCTATAATTGTATTTTTGTGTAAAATTGAAAAGAAAATATAAGAACATTGGAACACGTGTTAATTGTTATTTCGTGTAATTTTTTATTATTTTTTCTTGAATTTCTTTACATATAATTTTATAATTATAATGGATCATGATTTAAAAGTCTTGATAAGTATATTTCAAAAATAAAAAAAAAAATAGTAAAATCTATATTTTGTATTAAAAGTTATTACATTTTACAATTTTATAAAAATAAATGATGAGTGAAAAAGGCGACATGACAGTGTAAATTGTGGTGTATTTTACATGCCCACTTTACACCAAACTCGTTTTTAAATGATTGTTGGAGACAAACTTTTCCATTGCTTGTAAATTTTATACAAAGCGAAATTATAAAATACTGTTGGAGATACTCTTAGTGAGTAATGAAAGGTAATTTAAGGTGTTTGGTAGTGTGTATGATAGCTAAGCAAGGCTAACTACAAAAGGTGATAAAATAAGGAGAATTACATAGAAGCTTCAACCTTTTTTGGTAGGCCTACTCCACCTTTATGAATGAGCTTGTTGTTTTGAAACCTTTATAAATAACAATGAAAAGTATAACAATGTTTACAAAGTGTTTACACTCTTGGCTAATCTAATACTTTATGAATAAATACAAAAGAACTCTCTGATTATATATTTTTTAATGCCCTAAGAATCTTTGAGCTTTAGTGAACTTTAGCAAACCTAGTCTAATAGCAGTAAATACTCCAAGTCTTTATTTCTTAATATACTTGATGAATGCTCAAAATACTTGGTTACTTGCTAGCACTTAAGAAAATTATCACTTATTAGCCTATTTTCTTTAAGGTAGTACATGCTTCATATTTATAGTTGGAAGGAAGTCAGTTTTGTTGATGATAGTTATTTGCTTTCAGCTTTGTTGATGAGAGTTATTTGCTTTTAGCAACTCTTTTATCATTAGGAAACATGCAAAACCAACCATGGTAACTATCTTGAACCTGTTTTCCCCTTAATCTAGACATTAAATACGAGTTGGTAAGCATTTAATGCAAGCATGGTGGTTTGCTCACCTAAACATGTCCTTGAGCCTTTATGACCATGCCGCTACCTGTTACGATACTGCCTGAGTCGAGCTCTAGGTTGGCAAAGTAGATATTAGAGATCAACAACTTTAGCAATGCTGGCCTATTATCCATCTAGCAGGTTAGATAAGGTAGCTTACAAACAACTCTACAAGCTGGAATATCAAAGGGTTTTTTTGCCTTGTTGACCTAGATTTTTACCACGTGTCAAACTCCTAAACTTACATGTAGGATGTCACCCCGATTTTTGGACCCCGAGTTACCATCGGGGGTGAAAATTTTAAAACCATAATTAACTTTTTAAACTTTATCTTAAAAAACTAAAAGTAATTTAATTGAAAATCATTCATCTCTATAAAAACATGTGGCGGATAATAATACTATCATGTTCAAACCTTATTTGTAAAAGTTTAATTACAATAATAAAACAAATTCCAATTGCAAAACCTTTTTTTTACAATAACAAAATACATTGCCTTAAAAATAAGTGGTTAGAGTATCTAAAGTGTTTCCATTTCCCAGAGTATATCAAACTATATACAATTTATTGAACAATCAAACTTGTTGGTGCTAAAAATTGGAAGGGTATTTTAGACCGCACAGTCAAATGATTATAAAAAATAATTAGAATGGTAAGGGTGCTGAATTTAAGAGAGTTAAGGATTTAGAGAGGAGGTTGGACTCGTATGATAATACGAGATGGTCATCCCTGTGGAATAGAGCTAGGAGCTCGGTTTGCCTTATATTGATGGTAAATAAACAACTATTACAAACTCACAGAAAGTCTCTCTAGCTATCATATTCTCGCAATATTACAATAAGAGGAAGGCTAATCCACTCAGAGTTTAATCCCTCTGACTTAGGAGCTCTGAAGCGGGTTGCGGAGTTCGGTATCTCACACATGTGGTAGTGCTTAGTGATCCTCTTGCCATTATTGACTCGAAGCTTGATTTTTTTTATAGTTGGAACTTGGTTGGTGGAAGAAGTAAATGCTTCTTGTATATATATAACTGGAGGAGACGTGCGGCCGGAACTCCCAAAGCAAGTCTGGGGCCATGCTTCTATCGGTACCAACTCTGACTTTATTTCTCCATGAATTTCAATGCAATAATTGCAGTTGGTGTGCATTTAATGAAGGTGAGGGGAGTTCTGTGCACTCTGCAGAGCAGGTGGCAGTCGCTCATACTTCCGCTAACTACTCTGACAAAGTGGTTGGGCGTAAGAGAGGGAGCTCTAGAGGGAGCCGAAAGAGCTCTAGAGCTCGGGCCTCGCAATTTGTCATACGTAATCGACTCTCGAGCGGGTACCCAGTTCTTGAGGGAATCTATCATTCTATTGATATCTTAACAGGGCTCTTCCGAGATCCTCGCGCTAGAACATGTCTGATAATTGACATGGGCGGCCACGTGTCAGCTCGGGGTTAGCAGGGTAAATTGGATTAATAATTTACACTATCAATTGCCCCTATCCTTGTCGTTTAGCTTAGAGGAACTGATTAGCGAGGATAAAAGCTATTTGTCGGTTCTTGAAAAGATTTATGAGCTCTGTTTGATGAACAACGCGTATTGGGGGCTCCTGGTGGAGGTCGGGTTCAGTGTTCACATCAGATCTGGTGGCTGTCCCGACGTCTGGGGTTTTTGACCTGGTTTAAGGACCTGCCTTTTAACCTAGAGCTCTTTGATGTAACCATTATTGTTTGATGAGGTTGCACTTGGCCGTTTCATATTCTTTGAAAAACGTGTAAACGTGTGGCAGTGGATCTGCGAGTTGACAGTTAAGGCTTTTGAAAAGGCACTTAACTTCTCCTACACACCTCATAAAACCCTTCAGCCTTAGAAGAAATTTTTACTTTCTATTTATTCTCTCCTTGAACCTTAGGCACTTTAGAGCTCTCAAAGCCTTCACTAATCACATTCTCTATTACTCTGGCTTATAAGCCTTCTATAGACCACATCTTTAGGAGATTTTTGAGTGTTTCCTTAACATATTTCGTTGACCGCATTCCGTACTTTGCTCCTACCACCTCCTTACACACATTAGCCCTTCTCATGGATCATTTTACACACCAGGCCAAAACTTAGATATTCCTACAATATAGAGTAGGACTCTTTTGTAAGAAACAAAGGCTCTTCGATGGGATATGTGCCCGTTCTCCCCAAGGTTAGGTCTATAGAAATAGTGGACAACGAGGAAGAATTAGCACGTATTTGTCTCCCTCCCCCCGTATCGAATGACGCCCAAAATATTAAGAAGTATACGGAGTATCTTAGTGCTTTAGCCGCTTTCCATATCCCATCGACCTTTTCTGCACCTGATATCCCAAATTTCAAGAGAAGTACCAAATTCTTGATTTTGTCAGGATTATGGGGCCAAGCCCAGATGAGAGAGCCAGCTACTACAGACCTGGAGAGGTTTACTTTTATGAAGCCGCCTTTGAACACGGGTTAAGGTTCCCCATGGATGACCAGGTGAGGGAACTGTTAGTGACTATGGATCTCGCTCCAGCCCAGGTCAGCCCAAACATGTGGTCCTGTATGGTAGGATCTGTGCTAATCTTCAGAGCTATCTCTGTGAAGAGTCACGAGATATATATTGAAGAATTCATCACCCTATTTCAGCCTAAAAAAAGTGGTGGAAAGAATAAGGGAAACTGTCCTTAGAGATTTGGGTCCTCAAAGACCATATTCGGCCTCCCTGATAGCATCCCTAACTGGAAGAAGAGATTTTTCTTCATCTCAGGAGTGGATTGGGAGCACTACTCGAGGTATCCTAGCGTCCATGACCTCAAACACTGGGTTTCGAAGCCAAACTCTATTAGTAAGTCCTTTTCATTCCTAACATTGCATATCTCCTCTCGTGCCAATAAAGGGGGCTGACCTCTCATTTTTATTATTTCCTTTGTAGTTCAAGAAAAGAAACCCAACTTAGTGAAGTCAGGTTGGATTGATGATGCCAAAGATTTCTTCCTGAATCACTGTGCTAATAACGTGGCTCCCATGATGTTGTGAAGGTATGGGCTGGGTCCCAAACCCATTAACACTGACCCTCACGTCCTTATAGTGGAGGACCTCCCAAACTTGGACATGCTGCTGCCTTCAGAGTGCAATGACCTAGGGTTGAAGGCCTCAAAGGTTGCCCAAAAGGGAAGCGGTGTCCAAGGCCTCGAAGGACCAGTTGCTATGGGAAAGGTTGAGGATGGGAATGGTCCAGCACAAGATGGTGATCAGGAGCGGGCTCGAGCTGATTCTCTTGGGGATAGGGTCCTGGACGTAACCCCCCTCCAACAGGTGCCCGTGGTGCCCAAAGAGAGTAAGTCTCTGCATTATTGTTCTTTTTCTTAGTTTATAAGTAGTTAGGTTGTGTATTTAGCTCATGTTCTTGTCTTTTGTTTCAGATTTGGTCTTAAAGGTGAACAGTGACAAGACCACCAAGAAGACAAGTGCTTTAGTTAAAAGGTTGCCTCATTATAAGAGGTCCAAGGGGTTACGGGAGGTCAAAAAGGGGCTTTGCCTCCGCCGGAGAGCTTTAAGCCGGCAAAACTTGCGGTTGTCGAAACTGGAGTTGGTGGGCTTTTTACTTCCACAAGGAACATTGGCCTAGAGGATGTTTGTACTTGGGTGGGTCTAATGGAAGCTCCCATTGAAGGTTTGCAGCTCTTAGCCCAGAGAAGACGACCTTGGAAAGGGTAGCGGTCACAGATACCAGCGATCAGAGCCCTATCGCACAGAGCCCTATCGTCGTGGTCGTGGGAACCGAGCAGGGGGTCGTAGACGATGAGGAGGACGTCGTCGTAACTGGGTCCAAGGCTGCCCCAGACCAGACCAGTTCCTAAGGGATTGAAGGACATACACTGAAGCCCGGCCAACAGAATGGTTCCACCATCTTCGTAAAGGGCCTCACTCTTCCTCCTTTATCGCAGAAGGTACTGGAACATGCAAGGGAGCGAGGGACGAGCTCGCTGGCCAGCTTCTTCAGCCTCCACATGAGTCAGGTGCATGCACTCTCCATTTTGAGCTTTGTTTTTTTATTCTTTTGATCACAACTTGTCACCGTTTATTTGTAGGCCATGAATTTGTTCTTTTCTACCCTCTACCTGGTTGAAGATGGTTCGAGCACAGTTGGCCATACAACTCTTCAAGAGGAACTCACCAAAACCCAGAACGAGCTTTACACCACCAGGAGTGACCTCGAGAGAGCTGAAAATGACAAAAACATCATGCTGGAACAGCTGAACAATGCCTTGAACGAGATTGAGGGTCTGAAAGGCAAGGTGGACAACTTTAACACCGTGTTCGTTCGTCTGAAGTCAGCATACAAGACGCTGGGGTAAGAACATAAGGCCACGAAGCAAAGGGTTTTGGTTTCATATTTGAGCTGATCAACGCCAGAAAGGACCTTCAAGTCGCTGGGTCTACGCTTGAGATAGCCCAAAGGTTGGCAGAGCTTGAGCGTAATAGAAGGGAAGATGCTGAGGGAGCTCTAAGAAGTAACCAGGCTCGAATTTTTGACCTAAAGAAAGAGCTGAAGGAGTCCCTCCCTATAGTGGGAGCCCAGGCCGTCGAGAATTTCTATAGCTCCGAGGGCCCATTATTAAGGATTTTTTACTCCTTTGTAGCTGGTTTCTACAAGTGTAAGGAGTTGGCTCTGCAAAGGCCTGAGGAGCTTAAGGATCTAGAAGCTCCCTCAGAGATCAACGTGACTCCTGAGTTGGAGGCTAAGATTGCTGAGAAGAGGTCTGATGCCCTTGCTGTGCTGCAACTGATTTAAGCTAAGGAGCTAAATGTGCTGACCAAGTGGAAGGCTGGCGAACCTTCCCCTTCGCGAGCTGGTGATGGAGCCGAACAGAAGTTTTGATAGGTTTTCTTTCTTTTATTTTGTATAGGAGTACAGGACCCATGTAACTTCTCTTTTCATCAATGAAATGAATCATTTTTGCCTTAAAAATTTGTCTGTTACTTGCTTTACTTTACCTTAATTCTTGTTTCTTCTTTCGTCTAAGTTGTTATGTGAAATTTATTAATGAGCTCTTGTGATATTCTAATGCCCCCACAATGTAGAGAAAGTCAAACAGGATTAAGCGAGATAAATAACATGCCTCAAGGGAGGTCTTTAAGAAATTCACAAGAGGTCCTTGGTGTTCAAAAGAAAATTTTGTTATTTTTTTTTTTGGCTAAGTCTTGAGTAGAGTCATACCCTCTTTTGGCTTAGGCAATTTTTAACAAATTTCTCATTTGTTACCAGGCCTTTTCAGTTGAAAAACTAACCTCTTCGTGAGAGGTTTTTTACAGAGTGTAAGTGTGCTTCTTGCGAGTTGCTGAGCACTTACTAAACTGACCTCTTTGTGAGAGGTTTTTTACAGAGTGTAAATGTACTTCTTGCGAGCGGAGCACTTACTAAGCTGACCTCTTCGTGAGAGGTTTTTTATAGAGTGCAAGTGTGCTTCTTGCGAGCTGAGTACTTACTAAATTGATCTCTTCGAGAGAGGTTTTTTACAGAGTGCAAGTGTGCTTTTTGCGAGCTGAGCACTTACTAAACTGACCTCTTCGTGAGAGATTTTTTACAGGGTGCAAGTGTGCTTCTTGCGAGTTGTTAAGCATTTACTAAAGTGACCTCTTCGTGAGAGGTTTTTTACAGAGTGCAAGTGTACTTCTTGTGAGCTAAGCACTTATTAAATTGACCTCTTCGTGAGGGGTTTTTACAGAGTGCAAGTTATAAGTAACGAAGTACCAAATAAAACATTTCATATACATTCACTTGGAGGCAACTATTATAAGAATACAATATGTTCTAGCTCATGGATCGTATTTATTGAGGTGCTCAATGTTCCATGGTCTCATGAGTCCCATGCCATCCACGGTCCTCAAATAGTAAGTGCAGGTCTGCTGACTTTGGTGACCACATAGGGGCCCTCCCACTTGGCAGCAAGTTTGCCATGTTCAAAAATCTTTTATCGCCAATGTGACTTTTTAGAGTACCAAGTCGCCAACATTCAGACCTCGATGTTTGACCACTTTGTTGTAACTTTTGACCATGCTTCTTTTATAGGCTTATTCCTTGATTTGAGCTTGCTCTCTCTTTTCTTCGAAGAGATCTAGGTTAGCTAGCAGGTCTTCATCATTACGAGCTAGGTCATGATGGTTGATTCTCTAAGTTGGGACTCCCATTTTCACTGAAATGACTGCTTTAGTTTCATAGGTCAGCGAGAAAAGGTTTCGCCCGTTAGACTTCTGATGGTGGTTCTATATGCCCATAATACCGAGGGCAGCTCTTCAGACCAATTTTTCTTGGCATCATCGAGTTTCTTCTTCAACGAGCTCAGTAAGGTTCTGTTGGTGACCTCTTCTTGGCCATTGGCCTGAGGGTAGACAGGTGAGTTATAGTGATTTTTGATTCCATATCCTTCACATAAGTCTCTAAAGAGGGTTGCAGTCAAACTGCTTTCTATTATCAGTCATTATCACTTTTGGGAGACCAAAACGACAGATGATACTCCTCCATACGAATTTCTGAATCTTTATGGTGGTGATCGTTGTCAGTTCTTCAGCCTCAGCCCATTTGGTGAAGTAATCGATGGCCACAAATGCAAACTTAATATGTCCTTTACCCAGAGAAAAAGGCTCCATTATGTCCATGCCCCATTGAGAGAAAGGCCAAGGGCTGCTGACGGGGTCATTAGCTATGCTGGGAGCTGTTGGATGTTGGCGAACCACTGGCACTTGTCATATTTTCTTACCAATTCCTTTGCGTCTTGTAAGATAGTTGGTCAAAAATAGCCTTGTTTGCCAACTTTGAGAGCTAGTGAGTGAGCTGCCGAGTGCCCTCCACATAGACCCTCATGAATCTCTAGCAGAGTTGCTTGGGCTTGGTGTGGGTGCAGGCAGAGTAAATAAGGGAGGACGTATCCTCTCTTGTATAGTGTTGCTTCGATGATCACATATCTGTTGGACATGTAATTTATTCTTTTGACCATCTTCTTATGTTCATGGAGAGCTCTGTTAGTGAGGTAGTTCAAAATTGGGTCAATCCAGCATTTGCAGACATGTACTGGAGTTGTGTTTAACTCCACGGGTTCATATATGGCTTTTCTTTTTAGGTATTCGATGTGGATCCCACTCGGTAAGTCTAAAGTCGTGGCAAGCTTGTCCAGGCGATTTGCCTTGTTGTTCTGAACTCGTAGGACCTTAATGAAAATTAAATTAGAGTACCTCTGAGCTGTCGTTTTAGCCTTTGTCAAGTAGGTAGCCATGCGATCTTTCTTTGCCATGTTGTGACCAAGTATCTGGCCGACTACTATTGCGGAGTCATTATAGACCACCATCTGCTTTACTCCCAGATCACTAGCTATTCTCAGGCCCAAAATGATGGCTTCATACTCAGCCTCGTTGTTGGAGGCCTTGAATATGAATTTAAGTTGTATCTTCAGGGTGTTGGCCTCAGGAGTGATCAGCACCAAATCATCTCCAGAACCTTGCACCAAATCATCTCCAGAACCTTGCAGATTATAAGCTCCATTAGCGTGCAAGACCCATATGGGCACTCATGGTAACGGGTTCATCGAGGTGGTAAGGGGTCGAAGTGTTTGGGTCTAAAAGTGGTAGTAACTTTGGCGGCACGCCAATCTATTATTCTGTGTAGGTGAACTCAGCTATGAAGTTTGCCAACACCTAGCCCTTGATTGAGGTTCGAGGTCAGTAGTTAATCACGAATTATCCGAACTCAACAGCCCATATGGCCAGACGACCTAATTGCTCTGACTTGTTGAGAATTCTTTGCAGTGGCTAGTCTATGAACACATCTATGGTGTGGGCCTGAAAGTAGGTTCTCAGCTTTCGAAATGTGATGAGTAGGACATAGGCCAACTTCTTTAACCTTGGGTAGTTTAGTTTGGCAGCGTACAGAGCTCTATTCGTGGAGTATACTGGTAGTTGAACTCCTTCATCATTCCTCATCAGTGCTGAACTAACTGCTATTCGTCATACTGCCAAGTATAAACTCATAACTTCCTCATTATTTGGTGAGCTAAGGAGGGGAGGGGTTCCGAGGTATTGTTTGAGTTGCTGGAAGGCCAGTTCGCATTCTTCAGTCCACTCGAATGCTTTTTTCAGAGTTTTGAAGAAAGGGTGGCACTTGTCAGTTGCTCTGGAGATGAACCTGTTGAGAGCTGCCACTTTTCTTACCAGACTCTGGACTTCTTTAAGCTTGGATGGAGATCTCATGTCAAAAAGGGCTTGTATCTTCTCTCGATTAGCTTCAATTCCCCTCAGAGTGACCATAAAGCCTAAGATTTTTTCCTTTAACTCCAAAAGTACACTTGGCTGGGTTGAGGGACATGTCATTTTGTCTGAGTATGGAAAAGGCTTCATTAAGGTCGCCCACATGATTCTGGGCTTTAAGGCTTTTGACTAACATGTCATCAACATAAACCTCCATGTTTTTGCCTATTTGGTCTTTAAACAGCGCGCTCATCACCCCTTTGGTAGGTAGATCCCGCGTTTCTTAGACCGAATGGCACGGATTTGTAACAGTACGTGCCTTCATTGATGATAAAAGAGGTATTCTCTTCATCTTTTAGATTATAGCCGGAGTACACCTCCATGAAATTCAACATTTCATGGCCCATAGTTGTGTCTACAAGCTGGTCGATCTTTGAGCATAAAAACTGTCTTTTGGGCAGGCCTTGTTGAGGACTTTGAAGTCCACGCACATTCTCCACTTCCCACTGTACTTCTTTACGAGCACTATGTTAGAGAGTCACATTGGATAGTGGACCTCCCGAATAAAACAAGCTCAGAAGAGCTTTTGGACATCTTATTTGGTAGCCAAATTCCTTTTCGCGGGAAAATTCATTTTCTTCTGCCTCACAGGTTTAAAAATGGGGTCGGCGTTCAGCCTGTGCACCATGACCTCCGAATTCATCCCCTTCATGTCTTTGTGGGACCATGCGAAGATGTCGGCATTAGCTCATAAGTGTTGACAGAGCTCTTCTTTGATCTCTGTGCAAAGTCGATCACTGATTTTCAAGATTCTGTCGGGTTATGAGGGGTCCATAATTAAGTCTTTTACGTCTTCCACTGATTCGCCACGGAGCTCTTTCTCTTCGTTTTTGGGGTCTAAGGTGTTGATTTCCCACTTCTCTGTACCACTAGGCTTTCCTATCCCCATTAATTTTTTTTCTTAACAGTGACTTCAATCTCGACAATCGTGATGCCTGCAGTTCTGACTTCTTTCAGCGTCCCGAACTAGCAACTCCGAGCTTCCAACTGGTTTTTCATGACTTCTTAGACTTCGTAGGGGGTAGGGAATCTCATGGTCAGGCTACAAGTCGAAATGGCAGTCCTGATCTCATTAAGTGTACCCGTTTCGAGGATGACATTATAATGGGGAGCTCTATCTAGTATCAAAAATTCGGCGACAATGGTGATTTGCTTAGGAGCTGTTCCCAAGGTTATAGTGAGCTTGATCGTTCCTAGAGACTTAGTCTTTTTTCTTTAAAAATCAACCAGGGTGACCGATAAAGGGGTTAGGTGCTCCGTGGTGAGACCCATAGACTTAAAGGCGTTGTAGTACATAAGGTTGGAAGTGGCCCCTGTGTCAATGAGGATTATGTGGACATTATAATTGCCCACCATCGCTGTTACTACTAGAGGGTCGTCATGAGGGAACTCTACCTCGCTCATGTCTTTATCGGTGAATGCGAGCTCTTTAACACCGTACTTCACCATTTTAGTAGGTCTGAAACTAAAACACTCTGCCTCCGAGCTCGAGGACTTGGCCTGTCTGATATATGCCTTTCTAGACCTGTTACTGTTCCCAGAATAGGAGTAGTCCCCATCAATCATGGAGATCTCATTTTCTGGTGCCTTTGCTTTGGCTTCTGGGGGAGCCCCCTTCTTTCTATCTATGTATTGCCTGAATTGCCCTCTCTGAATGATATTCTCAATTTCTTCCTTCAGCTTTCAGCAATCATTTGTTTTATGGCTGTGGTCTTTATGATACTGAAAATACTTGGTCGTGTCCCGTTTCTTTTTAGATGTCTTCATTTTTCGAGCTTATGGGATCTGTCCTAGATCTAATTGTGCATAGACCTCACCCAAAGGGGCTGTCAGAGGAGTAAACTGCTGGAGTGCCTTGCCTTCTTTAACTCGGGCTTGTTCGCTTCTTTCTTACTCTTCTTACCCTTTCTTTCCTGACCGCGAGGTGGGCTATGCCCCCTTTGGCGCTTGGAGGAGGATAAAAAAGTTGACAGGCCTGATAGATTGCTTCCTTGTAGAGTTTTTTCCATGCCAATTTGCTTGTTGACCTCATTTAAGAGCTCGGACATGGTCTTCGGGGCTATCCTTACAAGAGTTATGCGAAAGTATTGGCAGACTACTCCCTCCATGAAGGCTGCTACAGCCACACCTTTATTCAGATCGGTGACCATGAGGCTTTCTTGGTTAAAACGGCGAGTGTATTCTTTCAGGCTCTCTGTAGACCCTTGCTTTATGGTGAAGAGGTGAGTAAAGGTTTTGAACTGCCGCTTAGTTCCTATAAAATGCGAAATGAACTTGCTACAGAGCTCCTGCGAGCTCGAGATCGACCTCGGCAGCATGCTGTTGTACCACGTTCGGGCTGCTCCCTAAAGAGTTGTAACGAAAGCTCTACATATCACACCGTCTGGGACATTCTGGAATCCCATCATGTTTTCATACTGTTGCCAGTGATCCACAAGGTCAGTGGTTCCATCGTAGGATTCCAGCGCTGGGAGTTTAAATTTTTTGGGGACCAGGCAATTCTGAATGTGATTCGCAAAAGGGGAGTTGGAGTCCCTATCCAGAGCTGCAATCTTTTTGGGCCGCGATCTTCATCACTTCCTCTATTTGGGCCTTCATCATTGACATCAATTTTTTCTCCACCTCTTCGACCGACTCTCTGTGAGAGATCATATCAAACACAGACCCCCGAGGTTTGACTTCTACCTTTCGTGCTGGTATTCGAGCTGACGGGAGGGGGGTAGACCTATAATTGGACTCCGATGTCGCAAAACTTTGTTTGAGCTCCTATCACGAACCACGTTAATCCGTATGTCTCTTGCTGGCGGAGGAGGGAGTGGGGGGCCAAAATTTCTTCATACGAGGTCTCCCTAGTAGAACTGGAGTGGTGTGATTTGAAATCACCAGTTCTACTACGGCTCGTCCCAGATCCTCTGCCACGGTCTCCAAGTCTTTTTTTGACTGGAACTCGTGGAGGGATTGGGTGAACATCAGTAGACGCGAAGGCGGAAAAATGACCTGCTTCTCGAGCTGGCTCGGGGACTCTCTCTTTGGGCTAAGATTCTATCAATTTAGACTTGAAGGGCGGCTTGTCGCTCTTGTAGGGCCAGTATAGGGTTTGGCTGAGTTTGTCTATAAGACATAGTAAATTTTTTGGTGCTTTCGTAGCTTTTGGGGATGTATGTGACTTTGAAAAATTGTCTTTACCATAAACGGCGCCAAACTGTTGGTGCTAAAAATTGAAAAGATATTTTAGACCACACAGTCAAATGATTATATCAAATAATTTGAATAATAAGGGTGCTGAATTTAAAAGAGTCAAAGATTAGAGAGAAGGTTGGCTTCGTATGACAATATGGGTTAGTCTTCCCCAGTGGAATAGAGCTAGGAGCTCGGTTTGCCTTGTATTGATGGTAAACAAACAACTATTACAAACTCACAAAAGTCTCTCTAGCTATCATATTCTCGCAATATTATACAATAAGAGGAAGGTTAAGCTACTCAGAGTTTAATCTCTCTGACTTAGGAGATCTAAAAGCGGGTTGTGGAGCTCGGTATTTCACACATGTGCTAACGCTTAATGATCCTCTTGCCCCTTTCTGAGTGTTATTGACTCGAAGCTTTATTTTTTTTAGTTGGAACTTGGTTGGTGAAAGAAGTAAATACTTCTTGTATATATATGACTTGAGGAGACGTGTAGCCGGAGCTCTCAGAGCAGGTTTGGTGCCATGCTTTGATCAGTACCAACTTTGACCTTACTTCTCCATGAATTTCGATGCATTAAATGCATTTGGTGTGCATTTAATGAAAGTAGGGGGAGTTTTATGCGCTTTGCAGAGCAGGTAGCAATCACACATACTTCCGCTAACCACTCTGGCAGAGTTGTTGGGTGTAAGAGAGGGAGGTCCAGAGCTCTCAGAAAGAGCACTGGAGCCCAGGCCTCGCAAAGTTGTCATATGTAATCGACTTTCGAGCGGGTACCCAGTTCTTAAGGGGCTCTATCCTTCTCTCGATGTCTCAACAGGTCTCCTCTGAGCTCCTTGCGCTGGAGGTTTGATAGCTAACGTGAACAGCCACGTGTCAGCTCGGGGTTAGCGGGTAAATTGGATTAATAATTTGCACTATCAGAACTTTTAAAAAAATATCCTACACGATAAATGACACTCATTAATACCTGTAAAACTCTTAATTACACTCATAAAGAAAATGTACTCAATAAGCATGAAGACAGCTTGAGTTGTTTCTATACCATCTGTTTTAGCACCACAAGTGAACACATGTCACTAAACTGAAGGTGCTAAAAAAGTTTTAGCACCACAAATGAACACATATAACTAAACTAGAGGTGCTAAAACCTATTTAGCACTATTTAAGTGTTGGACAATTGGTGTTAAAATTATTTTAGCACCATTATATTGTTGGACAATTGGTACTAAAACTATTTTAACACTATAGGTGAACATATATAACTAATTTGAAAGTGCTAAAAAGATTTTAGCAGCACAGGTGAACATAGATAATTAAATTGAAGGTGCTAATATATTTTAGCAGCACATGTGAACACATATAACTAAACTGAATGTGCTAAAACTTATTTAGCATCATTTTAGTATTGGATAATTGGTACTAAAACTGTTTTAGCATCGTGTAATTAGTTATTATGTTCTGGACAATTGGTGCTATGTGTCTTTTGGAGACGTGGGAGAAAACGTTGTTTGAATTTTGAAATTTTTGATCGAGATCAATACTAAGTGTCTTTTGGAGATGTGAGATATTATATTATGATCATTGTGTTATTAATTAAATAAGAAAGGGACATTAGTGCATTTTTTGTGAAATATCCTTAATTTACACTCTATGAAGTACGGACACTTTCTTGGAGGCCACGTGTCAGGCCCGACACTTGTTGGACACTCCGATATTTGAATTTAATTATAGTATCTAATATTTGATAATTGATTTAGATGACTACTACTCCTAGTGTTTCTTCATTACGATATCAATTGAGGATGGGGCAACTAAACCACTTTTTATATTTTTTTTTTATTTTCTATCATTCTATGGAACAATATGCTTTAATTATAGAACAATTTAGTGATCATGTTTTGAGTTATTAATATAATATAATTTCATTTTATTGAATTAATAAATATTTATAATGTTTATTGTATATATAATTAAATAAGAACTTGTATCCGCCATGTGTCGTATCTTATATTTTGAAAAAATTGCGTGTCACCTAACACATCTCGAGTCTAATTTACACTACTAATTTATAATTATCTTTTATAATTATATTATCATTAAAGTAAGTCTTTATACTTAATTGTCTCTTATATTTAACTTATGATGAAAATTTAACAAAGTGGTGCGTGTCTTTTTAGAATTATTAAAAAGTGAAATCGTGTACGTAAATAACTACTCCCTCGTAATACTTATGAAAGTGGTACTATGATAGCACGAAAATAAGTAAAAATGGGTTGAAAATAACATTACCGTAATTCAAGCATCATTTGCAAATAAAAATCTTGTATTTTAAAAATCAAGAGTCTTGCTTAATTTAATATATTTGTTTTAAAAAATGTTAATTTAAGCTGTTAAAAAATAAAATTATTTTTAAAATGTGAAATTTAACCACATTAATTTGAGAGGCAAGTATTGATAAATACTGGTGCTAGTGAACTAGGTTGGTTATCGTCTTTGGCTCCGATCATATTAAGTGGGGAAAATGAAGCAGAGACTCGGAAATTCAATTTATTCACTATTCTCTTCTTGTTAGTATTATTATTAACCTCCTTCTTATCTTAGTTTTTGCACTGTTTTTTCCGATGGTGAGGAAACTAAGTTGTATATTTTGCAGGTCAATGTAAACGCAGCATTTGCAAAGCCATTCCAGTAAACCCTAGGCTCACTTTCTCTCTTGGCAAATGCCTAATTAATCGGTAATGTTTCTTTTCCTGTCCCTCCAACATTCTGTATGCTCTATTGTGCTTCATTAACTTAGAGGATCGAAATTAGGGTTTTCAACCGTTATCTTTTACATATATTGAATGATTAGAAATTTTTGCTGTGTTTAGCCTATCTTCATAAATGCAAGCAACATTTTGTATGGTATTCTGGTATTACAGACTGTGGATTAGAAATAATATGTCATCGTCTAACATGGAGTTCATTGTGGTAGTTCAGCGTATGTGGAAATGGTTAAGGAAGTTTCTACTGACTGATTGATATTGGCGTAAAAATGAAGAGTGTGGATACAATTAGGTTAAGAACAAAAGACTGATGGAACAAGCCAAGCTCATCAAGAACTAGGCCTGATTCTAGATGCCTTTTACTGGATTTTTGTTAGAATGAGAATGTTCTGATCAAAAAGAAAAATTAGAATTAGTTTATTATCATGATAGAATAACTCATACGAATGCAGGATGAGAGGTGGCTGTACCCTTCGAGTGGGGGTGGTTGAATGGTAGTCAAAAGAAAATAAAAATGGTTTGATCCAAGTTGTACAAATCCATGGTGAAAGGGTTAGGGCTGTATTACATGGCCCATTATGGGCTGTGTTTCTAAAAGGGGGGGAAATGTACAAAAAAGCTTTATCCCTTACTTGTAACTTGTAGCTCCACTTTTGAAAATGGGACTTTTGGACAAGGGTAGTAAGGGAAGGGGTGAATCGACTAAGAAGGCAACAATTTCTTATGGGTTGAATTTGTTAAAGGGCAATAGTGGGGATGAGGAGTGTTTATCATGTTTAAGGTTTAAAGTGATCTTTTGTGTGCTATGTAGGATGATGAGGTTGAGTTGAGAAAGGAGTCACTAGCCTTATAATCATCTATTCTTTAGAATGGGTTTTCGTGATTGGGAAGTGATTTTGGTTGATACTTTCTTCGAGAAGTTTACACATGCCCTTAGGGATTATTAGGGTCACTCAAAGACCCTGGGTATGCACTGAGTTATTAAAAAACCCAAATTTGTGAAAACCGGGGATGCAGATAAAAAATAAGTATATATTTTGAAGTTTGAGAATCTTAAAGTAAATTGGTACTTAAAGGTGAAATTGAATGTTGTGTTGATGCAAAAACTGAGGATTTAATGCAATTACTCCCTGAAAACGGGGGCCTCTCCCTGAAGCTCGATGTCAAGAAATAATTACCCTGTAATTTATCAAAACAAAAGCTGATATGTCTTTTTAATAGACTTATCTGTGATGATCTAATTTGAACATGTATGTATAATACATGGCATCATTTGGCTAAATAAATTTTTATAAGTACAAACGTTACAAGCAGTGGCATTGCTCTGGTTGGTTATACTGTTCTAGATGTACTGCACTGCACTGCAGTAATTTAATTTTCTTTTATATATTCAAGTGATAGATGGATCCGGGTTGTTCGATATGGAGGAGCGGGGCGGGGCTCAAACATGGTTGCTAAATGTGAATACTGGAAACTCACACTTTCAACCTCTTGTATTTAGGCACAGATCGATAATTAAATAATTAATAGGCTCATTTTATACGGATATTTATCTTAAAGGTTAATATTGGTCAGACCCTTGTTGCGAAGATTCACAATCTCCTCTAACGAAGAGGATGGCTTCTCAGAATTGGGCCCGTCTGTGGATTTCTTCACAGAATTGGGCCCCCCTTTGGTGCAAAGTGCTGGTCCACCATTAAAATTAGTTACAGAAAAGCCTGAAATTTTTAAGGTATGACTGGTGGCTTCTTTATGAAATCCAAATCATTTTCCTGTATTTGTGGGAGAAATTAGTTATGATTGTTTTTATATAGTTTTTTGACATCTGATATGTTTTAGCAGAGAAAGGCTCCTTCTATGAAAGGCAAGGGCGGCAGGATTCTTCCTGCAGAAAGCAGTCCCATCCTTAGGAACATTCTCTCAGGTCTGGGTACAGGTAAAGCTTCTCCTGCTTCAAGTCCTAAACTTGATGACCCCAACAATATTTCTGGATTCACTGGTGACACCAGTAAGAAAGCTTCCAACTTGAAATTTTCAAGTTCTATTTCTATTGAAAATGTACCATCTATAGTCAACCTTGCCCAGCTGATAGAAGCAATTTCGAAATACGGAAATATCTCTAGTGCTTCCATGAGGACTCTACCTGATGGAGTTAATTGCTGTGATGTTAAGTTTGAGGTAAATATTATTTTATTTGATACTTTTTTTTTCATGTATTCTTTCTTTAACATACAGATGTCTAATGAACTTGTGATGTATAAAGAACGTAGAATCTAGCAGGAAAGCAATTTTAGCTGGTGGAATTGCAGTTGGGAAAACTCAGCTTCCAATATCCCCCCTTTATGTCCCACCAGAGACTGTTACATTTAGAATTAAGAATATCTGCAGAAATACTACTGAATACAAGATACAGTCTGCATGCAAGTCATTAGGAGTATTGAAAGGGATGGCAAGGGCTAGAGAGGATGTGGTAGATGCCTTATTTAGTTCGAAGGACGAGTCAGAAACACAAAGGATACTTACGAGGTAAGAACTATTTAACCCAGCATAAATGATGTCATGGCTTGATTATTGATTGGTTCTCATCATTATTGTTCTGTGTTCTATTTGGAGCTGGAGTTTGCTTTTTTAATTTATTTGGTGGCTTACCAGATGTTATAGTCATAATTAAGTTCCTCCTAATTTGGATAGACTTAAAAAACATGAGTTTTTAGGCAAAAATCCCCTTGGGTCAACAGTTATTATTGTAAAATATATATTTTACCTTTATCTTCTTCCTTTTCACTTGCTCAAGAAACCTTAAACTTAACCAAACCTCAATGAAAGAGAAAGGTCCCACTTACGTAAGTACTGAAATTAATAAATAAGATTACTTGTGACTAAAGTTGATTCGTATTATTTTTTGAAAATAGGTTGAACAGTATAGCATTGGATAAGTCCCAGTGGTCAGCTGAATTACTAGTACCAGAAAACTCGATTCCAGTGCCAAGCATGGATGATGATTATAAAGAGGAGTTGAGGTTGCAGATTACCAGTGGTATAGATGAATTGAAAAAGGAAGCCTCTTTGAAGAGAGTTTACGCGGAGGATTTAGAGTATCTGCATCTGGCGATAATGCACATTGATGATGAACCTGCGAACAGTAACTGATATGTGTTTTACTTCTGGTCCATATAACCTTTCCCTGGAGTTTTAAAGCATGAATTGCTCGTCGTTGATGAGAAGAAGAAGACGCTCAAATGTTGGATTAATGTAAGGTTTCTTGTAATAGAGAGAGTGAGGCAACGTGGCTTCTTGTGAAGGCACCAGGGGATGAAAGATGTCTCATCTCATCCTGTGCTGTACTTCTTTGCTACTTTTGCTTACTATCAATTAAATGGGCTTGTTTGTTACCTGAGAATCTGCATCATTCGCGTACAAATCTAATGCCTTTTGTTTTATGGATGATTCAACTTTAAATTAAATTTGTTCCTTTTGAGCGAGTTAGCCTAATAGTAAAGGCCCCCGCCTAGATTCGAGACATACCGGGTTTAAGTCTCAAGGTGAAAAAAGTAAGAGACTTGGACCTTTTCTTAAAAATAAATAAATTTAGCTGGTAAATATAATTTTTGTCCGCCCCAAATTAAGGTTTTTCGTGAGATGAAGTAGTTTGGCCAGAAATAATGATGCCGGATGAAATTACATGACTAAGAGGAGATTGGCCAGTGGTAAAACCTAACCTTGAGGTCAAGGGTTCGACTCATGAGGGGAGGGTTTTTCTTTATTTGTAGGATTAAGGGAGAGACTTAGACCTCCCTTAATTTAAAAAAAAAAATAAAAAATTACATGACTAACTAAATGATGTGTCAAGAGAGGCAATGGCTAGTTTGTTAGATCCACATAAAGCAGTGACAGATGGATTTTCTGGCATTCATTTTGCTCATTTAAGTTGGTCCGTGTATTGTCAGGGATACATTTGATTGTACATTTTCGTGAGAAATGCCCCATTTCTGTATTTTCCGTTCAAGTGGCCTAAATTTAGGGGAGTGTCGTGCACGCCGGCTCCTTTCAAAATCAAAGCTAAAGGAATAACGCTTGACATTTCTATTTTAAAATAATCGGTCTTTTTTTTTTTATCTTAATTTACATACGGCGTCCGTACCGAACTTTTGAGTCCCCTCTGAATTAAAAGAAATCATTTTGCCTGAAATATTAAATATATACATATACATATATGCACACGCTCAAATTTAATAACCAAGAACATCTGTCATGTAATAGTAATGAGAAAGCAAAAACTAAGCATTGCAACGTATTTCATAACACCGTAACTTTGCCTGCGCTGTGAAAACATCAATTGGCACACATAAACATCAATAATATGAACAAAATGTAGCTTCGTCCTGTATACGTTAGTCAAGTGAATTCTTACAGCTAAAACTGTTTAGCACCAATAATATCTAAGCCACCATGAGATCGTGCTATATATTAGAAACACCTTACAAAGTCACAAATTAGTCTTCTTCATCCACGCTTCCAGACCATTCACCCACCGAAAACCAGCTTAAGCATCACAAAGAAAAAAAATTATCACCACTCTTAAGTTACAACAAATTAAGTTAATCATTACAAGACTGCATTTTTAATCTGCCGAATCATCCCCTTTCAACTTCAAATTCAACGCCCTGCAAGACTTTTCCCGATTTTCAGGCCCCAAAATACTCAGCGATTTACATACTTCTTCAATCTGATACTCCCTCTCATCAACTAAAGACTTTAGATACGAACATGGCCTCTCCTCAGCTTCCATATTATGCCCCCCAGGCTCTTGTCCTGCACTGAACGACAACTCAAATGCAGTTGGGCCCAGTGGATGCGTTCGCATCTGCACAGACCGCAATAGTGCAGCCCTTCTCAAATCAGCCGAGTGGCATATGTCACTGGGTGATGATGGGAACCGGCCCTCAGAATCGGAGCCCCGCTGACGTGGCTGTGATGACGTGGCAGCAGGGGTAGTACAGCCATGGAAAGGGAATGAAGTTGTTGGGGAACTGGAGGAGAACACGCTAGGGAACCTTTGGTACCTGTAAGGGGAAACTGGACTAGTTGGACGACTATCGGGTTGGGACAAGCAAGTGTATGTGGGGCTTTCGTAGTAACGACAGTCGTCAGAGTCCTCTGACATTGGTGAGTATTGTAAGTTCATATCATCCCTGAAAAAAAATTATTAAGTCAAGAAAGCTGGTAAATCACAAGGAAAGAAAACGTGTTATAAATCGCCGTTGTTTTTGTATCTGCTTTCAAATTTTATGTAAAAGGTACAACAAAGGCCAAATTGCAGTATAAACAAAAGGAGAATGTTACAAAACATTGCAATAAAACATCAAAGAAACTTTCAAGAGATTTAAATGCATATATGCACAAAAGGAGAAACCAAGAATGTAGAAAGACATGTTAAGTTCAAGTACACTAAGTTAGGAATAAATTAATGGAAAACCATCCTCTACAACTTATGAAGTAGCTAAACTAGGAGAGCAAAAGATGTTTATCATGTCAAATGTGTTGAGGGAAACAACCAAGAAACCTAGCAAAAGATGAATAAATATAAGATAATATATATTTATATATAAATAGGTAGAAAAGGCTATTTGAGAAGTTGAATGTTAAATAAAAAACACGCATGCAAGTAGTTGTATATATTGACCCTGGGAGGTAACTCAGGTAAGAGAATTCCCATCACCCACCCCCACTCCCCACACACACACACAAAAAAAAAAAACAACGAAAAAGAAAAATTGAATTAGGATCTCAGAGATAAACAACATGTAGAAGGCGAAAATGGATGGGTCCTTGAGACCAACCGACATTCCTATCAAGGCTTGGAAGTGTTTATGCGATGAAGGACTGCTCTGTAGTGAAACTGCATAAAATTTCATAATCGCTAAAATGCTGGATGGAGTGGCGAAAGAGCATTTACAAACTATAGCAACCGCAAAGGAGATATTCAAAATTCTTTACGATATCATCATATTGAATAATATGTGATACAACAGAACTTAGAGGACAACAATATCAGAAAATCAACTAGGGATACGCTGTCCATTAACAGAAAGGCATAGAAAGACAAAGATCTTCATAAGGTTTTTATAAATATGATGAAGAAATTATGATAGAGCCCACAGATATATAATATTGTGGTTTCCAACTAAGAAGGTAGGTAGTAGTAGATACAGTGACGCAAGGATGTAGGTGGTGGTGCATTGACCATAAGAATGGACAAAGGCAGGAAGAAATAGTGAATTCTCAATCATTGTACACTTACATCAATGATAACCTTTAAGTCCTTGCAGAATGAGGCTTCACAAAATTACAAATGAGCCATGACGTCAAGGATACATTTAGAGAAGATCCCCTTTGATGATTTTGAACAATTCCAACCTAGAACAATGCATGCCCTAACGTGAAAGAGTGATTTGATCCTTATGGAACCGTAATTATAAGCAAAAAGGTATGTGTAAATTAGTTTTGAAGATCTAGCCCAACCTGAACATAATGGAAAAACTGAATTAATGTAGTCAATGCTAGCTTTGTCGAATTAAGTATAACATTTTTAAATCTAACAGGGCACTCCTCACTTCGCTTCAATAGTGTCATAGTGACGTTCTAAGAATACATTAGCTCTAGAAGAATGGACTTTACTGGATGGAACTGTGATCAATATAACCGGCGAAGTTGGCCGTCTGAATTTTCTCATAAAAAAGAATAATAGACGAATCTCCCATCATAACATGATGCTCATGCTTAGGGACTCATTATACCTGCCAAAGGGATGAAGGACTAACCAGTATAATTTCAGTGAAAATTAAAGATTCAGGATCAATAAAACTCTAAAAGAGTTCCCTTTCCTATAAATTCATCAGTTACATAGAAAATTACTGCTATTTATATATATACACACACACACACACATAATAATAATAATAATCCAATGATCAATAAAATTAAATGGGTATATGCAAAGAATTATAAATTTTTTTAACTTAACTTAGATAAAACATGTTCTCAGACCTAGCTGGAGAATACATGAGGTTTTCAGGAAGGGGGTCTTCAACCGTCAATCCATTCAAGCTTGATGCCATTATCTGCATTCACACGCACATTCATGTTCATGTTGTAAGAACAATTGACTAAAATTTTCAAGTCCTACTCAACATTGGTACTCAAAAAAAGATATTGGTTGATAAGTTAAATCATCTGAGTCAATTTTTTTATCACTCCAAAATTGTAATACAGTAGAGAGAAAACCCCAAAATAATAAACTTGCATTAGCAAAAAAGAAATAAACATTTTTGTCACAAAAATAAAATAAAAAAGGCTTGAAATTGAAAAGACTAAATTAAAAAAAAAAACCTAAGGGATTGTGGGGAAAATGGAAGAGAGAATACCTCGCTGAGATAACGCTTGTGAGAGTGGAGATTGTCGATGTAAACCTCATCTTCTGGATCTCTACTTCGTTTCGTACCGGGAGATGTTGTTGCTGGTGTTGAGGTTGAGGTTGATGCTGGTGTTGAGGTTGAGGCTGATGCTGGTGGGTTCATTTCCGAACCCATTGTTAAAAATGTGTATACGCTCGGTATTAGGCTCCTTCAATCCCTCGTCATTGAAGAGCCTCAGCTGAAGAAATCGCACAGATTTTCTCAAGGAAAACGTACACCACAATTTAGCAATATATATATATATATACGTTCTACCGCATCAGATTTTGTTCGATCGTATGTAAATTGAAAATGAAACACAAATGTTTGGGAGAAAAATATAGCGGCAATTGGGGGCTCATTTTAATAATAATATAATTATAAATGATATTTAAGATTGTTGTATAAAAAATATTAATATTATTTTTTTGGGTGGTGCTATTATCACTCCCACAATTACTTGCTTTCACTCTCACTCTCAATAACACTCTCTTTAACTTAATTTTATTTTTTTTCACTCCCATAAATCTTCACACCACTCACACCTTCTAATACATATAATTAATGATAATTTTTCTTTAATTAATTAATTAACTAAGAGTTACAACACATCGTATTACCTTCTCTAAAAATTAAATCCTTAAAATTCTACTTCTCCTTCCTCTCCCTCTCGTGCTCTCCCTCGCCGCCTGGCTCTCCCTCACATCACTCCGACCCCAGTTCCTTCTCCTTCCTCTCCCTCTCGTGATCTCCCTCGCCGCCCTCGCCGCTACTTCGAGCCCAGCTCTGTCGCCACTCCTACCCCAGCTCCATCGCCTCTCCGACGCCTCTCCGACCAAAGGTAGCTCCACTCTCCTCCCAACTTTTCGATTTGGGGATTTATTTCAGAATGTAGTGGGTTTTTTTTTCCATATGCATTTGGTTTAACTTGCACGAAAAGTTCCTCTTGATAATTTTTTGGATTCTACTTTGTTGCTTTGGACAAACCATCGATCTGGCATCTCATTTCTCCCTTCACGCGTTCGATTTTGGTTTACTGTGTAAGTGCTTGTCATTAGCATTCAAGGTTCTTTTGATTAGTTTACATAAAAGGAAATGAATTCGTTGGAATTGGTTTACACAGAAATTGCTTCTGAACTTAGTGGAAGTGGGTTTGGAATTACATGAAAACTGAGAAAATTATGTGAAACGAAGTTGTAGTTTTCATTGCATTGTAATTGTAAAAAAAGGAAATACAAGTTAAACGTTTAATACATTGAGATTATGCAAATAATTTTTTATTTTCTCAATTTAAATCTCCTAAATGTGAGCTGCATATGTATCAAGTATGTAAAAAGATTAGTATTAATAATCTAAAAATTGAAACCCATGCCAAGGGGCCTAAGTCTATCTGTCCATAAACCGCTGTATATTGAAAAAATAATAATTGTATTGTATATGCATGGAGTTCTTCAAATTTTGAACTAATTATTGTAAAGTGCGTTTTTTATATTAGTAAATCAGCAAATTCACTAATTTGAAGAAAATCTCTCTAAAATGCTTTAAATATATCCAAATCTAAAATATGGGCAAGTTTATAGAGATAAGTTGAATGGGACTTTCTATTCGCTTGTATACCTCAACGAGCTATGAAATAATTTGTAAATTAAGGAGGTTTTACATTTATTTATGGATTAGATTTAAACTTTGCTCGAATAACTACTTAATTAAGACTGCAAAAGACATATCAAAGTACACGTTTTTCATATAAAGTTACAGTTAATGTCTTATTTATTTATCTTCAGAAGGAAGGGGAAAAAAAGAGCAAATAAAATAAACTAGAGAAAATTAAGAGAAGTTATTACACAGCTAACAGGAACATGTATATGAATAGAGTAGTTCTCTGAGCATATTACCACTTCTGGAAGTATACTTAATTAACCGACCGATCAAAAACATTTTGTGTACTTTGTGTTGTCTAGCATTAGTGCTTCATTTATCACCAATATCAAGTAAATTTTTAGTCAAAATGTACACTGTATAATTATAATATATATATATATATATATTTTTTTTCAATGAAGGGATTTATCTTCCAGTGTTTGAGTTATGTAAATATGTATGTGCAATGCAAATAAGTAAGAAGAAGTGAAGTTAACCAGTAGCAGCAGTCTTTACTTACCAGTCATTAGGGTCAGTCTTGACTTACTCAGTCCCTCTCATCTGGCAGGGATCTTAGCATATTTTATCTATCTGTGAAAAAAAATAAAATGAGTGATTCCATAGTTTCTTGTTTTATGCTCTTTGTATTAACCAACTAACTCACTACTTAGATTCCAAAACAAAGGCAATGTCAATTTAGGATTTAGACTATAAAGACAAAATATTAGAGGACCATTCCAATAAACCAAATAAAGATTTGCCTCTGCACATTTTTTTATTATACAAGACTGTTTTCTTATTTTCCACCAGCAGCCATAATTAACACCTAGATTTTTGTAACTAGAGCACATGTCAATCTATAGGCTGACAATCTCAACATCTAATATGCCATTAAGGACACGAAAGTTGTACTTTCCTTATACTTACCATTCACATAACCAATTATGAACCAAAATTTTTGCTATGCATATAGTTACAACATTTTAATCACAATTAACATTCAACCAAAATATATTTGTTACAAGTCAATATACTTACTTATGCTTTAATTGATATTTTCAGGCATGACAAAGAAAAGAGCAATGACAGCGTCCGAGAGGCAAAGAAAATCAAAAAAAACATTGTGCTGTCGCTGTAGCAAAAAAACATGGAAAAGCAAAAAAAAAAACATTGAAGGCAATGAAGGCAACGGCACCAGAGAAAGCCCAAGAGACATCGGGAACCACAAGACCTCTACCACAAGACAAAGGGAACACATATGTGACTAGGAGAAGAAAGAATTAACTTTTTAGATTTGGAGATATTATCAACTTGTATTAGAATTCTGTGAACTTATTTAATTTTTGCTAATTATTAAACTTAACTATGTAGTTTTTTGGTTGATGGTTATCATATATTTGCTAATTGTTAGTTTAGGTTGATGGATACCATATTTTTGGTTTGGTTAATGGATATCGGTTGGATATTATGTACTTGTTTTGGTTATATATAGCAAGGAGTTGGATATTATGTAATTGTTTTGGTTATATATCGTAAGGAGTTGGATATTATGTACTTGTTTTGGTTACATATCGCATGGAGTTGGACCTTACATTGGCTTTTTAACTTGTTTAATTTTTGGTAATTGTTAAACTTAACTATATAGTTTTTTGGTTGATGGATATCATCTATTTGCTAATTGTTAGTTTAGGTTGATGGATACCATCTTTTTGGTTTGGTTGATAGATATTAATTGGAAATTATATACTTATTTTGGTAATATATGACAAGGAATTGGATATTATGTACTTCTTGGATATTCTGGTTCATATTTTAGCACTCAGTTGCTAACCTCGGCCTCTAACAATTGAGGTTTATGAATAATTTCGATTTCTTATGACCGAGGTTTCACAAATTTCTCGGTCTCTTTGGACCGAGGTATTCTGGTTCATAATTGTTAGCTCTCGGTTACTAACCTCGGCCTCACACAACCAAGGTTTTGAATAATTTCGGTTCCTTATGACTGAGGTTTCTCAAATTCCTCGGTCTCCTTGGACCGAGGTATTCTGGTTCATTTTGTTAGCTCTCGGTTACTAACATCGGCCTCACACAACCGAGGTTTATGAATAATTTCGGTTCCTTATGGTCGAGGTTGCTCTAATTACTCGGTCTCATTGGACCGAGGTAGTCTGGTTCATTTTTTTAGCTCTCGGTTGGTTACTTCGGCCTCTAATGACCGAGGTTTGTGAATAAGTTTGGTTCCTTATGACCGAGGTTTATCAAATTCCTCGGTTTCCATGGACCGAAGTATTCTGGTTCATTTTGTTAGCTCTCGGTTACTAACCTCGGCCTCACACAACCGAGGTTTATGAATAATTTCGGTTCCTTTTGGCCGAGGTTGCTCTAATTACTCGGTTTCATTGGACCGAGGTAGTCTGATTCATTTTTTTAGCTCTCGGTTGCTTACTTCGGCCTCTAACAACCGAGTATTTTGGATAATTTTAGCTTCCTATGACCGAAATTTATCAATATCCTCGGTATCCTAGGATCGAGGTTGTCTGTAAGTTAATCAAATTACCCAAATAAATTGCATTTAATCAAATTACTCAAAGAAATCGAATTTACTCAAATTACTAAAAGTTGCTGTCATTCATATACAAAAAATTACATAATGTTTACAATTCATGAAAGCAGCAAAAAATTACATCGTTCATCCAACAAATAACCACACATGTAATGACAAACACTTTATATGCGACATATTTTGCATATTCGCATAAAAAAAAAACAAAAAAATTATACAATAGACTTACCAATCACTCAATCATCCAAGAGCGATTGGTGCGTCTATTGTTATTAAATCCTTTTTTGGCTTAATGAGTCTACCAACATAATTTTCCAACCAAGGGATGGCTTCTTTCTTACAAAAAAGTTCCCACCAAGCAGCAAGGGAAAGAAGCGGTGCATCGTCTTTCAACTTAACTATTACAAAATGATTCCCTCGGACATGCGCCAAACATACTAGCTGGTGTCGACCATCATCCGATGGAGGGCTTGAGTGTGGAAAAAATGTCACACTCAGTGTCTTTGAAATTGACACAACCACGCAATTGAATGCCGATGCTATAATATAACCCATTACGGGCATCTCCATCCAATTTTTTGGGAGACACGGACTCATGTCAGTATAAATTATTGATAACATATCTTGGTAGAACCAATTATCCCACGAAGTATCGTATCGATCTTTGTACTTCAAAAGATCGGCTATCATAGTCCTTCTAATCGTTAACCACCCATTTTCTTCGGGCAATCCCAAATCTGCCGCAACACACCGAAACCCACAATTCCCATCGTCTTTAACATCTATTATTTCGGTTATGAACTCATGCATGTCTTTAGGGATGTAAGACATAAACCCCGTCAATTCAACCCATTCTTCTTCCTCTTCCTTGTATTCAAAACTTGTGATGACTTATCAAGAACGATTGCGGCTAATTCTCTCTTCAATAGTCTTTGCGAATTCATATCCCGACGGATCTCGCTTAGTTGACATCTCATGTTTCATCTCCTTTCAAGATATTTTTTACTTACTACCACGCGGTCTACCCTTGGGAACAACATGAAGTTGGCTCTTTAAGCGATATCGTTGTTGGAGTCGCAAGATCCTTTAGTTATTTTTGTCGGATTTCAATGTAACAACAATAGTTCGGATGCCTCTTCCTTGACTTTGGCACCAATCAACTAAATTATATCGAGAAGTAAATACCTACAAAACATACATTATACACAATAAATTAACTCAATCTAAATCTCCAAATCATATGACAACATATAACTTCGCTTGTACTTACTTCATCGGTTGTAAATACTGGAGTCACATAAATTTTAATTTCTTTAACATTATTCTTTGTATGACTCGGATTACTACCCACCATCGAGAGAGATTGTTCGCAAGTGGTCAGCGGGAGATCAAATAAACAGTCATTATCAGGTTTAAGCTCATAAGGTTGTTCACAACGGCCATTGGGGTCAAGACGACTTTCACCATTATCAAGATTACAATCAATGCCATTAAAATATGAATCAAGAGGCACATCTATAATCGTATCCTCGGAACTTTGGCCATCACCACCATCAATATTATTTTTGATTGAATTCGGAGGCTCTAACTCGTTAAACGTGTTAACACATTTTGGATTTTGGGATATTCTTGCAATTGAAGTAAAATCAATTGCTTGAATAAATGAACAATCTCTCCATATTGTAGAATCAAGAGAACACACATCCTACATATAAAAAAATCTATTAAATTTCCATATGACTAATATTCGATTTTGATTGACCAAAATTGAATATATTATCTTAACTAGGTCTGGTGAACAAGTTAATACATAAATGTCAATTCTTAAGGACTGAGGTATTTGGAGAAGAGCATAACTTTTTTAAAAAAATTTCACTATCTCGGCTCCTAAGAGCCGAGTACTAGGAATATATTCGACCATTAAGGACCGATAAAAATGATAAATATCGGTTCTGTAGAACCGAAATATCATTCTCCTTCACGTCTTCATATTACACATTCGGTCACCGAAAACCGAACAAATGCTACAATTTCGGTCCCTCGTAACCGAGGTAACTTGTTCTAATGCTATAATTCGATCTGTTGGTATAATTTTTTTTTTCATAATAACTAAACAAAATAAAAATTAAACATTATAAAAACAAACATACCTCTCCTTCATTAGGTTTTTCTATCTTGTCAATCTCAATTTCTCTTTTCTCTAACATTCTCTATAACTTAGGATTTTTTGTGTTGCATCAATGGAGTTTTTATGGGTTTTTGGTGAAATTTTAGTAACTAATATTGTTTTAACTCAATATGGAAATAAAAATTGGTTGAAAATGATCAAGAAATTTGGAGGGAAGTGCATTCAATGTGGTGGGGTAAGTTTTTTGAAATGGATTGAATGAGATGAAATGGGTTAATTATGCAAGAGGTGGGGTGGAAATGAGTTAATGGTTAATTATTAACCATTAGGTAAAAACTAATGTTAATAAAACTAAACAAAGTGGGAGTGGAAGTAAGTAATTGTGTTCTTTTTTTAAGTGAGAGTGGAAGCAAGTAATTGTAAGGGTGGTAATAGCACCACCCTTTTTTTGTAATATCTCATGTCTCATTAGAATTGATATTAAATTTATTTTAGCACCATTATAAAACAAAAAACACCAATGGTACTAAATCTATTTTAGCACATTTCCTTATAACATATAACTTTTAATCATAATTTGTACTAAATCTTCTTTGGTGCTAAAAAACATTTGGTGATAAAATGGTTTTAGTATTAATGGTGCTAGATCTATTTTAGTACAAATACAAAACATAGAACAACAAAATTCACGGTACTAAAACATATTTAGCACCCATACAATGCTACACATCAAGGTGGTTTTAGCACCAATGGTATTAAAACATTAGTACGAAAATGGTTTTAGCACTAATACAAAGCAAAAAACAAAAAAAAAAAATGAGATCATCATCCACTTAACAATAACCTAAAAATCCATCTACTTTCGTCACAGTCACCATTTTCGATCACCTCCGTGAGTTAAATAAAATATAAAATCAAAATAACAAATATAAACTTCAAAAGTCTTAAAATGAATTTAACACAAAAGTAAATGAACTCCATATCAGATCTAGAACAAAAAAGAAGCACCAAAGACCACAACCACGACAAATCTGACAATATATACTATGTTAAGAGCACCGGCGCTAGTAGGACCCGCTGCTACACCGTCGGGAGCAGAAGTGATCGAGGAAGGACACATGGCTGTGTGTCACGGGGCGTCCTTTGATGGCACAAAGGAGGCCGCGTGAACGACCGTGCTAACCGATAGCACGGTTGAATGTGATCGAATTTTATTAACAATCGATGAACAACATGCAACAACAGTAATTTGAAAGAGAGCGTGAGCACAAATTGAGATTACTTCATTGCAAGAAAATTAGATTACATGGAAAGCTATTACAGTTCGAAAGAAAGTAAGAGCTTGAAAGCAAGTGCTAAACAACGTGCACTGGTAGGCAACTCGGGTGTGAGGCAGATAGTCTTATCCCCACATATAACCACTTAATGAAAATACCAGAGTGGTAGCAGTGCACGTTGGGTCTTACAAGTTACAAGAAAACGATTACAAAGGAAATGAAATACAATTACAAAGGAAATTCCTAGATCTAATTACATGGAAACAATATTTACATATGAGAAGCCTAAACATAATAAAACTAGATGACGCTGGATCGCCTGTTGGGCCGTGCGGCGCTCGGGCGCAAGCACGGTGCTGATGAAGTGTTGTCGGAGTCGGTCACGAGTGCTGTTGGATGTCGGTCACGAGTGCTGTTGGAAGGCACCCCGTGACATCCTCCCCCACCAGAGCTGTTGACGCCCTCGGCAACTGGTTGAGGTATGCTGTGATCTGGTCCTAGAAGGCCGATAGGTCTGATGCTCTTTCCCAAGTGTTTTCTTCTGGGTCTCTTCCTGCCCATTTGACAAGGAACTCTTGGTGTTGTTTGCGAGAAGCTGTCACAACTCGATCGGCCAAGATGGCTTCCACTGATTGCTTCCCTTCTGCTCTTTGCTTTAGCCCTGGACGACTAGACTCTCCCCGGGATGGATCGGTTGTGTCAGCAAAATACGATTTCAGCATGCTGACATGAAATACTGGGTGAACCTTCAGCCAGCTAGGGGGTTCAATTCGATAAGCCACTTTCCCAATTTTCTTCACAATTCTGAGCGGCCCCTCATATTTTTGCAGAAGGCGTGGGTCTCGACCCCTCAAGAACTTCCTATCTTGTGGAAGGAGCTTCACCATTACGAGATCTCCTACTTGGAACTCTAACGGTCGCCTTTTCTGATCTGCATACTTCTTCATTCGAAGGGTGGCCTTCTCTAAGTGCGAACGAGCCAACTCAATATTCTGCTTCCACTCTTCTGAGAAATTACGGGCTCTAGGAGATTTTGAAATTGGCATCGAGTTGGCAGTGTGAGGAAGGATTGGCTGTTGTCCCGTTACTATTTCAAAAGCGCTCTTGCCTGTCCCGGAGTTCTTCTGGGCATTGAAGCATAATTGAGCCACATCCAATAATTTAACCCAATTCCACTGAGTTGCACTAGTAAAGTGGCGTAGATATTCTTCGAGCATTGCATTGTATCTTTCAGTTTGTCCATCAGACTGAGGGTGGTAACTGGAACTCATACACAACTTGGAACCGAGAACCTTGAAGAGTTCTTTCCAAAAATTTCCCGTGAATCGTGAGTCCCTATCACTGACAATGCTTTGAGGGATCCCCCAATATTTAACCACATATTTAAAGAATAAGTGTGCAGTCTCCTCACCAGACGTGTTCTTTGGAACCGCAATGAAGGTGGCATATTTCGAGAATCGATCGATGACCACAAGGATGGTTGTCAAGTCCCCCACTTTGGGCAGGCCTGATATAAAATCGAGCGAAATGCTCTCCCATGGTCGTTCTGGGATGGGTAGAGGTTCCAATAACCCTGCCGGTTGTCTTCGTTCAATCTTGTCCTGTTGACAGACAAGGCAAGTTCTAACATAGCACTCAACCTCATCTTCCATTCGGGGCCAGTAGTAACCTTGCTGAAGGAGGGCCAGCGTCCTTTCTTGACCAGGGTGTCCTGCCCATAAAGTGTCATGACACTCTCGGATTAGGGTACGCCTCAACTCCCCTACTCGAGGAACGAAGACTCGATTTCCCTTTGTCAACACGAATCCGTCGTCCAACCAAAATTGCCGTGTCTTCCCCTTCTCGATCATTTTCAATAGTTGAGCAGAAACTGGATCTTGCGGTAGCGCATCTTTGATTTTTCCTCGAATTTCAATTGATACTTGACTATCAATTCGAAGGATGGCATTGAGGAACGCATTGGCCTGTTGGTTGAACTCAACTATACGGCTCAACGCATCCGCCACTTGATTGGTTGAACCTGCTTTATATTCCAGCCAGAAGTTGAATTCGGCTAGCAACTCCTGCCACCTCGCTTGTTTGGAACTCAACTTCGGTTGACTAAGGAAGTGACTAACCGCGGTGTTATCTGTTTTCACTAGAAATCGAGAACCGAGAAGGTAGTGCCTCCATAACCTTAGACAATGGACCACGGCGAGCAACTCTTTCTCATGGGTAGAGTACCTCTTCTCCGTGTCATTGAGCTTTCGACTCTCGTATGCTACTGGGTGATCTTCCTGCATTAAGACTCCTCCCAGGGCTGCATCTGATGCATCGGTGTGAACTTCGAACGGCTTAGTCACATCCGGCAGTGCAAGAACGGGATCTTCGGACATGGCCTTCTTCAGAGCATCGAAGGCAGTTTGGCAACTCGTCGACCAATCCCAAACTTTCAACTTCTTCAAGAGTTCTGTTAGAGGCATTGCGATACTAGAGTAATTCTTCACGAACTTCCTATAGTAATTGGCCAGTCCCAGAAAAGAACGGAGCTCTGACACATTCGTGGGCGCTCGCCACTCTTGTATGACTTTAACCTTAACCGGATCCATCTGCACTTTCCCTGTTCAATGATGTGGCCCAAAAACTTGATACGTTTCTGCGCAAAGGAACATTTCGATAGTTTGAGATACAACTCATGCTTTCGAAGTCTTTCCAATACCCTTCTCAGGTGCTGTTCATGTTCTTCCATGCTTTCGCTAAAAACCACAATGTCATCGAGATAGACCACGACAAAATCATCCAAGTAATCCCTGAGAACCTGATTCATCAGAGTACTGAAGGTGGCTAGAGCATTAGTGAGCCCAAATGGCATAACAAGAAATTCGTATGCTCCATATCTTGTGACGCATGTGGTTTTTCCCTCGTCCCCTGTTGCAATACGAACCTGCCAATATCCGGATCTGAGATCGAGCTTCGTGAATATTTTTGCCCGGCTGAGTTGATCGAAACAGTCGGCCACTAGAGGGATGGGATAGTTGTTCCTTATAGTCACCTTGTTGAGAGCTCGATAATCGACGCACATTCTTAAAGAACCGTCTTGCTTCTTCTGAAAGAGGACGGGAGCTCCGTATGGCGATTTGGCTGGTTGCACTAAACCCGCGTCCAGTAGCTCCTTTAGTTGTTTTCGAAGTTCAGCTAGTTCGGGCTGGGACATTCGATATGCTGCACGAACTGGAGGCTTGGTGCTTGGTAGAAGTTCGATTTGATGATCTATTTCTCTACGAGGAGGTAACTTCTTTGGGAGGTTGTCGGGCAGGTTCACGTCTTCAAATTCGGTTAACACTTGTCGAATGGATCTCGGCAAGGATCGCAAACTCCCGATGTTTCTTGAATTTCGTCCCATTTCAGTGCAGCCACAAAAGTGGGATTGTCGTGTTTGAGGCCCTTCTTCAATTGGATTGCCGATAAGAACTTCCCACTGCTTGACGGGGTCATCACCGGGATAATGCATGGATTCTTGCCGAGCATCATGAGGCTATTTGTGCTGGGCATGACGCTAGCCTTGGTTTCTCTCAAAAACTCCAGCCCCAAAATAACCTTAAAGTCGTCCATCACCACGACCGAGAAATTAGTTCTCCCGTCGTAAGGACCCACTTTTACTAACACGGATTTCGCCATTCCAGCGACAGGTTGAGCGGCTGAGTTGATGGCCTTCACGCGACCTACTCCTTTTTCTAAGATAAGGCCTAACCGTTCAACTTCGGTGCTCGCCAGGTAGTTGTGCGTTGCGCCTGTGTCCACCATGGCCTGAATCGGCTTTCCGTTGATCTTGATATCAACATACATCAGACCATTTCTCGGAGGACTCTTCCCCACACCTGCTTTCCCTTTTAAGGATGGTTCCACCTTCCCTTCTTGTCGAGGATCATTTTCAACCGTAATTGCGTTGCAAGAATGAATGAACTGCCCCTGATAGGCACCCAATGATGCTCCCTCATATTCCTCAACTTCTTCTTCAGACTCGGCGTGTTCATTTTGCTGAGTGCGATAAGATTGCCCCGAGGCAGCTGGGGCTTTCGGAAGCATGCCGCCACCTCTGGCAACAAGAACACTTAGAAGTTGCTTGTCAGGGCAGTTGGCCATGAAATGAGCACCGTGACACAAGTAGCACGTTCCAGGGCTGACGGACTTTTTTCCATTGTTGCCGGTTTGGGAGTTCCCTGTGAACTTATTCCCATTTTTGTAATTATTTTGCTGGGTAAATGGCCTGGTGGGTGTGTTACCCCTCCAATCAGGTCTGGCAGGAGAATTCGGTTTTCTCTCCCCCGCATTCTTCGCTTGTCCACTTCTGGGGACATTTGTTTTAGGACCGGAGGTGTAATCTTGCAGGCATTCGGCAGCCGATATGGCTTGATGTAGCGTCTTCACTTGCCTACGATTTAGCTCCGTTTTGGCCCACGGTTGTAACCCGATCATGAAGAAGAATAGTTGATCCGCGTCATTCATGTCGTGGATATCTAGCATGATGGTGCTGAACGCGTTGACGTACTCCTTGATGCTCCCTGTGTGCTTCGTCTGAAGGAGTTCTTGTCGTGCGTTATGGGAGGTGTTTTCGAGAAGGAATCGATCACGCAACTCTTTTTTCAGATCCTCCCAGGTGTTAATCTCGCACTCCCCAGCTTGAACCTCGTTGTACTTGTTCCGCCACCATAATTTGGCATCCCCGGACAAGTACATGGACGCGGAGGATATCTTCGTTTCCTCCTCGTCCACCTTTGTTGCTCGAAAATATTGTTCCATGTCGAAAACAAAATTTTCTAATTCCCTAGCATCAGGAACACCAGTGAATGCTTTGGGTTCGGGCACTTTCATCTTTGTACGCTCCCCATCTCCAACTGGTGAGTTAGCGACAGCCATCGACAATATAGTCAATTTCTGGGCGAGTTGATCGATTTCAGTTCTCATCTCATCCATCATCTCCCCAAAGTGACCCCCTGGGGGGATTCCCTGAAGATTTTGGAGGCCTTCCTCCAAATCTTGTACGCGATCGATAAGTGCGGGCGAGCTACCCGATGCATCCCCTGCTGGGATAGTTTGGGTGCGTAACTCCAAACTTTCCACACGATCGACGAGAGAGGGCGTTCCGCCCATTTTCTCCATTAGTAAGCCAACATTTCTTTCGAGGGCTTCGATTCTCTGGCTATTGGTTCCCATCGTAACGTAGTAGAATACACCAACTGGGTTTTACAAGGCAGCAATCGAAAACAATCCCTCTGATACCAACTGTCACGGGGCGTCCTTTGATGGCACAAAGGAGGCCGCGTGAACGACCGTGCTAACCGATAGCACGGTTGAATGTGATCGAATTTTATTAACAATCGATGAACAACATGCAACAACAGTAATTTGAAAGAGAGCGTGAGCACAAATTGAGATTACTTCATTGCAAGAAAATTAGATTACATGGAAAGCTATTACAGTTCGAAAGAAAGTAAGAGCTTGAAAGCAAGTGCTAAACAACGTGCACTGGTAGGCAACTCGGGTGTGAGGCAGATAGTCTTATCCCCACATATAACCACTTAATGAAAATACCAGAGTGGTAGCAGTGCACGTTGGGTTTTACAAGTTACAAGAAAACGATTACAAAGGAAATGAAATACAATTACAAAGGAAATTCCTAGATCTAATTACATGGAAACAATATTTACATATGAGAAGCCTAAACATAATAAAACTAGATGACGCTGGATCGCCTGTTGGGCCGTGCGGCGCTCGGGCGCAAGCACGGTGCTGATGAAGTGTTGTCGGAGTCGGTCACGAGTGCTGTTGGATGTCGGTCACGAGTGCTGTTGGAAGGCACCCCGTGACACTGTGCCAGAGGGAGATGAAAGTGGAGCAGTAGAAGGAGTTGACGGTGACGAAATCGGAGCTTCAATAAGGGCAAAAGTCGGAGTTGAGATCGGTGGAATGACGAAAAGAGATGGCGAAACAGAAGTCGGCGAGGCTACAAGAGAAACAATTGGTGAAACCAAATTAATATTAGGAGCTGAAAGAGAGACGTGAGTGAGTGAGCAAGAGAGAGGGGGGCTGTTTAAGGTATTTTTGTCAATTAACATTTATCATTTTTCTTAAAATAAATTAATATTATGAAAAATGTCTTTATTATAAAATCAAATTATAGAATTAGTACTACTTTCTTTTATTAAACATGAGTTTGTCCTTAGAGTTATAAAATATTATGGAGTGAGACCCTATAACCCATTATTTCAAAAAAATATATATATTGAAAAAAAACTGATTTATAGATGGAAAATAAGTTCACTGGATGCTTCTTAATTAATCTCATCATATTATTTGACTTTTTTTTCAGCTTTTCAAAAAAATAATAATTTAATTTTAATTAATTTTATTATTATTTTTTATTTTATTATCAAACAGAGCTAACATGTTTTAAATATTACTTTTATTTCATTAATTTTGTTGTCTTAAAATATAATGGATTACGGAGCTCTCATAAAATCTTTTCTTTCAACAATATAAAACCTAACATGTTTATTGTTAATAATTTGATGGTGTTAGAATGGGGTAATAAGAGGCCTATCAACAAATTAGATTTAAATTTGATCAAGGTAAATCCAAGTTTATTTTTGAAAAGAAAAATTGAATCAAATCCATATTCAAATTTGTTAGGATCGGATTGGATTATATCCCATCATGATTAGTTTAAAATTTTAATTGTATTATAACTAGTTTGTAAGTATATAAAAAATAATGAAACCAACGTAAAAGTTAAGCCTAACAACAGTTAAATTTTTTATTTTCTTATAAAAAGAAACTTATTTAATGCTTTTTCAGTTATAGTTATATTTTATAAATGTATTAATAATAAGGTGATAAATATAAATAATGATATTTAAGCATAAATGTGTCATGTGTGTCTTAGATCAAATCGAATTTTAAACGGATTGGATCGAAATATATCATATTAGATTTGTTAATCAAAGAACTAACGGGTTCAAATCAAATTTGGATATACGGATCAAAATTCTTTATCCATATCCAACTAAACGGATCGAGTTCAGATCATGTTCGATGACAAATCCAATTTGTTTGTCGGATTTCAACCCTAGAGGAGGGTGAATAGGGTTTAAAAAACTTAATGTGAAATTAAAAACTTTTTCAAAAAGTTTAAACAATTTAACTAGCTAAACAAGTATATCAAGGAATGCAAGCAAATAAACAATCGAGCAATCAATCCCAAGAGCAATCAATAAATATAAATGCAATCAAATAAAGAGCTTAAGTTAGAAAGATTAAACCAATTTGAAGTTCAAGACTTTTTGTCCTCACTGTTTTGGTTTCCTAAACCATAGTCCGCGCTCGGTTGGTTCCCCGAGAATTTTCACTAAAATCAATCTCCTTCCGGGTGAAGATCAAACATCTACAAGTGTTGTTGTCTCACACACTATACAAGTATTGCTTTACCACAATACTCTCACAAGAATCCATCTTGCTAACTTTGTGAGATTTACCTCTCACAAACACTAAACAAGAATTTACCTTCTTATTTTTCTATGAGATTTACCTCTCACAATTTGAATATAAATTGTTTGGTGATTCACACCAATTAACAATAACTCTCAAGTGTTTAAAGAATACAATTGAAGCTCACACTATAGTTACTTGTTTGATTAAAATTTATAGCTCAATAAGAATGATTGATCAAAAACAATTTCTTGAATCTTTTGACATTGAAGATAGATGAAGAATAGAGTATGTGAATGATTCAAGGTGGTCAAAATGTGTCTTAGATGGTGTATATATAGTCCCAAAAGTGATATAGCCGTTTATGAGGTTTGGTAGAAATTTGGTACTAAAAATGGTAAAAAATAAAAAATCCAACAACTATATTCTGGGCTATCAGTCGACTGAGTGGGCCTTAGTCGACTGATAGACCAGACTGCCCATCAGGCCATAAGGCCAAAAAATCAAATTTTTGCACTTTTGCATATAAGCTTCAAAATCAATTCTAATGCTTTGGGGACTTTAAAAATAAGTTCCTAAGACACCTATTTTCGGAAAAACTCAAAATATGATCATTTAAATTTAATATGAATTTATTTCAAAACCGGTTTTTGCTAAAATGATGTTTTGAAAAAAATTTTGATTTAAATTTGATTTTGATCAATCTAAGAATGATATTTCAATATGTATGAGCTATATAAAGAATCAAATAAGAAATTTTACATAATACCTAAGTACTCATTCAATTATCGAATTAACGAGTCTTTGAATGTTTTGATTTGTTTCTTCAATTTGATTTTCATTTGAAGCTTTTGACTTGAAGCTCTTGCATGTGATTCTTGATCTTTGTGCTCCATGGATTTGCATTGTGATTAGATTGATCTTCTTGCTAGTCCAATGCGTTGTTGACTTGATCGGATAATGGTTGAATGATCTTTGTCATATGGCATGCTTTCTTCGAGCAATCATGTTATTCTTGATTTTCCAAATAAGAAAACTATAATCTTAAATCAAGAACATGTTAAATTACACATGATTAATTTATTGTTATTATCAAAATAAGATTAAGACCTACAAGGTCAACACAATTCATTAAGAGGCCTAGATAGTAATTAGAGACCACGTGAGTGATGTAGTAACAACTTTATCTTAAAGGATAAATCGGTTCTTTGAGGCAAAGGTGGCGTAAGCGACTAAGCGAAGTCAATAATCTTAGTTATCAGTTTTGCTATTGAGACAGATTTTTGGTACATTCTACTAATGCCCGGCCAGAGAATTATAGACGCACACACTTAATAAAAAGATTAAGATTTGTTCTAGAGTTGGTGGAGTTATGTAGGATGTTAAATCCTTGTTGCCTCAGTGCGTCAATGCGCATATATAATGGTGTAAGCATAATGCTAAGGTGATATTTGGTTGATATTTTGAGTTGAGTTTTTAAAATATGGTGTTTGGTAGAATTTGAAAGTACATTGAGAAGTGAATTTGGTTTTTGTTTGAATTTTTTTCAACCAACTAAAAAATCTCATAAAAAAATTTCAAAAAATAGTCACAATGGATCTTATTTTATAGATCTCGACGAGTATGTTTCAAATATATATTTTTTATTTAATTTTAATTTTTGGATTTAAAGTTATAGTGTTTAAAAGTTTTTTTAAAGAGAGAAAGTAAAGTTAATTTTAAGTTGAGTTTTTAAAATTTTAAAAAATAAACACCCATCAAACATGGCCTAACTATTTTTTTTTTTTTTTCTAAGAAAGATAAATATATTTTTTATTAACAAAATTAAGTAGCAGAACAAACATCCCCTACAAGACACGGCCGAGACATATAGTTCATCAGCCGCTTAAAAAAAAAGCGGACGGGGAATGCTAAACACAAAGTATATATATATATGCACATGGTTTTTGCCAAGATTGGCCAAAAGGTCTGCCGCACCATTGCTTTCTCAAAAAACAAAAGATATCCGCATATGCTCAAAATTCTTTCGAATGCCAAGTATGTCTAGGAAAAGCATCATGTGGACTTGATTCTCTGCCTTACTCTTGCGTAAAATGTTAAAATTAAACAACCATAGATATAGATTGGAGGTGAATCGTATTTATTCCTTTACTTCTAGGCCTTCCCTAACAGCCCGCATCTCCACTGTGTTATTTGAGGCATTTCCGATTGATGTTTACTACTAGGCCAGAGATAATATTTCCATTTATATTCCGGATATTGGCATATAATCTAGTTAGACCTTTTTCCTTAGAACAAGAACTATCCGCGTTTAGAGTAAATTCAGTTTTAATTGTTCGATGGTTCCCATCTAATGTATTTAACTTGTTTTGAATGAACAAGTTAGGATTAACAGTCATGTTTCAAAAGATACAGTTATTTTTGTTTTTCATATACCTGTTAGGCATTTTTAGTCTGTAGACGATTATTTTTTATGGCTTGAGAAAAATTCTCATTTTTTGCACGCCTATGTATTGGCCAATTTGGCTCATTTGAATGAGTGAAATATTTCTTTTGTTGCTTCAAAAAATAATAATTTATTCCTTCTGATCGCCCGTTGTAACCAACTGTAATATCCTGTATGTCATTTCCCTGTTAATTCTCCCTTAGTCTTCTATAATCAATGAATTAAGTGGTGGGATCTCATTTCGGGTTCCATTTGGATGATCCAACACCTCTAGCTTGTCGTATTAGCCATATTACGTTTGTGTGAATAATCATTTCAAAATTCAAGTGGTTCGAATTGAAATTGACATATAAATCACGTGTTTTGATGTCACTCGATTTGTGAATTTTTAATAATCTTTGAGAAGACATAACTACTTCATTATTTACCCGAATAGGTCTCTGTCAGCGCTTATAGTTCTGTCTCATTCCCCTCAACAAGTTTTGTGTTTGGCCAGATACGAGATTGTAGCATCTCGGGGGTCTAAGGTTAATGCAATATGTTAGCTTTGTGCTATGCTGGTAAGATCAATTTTACTAGAAGGAAGTTTAAGCAGATTCAAAACAACTCAGTTTTCACCTGGAGCAACATCGATCTTATGACCATAATCAATCTTAGTCATCAGTTCAGACTTAATTTGGCGTACTTTGACCCAAATTTAATACCTCAAACCCCCAACTCATACCATTTTGCTTATATACAAGTGACATACATTGAGAGCTCTAGAGAGAGATTTTAGGGTTCCACCCATAAGGGAAATATACCGTATTCATAAGGTTATAATGTTGATTTTATAGACTCCACATGTCCAATTTTATATACGAGACTTTAACGCAAGATTTGTTTTCAATGATATTTTTATCAAGAAAAAGCTTTGAAAGATAAAAAATTTATACACTTAAACCCTCTGTCGCGTATGATATCTATAATTAACTGTGTCCCAGAAGCTTAAATATCATAACGGAATACAGGGCGTCACACCAACCACTTTCGCCCAAGGGTGTCTCGCCGCTCACTGCTTCATCAGTATGGGAGCTTCAACGATAATTTTATAGTGAGGCAGAAAAAGTTGATTACGATTAAATGTATCTTTTTCAATTAGTATAATCAATAAATATTTTAGATAAATAAAAATGATTATTCTTATGTTGAAATAATTAAACAATAAACCTTAATTCCTTTTAATTTAAATTTACACCACTAAAAGTTTTTAAAACGACCAAAAGAAAAAAGTACAAAAATGAATTACACACACCATACTTTTTTTGTCGTAAAATTAAGAAATGTGTCTAGTGTTTTAAGCAAAAAGTATATCAATTAATTTGTGTTATAATTAAAAAGATATTTGTCGTGTACTAACTACATATAACTATATTATGTTTTAAGGTTTTTTATAAGCAAGATATTGAAATATTTGTACATATATTTTGGTTATTTTTTTGCAATTTATTCAAAAATTGGAAATGTAATCGTTTTTCTTCATTTGGCCACATAGTGCCAAATTTGGTACAGTAAGTCAGCGAAGAATTGCCGAAGTGTCCTAGTTATTGTACCAAATTATGCACCTCATCGCTGATTTATTGTATCAAATTTGCCACTGTGTGGCCGAGTGAAGAAAAGCAACTACACTTTCAATCTTTGAACAATTTACAACAAAATAACCAAAATATATGTACAAATACTTCAATATGTTGGTCATAAACAAACTTAAAACATAAAGCCACATAAATGTTTGATTTGAGATTTTACTTTTTAATTTGTGTATGAGTTTAAGTGAGGAGAAAGATAAGAGAGGGAAATTAAAAGGTTGATTTTGTTTAGTTAAAACAATTATGGTGCATCTAGTGGTGTTTCAAGAATTTTGTTGTACTTTCGTGATTGTTTCAAGTATATGCTAGTTTTAAGTTTAAAAAGTGGTGTAAGTAGAATTTCCTAAACAAAAATATCAATATACTAGCAACCCGCTATACTTTACCAAAATAAAATCAGCGATGGGTTTTTTAATCAAACAACCCACTTGTTTCTATAACACCGGTGAAATTTTTTATTTATATTAAAATATTTTTTACCACAATAAAATTACCCTAATTTTCTCATCCTATGAAGAAATTTTGGATTAAATTCACATAAATGTTGGTATCGAACATGTTATTGTACCTGCTTTTATAGTAGTTGTGTATCCAACTTTTGCGTTGGGTATTGTGGATTTATGGAATATAACAAAAACAATTGTATGGTGAGAATCTCGCTCTCTATAAATAATTTATCGTTTTTAGAAAAAAAATTGCTACTTGATTTCCTTTGCAAAAATTGACATGTGATAATAATAAGTTGCACGTGTTTACTAGAGCCCAATACCCGAAAAAGCTGAAGCGCGCACCCGATCTTATACCCTCTTTCCATGTCCATTCACATTTTTAGGGAGGTCTTAGGCCTCGTTTGGTTCACGAATTTTAGTACTCGGGAAAGGAAAGTCGTTCCTTTCCTTTGTTTGGTAATTACAAATTCTGGAAACACTTTCTCGAGAGAGGGGAAAGTAGGGGTAAAACCATTCCTCCCAAAACACATGGGATTGATTTTTCCCATGTGATTTCCAAGCATTTATTACACAAATTTTAGACAATAATACTCTTACCTAAATACTTTTCATGGTTTACCAAACACAAGAAAGAAAATTTGACAAAAAATTTACTTTCCCACCTCCATGAAAAAGATAGGAGAATTAATTTTCTTTCTGTGAACCAAACGAGGCCTTAGTGTGGCCCAACCCGCTTCTCTCTCTCTCTCACACACACACAAAAAAAAAGGAAAAAAAACTTCCTCTTATTGAGAATTAACTCGAAGCTCATAGCAAAGTCATGTACTTGAGTACCAAACGTTTCATATTAAAAACATTTATAGTTTTATGAATATATATTAGCCTACAAGTAGATTTTACGTATGTGCATTAGAAAAATTAAAAAAAAAATCACAATAAAGATATAAATATATGTAGTTTATTGCAATTTTCAGTGCACTATTTTCGTATAATTTTCGACATAAAAGAAATAACTTAGTAATTTTATAGCATAATTTAAATTGTTGTCTTGCAAAAATTAGAATCATACCATGGTTCAAGTCTTACCTAGATTTTGCGGTTTTCTATATTGTAATAAATAAATAGATTTTGGACCTTTTAAAAAAATTATATATTTAGGCTCCATTCGATAATAAAATGAAAAAGAAAAAGAAAAACTTTTTAATTTGTATGAAATTTTAGAAAATAAGTTGAGACATGCGGTGAGATATTTTTTTACTTTTTACTTTTTTCATGGAAATGAAAAAAAAAATTGGAGTTGAGAAAAAAAAATTCACAAAAGATAATGAAGGATGAAAGACATTTTACTTATACAAATAATTATGAGATGGAGAATATCTCTATCACATTTTTTAACTTATTTTTTATTTTTTCACACAAATCAATTTTTTTATTTTTTTTTATATTTTTTATGTTATTATTAACAGAATCTAAAAGTAATTAGTGCAAACCAAATCCAACAAATTGATAGGTAAAAGGGCAACAACAGCACATGGCTGGTACCCAAACAATAGCAAACGGGATCATAGTCCAATTAAGTATTGCAAACCCAAAGAAAGAAGGAATAGTCAACTACTTTAATAGTCCTTAAATTATTGGCATAATATTATTTTAATTTTTAAATAAAAAAATACTCCAGTTTACCCATTAAATTATTAGCGAGTGTCATTTTAGTTCTTCCGTTCAAATTTTCTATTATATTGGACGGAAAATGGAGACATTTTTGTCATTTTAATTGAAATGTTTTAGTTATATATATATTTTTAAGTTGGTTCAAGAAAAAACCAATTTTTTTTTTAATATTGGTTTAAAGCTTTTTTGGATCAAAAAATTTAGTTTTTTAAAATTCATCACCATCGTCCTTATACCTCTACCACTACCCTTATACCTCCGTTACCACCACTGTCATTCTTTATTTTTTCGTTATACCATCAAACACTATCTTTAATCAAAACCCAAATTGAACCCCAGAGCTTTATTTTGCACCTTAAATTGAAACCCCAAATTAAAATCCCAACAAATCAAAACCCAAATTAAAACGCCAAAATAAACCCCAAATTAAAACCCCGTGAATTTTGCCATATGATTATGTTTTGGAGGATTTAGAGAGAAGAAGATGGTGATGGCGGTTGTAGTGGCAGTGGAAGTGGTGGTGGCAGTGGTAGAGAAAGATAGGAAGTTGTTATGTATGTATGGGTAAATATTTGTTGAAATTAAATAGCTCTATAATCTTATCCGCGGGATGGATGCAATCCAAGCAGACAAGGCACAAGTTGTCATCGTCAGATTGGGTTATTGTGGGAGTTAGATGGGAGTAGGGCAAGACAGGGAGATGGAGCTTGATTAAGGCAGTGACGACTTGGACGGGAATGGGGACAAGAGAGGGATAGGCTCCGTCTAAGATAAGGATGTAATTATTTTCTCTAGAATTACTATTATTATTGTAATCGTCGTCTTAAGGTGGGGGTTTGGAGAGGTTGAGATGGATGAGAACCCCGATTACCAAGAATTTGAGATCGTTAATTAGGGTTATCAAGAATGTGAGGGTTATGGCTTTCGGGATATAACATATATATATGTATGTATGTGTGTGAGAGAGAAAATAGGAGTGTTTTAGGGGTGTTTTCGGTTTCGATCGGGGTAAAGATTGGGGTATCCCAAACCCTCCCCAAAATTTTATAGTTCAATTTCGGTTTTCTTATTTATGGAACCCAAACCCTTCCCAAATTATTCGGTTTCGGTCTGGTTCGGTCTCATTTGGTTTTGTTTTATATTACTAACACTTTAGTTAAAAACAACATAAAAAAAAACACTGAAATTGCCTTACAATCTATACAAAAACTACACTAAAACTTCAAAAAAACAGCTAATAAACTGCACCAAAACTGTACTAAAATTGCCTTAAAAGCTACACTAAAAAAGTAGCACTGAAATTACCCTACAACCTGCACAAAAATTACACTGAAACTGCAATAAAACTACAAAAAAAAAGCATGAAAACATCATTGAAATAGCACTGAAATAGGACAAAATCTGCACTAAAAACTGCAATAGAACTACACTAAAATAGCACAAAAATAACACTAAAACATGACAAAAAGATGCACTAAAAACTACACTAAAACAGAACAAAAAATTGCACTAAAAACTGCAATAAAACTACACTAAAACAACACAAAAACAGTACTGAAACGGGACAAAAAACTGCACTAAAAAATGCAATAAAACTACACTAAAACTGCACTAAATTTACTTATAAAATATCCATAAATATTAAACAATCCATAACAAACATTTAAAAGTTCATAAAACAATCCATAAATATTCAAAAGTCTATAAAAGAGTTCACAAACATTCAAACCAATCTATAACAATAGTCTACAAAATTACAAAGTACAAACAACCAAACAAAATTCAATAATGACACGGCATCATCTTTAATCTTTAACTTCAACCATTTGCATCTCCTTTATCTTCTATCATTTGCCGATAGAATGATATTCTTTGACATTTCTACATTTAAAAAGTATAGATAATAATTAGTGGATTATAAGATTAAAAATATAAACAATTTGAAATCAAGCACACTAATTTAAAGAAAAAAAATTACCTTTTTCAATCTTTTCACAAAATTCCACTTCCTACGCTGTTGGTTCATGATTTAAAGCAACGTGACTTCTCCTTAGCCAATTTTGAGTACAAATTAAAGCTTCCACCATCTTGGGACTCAAAGAAGAGCGAAATGAATCAATGATGCGTCCACTAATACTAAAGCATGACTCGGAGGCAATTGTTAAAACCGGAATCGCTAAAATATCACGTGCAATAAGTGTCAATATAGGGTATTTAGATGCCCCATTAACTCTCCACCAATTCAAAATGTCAAAATTTTCATCCTCATCCCTTCTATAGCATCCAATAAATATCTATCTACATCATTTTGTATAATGCCACTTTTTTTTTGTTTTTCTCATTAAACCTTTTTCTTGCAACCTCTTTTCAACTTAAGAACTCAAACTTGATATTTCATTACCACTTGAAATGCATGAACTATTACCCCCAACACCACTAGTATCACTTTGTGGTGGTGGTGGAACAATCATGGATACATCGGCCCCATAAACGTCGTAAAGCTTTCTCAATAAATCTTTCACCCCATTTATGTGGCATTCAACCATCATTTCACTACAATCATCATCTCCACATATAACCTCAAAAAAATCCATCACTTTATCCAATTTATAGCAGGATCAAGCATAATGGCTAAGAAGAAATATTTATTAACTTTTTTCAAATCTCCATAATATTTGTGATATTTAGATTGCATGGAACCTCTAATGGAATCCAACTCTTTAATGTCATTAGTTTCGTGCAAAAGACCAAAAATCTTAAACACATCCATAAAAGCGTGATGAACCGTCGATGTATTTGAGCAACATACTCTTAAAGTGATATCATAAAATGGTTTCAAGAAATTAGCAAACATGTTTGCATTTCCCCAATCAACATCATTTGGTGGCCTAATCATTTTATCACTAATAAAGTAGGATTCATAACCGGAATCATCATCTTTTAGCCTATCAAATGCAGAACGAAACTTTAAGGCGGATTACAACATTAAATATGTGGAATTCCACATAGTTGGAACATCCATAATCACAAGCCCTTTGGAAACTATTTGCACTTTCTCTACACAATTTTTGAAAGAATCTAATCTTTGGGGAGATGATCTTGAATATCTAACGGCATTACGAATACGTTGGACGCATGAATTCAACTCATTTAATCATTCTTTCACAATTAAGTTTAAAATATGAGCAACACACCTAACATGCAAATTCTCACCCCAAGTAAAAGTGCATTAGATGTTGTCCAACAATTCATTCTTTTAATCAAATCACTCAAACCGGCATCATTGGCCGAAGCATTATCAACTGTGACAATGAGAAGCTTTTCTATTCTCCAATCCAACAAACATTCCTCTAAAAGCCTAGCAATTGATTCCCCCTTATGATTTGGAATTACACAAAAGTTAATAATTTTCTTATGCAACATCCAATCCTTATCAATAAAATGTGCGGTGACAACCATATAATTAATGTTTTGGCAAGATGTCCATGTATCGGTAGTAATGCAAATCCTATATGCACTTAAAACATTTCTTAGTTCTCTCTTTTCGGTATAATACATGTTAAGCACATCTCTAGCAATTGTTTGACGACATGGAACTCTCCAAAGAGGACATGCTTTCGAACAAAAATGACGAAACCCATCTCCTTCCACAAAACTAAAAGGCAACTCATCCATAATTATCATCTCAACACATGCTTTGGTAATTTCTTTTTAATCAAAACCAATAGCAACTTGTGTAGGATTTTCAAAAGATAAAATCTTTTGTTTTACATGTACTTTCTCCTTATTATAAGGGTATTTCATACATCTTTCTATATGAGTGTTCAAGGATTTAATGCCATTAGCACTTGTATCACATGCATAATCGACTTTTAAGCAATATATACACTTAGCTCTAATCGATTAAATAAAACCAGAAAAATGTATATACCTCTCATAATGAGCCCAAATAAGAGATCGGCTCCTCTTTGTCAATGTTTCCAATAACTTTTTTGCATCTTCTTCCGTTAAACCAGATACATCCTGTGTTGATGGAGATTCACCAACGGAATCCAACTACATAATTATAAAAAAATAAATAAAAATACAACAAATCAAAATAAGTAAAATAAAACATATTAAATAAAATCATAAATTATAAAATTAACCTGAGAAGGTACAGAAGCCTCGGATTGAGAAGATGAATTCGTTTTTAAAGCCTTGGAAGTTTGAGGGTGAGAGACGGAGTTCTTTGGTCTTTTAGGTGGAAGACCTTCATTGGCCTGAGACGCCATAATTCTTTTACTGCTTTCCATCTGTTGTAATAATTTGTAAATTATAAAGTGGTGGAGTACCTTATTACAAATAAATAAAAAATAATACATTGCGTGAGTATATTTGTTTTATAAATATTTTTCAAGACAACAAGAAATATTTGTTTATAAATATTTTTCAATACATTGCATGGAATTACACAAAAGTTACACATGATATTATCAATTTTTAGTTCCAACCCTCGGATTGAAAAAAAATATAAAGAAAAAGCACTTAAAAATGTAGTAATACTGGTGTGATTGAATAAATATGACAAAGACAGTAGATAACTTCTACACTAATCCAACTATAATGCAAAAACAAGATTTTTAAAACCAAACTAGTGCTTAATATTTTTTTTGTTCATGGGATGCAAGATTACGCTTTGAATAGCCAAGGCTAAATATGCCCACCATTTCAAGTATTAGAATCCAATGCTTTATTTGCTTAGATCCAAAGCAGTACAATTCTTGAGGGTGGAAGGTTTAAACTTTTTTGTCCCCCAAAAGACAAAGCAGTACAGTTCTTGTTAATATAAATTGAATAAGTCATAATAATATATTTTGGATGCATACATCTTCATACAATCATACATAGTAAATTGTTTTAAGTATTATTGTAATTTCCCTTTTTTTATTGTTATAAAATGAAATGTGATTATCATTTAAAAGATTAACCTTTTATATTTCAACTTACAAATTAGTCCATCAAAAAATCAGATTAGTCAAAAACTCATCCTAAACTTTATATATATATATATATATCATATTCTCATGTATCATTTAATTTGTTCTCAAATTAATTAAACATGGTCTCTACTTTTTGATTAATAAAATTTCATATGAATCATGTATCAAAAAATCAGATTAGTCAAAAACTCATCCTAAACTTTATATATATCATGTATCATTATATATATATATATATATCATATATCATGTATTATTTCATATGAATAATATTAAAACCCCTAAATTTCATGTTAGTAAACTGCCATTTCAATTGGGTTCCAATCCCACAGACAAAACCACCTAGTTGACGTGGCACATGTGTGTATGGGGGAGTTGATTAACCCATGGCACATGTATGAAGATGTATACCTCCAAAAAAATAAAAAATGCATACATCCTCAGATATTCACAGAAATACATATATATTTTGTACTTTAATTAATAACAATAATTTTCAAACCAAAAATATCATTAATCATATTCAGTTAATAAAATAAATAAAAGTTTAAAAATTATGAAGTGTTGTGTCAAATCTCACAAAATACACATACGACTGCGAGGCGAAGAGACGGCAGCGAGAGAGGGAGATGGAGATGAGCGGTGAGAGAAGGAGGCGAAGATGAGCAGTGAAGAACTGAAGTTTAGTGGTGACTTCAGTTCTGAGAGTTTTAGTTTTTAGGGCTTTTTTACTTTTGCTTCCAAACGGTGTAGTTTAAGTTTAGGTGCAATTTTTTATTTTTTTTAGAGAGTTCGGTGCAGTCGGGGCAATTCGGTTAAACCAAATCCCGAACCCGAACCGACCCGAAATTTCGGTTTCGGTTTTTTTTCGATTCGGAAATTTTCGGATCGCGACTGATCGGTTCGGTTCGTTCGTTCGGGTTTTGAGATTTTTGACAACACCCCTAAAGTGTTTAGAGAGAGAAGAAGATGGTGACGGTGATTTTGTTTTTTTAATAAAAAATTTAATTAAATTTATTTTTTTAAAAAAATAATAAAAATATTACTCTACTTTCGTCAAACTTAACATAAAATTTAGAAATAAGATTTAAAGTAACACTTAATAATAATTTAAAAGTTAAAGTTGAACGTATATTAATTTAAGAATTAAAATAATATTTAGCCAACAATTTAAAGATCGTTAAAATAATTTACTCAAGAAAGAAAGTACAGGGATTAGGGGGAAGAACAGAACAAAAAGTACACGTACTGTCTTCAACTTTATCAGCCTTATGAGTTTGTGGGTCATCATGCCCCGCTCATAAGTAACAAACCCCCATATTTCTATTATATTTAACTAAAAGTCATTATAAGCGGTTATGATATTTTTTGATTTTGTCTTTTTATTATTATAATAATAAAATTATTATTATTTATAAGGTTCAAACTCCTCTTACTCATTGAATTAATAACACATTAAATCTTCTTCTTTTTTTCAAATATATTTTAATGTATATAAAATAATACCTACATATATATTATGTGTATATCCATTTCTAAATTATATAAAAAGGAAGCACAATAGTTTTTAAAGGGTTTGGTTCAGAGCACTTCATAAAAGAAAAAAATTCTAAGAATCAAAATCAAATTTTAGGGACACTGGAACAACAAGTTAAAATGGTAGGCTAAAAGTGTATATTTAGCCTACCATTTTAATTTTCTTTACACCGGAAAAGTTAAAGGTAAAATGAATACAAACGATGCACTGAGTATCGGCTGTGAGAAAAAACTCACGGTCGATATTTTGTGTATCTTCTGTGACATTTAAAAAAAAATAGAAGGCCGATGTTCTGTGAATCGGCCATGCATAGCCGATACACAGTCCATCGACTATCATAAATGGTTGTCTGTTGTCAAATATAGCAATCACTAACCATTTCATAGACCCACTTATGCTATATTTAGCATTTTCTCATTTTGGTGGAGATTGTCTTAGGACTCGTTTGGTTGGAGTATTTGATTTAAAATTTAAAATTTATTTTGAAATTGAGTTTTTAAAAGAAGGTTTTTAAATTCGATTTGTATTTGGTATAAAAAAAAAACTAAAACTGGTGGATGAGGAACAAACTCATGAGAGAAAGTAAAATTCATAAAATAGTCACAATTGTTCTTATTTTATATATCTCGATGAGTATGTTTCAAATATATATATATTTTTATGTAATTCCAATTTTTGGATTTAAAGTTATGGTGTTTTAAATTTTTTAAAAGTTTTATGAGAGAAAACATAAAGTGAATTTGGTTTTTGGAAGTGTGAAATGACATTTTAAATTTGGCTTTTAAAACAAGTACCAAACAAGAATTTTTTTTAAAAAAATAAAAAATAAAAAATAACTTGAAAAGTATTTTTAAATTTTGTACCAAACAAGGGGCTTACATTGCAAAAACTATAAAAAAAATAAAAAATAAATGTTCTTAAATATTATTTTGATTCAATTGGGCACAAGGGCTCATTATAATAATAACATAATTATAAAAGGACATTTACAAATTAGTTGTGTAAATTAAGAATATTGTACAAAAAATACACTAATACTCATTCCTTATAACATCTCATTAGAATTGGTGCTAAACAGATTTAGCACCATGACAACAACCAGAAGGTGCTAAATGCATTTAGCACCACTTATTAACACACATGATAATAACCAGAAGATGCTAAATGCATTTAGCACCATAATCAGAAGGTGTTAAATGCATTTAGCATCACCTGTCAACATACATGATAACAACCAAAAGGTGTTAAATACATTTAGCACCACCTGTCAACATACATGATAACAACTAGAATGTACTAAATTCATTTAGCACTACAACCAGAAGGTGCTAAATGCATTTAGCACAACCTGTCAACACACATGACAATATAAATGCATTTAGCTCCACCTGTCAACACACATAATAACAAGCATAAGGTACTGAATAGTTTTAGCACCAATACAAAATAGAGAACAACAAAATTAATAAAATCATCATCCACTCAATTTATTTATATGTATATATATACATATGGTTCGATGTAAGGTTCGGAAAAAAAAAGAGTTGCGAGCAGATTTTTTATTTTTTTCAAATCTCATTAAACTGTCGAAATTAGTCGATTTTAATAGCAAGACGACATCTGATCATTTTTATTTTTCGTATAATTATATTAACTTTGTCTTCCGAACAACATATCAAAAAATCAGCCGAATCCAACGGTTCAATCAAAAGTTATATATGTTTTATGATTGCACCTGCAGAAAAAAAGAAGATGATGATGAGAACGGAGATACGATTGGAGAGTCGAGGGTTGATGCTGGTGGAAAAGATGCGATCGTTGGTGAGATATAGAGGAATATTTGATGGTTGAATGAGAATCTAGGGAGAGAGAGAAGGTATTGGAAGTTTTGGTGCGAGAGGAGGGGCAAATTGATTCACCATTACTGTAGCAAGCAGTGTCTATAATAAGAGATGTTTATATTAGGGGTATTTTGTCCATTAACATTTATCATTTTCCTTAAAATAAATTAATATTATGAAAAGTGTCCTTATTGTAAAACTAAATTATGAAATTAGTATTACTTCCCTTTATCAAACATGAGTCCGTCTTTAGAGTTATAAAACAATACGGAGCGTTGCCCCATAACCCATTATCTCTATTATTTTTTAGTATTAAAGTATTTTAATAGAGTGCTAATAGCCATAACCTTTTAAGACTTTCTCTTTTTTAGTCTCTTTCAAGATTAAAATATATGTACGAGGGATAAAAAGTTGAGTGATGTTCCTTATCAAAGTTTAAGATAGTATACATATTTATGTTTTAAATTAGACCCTTAATCCTTTTAGCCTTGATTACTAGCATGTATATATATATATATAAATCTAATAAACCAAGAACTAAAAGTGATGCAGAATACAACTATTTATGTTTTATTTTAATGTGCTTATATTTAAGGATAGTTAAAGTATTTATCTTATTTAGGGTAACTAGGATTAAATCTTTATTTAGAGTAATTAGAATTATAGCATGTAATTATATTTATAGTTATTTTGGTATTTATTATTAGATTCTGGTTTTTTACAGCTTTCCTCGGTAGGTTATAAATAGGCAAGTAATATTTAAAGTTGAATTATGAATTAATAAGCATGTATGCTTAGGGCTTGTTTGCCATTGCCTTTGGCATCCCTTATTCCCCTTTCTATCTTCTTCTATTATTCACATTATCGTTTTGCATCAATTTGGTATTAGAGGTTGTGGATACCTCATTCTATGACCTTCACCAACCTGTTCCGGTAAAGAAACCTTCAGGGAAGGCCTTTGGAAAACAATCTGGGAGACAGGAGGAACAGAATGACCAAAATCCCAGGAATGCAGAGCAGAAGAAACGGATTATCGGATTGCCCGTACGGGTTATTTGATTAATCGTACGGGTTATCTTATTACTCGTATGGACAATGGGCATGGCGGCAAAAATTCGGCTAAAATAGCCCCAAGTGGGGAATATTTAGTTGGTGAAATTGATAATGGATTGACCATACGGGTAAATGGATTAACCGTAAACGAAAACGTGATGTTTTGGCCAGATTGATAGAAAACGATTAAAAATGACAACAAGCATGTCCATTTAAAAGTCGTAAGGGCGGCGCGGATGCCTAACACCTTTCCGCGTCGTAATATAGTTCCCGACCCTTAATCTGGTTACGCAGAAAGAGTCGTACCCCAAAAGGGTGCAAAAACACATTTTTGTTTGTTTTTCTGAAAAACGTACTAGCGACTCTAAAACCAGTTCGAAACGAGCCACATGCCGAACGGCTTCAAGTGGGGGTCCCGTCGAGATTCTCATAGATGTAAAAGTTGATCCAATTGATATCGTTCTCTTTTCCATCCTTAAGGCATATATTATCTCACATTTGAATATGCTCAGCCCAATTTTCTCCAACCTAACCTCTTTCTTTCTAGCCAAAATAAATAAATTGTTCACGTGTTATTCATCAGCCATTGTTCACCGTTGCTGCATCTCTATTTACACACTGCTTTATGTTCCTACACCACCACTGGTATAGTGTTTAAATCCATAGCTCTTTGTGTTGCTGCTTTAAGGTAACAAAGAATGAATATTTTTCTGCCTAGGCTCGTTAAAAAGATGAATCAAAGTGTCTAAGTACTTTTTAGACATATTTTATGTGTGGGCATAATGAGCATAAAATATGTAAAATGATAATTTATTGGGAATGTGAAATAAATATTGTCGCTAATGTCGTAGTGGAAAGACTAAAACTTGCTTGTGAACCACACCTATGCCTATTTGTAGTACCACTGACAAAAGATGATTTGTTTGAAATTACAGAAATAATTCAAATAGGTCATTATTCCTTTGATATTTGGTGTGATGTTCTTCATATGAATGTTGTAGAAATACTACTACATCAAGCATAGGTTGAAGACATTAACGTTGACCATGATGAGGAAGCAAATACTATACATTTAAGAATGGAAGTAAGTTTATCAAGTTAGTCCAAGCCATGCCTATCATGAAAATTGAGCAAGTTGTGAATGACACTCCTAAGGTTCCTCCAACAAAATCTTTCGAGGATTTTCATATTGAGAAAAAGTCGATGAAGAAAATCAGAAATGAACTCAAGCATCTTAGACTATCAGAGACTCCATTAAACCTGGAAATGGGTCATGTCGGGTCGTGTTCATGTCGAGTATTAATGGGTGAAGGTTAAAATAAGCTAAATTAAAACACAATTCATTAAGCTTAACAGGTGTGTTTTTAGCATTCGCACACAATTCATTTCACTAGTGGGTGATATGAACACAATTCGTTAAGCTTAACGAGTGTGTTTTCAGTATTCGCACATGATTCATTACACTGGTGGGTGGTACAAACACGATTCGTTTAACCCGATATTTTTTTAATTAATTGATGAACTTCTCAATTCTTTAGAGTCTCAAGTAAAAGATGGAGCTCGACTTTGGATGGTGGCTGGTTCCATTATGGATGGCGAATGAGTGTAGATGGTCGTGGATCTATTAGCAGATAAGATACGTAGGCTTGCTGCTTGGACATTTAGAGTTATAGAGATAAATAGATAAAGAGAAAGGATGGCGGCTAACGAAATGAAGGTGGGCTGAAAATTATCTTTAGGGTTAACTTTTTGGTTGCAATGACATAATTATCTTTATTTACATTTAATATTTAGAGTAAACAGCCCATTAGGCCACTAAACTTTGGATCTAATACCATTTTGGTCACTGAACTTTAAAAAGAACCATTTTGCCCATCAAACTTTGGACTGAGTTTTCCAAATGCCCATTCTGTTCAGATGAGGTGTTAAACTAACGGATTTAAGCCACGTGCCCAACACATGGCCTCATTAAGGCTAAAATGGTCATTTTCCCTCAAAATTACACCAACCCATAACAACCAAGCTTCCCTCCAATTAATCCTGCCAAAATGGAAGGGAAAACAGTGTATATAACAGAGCATTACACCCAGCAAACATAGAAACAAATCTGAACCAAAAAAAAGGAAAATGAGAAAAAAAAAATGGAGAGAAAACAAAGCAACATTACAGTGCATTACTACTGTGGTAGAGTAGCCCAGCTCCCAAGTGAAGACATCAAAGACTCCATAAAATCTAGGAAGAAGATTCTTAACATGTCCAGAACAAGTATACATCGAATAAAATTGAACAAACTATAGCAAATGAAAGAAAAACTAAAGAAATGAGAAGTACTTTCTTTTTTTTTTGCAGATCCAATGTGGCTTTTTCATCTGGGAGGACATGTACCTTTGGATAATTGAAGGTTGAAGCGTTAACAAGGAAAAAAAAGTGTGGGGGGTTGTTGTCGTGGCCTCTCTGGTCATATTCTACATAATATTCAACTCAAATAATGAAGATGATACTATTGGCAAAAATATATACAAGTGTAGAGGAGCAAAATGAGAAGTGAAATACCCTGTTGAAAGTGTGGTGGGTTGTTGTTGTGGCCTTTTTAGTGTAGTGTTTGTTTATGTGATTTTGAATGTAATGTAAGGTGTACTATTTGATATTTTTAATGGAATAAAATTTAGTTTTCAATCAACATAGTTGTTGCTTTGTTTTGACCAGTAACTACATTCCCGAATCAAAAGAAATGAAACAAAGAACAATTGACATAAAATAGAGTAAAACAAAGCTCATTGAAAGTTATAGAAATCATAATTATTGCCATACACCATGTAGACTAAAGTTAAATGAAAGTGGCTATGTTTTTACCACTAAGTAGTTCCCCAAAATATACCCCCAACTACAAACTAGGCATACTTACATTATATACCAAAAAAAAAGTAGTACTTTCCTTAAAAAAAATTATCCTCCTAACTACATACATAAACATCATACCATCCTATCCATGTGTTTGTGATGAATTACTTAGAGCTTCTTTAGTTTGTTATTGACTACATTGTGTTTGAGATGGTTGCCCTTGATTCCTTTTAGCCTACACGTATAACATTTTTTCTTATGAAATTGATTATATTGAAGTGAAATACAAAAAGAATGTGCAAGTTAAATACATAAACACATACCTGGTACTTCCCCCATGCCGTTCTTTACAATTGAGTTGTAGTAGTGAAACTCCTACCACTGCCCACTCCACCAACATTAACACCAACACCAATACACTGACCCTCACCCTCACTGCCACTGCCCACACCACCACTGTTTCTTCTTCTTCCTTCTCCTCTGCCTCTGCCAACTGCAGCACCACTACTTCTACCCCTACCCCCACTGCCCATACCCCTTGCACCACTACCTCTGCCCCTGCTACCCCTTGTACCACGACTACCACTGCCTATTGCAACCCCAGTGGCCACTAAACCCACACCACTTGCAGTAGTGCTCCCTCTTGTCCTTTACAACTCTTTTGCATTGTCACCAGGATTGCCACACTTTCTATAACTCATTACCACCCCTATTTTCCCCATATTTCCACTACTGCCCCCATATTGTTTTTTTTCATCTCCTTTCTTGTTTCTTGCCTTTTTAGGCCTACCAGCTTGGCTTTCAACTTTAGGGGGAACCAATTAATCCTTTAAAGATTGTGGCCACATATGCATACCATTGATTGGTTTAATTATGTGATCGAAAGCCTTTAAGTACTTTTGCTTAGTGAAGTAGGGGTGGACATAGTTTGTTGGTTTTTCTGCTTGGCTCATTATTGAACAAACAACATGTACACATAGAATGCCACTAATTTGCCACACTCTACAAGAACATGTTATGTCTTAAATTCACCACAAACTGAATAATTGGGCCACAACTCACTTGGAATTCATCTCATTCAGACCACTTAGTAATATAATTAGTTGATATAGCCTCAAGTTTAGCCAATCTATTTTCAATCTTAGGGCACACTGGGTTGGGTTATGATCTCATTTTGTTTCTATTTTTCCTTAGCCTCGCCATTAATAATGTCCTAATTGTTTCAAACATAGATACAACAGGCTAGTCCCTGGCCTCTAAGATAAAGCTATTAAACACTTCACAATGGTTATTGATAAGAACATCACATTTAGAATAAGTTTGGAAAAATAACCTAGACTAGTGCTTCGGTGAAGCATTCTCCATTAACCAATTATATGCCCGCGCCCTCATTTTCTTCATTTATTGCATACAGAATTCAAAATACTCCTCTGTGCTAGCTTTGGCACATTTCCAAAGCTTGTCCTTCAACTTTTTGCCATTATAACTCTTTTTGAAATTGGCATGATGGTGCCTAACACAAAATCTTCTTTTAGAGTTGGGCACCACATCATGTATTGGCTTGTCCAAACCCTGAAAAATTATAAAATGTAATGGAATTACAAAACTATATATATATGAAACAAAAAGAAGTGAAATACACACACAAACTTAAATAATTACCTTATATTGGTCACTTATGAATGTAAATATGTGTTGAAGATACTCCTTAATTCCAACATCATCGCAAATAAGTTTTAAGAACCATGTCCATGATCTCTTGGTCCCTTTCTTAACCACATCGTATGCAAATGGATACACATCATCAATACCCACAGTACTCAACAACTGTCCTAGGAAAGGTCCTTTTAAAAAGCACTAATCAAATCCAATAAAGGATTTACATCCATTTATTGAACCCCTCCTTTAGTGGCCTTAAGCAACAGTACATTATTTTAAACCTCTTCTTGCCATCATCAAGGTTTTCTGTATGCATAATAATAGTTGTATTTGGCATGACCCTTTTTATCTCTGCACAATAATTCAAAATCAATTTGTACTGTTCTTTATGATTCCCCTCAATTAGCTCCCCAACTTTCCTTTTAGCTCTGTAAAAATTGGTTTTTTGTAATCACCACTTTTTTATTCTTCTTCACAGCCTCCCTTAAAGCTTGCTAAGGCATGTCAAGGTTTGATTGAAACATGCACTTATATTTCTTTGAGAAACACTTAAAGTTCACATTTCTATTTTGATTGGCATTCCTATAGTTAATGTGCTTAAGATTGACTGTCTTTACTTACAATGTTTCTTCACTTTTTACTCTTGAAGCATACACCATCCATTCAGATGGACTTGTGCACTTTGCCCTCACCATATACTTCTCATTTGTGTAGAATTTGATTGTCTTCCTGTGCAAAATAGAGTACTTGCTAACTGTCCTTTTAAAGTCATCCGCACATGTAAACAATTGACCAAGTTCAAAGGTAAGACATTCCATATCTTTTTCAGCATTAAACTCAGGAAACATGCATTTTCTAGTATAGCCATCCTCCTCATCCAAATATATACTTGCAAGATCATACGAACCCTCCATGGAAGATCATTCATCATTGGCATCATCATCCACCATGTGCACCTCATTGGCATCACCATCTTCTTGCACATTAACTTGTGGATTTTCAATATCACTCATAATTACATATGTACCCACATCTTCATCATCTGCCTCATTTTCAAGCCCCTCCCCTCATTATGATTCACCCATATCTCCTTCATTTTCATGGCCCCTACCCTCATTATCGTTCACACTATGACCCTTATTTTGCATTCCCTCTTGGATATACTACATTAAGTAGTACATATTGGAAAAAAAGTCATTATGTTGCAAGTACACATCAACGACCCTATATGCAAGAATCCACTTGGTCAATTCCCTAATGTCTTTATTACTAACTAATTCAATCAAGCCATCTTTATCAGTCAAAAAATTATCTAGACTTCTATAATAATAACCAGTAACCTTAGATGTTCCTAACTCCCCATCCATTAATAATATCTCATGAATAGACAATCTATCGGGATTAACTTTGTTAGCATAAGCCATCTCCCCACCACTATACCAACTCTGGTGCATAATCAAACTTCTCACTATGATGAATTACAATAGTAAACAAATACAAATCTTTTGCTGAAAATTAAAAAGAAAAAACATATTAACACACAGACAAAAACAAAAAGCAAGAAAAAAAACCAGAGTGTCAACGAAATTTACTCAAATATATAGCGTTGTGCCCTAAAACCCTAAAAACTATAGCATCAACGAAAATTACTCAAATACATAACATTGAGCCCTAGAACCACAAAACCCTAAAAAACGATTACATTTAAACCCTAAAACGAACCATACAAATCTTAAAAAATTCAAAGAATAACATATTTGCAGAAAACTAACAATAAAATTCTTTATAATATTGTATCGGATCATTATAGAGACGCAATCCTTAATCCATGGCCTAGCAAAATAAATTCACATAAAAGAATGTCCTTTGAAAATAAAAACTTCTTTGTGGTTTGTTCATTTATGATGGTGTTTGAAGATAAAAAATGGTTGATGATGATTCACTTTCGTTGTTACAAGTATTATGAAAAAGGGGTAGTGTAATTTTTTGAGGGAAAGTGACCATTTTAGCTTTAAATGAGGCCATGTTCTGGGCATATGGATTAAATCCATCATTTTTAACACCTCCTTTGGACGGAACGGAGATTTGAAAACTCGGTCCAAATTTTAATGGGCAAAAAGATTCTTTTTAAAGTTCGGTGACCAAAATGATACTAGATCCATAGTTTAGTGGCCAATTGGGTTGTTTACTCAAATATTTATTATTTTGTTAACTGGTCTAACGGGTGTTAATGAATTTAGTATGTAAATCGTACACTATTCATTAATAAACCTTGTTAAACGGGTGAACCCGATAATTACACGAATTCATTTCGTGTTATCAGGTCGTGTTTCATTTTGACAGGTCTAGAGTCCATATATTGAGTTCAACATTCCTCATCACTTTATTCAAACAAAGAAACATGCAATTCTCCTTACTGTCTTCTTTACTTCTCAAAGTTCAATCGATGATATTAGATTTTAATCATCTCCAAAGCTTATGGTTTCTCATACTTCAGCACTACAAAACTCATGGTCGATTGGGGAGAATGATGCGGAATACAAGAAGATTATTTTTATTTTTATATTTATATATTGTTTTAATTTTCTTATATTTAAGGATAGTTAAAGTATTTATTTTATTTAAGGTAAATAGGATTATATCTTTATTTAGAGTAATTATAATTATTACAAGTAATTGTATTTAGGGTTATTTTGGTATTTATAATTAGATTAAGGTTTTCTAGATGTTTCTTTGATATGTTATAGATATGCAAGTAAGATTCATTATTATTCAAAGTTGAATTATGAATTGATAAACATGTGTACTTAGGGGTTGTTAGCTGATAAGTGACCAAAATGGTAATTTAATCCCACAAACAATATTTTGTTAGTATATAATTAATGCTTAAAATGTGGATGAATAATATTTAATTTGTCTTTTGTTGGGAAGAAGAAAAATATGAAAAAAAAAGTAAAAAAAATGTGGAAGAAGTTAATTAAAGATCATAGTGGAAGACGAGAAAGATTTAAAAATGCATCAAATTTATTGAATGATAAGCTAGTTGAGTTGGTAAAGACTTAGTCTTCAAAGTCCTAACATGTCCACTAGATTCTTTTATCAATTTTCATGCGAGAGAGAAAGAGACTCCAATTACATGTTCTTTCTCGTAATTCAAACACAATTCCTTCTTTCTTTTAATTAAAATCCTAATTAAACTCAAAATTATTTTTTTCCAATCATAATTTCCTCTATAAAATGTAAAGAATATAAAGATTAGAGAGAGAAAATGGCCAACTATTTTCTTCCTCCACATACTTAGGCCTGTCAATAGATCGAATTTGTAGCCGAATCCGATCCGTTTAGTCAGATATGGATTGAGATTTATGATCTTTATATCCAAATTCGATCCGAACCCGTTAGGCCTTTGATTAACAAATCAGATATGGATTTATGCCAATCCAATTCGTTTGTAATACGATCCGATCCAAAATACACATTTATGCTTAAATTGATTATATTTATATTTACGGCATTATTATAAATACACTCATAAAAAATAAATATAACCTAAAAAGTGTTAAATAATTTCTTGTTACAAGAATATAATAAATTTGACTATTAATAAGTTTAACTTTTATGTTAATTTAATTATTTTTTATATATTTACAAACTAATTATTATATAATTAAAATTTTAAATAGATTGGATATAATCCGATTCGAACAAATTTAAATATGCATCGATATTTTAGTAATTCGTTACATGATCCGATTCGGAACCGATCCGAATTTTTTTTCAAATACGAATTTAAATTCACCTTGATCATCCAAATCCAATCTGTTGACAGGCTTACACATACTAATTGTCGTGCAGCCAAAGTATTGAAAGTGAATGATTGGACAGCGTTAAAATTGTGTGATACATGCCAATTTGAGCATCATAATCAGGGAAACTTTCTAATTTTTTATAATTTGTATTCAAATACGTCAATTTTAGTTTTAATGATGAATTATTATTTTATTTACTTGTGTTATTTAATTAATATGTCTAGTTAAATTCTCTTTCAAATAGGAGGAATGATGAAACCATTATGGATGCAATATGCAAAATTTAATTATAATTAATTTTTAATTATTTGCTTGAATTAAAATAAAATTTTAAATTATCATTATTATAATGTATGTTTTCTATATAGTACTTTAATTGTTTTTAAATAAAGAAAATATTTCTTGTGATCACCATAATTAGGGATACATACATTGTAACACCCCTGCCTTAATATACAGGATAACACCCGTAATTAAGACCCGGAGTGTCACTAACCCATCTTAGTAGGACTAAGACATGTGTATACGAAGAATATAGATCAAGCACAATTATGTATACTAAGCAACGACAAGCATGGTATGCAAAAATGATGTTATAACTGATAAACATTCATCATACATATACATGGCCAACCATATGAACAACAAAAATATACAAACAATCTTCGGGTTAGCCGTGGCTTCCCGGGCAAACATAGTTATTACAAAAATGAACCATAGTATCAGAGGCTTCTACTTCATCCCTGAACTCGTCGTCTTTTTGTCCCCCTGGGCCTCGTGAGTACCTGTAATAGTTTTAGAAAACGGGGTGAGCTACATGTTTAGTAGGGGTAACAATAACAAAAGTAACAAGTATAAAACTCATTTTTCATTTAGAACCATGTATTCAGTAAATAATGCATGTATATGCCAATGTAGGTTACCTCCCTTGTGTCTACCATAGAACCACATAGCCAGGATACATCAATTACGAACCAGAGCGTAACAAGGGCCTGACCGCCCAAGAGAAAAATCCGATAGTGTTCATAGATTGGCCCATTGGCCTCACAGAGTTTTATAAGATCATAACCGATTTAGACCACAAGTCCATCCCATAGTATCAGAACAACAAAACCATTAGTGTCTTACCGTTGTCTAGATTTTCAGGCTACACATCACTGGCTCTAGACAACCGACGCGTTGCTGCCCTCCGGAGGTTTAGGAATTTTCAACTCAAGGGCACCAGGCCCCACTTATTTTCTATCCTGGTAGGCACCAACCAATACAAAATCCCTTCATAATCGAAGGGACATAATCGAATCATATCCGGATCCATACTAGGATCATATCATATCCAGAATAATATCATGATCATACGAGCTTTCACCATCATTACCATCAATATGAGAGATACGCCTCACCTATCGAGCCATAAGAATAGTACACATATGCCAATAGTCTCCAAGCGATTGGTTGACACAATGATAATATGTATGATATGTAAAGCATGTTATTTCATAAATACCAAGCAATTTATGCCATATCCACTCCCATAAATCTCATACCATATCCCTTGGTATGTATAAACCATTAACGATTTCCTTTTATCCGAAACAACATGTACACCACCAAGGGATACCACATATCGATTAAATAACACTTTTTAGCAAGTGTATATGATATATCTTGCATCAAATCATTCAATCACAGCTTTATAAATCATAAAAAAACATGAACACTTTTATTTTCAAGTTTCTCAAATAAATAATAATCAAGAACAACGATTCTTGAATAATAAAAGCATAATATCAAGTTTTGAAAGTCATAGAACCCCTACCTCGAGTTATGAGCGAGAAAGAAGAAAGAAACTTGATGATCCAAGCCATTCCCAAAAGATTCCCAATGAAGAAGATCGTGAATAGTAGGCTAAGAGAAGATTTTGATGATTTGAAACATAAATCTTCAATCTAAAGCGAAAACAAACAAAGATCGCTTAATAACTTCTCTATTTCTCTCTCTAAAAACCTCTAGAAGTGTGGCTCGAAAATGAGTGAAAAGGGGGACAAAACTGACTTTAAATGGGTTAAGTCGGTGCTCAGTTCCGTATGGCAGACCGGTATGCCAAAATCAGTGTACCAGTTCGCAGTGTAAAATTTCCCCAACTTTTATACGCCGGACCGGTACGGCAAAAATTGCATACCGACCCGCAGTCTAATTTTTCCCCAAAAATGCAGATGCTAAACCGGTATGCCAAAACACCCATACTGTTTCGCGAGTAAACTTTCTCCCATCTTGTTTTGGCCATAACTTCTCACTAGGAACTCCGATTGAGATGTTCTTTATATCCACGAAAAGGTAATTCCGAGATCTACAATTTACGAACAGAGCTTTTCTCCAAATTATGGACAGATAATTTTCAAAAATAACAAATACCACACCATATCCAATCAAAATAACATAATTAATATTAACATAATACAGGATGTTACATACATATTTTTATTTACATTAGTTTTAAAGAAAGAATAATGGTGATTTTGATAGTAGAGATGAATATTAAAATATAATTAGGTGCTTTTTATTTATGTCCATGGTGGTAAATTATCTTTCCTTGGAATTTATTTATATTGATTACTTGCTTTCTTTAATTTAATTAGTTTAGTTTAATTTTTAGTTTCATGATTTTGATAATTTTAAAATCAAAATTCAAAATTTATTTTTAATCTCAATTTCTAAAATATTGAATTTCGACAATTTTTTCTATTTTTAAGGTATTAGTTTAGATTTGGATCAACTCCTACTTATTCGTTATACTAATTTTCGTTATACTAATTTAATTATTTTACGTAAAAGTAAGATTTTTATGTATTTAAGTGCAGAATAAAGCAACAACAAATAAATTTTAAAAATTATCCTTAAATCATTAACCATCGCTTGTGTGCATACCATCTTCCCTTTTCTATATCAAAAAGTGTACCAAAAAGGAGTGCACAAAATAAATTAGTTGCTCTCTAATTTAAAAAATAATTAAATAAAAATATACACATTAACTTTAATAGAACACTTAAATAGTCTAGTGTCTTTTTATAGAGATGGAAAACATAGCTATGTGAGGGCTCTCATCCATTTTCATGAAAAACGCAAAAGAAGTAGCTCCTGTTGGCCATTATCTATATTATAAAACACCATCTTTGACCAAATTTTTTTCTAAAACGCACAAGAATTTAATGATTAAAAATACACATATTATGGTGTGCATTAGTTCTACACCATTGGATGAGTTTTATATACACATCAAGATGTCACATCAAAGTTAAAACATTCATACCAATAATATACACACAATAAACTCTCACATACTAATAATTTTGTCTATATTAAAAATGACATAACTTAAAATAAAAAATTCAAAATTTAATATTTAAAATCTACTAATCAAGATCAATTAAACAAGATCCATCATGACTATATAATTATGTAAAACAAAATCAAGAAAAATTATTGTGTAACATTTAATGACGTACATTATTTGTTATGATATTATTGGTCATCCCAATTTGTCAGTTTTAGGACGTGCATTATGTAGTTGGATTATGATTAAAAAACTCTTTAAAAAATTAAAAACAAGCCAATCCAATTCGGTATACTTTTAGTTTTTTCAACATAAAGATATATTGAACTTACGTTTCAAATGTTTACAACGTTAGATTAGACTAGACAATGGGGTCAAAATGGACCGATTAATTTTATCGATTTAGATTCGTTACACGTTAATTTTTTTTATTTCACCATGCCAGATAGCACGGGTATACCCTAGTTAGTATATATATCAAAGTGAATGTCCAGACTTTTTTGTCTAAATGGGGTTGTTTTGAAAGTTATTTAGGTAAATGGGGTATTTTTCATCTTATATAGGAAAATAGGGTGGAGGGTAAAAACGCTGGTGGCACTCTCTATTTTACTCATAAAAACGCTACTGGCTCCAACGTTTTTTTTTAAAAAAAATTACATACGTAAAATCGTTGTTGGCAATGACGTTTCTACATGTAAAATCGCCAGTGGCAGTAGCGATTTTACATGTAAAAACGCCATTGGCACTAGCGCTTTTACCAAAAAAATTTTACTATTTGCTTGATTTTCTTTTAAATTTAGTTTTTCCATATCTTTGCTTTGCTTATTTTTTTTAAATTTGCTTGCTTGGTTTTTATTAAAAATTGAAATTTTCATTTAAAGTTATGACATTTAAATTACAAATAAAATTATTAGTGAGTGAGTAAGAGTTTATTGTGTGTAAATTGTTGGTGTAAGAGTGTTATCTTTGAATTCTTGATCCTGATGGGTGTATAAAATTTATGTAATGTTGTACAATGCCTACTATAATAAAAACCAAGGCTTACTATAACATGCGAGTATAAAATTTAAATTGTTCAATACACATAACCAAATAATTTTTAATAATACAAATTTAACATAACTTAAAAAAGGTAGATGAAGAAATAAAACATTTAGATAAACCCGTTACACATAAATTTTCAGTGATAAAGACTGTTAAAGCTTAAAGGCTGTAAAAGTATTAATTAAAGTAGTAGTTGTCACATTGATAAAAGTGAGAAGCTTGCGTTTTTACGGTGGTTTCAAATGTGTTGTAAAATCAAGCATTAAGAAGCATGTGTTTCTATAGTGTTTTGAGGTAACCAGACACTGCTAGTTTTTCAGATAATCTACTATGCTAACAATAGGATGAGGTGAGCAAACACTACTACTCACACATTTTCAGATGATATACTATGCTAACAATACATCTAATATATATAGGAAAATATAATAGGATTACGGTTACTGACTACGCTCAGAAACGCGTAATTAATACACCCAAGTGCAGGTGATCAAGTTATAATATATTTACTTAGAAGTCCAAGGTCGAACCACAGGGAAGGATGGTAATCTTATTATTCTAGCTAAACTTTCAATAGGGGAAAAGAAGAAAAGAAAAATAAAATAAAGAAAAGATAATAAAAATTTTTAGAATAGGAAAGAATAGAATAAGAAATTAAATTTAAAACTTAAAAGAAAATAAATAAATAAATAAATAAAGCAAGGATAAAATAAGCAGCAACTAAAACAAGTGTCCAATAAATGGAAAAAGAGCGTTAGGGGTATCCATAACTATGACATTACAGATAGTATGACCAACCGATTCAAGAAATGACTGTGGACCTGACTGTGGACCTAACTGTGGACCTAAGTTCCTATTAACAATGAATGTCCTTAACTTACCAATTATTAAATACTAAAGTTCACGAGCATATCATGAGAAGTGCATGACAAGACTCATATAAGCTGCATGGAAATTTAGTTTTCAATAAGGGAACTTATAATATATTTATTTTTACAAAAAATGATTTTCACTTAGTAATGCTAGTGCGTGACAAAAACAAATTAAATTTAATCAATTTTAGTAAATATCAAAAGCTTAACTCATTTCTAAGATTTGATTATGCGTATGCATGACATACGTCAAAACCGTTCTTAAAAAGTCATTAAAAGCTAAAATTGGCACTATTTCGGTATCGATTTCGGAATGACACCAAAACAGCGCTCAAAGCTCCCAAATTACTTGGATAACTAACTCAGCTCAATAAGGGATAAGAACCGTTCTCTATTCAGCCTCGTTAGAGTTTTAGTACAAAAATTCGTAATTTGAGGTTTTTTGGTTCTTTTGTCGAATAATCGAGAAATGATCTTAAAAATTCATGTTTTTAACGCATGAAAAGTTACTATTTTTTTCCATATTTATTAATTGACGTATAACCAATAAGAAATTCAATTTACAATCACAATTGAATCATATACTCACACTAGTCCGTCATGCTTTCGCTACGGACCCCTAACTACTAAATTATGCTAGCATATTGATAAAAATTAAGCAAGATATGATAAATTCAATCACAAATTGACCAAACATATTTCTAAAATTTAATTGAATAAGCATGCAAAATTTCACAGCAATTAAAACTAAGGAGCGATTAATAAATAAATAAAAATGGTTTAAACAAATTTCGAAAAAATAGCACACTGGCAGTCACGAAAATCGCCTACTGTCCTCAGGAAATTTCGGAATTTAGATCCCCAAAACAGTAAGCTTTTGTATAAAATTTGATTGCGGTCGTTTTGATAGGTGGATCATCAAAATCGGCCAAGAAACGAGCAAGTTATGATTAAAATAAGAAAACACATATTTTTAGGGTTCTACGCGAGATTCTACAAAAAAAATCTAATAAAAATTATAAATTAAGCATGGATTTCAATCAGCAATCACATTCAAACACATAATTAACTAACAATATATAAGCATTAATTGAAATAAATTAAAAATAAAATTAAAAGAACATAAAACTTACAGTTACGCAGTTATTGAAGAACTGTAATGGGATTCGCTCAAACTCAAATTGAAATAGAATTATATGTTGTTTCTTCTTCAATACAAGCCATAAACCAAATGAAAATATCTCTCTCTAGTTACGCAAGGAAATTTGGAATTATTGAAGAACAATAATGGTGATTGTTCTCTTACTCAAAAAAATAGCATGACGGCTGTTCTTCTCTACTCAAAAAAAATAGAATGGAATGACGACTGTTCTTCTAAAATTAACCTAAAACCTACAATATTATCGACATTAATTTTTTTTTTCAAAATTCAAAAATTAAACTAAATAATAAAATAAAATAAATAATAATAAAGATAATAATCCAAAAGATATTTTTAGCTTTGTCGTCTATCAAGTTGTTGGCTCGAGAGACTAAGGTGTTGGCCGCGGGATTCGAACACTGGACTAAGCATGAGTAGAGAGCTGGTCACTTTGCCATCTAGGCTAAGGACCCCATTTGATAAATATTTGCATCATAAATTTAGGTATTATTTCGCGCTCAAACTCAATCTACTGGTGCACTGATTGTATTTCTGCCATAACTTTGTACTCTGAACTCCAATTGATACAAGGTTTTCTCCTACGCATAGATAACTCAGATCTCTACAACTTCTATTTCTGGAGTTTTCTTTAAATTCTGCACGGATAAATACCATAAATTACCAGAACAGAGGCAATGCCCGCAGTGAATCTCTTCTTCATTCAAAAATTTCTCGGTTTGATTCAAATGACTCTTCTTTGCTTGGGACTGCTCTATTGGATTCTCTTAGTCTCTTCCATCAACTTCCTTCATGCTTGAGCTTGAAATTTGCTTTCGGTTCACTTCTTGAACTCAATTCAGTTTCGAATTTGACCGGCAATGACTAACTTTGGGGGAATTTGCTTCTAGATTCGTTCTTGTTCATTTTTAACCTGTAAAAAGGTTATAATGCACTAGAAACAAACATACTATCCTATTTCATGATTAAAGCTCAATTCTTATCAATTTAGGATAATTAAAATCAAATTCATGCATATTAAGCCACCTAAATACATATAAAAATGCAATATTTTGGCTTAATCAGTTACGCTGGTCAAAAAATGGAAAAATTGCACTATGCAGTCCCGTGAATGGTTTAACATATTTAAATTAGTAGTTAATGCTTTTTACAGTGAGTGGTCATATCATGTCTTCTTAATGCAGTGAGAGGTCAAATCTCATTTATCGCAAGAGTAATTCATCAAATCACTATTGAAAACACATATAAAAAAATGTGTATGCACTTTAAGTATAGAACACGCATTCAGTAGATGAACTACATTTTTTTCATTAAATAAAAACTTAATACATAAATAGACACGAATACTTTTATAGAAGTGTCCATGGGTACAAAATGCATAAAATAAAACCATTACACATGAAAAACACTGAAACATAAATACACATTAACTTAAATATTAAATAGTAGATCATCTGATAATAGGATAAACTAAATATCAATTAAGAGTGCTCTGAAGGAATCTCCAGTATATCTTGTAGGGAAACGTTACACCTTCTTCCACTAAGTACATGAGATCGGCATGTTCTTCCTATAGGAATGAAAGGTTAAGTACATTAAGCGTTAAAGTACGGTAAAAATAAACATCAACTAAATTTTAATAAAATATAATTGTTAAAACAATCTTTACCATTTTCCTCTCAACTTTGCTGTGGAATTTTGCGAGATAGTGTGCCCTATTTTCAGGATAATCAATCATAAATTTGGGATGAGGGTTATGTATTTCCTTGTCATTGTAAAAGCGGTTCCATTTCTTAACCGCCGGCTCAACCTTTGCCCACAGTTGAACATGTTCTTCAACAGTCACAACCCTGTTCTTACATAAAGAGCTCTCTTTCTTAGGTTCTGTATTAAAAATTGCAGCCATTTGCTCCCATGTTTGAGGGTTATCTCGCTCACACCAGGTATCATCACGGGTCATTTGTTTCCAAACAAGGTATAGGTTAATTTCGTCACAGTATGAGAAGCCATCAGGGTTGATGTTTGAGCTCGAAGATGCCATTTTTAAAATGAGTGATAGAAAATATGAGTATGTAAAAAAACAAGTTTGATATGGTGCTTATATAATTTCTACATTACATGCATTGATACAGCTAGACGACATGATAATACACTGCAAAGTAATAATGATTTGACATAGCACTGATTTTTGCAGTCATTGATACAAGTGCATGAATTGAAAACACATTACAAAGTAATGATAATACGACTATTCACTGAAGTTTTAAGTCATTGAGGCTAGATGGTCTTAATAGGGTAAAGCTTAGGCTTACTGAAATTTTCAATCATTGATATTGTTTCACTTAAGCCATTGGGTAATTGCTTCACAAAGGCATACAATTAATATGTGGTGTAATAGTTAATGGTAAAGTTGAAATGTTAAACGATTATAACTTTAAAAGATTAAAATAATTAATCAGTAATTTTACATTTTGACAGAGTTTCTTTTGTTATATAGCATTATGAGACTTTTTGCCCTGTTTGACGAATATGTAAAACAACATAACACATACATATATATCCCAAAATATTATATACGTGTTCAACAAATATCTACTATATACAAATATTTACATATAGAATATCAACCACTAAAATGTCTACTAAGTACCACAAGCTGGTTTTTTCCTTTTTCTTTTGGGCCTTCCATTTCCATCGTCATCCACAATTACATGTGCGTCTACAGTTTCATCTTTGCCCTTGCCTCTACCCCTGCCTCTCTCAACTGGCACAATAGTCATGTCCAGTTCTCTAGCCACGCCTCTTCCTCTGCCACTAATAACTGTAGTAGTATCTATATGCTCAAGTGTGTGTGAAAAAGTCGGTTCTATTGGAGCCATATGTCTGGGGGTATGAGGTGATCTAAATGATGGTAAATATTGGTCGTAAGGTGAAACTGGAGAAAATGACGTCAACATGGACAAAAATAAAGAACTATACTCATCTTCTGATAAACTATCAGAAGGTGGTGGATATGTGGTGGGAGGTGGTCGAGCTGTCGAGGGCGTGGTGGAGATGTAGTGGGGGGTGGTCGAGCTGTCGGGGGTGGTGGAAATGTGGGGGGTGGTGATGTGGTGGGACCTGGTGGATATGTGGCGAGACGTGGTCGAGATGTAGGGAGAGGTGGTCGAGAAGTGGTAGGAGGTGGGGGAAGGTGGATATACGGTGGGGCGTGTCCGATATGTGATGGAGGGGAGGCGTGTCCGAGATGCGGTGGGGGTGGTCGATATGTGGTGAAGCATGCTCGAGATATGGTAGTATATGGTCGAAATGCTATAAGAGGTGCTCGAGGGGTGGTGGGCCGTGGTGGACATGAGGTGGGGGTGGTGGAGAGGTGATGGGGGTGATGGAGATATGATAGTATGTGGCGGAGAGGTGATGAGGGTGATGGAGATATGATAGGGGGTGGCGGAGAGGTGGTAGGGGATGGTGGATATATGATGGGAGGTGGTGGATATATAATAGTATGTGGTGGAGAGGCGGTGGGGGCTGGTGGAGATATGATGGTGGTGGCGGAGAGGTGGTGGGGGTTGGTGGAGATATAATGGGAGGTGGTGGGGATATAATGGGAGGCGGTGGGAGATAGTGTAGATATGATGGGAGGTGGTGGAGAGGCGGTGTAGGAAGATGGATATATAATATGAGGTGGTGGGGATGTGGGTGGACTTGTATGGGACGAAGAGGCATCTGGCTAAGTAGGGCCGGTAGAGATGTGATGAGACGAAGAGGCGTCTAGATGAGTAGTGGCCGTAATTGTACGTCTTTTCCTCACTGCACGTGCACGAGGACATGGCATCGAGACCGGTATAGGCTCTCGCACCTCAAGTGGGTCAATCGTAAGGCGAAACTCTTGTCGCACAGCAACAAGCATGCTATGTGACAAGTCTGATATCTCCTCTAGCGTGGGATCTCCTGTTGTTGACCGGACATGATGTCTCTATGCCAAAACATATATTCTTGCAAGCACGTCCCCCTGTTCCATGAAAACACAACTTATCATTAGAAGAATAGAAAGAAATGTAGGAATAAATTATATATTTTTGTAACTTAAATTAATATTAACGTACGAATGTCTCCAACGCAGTTGCGACGGGCTCAGGGCCGAAATCAGGTGGCCGCTCTTGTGGGGGACTCATGAAATGACGTGTGATAGTCCGAAACTAAACTATAAAGGGGTCGTCGTAATTGATTGGGTCTTCTAACGCAGGCGGGTTAACTACATGATCATGCCGCCTGTCCCAGTAATCAATGTAGTCATGATGTGTCTGCGTCCAATCACATGGTTCCCTTCGGGACCTCCCCCTCATGTCCATATCGTGAAGCTGCGAAGTAGTATCAAATGTGTCTGGGATGGCCTGTTGTAAACCAAACTGACACATCACACGATCTAGAAGATGCTACTCCACAATCTTGAAACAAATTAGGGGAGAACGTGTCCGCCAAATATCTTCACCAATTCGACAATATCGAGGCAATTATGTGAATACATGAGCTGTATATGGCTGCCATATCACTTGTAAAATTTTTCATATGTATGATTAGTACTTGAAGAATAATAATAAAATTTAACGCTTTTTATCAAATTATAAGGAAATTTCGGCAAAGTTTCGTTTGTTTTTAATACAATTCCATAATTTCTAATACACCTGTTTAACACGTCCACTAAAAAATATCATCCATAATTTCCGATATCATAATTGTGTCTTAACAACTGTCCATATCTTCAAAAGTACATATTTGTAAGAAAATTTCGGCAGAGTTCTGTTTGTATTTATAACAGTCCAACAATTTTAAATATACCTATTCAACAAATTATTTCAAAATCAACATACATCCAATCATATTTTTGCAATCAACTACATAATTGTTTCTTAACAACAATCCATATATTCTAAGATATCATTAATCCAATCACATAAGTATAATCTTAAAACCTCAATAACAACAGTTGCACATATATATGATTTTGTATCAAATGATTTTGACAAAATTGCACCCATATGTATAAACTTTTTAAGCAATACCTACTTTACCTGCATACAGTTTAACTAGTCTCTATAGTGGCCCAATACTTGTGTCGGGGTGCAATTAAGTAACAATCTCGTTCGCCACCTATACGAAATCAAGAATACATTAAGTATATGCTAAAAAGTTGACAATCAGTAACATACTTGTTATATATTTCATACCTGGCTCCATGAAGTGCTCCATCAATCTCATTAACAATTTCTTCAGCTATAATTGCTGTGCCAACCCGTCGTAGTCGAATATGCGACATTCGCTCCCAATCCCATAGTTAGCAAACACGACATAAAAAATTCTCTAAGTTATGTTATTTAAATAAATATTATAATGTAATTTAATGAATTCAATGTAGACCTGTAATAGTATAAGGAGACCCGCAATCTATTTCGATTTTCTACGTGATGCTCGGGACATCTCTTTATACAAAATAACAAGTGCCGCACTCCTCCAATTGTACTGTCCCGCCACATGTAAATCTTCGACGAGCGGGAGTAATGAAATTCTGACAAATGTGGTCTATTTATCGCCCAATATACATCCCCCGAGCGAGTGAAGAATCCATGCCCGAGCATATCACTCTACGGTAGCATTTTCGGCCCCATTGTCAGGTACCTCCCGGAATGTATTAGTTAACCATGAAAGTTTTAGTTTTGATTTCTTCAGAGAAGCAGCACCAGGCCGGACGCCTAGTACACGCTTGCAAATGTCAGTAGGATCTCCAACCAATGGTGGTGTGGTAACAGCATGCCCATCGATTGGCAATCCTAGTAGTATGGCGACATCCTGTAGAGTGATAGTACACTCTCCAACCGGGAGATGAAAAGTATGGGTCTCCTGTTTCCATCGCTCTACTAACGGCGTAATTAAAGCGTGATCATACTTTATATATCCAACACGATAGAGTCCGTAAAATCCTGCTCGTAATAGTAAATGCTACACTCTATCGAGTAAAATAATCGGTCATCCATCTTGGCACTTAAAATTAATGTCGTTTCGTCGTGGCTCTAATAAACCAGGGTCCTGCCCTTCCCAAATAGCAGATGATCTATGTTGATCCTGTAGATATAATCACGATGGTCATCAGGACTTGGATCCATCTATAAAAACCTATAATAAACAAGTATATATATTATATGCTTAATCATAAACAAATTATCGCTTCATTAAACTTATAGTAATATACTTAAGCATTTTAATATAGGCTGACAGTCATAAACAAAGTATATAAAGTTAATACTATTATAATATTAAAAGTCATAATACAAAGTTACGTGAAAAAGATAATAATTAAACTCAAATATTACATTACATCATAAGATACGAAACAAACACCACGTAATAAGTCATTAATAGCTACATTACATATCGTTTTAATAATTGCAAAATGAAAATACGAAAATAAGACTTCAATTTTTCTTATTCCGGCCACAGCTGTGTCGATTATGTCCGGCTTTCCCACATATCCCACAATGGTTAGTTCGCCAACGATCGCTTATGTCCATCTCGTTACGAATACGCCTTAACGGACAACCCTTCTCTCGTAACATAACAGGATTAGGGATCAAGACATTGGGGGTGATGGGATTAATGCATTCCAGTACTCCATTGGCAAAGCAGGATTCATTGCAGAAGCATAAGTAGCCACATAAGCCTCGAGAGACAAAACAAGATCAATTAAATACTTTGGCTCCAGTCTTAAATCAACACACACCGCCATGACATAAGAACAATGATACTTATAAACAGACCACCTCCCGCAGCTGCACGTGCGTTCCTTAATGTTGACATTTTTAACTTTACCTTTAGCTGATGTGACTGCCACTGATCCCTCGGACATATTATGCCTAAAGACACAGTATTTTTAGACTTTATTTTGAAGTTTTGCAAATCTAATCGCCATGATCGGGATATGTTCCAACTCAGAATTGTTATGCCTCTCTACGCCTTCATGTCTTAGTTGACAAAAGTAACTAACTTGACGGTGGAATATAAGCTTCACGAGCGGTGACAGGCAAATATCTCACTCCTAGTAAAACCCCATTGAATACTTCTAAAATGTTTGTCGAGTTAATCCCATATCGGTGCCCTCTATCATAAACAAAAGTCCACTTTTCGAGTGGAATCTCGTTTAGCCACTTCCATGATTTTTTTCTTTTATTCGGTTGAAGTTCATCATACTCTTTGATCCAGTTCATATAGTATTCGAATTTGGATAACTGGTAAGCAGTAATAACCTTCCACATAAGTAACCTTAACGTTCGATCCGGTTTGTATTTGCTTGTGAAGTTACTATGAATGTGGCGTATGCAAAAGCGATGATATATTTTCGGCTCTTGAAATTGAGCATCGAAATTGATTACTGTTAATATACCCTTGTGACGATAAAAAAGCAAGCATATTCCTTCTCGCCCTTTAACAACATAATGCCAAACCCGCTTTAGAAAGCAATTCCAAGTCTCGTAACTTTCTTCCTCTCCATATTCGAATGCAAGCGGAAAAATACCCTCATTTGCATCCATTGCCATTGCAATAAATAACTTCCCATTGTACTTACCCCAAAGATGTGTCGCGTCAAAACTAATAATAGGATGACAATGCACAAAACCTTCAATTGAACCGCTAAAGGCCCAAAAGTTCTTATCAAAAACACAATAACTCTCATCACATTGGTTGCTTCTCAATTCATGGATCGTCCTTTTATTGTGATACGTAATAGCTGCCAAATATCTTGGCATTAGCGCATAAGACTCTTTCCAATCACCAAATAAAGTCTCAATGGCCTTCTGCTTTGCATTCCATGCTTTCTAATAAGATACCTTATAGCCGTATTAATCCTTAATGAATACAACAATAACCCCGATCCTAAGGGCGGGATCGACCTCCACCATGTGCATTATTTTGCTTGCAATGAAACGCAGTCAAGATGTTTGTGACTTTGTTTCAAATAATCAAATCTACATGTATGGGGTCCCTCGTACTTGGTTATTTCAAATTGCTCGTGTTTTTTCTTCTTCCTACATCACGAAGACACCATTTGCATCCTTTTTCATGTAATTTGCACCTAATTGCCCATATATCTGTCTTAGATTCATCAACAATATATTCATTTGAATTCTTGATTGCGAACAATTTAATAGCAATTTTTAAGTCTATTTTCGTTTAAAAAATTAGCCCTTTTTTAAGTTCATTTTCATCCATAGTCTGATCTTCTATTAAGACCTCCTCGTCCACACTTGTAACATTAAATCGGGTGTAGAATGACGGCACATCATCATTAACCTACCCAATCTTAATCGGTTCTTCCTCTTCATCACCTTCATTATTACTTAAATCGTGCATAACATCAAATTAAGAGTCCAAGTCCTCTTTAGATTAGTATTCTGCATCCGATACATAATTTATACCACCTCCGGCCCCAAGCATGGACTCGGGTTTAGGCTTACGTGATTTCTGATCTTTCTTACTAGTGCCACAAAAACTGTAGTTTTTTGAAGGTCGCGAACTAGAACCAAAAAAAGAAATAAGGCAGCCCTCATTGATAGGGTCATTAAACTCCTGATGTTGTAATGGATCAATGGACAAAGGGGTACATTGTGCTGACAGTGGTGATCCACACGGTCCGGATAATCGCAAATTTTTGCCAATAGGATACACATCGTAATTGAAATCAACTTTCACAATATACAAATTAATTGCATTAACGGGGGTATTGTAAATAGTTATCATTACAAATTCCATACTTCCATCATCTATAATTTCATGGAGAAAGTAATTCCAAGTAGTTATGGATACTAAAAATGGACATATACAAGTCATCTTCAACATGGACTGTATGCGGTCAATATCCATAGCAAAAAATACTTTACCTACTAATTCGGAGTAAGTACTGCTTTTGTCTAGGATAATGCCCCGCTTTCATATGGTTTATTGTATGTCCAACCTTAGTCCCCATTAATTATATTGTCGCCCGAATAAAGCAGAAAACAAAAACGTCTGCTTCCCATTATCCACCTTCAAGACAATAAGCCAGTTTAGTTTATTTTCAATGAAAATAACTGAAACCAAGCAACTATGGAGTTATGGGATTTACTTTAAAGGTTGGTGGTGGCCGTGGACCAAGATTTTTCCTTTAATAAATATTTTTGGAGTTTATCTTAGTTGAATATTTTTATCATTTCACAATTGTACTGAAACAAACTATATCTATCCACAATCACTTTTTTATTGATTTAAAAAAAAAATAAGGCATACAGAGCTACTAAAAAGAAAAGATTCACAGCTATCAAGAGCTCTAGATGCCCTATCCTACAATCCTATTAGAAATATGATATATGATTTGCAAATCCTCAACTAAATTTATCAAGAGCCTTAAGTTATTATTACACGCGACGATTATAGTAAGTTTATACATTCATTATTATACATAAGTAAATTTAGCTATTAACGCGCTCATGCTGTGGTCAACCATGGGCTACGGATGCTTTTATTGCCAAAATAATTATTTATATTGTCAAAACAATATACAATTTTAGAAATATATTGTACAACTTCTCAAAGTAATACTATACCCCTAACAAATACAATATTGCTTTTGACAATATGGCTATCTTGTAAATAAATTGTGATAAATGTTGCCTAATGAATCCAATAAAGATAAATAAAAATATAAACAATCTAGAAAAAAAATTTGATGTAAAGAATGTAATTAACAAATTATGAAACAATTTAGATTATTGATATATTTACCAATATTTCTAAAGCAGTTATCTCTTTAACATAATATAATACTGATTTGAGAAATTGTACTGATGCTTCTCAAGTTATACATTATCTGACTTTTGATAATAGTACCACTATATTGATATGAGTATATATGTCAAATTTCAAGACATTTATATCAATTTTTATCTATTTCATTAATTATGTTAGTAATAAAGAGCTTTTTTATTATGTTAGATTTTTTGTGATAATGTGATGAATGAATTTTTCCTCCTTTTTCTCTTGCAAATTCAAGCTTCACATAAATGTAGGCATCATACATCTCCCATTTTCTCAATGTAATAAAATTAGTTCAAAAAAAAATACAATATAGAGTTAATTCTTAACTTAAGAATTAAATCTACTTGAGCTAGAATCTCACAATGTCCCAGTTGTCACGTGCATTTCATGAAACAATGAGATACTGGTTTTACTAATTATAAGTAATTTATTTTATTTTATGTTTTTATTTTAAATTTATTGTTGAAATTGCAAGATATTGACCCACATAAGCCAACTGAAAGTGTTTTATTTTTGGGATAATAAATACAAACAAAAAATTGTACCCCTCTTTTCAGGTTTAAAAATGGTTGGTGCACTTTCATATTTATGAGAAAAATAACTTTCAATTGATAAAACCAATTACGATGACCCCTAAAAGGTATCAAAACCCAAACACACCACAAATTATATGAAGAGTAATATGTTAAAATTATATAAAATTCTAATGAATACATGAAAAATAATACATATTGAAAGCCTCATACATATGTTTATTTTGTCAACTCAATACACAACATAATTAAAATGAATTATATTTATAGCCTAATTAATACTTACATTAAAATATATTCAGTAGACTTTTTATGTTGAGGAACTTTTTTAAATGGTCCCCATTACGCATTCACATTCACAATTCTATTGATAACAAACATATATATATATAGAGAGAGTTTTTACCAATTTATAATCAACCAACGATTACAACTCTTAGCGAATATCACTATCAATACCTATATCAGCACTTATACCCATCAAATGCCCAATATCAAATCTTAAAATGACAGCTTATACCATAAACACAACAATATTAACAAACAATAAATGAGATTTAACAATTACCTTAGAGTAGATCTGGGTGTTTCCTAGCGGATGGGGAGAGGGAAGGCTCAACCACAGCAATAGGGGATATGCGGGGGGCTGGACGGTGAAGTGAGGCGTAGGGGAGGTGGGGCTGGGGCAGACGCCGATGAGGGAGACGGGCCAGTGGAGTGTACAGCGTGAGGGAGGGCAGAAATCGACGAAGGGGAGGTGGGGCAGATTGCGAGAAGAGAGGAGTGTGCGTTGGTGGGAATGTCGGTAAGGGTGAGGGTGTGTGTACACCAGTGAGAAGGAAATAGAGTAGTGGTGAGGGATCGGTGGAGTTGACGGCTAGTGGGACTTAAGGGAGCGACGAAGAAGTGAAGGGGGGGGGGGGGGGACGAGCGATTTTCCACGTAAAATTGCTGGTGGGACTAGCGAGTTTACACGTAAAATCACGTGTGCTACTGGCAATTTTACGTATAAAATCGTGTGTTCCATTGACGTCTTTACGGTGAATTTTTTCTTTTTCTTTTTTTAAATCACCAAAGGGACTAACGGTTTTTGAGTTAAAAACGTCAGTGGCACTAACGTTTTTATACACTACCCCTTTTTCCCAAATATCTTCAAAACTACCCCTATTCACTTAAATAAGTTTTATAACTACACCATTTATACAAAAAATTCAAATGTCCACCATTGAGTCTCAGGTAAACGGACCCCTTAAGTAATCTTAATCAAATGAGTTGTGCTTACGTCACATTTGCTGCATTATTGGATAACATCGTTCTTTAGAATTTATTTTCTTTTGAGAAAAAGAAATAACACCAGCCATCCTTTTCACTAGAATACAACAACAGAGCAGAACACAAATTATTTTATACAGGTCCTTGCAATTAATCGTTTACATTATTTGTAAAATAGATTTGGTCGGTTTTTAGAATATTTGAAGTCGATATTCCTTTCGAATTGAGAAATGGTGCTTATAATCTAATCTAACCTCATGCTAAAATCTCACAGCAAACATAATTTGACGTGAAAATATAAATTTGGCATATCAATATATCAATTAGTTAATTAAAATAATTAAAATAAAATGTGATATTTTTATGTTCACTTAGAATTATTGGACCCGGATGATCTTTGTTTCAGCAAACTGCATTTCAACGGTGAACAATCTGAGTTAATGTAAACAGGGAAAGATCAAAGTTTCTACGAACTTAATTGGCAAACATATACAATTATACATACAAGTAAGCCTAGTTTGGCTGGTTTTAATTTAAGCGCATTGCTATCCATTCGATTCGATTCGATAAAATTAAATTAAATTAAATTAAACAAAAGTATATATATATATATTATTATAGCCTGACCCTACTAATACTAACTTTCATGAAGAAAGTCAAAAGACAAATTTAACTTTAGCGATGAACCAACCTCGCCGGAAGTCCACTAGCGCATTAAATTTCAGAAGGTATATATACATACAATAAATAAAATTATTCTAATTTGTAACTGGAAGAAACTGGACTCAAGGTTTTGGTGAGTCCGTTAAAGGCATCATAACCTTTAGAACTAAAACCTAAGCAACCAAGCAGACCTTGCCTGTAAGGCAAAAACGTCTTCTTCTTCATCTCATCCGCCTGCGCTCTATTTTTAGTGTAATGCAGCTCGTGCGGCGATGGAGAAAATCGGCGTTTCGAGACACCGTTTACAGGTTTTCCGGTTACACATTTCTTTGCATTTTGCTGCTGCTTTTGCTTCTCCTTGTCGTCTCTCGAAGATGACGGAGTGAGAGACGGCGAATTTGTCTTTCTCCCTTTCGACGAGGAAGATAAAGTTATGGTATTCCAGAACTTCTCTCTGCTGTTTCCTCTACCTTCGCTCTTACTTCTGTACAGAAGATCCTTCAGAAATATCCATTTCTTCGAGTTCCGACCGGAAGATGAAGATCGCGATGAAGAAGCAGAACCACAAGGCGTCGAATCAATTGACGGTATATCGTTCTGTTTGTCTTTGTCGAACTTATCGCTATCTTCGAGTTCTAGTAACTCCGGCGTATAATTGTGTTTATGGCCTTCTTCGTACCACTGAAACTCTTCAACTCGCAGTGGAGACATAGATCTGGCTTTTCTGTGGAGAGATCTGTTTTTTGACCTCAGATCTCTTCCTCTTACAACACGTTCCTCGTAATCTGGGTGACATCTTCTGTTAATTCCTTTTTCATCTTCTTCGTCTTCACCGTCCTGATCCATCAACGGAGTCAAAATCTGAGGCCTCTGCAAGTGCGAAGAGAGTTTCATGGGCCGGATCTGGCCGTTAAAGAACAGCTCATCGGCCGAACTCATCGATCCATTGGCCGCTGGTCCGTTTGGCGAAAATCTAGAAGAAAACTCGAACTCAAACGATCCAGCTGAAGTCAACTTTTCCGTTGCTCCTAATGTCTTCGACTCCATAGAAGTCTGAGTTTTACACAAAACGAAGTGCATGGGACTCGCCGGAGCACTGAAGAAATAACCACCGGAGGACCCAGCTCCACCGCCACGGCCAGGGACTAGAAGGTGCGCTAACGTATGGAGTGGAGCATGAACTATCGATGTCTTCGCTGAGACAGTGAGTATCGGTAGAGATGCCACTGATGGTGTGAGGTTGTTCATCGCCGTTGTTAGAATTAGAGAGGAGCATTTTTGGTAGGAGAGAGAGGGGATGTGTGAAATGTGAATGTGTGGTGGGATTGAGTTTTGGGACTTGGGAGTGGTGAGGGGGAGGTTTGGATACCTGACTGACTGACTGACTGACTTGTTGGACAAGGAAAGGGCAATAAATTTTAGAGAGAGAGAGGAGAAAGAGAAAGCGCTCTGAGCGAGGAGGGAATGCATGTGTTATGGCAGGCGGGCTGTGCCCCCCTCTCCCTACTTCAGGACTCGTAATAATGTGTGAGAGTCCTGGTTAAACAACCGTGACGTCCCACAAAATTACCGAGGCTGCCCCCCTAAATTGACTTCTTTAATTTTACAATTAAAAAAATACTAATAATTTGCAGCTGTTGGCACTATCTTTATATTATTTATACCATCTTGCATAATATAAAAGTAAATATTTAATTTATCAATTTATATAAAATTGTATAGATAAAAAAATAAAAATATTTATCATGACACATGATATATTGGGAAAAAAAAATGAAAAGATTTACTCTAACATATGATATATCGGCCAAAGTATAACACAACGATTAAATTTTAAAAAGAATTATTTAGACACAATACATAATGTATTAGCTAAGTCTATAACATCTCATGACAAATTATGTGTTGGGAGAATTCAAAATTTGTTAGTAGCACTACACATTTTATGTTATGGAAAGGTCTTAATTTTATTTTTACACATGATGTATCGAGTAGTATATAAGTTTGTCAATATATAATTTTACCTTTTATTTATTTTTTTAGCTTACTTTTTTGATATATTTCATGGCGCAATGGGATAGCAAAAAACAAAAATTACCCTATTAGCTTATGGCCGGGATGGAGAATGTCTTACGTACTTCTTTTTTTTTCTGAGCCTTGGGTACGTTAAAGTTAGGTTTTTTATTTTTTTAACATTTTACTCTAATTTAGAGTTTCATGTGATAGTTTGAGAGCATCAATAATTACACTATAGAAAAAGTTTATGAGTTTTAAGGGAGGAAATTGTTTGGTTGCTCTCTTTTTATTTTTTCTCAAAATTTTAAAAACTCAACTCAAAACAAATTCTACTTTCACACATCTCAAAATTTATTTCACTTTATTTTTTCTCTTTTAAAACACCATAACTTTAAATTCAAAAATCAAAATTAAATAAGAAATATATTTTAAGGGAGATCTAAAAAATATATTTATTGTTTTTATTTATAAATTTTTGTTTGTTTGCCTTCTTTGTTGCTCTCATGTATATGTTATTATTTTAGAAAGATTATTATGTTTTTTATTTTTTCATTGAATTAGTAATGTCAAAATTTCCCGTTTTTAAAAATTCTAATTTGTAAACATTGTAAATTGATAAATCATGTTTTCAAACAAATTTTATTTTTTGTCAGTGAATTTGTATGATAGTTTTTTCACACATCATTTTTTTGTTTAATATCTTAAGAATTAAATTTATAAAATTTATTTCACTTTATTTTCAGAATTAAGTCTCTAGTAAAATTTATAAATTGATTTAAAAAAAATTTTAAAACACTATTTGTTTTAACTAGAAATTATAACTTTAAATACCAAAAATCAAATTTTTTTGAATGAAGGGCCTATTTTTAATTGGTAATAGTGTAAGAATTTTGTTTTAATTAAATAAGAATAAATTTAAATATATATTTAAAACATACTCGAAATTTACACAAAAAATATCGAGATCAGTAAAATAAAAAATATATTTATTGTTTTTATTTATAAGATTTTTGTTTGCACTAAAAATATCGCTGGACTTAAGCCTTCTTTGTTAGGTCCAAATTTCGTCCACATATTTTAATGCATGTATTTTTTATATGTTATTATTTTGAAAAAAAAAGACACAGTCATATTATCAATAAAATAAAAAAAGCCCTTTATTTAAAAAATTATTATTATGAAAATCTTTCTCTAATAAACCCTTTTTTTTTTTATTTAATTTTTGTACAAAGAACTCATATTTAACAAAGGGATGTACCAATTTCATAATTTGGTTTTACAATAAGCCCATAATATTACATTGAATTAGTAATGACAAACATACCCCTAAAATAATCATCTTATAATCCTTTCAAACATTTCAAGAAAGAAAGAAAATAATTTGAGTCCTGAAGGAAGAACCCTTCTTCCATATCTTTAGAAAATATACTTCTTTTATTTCTTTTCTCTTTCTCTCTCATAAATTATCAGTGGTTGATTTAATTTGTTTTCCCTAATTATCTCTCTGTTTTTTGTTTCTTCCATTGTAAAACATATAAATTGATAACCGTTGGATCATATATGTTCGGAAGACAAAGTTCATGCGCGAAAAATTAAGACGATAGGTCGTTTTGCTACAAAAAATCGACAGCCCAACGGGTGTTATGTGATTTTGTTTTTTTTGATCCCTATATATATCTAAATAAATTAAGTAGAGTGATCTCATCAATTTTGTTGTTCTCTGTTTTGTTTGTATGATAGTTTGTTGTTTTTATTCTGGTTGTTGTTCTGAATCATGAAACCTTCTGGTTGCTTCCAGGGGGTCCATCACCTTTTGGTGTTCCAGGGGGTCTGCATAGCACCTTTTTTGTACTAAATACATTTAACCTTCTGGTGGCTGTATCTTACCTCCTGATTGTGGTGAATTAACCTTCTGGTGGCTGTCCATTTATACCTTTTGGTGGCTGTCTAGTTTATATGCAGGGGGTGCAACTCACCTTCTGGTTTTCACAATCACGCATTAAAATTAAATAATTCTAAAATAATTTAGGAATTTTATCTATCTATCTATCTATATATCTATCTATCTATCTATCTATCTATCTATCTATCTATCTATCTATCTATCTATCTATCTATCTATCTATCTATCAATCAAATTAAGATCTTCTTTATCATTTTAACTAGTAAAACCCTCTTCTCTCTCTCTCTCTCTCTCTCTTTATTTCCCTCTGGCGGTTAGCGGTGTTGCTTCCAATTGAACACTACTACTCTTTTCCTTCAAAACAAAAGTCTTCCTTAACATTACATCATTTAACCAAAGAAGAAGAGAAATGGAGTGTCTTTTTTGTAATCTAATTAATACCTATATAATTTTATTATTATTAGAATGAGCCCTTGTGCCCAATTACCTCTTTTTTTTATTTGTTTTAAAAAGTGAGTAGTTGTTTTCAATAAAAAAAGAAAGAAAGCCAGTAGTTTGTTTAGCGCTATTTTGGCATTTCTTGAAAATAATGGGTGAAGGTAAAAGGGTAATTTGTGAAAATGTGGAGGGAGGGGCGATAAAAAAGAAAATATTTAATAACATCAATTATAATATTATATATATATTATCATAAATTTAATGTAGTTGTAAAAAAACAGTAATTCATATAATCGATAAGAAAAAATTATATATATATAGGGGCGGAACGTGGGGGCCAGGTGGGGCCATGGCCCCAGACTTTTTAAAATATAAGAGAGTTAGGGGTTTATAACATCTATGGTTGTAATATTAATTAAAGAAGCAGCGTTTGGTGAGGGCGAGCCCTATTTTTGTGCTGGGGGCGGCTTTGTGTAATTATTATATATTATATATATATTATCGTGTAAATGTGTAATATATATAATTTTTTTTTATTTCTTCTTAAATGTCTTCACTAGTATATTTTTATTTATTTATTTATTTTTGCCTTCATTTTTTTTATTATATAAAAAAACAGATATATAATTAATTTAATTCATATAATCAGAATGGAGAAGTATTTTAGTAAAAAATTGGTTTGTAAACATAATAAGAAAAATTTTTTTTTTAGCCCCCTTATATCCGCCATATATATATAATTAGGGTTATGGTAATGTGTATTTTAAGAATATGTATTAAGTATTTATTTTTAAAAATAATTAACTTACAACATATATTAAATATGATACAAATTTTTATATAAAAATTTATTATTTTATTTATTATATTTTTAATATATATTTTAAAAACACATTTTATTATTTTTTATATAATTATTACATGGAATATTTTCTTGCCATGAAGAAAAAGATGGCACGTTTCATGGGGTTAGGTAGTTTGGTTTAACTGCAAGTGATAATAAAAACGAGAATCATCTTCACAACTTTGAGGGAGACGTGGCGGCACGTGCTTGGGTTGGACTCCCCACGCGTCTGCCCATTCTTTAATTTCCCTTACTCTGCTGACTTCTCCCCTTAATTTATTAGCAACTGGTATCTGTCCTTCAAAGAAAAATGAAACTCAAGGCAAATTTGTTAACGAGCGCTATAACTTTTTTTTTTTTTTAAATAATTTATACTTCGAGAAATTCAAACACAAAATTTATTATTAAATATACTATTTTCTCGTACGAATTTAGTGAATCACGACCATCTCATAGGGGGGCGAGAGATTTTTGATAGGGGCAAAATTGGATAGGATTTTGAAATTCCAATAATAAAACGACACGGGTTTATTTTTATCTATTTAAATCAAATGACAAAATAAAAAAAAAAAGTTAATTTTAAATGAAAATAGATATGTATTATTTTATCATTAAAAACCCCATTACCCAATCCAATTTTACCCCTATAAAAAATAGACTCATCCCATAGGAATTAACGAGTGCAAGACTTGCCTTTTTTTTATTTTTATTTTAATCATCAAACCAAACAAACAAGATACACAGAAAAAAGAACCTAAAAAGGAGGCGGAGCCGTGGAAGGATAGAAACCCAACCACTAAATAGGGAAAACTTGTAATTTTAAAATTTATTTTATTTTTAAAAGTGAATTTAAATAACTTGCTTCTTTTCTTTTTAAATGTTATATCTTAATAGGTATTGTTTTGATTGAATATATTATATTTAAATACGGAATTAATGTTATTTAAATAATTTTATTCTTATTATAAAAATGACTATATGTAAGAAAGGGATAAAAACAAATATTTTATCTCTTTAAAAATTGTCTATATTTAAGAAAAAGATAATTTAAGTATTTTATTTCTTTTTTTAGCAATGGCTAGAAGATTTGATGGGCGGTTTCCGGTTGAAATTGCAGAAGTATTAGCTATTCTTTTTGCAGTTAGTGATACTCAAATGGTGGTTTATTTAATTAATTCGGATGAGATTTTATTAAATGAGTTACGTTCTATTGTTGAGTCTATTATACTCAAGAGTAGAGGAAGTAATTTTGTGTTCAATTTTTCTCCTCGGTTCAAAAATTCAGTAACCCATGAAATAGCAAAGTTTGTTCTTGTCATTGCTGATTTGAAAATCTGGGATTCTTTAAAATGGTTGATTTCGTTAGCAGATAATGATCATCATGATTTTCTTTTCTTCTAAGAAAAATATTTTATCTCTTTAAAAATTTAATGTTCAAGTTTTAGAGGGAATGAAACCTCTGAATTTTTAGGAGACAAAAATAAGTAATTAGATTTGAATATTTAAACCCACCAAATAGATTTAAAACCTATACAATTTGAATGGACATTCCATTAAGATTTCAGAAGTGCAAACAAACGGCCCCTAGTTGTAGCTTAGCGTATTTACCTCTTAATCTGAAAATTTATTTAGACTTGAATTGGATTATTAATTTAGTATTAAAGAATGCATACTGACTTTTTTGTTTATCTCTTAATACTGAATTGAATTACAATCCAACATTTAAAAATAAGTTGCAATTTTTTTGCTAAATGTTTGATTTAATTTTTTAGGTTTGCAAATTTTTATTTTTTAGGGAATAAGGCATCAATTATATATATGTTAATTAACATTTATATTCTAATATTCCCTCAAATTCAAGATGGTCAATGAAAGCCAATTTGGATTTGAAAATCGTCTTAAAAGTGGTCGAATGAACATGCGTTTAATAGCGCGCATCGATAACCCAAGCCAATTTTTAAATTGTGTTCATATTGTTGGACTTTGTGCGAGACTTCAAGTCGTGTTCATGTTGCCAGGCTTCATGCCAAACTTCAAATCATGTTCGTAAGTAGCTTCTTTTTAGCAACTTATACCTTCCATTAAATCCATGTTTCTTTCTTGTAGTTATACTCCCTCGTTAAGTTAGTTTAACAGCGCGCATCGATAACTCGACCCAATTTTTAAATTGTGTTCATATTGTCGGACTTTATGTGAGACTTCAAGTCGTGTTCATGTTGCCAGGCTTCATGCCAAACTTCAAATCATGTTCGTAAACAGTTTCTTTTTAGCAACTTATACCTTCCATTAAATCCATGTTTCTTTCTTGTAGTCATACTCCCTCGTTAAGTTAGTTTCGATGAAAAGTTAAAAAAATAAAGAATTAAAAGGTGAAGAAATGCTAATTGGTATATTATTCTCATAGAATATTAGAATATGAGTGGTAGATATGCACCTTTAAAGGTAAAACTTTATATGTCCAAAACAAGGCAACAATTATTTGCACAACATTCTTTATTTGGTTATATTTTAATTTTTTATTCGCTTGATGACAAATGAGTATGTGCATGGTACTCGCTCGATGATAAGATAGTGTAAGTTTGAAAATGTCTTATTCAGCCTATAAACACACTGAGTATGTAGGCTTATACTCACTTGTTATAAGCTGAGTAGCATGCAATTATTCGCTTGTCATTAAAAAAAGTGAAATATAATCAAGTGTTTTTTAAAGTACAAATACTAGCTACCTAAAATAAATGTGCACAAATTCTTCGTCTAGCACGTCGTATATGGACATCACACTTGATGGTAAGATCGAATACAGATAAAAGAGGAAAATACATTTAAACTCTTTGTAGTTTGTTGGATTAACATGTCGCCATCCAAACTATTTTACCTACCATTAAAACCCTCATATATTATTGTCGCTTTTTCACTTTACCCTGACCTATTTAACAACCGTTTGATTTTCAAACATAGGAACTCAGTTGACATTAAATAATTGAATAAATTGTCATAAATGCCCCAATCCGCCGATTCAAAAGACAAATGCCGAAAATACCCCAATTTTTTTTTAAAATATGTATTTCTTCTTCTATTTTTTCTCTCAAAATCATTATTTTCTCTTCCCATTTCTCTCTCATTTTTTTCTTCATTTTCTTTTCTCATTATTTTTGGCTTTCATTTTCCTATATTAAAGTTTCAAGTTTTAAATAGGTGGGTAAACTTCATTTCATCAAAATAATAATTGAGTAATTTGGGCCCCCCTTTTTAAAAATTTGTTGTCCTGTGGTTGATGAAAAAGTTAAAAACAATAATAGTACACGAAAATTTAGTGGTGAGTAAAATAATTTAAAAAGACAACTTATTAACCTGATAACCATAGTTGAGATTTAACGTATTTTTCCCTTAAAAAACCAACCAATAAAATCAAATAACTTTAATAAAAATCATGACACGTAACCCCGTAGCTATTAACTATAAACAAGACAAAATTAGATTTTTCGTAACCTGCGTTTTGAAGATTTACACGTTTACTACTAGAGTGTATGTCGTCCAACAATAAATTGACGTTTTTATATATAATTTTGTGAATTTTATTGGGTTGGTTTAATGACAAATTGATTGTGAGCTTAATTTAACTTAATTTTTTTATGAGTAGTTATAATTAAAATAGATCTCATCATAAAGTGTAGTGCAAGTAGCAATATGTGATTAATTATAATAAAAATCTAATTTTTTGAGCTTTGTTGTTAATATGTTATTGATTTTCTCCCATTCCTTAACGGTCTTAAACTAATACTAATCTATTTTACAAAAAATAAAAAATTAAAGAAAACCTTATGCAATAATATGCCCAACGCAGAAAGGACTAAGCTAGTATATGTTAGTATATGTACATCACGTCCGCTTTTGATAATCTTTTTACTTTGTACGCGCACAATTTTATTACAATCTACAACATTCTCTTTTATCAAATGAAAAGATATTGGACAAATATTAAGTTATTCAAATTTTATAATAAAACCCAGACAAAAATAGATAAATAAGAATAATGATCAACACCCAACCACAAAAATTTCTTATAATTACAATATATGAGATTGTTAAATTTATCTGGCTACCTTTTTGTCAAATCATTTTAATGCACATTCAATTTTTTTTATCTAGTAAATTTTAATTTTTTTTCTGATATAACAAATAAAATAAAGAGTTGGTTTTGACCAAAATTATAAAAGTATCATAAATAATTGGTAATTCGCACCCTTCCTTAAAAGAAGCGGTTAAATATGTCAGTTGTATTACTACAAATTATAAAAATATTGGTTTTTTTTACTTAATTAGCATATATCCTATTTGTAAATACTCTAAATTATATGAATAGAGGAATAAAATTAACAGTTTGTTTGGATAGAAGGAATGGGAGGAAGGGAAAGGAAAAGAGAATGATGGATTGCATTTCCTTTGTTTAGATATAAGGGTGCGTTTGATTGCAAGTATGGTAATTTGCATGGAAAGAAAATAAGTTATAGGCAATTGAATTGCCTATAATTGAGTTATATGAAAAATGTAGTGTAGTGTGTTTGATTGCCTTTAATTTTCTACCCGAAAAATATTTGTTGTATTATGGCATTTTTAATGTAGAAAAAATTATTGGTATTTTTTTTTTACATAATTATATAATCATGATGGATCTTATTTAATTGATTTTGATTAGTTGATTTTAAATATTAAATTTTTATATTATTTTGAATTTTATATTTTAAGTTATGACATTTTTAATGTAGAAAATGGATAAAAACATTGTCTCGTGAACCGTACCCAAGCATGGAAAACAAAAAACCACCTCCCCCAAAGAAAATATTTTCCTCAATTGCCTTGAAAATGCACATGTGTGAGGCAAAAGTGGAATTGAATTGTTTGAAAACAAAAGCAAATCAAACACCTTAAGTTGTCAAATCAAGCGAAAAATACTCATTTTCCATGAAAAATGTTACCAATCAAACACACCCTAATATTTAAAGAGAATGCAATGGAAATGGAAGGAGTGGGAGGGAGTGTCATTTCTCTCTATTCCTTTACTTTCTTTCCTTCCAATATTGGGAGGATTAGAAAGAAAATGAAACATTTTTAATAAACAATTATTTTTTAATAAATTATATTCTTTTTTTTCCTTTGCTTCTTTCTATTCAAACGGAATTATTTTTATTCCCTTCCTTTCCCCTGTAACTATCTAAACAATAATAAAATTAAACTCATTCCATTACATTCCATTCCATTACATTCCATTCTTTTCCTTTATTTCATGACTAATTATTTCATTTCCACTCCATTCCTTTCAATCCAAACGGACCATAAAGGAAGGGAATGAATTCAACTTGAGTTACAATTTGTTTGGATTGAGAGAATGAGAAGAAAAAGAAAGTAAAAAAGGAAGAATGATTGTATTTCACTTGTTTGGATAAATTTATGAAAGAGAGTGGAGAGGAACTGAGGGAATGTTAATTCCCACTATTCTTTTATTTTATTTTCTTTCAATATTGAGATGATTAGAAGGGAAATAAAAAGTATTTAATGAATTTTTCTGGTTATTCTAAATTTAACTTTAATTTGTTAAAAATATATTAAATCACAATCATTTTATTTTTTTTCTTCTTTTTATTCAAATAAGATTTATTTTCATTATATATTTTTTTATCTTTAATTATTCAAACAACAATAAAATTAAACTAATTTCTTTTTATTATATTTCATTTATTTCCTTCCTAATTAACTATTTCATTTTCATCACTTTCTTTCAATCTAAATGGACCGTTAAGGTTTTTGGAGTAATCTGGTAAATCACAAATACTTATACATTTCTTTTCTTTTCTTTGTAATGTTGAAATTGAAAATTTTAATTCGAGAAAGAGAAAAGGTACAAGAAAAAATAAGGGAGAGTTTTTCCCTAGCGCACTATCTCTAAGACCATCTCCATCCGGATGGTTAAATATGCATAATTAACTTTTTTGTTGCCTTATTGGGTAAGGCAAAAAGCTAAATAAAATTGTAAAAGTGTAAAGCAAAGGTATATTTAGCGAGGGACAAAATTTTAGCTCGGACGATAAAAAGCATCGGGGCAGGGGTAGAAGGCTTCACGACACTTGATGTTCGTGGGAGAATTTTTGTCATGGCACGACAATCATGTGTCGTGCAAGCCTTAAAACATTAAAAAAAAATAAAATATTTTAAAAACATATGTGTCGTGGGAGGAAAAAAATTTACCCCGTCACTTCATATATCGTGAGCTAATTTACCTTTTTTCCGGTGTATTTCTTTATTTATTGCTAGACTAAATACACATTTTTACACTACACTTTTACGCTACCCACTAAAGATGGCCTAAGGCTATTAAAAGTTCCTAAATCCAGCAAAAGTGAGTAAGTGACGATATTTGACCACAAAGGAGGCGGCACTGAACCCTCAGTGGAGACCCTCTGCGTTTAGGTATAAATTGGAAACTGACTCTACAATAGAAATAGGGTCGATGCTCGTTTTCTCGAACCAGTACTCCTTTCCCGCTTGGACATTAAAACAAATCACTTAGCAGACACAACAAGAAGTTGCAGATAATAAAGCAAAACCTCAAGCTGCAAGATCAAGTAATCGATATGGAGAGGGAGATGGAGGAAAAGAGAAGAAGCATGAAGTACGTTCTGGTGACCGGAGGTGTGGTGAGCGGGCTCGGCAAGGGCGTTACTGCTAGTAGTATTGGCGTTGTCCTCAAAGCCTGTGGCCTTCGCGTTACCTCCATTAAAATCGGTTTGTTTTCATCTTTCTTTCTTTCTTCCTATTTTTATGATTATCAATGCTATACTCGCATAATTTTTGTACAAAGTGACGTGCCACCGATATTAAAAGATAGGCATAGCTAGAGCATTAAATGCATGGCCTCACCAATTCATTTTACTTGTATTAAAATTGAGTCTGAATAGCATTAAAATGATTAGAGCAATGCTAAAAACATACTTAATTTTTGTAAAAAACCATTAGCACGAACTAGTGTGGCGCCAATCAGTTAGTTGAAAAAGTAGGGAGAGAATTAAATGCGTAGAGTCACCAATTCATTTGATTGGTGCTACATCAAATTTTTTGTATAAAAGTTGAGTACGAGTAGCATTTTCATTTTGAGTATGTGTTTTCATTTATTGCTTCACTGGCTTTAATGTTGTACCTTTGTTTGTGGATATAAAACGAAAATTGATGGTATGTGTCTCGGTTGAAGTGATGTTTTTTTGTAATTGCAGATCCATACTTAAACACTGATGCTGGTACCATGTCTCCTTTTGAGCATGGGGAGGTTTTTGTACTTGATGATGGCGGAGAGGTTCAACCTTTTTCTCGCAAACTGTTTGCATTAATTATTCACAAGAAACATGAACTTAAAACAACTTTAGAATTTGATTACGATGGTTAATCTTGCAAATCTTTGTGATGAAGATATATTTAAAGACAATTTAATTGTTATACTGGGGAATAAGTAGTTGGAAATATTATGTGATGCTTTCTGGGAGTTTAAAACATAGCCATATATACTTAACACTCTTGGGCTAGTTATATATATTTTTTCTTAATGCTCGACTAGCTGCACTAGTTTATGATGCATGTTGACAACATTGTTTAGAATGATAATTATTAGAATGAAAATATGGTTTGGATGGTAGGCACACATAGAAGAGTAAATTCTTTCAAAGAAAGCAACTTTTATAGCCATATAAGGTCAATTAAGCCAATGTCGGCGCTACCTTCATAAAAATTAGATGTCAATAAAAGTACATCTTCAGTCAAATCAGTGTCAATTGTCATATTATGCTGGTGTCTCTCAAATCATTTGCAAACCTTTTTGAAGTTTTCAGGGTTGTTTTAAGCTCGAATTTTTGGCTCTGTATGCTCTTTTATAGGTTGATCTGGATCTGGGTAATTATGAACGGTTCTTGGATGTTAGACTTACTAGAGACAACAACATTACCACTGGAAAGATATATCAGGTACTTAAATTTTTTAATTAAGCTTTTGATCTATTACTCTGTATTTAATTTGACTAAGGTAATTAGTTTATTCTTTATTTTTTTTCTACTAGTCTGTCCTTGAGAAGGAACGGAGAGGAGATTATCTTGGAAAGACTGTCCAGGTGATCCTCATGCTTAAATAATTTATAGTTTATTATTTTTTCCACAACATGCAAAGAATGATCTCATCACGATTCTGCATGGAATTGATTTCAGGTGGTTCCACACATCACGGATGCCATTAAGGATTGGGTTGAGTCAGTCTCTGTCATTCCTGTGGATGGGAAAGAGGGTCCCGCAGATGTTTGTGTGATAGAGTTGGGGGGGACTGTAGGTAAGACTGTAAGAGCTTTATTGATGAGTTAAACTTCTGATGAACTGAGCCCTATATATATCTCTCAATGCTCACTTTTCCTACATCGTTCGCTAGTATAATTGAATTATTTTTCAATTCTCAGGTGACATTGAGTCAATGCCATTTATAGAGGCTTTGCGGCAACTATACTTCTCAGTTGGTAAGGCTACATTGCTTATTATATTTTAGAAAGAGTGTTTTTAGGCTCCCTCGGTTATTCTTTTATAAGTTCCCTCACTCTCCCATTTTATTTGCAGTCTTAATGATACTCTAGTTTGGTATGTTTTATTTTCTTATTTGTTAATTGAAGAGCTTAAATTCATAAAGCTCTGGCTGCCAACTCACTTTCTCATCTTGAAAGGACTCTCTTTCTCTATATTCACATATTTAAGGACAGTGTACTGTAGAGAGTCCCGTTATTTGGTCTGAGAAGCGTTACATATATGAGCATAAAGGCTACACAAAGAGGCTGTATTTGTGACGCCAATGTCACATTAACTACCTCAACGTGTATCCTGGCTGGAAATTGCAACTATTATATTTGATTTATTTTATGGCAGATAACATGGTAAAAAGTGTGGATGAAGAAGTATACTCTTTTAAGTTTGGCATATTTGGAAAATGATGAAATTTTGTAATCACAATATGCAAATTTGAGTAGGGACGTCCAGTGCAATTTGATCCGTGTTCACATTTAAATAAGTAAATAGTGACCTACACATATTTGGTGGGCTGGTGAAAGAGTCATATTATGGCTTTTGACGAGATACTTGTGAACACAACAGCCTGTGGTTGAATTTTTACTATTGATATGCTTTAAGATTTCCCCTTTCTTTTTTGGCATCATCAATACAATATTCTGCATTTTACGTGTTCAGTATTGCTCTACGATTTGTGTTAAAATGGATGTCTAGAGTAGCATAGTCTTTTCTCACATGTAGTTGTGCATATTTCATGATGTTCAAAACTTCAAATGGTCCATTACATTTGCTAATGTAATTTTTCCCCCTTCCATCAGGACAAGATAACTTCTGCCTTATTCACGTGAGTCTTATACCAGTCCTGGGTGTTGTTGGAGAGCAAGTAATACTCTATGACCCTGATGTCATTTTACTCGTGTATTTAGTGTTTGAATGAATTTGCTGTGATTACAGTTGTTAACTGAGTTTAGCTTGTCTTATTGTGTGCTTGCTTGCATTTTTTTTATGTTTTGCGCAGAAAACAAAGCCTACACAACATAGCGTGCGGGAACTGAGAGCGTTAGGCTTGACTCCTCATTTTTTAGCTTGTCGCTCTGCTCAGGTTTGTTGTTTTAGCCATGTAGTATCTGCGTGCTCCCAAGGATTTGATAAATTGGAACTAATTTGGTGAAAAAAGGCTCTTAGTGGATACTACGGCTGATTGAACACTAGATCGTCTACGAGGACTTTTAAAAGCATTATTAGTTTGAACACTTCTTTGAGAACTCTCTCCTTTTCACTTGTTTCATATATCTGCATTTTATTTTTACTTCTCATTTTCTGCTCACAATTGAAGAACATGTAATATTTCTCACTATGGTTACAGCCATTATTAGGAAGTACAAAGGAGAAACTTTCGCAGTTTTGCCATGTTCCGGTAAGTTGTTATTCGTCAGATACTCATATATGCTTTCTGTCCTGTCAAATTTACATCTTCTCATTCTTGGGATTTTGTGATGTTTATTGGTCTTCTCAGATTGGTAATATTCTTAATATCCATGACGTTCCGAACATTTGGCACGTTCCACTTTTACTTAGGGTAGGTATTTTTAATCTGAGACTTGACTGCTTCTACCGTATAGCTTTCAGTATGCTTTGTGCTTCTTACCAAATTTCTGACGGTGTACTTTTGCTCCAGAACCAAAATGCTCATGAAGCGATTCTGAAACAGCTAGACTTGCATAGGTAAGCTTTTGTTTGGAAATTCCTAATACCTTAGTATTAGAATTCTAGGTCAGAAAATTACTGCAATGTCACCCTTTTCGATACTCTTCTCGAGTTAAATGAGACTTGGGCGTGAATGGGATAAATATTTTTCTTGGTGATTTTAGCTCGTTTTGCCGATAATAAAGTTTTTTCCCTGTAATTAATTTGGCTGAGTCATCTATGACACACACATTGCAATTGCTGTCTGTTAGATTTTGTTGAACATAATCTGGAACAAATTTCTTCGTCAATCTTGAACTAGATATGTATAGTTCAAGAAAGTTTATTATTCTGTCTGACTTGTTATGAGAGTTCTATTTCAGGGAAGCTACAGTACCTGATTTGCAAGAATGGACCAACAGGGCAGAGACTTATGACAACCTGCCCAATTCTGTTCGTGTAACTTTTATGTACTGATCTCCTTTAAAATTCTTATTTTCCCTTTCTGACTAAAGAAATGCTGCTTTGTGCAGGTGAGAATTGCAATGGTTGGGAAATATGTAGGCCTAACAGATTCTTATTTGTCTGTTGTGAAGGTGAGATATATATGGTCTGAATCTCCTATGGAGTGCAAAGTGAACAGTCCCGTGTTAAGTTTTTAAGTCAAAATTATTTTTATTAAGATAAATGTACCATGAACACAGGATGGTGGTACTGAGTTCTAAATGATATACAGGACATGTTCAATTGCATTTCTACAAGCCTGATCATTAATATGGAGTACCACAGATTTGATGGAGTTCTTTTAATGTATCTGAATGCTATATGATGTTGCTGCTTTGATATGGCTTTTTAACATAAGCATGACAAAACATTCCTTCCCCAGTCGCATTAAGAAAATTGATCTGAGATTATTATTTTTTTCTTTTTTTTTTGTAACAAAATATTTTGGTGTTAAATATTTTTTCTTTTAAAGATACGGCTTCCTAGTTCAGAGCCTATAAAGGCTTTGAATGCTAATAATAAAGCTTGTATTAAGCTACAAGTTGTTATGTTGCTTCATCTGATATGCAGGCTCTTCTACATGCCTGCATTGCGTGTTCATTGAAGCCAGCAGTTGATTGGATTGCAGCTTCAGACCTTGAAGAAGATGGTGCCAAATTGGTAGGAGTCTCCACAAGTTTTATTAACTTATATATTTATCTTATATTGTTTCAAGGAATCTGTCTGATTCTGAATCTCACGTTCCTCATCCAGACACCAGAAGCTCATGCTGCTGCATGGAAAACTTTAAGGGTAAGCGTTATACTCATTCTTTTAAAAAAATTTCTTCTAGTTTTTCAACATCGACTCCGTGCATGTTCATATTAACATATTTAGCTAGATCCTTTATCAGTTTTTCTTCGTTTCTATTTTAGCAGTCAAATACTGGAATTTTTTCTATTGCTGTAGTTTACCTAGTAATAATATAAGGGGGCAAGACAGTAAAAGTTCTTGGGCTGGTCAGGTATGGTTGTGTTGCTAGATAATCAACATTCTTGACTAAGGAAAGAGGGGGGTGGTTTTACTAGAAAATTTAGCAATACAAACTGTTATTAATGAAACAATCACTTTCAGAATGCAGCATGTGTCTTGGTTCCTGGTGGATTTGGAGACCGTGGTGTGCGGGGTATGATACTGGCTGCCAAGTATGCCAGAGAAAACAAGGTTCCATACCTTGGGATTTGCTTAGGAATGCAGATTTCTGTTATTGAATTTTCTCGATCTGTGAGTGATTTATTTATAGTATCAATTTCTTATTCTGCAGTGTGCATATATCTCCCTTGTAAAAAAATTGGTCTTACTTCAATTGCTTCTACCAGGTTTTGGGTTTGGAAAGGGCAAACAGTGCAGAGTTTGATGCAGAGACACCTAACCCTGTTGTAATTTTCATGCCTGAGGTACTTGTGGATTAACTATGAACGTTCTATGACCTGTTCTTTACTTCTAAGATACATTATTTTTTCTTTCCACTATTAGTTTTTGTCTTTTATGCTTACATTCAGGGTTCAAGAACACATATGGGAAGTACAATGAGACTTGGCTCTCGGAGAACACTATTCCAGACCTCTGATTGCATCACTGCAAAGCTGTATGAAATTAAATCTATTGCTTCTTGTCATGATTGAAGATTCATAAATGATTCACTTGTTAGAGCAAAAAATGAAAAGTTACTTGATACTACATGTGACAGGGTACCTGATGAATTTGGGCTAGGATGTGAAGTGAGTCTCAGTTCAAGGTGCCCTTGGGGATTTAGCGACCTTTCAAAATAAGATAAAAAAATGAGCTCACAAGTCACAAGATTGACTCACCACCGTGCCTCTGTAATTGACTCAGCACCATCACTACAAAAATCATTGCTGACCCTCACCACCCCCACTTTCAATTTCACAACCACCACCTTCAATCCTACTCATGAGGTGCATAGTGACCTCTGCTAAACCAGCAATCCAAAAATTTGGAAACGGGTGTTGATTGACATTTGATATCCTTCATTGATTGGTTTAATCTAGTCAATGTACCTGTTGAAGAGCATAATATACATTATTGGTCCACTACCTGACAGCCTAAGCTTTTGGGAGAGATGGTTTCAAACATGGTATTAGAGTTTAGGTTCTACAAGGTCTTGGGTTCAAATCCTTCCGCTTGCATTTGTTGTTGTTTGTGCACAAAGTGCACATTTGGTTTGGTTTGTCTCTCCACGTGTGAGTGGGGGTCTGCACGTGAGGGGGAATGTTGAAGAGTATAATATACATTGTTGGCCCACTACCTAACACCTTAAGCTTTTGAGAGAGATGGTTCCTAATAGTACTGACAAAGATCATCCATGCCTGTGCTATCCAGTTTAGAACTTTAAAATAATTCTATTTTCAAAAATTTAACTTAATTTGTGAAATGACTAAAATGCACTTTCTCAAATTTTTAAGTTAAATATTAGATCATAACATTATTAGTCGTGCACAAAACAACTGCTAGATTTTAATAGAAATTTGGATAGAATTATGAGAAAATGAGGTTAGGTGTTAACAGAAAATAATTGGATTTAGGGGTTGCAATTCGGGTTCTTGTGTTGGTTTTATGCCTAACACAAAGACAGGAGCTCGGCATGACACAAGGTTGTGTTATTTTTGTATAACACGAACACAGCACGTTGGGCATGATTACATTTAATACACCTAAATAGACACGATATTACATGAGTAAAAACACATATTTGCCCTCATTTCTATACACAATTGGCATGACAAGACCTCTAGCTTTCTTCATTTCAGAATTCAGTGACATTCATATTGACCTCAGTGCATGGCTAGATGCATACTAATTGAGTAATTGTATACCTCTTGTCTGTTCACAGGTACTGTAATTTAGAGTATGTGGATGAGCGACATCGGCATAGATATGAGGTAGATTATTCATGTGTATTGATTTTGCAGAAAAAGATGTATGCTGAACATATTATCTTATCATGGGCACCAGATTTATCCTAGTCACTGACTGGTGTGTGGTGCAGGTGAACCCGGAGATGGTTGGCATTTTAGAAGAAGCTGGCTTAAAATTTGTTGGGAGGGATGAAAGTGGACAACGGATGGAGGTTGGTTTTTTGATAGAGATTGATCATCCTCTAAACATTTCAAAGTCAATTCTCCCTAATCATCCCCTCAAGTTTTGACCATGGTTGCTGTGATTCAGCTCGTTAATTGCTAGTTTAGCTGCTATAAGGGAGAAGTTCAGAACAGTTTGAATTTTGCATGTTGATCATTTTCCATAACCTTGGTCTTGCTCATTTTCGTTTTGCAGGTTTTGGAACTTCCAGGTCATCCATTCTATGTAGGAGTGCAGTTTCATCCAGAATTCAAGTCGCGGCCTGGGAGGCCTTCAGCTCCATTTCTAGGTACTTGTGGGGAAATTTTTTATTACTCCCTCCATCCCAAATTAGGATTCCCACTTTGATATTCACACCTAACGGAATCAATGGTTGAAAACAAAACTTTGGTTGTTATCGTGAGTTTTGGTGCATTAATTAAGTTCCATAGAGTAAACTGGACTCTTAGTTTGGGATAGAGGGAGTATATTGAAATATGTTCAGAGCCATCTAGTTCTTACGATTAGCATACAAGCATTGAGGTGGGATTATTTTTGTTATATACAGTCCTCAACCGTTTAATTTGTTCTAAAGGAGATTATATCTTAGGCAAGGATGAATCTAGTTTTCTCTTTTTCTTTTTTTTTCCTTGTTGGGGATTCTGCGCCCCCCCCATTTTTTTTATTTTGATAATTCTCACTACTATATTAGTGGCCATGAATATTTCAAAACTTGGGTTTTGCAACCCCCAACCCAACCACCCAAAATTTATTAAAGAAAGTTGGTATCGCCTCCCTAAGGGGAATATAGGTAGTACCTTAAGTATGATGCAATATATGATACTAATATTATTTACAACAAGAAAAATAATAGTACTTATCACTATAACATTCAATAGCAAAATATTTAGAAGTAAACAAATGCATGAATGCAATTTGTTATAAAATAATAGAAATGGATGTTTTTCAATACAAAATAAATCTTTAACAAAGATATGGGAGTGGAAAAATATTTCGCCGTTGGCATAAGATATTTTGGAGCTTTATTCACCTTCCATACTTTTTAGATTTTTGGAGCTTTAGTAGTGTAAGAGTGCATGTCGATAATCTCCTTCACTTTTTGATTCGATTGGATTCAATATTTTGATCAACTTGAAAAGTGTTGTTTATATATATAACATAAGCTTCGCGACCGAGCATATTTGTTCTCGTAACAACTATTATTTTGGAACGTAGGTCTTATAATGGCAGCAACAGGGCAGTTAGAAGCATACCTCAATAGGCATCAGAATGGAAGTATATAGGCATCCCATCATTGTTACGAGGTACATTTTTTAAGTTTTGAGAATCTAAGTTGGGAGGATCAAATTTGAATTCCTGAATTGTAATCTGTATATATATATAAAACTTTTGCTTGTAGGAAAACAAAAATAAAAGGAGATTCAATTAATGAAGTAATGCATGCTGAAGTTTGCAAACGGGGAATTCACAGATCATGAAGCTGTGTCATGGGAGCGAAGTAATCTCTAAATTATATTTTTGTATGCGGGTGTTGATTGAAGGATTGGAAAAAAGGTCCCGAAGTGGGTTCCGTAAGAGACCTCTTTATACATGCACTTTTTGTGAAGTTTCTTGTTAACTGCACAAATTTTGATCATCGGATGTTTTCCGCGTGCAGTGTATGCGACATCAAAGTATTGAGATAAGTGTAGCATACTAGATTCTTTTTATTTATTTTAATCTAAGCAAGACAAAATATAGCAGTAGGTTGTTGGATGTGTTATGCATTGTCGAACAGTGTGACGATTGAAGAAGAGGTGTTTTGCATTGTCGAACAGTGTGACGATTAAAGAGAAGCTATGTGGATGGATGAGTTCGCACTGTTATTTAGAAATCATATTTGCTAAGTTGTGTTCGTTGAAATGTCTTCGGTGGCCGATCTTAATTTTCTAAGGAGATCCTCCACCGAGATTTCACTCCGGAAATCTAAATTCATACTCTCTTTTTTACAACTGCCTTGCATAATGTCGGATGTGATTGGATTCTATAAGCTAGTGAAATCGTTTTGTGGTAAACTTCTTAAAGTGTTATCGACATATTGATATTACCTTTGTCTAAAATTGTAACCATTACCTCAGTGCTCTTTCTGTTCGATCTTTTACCTGAAAAGTTTGAGTTTCAAAAATTTATTATTTAACTTCTTAACATGAACTAAGAGGCACTGGTCTAGTGTGCATATACTAATTTAGTATAGAAATGGAACAAAAATTTGAACCAAACGAGCACCAAAATTTCAACATATTATAAAATATTACGAGCTTTTATAGTCAACCTTCATCTATATGCAGAGCGTGTGACAATAATAAAACATTAATTTGGTAACTAACAAAATTTTAATCACAGTCTGAGAATGTGGTCGATAATTTAGGGTGTTGCTAAATATACATTTTTAACATGGTTTCACTTCATGGGCACATATGCAATGAGTGAATCCGTACATATTCGCTGCATATGCACAAAAAAAGGAAAAAAAAAGAGGACATTAGCTTAGAGTATATACGGTGAGTGTTTGACTATTCATTCGTTGCATATGTACCGATAGAATAGAATCAAGTAAAGATGTGTGTTTTTAGCGTCACTTCTAATCGATAAATCGTAACAATTTTAATTGCATAGTAGTTAAATTGCGTAGCTGTTTTGTTAGTTAAATGACAAATTTTCATGGAGCCGATGGATGTAGTTTCAGCTAAAACTGTTGGAGTAAATAAATATCCTTTTGGAATAATCAAAGAACATGTCATCTTTTTATTCAGAAAATTGTAATAAATAACATTCAACGGAAATTAAAGTCTCTTGTATTTACAAGGATATATATGCCACAATGGAAACGGATTGAATACAGAACACAGATCCAAATAAAAGGTAAAGGGATTTCGGTGCAATATTAATTAGTCATCTCTGATCGATCCTCTCATTGCACTGATAGTAAGGATATCTGTCTTTGTAGTTTTATTTGCTGGTAGAATTTAGCTATAAACTCCTCAGCCTTCATATCAATCCCTTCACCATCATCCTCGCAGGCAACAACAGTAGTCGTCTCTTCCTCTTCAACATTCCTTAAGAAGTTCTGTCTCGCTTCTTCCCCATTCTCCAAGTAAAACAAATCGTTGTCCTTATCATCATTGAAATCGTAATCGAAATCAACCTGAGGATTAATGCACGGGATCCGAGGCAAACGGAACCTTTGCAAAGACGTAGGCCGATGCATTTTAACATGGAAAACCGGAGTGTCGTCAAAGGAAAATTCGCGCTCTCCGTAGTGGTAACGTATTGCGGCAACATCAGTATTACAGTGACGGAGGGTGTGAAGGAACTTGGAAATGTCCATTGCGAGTCTTCGCTTGAAAACTCCGCCTTTCCTTGCCCAAAGAAGGGCTAAACGGAGAATGTTGCATGCTTTACTACTGATTTCTGATCGACTATTCTTCTTCATCTGCATTTTGTTTACTGGTAGCTAGCTAGCTAGCTAGTAAAAGAGGTAGCTAGCTAGGTTCAATTCAATGTTAATTTACAGTAGAAAAAATATATATATATATATTGGGATGAGAGAGCTAGTTGTTGGGGGTGAGATGATGAGATCGATCTGTTTGTTTGGGCTGATTTTTGTGTTTGTGTAAAAGATGGTTGGTGAAACTAAAAGAGAAAGAGAGGCTATATATATACATACATGTATGTATGTATGTATGTTGTGAAGTAAGTTAAGAGTGTCTGAAATATGTTACGCGGTTTATTGGAGAGAGAGAGAGAGTGTGTGTGTCGTGTATGGGAAGTCTGGTCTCTATGGGCGGTGGGTCCTCACTGGGGTCATACGCGGGTTCAATCTATTGCGCGGTTATGTTTTCGAAATTGCCCCCTCATTATTGAGATTTTTTTTTTCTTTCTTCTAATCTTTCATTATTGAGAAGTTATTGCTACACGTATACTGCCCAAAAGCTTTATTTATTTCAAGTCGCAAGGTTTATTGCGGGGTATTTTTTTTTGGATTTTGTGTGCTTTTTTTGGCTGAAATTTTAAAACATATTTTTTAGATAAGTTTTTGAAAAGTTTAAAAGTAGGTTGAAAAGTGAATTTAATTTTTGTTGGAATTTTTTTTAATTAATTCAAAAAAATTCATGAAGTTTTTTTAAAAAATAGTCACAATGGATCTTATTTTATAAATCTCGATGAATATATTTCAAATATATATATATTTTTGATCTAATTCAGATTTTTGAATTTAGAGTTTTGGTATTTTAAAAATTTTATGAGAGAGAAAGTAAAGTGAATTGAATTTTGGGAAGCGTGAAGTAAAGTTGATTTTTGATAAAAATTTTAAAGATTTGATTTTAAAATCTCAACCAAACACCACTTGTATACTTTGACTAATTTACGGTTGTGAAGGGTGGTAATCGTTAACTATTATAAATTTTATAATTGTCAAGATTTGACTTGAAAAGCTTCTAATTGAACTTGGTACTTTGAATCTAGCAATAACTAGTCACTCAGACAACTAAAAATTTTACTTCATGCTTAAAAGATGTGAGTTTCATTCATTTTCCTCCTAAAAAAATTGTATAAATGGTAAATCTTACTTGAACTTCCTATATGGTGTTAGGAGGAGCACAAAAAGGAATGCATAGTCTATGTAATTGATGCTTCTTTTCACTCTTAATTCTAAATGAAATTATAGTCGACGTTATTAAAATTCTTTTCTCACCACTTAACAAATTCAACATTTTGTTTTTTCTAAGCCGCGTTCCAAATTATAAATGCTCAATCATACTAAAACATTATTCTACTGGTACTAATGCACATTATAATAAAGGTGAAATTATCAAAATTTCATATTTTTAGCATTCAAAATTAAATAAATTTAAACAAAAGAAAAATTCAAAGTTTCATTAAACAAGAAATTGGCTGGCAAATCAAGTTGTAAAAACTCTCCTAGTTAAGGGTTTAAAGCCATCTCTAATAGTGATTTCTAAATTTTCATTTCTATCTTATTTGTCGAGATTTTTTTTAGGAAACTTCTAGACCCTGGCAATTTTTTGTGGGTACAAAAAGCATTCAAAATTGGTCCCCAATGTTGTTTAATTTTTTCTTTCTTACTTTGGCATCTATTGAGAAAGAGAGAATTTGAGTTTGATAGTATTCAATCATATTATATTCTACTGAATCACATTAAAAATTTATCTCTATTTCTACATGTAGATTAGATATAGAAGTTCCTAAATATAAATTGGCTGTCTACTATATAAAAACTCTTCTAGAAAATAATTACATTGGAAAAATATTTTTTTATATTTTATTTCTAAAATAAAAATTTATTACACCCCCTTCCCCTTCCGCAAGTCAAGCCCCTGGTGAAACAAAAGACATTCTTCATATTTTCTATTTGACATTAAACACCCGGTATAATCAGAGGCCAAAATCAAGAAAATGACGCCTATTTTGTATCTCATTAATTAATGATTAACTGTACTGTTGGAGAGACACTCTCACCCTTTTTGCAGTAATTGTTACATTAATGATTGAAAAAAAGTCCCGTCAATTCTTTTCTCAACGTATATACATTATTTTAAGTATTTTTATTAGTAAAAAGTTGCTTTCATATATATATATATATATATATATAGGTGGGTGCTATTGACACACATCAAAACACTCACTAACACTCTGTCATATTTACTCGGCCCTTAAGGACCGAGTATATGTGTATATACTTGACCCCTAGGAACCAAACCATTTTTTGGTAAAAAAAATTACACTGGCTCGGCCCTTAAGGACCGAGTATGTGCATATATACTCGGTCCTTAAGGGCCGAGCTAATGTGCACATACTCGGTCCTTAAGGGCCGAACCAATTTAGAATGTTAGAGAGTGTTTTAGTGTGTGTCAATAGTAACTCCCTATATATATATAGTAAGAGTGACGTTAATTATATATTATTTTATTTAATAATGATTTATTTTATTTATACGGTCTTATTACATTGAGTATATGAATATTATTGAGATGTAATAGGGCCGAGTTATTATTAGAAAAAAAAGGTCCCGCCAATTCTTTTCTCAATGTTTATACATTATTTTAGGTATGTTTACTGGTAAAATGTTGCTTTCATATATATATATATATATATGTATAGTGAGGGTGACGTTAATTACATATATTATTTTATTAAGTAATTATTTATTTTGTTTATACGGTCTTATTACATTGAGTATATGCACTTATCTAGTTGTAATAGGGCTGAGTTATTGTTAGAAAAAAAAATATACTTGCTTGGCCCTATAAGATCGAGTATGTGTACATTATCTCGATCATATACGACCGAACCACTGTTAAAATATTATAGAATATTTTAATATGTATAATTAGTGCCACTCTATAATAAAGATATTAAGAAAATCCCTTGGAAAATGGCAGAAGACTCGCTTTAAGTAAACCTTCTTGTTTATTTAGTTATTAGTAGTGTCTCTAATTTCTCTATATCTCTCTATGTGTATATGCATGTAGAGGACTTGTTTTAATTAAGGACTCTTAATTTAACGTAGATGGAATTTATTTTATAGACAATGACAAATGAAACTAAACGATAATCAAGTTCTGTTTAGTTATGTTAGTTATGCGTAATGTATGTGAGATTTATTTATAAAAAAAAATAAAAGTTAATATGCTCATTTAACGTTAAATTGCTTAATTTTACACAAATTTTTCTTATTTAGATGCAAATCAATTGCATACATCCTAGCTAAAAAGTAAAGAAGTTATATTATCCATTATAAATAGGACAATATTATTGTTAGAGCAATTTTTGATAGTACATAAATTGAAAAGCCTTCTCTTTCCTTTATGCATGCAAGATCAATAGTTCTCTACCAGAGATAATTTTTTTGGTGTAAAGAACTACTGCTTTAGCTATAACAATCTTATATATAATAAGAAACTATTCTATATTTAATTGATAAGTATCCGAGTCTTATTTTTCCGCCACTTATTAGTAACACTTTTTAAAGTGATCATATTAAAGTTTTGGTTGTTTTTAGTTAAGTTTTCTCAATATTTTTTCTAGAGGTTTGGTTCTGTCCCTCTCTAGTGCTCAGTTTTTTTTACAATAAAATCAAGGGGTTTCCCTCTTTGCTTTTTAAAAAAAAATTGATTAAAAAAACACCTTTTAAAGTGAGATATATATAAACTCAAAAAGTGATGAATTAGAGTTGCCATGAGTTGACATAACAACTATTTTGAACGTAAGTTGTGATAAATTTGTTATCGTTTTTGAATTAAGTTTCTATCGTCCTTCTAAAATTAGAAAAAAGCAAAACCTATATGTCTTTGGTATAGTGGGCCTACTTCATTCAACTAACGTTTCAACAAAAAAATAAAAATAAATCTATATTGGCAAATCAATATTTTTTTCACAAGAGCATAATATTACTTTAAAAAATTATGATATATTTTTAAAGTTGAATATTATTTTGACAATAAATATAATTATTTTAGCAATAAGTCACCTAAACAAAAAGGGTGATTTTATTTCTATCCACCAAATCTTGCAGTTAATCCACATTATTAAGTTAATCCGCATTACATATTAAGTTAATCCGCGAGCGTGGATGAACTGACAAAAAAATATTATGAATTTAATTTTATAAATATTATTTTAAATAATAATTTAATATGGAAATATCTACTAAATTAATAAGTATAACCACTTTAAAAATTTAGATGGGTAAATTTTAATTAACTTTGCAGTAAAATAGCAAAAACAAAATTTAAACCCTTTCCCCTTACGGTTTTATCGATTCTCCCAGTGTCCCCTTTCCCCTTACGGTTTTATCGATTCTCCCAGTGTCTCTTCTTCTTCTTCTTCTTCTTCTTCTTCTTCTTCTTCCCACTATCACTCTTTCCCCAGCCTTCTTCTTCTTCTTCATCATAATTTCGAAAATCTTGAACTAATTTGGTTTTTGTATTATGTAAGTCTAACTCACAATACGGAAGATTAAAAATTTAAATTATACCAAGTTTCTTATATAATGTCTAACTTTCAGACTAAATAATTATATTATTAATTATAATGTTGGGGGTTTCAAAAGATTAATGAATAAAAAAATTAAAAATTATTAATTATAATGTTGGGGGTTCCAAAAGATTAATGAATGAAAAAATTGTAAATTACTGGATAAGGTTTATTTGCAACGCAAGCTGAAAATGTTGGTCATGCCCTCTTATATATATATATATAATACACACTATATATACTTGGTCATTCTTTCACTCTGTTTTCGTGTGGTCATTCTTTCACTTTGTTTTTGTGTGTGTGTGTGTGTGAGAGAGAGAGAGAGAAAGAGAATGGTGTCTATTCGATCAACACAAGTGCAGAAATAACCCTAAACCGTTCAAACTTTTTTAAACGTAAAGATGAAGTTAATTAGAATGAATTATATTTAGATTAGGAATGTTAATTAGAAGGAATTATATTTAGATTAGGAAAGTTAACTAAAAGGAATTATATTTAGATTAGGAATGTTAATAAAAAAGGAATCTAAAGTTATACAATTATAATTTAATTAAAATTGGTGGATATATTAATCAATTTTAAAAAGGGTAATTTTGTGAAACTTCATTTAAAATTTTCATAATTTAAGGGTGGATTAACTGCAAGATTTGGTGGATAAAAACAAAATCACCCAAACAAAAAAGGAAAAAGAAAAAAGAAGTTGGAAAAACGTGATCGAGGAGCAACCTGGTTCATATATGCTGGCCTCCAAAAATGACAACTTGGTCTCGTTTCATGCCAGAAGCGCATATTATATTACTATATTTGGAAGCAACAAAATTTTCCAAAATTCAAACTTTACTTTTAAATTGTACACATATGTAGACAAACTTCACAAGTGGGGAAATTAGACTTGCAGCTGTACAAGCACATGAGCTGATCATATGCATCTAAGTGAAGCAGCTAACCCCATAATTTCCTCGTATATTCAAACTACAGAATCCTACTGGCCGGGCTTAATTATTATATATAGATATTTTATATTTGTATCTCATATTTTGACGGATATTTTACTGTTGCACCCGACATTCTATTTTCTTTGCACCCCACCTATTTGTTGCTGTTAACTTTTACATAAAATGAAGAAAAATACCCCCAGAAATAAGAGACCACGACTACTTTGTGAAGAGGAAATAAACTAGCCGTGGTGGTGGACAAAAAACAGAGCACCAATGACTAAACCAATTTCAAACAAAAAAAGAATGTAATGCAAGTAATTGTAATAACCTTATGTAATAATCCACCTATGCTATAATAGAGCAACAAACCAATTATAAACTAACCATGGGGAGGACAAAAACAGAGCACCAAACTAATTTCAAGCAAAAAGGAATGTAATGCCAAGTTGTGCAATTTTAATTTACCTAGAAAATTCAATTAGAATGAACATAAGGCAATACCCATAATGTCCGAATCATTCCAAAAAAAAAAAAACATTTAATTACCATCTCCATTGTAAGTTTGTAACTATGTAAAACAAACATTTTTAGTTTCCCAAAATTGACTCAACTGATTGATTTGACCACCAAATTCAATAAATTTACATTCATCAAATTAATAATGATTAGGGTAATTTTGTAAAGAGAAGTAATCAAACGTGATTATATTCTCAATCGAGTCAAGCGAGTTAACAATAGGACAATTGTCAGAGTTGCGGAGGCAAGGGCGGATCTCGGATATTAAGGTGGGGTGGGCTACTATAAAAAGAAAAAAAATCTATTTTTTTTAGCTTTACACTTAAATAGCAAAAATTAAAGAAACCCCTACTAAAAGTTGTACTCAATTACTATATAGAGATGGGAGATTCAGCCATAAATCCTTAAAACTTTTTGACAATTCATGAGAAGTTATAGGGCAAAACGTGGTCACTTTTTGGACTTTATTACCCCTAAATTCAACTCTTTTGGTAGCTTATGCCAATTAAGAAAATTTCTTATACATATGTGACAATCAATAAAGAAAGGAGAATTTCTTATGGATAGAAAGTCCAAATATTTGGATTTCTTGATTAAAGCTACCAAAACAAGAAATAATCTAAATTTCCAATTAAAAGTTTTACATCATTCAAATAAATTAAATATAAAGTAAATTTTCATTGCAGCATTGCAAAAAATTTCTTGCAAATATAATAATGGGTATAGGATTATGGGTAATTGTGTGAAAGAGATTATGAAGTAGGTTCGGTTGGGCTGTTATCTTATAAAAGTATTATAAATAAATTTATCTTAAATTTTGCGTTCATGGTTTAAAATTTTTTTTTTCAATAAACCCTAACCCTAGAAAATGAAACATAAATATGAATTTATAGATGACGATCGAGAGATTTGGGGGGGGGGGTGGGGTGGTGGTGGTGCAATTCTTATGGGCAGAAACACAACACCATTTATGCTCTAAGTTGTGAGAAGAGTTAATGAGAGGAACATAGTAGGGAATGGTGTATATCAATTGACATATATGTATGCAGCTCACGTGGCAAATTAGGGGCATTTTTGTTAATTGGTATAAAAGTTAACAGTAACTAACCTATTCCATTAAAGGTGGATCGAGTGCAAGTGCAAAGAATATAAAATACGGGGTGCAAGTACAAAATATATGTACATTCCCACTCAAAAGAGTATAGTCATCATATATTTTAAGGAAAAAAAACTATCCATTTCAAGATAATAAATAGATGAAATTTTTTTATTAAATTTGGTAGACACGATTATCATTATGAAATATCATTTCCGCTTCATCTGAAAAAAGAGTAAAATGATCATCTTGTTGTGGCAACAACTATGTTATGTCTTTCATTAGATAATTCCTTTAAATTGTGCATGAATACAATAGTACATAAAGTTTACAAGGAAGCCCAATATGGCATATAATACATAATTTACACAGTAAAATCTCTAATATATATTCTATGTAGACGATAACATACTACATGTAATTTCCTTCAACACTCCCCCTTGTGTTAAGTCGGAGATAAAATAGTACATGTCTTATTGTCTCATTAAAATCTTGTCAAATAACAAAAACTCTATGGAAAAAAATAACCTTGATCAAAGGGAGAAGAGTACAACATTGTGACAATTATCTTAGACTTCCTCTATTGAGTCTATACTTCCATTTGATCCTTACTTTGATCAATAGAGTTCGCACATATCGTTACCTCATTGAAAACCTTGCCAAGTAACAAAACCTAGTGAAAAAAATAAACATTGATTTAAGAAAAAGAGTATAACGTAACATCATGCGGATGTTAGATTCCTTTTTAAGTCTACACCTCCCCTTTATGTTTACATTAATCAAGGAATTTGAAAAGCTTATGCATGTATCGTTATCTCGTTAAAAAACTTACGAAGTAATAAAACCCAGTGAAAAATATAAATCTTGATTTAAGGAAAGAGTACAACATAGGTGTAAAAATTCCATCATATTTCACAGTTTCCCTTGACCATTACTTCGATCGTAGGAGTTGGGAAAGCCTAAGCACCCTTATATTTTTCACATGTTTTTCAAATATGACCTTGAGCAAAGACTTGGTGAATTAGTTTTTCATATTCTCCTTAGAGCTTTGTGTGGGCCAGAGAGATACCTAACATTAACAAGATCAATCAAGATTTTATTTGGGATTTCAATGTAAAGGGGTGGCTAGTTTAGCATCATTATTTACTTTAGATGTTGTGGTCTTATTCACTTTTTTTTCTCAGTAAGGAAAGAACAATCATAAGCCAATGGTTCATTTTAAGTTTCCAATTATCCTACGTTGGCGCTAAGCTAAATCTAGCTTAAAAAGTTAAATGAGAATGTTATGTTCGGTTGAGTATACTGTATTAAGTGCAATAATGTGCATATTACATTTAGATAGGAAATTTCATCTCCTATCACATTTTCGTAATCTTACTTTGTATGAAATTGATCTTTCTTTTAATCCAAATTTTGATCGACCATGAAAGTGCTAATAGAATGCGATTTATCCACGTTAAATTGCTTGATTATCTTTTGGACATACGCAGTCTAGTGGATTAGTATTCTATAAGCTCGATATTCCAGATTAAGATTTAGACAAAATTTGAACTTTTTCAAGATTCTTTATCTCAAATTTAAATTTCAAGTAGCTAGTGGTATCTCTCATTTCATCAAGAGTACCTTTTATGTTCATGTCATCAACATATACAGTTACAATTGTGAATCCGGAACTTGTTTTCTTTATAAATACGCAGAGGCATAATTCATCGTTTTTATATCTCTTCCCAATCAAGTAGTCACTTGACGGGTATATCACATATATTCGGATTGTTTTAATTCGTAAATTGAGCGTTCTAATCGAATTGCAAACGCACTCCGTGATTTAGAATCACTTAACTTAGATAATGTAAGGCTATCAGGTACTTTCATGTATATATATATATATATCTTAATCAAGATTCTTATAGAGATATGCAGTAACCACATCCATGAACTGCATTTTCAGTCCTTCGAAAACTACCAAGCTAACTAAGTAGCATAATGTCATAACATCCATTATGGGAGAATATATTTCCTCGTAGTCAATTGCATGGCGTTGTGAAAAACCTTGCGCCACAAAGACAAAATAGAATGAAATAAAAGGCTGGCCTATAAGAGAGTCATAATAAAACACGTTGTCTTAAAGTCTTTATCGTCTCCCTACGTGCGGATACTAACGACCAATAAAGTCTCCAAGATAAAACCTGTACAGCTCTCAGAAGTTTCTTCTATATGTACGTTCACAGGAAGACTAAATAGAACTAATTCGATCAAATTGCCCAACAAAATATTAAAAGTAGTATATGTCAAAGTAGTATGAAAGGAAGAGATGTTGGTGTGGGAGATAAAAGACTTGTATAATTTTTCTTGTATTAAAATGAAAGCCTCACCACCCTTTATATAGTGATAGATGTCAAGCAACTTAATAACAAAATTAAAATCATAATATTCATCTCATTAATAAAATAAAAAAAAATAAAAATAAGAGTTACAAATATAAATTAAATCAAAATATTATACTTTAGGACTTTTTTTTTCTCATTTACGCTTTATAGCAAATAATTGTTTATGTCCTACATGCTTTACATTTGGCGTGGTTAGCACTATTGGACCAAATACTTGTCTCTTTGCCAGAGAATCTAATTATATCTGGATTGTTTATTTTTATTTAAGCCAATTTTGTCCTTTGTTGATATTTTACAACAGAGCGAGGTCCGATTAACTTACCTATCCTTGAGCAACAATGTATCATTAATGCATATGTAAAATCTTTTCATTAACTCATATGCCATCTTTTAACCCATTGAGATTTATTTATTCTCTGAAATCATTTATAACTTCGGGATGTCTTCCAATATTGATTCATGGACATAATTATAGTAAGAAATAATTTCATAAAAGGAGTTTTTACGTTAATGATTAATTGAACAATTTGTGCCGTACTCCACCTATTTTTTTGTGAGTATTTGACGAACCAAGTGGCCTCCCTTTATTCCTTTAGGGAGCCATGGCCTCAACCACACCTCCACTAAATGGGTTGCAGCGTTTCTTTCTACGACACTGTGCCATTTTTTGGGGACTTCTAACCTTGCAGGCATATTGCATCTGGTATGTTTGATCATATTACTTTTCGATATCAGTAAACGCATTAGGCATCGAATCTGTTACATTTTAAAGATCGATTATTTTTTTTCACTTCACTGTACGTTGTGATGTGTCACGACAATTCATGTCGTTCCTTTGAAAATTTCTTTTTCTATCTCCCCTTAACGATGTAAAGATTGTCTCATCAAAATGACAATTTACAATTTTTAGTGGTAAAAAGATTGCCTGACAATGATTCCAAATAGCGGATTATCGTTAAGGATTTATTTTCAATGCTAATACTTAATTGTCTTAACGGATCTAATTTAGTGCGCTGTGGGGGAGCAATCGGCACATGTGCATAAAATATCAGGCTTATATTCAGTTACCAACCTTGTACGCATATAATAGTTGTCTAATATTGGGCTGAAATAAATAAGTAAAATTGTGTGCAATATTACATAAACCATGGGTATATATAGGCAATATGGTGCACATAACCAATGCCCTATCTACCATCTATATCCTTTTGATGGTTGCTTTTGTAAAACTTTTTTGTGTATGCACATGGAGAACGTAATTTTTTACTTCGATTTTATGCAATAATCATCAAGTACTTTTGATGTAAATTCTCTAGCTTTATCGAGTCTTATAAACATGATATAGTAATCAGGATGATTAGCCTTTAAGCGTATAATATGTGCCAAGAGATTTGTAATTGCAATATTTCTTGTATACAATTATTCAACGTGTGATCAGAATGTGTAATTATCCACCAGATCCATAAAGTACATTAAATGGTTTCGCATTCTGGATGGATTAATCCCCAAATATATCATTATATTCTTTGTAAGAATGATATATTTTATTTTAAATCTTTAGCATATAAAGATCTCGATCCTATTTTTGCTAAAGAGCAGGTTTTGAAAAATTGGATTTCGTTTCTTTGACATTGTCAATAAGGCATAATGAGAAGTGATATATTGCTTCTAGTACTTCGAAAGTCAATAATTACTTTTGAGCATTACTATTATCAACACGTTGCAATGTGTTGAGTTTTAGTCCCATTTATTTGTCACTCGGAAAAGGGATGTCCATGTAAGTACTTTAATACATGGATCATCATGAACAGGGTGTACTAGGCAAGCATGCCAAAGTCTGTATGAGTCAGTATCCCACAACACATCGTTGGTAAGATCATAGGATTCGACAATATTTATCGTAGTGGGGTACATTCCACTTAAATGACTCATAAGTTTCTGATATGCTCCGTAATACATAATTTACATATTAAAATCCCTGATACATATTTTATGTAGACGATAACACACTACGTGTAATTTCCTTCAACACATCTAAAGTTTTAACAGTTGACAATGAATACACATCAATTTTTTATTATACACTCATTTCTAGATTGAATTTTTTTTGATGAAGTTTGCAATTATTGTAGATGATCTTCTCATCATGGAGAATGCCTCTACAAAATTTCATAAAAATAATTATTAGGGTGATTTTGTAAAGATCGAGAAGTAATCGGACCTGATTAAAAATTGTTAATTTGTACATGGAAAGTTAAATTGCGTAGCTGTTTTGTTAGTTAAATGACAAATTTTCAAGGAGCCGATGGATGTAGTTTTTGCTAAAACTGTTGGAGTAAATAAATATCCTTTTGGAATAATCAAAGAAAATCTCATCTTTTTATTCAGAAAATTGTAATAAATAACATTCAACGGAAATTAAAGTCTCTTGTATTTACAAGGATATATATGCCGCAATGGATACGGATTGAATACAGGACACAGATCCAAATAAAAGGTAAAGGAATTTGTCATCTCTGATCGATCCTCTCATTGCACTGATGGTAAGGATATCTGTCTTTGTAGTTTTATTTGCTGGTAGAATTTAGCTATAAACTCCTCAGCCTTCATATCAATCCCTTCACCATCATCCTCGCAGGCAACAACATTAGTCGTCTCTTCCTCTTCAACATTCCTTAAGAAGCTCTGTCTTGCTTTTTCCCCATTCTCCAAGTAAAACAAATCATTGTCCTTATCATCATTGAAATCGTAATCGAAATCAACCTGAGGATTAATGCACGGGATCCGAGGCAAACGGAGCCATTGCAAAGACGTAGGCCGATGCATTTTAACATGGAAAACCGGAGTGTCGTCAAAGGAAAATTCACGCTCTCCGTAATGGTAACGTATTGCAGCAACATCAGTATTACAGTGACGGAGGGTGTGAAGGAACTTGGAAATGTCCATTGCGAGTCTTCGCTTGAAAACTCCGCCTTTCCTTGCCCAAAGAAGGGCTAAACGGAGAATGTTGCATGCTTTACGACTGATTTCTGATCGACTATTCTTCTTCATCTGCATTTTGTTTACTGGTAGCTAGCTAGCTAGGTTCAATTCAATGTTAATTTATAGTAGAATATATATATATTGGGATGAGAAAGCTAGTTGTTGGGGGTGAGATGATGAGATCGATCTGTTTGTTTGGGCTGATTTTTTGTGTTTGTGTAAAAGATGGTTGGTGAAAGTAGAAGAGAAAGAGAGGCTATATATATATACTTACATACATGCATGTTGTGAAGTAAGGTAGAGAGTGTCTGAAATATGTTACGCGGTTTGTTAGAGAGAGTGTATGATAAAAGTTTCGTGTCTACGGGCGGTGGTTCCTCGCAGGGAGCCATACGCGGGTTCGCGCCGTTTTGTTTTGGAAATTGCCCCCGCATTATTGAGAAGTTATTCCTACTACCACACACTCATCAACTTTTACTTTTTACTTTATGGTTAAAAGATCGTGGGTCTAACTTTTTTTTTTTCATAAATGATAAGTCTTATTCAACTTCTGATATGGTGGTGCATGTTACAAGGAGCAAAAAACAAAAAATTACGAAGTATATGTGATTGATGCTTCTTTTCAGCTCTTAATTCTAAACGAAATAAAATATACTAAATTTTTTATATCACAACTTACCAAATCATATTAAAACCTTATTCTACGGTTGTCCATATTTTTTTTATTTTTTTTCCAGTTTTGTTTAAAAGGTGTAAAGGCAAGACAATCAAATTTCATATTTTCACCCATTTAGCATTAGATAAATTTAAATAATTTTTTTTTCAAAGTTTCATTAAACAAAACACTTAGGGCATCTCCAATGCAATCATCGATTGGAAGAAAAATGAAATGTTATATAGGGTAGATAGACAAAGTTTTTAAAAAATACTCTCAAATTCAAATATCAATAATGACCATCAAGTTTACGTGACAAAAATGATAGTAATAGATATTGTCAAGGTGGCTCTCTACTTTTAGAGGATATTTTAGACAATGTATTAATGTCACATCATTTTTATGTTCTATCTACTTTTATTTTTCAAGTTCTTAAATATTTTAAATTTTATTTTTTATAAAATTTATATTTTTTGAAAAATATGAATTAAGATCTACCGAACAAGTTAGATCCAAATTGCACATAAAGTTATTAATTTTATTTTCAAAAAAATTTAATCGACAATCTTTAAGACAATTGCTTGAGAATTGTTCCTTTTAAGACTTGTTTATCAATAATTTCTTTTGCGCCACATAAAAAAGATATACTAATACATTTATAGTTTAAAATTCTTTAATTTATTTTTGCATTGAAGATATTCTTTATTAACGAATCAAGTCAGTAATTTTTTTTGTTCTTTCTACACTTCCCAAGCCGAACCCCTTATTGAAATAAAGACATTTTTTCAAAATTTATGTTTGACATTAATTAAACATCGATATGATCAGAGGTCAAAAATAAGAAAAAGACGCCAATTTTGTATCTCGTTAATTAATGATTAGTTGTAACTTAGTAGAAAATATGTTATTTGTGTTTACAGTAATTAAGATTTTCGTACCGACGGAAACGCTCTTGCCTTTCTTTACATCAACATCATTACAATGATTGAAAAGAGGGCCCGTCCGTTCTTTCCTCGACCAACGTGTTTATTGGTAAAAGTTGCTTTCACATATATTTATAATAAAGAAAGATATTAAGGAAATCCCTTGGAAAATGGCGGAAGACTTGCTTCAAGTAAACCTTCTTGGTTATACAATTATTTATTTATTTATTAGTAGTATCATTAATTTCTCTATCAATAATGTTATACTTATCAAATATTTTTATTACTTATTTTTATTTACATATATTATATGGATTATATTTTTATAAAATACCACTCATATAATACACAGTAAAAATAAGTGATAAAAATCATAAATAAAAAAAGTATTTTTTTTTTTCTATATCGATCTCTACGTACACAAAGCGAATACAAGTGAGTTGAGTTAATACATCTACGTATGTATAATAAATTGATCCCATATATATATATATATATGAGTCAGTTTAGGTGCGCACCAACCTGTATGCACTCTCCATTTTGGTTAATTTTTTGATGAAATTTGATGGAGATGAACTATGTGGTTTTCACTAAATTTTTTCAAAAAATTCATTTCAGAAGTGAACAAAAATGAGGATTGTGTATGTACTGTCGGTGCACATAATTGGTACGCACTTGAACGATCCCATATATATATGTCAAAAAATAACGCGGATCCATATGATTATTTTGTAAATGATTAATATATATTTGAAAAGAAAATGAAAATTACTGCGTTTAATTGTGTTGCTCACTTTGACACATTTTATCTATTTTAATGTAAATCAACTAGTAACTACATAATAAAAATTCAAGAAGTTCATATATATTATCCACCAACTACCATTGGCAACTCAACACTTGTAAAACATTTTATTTACGTACATGAAAAACTTTTATAAACCATAAAACGAAGCTATACCATCTTAAATTGATAAAGATTTAAGTCTCCTCACACCTCCTCGCGTAACTCTTTTTTATGAATAAGATTAGCGAATTGGCATAGCAGCAGTTTTGAGTGTAAGTTGAGATAAATTTGGGATGGTGTTATTTACACCCCTAAATCTTTCACAAATATCAACACTAATTTATTTATCACAAACGCCCCCCTTCCATTAACTTATATTAGGTGAGCGCTTTGCAACATACTCTCATCATGTAAGCCAAGTTTATGTAAGTGAACTCTCATTAGGTGGGTCTTATTTAAAAAATACTCCAATAATTCATTGCCTGATGTTAAACGAGTTATTACAAACAAACTCTTTTCAAGTGGGGCGAGTGGGTTTATCTACACTCACCTCTCATTAGGCGAGTCTTAGGAGGTGTTAGTAATTAAAAATTTACCTTTGAGGAATGTTTGTGATAGATATGGAGGTGTTAATAATACAGCCCATAAATTTGTGATGAAAAGTATATATACGAGACTATTATTGACACACACAATTTCACTTTCTAACACCCCCTCTAAAAAAAATGTTGATTATTCTATTGACACACACTATTTCTTTTATTTTTAATTAATGGTTAAAGAATTAAACTCAAATTAGTAACTCTAAATCGTGTAACCCCAAATTAATTATTAATTCAATTAATTTAAAACTCTTCTTCATCATCTTCTTCTTTTTCTTCTTCTTCATTCCTCTCCACCGCTACCATTGCTGCCACTATCATTACCACCGCCATCCAAATCATCATCCCTCTCCAAAAGAAGTAAAATACTTATGTTTTTGTTGCAAGTTGTTATAAATATAAAATCCAGTAGTAACATTACATCTAATAACTAATTGAGCTGTGTGAATGATCGGTTTATTTATAGAAAAAAAGGTTGAAAGAAGGTGATTAAAGATAGAAATTTGTGAGGTGGATAGAGTAATTTAATTTATTTCTTTGAATTATAAAGCGAGAGAGAGATTAGTGTTTTTAAATTAATATTAATTAAACTTAAAATTAGACAGAAAGCGTTAAGAAAAGAATATATTTACTTATAAAATATTAGAGAATTGAATGGTATATATCTTATTTTAGAAACATAAAATAGTTGAGTGGGCTCAACCTCATTGAACTAAATCTTTCACCAGAAACGACCGGCGGCGAATTAGGAAAAAAGTGAGGTAGCTAGGAGCCACCTGTTTCACATATATATATAGATATGTGCTGGCCTCCGAAAATTACAACTTGGCGTCGTTTCATGCCAGCAGTGCTTTTGCTATATTTGAAAGCTAAGAAAACTACCCAATAATTCAAACTTACAGTTTTCAAATTCTACTCCTATCATATATATATACTTCTTTTTTTCGTTTTTTTTTTTTTGGGTCTAGACTGAGTGGTGTTGCGCACCTCAACTAATTATCTTTATTTCAAGAGATTTTGACATTGTAAAACAAAGGTTACAAGTGTTGAGACTCAAATTTAAGATTTCATAACTGTTACTTAAAATACAAACACTGAAACACCTACAACTTGATGATATACATAATAGAAGAAATATTGGACATGCTGTTAGTCTGTTACAAGCACACGAGTTGAGTAGAACAGCTGCCCACATTTTCCTTATATATATATATATATATTTAAATTACAATATCACCCAATGGCCGGTCTTAAGGCCATCTCCAATGGTGTTTCTACCCAAGCAAATTTCTATGATAGAAATGAATAATAGAAAAAATCTTCTCCAATGGGCATTTCTATCTCTATTTCTATCCTAGGTGAAAGTCTATTGGGATTGGGAATTTCTATCACCATTTCTACATGTAGAAATGGTGATAGAAATTATCTATGTGACATGGCAAATTTTTATTGGTTGTTGTACACCCACTAATTCTCTCTCTTCATTAAATAGGGGACAAAGTAAGGAAGAAATTGAACAATAGAAATCACCATTGGAGACCATATTTTCTATCCTTCTACACCAATATAAATATATTGCCAATAGATATAGAAATATTATAAAATAATATTGACACATAGGATAGAAATGCAAAAATAGAAAACACCATTGGAGATGGCCTAATAACTAGTTAAGTGACCCCGAGTAGTAAAGCACGGATAATGATTTATGAATATTAAAATTAAAGCACGAATATTTCAGTTGGGGTCGGAATATCAATATGGAATATGTATCATGTACGGATTACGCCGTTAATACGGCGGAATACATACATATTATGTATTAGAGTACCCGATATTTTTGAAATTTTAGATACAACACGGATACTTGCGGGATACGAGAGGGATACGAGCGAGATACAGCAGGGATACCTGCGGAATATGGCGGGGTAAATTTTTTAATTTTTTTTATTGGAGTCACTTTAAAAATAACAAACAATTCATTTAATATAGAAACCTCTTAAAGAGACTTAGGCTTTCCTTTTACAACTCAGTGAATAAGTCAACTATTTAAAAAAAAAAAGATGAAACGATTGATAAAAATACCTTATCCTTCACCTATAATCATCGTTGTTCGATCTCTATCATTCTTCGCGTATTTAAGTCAGAATATTATATATACTTTTAAGTTATTATGCAATTAAATTGTTTAGTTGTTTGCTTTAGTTTTATTAATATTAATAATATTGTTCATAAATTTATAAAATTCTTATAGCTAAATAATTAAATATATATTATAATTATTTTTTATTATTCGTATCCAAGATGTATCGTATCCTATAATTTTTTAATTTTTCCGTATCACCGTATAAGTGCAGTATCATATTCGATACTCGTACCCATATCTATATCCGTTCTTCATAGCGCTTTACGTATTTGTAATATAACATTTAATAATTATTTTTATTAAAAATATGAATGAAATTTGATCATGTAGCGATAAATGTGTTCTTCATGTGTTTAATTAAATCTCCATTTAGCATTATCATATAATATATAAATATAGTAAATAAAATGCTCTACATCAACCAACTTTTGACATGTGGCATGCTATTAAGTTCCTTAATACTTTGCTATAACTATTTGTAAATTTATGCAACTGGTTTAATTGTCCTTAATGGTCTATTGTAATGGGTTTTTATTTGTTATTAAAACTCATTAAATAAAATAATTAATCATATCAGTTATTCATATTTTCACGTTATTATCTTTCACCATTTTAGTGTATATAAAATATCATTCCTATCTTCCATCTTCCATTCTCTCACTATATATATATATATTTATACAATTTACAATAAATGTGCTCTAATAATCTCTTTCTCAATAAAAAAAATGTACCTAATATTTGTAATTAACACTACTGATAGAATATTAATTATAATACCTAATATAATATAATATCAAAAGTTGAGAAATTCTAATGTCTTAACTTAATTTTTGATAAAATTTTAATTATAAAAATATAATTTGGGGACCCATTTCACTGGAATCTCCACCTTATTTTTTATTTTTTAATATTCTCTTATCTTTTTGTCTCTTGATCTTCCAATTTGTATTTGTAATTCTCATGTTTTATGCTTTAAATATTTTATTTGCAACTCTCATAATTAACTCTTTAAATATTTAATTATTATTACTTTTTATTCAATGGCATTGACACTGTACTATGCATACATCATATATCTAATATATATATATATATGTAAATAAAATGTTGTCCTTTAACTAAAAATTGACACGTGTCACTATTAATTATGTTATTTAATTTTTCTTTTCTTTTTTTTTAAAATAGGTAACTGATATACTTAAAAATGACTTTAAAAGTGACATTTTAATTATTTCATTTAATTTTCTTTTTTGAAAATGAACGGGAGGAGTGAGAAGTACATATTTAATTATTTATTGTATTTTTCTTTTCTTCTTACAAAACTGTCACATACAAGCGTTTTAATAATAAAGGTTATAATTAATTGTTTAAGTTATTTTTTCTTTCAATACAATATCTTTGGATGCTCCCACATCCATCTCTATTAACTTCTCTGTATTAAATGTATTTATTTCATTGATATATAAACTGCTCAGAGGGTGTTGTATTTATTGTATTTTTAATGCATATTTTTGAAAGTTGTTTGTTTTTTTTTTTTTTTGGTCTATAGCAATATTACAATTCCTTATTTTTTTTTGTGATTAGTGAAGGCATTTTTTTTTTCTCTCAATTTTCCTTTAGGCAACTGACTTTTCAAGTGTAAATCTCTGGTCTTCATGCGAGGTCTAGAAAAATAAAGAAAATATTAGTTTTGTGGTTACTTGGCTAGAAGTGATTTGGAAAAATATTGAATAAGTCGAAACTGTCTATTTTATGTCTTCCTTGGAGGTGCTCCTGTCATTTTTAGATTTGGGTTCTCTTTGTAGTAGTTGAGCAAGCCTTTTGTAATTAAATTTTACAAAATGATTTAATGATCATGTGCCATGTTGAATGCAATGAGATGTAATTTTTTTTATTTCTGTTGCTTATATATTTCTAATTGGATGAATTAGGAGCGGACTTAGAATTATATAGAGGGATGAGTTGGAGCTAATTGGTAATGCTATATATATATTTTTTAATTTGTAATTAATATATATTATATTTTTTGGGGCTGGACCAAACGGAAGCTTTTATGCACACTCTCAGTTGTGCACAACATATATTTAGCTTCTTTATTCTATTCTCAAAATGACAAAAAACTTTGTTAAACATTTAAATTATACTTCATCTGTCCCACAAAGGTAGACCCATTTTTTTTCCAGATAGATTAAGAAACTTCATTTTATGTAATTGGAACCATAATTTTTTTCCACATTTTCCCTATTATACCATAATTTATTCTATTATAATAAATACATTGGATTAGAAAATGAACATACATTTTTTATCTTTCCTATGAAAGATGGGTATTTATTAGGTAAAATTAATTATTTTGGAGTTGATAACAATGTAATTAAATAAGGGTATATTAGAAAAAAAGGAAATTTTAGTGCATTCTTTAAAAGGCAAGTGGACTATAATTTGGGACAGAAGAAAAAAGAATAGTGGACTATCTTTGTGGGACGGAGGGAGTAGTTGCTTTTAGTTGTTTTCTTTGTCTATACCTTTAAATTTACCATGTTTAATTGTGTATCTTCTCACCAATTTTATCAAAATTGTAACCACAATTAGAATAAGTGATCTATTTAATTCACAATGTTAAACATAGTTATTATAATGAATACATTAAGACTCACAAGTAAAAAAAGAATTTGGTTGCATTGTTCGTACATCTAGTTTAATATGACATAAGAAACCTTATGCTCTATTTGGTAGCAACATAGACAATGAAAAGAAAAAAAACTAATTTTAATGAGAAGATGGAAAATACGTTGAGAGATTGGGTGAGATTAACTCTTGCCTTTTATCTTCTTTTATAAAAAAAAATTCTTTGCATGTTGGTAAAGACAAATTTTACACAAAACAAAGATGGAGGACATACACTCGGAAAAAATGAGTATGTGATAGGAAGCATTTCACCACATCTCTCAATTTATTTTACATTGTCACTCAAATTAATTATTTTTCTTTTTATATTGCTATTGAACGGAATCTGATTGTAATATATTTTTATATTGTTAATTTATAAAACGTCCGTGCATCGCACAAGTTTACAACTAATTCTATAATAATTTTTAGCAAAAGAAGAGGAATTTAGTAATTTTGTGTATATGACATACTATCTCGATGTGTTTAATATACAATATAGATATATATAGACTCACTTTACCAACTTTCAAAAAGAAAGACTATTCGTTTCAACGGATAAATTAATGAATTTTTTCATAAAATTTAGTACAGACAATTTCCATGATGAGAATATCATCTCTAAAAAAATTCATCAAAAAGGTCATTTCAAAATGAGTGAAATGGTAATCTAAAGTTTTAACAGTTGAAAATAAACACATATATATTTATATCAAATTTTTATTACATCCATTTTTATATTGAATTTTTTGATAAAACTTGGTGGCAATGGAGATTGTGACTACCAAGTTTCATAAAAAAAATTCATCGATTTACTTAAAGTAGATGGTTTTTGTTTTTCTTAGAGTACTGACTTTTCTTTTTAAAGGGGCACCGACTATATATATATATAACTCAAAAAATATTATACACTAACTTTAATATAGTCGATGGTTAAAAATATCATCATAAAACTTACTATACTAATTATATTTAAAAAGAATCTGAATTCTTGATTTAAAACCTCCATTATAATTAAATAACCTTTACTTTGGAATGGATGATGTATTGTATCAAATAAATATTATGTTTTTGTTACTACCCCCTATTGCTATTTTAAGGTGGATCAATATGAGATTATGAGGTTGCTTATATGCATGTTTTTGGCGTCTTGGATTTATGAAATAATTATTTATTATTGTGGTTTAGTAGAAATGTTATCATGTACTTCAAAGGTGTATGTCAACGATATTAGGCTAAATTGCATTTTGTCCATTTAAACTATTATTCGAGTAACACTTTATCTACCAAACTATTAATTTTAGCAATTTTTATTATAAACCATTGATTTTGTTACATTTTACCTCAAATAGCTAAAGGGGTTAAAAAGCAGACATTTATAAAAGGTAAATGGCACTTAGCCCCCTGAACTATTGTCCAAGTAACACTTTACCTATCAAAGAGTAATTTTTGCCACCAACTGTTAATTTGGTTAAACTTTACCCCAAATTGTTGACGGGGTTAAGAAAACAGAGGGAATGGAAAATATGAAAATTTTACATTAATTTAATAAACTTCCACCTCTCTTCGGCGATTCCTCTCTCTAAGCACCATATTTTTCACAATTTTATCTCTACAAATCACTGTCTCCACCTGTCTCACCATCAACTCTCTTCTATCCATTAATGGCAATCATAGTGGTGAATCAAATTTGAACTCATTTCCTCAAATTTTCTTTAATTAATTTCTTGTAACAAATCTAAGCCCTTGTTTTTCTTAAAAAAAGTTCTAAACCTGTACAGTAAAAACTCTATAAATTAGTAAGGTCGGGACCAGCCAATTTTAATAATTAAACGAGATTTTAATTTGTTGTTAAATTAATAAATTATTAATTTATTGATAAGTTAATAATATATTAATTTACCAAAAAAAGATTTATGTTTCCAATATTATTTTCTTAATCTTCTTTAGATTTTATTTTCTATAAATTTAATTAAGTAAATTATATGTTTTTTACCCCGTTAGCATTTAAGATAAGATGTAACAAATTTAGTTGTTTGTAATAAAAATTGCTAAAATCAATAGTTTGGTAGGGGCAAAATGTTACTTAGACAATAGTTCAAGGGATAAAGTGCAATTTATCCTTCCTAAATTTTCAAATTTGCCCTCAAATTCCGTCTATTTTTTTAACATTGTAAACAATTTGAGGTAAATTATAACAAAATCAGTAGTTTATAGTAAAAATTATAAAATTATAAAAATTAATAGTTTAATAGGCAAAGTGTTACTTGAACAATAATTCAGGCAAACAAAGTGAAAGTTACCAAAGATATTATTATGTTTTTGTTTGTACACATTTTTATTCAATTCACCACATTTATTTTTAAGAATTTGATAAAATATCAATATTTTTCTAAACCAAACACAGCCTTATTTCATCTTCTTTGACATCTCTCTCTAGTCTCTCCTTCATCCATCTCTCTCTGATCATCGACCACCGCTGCATCTCCGCCACTGCCCACTGACCACCGCACTCAACTCTCCCTCTGATAAGGATGGCTAGATAATAAAAACCCAAGACCCCCCAAAAAAATTGAAATAGATATAAATTAAATTAAAGCAATCATATTACTTTATCTCTAACCCAATTTCTCTCGATCTCTGAATAGCGATGAAACAATTGTTCAGATCAAATTTGGTGATAGAGGAATGAGAAGAACAGTAGCCATTCTGTAAAATTTATGTATAGGAAGATTGTTAATTGGTTAATGATAATCATACGGTGAATTAAGGTAAAAGTAACAATGAAAATTGGAAAGATTTAACGGAATATGAGGGGACATCAAATACATGCATGACAGCCAATGTCCTCTTGAACGCACTCTTACAGTTGAACCAAAAAAATTTACAAAAAGCCCATTAAGCGTCCCGACGTGCTGAGAAAATTGGGACATCAAATACATGCATGGCAGCCAATGTCAAAAAAGAAGAAGAAGTAATGATAATAAATAAATAAAATCTAAATGGTGCAAAAGGTATAATATTTTTTTGTAAAAAATACAGAAAATAATATTTTTTTTAAATAAGGGTATATATTTTAATATTTTTCTAAATTAAGGCCTTATTTGTTAATTGTGTTTTAAAATGAGGGTTTTGACTAAAATTGTGTTTTGTGTAAACTTAATTTTGCACAAAATTATATTTTATGCAAACTTAACTTAGCAATTCAAAAGATTTAATGCAAATTTGTTTTGCATGACGTGTTTATATATTTTTAACAAGTATATTTTTGTGTTTCACTCATGTAACTCTAAATTAACGTCAAATAAACCATAATACATAATAATATATTAGATTACAAATAGTGCAAACTTAACTTTGCATAATCCAAAAAATGTATCATATAAGTTTTATTAATAAATATGTTTAAATTTGTAACTTGCTTAAATAATTTTAAAACACCATCAATTAAACACTTAGATATAGTATTTTGTTAAAAAAAATGTAGTGCAAATTTAATTTTGCACACTACTATAAAATATTACAAGTCAAAAATTACTATAAAAGTTAATATTGCACTCCTCTTAAAATTTAGTCAAAAATAGATCTTTAATTTATAAAAATTCTATACTTTTTTTTTTCTTTCAAAAAAGTCATATTTTTTAATGTCACAAAAACAAAAAAGAAAAAATACATGACAGCCGACAGATGAAGGCATTTGCCAATAACCACAAGTTTACTTGCACCCCTTCTTTCGCCTCAACTTCCGGCTTGCACGTCAGTCTTGTCCTTGACAATAACGTGCAACAACTATGATTTTATTTTATTATTATTATTATTTTATTTTCCGGTTACAATAGGAAAAAAAGAAGAAGAAGAGGACAGAAGTACAGAACTCAAAAGACAACAGATTTAGGTGCGTGCCCTTTTCAGAGGCAACACCTTTTATACGTTACACTGCATATACTTCATTGGCAGCACTACGAGTCTAACGTCTTAAACTATTTTCAACGCAAAAATATATTTTATATTTTAAACGGAAATTTTATTTTACGGACCGGGACCAACGGTTTTCCGTCGCAAAAATGCGACGGAAAACCGTCGCTAGGTCTCGGTTACGGACCGGTTATATTTATAAATATATATAAGACTGTCTTTCTTATGTGTCATGTAAAAACCTTCTTCATGGTCCGGTATTAAGTAAATCAATTTTAATGACGTTGTCCATGCTAATTGTCTTTTAAAACATGCATAAAAAAAAATTTAATAAATTTTATATGGAATATGAATCAAGTTTAATAGGTCTTATTATCATATAATTTTTGTTACTAGCCAAATTACAAAATTAAAATGTTTGTGAAGAAGGTTCTCTGTATTTCCTCCATAATTATATTCAAGTTAAGGATACCTTATTATTTCTAACTAGATAGATGACTTCATTTACAATTTGTTTTAGTTACCAGGATAATTTTCAAATTTTTGCTCACTAAAATGTTACATCCCATTTTTTTGAATGGTCAATTATACATTTACTACAATATTTTTTTTTTTTTATTATCATCGGTGGTTGTTAACCCTCACTAACTACCTCTGCAACTACTGCCCACAGGAGTTCCAGCAACCATTGTCGCACATCCAAGAAGGACATGAGATCGAACTTCGGCGATAATTTTTAGATAGTGTAAAAACAAATTTGCACTCAAATTTATGTCTTTAATTGCTTGCAGATTTAGTGTAAAAATAATTTTATATCAAAGTTTATATCTTAATTTATCTATGGATTTGATTCAAAAACATATTTGTACTAAAATTTATAATACTAGTTATTTGCAAATTTAGTTCAAATACAATTTTACACAAACAATATATTATGAGTTGCTTGAACATTTAGTGCAAAAACAGATTTGCACTAAAATATGTATCATTAGTTGTTTGTAGATTAAATGCAAAAACAAATTTACAATACCTATGCTGGAACTCTGGTGAGGTCATGACACTCCCTGCAATGGTTACTCGAGCTCTGGAGCGGGATAGTAGTGGTAGTGGACAGTGGTAACTAATTTATTTTTTGAGAAAAAAAAATAAAAGAAATGAATGAAGGGTATTTAGAAAAACAGATTGAGTTTTCTTATTTTGAAATGAAAATATAAGGTGTCGCCCTTTAATATAATTATAGAGGAATCCATTTTAACCCATTACCACATGTTTAAAAGCTTATAAAGAAAGTATGTATACATGAAAAAATGATTTGTCACTGAGACATTGTATAATAGATTATCTATTAATAAATCAGGTAAGTTCTAAAATGATGGACTCTTTGTGTTTATGTTCCCAATTGGTTGCTCAGATTTAATTTGAGCCTTTATGTTTTAATTTGACGTCTCATATATAACCTTCACCTATATTCCCAACTAGTGGCTTAGATTTAATTTCAGCCTTTATGTTTTAATCCGACAGCTCATAGTTATTTCTTAATTAATTTATCTCTTAACTAATTTTAATGGTGATAAAAACAAACAAGTATTTATTAAACATGTATTTATCTCTTAATTAGTATTTATTAAACATGTATTTAATCTCCTTGTAAATTTTAACATGTATTTATTTCTTAATACGTACTTTTAGATCTCTCCATATGTGCTTCGTTTCTATTTCTCCATATAAGTAAAGTTTATTTCTATAACATGTAAAAACCTTTTTCTAATAACTTCTTTGGTTTTTTTCTTTTCTCTATTGACGTTTATTAAACAATATTCGATGTACTATTGTATAATGAATATAAAATGGGTATGTGTACAATGTGTATATATGTGGCATCATTAAAAAGTGGCAAACATTTTATGTATTAAAAAATCGGAATAGTCTATATGTAATGTAATTGATTATTATAATTTTATCATAATTAATGGTATATAATTTTACGTAATGGATATGTATAATAGTTTTATGTAATTTAGACTACTGGAAGTACAACTAAAAAGATGGGTATGTGCTGTTCAGATTTTTGATATTCAATCACTGCCTTAATTTTAAAATGGATATGTGTATAATGATCAATACATATTTTAAATTTTATCGTAATGTAATTGATTATTAAATTTCACAATTTTTTATAATAATCTTCTTATTAAAAAAAATAAAAATTCTAACATCAGTTTAATAATTATTTTTCAAATTGCATAAGTTTATTCAAAATAACATTATTAATGTAAATTTAAATTCATGTACAAAAATGTTCACTTGCTGGAAATTCTCTTACATTAAAATTCTTATCACTTGAATCATACCAAAATTAATAAATTCAAATAAAAATTGGATAGTTTAAATTAAAATTAGAATCCAGTTTTGATTTTGTTACTGAAATGACTTCTTTAATTATATTTTTCCGCTTCTTTATTTGATTATTAGTATGTATGAGTTGTTTTTACTATCAATATCAAATATTTATTAATATTTTAATATTTAGTTATGTTAAATTCAATGGAAGTTTCAATTGCTCAAAATTATTTATACTTTCTCAAAATTATTTATATTTTTCTTATTATAAATGGTAGAAATTAATTTTCTAAATGTAGGAATTGTAATTTTTAACAACTCTTTATTTCTAAAAGATAAATAGAAAGGGCATCATATCCTATATACATTTAAGTAATAACATTTGCAATTTCAGTTTATTGGAAATAAAATATAATTAATTGTGAGAAAAGGATTAAAAAATAATAATAAATAAGTTAATGGTTGGTGATAAAGGCATACATAGTATTATATTTATTATTTTTTTCAAAATATATTAATAAAAGTTTATTTTCTCTAGAAATTAATTCTAATTTTTAAATATTATATTGATACGAGGGTGCGTTTGGCGAACCGGATAAGAATTAAGCGGGATCGGACATGTAAATATTAGTCGGATAAAGATTTAATAAATTATGCATTTGATGGAGTCCTATATTACAAGTAAGGATATTATATAACATAACTTACTTTTGTTTTAAAAATACATGCAATATTAATTGTTGTTCACAATTTTTTTTTTGCTAATGCGATTAACACCTATTTATAAATAAATTTCGTAAAAAACTATTATAGGAGAAAAGTTATATATTACATACAATATTTATGAATTAGGCATTAAGTATAGTTTCAAAATCTGATGTAATTTTTTTTTATAAAATTAAAGTTTCTTATAAATTCCTTCATTTAATAAAAGAAAAAGAAAAATACCATATCATACGAGAAATGAATTTTGTTAGTAGATTTGCTGTGATTTTGGGTGATCGAAAATTTTCATATCTAAATGGCGTAAAGAAGAAGATCGGAATAAATTAATTAAAAAATTATTTTTATATTTATTTTGTTATCCAAAAAACATGGAATAAAATAATACCATTTATAGGTGTGATATAATTTTATCCGGTTATAATGTGATAAAATGATAATTAATCTTGAATCTAATCATATCTCGTGTTGCACTAAACACGGGATGTGATAAAGATATCATATTCACTCTTGCACCGAATATATGATATGATTTTGAAACAAACACCGGATATATATCATATTCACTTTTTTACAACAAACACCGGATATAATTAATTAATCCAATTGTACCTCTAATCTCGCAAGACAAACACACCCTAAATGTAAATATATTAATTTAAACTTAAGCAACTATTCTCTTGACATACGTAAATCCTATATGTGATAATTAATTTTTGAATTTTAATGATCCATTAGGCACTAATGGATATATATAAATGGATCATGTTAGGATTAACGTTATTTATAAGAAGGTAATAGTCGAGTTTTTAGTTTTACCAAATTTGAACTCGATATATCTAGAAATATGATTATATGAAATTAAACTCGACAAAAGATATATTTATTTTTTTAAAAAAAATTTAAACATACACTATTTACTATATAATATGTATAAACATCAACTCACTTTTCTACTCCTCGCAGAGGGGGCAGGCGCCCCCCGTAAGTTTTGTTTTTTTTAATTATATATTGGATATTTTTTAAAATATATATATATATATATATAGGCTTATGTGTAGAAAAATAAACTTGATGTAACTGTAAAGGGCAAAACTTTAAAAGTCGTTTGAAAACTTTTAAATTTCACAAATTAAACCCCTGTCTCCACCATCTCATTATCATTATCATACAGTTACTTGCCTACTTTTCTATTCTTCATCTCTCTCACTCGCCTCTCTTTGTTTCACTTACACAAATATACAACTATACTATCATAACCACACCAATACACCGCTCAACCTCCATACCACCACGACCACGTGCACAACCCACTATAGTTTTAGGTATATTTTTCGGATCTACTTTTCAAAATTAGGAATTATTTTATTCCTTCATTACTTGCATAATATTAGTTTTGTTTCTTTATTAATTGCCTAATATCAAGTGTATTTCTTGAACATTTGATTAATTGTTGAATGTTTGGTGATTTAGGTCTAAACTCTTAATTATTGAATTTTATTTATATTATTGATTAATTGCATAATTATTAATTACCTAATATTAAGTGTATTTCTTGAACTATTGATTAATTGTTGAATAGTTGGTGATTTAGGTTTAAACTTTAAACCCATAATTGTTGAATTTTATTTATATTGTTAATTAATTTCATAATTATTAATTACATGATATTAAGTGTATTTCTTGAACTATTAATTAATTATTGAATCTTTAGCGATTTAGGTCTAAATTCGTAATTTTTGAATATTAGTTATATATTTATAGTTATTTAATAATTTATTTTATTTGATTAAAAATAGTATTAATGGAAAAGTTTTAAATAGTATTAAAATTTGAAGACTTTAAATATGATTTAGTGTGCTTTAAATTTCGTTCACGGTTGACTCAAATCCTAGCTTCGCCACTGCCTCCTCGCATGTTGTAATTATATTGTATCACAAAGGTATTTAAAGAAAAATATTATATTACAGTAGAGTAGAGTCGAGTAAAATGGACAAAAGTTATGTGAAATCGAACTTAAACTATTTGAACTCAAACTTTTCTTGATTATAAAAGAAAAAAGAAAGAGTTCACCTTATATTGGAATTTGCTTTGTCAAATCAGGCCATTTTCGATCTCTAATTGTAACGGAAGTATACTTAATTAGACAAATTTAATTTATTTTACTATTATTTGAATAATAGGCATACAATAATATTTTCAAATTTTGGTTAAAATTAAAATTAATGATGTAATGAAAAATTTAATTTTCTTGCTCTCAAATTTAGAGCATACTAATACTTTTTGAGAACAATGTTAAAATAAATTTATTTGAGAAATAACAAAGTTGAAATAAGAATTCTTAATATGAGATAAAAAAATATTAAAATTACGAGTAGTTATAGATATAAAAAAGTAACAATAAATATGATTTTAAATAGTGTCATAAATTATATATAGGCACAATCAAATCGTGTCGTAGGTACGAGCATTATCTAATTTAATAATATATAAAGATCATCACAATATCTATTATCATTTTTAGCACATCACCTTCATTGTAATTATTGATAATTGGAGTTGAGAACATTTTTTAATTAAATTCTTTATCGATAAATCCTATTGAAAATCTCACTCTTTATATAATTCATGATTACATCAGATGCTTTTATTACAACTCTGCCACCAACCTCTTCCTTTCCAATTGACCATTTATTTTTTATTTTTTATTTTTTTTTTAAATTAAGGGAGGTCTAAGTCTCTCCCTTAATTCTACAAATAAAGAAAAACCCTCCCCTCCCATCCCATGAGTCGAACCCTCAAGGCAATGGTGGAAGTTGCCTACCACTGGGCCAACCCCTCTCCTCTTCCAATTGACCATTTCCCTCCAACAATAATTCTTTTAAATGATTTGACGCTATGGTAATGTTTCATCTGTGTATTTTGATAACTAATAATTTTGTATAAATTCTATTTACATTTCATAATGACCCAGTTCATTTGTGAATATATTAGTTATGTATTAGCGTATCTCTTAAATATGTCCGTAACGTATATCTTCATAGAAGCAATTTTTTTTTTTTTTTTTTTAATGATCAACAATAACGGATATTTTCCTTTGTTAAAGTGTAAATATTTCAGGGGCATTTCCTCAATAAAATAGGTGTAGGTTCTGCGTTCCCTTTCCTCTTATCTCTCTCTCTGTTTTTCAATTTTTGAAAGTGCTGTTTATATATAACTGCTATCAATGTACATGACTGGTTGGTCATTGACAAAACGAGTGGTGATCCCAAGAAACATATATTTTCATGTCTAAAATAAGTCACCTCACATTTGGACACAAAATTAAATTGAAAACCTTTGTTTTTTTTTTTTTTTTTTTGTTTTGTATAAATAGTGCAAGTCCCCAAATAGTATTGAACATTTCCTCCCCTCCCCCTCCGATCCCCATTGCTTTAGAAAGAAAGAAAAATTTATATATATATTAAACATTTCCCTTCCCTTCTCACCCTGCATCTGCATTTTGTAAGGTGCAGGATGAGTCTTTAGGTAGGAGAAGAAATCAAGTAACAATCTACCAACCGCCTTCGGTTTCCCTCATCATGGAGGAGAAATCAACTACAAACAATTTAGTTGCGGCCGTCCCCGTGGCCAACGCTGCCAACAATCACCAGAATGGATCGGGAAAGAACAAGAAGAAGAAAAGCGCATTCCGCATCCTCAAGGCTGCAATGCTCATGCTCCGAACCCGACCAACCCAAAAATTGAAACCGAAACTTCCAATAGAAATAGACAAAAATGAGAATTGGAAGAAAATCGTGGGATCAATGCGCCCTTTGCATCTCCAAGATCAACGACCCTTGTCCCCACCACCACTACCACCACGGGCGGGGGTGGTGGGGGCCGCATTACCCTCAATCAGATCTTTTGATAATTTCGAGGATGTTTACTCACTACCCTCTCCGGTCCATTCTATTGTGTCTGGGTCCACAAGCCAGTACGCATCTGCAAACAACCTACAAGAGCTCGACAAGAGCGAAGATAATGAAGTTAGAGACGCGATGTTTGATGATAAGGCTGGTGACGCCATGATCGATGTGAAGGCCGAGGAGTTCATCTCGCAATTTTATGAACAAATGAGACTCCAAAATAGTAATGCTAAGTGCCAATAGGAGGATGCGTTGAGCTTAATCATATATATGCACACGTAAATGTATATGCATGCATGCGTCTTTTTCAAAATTTCTTTTTTAATTAACCTCTACAATTTTAATTTCATTATATTTGGTATAACTTATATAAAATTAATTAGGGCAGGTGCTAGCATGGGAGGATGAATAAAGTAGTTAAAGGACACAGCTTAATTGTCTGGAATATATATTAAAATGAAAGAGAGAGAAGGGTTCGCGATCGATCGAGCTGTTATAATTAATTAATTAAAAATCAGGAGCAAGTATTTGATATGTTTTATTCATTTTTAATTTAATATATTTTGTATTACTATATAAGATTGTTTTGTTCTAATAAAGGATGAACATTTAGTGGATGTCTCGCATCTATAATTGATGAAATTGTGTGGAGTTCCCAAATATATATATATTGTTCTCTTCCTCTTTGCTTTTCTGGACTTTTTAATTTTCCACTAAAAATATGATGGTTCAGTTCGTGGTTGTTCATTTTCTTTTGTTTTTCATTCTCCTTTGGGTGTAAATAGATCAAATGCATATGCAATACGCTTAGTATTCGTGTATATATATACATAATTTAAAGAGAAAAATTTAATAAAAGTAAAATATGGTTTAGTTGTAAACTATAATTATTGCTTGATTTAAAGTCAAAGGTTTGATTTCTATTGTCAGCAAATTAAAATATTTATGTTAAAGAAAAATTGTAAAGTAAAGTAAATTTTTCAAAAGGTTAACAGAGTTTCAATAGTGTTTTTTTTTTTGGAATCCCCTAAAATTTATTGAATTATACGAAATGACAAATCTAAAGAAGGACAAAACCTACCTTCAGCAAGAGCAAAGAAAACTTAAAAGAATGAAAAATAAAATAAAATTAAAGACTCCTCAAATTTTGCCGATTTTCGAATTTGTCTTTTTGTCAGCTCACGAAAATGTCTTGGGATGTCAAATTGCACTTGATTCAGTAAACGAGACGCTTTTTGATCCAAACAATGTTGCGTTTACGTGTCCTTATATAGATTTTTCCATTTCTTCTTTGTTCTCTTAGCACACACTTCCATGAATCCATCTTTATCTTCCTTCCCAGGTCTACACATGTCATTGACCTTATTAGAAGATGTAGTTGAATGATCACATGAGCTCCGATTAGGTGTCGCTTTTGATATTTCGAGAATTGATTTTTCTTTACTTTTAACCAAGAGATCATCAAAACTCTCATTACTCTCTATTTTAATTATCATCTTCATCATCTCCTCCTCCTCTTTACTCTTCCTCCTCCTCTTTACTCTTACTCGTCTTCTTCTTCTTGTCCTTAATTATATTTCTTCTTCTTTTCTTTTTTCTTCTTCTTCTTTTTGTCCTTAATTATATTTCTTCTTCTTCTTTTCCTTCATCATTAATTTTCTTACCCTCTTTAAGATTAGTCACTCCTCTTTTTACTGTTAGAATATTCTCCATGTTTTCCTCCTCCCATGTTTTCCTCTTTGTTCCCCTCTCCCTATTTTCCTCCCCTTTTCTCTCCTTATTTTTCTCCATGTTTTTAGGTTGTCTTATAATTTGTTTTCCCTTTGTATCACTATATATTTGTTAGTCTTGTATTGTAAAGAGATGGAGTGATTGTAACAATGTAACCCCTTGTGAATTTCTTGCTCATTAATATAATTTCTCTATTTCAATGTTGTATAATTTATCATGGTATCAGAGGTGTAAGATCCTTACGTCTTTCCGATCACCGGCGGGCGATGTATATCGTCGTCCGCCGGACCTTCAAACCAACCGCGCTACCGCCACCGTCCACAACCGCGCAGTCCACCACCGTCTCAGCTTCCGGAGGTGGAGGCCCCGCTTCCTCCTATCAGCCAACAACCTCTCTCTAAATCCACCGAACAAAAAGCACCGCCGCACCGCTTTCGTCCTCACCTATGCCCGCGTCATCACCAACAAGCAGATCAATTCACCCAACACCGCCGCACTCTGCCTCTTCTTCCACGACTGCCTCGTCGAAGGCTGCGACGTTTTCGTCCTCATCTCCTCCACCGCCTTCGCCAAGGCCGAGCTAGACACTGACATCAACCTCTCCCTCTGAAAACTAGCCACTTTAATATATATATATATATATTCAATCTTTTCAATTTAATTTTTCCGCAGCCTTTCGCCGCACGACAAAGTATTCAGATTCAATTTCTTGTTACTGTTATACGTACTGCTCGCGTATTCAGATCAAGTTTTTATTTCCTCCGGAAATTCTACACCGGACCTCGCCGTTCTGTCGGCTCCCGTCATCGCCGTTCCGTCGGCTCCCGTCATCGCCGTTCCGTCGGCTCCTGTTATTTTCGTTACCGCCGTTCCGTCTGCCCCCCACCGCCGTTCCGCTGTTTGGTAGCTTCCTCACCTCTTCAAACTCAAGTTGGTCTCTTCATACCCCCTTGAGTTTGAGGGGGGGTGTTAGAATATTCTCCATGTTTTCCTCCTCCCATGTTTTCCTCTTTGTTCCCCTCTCCCTATTTTCCTCCCCTTTTCTCTCCTTATTTTTCTCCATGTTTTTAGGTTGTCTTATAATTTGTTTTCCCTTTGTATCACTATATATTTGTTAGTCTTGTATTGTAAAGAGATGGAGTGATTGTAACAATGTAACCCCTTGTGGATTTCTTGCTCATTAATATAATTTCTCTATTTCAATGTTGTATAATTTATCATTTACAACCCCATTGCTTAAACCTTAATTGTTACTATCATCAATGTTATTCATTTCTATTGTTATATTATTCTCCTTATCTCTTCAACCATTGGTCCTCCTTGCTTCTTCACCCAAGTTGGATGCCTTGAATCCCACTTTTCACCTTTATCATCTCTATAATTAACTTCGATTTTGCAAACATGAGCATCATATCCTTGCCTGTAACATTTGAAACAATATTTGGACATTTTTTTATTCCATTTTCTGCCGAAAACCACCACTGCCATCTCCAATCTAAATTCTGTTTGGAAATTTTTTCCTGAGGTATATAGCAATATAAATATGTGCCACGCTAGGTCTCATGAGATTTTCTCTATTTGAAAAGGATCACCCACTAGCTTATCAATTTGAAATAGACTTTGCTTAGCAAACAAATGTATTGGCAATTGAGGAAAGTTAACCCATATCGCAGCAATTGTCTACTCCATGTCGATTCAAAATTTTGGAGCCCACTTGAACATGCGCATTGGAAATCGTTTCAAAAATCATTGTTCCTTAAGCCACATGCGAAGGAAGTCCTCTTTGTGAGTAAAGTGAAGAAGGATATGTTTTTGAATAGTTAAGCCTACAGTATGTTAGAATATTCTCCATGTTTTCCTCCTCCCATGTTTTCCTCTTTGTTCCCCTCTCCCTATTTTCCTCCCCTTTTCTCTCCTTATTTTTCTCCATGTTTTTAGGTTGTCTTATAATTTGTTTTCCCTTTGTATCACTATATATTTGTTAGTCTTGTATTGTAAAGATATGAAAGATTGTAACAATGTAATCCATTATGGAATTCTTGCTCATTAATATAATTTCTCTATTTCAATGTTGTATAATTTAACATGGTATCAGAGGATGTAAGATCCTTACACCTTTCCGATCATCGGCGGGCGATGTATATCGTCGTCCGCCGGACCTTCAAACCAACCGCGCCGCCGCCACCGTCCACAACCGCGCAGTCCACCACCGTCTCAGCTTCCGGAGGTGGAGGCCCCGCTTCCTCCTATCAGCCAACAACCTCTCTCTAAATCCACCGAACAAAAAGCACCGCCGCACCGCTTTCGTCCTCACCTATGCCCGCGTCATCACCAACAAGCAGATCAATTCACCCAACACCGCCGCACTCTGCCTCTTCTTCCACGACTGCCTCGTCGAAGGCTGCGACGTTTTCGTCCTCATCTCCTCCACCGCCTTCGCCAAGGCCGAGCTAGACACTGACATCAACCTCTCCCTCTGAAAACTAGCCACTTTAATATATATATATATATATATATATTCAATCTTTTCAATTTAATTTTTCCGCAGCCTTTCGCCGCACGACAAAGTATTCAGATTCAATTTCTTGTTACTGTTATACGTACTGCTCGCGTATTCAGATCAAGTTTTTATTTCCTCCGGAAATTCTACACCGGACCTCGCCGTTCTGTCGGCTCCCGTCATCGCCGTTCCGTCGGCTCCCGTCATCGCCGTTCCGTTGGCTCCTGTTATTTTCGTTACCGCCGTTCCGTCTGCCCCCCACCGCCGTTCCGCTGTTTGGTAGCTTCCTCACCTCTTCAAACTCAAGTTGGTCTCTTCATACCCCCTTGAGTTTGAGGGGGGGTGTTAGAATATTCTCCATGTTTTCCTCCTCCCATGTTTTCCTCTTTGTTCCCCTCTCCCTATTTTCCTCCCCTTTTCTCTCCTTATTTTTCTCCATGTTTTTAGGTTGTCTTATAATTTGTTTTTCCTTTGTATCACTATATATTTGTTAGTCTTGTATTGTAAAGATATGAAAGATTGTAACAATGTAATCCATTATGGAATTCTTGCTCATTAATATAATTTCTCTATTTCAATGTTGTATAATTTAACATGGTATCAGAGGATGTAAGATCCTTACACCTTTCCGATCATCGGCGGGCGATGTATATCGTCGTCCGCCGGACCTTCAAACCAACCGCGCCGCCGCCACCGTCCACAACCGCGCAGTCCACCACCGTCTCAGCTTCCGGAGGTGGAGGCCCCGCTTCCTCCTATCAGCCAACAACCTCTCTCTAAATCCACCGAACAAAAAGCACCGCCGCACCGCTTTCGTCCTCACCTATGCCCGCGTCATCACCAACAAGCAGATCAATTCACCCAACACCGCCGCACTCTGCCTCTTCTTCCACGACTGCCTCGTCGAAGGCTGCGACGTTTTCGTCCTCATCTCCTCCACCGCCTTCGCCAAGGCCGAGCTAGACACTGACATCAACCTCTCCCTCTGAAAACTAGCCACTTTAATATATATATATATATATATATTCAATCTTTTCAATTTAATTTTTCCGCAGCCTTTCGCCGCACGACAAAGTATTCAGATTCAATTTCTTGTTACTGTTATACGTACTGCTCGCGTATTCAGATCAAGTTTTTATTTCCTCCGGAAATTCTACACCGGACCTCGCCGTTCTGTCGGCTCCCGTCATCGCCGTTCCGTCGGCTCCCGTCATCGCCGTTCCGTCGGCTCCTGTTATTTTCGTTACCGCCGTTCCGTCTGCCCCCCACCGCCGTTCCGCTGTTTGGTAGCTTCCTCACCTCTTCAAACTCAAGTTGGTCTCTTCATACCCCCTTGAGTTTGAGGGGGGGTGTTAGAATATTCTCCATGTTTTCCTCCTCCCATGTTTTCCTCTTTGTTCCCCTCTCCCTATTTTCCTCCCCTTTTCTCTCCTTATTTTTCTCCATGTTTTTAGGTTGTCTTATAATTTGTTTTCCCTTTGTATCACTATATATTTGTTAGTCTTGTATTGTAAAGATTGAAAGTATTGTAACAATGTAAAGATTCTATGCTCATTAATATAATTTCTCTATTTCAGATGTTGTAACAATGTAATCCATTATGGAATTCTTGCTCATTAAATAATTTCTCTATTTCAATGTTGTATAATTTAACACAGTAAAGGTCAATCGACTTTAATCCAATTGAAACAATTGTTGCATGAATTTCATTAGAAAAAGTTTGAATAGGGAGGCTAATTTTGCTATATCTCCACAATATTCTATTATCGAATTGCATTCGAACCCTTTCTAGTCTTGAGAAGTTGGTTATGCCCTAGATTTTTAGAGGAAGGTATAGATAGATTTTGAATTTTCAAAGTACTTCCGCGAAAGACCGAGTTAAAATTGATGTTGGATTAAGATCCGTTGGAGGATCCATCACTGGAAATGGAATCAATATATGGATTGAAGCAATCAAATCTACCAATTATACATAGCGGCTAGAATTGGTAAACATAGGCTCCGTTGATTGCAAGGTGGAAAAGGAAAATAAATGAGAAAATGGGTTTATAGGCCTCCTTCCATAATTTTATACACCAGAAGAAAATCATATATTAACTTAACAATGGGCCCTTTGCATCTCCAAGATCAACCACCCTTGTCCTCACCACCAATGCCACCACGGGCAGCAGTGGTGGGGGCAGCATTACCCTCAATCAGATCTGTTGATAATTTTAAGGATGTTTACTCACTACTCTCTCCAGCCCATTCTACCGTGTCTGGGTCCACAAGCCAGTACGCATTTGCAAACAACAAGAGCTACAAGAGCGAAGATAATGAAGTTAGAGACGCGATGTTTGACAATAAGGCTGGTGACGCTATGATCGATGTGAAGGCCGAGGAGTTCATCTGGCAATTTTATGAACAAATGAGACTCCAAAATAGTAATGCTAAGTACCAATAGGGGGATGCGATGAGCTTAATCATATATATGCACACGTAAATGTATATGCATGCATGCGTCTTTTTCAAAATTTCTTTTTAATTAACCTCTACAATTTTAATTTCATTATATTTGGTATAACTTATATAAAATTAATTAGGGCAGGTGCTAGCGTGGGAGGATGAATAAAGTAGTTAAAGAACAAAGCTTAATTGTCTGGAATATATATTAAAATGAAAGAGAGAGAAGGGTTTGCAAACGATCCAGCTGTTATAATTAATTAATTAAAAATCAAGAGCAAGTATCTTATATGTTTTATTCATTTTTAATTTATTATATTTTGTATTACTATATAGGATTGTTTTATTCTAATAAAGGATGAACATTTAGTGGACATCTCACATCTATAATTGATGAAATTGTATGGAGTTCCCAAATATATATATATATATATATTGTTCTCTTCCTCTTTGCTTTTCTGGACTTTATAATTTTCCGCTAAAAATATGATGGTTCAGTTCGTGGTTGTTCATTTTCTTTTGTTTTTCATTCTTCTTTCTGTGTAACTAGATCACTTGCATATGCAATATGCTTAGTATTCATATATATATATATACATAATTTAAAGAAAAAAATTTAATAAAAATAAAATATGGTTTAGTTGTAAACTATAATTATTGTTTGATTTAAAGTCAAATGTTTGATTAATTTCTATTTTCAGCAAATTAAAATATTTATGTTTAAGAAAAATCGTAAAGTAAATTAAAATTTTCAAAAGATTAACAGAGTTTCAATAGCCTATTTTTTTTTATCTTTTTGCCCTAAATTTTATTGAATTATATGAAATGACAAATTTAGAGAAGGACAAAACCTACCTTTAGCAAGAACAAAGAAAACTTAAAAGAATGAAAAATAAAATAAAATTAAAGACTCCTAAAATTGCGCCGGTTTTTGAATTTGTCTTTTTGTCTGCTGACAAAGATGCCCTAGGATCAGTAGGAATGGCAATAAAACCCAACTTGGCGGGTTTCCGACCCGACCCAACCCGGATTGGGTGGGTTTAGGGCAGGTTTTTTTAAGGTCGGGTTTGGTAATTTAAAAAAAACCCGGATCGGGTTCGGGACGGGTTAGGGTTTTGCATACCTAAAACCCGACCCGCTTATATATATATATATAGATATATTAATAATATAAACATTATATTATTTATAATGATTATTAAATAGAAACCCTAGCATTTGGTTGATTAAATAGAAACCATATATCTGTCCTCTCATTTATATATGCGCCTCTCATAGACATAGTCTCACATCTCTAATTTTCATTCTCACTTCTCAATATCTCACTTTCTCAGTCGACTTTCACATACAGGCACACAGCCTCTCCCTGTCGGTGCCTGTCTCCCACAACCACATCTGCACACCCACACTCCTCCTCCATATCTTTGGCCTCCCCTCTCAGTCCACCTCGACGCCGTTCCTCCTCCACACTCCTCCTCCATATCTTTGGCCTCCCCTCTCAGTCCACCTCGACGCCGTTCCTCCTCTACCTTGACGCCGTTCCTCCTCCACATCCACGCTGGTTATCCACCGGTAAATACTATCTTTAAAATACCATCCCCACACTTACGGCTTACCCAGTTACCTTTCGTCCCTCCCCCATTCGAAATTCTTTTTTTTTATTATTCATTTTTATTTTTAGGTTGTCACATTGAGAAATGACAAAGCTCTTGACCTTGAAAAAATTGAGAAGTAGAAGAGTTTACTGTTTGTGTTATTTTAATTTGGGGTTTTTGATGTTTGAAAAAATTGAGACTTGTTGTTTGATTGTATTATGTAGTTTGAGACTTGTTGTTTAATTGTATATTATGTGGTTTGACTGTTTGACACTTGTTTGAATTATGTTGTTGATCCACTGGAACTTAAATTTTAAGCTAGAGATGTCGCCTGTTGGTTTGAGTATGGCTGTATGGGGTTGAATTATTCATTTTTTTATTTATTTTTAAGTTCAAAACAGGGAGTTTGACAGGTGGGCTCCTCAACCCGACCCGGTTCCTCCTAATTCGGGGCGGGGAAGGACAGGGCGGGACTCCTAGATAAGTATACGGGGCAGGTTTGGGTTTAAAAAAGACTCGTCTTGGGTTCGGGGCGGGGTGGTATACATGCGGGTCGGGTTTGGTATTGGCCAAACCCGACCCATACCCGACCCGTTGCCATTCCTACTGGGATGTCAAATTGCACTTGATTCGGTTATTGGTGATAAATGCACCCCCTTTTGTTATCACCAACGCCCTCTAAATTTTTTATTAATATTAAAATAAACTTTATTCCCACCACCCTCTCATTTCATTTTTTAATCCAAAGGTTAACTATTAATTAATTTAATTAATTAATCATTAATCACAACATTTGTGCAAAAAAAATAAAATCATTAATCACAACAAAACAATACTACAATCTTTCACCACCCTCTTCTCATCCTCCTCCTTTTTCTCCTTCTCATCATTCTCATCTTCTTCAAAACATAAAACACACATATATACATAAACATAACGTTTCTCTTACGGTCCAATCTGCACAGATTGGACACAAATCTCGCGGTCCTTTTTTCAACTTAATACAACTTCTGTAACCAAACACCCGATTAACGAAATACAAGAAAACCCCAAATGGTCTCACTTTCTCTCTATCTCACAGTTGTTCACCTGCACAAAGTTTGTTTTTCGTCCTATCTCTATCTCTCTCATTTGTTCACCTGCACAAAGTTTGCTTTTCTTCCTCTATCTCTAGCTTCATAAACAATTCCTTCGTCCTCCATCAACGATTAACTTTGAATATAGTTCACATGGAACAAACACAGTTTCGTGGAAAGGAGGGGGCTCTATCTTATCTCAACTGTAATTTAGAAAACTCTATCGTTTCCCAGTTAACTGTATATAATTTGCATGAGGTGAATTCATTTGGTTTATCACACATGAAGAACTCAATTTGCCAACGAAATTTGAAGCCTCCCTCTTAAGAAACCCTCAATTTCTTTATCAATTTTCGGCGTTCCCACAATTCCCATGTTTAACTTGAATCAAATAACCCCTAAGTTTTAGATTGACGATTCCCTTCCTGTTGATATCCCATCTCTCTACCATCAACCATCCCCGCTGCGACTCGACCACCGATGGCTTCACGAGCTCCCACTGATTTATCCATCTTGAATGGGTATCTTAATAATGGGTTATAATTTGGCTTTTCGTTTTGAGGTTTGAAATGAAATTTTTGAGGATTTTTAGAGTGTTGCAATTAAAGTTTATTTGTGCAACCATTTTTGGAATGTTCAATCTGGTTGTTGGAGTAAGAAGGATAGCGATGGTCGGTGCGGAGGTTTAATGGATTCAAGTCTTCTTTCTCAATGAAAAACATAAATAATTTAACAAATAGATTCAAGTCCTCTTTCTCAATATTTGTCCTTTATTTAATCTATGAGGAATTGTTGAGAGATATCATGGCCAACACATTTAATTGTTGAGAGCAAGGAATGATATGAGATATTTCATTAATGGACAGTGGAACGAAAAGAGAGAAATAGGCTTGGCATATTTGGAAAATTTATTTATTTATTTATTTATTTAAGTCGATTGTTTGGTTACAAGGGTAGCTTTGGTTTGTAAAGTGGAGAGAGAGCCAACTTTTTGTCCAATCCGTACGGATTGGACAGTAGGAGAAACACCTTGTATACATAAATATATATAGATTCGAAAATAAAAGAATATGGATTCTTCATCTTCCTCCTCCTCCTTCAAAACATATACATACATACATATATATATACATATTCAAAACATACATATATACATACACACATATATATTCTAAAAAAAAAGAAAAAAAGAAAAAAAACAAACAAACAAAAAAATGCATATATATAGAGATCTCTTATAAAAAATGAATTTTTTTTATATCCATAAATCTATTTAATTTTCAGATGCTCAATGTTGAGTAGGTAATAATGAAGATATTTTTCGAATGACATGAGAGTTTTACCAAATTTACTCACCATAAATTGGACATTATATTTTAAAAAATAGGCCGTAGCTTAAGTTATTGCTGATATTCCAGATTTTTAATGTCAAATGAGTACCAATGAATATACAATCTTAATAACAAGAAAGTATTAACATAATTATAGTTATTAAGTTAGAGGGTTGTAGAGTGGGATGTTTGTGATAATTTTTTTAAAAGTATGAAACGTAAGATAAAGAGGATTTTAGTAGCAAAAAAAAAGTGTATTTATCACCACCCTTTTTGTAATGCTGGGTCATAAATTTGAGTTGAATCCCTTCTGAGTCCAATTCCATCTCTCTCTAGTCTCAGAGTGCAGCTCAGGTAGGTTAGACTTCGACTTATTGGGCCTGATTTTTCTTTTTAGAGGCCCAGCCCAATTTATACTGGTTAGCTTCAACCGCATTTGGTGCGCAAGTTAGTAAACGGGCCGTCTAAAAGAAAGTTGCGGGGAAACGGGGTTGCAATGTGGTCCCACCGAAGATGGCGCTAACGGAAACGCAGCATCACCACCATCATTATTACCACTACGAGTCTACGACTGATAACATACACCCTTGTGCGCAGGATACCCCCCTCTCTCTGTCAAGGCGCACAATAGCCCCACACTGTTCATTAAACTTATCCTCCTCCATGGATGCGCGTTGCTCCCCCCTTCCCCCCGCCCTTTCGATCTTTCCATTTTTTTCCCAATGAATTAAATTAAATTAAATTTGAAATCTTTGAAACTCTTTTTAAATTAATTTTTTCCTAACTGTTCCTCTAAAATCTTCGGTACGTATAAATTTGCTTGTGTATTTAAGTTATTGTTGCTGATCCATATGCTAATTGATTGCACATTTCATTTTGCCAACTTTTAGGGGTACAGCTTTGGGAGTAGCTGTGTTTGGAGATTTGAATGATCCCCAAAAGCTTTTGCTAGGGAGTGATATAATGTATTTGGAAGATTCTAGGGTTTCGAAGGTGTGGAGATCGTAGATGAATGAGATTGTAAGTGACTTTGGCCCTAAAATGAGTTTGTTTTGCTCTAATTATTAGATTCAAACCAAGTGCTTTATCTGAATATTATTTAAATTGTTTGAATTTTGATTATGATATTTTATATCTACAGATTGAACTATGTAGAAACTGCAATGCAATTGAATTTTTAAGCAAAATGCTCCAAAATATCGTTGTTTAGTGAAACTTGCATTGAAAGTGGAGAAAATGAGTGCACTGTTGTTGTTTACTTATTTCAATTGAATCTCGTTAATGGAGGAATATCAATACACTTGTTGTCACTTTAGATTTCACACTAGCTCCTTGTTTTTCCCCATCTACAAATGTTTTGAGACTGAATATTTGGGTAATTTTTTCATTGTTCAACAATGGTTCAACTGGGAAGAAGAACAATGATGTAACATGAGTAAAGTGGCATTTAATCTTATACTTTCTTTTTGTCCCCGAAGCATTTTTTTTGTTTTTATTTCTTCCTTTACATCTAAACTTGAAATAAAATATAACCTTTTGTTAAAAATAAATGCTCCGAGACTCTCAAGCTGCTCCTAGTAAATCTTATAGATTTATTTATCCCATAATCTGGTTCTTCGTCAACCAACTTCCGAATTTCTCAAGTAGAAGGGATAGCTTCTGCTACTTCTATACTGCCAACTTTTCGTAGTGGGATGTTATTTGTTAACCTTCATTTTTTGGTAACAGAGACTAAGTTTGCAAATCTTTGCAATCTATTTTTACTATTTCTGACTGGGGGCCTGTTTACTGTTTGTTGATGCATCTTTCTAATGTGCAGGTTTCATATTGGGAGTTTCGCTTACCTTCTGTTGTTATAATGCCTGAGATCACAAGTATAGTGAAAGAAACTTCTGAAAATGGTACAGATTTGTCCCCAGATGATATTGGCAGTTTCGAGGAAATGCCCGAGGACACAATCTTGTCACGGCAAACTTCTGTGAATCTTGTTCCATTTATGGGCCAGAGATTTGTCTCACAAGACGCTGCCTATGAATTTTATTGCAGCTTTGCAAAGCAATGTGGCTTCTCAATCAGGCGCCATCGTACTCGAGGAAAAGATGGTGTAGGCAGGGGAATTACGAGAAGGGATTTCACTTGCCACCGTGGAGGCTATCCTCAATTAAAGCCATCGGAGGATGGAAAGCTACAGAGGAATAGAAAATCATCACGTTGTGGCTGTCAAGCATACATGAGAATTGTTAAGAGGGCGGATTTTGATGTGCCTGAATGGCGTATCACTGGTTTTAGCAACGTCCACAACCATGAACTCTTGAAGTCAAGTGAGGTGCAGCTACCTCCTGCTTACTGCACCATGTCTGCTGATGACAAGAGTCGTATATGCATGTTTGCAAAAGCTGGGATGTCAGTGCGACAAATGCTAAGGCTAATGGAGCTAGAGAAGGGTGTTAAGCTAGGCTGTTTACCATTCACAGAAATAGATGTGAGAAACCTGCTGCAATCCTTTAGAAATGTGGATCGAGATAACGATGCTATTGACCTTCTTAAAATGTGCAAGGAAAAGAAGGATAAAGATCCCAATTTCAAATACAACTTCAAGATAGATGCTAATAACAGGTTGGAGCATATTGCATGGTCATATGCTTCATCAATCAGATCATATGAGGCTTTTGGAGATTCTGTAGTGTTTGACACAACCCACCGCTTGGATGCTTTTGATATGATTTTAGGGATTTGGATTGGAGTGGACAATCATGGAATGAATTGTTTCTTTGGATGTGCGCTTTTAAGGGATGAGAATATCCAATCTTTCTCCTGGGCATTAAAGGTAGGAGCTAGATGAGCATTTATAGTGGGTCTTATATCTCCATTTTAAATAGTATAAAGCTTCATATCGTAGATTGGCCAGCATATCAACTATTAGAACAATTTAATTTGGTAACTTTTTAAATCTTTTGGCCAGTTTCACCGTATCTTCAACATTTTTGCCGTCTCTTTGATGGTTTAAAGCACACTGATGAAGCTCCCTCCAGTGCCCCCCCCTCTCTCTCTCTCTCATTCTTTTGGTTTTGATTTTTTCTCTTCCTTGATAAATAAACCCATAACGGAAGGTCATCAGTGAATTTAGGTGCACCATCAGTTTGTTGATCCCATCAAGGAAGTGGTTTAATTGCCAAGTTTGATTACTTGTATGTTCAGGTTGTGGGATTGCTTTTCAAGTCTCCTTCATATGCTTTCTGAAAACAATTTTTATAGCATTTTATTTGGATTTGATTTTTTCTGTTCTAAATTTGGGTATGGCAGACATTTTTGGGCTTTGTGAACGGAAAGGCTCCGGAAACAATTTTAACTGATCAAAACATGTGGCTCAAGGAAGCAGTTGCTATTGAAATGCCAAAGACCAAGCATGCCTTTTGCATTTGGCATATCATTTCAAAGTTTTCGGATTGGTTTTCGGTACTCCTTGGTTCGCAATATGGTAAATGGAAGGCTGAGTTCCATCGGATTTATGAATTGCACTCGGTGGAGGAATTTGAAGTAGGATGGAGAGAGATGGTTGAAATATATGGACTGCATGGAAATAAGCACATTGTTAGCTTGTATGCCTTGCGTACATTTTGGGCACTACCATTCTTGAGATGTTACTTCTTTGCGGGAATGACAAGTACTGTTCAATCAGAATCAATAAATGCTTATATCCAACGGTTTTTAAGTACACAATCCATACTTGAGAATTTCATTGAGCAGGTATCAAATTATTATATAATTATTATTATTGGGTGAGATTTTGAATTGTCTACCTCCCTAACGGTAAAAAATTGATTTAGGCTCTGCTACATAATTCTCTATCATCGATGTTACCTCATAATGAGAGAAAACTAGACTTGGGTGCCTTTTAAATTATTGAAACAAATTTTCCTTCAGTGACAAAACCTTAACCATTCATGACAAAAAGGCACCCAAGTGTAAAACAATTGATAAATAAAGTGGCACCAAGTCTAATTACAGCCATTGGCAAGGTACCAAGCCAAAGTCACCTTTAGTTTTGATTAATTTTGTATGTCACATTTTTATATGCTCCTGTTTGCAGATAGCTGCAGTTGTAGATGCCAAAGATCAAGCGGGAGCAAAGCAAAAGATGCAATGGAAGGTCAACAAAGTTTCCCTCAAAACGGGTTCACCAATCGAATCACATGCTGCTGCTGTTCTCACACCATATGCCTTTTGCAAACTACAAGAGGAACTTGTATTGGCACCTCAATATGCTTCGCTAATGGTGGATGAAAGTTACTTTGTTGTGAGACACCATACAGAGATGGATGGTGGATGCAAAGTACTTTGGGTCCCTCATGATGAGTTCATTAGCTGTAGTTGCCATCACTTTGAATTTTCAGGCATACTCTGTCGACACGTTCTACGTGTCATTTCGACAAACAACTGTTTTCATATTCCAGATCAATATCTACCCATTCGTTGGCGTGATATTGCCTCCTCGTCTTTAACGAAATCAGTCCATACTTCTACTTCAACAGAGCATACGGGTAGAGTCCAGTTGTTACAGTCCATGGTATCAACACTGATTACAGAGTCGATTGAAACAGAGGAGCGACTTGACGTTGCTTGCAATCAAATTGCAATGGCGTTGAATCGCATCAAAGAATTTCCTGGGCAGTTGCATGGTGCGAACGATACAGCTTATAATAGCCCGTCAGACTCGTTGATTCTTCCGGAAGTTGAAGATTCAGATAGTATTGTTCAAAGTTTCACTGGGAATCCGCATGAAGCTTTAACTCTAGGAAAGTTGAAAGAGAGAAGGTCAAGAGATGGGATAGATATTTACAGGAAACGAAGGCGTTGCTCTGTGCCTTGCTGTGGGCAGTTTGGTCATGATGCTACTGACTGCCCGATGATGGAAGGTGATGATATGAACGGAGACGGGCTAGGGTTTTTGTATGCGACAGCTGGAAAAGGTTAGATGTACAAAGAATTATTATCATGGTAATCCATGTCTATATGCCCATATAGAAGTACTGCAGCCAGCGGAATCATATAAAGTTTTATTCGTTCTCATTTTCAGAATAGATCTCGAACCTGCTGAGAAGTTACAATGTATCTACTAGCTTGTCGAAAATCGTGACAACGGAATAGTTATTACCTTTTTATGATTGCGAGGACTTGAGGTAAACTATATGATGTTATATGTATACACTTTGTTACTCATCTTGTAAATCATGAACTAGGTTACAAAACTCATCAGTAATCAAGGAAAAGAAATAGATTTTCACTATTGTCTCTTTTGGAGAAATGTAAAATGCTTGATGGGTGTTGTATATATAATTGAGAACTCATGCTTTTAGTTCAAACATGTGCTGAACTCATTGTAGGTGTTGCATTATAGCTGGTTACTTTTAATTTTGTTCAAGTTTGAGCTACCTTTGGCACAATTGGTTTGGGTTGAAATAGTTCCAGCTTTTCACATAGGTGAAAGTACTTGTACCTATTTGGCACTATTTTTTCTGATTTTGCATAATCGTGTGTTAGCTATTTCACTCCACATCAGACAGGAGCTGAGAAGCACTAAGATAATAAGATCAGATTTCATAAAGAAGCTTCTCTTCTTTGCATTTACCCTAGGATGTGAGTCTGTTTATAATATTATCTGCTGAGGTTTTCATTTCATTCTGTTGCTACTATGGAGGAACTAAGGACCCACCCATAAATATTAAAACATTTGCTATTGTGAATTACACATTGTTCTTAGCTTTCATTTTCATCAGCCAAGGAAACTCTGCTCAGCCTGCTTGGTAAAACCCTAGCAGCATCATTGTTCCTGATGACCCTTCTGGCTCGACGCCGACCTGTTCCGTGAAGTGCCCTATGTGCAATTGCTTTTCCCAAGTCGGCCATCTCGTTAGTTCTCGGCTCCAATCTCTCTCTTTCTTCATTGCTGCCATTGTTGATGTCTGAAATATTGACTGTTGCTTTCTCAGTAGACATTTTCTTCTTAAATGGCGCCAATTGATGTGCAAAGCTAACAAGATTGCAAGTTTTTTGCAATAGACATAGAAGTGGTTGGGTCTGTATTTATATGACGATATCAAGTTGTTTTAGGGAGAGGCGAATGATTAGGAGGGCTACGTCAGCAGGTGGTGATGGTGGGATGAAAAAGGTTAGTGTTGAGTTTGAGGAGTTTTGAAGCAAAGTTTTAATATGGCCGAAAGAAGTTGCCTTTGCCAAATTTTACATCTAGAGTAATAAAGCAAATAGCAATTAATTATTGAATAGTATAAAAGCAACTAGTTTTCGAACCTTCTTTTTACGCAGCACATCCAATCAGTTTTACCGTTGCATAATATTATTACTTCCCATATATTTTATTGTTATACATGTTCTGCTGCCCTTGAGAAAATCCTTATCTTGTTTATTTATCAAGAACAGTTAAAAGGGAAAACATGGCATCGGAGTCATCTAATCATCATCTTCCCTTACTCTCCATGTGCTGCTCAACAGATTTACACGGCTTCTATAGGTTATTCGGATCGCAAAATTACATATGGCCTGCCATAGCAAAGTACAAACGTGAGAAAACTATAATGTATACTTTCCACTATTTTATCCCTTCTGCAATAGAATCATCCCATATATACGCAAAGATAATGCAGGTCCAAGTTTGTTGTGACCGATTAATCCAACAAGTGGTATATGAGTTTCCGAGCACTAATATTATTATATATAATATTCTTATTAGTATATGTTCAACTAAAAGAGAGCTAGCCTAGAATAGTGCATAACCTGATAACTACCTATATTCATATGAAGTGTGAACTGACCCAAAGAACTTTTGGACAAGAAAAATGGCTGTTGCCCAGTATGAAAACAGGATAGGCCCTATAAGAAACACCTTTTCCTGTTCAAGAGGATGACTTGTCATTGAAACAATTCCTTTTCTCCATCCCCAATACCTTTTGGACCATTCCACGTCACCCTCTCCATCCTAAACTTTACACATAAGACCATCAAAGCTTGATGGTATCAAGAAACACAAAAAAAAAAAAATGATGAACGAAGATAAATCCTAAACTATTTTATACATTATTGCCACATACAAACATTTGAATAGTTTCAATGGTAAAGCATATTTATGAACTGTGCATCTTCGTATAACATGACGGTCCCCATCCAGACCTTCACGAGTACCATAGAATGTGTTGTTTTTCTGATGCAAGATGGTTAAAGGAACGAGTGTAGGTTGTGATTGTACGCAAATAATTCCCTTTTTAAGAGTTCCGTTGTAATAAGCTGTTATGCAAACTACAAAAGAACAGGGGAATAAAAAATAGGTGAAAGGGTAGTTATATGCTGTTATTGCAAAGATCAAGGCATCCCGTTAGCTTCAATACATTCTCGAATTTTTCACCACTGCTGCTGCTTCACTTTGTTCGTCTTTCATCGCTTGAACCCCCCGAGCTCGACACTTGGTAAGTGTGTGAGTGTGGATTGGGGGGTTGGGTTATACAAGTACACCAGACCCATCGCGAAGTTCCAAGTTCACCATGCACACAGGAAGGCAAAGTCCATGTGAAGCCCACGTGATGCTTACATGGCTCTTTACTATTGGAGCGGGTGTACCAAATATTTTGACAACTATTTCTATAGCCTTATATATACACGTTTCATGTGGAGGAATCCTCCTGCAACAAGACCCCAAAACAAAATCTCAATCATTACAAATGCTAAGGTACCCCACTATTTGGAATGGAACATGGCCTGCAATAGCGATTCAGTGCCATCAACCTGCATGCCAAGTAATGTTTGGAATTGGCTAATCATCAACTGCACAAACTAGTGCAAGTATATTTCATGATCTCTTTTTCTTGTTCTAAAATACTGGTACATTAACTAATGTTTTGCTTGTTTGTCTGAATTTGGAACGCGCCCATCTGGGGACCATTGGCAAATGCATGCAAAGGAATGAAGATGTGGTTTTAAACAAAAGGTTCATTTGGTAATCCAATGTCTTTGATTCGGTTTCAGTTTCTTTTGTTGAGGACATTTGGATTGCTGTCATCTTACAGGTCTATAATATGTCAATAAGAGTGCATTAAAACATATATGTTAGGGCAAACATGCAAATTAGATTGATTTCAGCTAAATAATATTCAACCAGAGGCTTTTTCCCAATATGGTATCTAGGACCAACGGCATTTTAAGGGTATTGCCAAAATTTGATTAGACCAGTGCGAATGTTAGCTAATTGGGCTAGAAAGTCTGCCAACAAATGGATATTGATTTTCAATTTAATACCAAAAACAAAAAGTTTCAGCATTTTGGATTTCAGAGCATTGGGTGCAATGATTTAGGGGTAATTAACATTTTTAACCCCTAAAGTTTGCCTTATGTCTCATGGTCGTCCTTAATCATTTTTTCTCCCCAAAGCAACCCCAAAATTTGCTCCACATCCCACACTCGTCCAAAAGTGGATGAGCAAGTGCAAGGCATGTGCAAGGGTACTTTTGTTATTGCCGAATTAAGCACACAAAGACCTTCTTTTAACCCGTAAAGTTTACTATTGTCCCATGGTTGTCCTTAATCTTTTTCTTCCTCTACAAGCTTCACCAGCCTCCGTTAACGGCAGCCAAAACCTTCTCAACTTCAAATCCTATTTACAAACCAATACTAAGAAAAATGAGTCCACTATTATGAAGGAAGTGAACAAGGGGCAAGGACAAGCGAAGAAAACTGAAAATTGGCCCAAGCTCAAGAAGCGGAAAACGGTTGCAGCTAAAGCATGTGTGCCTTTTGTTTACCCAAAGAAACGACAAAAACTAGATCAATAGAATATCAAAACCAGAGAAAAAAACCATGCATAAATCTTTTCTGATCTCAAGCTTTTTTTTGTAGGCCTAAATAGATGTGGAACAAGTTGTAGGCTAAGATGAATAAATTATTTAAGACCAAACATCAAAAAATGGAATATGTTAGACCAAGATAGTCTGATTTGGAATAAATGAAATGGTGATTTAGAGAGAGAGAGAGAGAGAGAGAGAGAGAGAAGGAAGTTAGAGAGGTAAAGTAGTTTATTATTCCACTTACTTGAATGAACAATACATTAACAATATAATGCTTTAATACAATGGCTAAAACCCCTTCACTGCCACTTGCTCGGTCGCTATAACCACTTGCCTCCCACAACTAAAAAACAACTCACTTGCTTAAAAGAAAGTACAATACACGCTCCACAATTTGACTAAACTAAACTAGTTATCCACCCACATAGTTAAAGCCTTAGCCTGACAATACCCTCTCCAAGAAATTGTATTTGTCCTTAAGGACATAGTTGTGGAAATTGGGCATGGAGAACCGGGTAATCTTCCCATGTGGCTTCATTAGGATGGGCATGAGACCACTAAACTAAAATCTTTCTTTAATAAAATCTTTGACTTCAGCTAAACCTTCGCTCGCTAATTAAGGAAATAGCCCACTAGGTGGTTTATAGCCATATAAAGCCTCAAAATGAGTCATTTGAAGGGCTGTGTGATAATTAGTATTATACCACCATTGAGCTAAATGAATCCAGTTGGCTCACTTAGCTGACTTTGAACCACTTACACACCTTAAGTAATTTTCCACACATTTTCACCCTTTCAATCTGCCCTTTTATTTGAGGATGATAAGCAGAACTATGCAACAATATAGTACCCAAAAGCTTAAAGAGTTGAACCTAAAACTGACTTAGAAAAACAAGATCCCTGTCACTTACTACTGTTTTAGGAAGGCCATGATACTTGAAAATATTTTCAAAAAACAACTAAGCCACAATAGCAGCAGAAAATGGACGTGTTAGCAATAAAATGACTATATTTAGTCAATCTATCCACCACCACCATAATAAAATATGTTGACCTAAAGGTCTTAATCTTATTTTGATAATAACAATAAATCAATCATGTGCAATTTAACTTGTCTCTTAAAATAAGTTTATAGTTCTCTTACTTGGAATATCAAGAATATCATGATTGCTCAAAGGAAGCATGACAAGGATCATCGAATATTATCCGATCAAGTCACTAATGCATTGGACTAGACAAGGAAGATCAACCTCATAGTTATGCAATTCATGGAGATCAAGATTAAGGATCATATGCAAAAACTTCATGGCAAGAGGTGCAACTTAAAATCAAATTGAAGAAACAAATCGAAGCATTCAAAGACTTGACTATTCGGTAACTGAGTGAGTGCTTAGGATTAATGTAAAGTTTCTTAATTAATTATTTATATAGCTCAAACATGTTCGTACATCATTCATAGATTTATCAAAATCAAGTTTGAATCAAAATTCTTTCAAAACACCATTTTTGTAAAAATCAATTTTGAAATAAATTCATATTAAATTCAAATGATCATATTTTGAGTTTTCCCGAAAATAGGTGTCTTATGAACTTATTTTTGAAGTCCCCAAAGCATTAGAATTGATTTTGGAGTTAAAATACAAAAGTGCAAAAATTAAAATTTTGGCCTGATGGACAGAGCCCATCAGTCGATTAAGCAGATTGGCTCAGTCGACTAAAGAGCTTTGCTCAATCGACTGATGGCCCAGAATATAGCCGTTGAAAATCTGACTTTCTACCATTTTTTGTACCAAACCTTCACCAAACCTCAAAAACGGCTATATCACTTTTGGGACTATATATACACTATCTAAGACACATTTTGGGTAGCTTGAACACTTATACAAACTCATTTTTCATCTATCTTCATCATTCAAAAATTCAAGCTTTAGTATTGATCATAATCATTCATCTTTGAGCTATCCATTTGTTCAACCAAGATAACTCTGGTGAGAGCTTCAAATTGTATCTATTAAACACTTGAGAGTTATTATTTATTGGTGTGAATCACCAAACAATTTGTATTTATTTGTGAGAGTTAAATTTCATAAGATAACAAGAAAGTTAATTCTTATTTAGTGATTGTGAGCGGTAAATCTCACAAATTAGTAAGAGGGATTCTTGTGAGAGTATTGTGATAGAACAATACTTGTAAGAGTGTAGGAGGACAATACATTTGCAGAGGTTTGTTTTTCACCCAGAAGAAAAACAGTTTTACTGGAAATTTTTGAGGGACTAACCGAGCGCGGACGTATAGTCTAACAAACCAAAATGTGTGGACAAAACGTCTTGGTCTTCAATTGGTTTAATCTTTCTAACTCAAGCTCTTTAATTACTTGCTATTTTTATTGATTGCTTGGTTGAATTGCTTATTTTTCTTGATATAGTTGTTTAGTTAGTTAAATTGCTTAAACATTTTTGAAAAGTTTTTAATTCCGCATTAAGTTTCGAAAACCCTATTCACCCCCCTCTAGGGTTGATTTCTAACCAACATAATCTTTCCCCACTAATTTAGGGAGACCTTCAATAAAGTCCAAACTTATATCCTCCCAAGGAGTATTGGGAATTGGTAATGGTTGCAACAACCCAGAAGAATGAATATGCTCACCCTTACATTGTTGGCAAATGGCACATTCAGCCACTAATTTAGTCACATCACCAATTAATCTAGGCCAATACAAGTACCTCTCCACCCTTTTAAAAGTGGATCTCACACCAGAATGACCACCTACCCTTGTACCATGCATTTTTTGAACTATTTTACTCCTTAAAACTCCATTACAACCCATATAAAGCTTGCCTTGATGCCTTAATAACCAGTTTTGATAGGAGTAACAAAGTAAAGTGCCGGGGTCTATAAGCAGCTGGGCAATGAGACTTGTTGTTTGAGTATCACCTTCCTAATTACTCTATAACTCAGCCACCCACTTAGGCTGCACTTGAACTATGGTAAAACCCTTTTCATGTACCCGAGAAAGACCATCAGCCACTTTATTCTCTACTCCCTTTTTGTAAACAATCTCATAATCATAGCCTAGTAGCCTTGATAACCATTTCTATTGCAACAAGGTAGTAACCCTCTGTTCCACCAAATATTTTAGACTATGGTGATTAGTCTTGATAATGAAATGATGGCCTAAAAGATAAGCCCTCCATTTGTAGATAGCATAAACCAATGCCCACAGCTCCTTTTCATAAGTAGAAAAACATTACTTACTGATATCTGGTCTTGCATCAAAACTGCACCAATACCTGATTGAGAAACATCCGTCTCCACAACAAAAGGTTTGGAAAAATCAAGTAAGGCCAAAACTGGTGTAATTGCCATAGCTACCTTCAATTGCTCAAAAGCTTTAGTAGCTTCCCCATCCCAACAAAACTGATTTTACTTCAAAAGATTTGTTAAAGGCCTACTAATATCACCATAGGACTTGACAAACTTCCTATAATAGCCTGTTAAACCCAAGAATCCACGTCACTCAAGTAAAATTCTCACATATAGCCTTACTACACATCTTTGTCCCATCAGCAACAGTTACCCAAAGTGGATTAGTAGGTGTGACATTGCACCCACCTGTTTTGCTATAATAAGGTCAAAAAAATTGTTTGTACTGCCTGAATCAACTAAAATAGTGATTAGCTTCTTCTTTGCATAACCTTTTAATTTCAATGTTTGAAAGTTAGCGGTACCAGAGAGGGCATTCAAGGAAATTTTAACTCCTTTTTTTATTGCTAGTTCTTCTCCTGTCTCCCCTTCATCATAGTTAGTTAAAGAAATTTCACCTAGCTCATTATCTTCTTCCCCCATCAACATATATAACTGTTTTTTCTTACATTTATGCCCATGAATAAAAACCTCGTCACAATAGTAACACAATCATTTTTCCCTTCTTTCTTGCATTTTGGCTGCACTAAGCCTCTTTATGGGCAAAGTAGTACTGGTAGGCTGATTGACAACATTTTTTGTATAAGGATTCTTTAGCAAGCCTTTAGTAGAGTTAGGAAAATAGTTCTTATTAGTAGTAGAACCTAACAATGAACCAGTAACTTTCAACACCCCCTTACCTTTATTCTCTTTTTCCCATTTGGCCTCTCTTAGTTTGGCCAAACTGTAAACATGATTTAGAGTCTTGGGAGAAAACATTTATACTGTATGCCTGATCTCTTCCTTTAATCCACTTAAGAAATTATTGACAAAGAACTGTTCATTTAACCCTCCGTGCTTAGCTAAAACCAAGGCCCTAAGTGCTTCAAATTGTTCTTGGTAAGCTTTAACATTAGTGGTTTACTGTAATTTACTGAATTCCCCTTTCTACATTTTCATGACCTTCATTAGCAAAACTTTCACAGTGTTCCTCCACAAATTGTTCCAATGTTACCCTTCTAATGTTTTAAAAAAATTAGCAAACCAAGTCTCAGCAACCCCTTCCAAATGGAGAGGCAAACAAAACCTTCTGATCCTCCATTACAGGATCCAACAAAAAATACCTTTGACATTTTTTTATCCACTTTCTTGGATTTTCACTATTAAACTTAGCCAACACTACTTTTGGCCTCTTGAAACTATTGAATCCACTACTACTTCTTCTTTCATTTTTTTGGTATATCTAACACAATCGGAGTTATAGTATTTACTTTATTCAAACGAGAATTAACATAGTTAACAGCTAGGTTTTCAGCTTCTTTACATTTTCCTTGCAATTTTTCCACTCCCATCATAATACCTTGCAAAGTATCATTGGTTTCATCTAACGATTTCTGCATGCTGCTAACCTTTGCTTGTAGTTCATCAATCCGATCATCCATTCTAGTCATCGATTCCTTTACTTCATGAAATTTAGCTTCAGTATGGCAATTGATTTCTTGCAATCTAGTTCCCTCTGCCATTGCTCAAATGGTGGTCCAAGACAGATTGCTCTGATACCAATTATTAGACTAAGATAGTCTGATTTGGAAGAAATGAAATGGTCATTTAGAGAGAGAAAGGAAGAAGGAAGTTAGAGAAATAGAGTAGTTTATTATTCCACTTACTTGAATGAATAATACACTGACAATACAATGGTTATAATCCTTTCACTGCCACTTGCTCGGTGGTTATAACCACTTCCCTCCCACAACTAAAAAACAACTCACTTGCTTAAAAGAAAGTACAATACACGCTCCACAATTTGACTAAACTAGACTAGCTATCCACCCACACAGTTAAAGCCTTAGCTTGACATAATATATTAGACCAAATATCAATTAACAATCTCTCAATTTTGCATAAAAACATCATTACTTACCCTTATATGTTTTCCCCAATTTTGTAGAAAAATAGAATTTCCGTGATTAGCAACCTCTGTCACCATCAAATTATTCCCCTTGGGGTTCTTGCATTATAAATATAATCCAGATACGAATATATATATATATAATGAATTGGCTGAATTGGGTATAAATTAAATGATGAAATAAGTTCGGTTCAGAAATACCAAAAATACCTTTGGAACGTGCTCGTTCCGTCAAGATTTTTAATGGGACATCCACTTTTGAATGAATATGGGACATGAAGCAAACTTTGGGGTTGCCTCGAGGGAGAAAAAAATGATTAAGGACAACCATGGGACATAAGGAAAACTTTAGAGGTCAATAGTGCTAATTACCCATGATTTAGAGATGGCCTTGATAGTTCAATGATCTTGTCCTCATAAGTTTGTTTTTCATGTGTTTTACTTTCTCTCATGAGTTTTAGTTTTTCGTACCAAACACAAATCAAATTTAAAAATCTTCTTTTCAAAACTCAACTTCAAAATAAATTTAAAAATTTTAACTTAAAACGCCAACCAAATGAGCCCCTAATGTTCTAAGAAATATTTTGAACTTCCATAAGTATCTTTCGATACTAAGTCTCAAGGTTAGGTTAGTAGATATTCATGATAGTTGGATTTTAATCAAAGGTTATTTCGGTTTACCATACCATTTTATAGTATATTTATAAAGGCAAGACTTTAAATTTGAGAAAGAGGGAGTATTATTTTTCCCCTTAGAAACACACGAATTGACAAAAATTATCAAGTTATTAAGTTACACTTATTAGTGTGTGTTTGTCAATATACCTAGCACCTCCAAACACATCCTGAGATTAGCAGAAAGAGGGAAGATATGGACCACAAAATTACCCTCTGCATGTGGTCCCGCAACAGAAAAGGAAGGTTATAGCATTGTAATAGGCAAATTACAAAACAAATGATTAGAACATTGCATCATATACATGTTTTTGACCACATGGTATTGATCTTGAAGAAATTTATGTATGAATGCAAACGTATCAGGATGCAGCATACCTTAAAATGCACAATGATGTGTCCAAATGTATTACTATAAATGTTCTATTCAAACTAAGTGTGGTCAATTTTAGCATTAAAACTGTTTTCCAAATATTAAAGCACCTTAACTAGTATATGTATTTTAAAATTCTTGATAGTAAGGCTGCATGGCAGCCGCAGTGACTTTGAAACTTACCCTCCAATCTATGGGCATTTCAAAGAGAGAAATGATAACGTTTCTTGTGATAAACCAGCTTCAACGGAAGGATTTGGACTAGACAAAGACAGCGTTTTCCTGGTTATTTAAGATCTAGAAACAAAATTAGACACTTCACTCATTCTTTCACCACTTATACCATTTCCTATGAGAGGGGGGAAGAGAGAGAGAGAGAGAGAGAGAGAGAGAGAGAGAGAGAGTATCTAACCTTAGGATGCCCTCTGGGTCAAATGGAGCAAGGCACTACCCAGGTGCATTTGGTGGCAGAGGTCCATACTCAGGAGAATTGACACTGCATTCCTATAAATATGAGTAAGTTTAACTACGAAAACAATGCAACAATTTCAATCTTAAAAAAATAAAAAATAAAAAGCCTTTGTCAGGGAGGGCCTCGAATTACCTTTGTCCTTCTATACACGGGACGTTTATAAAGATGATTATCACCAAGAAAAAATTGATCAATGAATCCAACTGCATTGCAAGCGGGCACAAAACTACCCCAGACTTTGCAGTTCACCTATTGGACAAATGTGGTGACATAGGGATTAGGTCTATTTTCATATTCAGAATATTTCTACTAAAATTAAATAAATAATTATCAGAGTATAATAGTCATAAACTATAATGTGAATTTGTGAAACTAGGTTTTAAGAACATATTCAACCAATAAAATACTCAGGTTTTTAAGAACAATCCACAATTGCTACTTGATGACTTCATTATGTGTCGTGGTAAGTTTATTGTACAGGTAAAGCAAAATGTTCTCTATATCTCCAGGAAGTATGTTGTTAACTCACAATATAAGTTTCAGATCCATATTCTGACATCGATGAGTTAAAGTTCATTCTTGAAACTTCAAAGGTCCAATTTGGAACAGAAAGGCCATATAGCAAGGACAAGTAGAACGAGACTATTACTGTAGCAACCATCCTGCACGATAAGGTCATATTAGCATATAAGAATAGTGCAATAACCTTAACAACATAACAATAGTAATGATAACAATCACGATGATGAATTCACACGTAGATATAAATTCAACTTGGCTTCCTTTTTGATTTTTCATAGCTGCCAGTGTTTACCCCGTTCAAGCATCAAAATTCTGTTTTGATATGCTCAAAAAACTGAAACAGCCAAAGAATGAAACAATATCCTACATAATGTAGACTTATAAGTGAGTTACAATAAGTAAATTAATCGACTATTTGAACATATCCACAAAAGATAATGGAATAATTATGTTAAAATTAAGAATTGATGCGAAGGTCAACAAGTCAACTTATAAAGACAGTAGACAAGTGGTAGTAGTAAAAAAGACAAGTATAAAAGATTCTAACACTGATCTATCACGTAATAGTGAATTCTAGGGGTCAAACATAAAAATGTGAAGATACAGTGCATGAAGCACATAACCCTAGAAAACAATATAGTTTGTTATAAGCTAAACATAAGGTAATCTAGTTGAAACGATTGCCAACCTAATTACTATTGTAGTTCCTCTAATATTCTTCCCATTATTTTCTACTTTTAAGTGACGTGAATATTTTATTGAATTTTATAATCTCCCTCATGTCAAAAAGTGATTTTCTACTACTACCTTTCATTAGTACTTCTGATATATTTGAATTCCTTTTCCATCTGCATTTGATCAAATGATATCAGCGACAAAGAGATACTTACTAAAAATAGAACATACCACTGAATGCAGTATTTCTTTGCAAATGCCAGTACCGAGTCAACCATAATATTTTTAACAAAGCAGATCTCCAAGATTGAAGCCAACAGATACCCAATTGAAATTATCAGGAAAAAAAAAAGTTCCTATTTTGTCAATTGTAGAAGAAGAGGAATTTCTTTTTATAGATCTTACTCAGTCCTATGTTTGATAAATCTTTATTGCAATGTGCACTCTATGATACACAAATACATCAATTTTCAGGAAAAGGAACAAAAAATAAAAGCTCAGTTTTCTCTGATCAACAATAAACATGCAAAATACAAAATATGTTGGCTATAACTGATTCAATTACAAACTTAGGCTCTACCCATCTTCTCCTAGATACATTATAAAATGGTTCTCCTATGAGACCACAAAGTAATTTCTCAAATCTTAAATACCTGGGCTTGATGAGAGAAAGGAAAGTTTAGCTTTTCTTTATCAAGACCAGTTTAGAACTAGCATCGTGAAGCATACTTTCTGCACATGATAGAGGAACATTACTACAACCAATTCACTCAAATTAGCCAAAGCATATTCTTAGCTAAATACAATTACTCTTTTAGGTTTATCATAGTAGTCCTTGTACATATATCTGGTTCAAAATGTCAAGCAAAAAATTTCTAATTTCAAAGAGGAAGGTCTTAGTCTCTTCCTTCTTTACAACAAAAACAAAAAAAACACACCCCACCCATGTCTCAAACCACAGATCTCCCCGATCCAGGTGGGCGCTTTTACCATTAGGCTAACCTTCTTCAATTCTTATATCATTCTATTTTATATCTAAACTAGTTGGAGCATTAGAAGAATTCTTCAATTCCAGTTTTGAATTGAAAAGGCAACAAATAAGCATCCAGTGTAAAACTCTAATAAAGGGACGCAACACACTGCAAGTTTTGGTGACGGCTACCAGGATCACACATTAATATAGAAACTTATTGAAGCATTTCCCAATTATTAGGTGCAGAATGGCAGTGTGTATTGGGGTAGTAATTTTTACACAGGTATGGAATATAAAGAGGCATTACATGATCTATGGAAGTTCAACACAACAATCTCATAACATATAATTTCATTAACCATAATAGTATCATCACAAGCTGTAGTACATTACAAGATAAAGGCAAATGGGGAATGCTAAAGCATTGGCCTAGAGTGAAGGCATAAGCACACCAGACGGCGAGACCGGTGGAGGTGATAATATCAGAGAGGAGAGGTTGAAATCTATCTTAATGGTGAGTTAATGGCTTAATGCCATTATTTATAGCCTTGAGTGATAAGACATGGGTTAAATCACCATTAATGTGAATCACCAGTTGGTAGAGGGATGTGACTGGCTAATCTGCCCCCTGGATTATCCATTAAGTAAAAGGATGCCCGTCGTAGGGTAATACAGTGGGGTCTCTCTTTATTATCAGGGCGACTGGATCCAGTGTGGACCTAGCGGTCCTTATGTCTATTCTTCCATGGCACGTACTCTAGGTTTCCCTGGACAGGCTTAGGTCTGCTGGGCTCTGCTCTTCCCGGTTGCGACTTAGCCTATCGATTGTATTGGTATGCCGGTATACCCCATTCTACATTAGGAATTAGCTACACAAAGGCACCAAATGGTACAACTCAAGACAAAAGCAAACCAAGAACTGTATAACAATCACAACAAAAGGCATGGCGATTAACCAAGTGAACGCATTTTGTAGGTGCACTAAAATTTGATATACAACGTCAAACTACCTGTAGCACACCCATCCACCAGATCTTGCTAACATAACTCCATAAGTTAAATGGCCACATCCATGGAAATACCGGCCTAAATGTAAATTCAAGAAAAGAGCTTAAGAATGCAAATTGGCGCATGAATAAACGCATACACAGAATTTAGGAATTTACTACTATGGTCAAACTTTAGTCCCTGTTAACAGTCGATGTTATTGATAAAGCTAAGGCAAAAGCACGTGTCATCAGCTTATTCAGAGGATTTAATTTAAGGAGAAAAAAAAGTATACCTTGCGGAACAAGTGAACAACCCCAAAAGGAAGAGTTTAATTATTCTCAGTATCACTTTCATTTTGTTGCTGGTTTACTAGATACTTTCTGCATCATGAAACAAGTCCACATCAGCAAATAGAAGTTATTTACTCTAATCACGCCATCCATAAGTATCTTCAGCAGAAACATTCATTCTATTGCTTACATATACAGAAAATTGAGAGCAGTTAAAAGAATTCAACAACAATTGATCAATGTTGATACCTTGAACACAAGGCTCACTGAAACACCAACACCAAATCGGAAAAAGGCATCACAAAGTCTGCGAGTGTCACACCAAACCACGGAGAGTGGTTTATTGAAGGGAAAGCTCCACCGGCATCATCAAACAATATCATCAACTGTCTAAACCAAATAAGGAAAGGAAAAATTAGGATCCGGTCCTGAGTTATTTTTTTTTAAAGTTTTCGTTGGTGTAATTGAGACAGATACGTGATTACTATGTAACTGAATTCTCGTTAGAGGTAGATACCGTGACACATACAGTGTGAGAAAGTATCTGTCCATATGCCACGTCCTTTAAGACACATATAATATAATGATCGTGTGAGAGAAAGATTACCGTGAGACATGTACGAAATCCTTTAAAAAATTATACTAATTGAAGCCAAACGAGTTTTAGGTAAATTTTGTATAGAGGGGAAGGAGTATAAGACATAACGGCGACTTTGCTACCACGAAAGACGTCTGTTTGGTATCGGCAGAATTAGGATCTTGTTCATTGGATGATTGTGATTGTGAAGTTGAAAGGGAGTTTCCGGTCGAGTCGGCGGGAGGTGATGAATTATGATGAAGATGAGGAGTTTGTTCGCCGGAATCGGTAACCACCACCACCACCACCACCGTCGGAGGCATCTCTATATATCCGTAATTGTAGTAGTGATCACCCACTGCTCAAGTTGGTCATTTAGGCTGTAAGCAAGGTGAAGGACTCTTTGGTAATTACGTTTAGATAAAGAAAAAATTACCGATTAGCCCTTAACTATTATTATATGTTTCCAATTTAGTCCCTAAACTCACTCTTTTTTTTTTTTTTTCCCTCTGGTCCCAGTTTAGTCCTATCTCTTTTTATGTCTCAATTTAACCCCGTTCAAATGTAAATCTTAATTCTTTAATTCCACGAAAAGCTTCAACCAAGCCAAACTTTGCTTCTTAATTACCCTGAAAAAATGAGAACGTGAGAATACGCAAGTCATTTTCCGTTGAAAGCTTCCCAGAATTTACAGAAGCTGATAACTAAAATACATTTCATTTGTAAGTCAATACCTCCTACATTATTTTAGATGTTTTTATTTCTATTAGCTTGTGCAACTCTTAGTTGTCAAAAAATTTCCTACTCTTCTTGCTCCAAATTAATTTCCCCCCTTCCTCATTGTGGCAAAGTTAGCACTTACTCAAAACTTCCCTTAATACCCAATAACATTTAGAATGGTTCACCCATAGGAAAGCAAATTTTATTTCTAGACATATCGGCACAACATATCGTAGTCAATCCTAATTCATTTATTAAGAACAATGTCGGACAAAAAAACAGTCAACACATCGGAACAAAAGAACTTGAGATATCCCTTTTTCTTTTCGAATTACAATGTTGAGATTGAAACCTTAAACCCTATGCACCCTTTCCACCAGATGCCAGCCAGCTACAAGGCTATGGTCAAAGGAACTTGAGACGTCCCTTAGCATCATCAATAAGCTGACCCATTTTGTGAGCAGCGGCAGCCAAAGTGGCATCACTCTTGCAGAAAGCAAACCTAATATATCTCTTCTGGTACCCAAATGCAGCCTCTGAAAACTTCTCATCAGAAGATTCATTCGTATGGAAAAAACCGCGTCCTGGTACTGCCACCACCTCTGCTTGCTTTATTAATTCCTCCACAAATTCCACCTAAAAAAAGAAGGCAAAGAAAACATGCATCACATTCTTTCAGTTAATAATACCACTCAATATGAATGGCATATGATTTGAAAATTGACACAGCTACATAATATCTTGATGACAATTGAAAAGGCACAATATATGTCAATTATCAAGAAGCATGTCATACTTATGCAAGCCATGAGCTAGTGGTGGTTCAAGTTTTACTTTTAACCATTGATGATGTTGAAAATAGTGTAACCTTAAAAGCATGTGGAAGTTAAATCAGACCTTCTTAATTTGGAACGGGGGAGTAATAAATTACCATAAGATGCTTGGTTTATAGTGAAAAGTGAGAAGGTACATACATCAGAAAGGACGTAACTCTCAGGAAGCTCCGCGAATAGAAAAAAGGACCCCTTTGGCTTGGATGGAAACAATAAACCAACCCTCAAAAGCAACTCTACAACGGAATCTCTCTTCAATTCATAATCCTAGGCACCAAAAACACCTAATATCAGTCAAAATTGACAAGTAATAAAAAGTTGCAGGTGACCTATCAAAATAAATTATTGCTTTCTAAATCCTACTTTTCTCAATGATTCAAAGTATTCTGGGGGACTTGATAAAGCGGTCAAGGCAGCTTCCTGCAAAGGAGCTGGAGCAGAATCTGTGAGTTTAATATGAATGTTTCTGATTGCTGATGCAATACAAGACGGGGCAATTGCCCATCCCACCCTCCAACCTGACAAACAACAAGAGAACGAACCCAAGTTTAAGCAACCACACGCCGGAGAAGATATTTAGTTATTTACTATAGATGCTAGAACTAATGATGAAGCTACAAGTAGGTGCCTCTCTGCATGCAGGGCAAGAGAAAGTCAATATGAGATTTTTAAGTACTTTTTTTTTCCTTTCTTATTCAGAAAGCTTAATCCCACACTCTGACTTCAATGATGGGAACAACCACTTAATGTTATGTGGGGGCCAAAGCTACTCAATGTGATGGGCTTATGTGGCACTTCACCATTGTGTGATTTGTGTCTAGTGTGTCTAGTGTACCACTACGTATTACATTAGGTGTAACTTGTATTTTCTCTGCATTCAGAAACTTATAATCAAAGTAGCAAGACAAGGTAAAAGAAAACAAGAACATGATAATGAAAATGATAACATCCTAAAAAATTAAAAAAATTAGAGCTAAGATCCGGCATTAACACTTTCAAGAACAATGCTTGTGTATAAAAATCACCTGTAACGCTAAAAGTTTTTGATAAAGAAGACGTTATGATAGTCCGCTTCTGCATTCCTGGAAGTGAGGCAAGGGATACGTGACGTTCATTGTCGTATGTTATATGCTCGTAAACCTGCACTCAATGAAAATAAAACACAATACATGGAGAAACTGTTAAATAATACTGCGATGTCACAAACTGGATAACCAAGACATTCTGCATGCTTCCCCGAATTAGACTAAGTCACTAAGCAAAAAGACCTTCATACTTCATCTGTAACAGCAATGCAATCCCTTGATCGGCATGCTTCAGCAATAATCTCTAACTCATCCTTGTTAAAAACCTTTCCAGTGGGGTTATGAGGACTGTGCCATTATCTGTCAGTATTATTCTAACTCCAATATATAACATATAGATCAGTATTCTAAAATCATTTGATAACCAACTCTGCGTTTTGTTCTTCAAATCATGACCTTTATAATATAAATGAAAGATTCACCTGCCAAACTTTTTCATACTACCTGTTCAAAATTAGAGCTTTAGTTTTGATAGAGAAAGACTTCGTAAGTTTATCCAGATTCAAACTCCAGTGAGGTGGTTCAAGGGATGCATATACCTGCCATTATTTTTTAGTTGTCATTGTTACAAGTATCACTTAAGACTATTAACTATTGGCATTTAAATAAAGTCAAAAGTAAATTCAAAGTACATTCAGAAATCGTAAAAGAAGCTCACTGGGACTCCTCCGGCCAAAGTAATACATGTTTCATATGTTTCATAAGAAGGATCGAACAGTATAACTTCATCTCCTGGGTTAATTACTGTGTAGACAAGATAATAGGAAAAGAAAATACCAAAACTTTAAAATCTACAAGTGACAAACCTTTTAGTACACATCTCTAAGACTATAATATTATGAACTATTAAGAACAGAACATAATACTTGCAAACATTGTTGCAGCGAATGCCTCGGACTGCCCACAGCAAATAGCTATATCGGTTAGAGGGTCAATGTCTAAGCTGTGCATTTGTTTCATTCTGTTTGCCACATGATCGCAAATTCCTTGAACATGCCTTTGATAACAAACAAAGAATCAAATAATTTATGTCACAAAAGGAAAAGGTAAGACGGAAAAGAAAAAGAAAAGAGGTAGAATAGTGTTGGATGAAATTATGAGTACACTAGCCACCATTTAATGAAATGTTTCATAGTAGTTAGGCGGTAAATGAGCCAAATGCTAAACTGATCTCAAATAAACCTATAACGAAATCGAGCTTATGTAGCTTGGTATGTTTTAGTACTACTTGTCCTCAACAAACTCATTTAAATTGAGCTTATGTCCCTCCCTTCCCATATTAACAGCCCCCTAATTTCACTTGCAACGTGCCAAGTTAAGAGTAATCTTTCTTTCTTTATATTATTTTCCCAGACATACTGAATATACAAAATTACACACTAAACCGATTTTATTCTCCTTTTTAAGCGAAAAAATTATCCAAAAATATGGAATTGAGCTACAAAATATTAATATTTGTTCCTTAAAGGGGACTTTTTGAAATTGCATGTGATGGGTTCGAATCCTCCCCCTAGTGATACCATGTGAGCTATATAGCTCATTGGTATATTAAATTTGGTAATTCTTAAATACGATAAAATAAAAGTGTATATGGAATAACTCAATCAAGAAGTACATTATTCGACCAGAACAAGTTGAATTATTTTGGAAAATTATAGTGCACTCAAAACAAGCCGTTTTGGCTTAGCTTGAGTTTTGATTATACAAGTACTGGAGTGAATTTTGAAAAAGAAAAATGGTTTTATTTGCTAATTGAGAAATACAAAGAAAGTTCTGAAGAAAATTGAGGAGGAGGATGAGGAGGAAAATAGAACCTGTATTGATTGAAGTCGGAATTGATGGCGGAAACGGCGGCGGCTTTGATGTGGGGAGGGGCTGGGAAATCAGGGAAGCCTTCGGCGAGGTTAATGGCGTTGCATCTTTGTGCTAAAAGGGAGAGTTGTTGAATTGGGGAAGGTGTTTGCCTCTTTGCTACTGACGATAGCTTTTCCTCCATTTTTGCTCTCTCTCCTCTGCTTTGCTGGCTTCTTTCTTTCTACTGTTCCTTTATCCTTTCAAACTACTGCATGGCCAAAAAAAAAAAAAAAATTTTGTATAAACTTTCGTTCCATTTGGCGTCTGATAAAAAGAAAAAAATTATATTTACACAAATCACCATGTAATTAAAATTATCATAAAGAGTGTTTGTTTTCAACGCCTATCGGGTCTTTTTACGATTTTTTTCATACTTTATCATAAAAAAAACTCAATCCATACAACATAATTTGTAATAAAAAGTTTCACACCTTAAAAATATACCAAGTCTTGATGCATTATTAGACATATCACATCATCTTACCAAACTCAAACTTTTCATTTTCCCTCCCTCTCTCTTTCATTCACATCAACACAAAATAAGAAGTAAGAGCCTCGATCAAAATATTACATATATTATATAGATTATATTTTAAGATTGTTTAGGTGCAAAATATTAATATTATTGTACATATAATTTGGTTATTTTATTGTAGATTATGGAACGATCAAAAGTAGAAGAAGATTCCATACATATAATTCCATTTTTTTTCAATCAGTTACACAATACTAAATTTGGTACAATAATTTGATGACGATATGCTACATATAGTATAATTTTTTGGCAATAAGTTATTGATTTTGAGATATATAATTAATTTAACATTGACGGTACCAAACTATCATGCTAGATTCGACAACTTTTCATTGAATTGTTATATAAAATTTAGTATTGTGTGGCCAATTGGAAGAAAAAAAATAATATATATGATAAATATGTTTGTTTGCATTTTAGTACACCACAATATTTTTCTTATTTTTACCACAAATTAAATAATATATATATGACTTAAAACACTACAAGTCTTTCTTAATTTTACCACAAAATAAAGTATGATGTGAAAAGTTACTTTTTGTAAAAAAATAAAAATAAAAATCATGTTATAGTATTAATGATTCCATTATGAACCATAAGAGTTTAGCCTTGTGCTCGAATCGCATAATCAGGTTCACACAGTAAACACACGCCTCAGTATCACACCGATATGCTGGCCACTTAACTCCTACAATATACGCTTAAAGAAATTTGATTAGGATCTCTTTTGTTCTTAGAAACAAAGAACATATGGCATGAAAACAGATCCTAGTGATGGATTTTTCTCAAAGATGTTTGAGGTTTTGATTTTTGTAATTAGTTTTAAAAAATTTGTCAAAACTTGTGTTAAAACTCTCGACATAGGTTTTATTTATAAAAAAACATATGATAATTTTAAAAAAAAATACTTAAAAACGCATTTTTGCGATAATTTTTTGCCTATAAAGTATAACCAGATCGATCCAACGTTATAAAATCAATTCTAAGGTTTTTTTAGTGCCGAATCGATCCAAGTTAGTAGAGTTAGATCGATCCGCCTTTAGCAACTAAAATTTGGCCTTTGGCGACAATTTTTTGCTTTGTCACTATTGGTCGTTTTTGCTTGTTTTTCGTCGTTTTATGTCAGTTCAAGCTCTGATTTGACCCAAATTTTTGTGGCTACTCTGGGAACATGTTAGGAATATAATTCAAGAGTTTAATCATCACTTTATGTCAATGAAACTTCTCGAATATTGGCAAAATTCGATAGAAATACTTAAAAATCAATTTGACTCAAAAAGTTTTTGTTTTTGTTTTTTTTAAATGTTCAACAACCACTTTTAATTTGAATCAAACCAAATGCACATGCTTACCTAAATTGTATTAATCCTATTGATGCTCTGAATTCGATCCTCGAATTTTCGAAAACTCAGTTCTTCAATTAATTTTTCTTTGTTTTCTCACATCTTCATATGAGGTAAATGTCTTTAAACCGAAACAACTCTTTTGGCATCGGAATTAAGTGAATGAGAGGATTCCATGGGGTTTCCTTTGTGGTGGTTACCAGTCCAACTAAGGTTGGGGTGGTTCCCCCAACTTGGGTTGTAGCGATCCCCATAAGAATTAGATTTGCCAATTGCCATGACATCATTGACATCAGTATTCAACACCCAGTGTTCTAAAAATCGCCGATTCAGGCCGATTTATCGCCGATTAATCGGCAATCGGCTATGCTCCGATACGATTATGCATGATCGGTCCAAAAAATCGGAAAAAGAGAGAGAACTTCACTCGATCTTCACTTTCTCTCCTTCACTCGATCTCGCCTATCCTTCCTTCACTCGACCTCGCCTCTCTCTCCTTCACTCGACCTCGAAACAGAGAGAACTTCAATGACCAACAAAGATCAAAGGCTTGAAGCAGTGAGGGGCGGAACTTAGAAGAAGCTAAAGAACAGAACACGAGAACGAGAAAGAGAGAGAAAGGGGCGAAGTGAAAGAAGAAGATGAAGAGAGATGGAAGAAGGAGATGAAGATGACGGCTGTGTGTGATATGAGAAAGAGAAGCGTAGGAGATGGAGGCGTAGGTTTTTAATTTTAGGGCAAAGATGAGTGTAGGTTTTAATTTTAATATGCGGTGAATGACTTAATTACCCTTAGGTATATTGTAATTTACAAAATTATTAATAGGTCTAGTAAATAGGTGAGAAATTTCTTTTAATTGTTTACAATTAACCCCCTAAGTTATTTTTATTTAGCATTTCACTCTATTAATGTCCATTTTGTTACTATTATATTTTATTTAGTATATTTTTATATAATATATTATTTAAAATATTATTTATATGATGAACAGTACATATCCGATTTTTTACGATTTATCCCCGATAAATCCCCGATAAAATGAAAAATCCCCACTCCCCACCTTGCCGATCGATTTCCGATTCACGATTTTTAGAACATTGTCAACACCTTTTTTAGAACTGGAATGGTCAGACAATCACCTATAAGATGACTAAAAGTAACACAAATGCCACAAGCTTGCTCTACAAATGGTTTGGAAATTGGTTATCCTCTATTTGTTTCCAAAGATTAAAACTTTTGACAAATAATAATTAACTTGACATTGATATCATTAATATCTTTTAATTGATACACACCAATCGGTGTGTTCTTAGCTCTCGCTGAGCCAGCTTTAGCACTCGGTTCCCATTGTTAAGAAACTTTAGAAAGTCATTCAAGATATGCTTTTGTATCAGTGAGTCTCTTTCCCAAGAACTGTCAATTGCGCATAGATTCAACAAATTGACGAATTGAGGGAACTAGACCATCATAAAAGAAATTGATGATTGCTACGTTAAGTGGACAAGAATTAAAAAGTTCTTTAAAATGCTACCAACACTGGAAGTATGTTTCATCGACCTTTTAAAAGAAATTTTGAATCGCCTTTTTTGAGTTAAAAGTAAGATGAAGAGAAAAGAATTTCTTAATGAATTGTTTTTAGAGTTCTTGCCACAAGTTAATGGATCTCAGGCATAGAGAGACAAACTAAGTTTTAGCTTTATCATTTAGGGAAAAAGGAAATAGCTTTAACTTAATTGTATCTTCAGAACGATTCTGGTCACTAAAAGTGACACAGACATCCTCAAATTCTCAAATATGAAGATAGGCTCGTTCATTTTTAAACCCATGGTAAGTGGGTAGAAGTTGAATCATGTCATTTCAGAAATATAAGTTATTTGAATCATTCAAAAATTAATGTAAGAATAAGTAGCATTTATACCAGGAAGTAGAAGCTCGCGCAAAGTATGGTTCTAATTTTGGACTGCCTGGTTAGCTCTATTGTTTGCTCCAAGATTCGCTGCCATATCAACTGTCACTTGCTCTTCAACGTTTTGATTAACCATTGGTTGTTCATATACCCATGGGATAGTACAATTTGAAAAATTAGAAGAAAAAGAAAGAGAAACATAATTGACTGAAGTGGAAGACTCAGATACTTCAAAAGATTTGTAATCTGACTTGTACTTGTCAGGGATGACATGATACTCGTACAGAGGATTACTCAAAATACGATTATTTGGACCACGAAGGCAAGGTTTAATAAACTAGGCAGAGACATAATATGAGAATCTTAGGAAGGAAAAGAATAATGAAAGAAAACTAGAATAAAATAGAACAAATCCATCGACCCTCCCCATAACAGCGCCAAAAAGGACTTGACTACACTTTGAAAGAGCAATCTATTACACCCAAGCGTAAGCAGTCAAGTTATAGTATATACTTGAAAATTCAAGGTCAATTCATATGGAAGAAATGTAATCGTATTATTCTAGTTAATCTTTCGAAAGGGAGAAAGGAGAAAATAAAGAAATTATGATAGAGTTGGGATAAAGAAAATGAATGAAAACTAAACTAAAGCTACTAACTTATTAAACTAAAACTAAAAGAAATCTAAATCTAAGGTGCAAAAGTAAAAGAAAATTCACAAGCGACAGTTATCTACTCTAAGACTTCCTAATAACACTTTAGGAATATGCAATTTAACTAAAAAAAATTAAATAAATAAATAAAACAGCATACTAATTATTAAAAACATAATATAAAATGAAGTTTAATAAAAAAGAAACAAATGTTAGCGGATCGGTCTAGGAATTTCCAAGACCAGTTAGACCATAATGCATAGAAGACTAGTATCCCAAATTGCAATACCGGTCTAGCATTGACCTAAAATTTGGTTTTTCGGTTCTTTGCATTGTCGGCTCATTTTTCGTCATTCTAAGTCTGTCGACCTCCGATTTGATCCAAAATTTTTCGGCACCTGTAGGAACATGTTAGGAACATAATCCAAGAGTTTTCTCATCAATTCAAGTTGCCAAAGCATTACGGACATGGGAAAAACACCAATGAAAACACTTTAAAACTAATTTAATTTAAAAAGCTTTTGTTTTCATTTTAAATGCTCAACCACCACTTAGATTTTGAATCAAACAATATACCCTACTTACCTCGCTCCTATTTACACTTTAAATTCGATGCTCGAGGCTTCTGAAAGTTTGGCTCTTTGATCAGCTTTTATTCGCTTCATCGCATCTTCACTTGAGGTAAATGACTATAAATCGAAACAACTATTTTCGCATAAAAATTAACTAACCTAAACTACGTCCTTATTTACAAAGATCCTTTATGCTTATGGATAGTGTATATTAGGAAACTTCCTAAAGAACACATAGCCATGTTGAGATCATTTTAGGGGCACCATACATGTAAATCTGATGATAAAGAGAGGAGTTCAATTGCCCATGCTAGATGGGTTGTAAACCAAATAGATGCTACAATAAGAAACCACAAGGAATTCAAGCCTAGAGATGTATAAGCTGAGATCTGGGAGCAATTTGGGGTGAAAATTTCTTACCATACAACATACTAAGCTAAGATCATATATGATGAGAGGATTTTATGTAGTTATGCTGATGGATAGAAAATGATTTCAGAGATTAGAAGGCAGATCTTGTTAAAGAAAAATAGGACTTTTGTACTATTAAGTTCAAGCACCCAATTCAGTACTGCACAAAGTATAACTTACTTTAAAACCTGGTTATTTATATTATGCCTACTAAACTTACTTTTAGCTTACTATTATGTTGGTTTAAGACTTATGATGTTTAAGACTTTGTTTGGAGCTTGGTCTAACTTTTTTTGTTAGTTTTAAACTCGTGTAAATTGTCCTAAGACTGATTTAGGATTGGGTTTGTGATGTTTTAGAATTGTTACTTTTGACTTGTTTTGGTACTTTAATCACTTTTTTTTATGTTGTTGGACAACCATTATAAGACATCACATATGCATTACTACATAATAGTTAAGTCAATTAATCATGCATTACATTACACTTTTATTACATCATACTTATTTTAATTTGCTATTTCCATAGCTGGAGATCATCTAAACTTACCTCTAACTTTACCCTAATATTAACCTTCTTAGACCTATACATTACTGGAGATAACCATTCAAAATGTCCACACTTTATACACTTAAGAAGCTTATTTCCATAGCTATGTATTTGCTTTGATGTCCAAAGCTTTCTAGTAACTCCACACCCAGTTAAGCATACGGTGTCTTTCCATGGGATACCCCTATCTCAATTATCTGTTTCTCCACATTGAAAGCAGCCTTCCATGTATTCTTGCCCACACGTGTCTTGTTCATGTGATGATGAACCAATCTTTAAACCAATTGCATCTTCTGGCCATTATAGCATATTGACAATTCAAAAACATCTTACCATTTGTTTCTTGTCCTTAAAATGACAAAAGTTTCAACAAACTCTTGCACTTTGAAACATAGCACTCACTATATACCCATCAACATTCCATAGTTGTATGGCATTCATAGTCACACAGTTTACATACGTCAACACCATTATTAGCTTTTGATTATTTACTTTTATTTCCACCTCCCATTAATAAAAGCTCGGGACATTTACAGATATTTTGTGCTTGGGTAAATGATTTGTGAAGCGGTGTTAAATGTTGGATGGGAATATATTATGAATGAGTTGCAATTATTTGTGAATGGGTTATGGATAATCAAATCTTTAGATAACCAAATTGTTACATTAAACCATGTAGTGGTATTATTTTTCAACGATTATATCATTTACTCTAAAACAGTTTTCACATTTGTGCCAAGGTAGGGATATTTTAGTTACTTCGTGTAAGCAAGTGGCTTGCTTGGCTTATCAATTTGACCCGTTGACTTGACAAATCCGTCCAAAATGGGGGTTAAACCCCAATAATTTACTAAAATGGATAATTGTGTAAACTAAAAATGACAAAACCTAAATGACCCAAAATAATATAAATCTTACCGAAGAATGAAACCCATAATTTTCGAAGCGAGAGTTGAAGACTAGTACAACTTGAACTAAAGTTATTGGGCAAACATAAGCCCTTGATGAATTTTATGTTTTGCTAAAATTGTATTTTGTTGTAACTAATATTCTTTTTGTTTATAAGCTGTTTATGTATGTTTTAGTAATAAGCATAAAATTGTACTAGTCTTCTCCCACAAGCTCTTCATAAATTACTCTTCAAATTTGTATTGTGTGGACCAATGTGACATTTTGAAAAGTAACTTTTTTAGTGGGTTTTCAAGTCACTCCAAAAGGCTTAAATTTGATTATTTTTATGTTTCTCCCTTCAATCTTATTTTGAAAAACAAGGGTATTTATTACTTTGGTGTATCTATCTCATTTAAAAAAATAATAAAAAGTAACATTTGAAGAGTGACTAGTCACTCTTTTTCAAATTAAAGAGTCTATTTTGCAACACTTATTGAGCTTATTTAGCTTATGTGACTCTTCAAATTTTTTCCACTTGAATCCCTTGAAAAATATATTGGAAATACTTTTAAAGCATAACCAAGAACGTAGCAATTTTTTCCTTTAAAATTGTAGAATGTGGACTTATGTGGCAATTTGAATAGTGCTTTTTAATATGTGCAAAATTTTAATTCCAAGATAATCTTCAAATTTGTGTGTTTATTACTTTAATTTGAAAAGTGGTATAGAGAAGATGTAAACAATTGATACCCATATATAATAATATTATTGTCCATATTTTTCATCAAGTTGAAGAGAAAACTTCACTCTTCATATTTAAAGCACAAAAAATTACTCTTCAATTCGTAAAGTAGATCTAAAGAGTCTCTTGGAGCAAAAAAGGTGATGTGACTCTATAAAAATTTAGAGCATTAATCCTTTAAGATCCCACTAGAGATGCTTTTATTATATGTCGGTTTGCAATTTTGACATTTTAATTTGTTTAATTAAATGTATATAATGCTAAACTTGTTATAAAAACAATTATATATTAAGACTGAAGCATTTTTATTTGGGAGTTCAAGAAAAAAAAGGGAGAAAATATTAATTGGACAGAAAAAAAAATAGAGAAAGCATAATTTTCATGGATAAAAAAAATAATATAACATATTTTGATTAAAAAAACCTTTTCTTCTCTCCGAAATGTCCAATTTTAAGAGTTTTTTTATTTATTAAAACTAAATTTGTCTTCTTCCTCTTTCTCTTACATTATCTCTATCTAAAACTCCCAAATTTCTTTCCATATTAAAATGGGTTATTTGGGTTTTAGCCCCCATTTGATTTTCATAATTAAGTTTGGTATCCACTATTGTTTTTTCTTTGGCTTTGGCCCCCACTTTGGGCGGAACCTCGCAGTCAACGGGTTAAGCATGTAAAGTAAGTGAAAAATGAACACAATGTACCTAAAATACCCTTGTGATACACTAGTTACCGTTGGAGTGCAAATTTTACCAACTAGCCGTTAAAATGTAGCATATAAATACACGTCCCCCTGCTTTAGCATAACTTATTCACGAGCAATATAAACACCACATACAACACATTCATACATAATATAACTCAATCACAAATTATTTTCATCCGCCAACATAACTACATACATCCCGAATAATATACAAATTAATGGGAGGTACAAATAATGCTAAAGAGTTTGAAGCTTGCAAGGGTGTTGATGTATGTCAAATGTGTGACTATGAAAGACATCAAAGTATAGACTGCCAATGGGTTATAGTGAATGCAATGTCTCAAATTGCAATGGCATAATGAAAATTTGTACATCTAAAGAAGAAGACATAAATGGTAAGAAATTTTTAAAATGCCAATATACAAATTATGAAGGAATGCAATGGTTAAAAGAGGCAATTGGTTTGAAGGCTAGCTCATCATCTCACAGCAATAACAAGCACAAAGAAGGGTGCTTTCAATATGGAGAAACAAACCATTGGGCAATGAGTTACCCATGGAAAAATACACTTTGCCTAACGAGGGCGTGGATTACCAAGGAAACTGTGGACATCAAGGCAAAGTCATAGCTATGGAAAAAAGTTCCTTGAGTGCATTAACTGTGGACATTTTGAATGGTTATCTACATCAATGGATAGGTCTAAGAATGTCAATCTTAGAGTTAAGTTAGAGGTGAGTTTGGATGACCTATGTAATGTATTTAAGATGAAGTTAAAATAAATAGATAAATATATATCAGATAATGTAATGGAGATGTGTTAATATACATATATATATATATTAATGCAAATGTTTTTTTTATCATCTTTACAAAAAAAAATACAAGTCACAAGCATATATGGCCATAGTTGACCATGCATAAGCACAACTACCATTCTAAAACACCATAACTACTAAGTTCAACAAAAATCCAAAAAAAGTTCATAAATAATTCTAACATAATAAACAACCAAAAGAAAAAGCAAGTCATACTCCCCTTATTGTGCAGGTGTGAACTGTGTGCTTGGTCTTGGTAATATAAAAGTCTTCCTTTTTTTTCCACCACTGCCTTTCATGTCACTCCCTCCTCTCTTTGGGTTTGTTGTCTTTGGCACAAGTACAGAAGGAATGATTAGTGGTGGCCTTGATTGTGAGTTTTCTTGTTGCAATGTAGGACCCTCAGCAGCTGTTCTAAGTGTGACTACAAATAACAACAATAAATAAACATTTATTCACTATTATAAGCAATATTAAGCTAAAGCACATTGCAAAAATATTGTTACCTCTCTTTCCATTTTGGCCAGTAGCAGGTGCATCCTTACAAGCCTTCTTATTATGTCCAAGCATTTCACATTTACTGTACTTCTTGTGGGATCTCTTTTCAGGAGCAACTACATCCTTGTTATTTATCATATTCTGCCTTCGCCTTCTTAGAGGTCTATAGAATGGAGGAGGAATCATTTTATATTGTGGATGTGAATTGAAACAAAGTAGACAAGTTATAAACAATTTAAACAAATTAAAAAAATTGTAAGTGTTTGTTAATGTAATACTAACCTCATGTACAAATCTTTTATATGCGGCTCTATAAGCCTCCATTGTAAACATATGATTGCAATACCTATAAGAAGAAAATGTTCATACATATGAATTAGCAATGGTAAAATAAGATATTAATGTTCATAAATATAGTAACTTAACAATTATAAATAACTTACTTTGCCCAATCCTCCATTCTTGGATTTATCACAACTGTGGCATGGATACATGGTATCCCATTGATTTGACACTCACAACAAAAGCAAGTCCCACCATTGAGGTCCACAGTCCAGGTCACACTAAACTTATTAATAGCCACATGCAGCATATCAGTAGAACCTTGAGTTGTGTAGCAATTATAGTCTTTCTTTAACTTAGAGATGGACTTTTCAACCCTAGGAACCAATGTAATCACATTCATCTCCAGTCCTTTCACCCTTCTAGTGTACATTAATGACATAGCCAAGATTTGATACTTTTGAATCAGTCTCCCAAGTGGCAGATCCCTCAAGGTCAATAACATCTTGCTAAAGGACTTGGAAAAGTTGTTTGTAATGTGCTCACATTTTGATGTGGAATCAAAGTGAGCTCTTGCCCATATATCATTCTCATAACTACACATCCACTTGTAAGCTTCCTTATCATCTTTCTCAAGCTGTTTCATCCACTTGTCATGCTCTTCCTTCTTGTAAGCCCTAGCTGCCCCCCCTATGTTAAATGTTCTAAGTGTATTCCTTTGTAGCTATCAGTTTTAAAGTTCTTATACATATGCCTGAAATAAAACCTTTGATGACTAGAGGGAAACACCACCATGGCAGCAATCCTCAACCCCTTTGCTCTATTTGATATAAAGGTCAGTAGGAGATGATGTTTTACAAGGTGTGGTTTCAAGATATTAAGGAAACTACTCCATGTATCATAAGTTTCCTTTCTATATACATAAATAGCAATAGGAAACAATCCATTATTCCCATCTAGTGAAACAGCTGATAGTACCACCCCACCATATTTACCCTTTATGAAAGACCCATCTAGCCCAATAATAGGCCCGCAACCATTAATAAAACCATCAAGAGAAGCCTTGTAAGCAACACATAATGCAACAAAGTTGTGGTCAATAGGATTCCTTAACCACTCAACTAAGCTTTCAGGATTCTTCAACAAGATTTGCCTTCTAATTTCTGGAACTATCTAATATCCATGTGCATAACTGCCCCAAATCCTCTCTTGACAAATGATTTTAGCTATGTATGACGTATGGTATGAAAATTTTCACCCCAAAATTCTCCCAAATCTTAACTTGCACATCTCTAGGTCTGAACTCCTTATGATTTCTTATTGCAGACTTAATTTGGTTTGCAATCCATCTAGCATGGGCTATTGAGTTCTTTTCCTTATTATTACATTAGTAACTATGATGCACTTGAAAGTTTCTCAACATAACTGTGTGTTCTTTTGGATGTTTCCTAACATACACCCTTAATGAGCACAAAGAATCTTTACAAATAAATATAATCTTCAGTGGATCATTTTTCTTTTGTTTGTACTCATTTTTTTTTTCAAATTGCATACTTCCTCAAAAACTTCCTACATTTTTGCATTGTTGGCCATTACATCTTCTCATGTAGCTCAACCATATCCTCTGGCCTTACCCTGCCAGTCCCTTCATTCTCTTCTTGTTCAAACACATTTTTAGTACTACTAACAAACTGATTGAACTGTTCTAGATCAATTTGCTTATCTTCCCTGTCTTCTTTATTTGATTCTCCCTTATCTTCACTATTTTCTTTATCTGATTCCTCCCCATCTCCCACAGAATGATAATCTTCCTCAGGATCAAACTCTTCACAAACACTAAAATCCCACTCTTGTGACACAACCTCATCTATTGGAAACTTCTTCACAACCTTACTTGTTTGAAGCTTATTCCCTTCAATTATCTTTGTTCCATACTCAACAAGATTTTCAAATGCCCAATCACTATCATTGTCATCTAACAAAATTGGATTCTCAAGCTTGTTGTTAGTACTAAGATTTTTTAGACTTTTATTGATTAACCTAGGTGACTTTCTTGGTTTTTTAGGTGTTGATAGGAACTTAGTGGGAGTTACGGGGACTGTTTTAGTTGTAGGGGAATTACTAGACACTTTTTTTTTGGGTTTAGGAGTGGGATATGAAGATTGGGTATAATTGAAAGAGTAATTTTTTCATCACAAGAAAAACACTAATTTAAAAACCCTTATTTTAATACATTATATTAATAATGTAGATAGCGGAAGTAAGGGATCGAATCCACAAGGAATGAAAGACTAAAATTTGAATTAATCTAATTTACTTATTACAATAAGAAAAATAAAATTACATCGAAAATTAAAATTGTAAACTAATCAACAAAATAAAAATAAAAACTAATTCCTGAGATAGATGGATGAAATTCCAAATCCTCCTCTGCTTCAAATTGCATCTGCTACAGAGAACCCTCCACAGACTCGAAATGTGAAAATTTCTTCCCTTCCAAACCTTCACAATACAACTTCAATGACAAGAATATTTGTTCTTCTAAAAACATAAATAACATCACCACCTAATATCGTACCATGAAAATCAATGCTCGAAATCTCATTATGTTCTTTTATCGTAAAAAATTATTTATTCTTCAAAAAACTCAAATAACTTAAACGAGCCTTCACATAATAAAAATTAGGATTTTCCAGAACTCTCACCATGTTTCTCTCAATGAAAGATACATTTACCAAAACCGCAAACAATCTCTCAAAAAGAGTTGAACAATAGGAGTTCGAAGTTTTGGTTAAATTGAAGGATTATTTTTTTTATTATTATTTACAAAGAAGGATTCTATAAATAAAAAAAGAGTTTGAATTTATTGAGGAAAAGAGTTATAGTTTAATGAGAAAAATATGAAAATAGGTTGAATAAGGATTAGATTGTAAAGGAGTAAGGAGCAAGAAATTAAATGGAGGCTAGATATCTTAATTTTTGTCATAATAGAAGTTCTAAGCGAAAAGATATGATCAAAATACCAAATTGATGCATAACTTTCTTAAATATGATTCTTGTTTTGGGATTGCTTCGATTCACTTATTCTTGACTTCGATACGTTATTCACTCAATTCAACCATTTTTCAATCTTTTCTTCACTAATTCTATCATTATTACAATATACTAAAAATAAATAAACTAAACAACTTTTACTACCTAAAATGAGTAAACAAAGATAAGTAAGAGGTCTAAAATAGGTACAAAATCATGCACAACAATAATATAAGTTAAAAACATCATTGATGCTTTCAATATGGTCCCATATGTTCAATAGTTGGCTGTCATTCTCAATTACTGCTATTGACCGATCCGAAATCCATTCAATTTTACCACCCTTAAATCTGCATCCATTTTCAATGTCTTTTACCAGCTCAATAAAGCAAAACTCATCACCATCAATATCATTTAAGTAAATACTCTTTCCCCCTATGTACCTTTGCCCTATTTTGGCCCACATATCCCCATAATTGATCACAAAGTCCTTTACATGATGCAAATACATGATATTCTACAACAAATGCCAGCAACACAATAAAAAAATGATAACTTAGTGGAATATATTGGATACATCAATATAATCTAAAAAAAAACATAAAAGACATCACAACAGACAACAGACAACAGGAATAAACAAACCCTTAATTTGGACACGAAAAGACTAAAAAACCCTTAATTTAGCATGCGTGAAGAAAAACCCCTAAATAGATCATTCATTGGAAAAATATCTAAATCAAACCCATAAAACAAACAACATTATTTCACAAAATAACAAATAAGCTCGAAATACCAAAAACCCTAATTTATTACAACACTGGTAAACCCTAAAACCCTATATCAGATAGAGTAAAATAAACCTTAATACAAAAATAAACCTTAACACTAGTAGATCAAGGCATACCTGTAGCAATGCATCACGAGATTTATTTTTTCGTTCTACCATCACTGTCATCTTCTTTACATTCGTATTTTTCTTCTCTATTTTTTTTCTCCTCTTGGTGACGAAATGGGTGGGAATGTTGTATCGTGTTTTGGTTAAGTGTGGTGTAGTAGTGCTGTGTTTAACAGGGACATTTTAGGTAGTCTAGATAATTTTTAACGGTTTGACCCGTTGACTGTGAGGTTCCGTCTAAAATAGGGGCCAAAGCCAAAGAAAAACAAAAGTGGGTACCAAACTTAATTGTGAAAATCAAATGGAGGCCAAAATCCAAATAACCCTATTAAAACTCACATGTTAAAACCAAGTTATAGCATTTCCAAGAAGCTCTTAAAAGGTTTTTCTTCAAAATTGTACCATTAGGATTTATTTAACAGTTTGAAGAACACTATCTATTATGTAATATAATATATTTTCATTAAAAAAAAGCATTCTATTTTCTCCGGAATGTCCAATTTGAAGAGTTTTCTTTATTTATTAAACCTAAATTTGTCTTCTTCCTCTTTCTTTTACATTATCTTTATCTAAAACTCCAAAATTTCTTTCCATTTTAAAACTCACATGTTAAAACCTAGTTATAGCATTTCCAATAAGCTCTTAAAAGGTTTTTCTTCAAAATTGTACTATTAGGACTTATTTGACAGTTTGAAGAACACTATCTACTATGTATATAATTGTGGTTTTAAAAGCTTCTTCAAATTTTTATAATATATTATTTTGATTTCAAAAGTTGGAAGAGAAAAGAAATATGAATGAACATATTGGTTTCGTTTAATAGCAACATGATATCATGACGAATATGATAAGAAACAAGGGTTAAAAGGAGAAAAATACATTATATGATCATAATTTTATGAAAGGTTCAAGATAAGATATTTTAATACAATAAGGACACATTTTATTACCATAAATAATAAGAAGCACAAAATTAATTGCACTAGATTTGACTTATGTACCTATATCAGTATATATATATATATTATAAAGTAAGTGGAATGGTAGGTACTTTTCGCTACAAGTTATGGTAAGTACTTCTCTAAATTAACTCATATTTAGGATTTAACATTTTAATTATGTTTATATGATTTTAAAAAGACCAACATTCAATTTGAAAAAAAAAAGTCATAAATAAAACTATTGATTTTCATTTTTTAAGTAATATAGAGTATTCACTATGATGTGCGCATGCACATCATAATAAGCTTCATTACATCATTATTTACCATAAATTAGTAAAAAAATCAAGTTCTTATCATATTAGTTATCATATATATAGTTTATAAAACAATATTTGATGGATCATTGACTAAATACAACAAAAATGTAAAAATTTAGAGATTTTTCTATTGTAACTTGTGGTGCAAAGTAGCTACCATTACACAACTCATATTATATATGTGTGTGTATATATTGTAAATACAAATTGTTTCCTATCATGAATATTAGTTTCTTAGTTTGCTAATTACATTAATGGATAAGATTCATTAGGTAATACCAAATTTGTTTACAAAATTATGATTTTAAAAAAAAATTTGTTTACAAAACTTTAATTAAAGTTTACAAGTTTCGCTTCAAATTTGAAGTGAAATTTACAATTTGATGAAGACCTAATTTTAGGATTGTTTAATATTGACCAAATACATTTTTTTCCTTGTAAAACCCTAAAAATGGAATTAGATTTTACCTTCAAGATTGCTGATTTGATCTCATCTCAACACGAACAGAAGTTGGTGTAGACGAATCTAGAATACGGGCTCGATGAAACCTTATAGACGATCTTCTATCATATTCCTTCCCCTATCTAATCTTGCTCCGAGTGTGGGCTGGGATTTTACCAAGATTTGTCCCTTCTTCTTTTCATCCCATAAACCTTAATTCATAAGTATTCTTATTGTCGTGAGAAGAGGCAAGGCCGGTGTATATATAAGGTTATGATAGGTACTCTAAGGAGGAATAAGGGTTTAAACTTCCTATGAAAAAACTGGAATCCTAATTCAATTAAAAATTAATTTCTTCCATAAATTATAATTCATACTAATAAAGAATTATAATTGCATTCTCATCCTTATATCAAAATTATATTTTAAACTTCTTACTATTAATTGCTTATTATTCTATCCACGTTAAAATTACATATAACTGCAATTTAAATTAAATTACTAACAATTATATATAAATGACTTCTTGATCTTTGAACCTACCACTTAATTTATTTAATATGTTGGATTATCATAATCTACCTGCTAAGTCTAACATGATCAAAACGTATAAGCTTTTCAATGGACTATCATTAATCCTCATATCAGGACGTGAATTTTGTCGATAACTAATATTCATCATACATATAGTGGTGTTATCCAATTGCTGAATTTGTTGATCTATAAATGAATCTTATTCTTTATGAGTCAAAACAATAAACAATATATTTATGTCTATTAATTATTTCAAGATTAAGAGTATAAACAATCATAATAACTGTAAGATTTTAAATTGTTTTATATAGTAATTATAAAAATAATTAATCCAAACTAGTCTTACTTAATACACTCAAAGTGTACTAGTACACAGAATTAAAATTTTACCGTTTCGTGTAATTAAGATAAATTATTAAAACTTATTTTACAATCATACCGATAGGTGTCCAATTGTATCTAAGATTATGAACCAACAAACTTAAATTCCCCAAGAATTGATGATATGATCCTTTATGTGTAAGTTAAAAACTCTACATACTAAATCAACTATTATATAAAATAAAAGACACACATGTACAATATTAAAATATATAATATAATGCAGCAATTACTCATTAAAATAGAAAAATCAAATTTATATAAAATATCCAAACCAATAATAATAATAATAATAATAATATAATAATAATAATAATAATAATAATAATAATAATAATAAATATGGCTTTTAATATATCACTATAACAATTTTAACAACAAAAATATGAATTGTAGTGAAAATTACAAGTTTAATTGCAAAAACATGAATATATGAAAAATAATGTAATCAATTGTTTCCTACTTTGTATTTATATATCTTAATTGTAAATGTATAAATTTATAAATTTTCAAATACTCTAAAAAAGATTTGAATGTAGTATTCTAGGTAAGGGTTTTATTTATTTATTTATTAAATAAGGGTGTAATAAATGTTATCTTATTGGATTTCAAATTTTGAAAATTAAAAATAATGCTAAATATGAATTTTTGTCCGTAATAATATAAATTTAACAAGAAAATGAGTTTTGGTTGAGAATGTTTGTATCATGTTATTTTCGTCTAAATCCGCACATATTAAGGATTTATCACTGAATGGCTTTAAGAAAAATAACTAATTTATGTGAGAAAATGAAAAATAAGTTAAGAGATTTGGAAAGACAGGTCTATCTCATGCTCATTTTTGTGAATATATGTTATCCATTCTTCTTAATGTTTTATGGAAAAAACTTCCATAAAAGAAGACAAAAACTAAGAGTTAATCTTATCACATCCTCAACTTATTTTCTAACTTCTCACAAAAATAAATTGTTTTTTATACTATTTTTCTTCTTGTTATCAAATTGAGTCATAATATTTAAATTTTTACATTTCTGAATAAGTTAAAGAGTGCCAACTTCACTCTTCAAATTTGAAGAGTCAAAAGTTGTTTTATATAACATTTAGAATAATTTTGAAGAGCAAACAAAAAATAATGACGTCACTGCACAAAAAATAATAATTATATATTAGTCTTTCGAAAAATCTCTTATAAATAAAAAGAAAAGCTATTGCCAAATCAATAGCTCTTTCTTGAAACAAGTCATCTCATTTTTACTTCTTTTAAAATAAAATGCACATACTCTAACAAAAATAAATATTACTTTGACAATTATATCTTTTAAAATGAATCGCATTTTTCTTTTCCAAATATACTGGCAATCATCATTAAATTCCATTAAGTTGTATTCTTTTCACAAAATTTTGAACTCATTTGAGAAACGAGACAGAAGGGATGGCTAAAACAGATGTAATGTGACAAGAGGATTTTTTGGGCACAGCAGGTTCTCCCGGCAGCGTTTATGCTGATCCGGCAGTACATCCTCCGTCGAGGTGTGTGTGTGATTGCTGTATTGAGCTCTAAAGATAATGTTAATGGTGTTACAAGCTTTCTCTCTCTAAAACAGATTAAGTAAAACTAGCAACTCTCTCTGCTCAAGTCTCTAGCAACAAACCCTTTTTTCGAGCTTCCCCCATTCTACTTATACGTATAGAATTAGGGTTATATTTGCTCGTTAGGGTTGGCGGTAAAATGATAAAGAGGGTAAGACTTGGATAACACTACATCATTCTCTCCCTTATCCACTACTAACAACTCTTGAATTTGTACGTTGGTAGTGGAGCAGTGCGGATCTGCATAATTCTGTGGAGATCCATACGATTTGGTATGATTTTCAACACACGTTTTCCACGTGTTCCACATGTGTTATTGCATGTGCTCCCTTGCCTGAGGGTCTCGGCATCGGTTTTTCATCTCGGCATGTCTTGGTACTTTTTATTCGACATGTCTTCTTGCTATTCTTTTTCGTTTGGGCATGGTCCGTCTGTTAGGCCTGTGGTATAGGCCTCCAAGTTGATTGGACTGTCTCACTTTACCTTGGCCAAATTTTACGCTCCCTCAGATAAGATTAACAGAAAATTGATTAAATTCAAACTCTATTACGTTGGTAGTGGAGCAGTGGGGATCTGCACAATTTTGTGCAGATCCGTACGATTTGGTATGATTTTCGACACGCGTTTCTCACGTATTCCACACATGTTATTGCACGTGCTCCTTTGCCTGAAGGTCTCGGTACCGGTTTTTCATCTCGTCATGCCTTGGCACCTTTTATTCGACATGTCTTCTTACTGTTCTTTTTCGTTTGGGCATGGCCTGTCTGCCAGACCTGTGGTATGGGCTTCCAAGTTGATTGGACTGTCTCAGTTTACCTTGGCCAAATTTTATGGTCCCTTGTATAAGATTAAAAGAAAATTGATTAAATTCAAACTCTATAATTTAATAAAAAAAATTCTAAAATTTTTAATATTTGAGCGAATTTTAAAGTTATATAATTTAAAAAAAATTGAAATTTGACAAAATTTTGTTTTTTTGAAAAAATACTCATGAATTATAATAAATTTCATCCCAAATTACGCAAAAACAAGGTAGTGTTAACGAATGTTGGGCAACCTTGATGCTGGCGGCGTGTAAACAAAAGTCAACGCAATATAAGCCTCGAACCGTCAAATCAGTGCAGTTGCACCTATGGTTTGGGGAAAGTGAACAAAGAAAAAGGAGTACTGAAATCGCAAGCATGCATCGATGGTTTGCATTTGTCAGATTCGCAAGAAAAGAAAATTATATTATTTCCTCATTCATCACAGACACCAATTTCGACTACATTTCATCTCGCCTCGTGAGGTGAGGGAGTTTTCCGGTAACTATTTTTTGAGCAACCACTAGATTCCGCACAAAAAATTGTGTTGAATTGTAGAAGAATAATTTAGAGAGTGCTCGAGTTGAACAACCCAGAATAATAATTGTAATCAGAGATAATTTTAATTTTTTAACAAGTATTAATTTTATCTTAATCCAGTGTAAAAATATCTCATGCCAAAAAAGAAAAGAAAAAAGGAAGTATTATTATATCACTTATAAAGATTTCTAAATGAACTAATGGAGATAAAAATATTACATATATGCTAAATTTTATTTATAGAAAGAATAAAATTAAATATGAAAAATTATCGTATATAATTTCATTCCTTTTATTAATAATGTACCTATTTAAGAGTATCTTTAATAATTATGTAATTATTAAGGTGCAAATTTGATATGTTAATCCACTTTTACACAAAATTTAAAATATAAAAAAATTGTACTCCAATGGTAATTTTGTAAATTTTTGTGTGAAATTTGAGATAACCAGTAAGACGCCAACACATGTTAAATATTAAGTTATACAAAATTATAAAAGTTTGTTAGAGATACTCTAAGTAGTAACGCATAACTAAAGGGTGCTTTATCAACCAAACAATCATAGGCATCGTAACGTGTTTAATTATTAAGCTTAGTTTTATTAGTAGAGATCAATCACCACATCTAATATGATGTCGAAAACCAAAAAAAAAATCGCTTCATTAAGTTTATTTAATATAATAATATATAAGAGTAATTGTTGGTAATTAAATTTATTCACCATCGGTATCCTTTTCTTACGAAAGAGTAATGTTATTTCTCACAAACATTAAACTTTAAAACTTAGAGATTTTGAAAGAAAAGTGGGACAAATATAATTATGATATTATTTAGCTAGACTTTTTTTATTTATTGTTTTTGTCTCCCTGTGTATTTTTTTTTTTTTAATGTGAAGAAGGGAAGAACAGATAGGGGTAACATGGTCATTATAATACAAGAAATATAGTGATAACTAGGCTGGCACACTTGTACGGCTGACCAAGGTCCACAGACTAACACATCCCCCCCCCCTGTTTCACTCTCTTCTTCATTTCCTCTATCAACAATAACATAAATAAATAAATAAATAATATATCTAAGCCTCTTTCCTAGTCCACATCTACTCTCTCTCTCTCTACACTTTTGATCCCCAAATCTCACAATGTCCAACTTTTGAGTATCCTCTCACTCACTCACTGCTCTCGATCTCTCTGCGCTCACTTTCTCATAAACCAATTTATTTAAAGCTCAGATTCATCAACTGAATGTTTAGAAGGTATTGATCATGATGGTGATGAAGGATCGGCCGGAAGAAAAGGTTAGTTCAAAAAATAACCCACCAATCATTTATTACGTATATACACAAAGTCTTAATTTCATGGGTTAAAAAAAAATCTTTCTGAGTCTTAATCTTAGTTCCATTATAATATATACAGAGATCCGAGCCTGAGGAAGCCAATGGCAGCTCTCCGCCAACCAAGACCAAAACCAAAACCTGCACTGATTGTCACACTATGAAAACTCCTCTTTGGAGGGGCGGTCCAAATGGGCCTAAGGTACGTAATATTCAAATTTTTAACAACACGTACTCTCTTTACCGTTATCTTCAACATATATGTTTCCAGGATCGATACAGCTAGTGGTACTATGTGAATAAATTTTACTCAATTCATTACTCTGTTTTTATGTTTGCAGTCACTATGTAATGCTTGCGGGATCAAATACCACAAGAAGAGGAGAGCTATTTTGGGTTTGGATAGGGGACGAACAGAGAAGGGTAATCATAAGAAAGATCAGCAGAATAATGTTAATAAGAAGATTAGGGTAAATGGGAATAATAATGAGGTGGGCAGTTCCTTGAAGCTTAGATTAATGGGGATGAAGAAGAAGAGATCTGCAAATTTTGGGGAGGAAGAACAAGCAGCTATGCTGTTGATGGCTCTCTCTTGTGGATCTCTTTATTTCTAGCAAAAATGAAATACTCAGACGCCCTTTCACCTAACGAATGCAATGTAACCTACGCACCAACTGCGATCGAGATCTTTATTAAAGACATTTTCCATTGTTTTATTTAACCAATTTTTTTAGGTTAGTATTTAATTTGCTGTATGTTTTAGGAATCAATGTAATGTAATCACTACCACAATGATTAATTAATGTGTTGTTTTGTCACTATTACTATTTACCCTTTTTTCATTGTTTTTGTGCTTTTAATCATTCATGTACTTTCGTTTTTTCTTGGAATCTCTAACTCCAATCTATACGCATTTAATGATTTTTAATGGGCACCGTTCAGTTTGGGATACTGTCATTTTGTTTATGTGGCAAACAACCACCACCAGCCTCATTGTGGCTTAAAGCAAACAGGCCCCAGCTTGAATTTTATCTTTATTTTGATGGGACCAAATTTATTTTCGCAGATGTTTGAGGCCCAATTTTTTTTAATTAAAGATGTTCAAGATGCATTATTCAATTTAAGATACATTCAAAAAACTTACACGTAAAAATAAAAATTTCGTTTTCGTTATTTCATGTTCTTTAGTCAAAAAAAACCTTTCATTTATTATATAGATAGAATAAAAGCAAAGTTAACTTAATAAACTTAATAAATTATTTACAAACAAAATTATAAAAAAGTTTAAATAACTAATATTTTCATTTAAAAGTATTAGACGGATGATATAGGTTATAGGAAATATAGATATATGACTGTTCCTATTTGGTCTAAATTAAATCAAAATACCATATGTTTTGCAATACAAATATCTTCAATTTCTTCAATAAAAAGTATAAAACATTAAGAGTAAATTACCCTAATGGCCCTTGAACTATTGGGTTAGTGTCATTTTGGCCATTAAACTAAAAAACGCTTCACTTTGATCATTGAACTATTAGCGAGTGTCACTTTAGCGCTTCCGTCCACATTTTCTGTTAAGTTGGACGGAAATAGAAGACATTTTTTTCATTTCAATTATTTTATTAAAAAAATAAATTTAATTAAATTTTTTATTAAAAGAATTATAAAAAAATAAAAAAATAACAAAATAAAACAAGAAAGAGAGAGAGACGGCCATTTTCATCACCATCTTCATTATCACCACCATCTTCGACCACAGACATCATCACCTACGACCCAACCACAACCTTCGACCACCATCATCATCATCACCATCTTCGACCCAACCACCACCTCCGACCACCATCAGAGCCTATCTCTCTCAAAAATTACAACACCTCCATTTCTCTCTCTAAAATCCACCCTTCTCTCTAAAATAACCCTTTCTCTCTCTCTAAAATTACAACCACCACCGCCGACCAACAAGGAGGCCAAGGTGGGTACCGTGAAGTTTCTCGACAGTCGCCCGGTAATTTTTCCCTTAAAGCTCAAATTCGAAGAGCTAGAGCGGGACACTAATCCCGTTGTTCTCTGGCAGGTTTACGCGATTGGGGTTTTTTTTGTTTTGAGATGGGCTTAGGCAAGATGGAATGAACGGAGAAGGAAGAAGAGACCGTTTGATGATGATTAATGTTTGAATTGCAACTTGTTTGGTAATAATGGAAATTGCTCTTCTTAAATCCCTTTATATTGTATAAACTAGGAAGTTCTGTAAATTGAGGTCCCTAAGTGTAGTTTTAACATTTTTTTTGTATATTTTATTTCAATGGATACTCTGTTGGATTAATCTTTCGACGGATACTTTGCTTACTTTCATTTTTCCTCTGTTCTTGAGTTTGTAAAATTATCCAATTCAAATCCAAAGATTTCCTCTGTTCTTGTTCTATTTTGTTAGTTTTTTAATAAAAAATCTAATTAAATTTATTTTTTAAAAAAATTAATTGAAATGACAAAAATGCTCTCTATTTCCGTTCAACTTAACGGAAAATGTGAACAGAAGGGCTAAAGTGACACTCGCTAATAGTTCAAGGGCCAAAGTGGAGCGTTTTTTAGTTTAGTGGCCAAAGTGACACTGACCCAATAGTTCAAGGGTCGTTAGGGTAGTTTACTCAAACATTAATAATCTAACAAAATAACATTTTTGTTAAAAATAATACTTTTATTTTTTTATTATTTTAGAGAATACCATTTTTTTTTTAAAAGGAAGACAATAACGATAATTTGTGAATTGTTGTCTTTTAAGAAATGTATTAAATTCAACATTTAGTACTAGTGAATATTACATAATTATCGCAACCTATTTAAATCATTAGATTTATGCAAATAGTTTTTGACTGTTATATATTATTTTGCTAGAATGATATTTTTTGTTCTGTACAACGCAAGAATGTAAAATTAATTAAATTGAGTCTATAACCAAATATATAATAACAATGTTAATATTCATATCTATTAACATAATCTAAGTTAGATAATGGATGGTATTATTATCAAAACTATATTATACTCTGGCGAAGACATAATTAATTTAACAATAAGTGAAAATGTAAAGCTAGATAATGGATAAGTGTTGTTGTAAGGTATATTGATTACACCTCAAAAGAAAAGAAAAAAAATTTTAATTTAAAAATTATATATAAAAAAAACGAAAGTCTAACATAATTTATTTGTTATGAAAGTGAGAATTCTTTTTTTAAGAAGTTTATACTTAAATCATAATACGAAAGTAACATAAATTTAAAATCACCAAAATGTTAACTTATATAGGTAAACAAATTATATTTTTATACATAATTTTATAATAATAATGATGGATCTTATTATATAGGTATTTATGAGTAGGTTTCAAATATATATTTTTTATTAAAAATATATACTTTGATTAAAAGTTATTAAATTTTTAAGTTTAAAGAAAAAAGGAGAGAGAAATTGGGTTTGTTTTGATTGTGTGTGGGTGGAGTACTTTAATCTAAAGGTGCAAAGTGAGTAGAAATAAACAAATCTAAGGTGGAGAATGCTTCTTGGAGATAAACCACATCCTAGGGTCTAAAATGTGTGTAAGAAAAAGTAAATTTATTAAACTAAATCTAGACCTCTGCTTATGTAGAATTTCAAAAGCTCTTTAGTAAAAAAAAAAACCCTTTCCTTATTATATAGAAGATACGACATCATCCTCAAGAGTTATGAGTTAGATAAGTGTTTCTAAATGCATCATTCGTAATTATATTTAAACTTACAAATATTTTTTTATTTCATATGAGATAAATAATTTTTTTTATTATTTATTTTAGGCATAAGGACAATTTTTAATATTTATTCACTTAAAAATATAGTATTTTTTTTATTGGTCAATTATATTAGTAATACAATATTTTATTTTCTTACTACTATTGTTTGTTATTAAGTCTAACCAACCACTTCTGTCACCACAGCCCACCGAAGCTCCGACAACCAAACCGGAACTCTAATGACCATTGCCAGAGCTTCGGCGACAATTGTCGAAGCTCCGACGACCTTTGTCGGAACTTTGCAACCTTTTTTGTACTTCCAACAAGGTCCTCTAAGCTTTGGTAGCGGTCATCAGAGTTTCGGCAAAATTTTTTATATAACGCAAAAACAAATTTGCCCCCAAATTTACATTTTTAATTATTTGTGACTTTGCTTTTAGTTCTTTTTGAATGTTATTTTGTTGTAAAAATAGATTTGCATATAATTCTTTTTCAAAATTGCACTATGTTTTTCTAGCAAATGTGGATTTACACTTTATTCTTTCTCAAAATTGAACTTTGTTTTTCTGTGAAAGTGTATTTTGCACCTACTTCTTTCTCAAAATTGAACTGCAAAAATGGATTTGCACATAATTCTTTCTCAAATTTGAACATTCCCAAATTTGGACTATGTTTTACTACAAAAGTGGATTTGCACCTAATTCTTTCTCAAATTTGGACATTCCCAAATTTGGACCATGTTTTACTACAAAAGTGGATTTACAGTTAATTCTTTCTCATATTTGGACCTTCCCAAATTTGGACCATGTTTTACTGCAAAAGTGGATTTGCACTTAGTTTTTTTTTCAAATTTGGAACTTGTTTTACTGTAAAAATAGATTTGCAGTACTTGTGCCGGAGCCCTGCTGAGTCTTGGCACTCTAGTAGTGGTAGTTGTCGGAGGTCCAACAGTGGATGACGATGGTGGTGGCCAGTGGTAATTAATTAAATTTTTTTTAGAAAAAAAAAAGAAATAAAGGAAGGGTATTTAAAGTTAAGAAAAATGAGTGTTCTTATTTTAGAATCATTCCATTAAATATAATTATGAAGAAAACCCTTTTAACTTATTACTTTTATAGTGTCTTTTTAAGAGAAAATGATTAAATGAAATTCTCGTATCATACTAAATTCACTTTGATCTACTCCAAATGCTTTGATGATTTGACATAATACTACTTGTAATAATTTTGAGAATACACAATGATTTTAATCTACTTTTACAAGAGTAGAAAAAGTAGAAAGAATTGTTAATCGGGTAAGCGGAATTACATCATAACATATTTTTTTTATAAGCCATCAAAATAAAATTCATTCCAAGTACGCTTACGTCACTACAATAGTTATATGTGAAGATTAAAATAATTATTGGTTATAAGGTTCGATTTAAAAAAATAAATAAATTATATTTATAGATCAATTTATATTTCCTTATAATTTTATTTTTCTTATTTTGATTAAATTTGGGTGTTTTTCTCTTTGTTAGAAATAATATATATATATATATATATTTGAATTAACAGAAAAATAAATTGATGGGGTAAAATAGTTATTTCACCTTACGGACCAATCACATGAGAACACGTGGTTACTTTTACTGGCGTGTGAAAATAGAGCTAGGAGGCATGTATCTCAAGGTTGCATGCTTAATTGAGCTCGTGGAAATGTTGGAATAGTGTATACTCTATGTTCGAAGCCACATGTCTCCATAGCTCGATCTCTAGATCTCATTCATCGAGCTAGAGCTAACAACACTTAACCACTCTGTTAGAGTAGTTTACAAAGGCATGGGAGATTGCCAATGACCCTGCAAGAAGTGTAAAACCTCTTTCGACTGTATTAAATGCATACCGATTGCATTTAATGCTTCGGATAAAGAGGAGAGGCAAGGTGTTTAGTTAAGCATGTTGCAATGATAAGAGAGTGGCTGAAAGCCAACTGCTCTGTACCCATTGGAAACCTTCTTCTTTCGTAGATATATAAGGAATTATTTACTTTCATCAATAACCAAGCTTCTATGGAGACGTAAGGAAAAAAATATATAATCAGAGACAAAAAAGAAAGATATAGGTTTAAATTGCTTATATAGAGATCTTGGGCCTAAGACATTTAGGTTTTGAGTAATACAAAACTCCTTTAATTGTTGTATTATGAGAATATAATAGCCAGAGAGACAACATATGATTGTAATCAGAACTCATTATATTCAGATTATGAGGCTATTATAGCAGGTCTAAGGATAGTAGGAGACTTGGGGGCAAAGCAAATGATAGTTTACAATGACTTTACAGTTGTAATTGGCTAAATATTGGGCCACAACATGGCTAACGAGGACACATGGTTGCCTACATGGCTAAAGCACAAGTTTCAGGTCGAAGATTTAAGAATGTAGTCTTTATTAAGGTCCATTGAGCTTAGAACATCAAAGTGGACAGCCTAACCAAAACGGTCTCATCACCAGAAGCACCCAGTGGTGTCCATGTCGAATACCTAGAGAGTCTGTAAGTGATGGATTGGCCTAATCTTGGACTACTTCATAGATAGAGTTTTCCCTGAGGATAAGAAGATGGCCAAAAGGATCAAGTACATCTCCAACAGATATGGCATTATGGAAGCAATGCTATTTAGAAGAGGATATGTTATCCATAAGGGGCTCTGCGGAGGCCACTCGGTGGCCAGATCTTTAGCTCTTAAAATAAGAAAAAAAGGTTACTTCTGGGTCCACTATCCTACGAGACGCTAAAGAGCTAGTAAAAAAGTGCGACATATGCCAGCAATTCGCCAACATCCAATAACTCCCAGCAGAGCTTATGACTCATGTCAGTAGTCCATGGCCGTTCTCTCAGTGGGGCATGGACATAATTGGTCATTTCCCCCAAGTGGGTCGAAATAATAGCACTAGCCACCGTTATCACCGTGAAAATTCAGAATTTTGTGTGGAATAAAATCATCTACCATTTCGGCCAGTTTGATTACGACATCTTTAGGGAGTTCTGCGAAGGTCATGAAATCGAGAACCATTACAGCTCGCCTGTTCACCCTTAAGCCAATGGTCAGTCGAACTCACCAACATGACTCTTATAAGCGTGTTAAAGAAAAAACTTGATGACGCGAAAGGAAACTGGTATAAAGAACTCCCATTAGTTCTATGGGCTTATAGGATCACCATTCGATGTCCAACTGGTGAAACTCCATTCTCCCTGACTTATAAGACTGAAGTAGTCATTCTAGTGGAAGTGGGCATACCTACACACAAGATCACTTGCTACTATTCAACTCACAATGATGAGGGATTGTTGGCCAACTCAGATCTTCTCGAAAAGAAAAGTGAGCAAGTTTGAATCAAAGAAGAAGCCTACAAAAGAGGTATGGTCAAGAGTTCCAACAAAAGGGTCAACCACATGACTCTGAAAGAAGGTGATCTGGTATTAAGGAAGATCATCATGGCTACTAAAGCAAAAGAACATGGAAAGTTAACTTCTAAATGAGAAGGCCCTTATGTAGTTAATAGAGTCTACCGACCTAGGACTTACTGCCAAATGACCGCCAATGGGATGGAGTTCATGAGGTCATGGAACATTAAGCACCATAAGAAGTACCTTTTACCTTGTGTAATTTTTGTAAAAGATCTTTTGAGCAATATATTATGATCTCATATTCCTTGTCAAAAAGTTTCGCAGCAAAAATTCTCGTATTAAGATGTCGGTTTAGTAAGTGCCCAGCTCAAGAAGCACACTTACATTCTGTAGCAAAAATTCTCGTAATAAGAGGTCGGTTTAGTAAGTGCCCAGCTCAAGAAGCGCACTTACATTCTGTAACAAAAATCCTCGTATTAAGAGGTTAATTTAGTAAATGCCCAACTCAAAAAGCACACTTACACTCCATAGCAAAAAATACTTAAACTACAAGGTCAGTTTAGCAAGTGCACAGCCCATTAAGCACACTTATACTCTGTAGAGTCTAACGAACATTTAAGAATTATTTAATAAATTTTGCCTAAAGGTTTAGGGTGCACAACTCTCATAGACTTAGTCAAGGTATGAAAAATTCCACATGTACTAAAACGACCTAATATAAAACCTACTGCCAAGTAGGTCAGTTCAATAAGATAAACATGTCATAGACCTCTTGTGAAACTGACAAAGACCTCTTATGAGGTAGCTGTGCAGACTTAATACCAAAGATGTACTTTGGCATCAAACACAAACACAATAAAAAGACCTACTAGTTGGGCATTCTATGCAAAATTGGCTAAGTGTTTGTTTTCATTATTTCTGGCTATGGTTTTCTCTATGTTGTGGAGGCATATATGGGTACCAAATATGTCACTATATCTCACATAACAACTTAGATAAAAAATAAAGGCGCATATGTGACACCCTAAATCTTAGATTTGACAAAATGCCTCCGAAATTTGCTAAATCACAATGCCATACACCGACAGCATAAATAAATTAATAATAATGACCATTTAATGAAATCCAGTTGAAAAACTCTTGTAATTATCAAAATAATACTCACCATGATTAATACTTACTCATAAATGCATACTTCGAAAACTTGAGTTATAATCACACCATACCAGTTTAGAGTAATACATAATTTAAGTCTTAGTACATACATGACTACTAATAAAGATAAAATAAAATACAAGTCTTGGTCATACAGCTGCACAACAACACTAAATTAAGAAAATACGTCGGGAGGCACTGGTATGAGGCAATCTAGGATTCGTTGGCCTTTCCCTTCCCTTTTCCCTGTCCTAGCACAGATGTACCTGTGAAATTTTAGAAAACGTGAGCCAACCGAGCCCAGTGGAAACTATACAATTGATTAAGAAAGCACGATAGTAAATCACATGCACTTGTACTTCCTATTCATATACATGTAGGTCAAGTGTTGGTTAATCCCACCTGTTTGGCACTATCACTATCCAGTCTATATTTCGTGGACTTATCAACCACGCAGCTGTAGAGCCTCCCCATATTTCTACGTTTCGTGGACTTGCCAACCACGTGGATGTAAGGCCTCATAATATTTCTACCGCTAAAGTATATAGGATATATCCATCAAATAATAATAATATGGATATCAAGGTGCCAAAGTAGTATAAGGTCTCTAGCCAACATAATTTATCCATCACATGTATAATTTATGTAGTTTACGAAATAATTCAGTAGAATATTCAAGCCGATTGATAAGGGAACACATTAGTTATTCATTAGAAAATCTAACAACATTAATTTCATGTAGTATAATACCCAAATATAGCATAAAATCCACCATTATTTCCATTTTTAAGAAATTTTCTGTTAGTTATCAGTAACCATATACGTCCAAGTGGGTTTTTGGAAAATCTCATTCTTTAGGCACATGCAAGTGGGGATTCTTGTTGGATCATCAAATTAATGCCATAATAAGTGATAATCAATAATTAAGTGTTAAGAAATTCAACCCAAACCCCTTGCATGCAACAAAACAGCACAATACCCAAAAATCCCCAATATGTGTGAAAACTACACATACATCACATACTAGTTGTAAAATAGGTTTGAATATTAGTGTTCCCGCCTTAATAGAGCTAAATCCTCGAGATTGAAGTGCTATGATGTTGATTAAAGGCTGTACCAAGAGTTGTTCAAGCTTACATGAACTCCAATAAAAGAATGGTGGTGAAAAGAATGAAAAAGAACACAATTTTAGCTTCAATCCTTGATTTGTGTGGCAAACCCCCCTAAAAATCTCTATGAATTTCCCTCTCTAAGCCCCTCAATCTCCCATGTGTGTTTCTCCTCCGTTTTGTGTTGAGAATGAGGTCAAAATGGTGTTTCTCGGGTGTATAAAAGATATAGGGTCGGTGCAAAGGTCAAAATATGGGTTTTGACTAATCTAGGGCAATTTAGTCGACTACATTAAGTTGGAGTAGTCGACTTTGACAATGTAGTCAACTAACATCTTCAGCATGTAGTTAACTATATGCTTCTAGAGTGTGGGCCTTTTCTTACTTCAACTGCTTGGCCTTAGACCTAGCTTTGCACCCATTTTCGGACATCGGGGAGTGGGAATTTGGTTTCGGCTAGAACACAAAACGTTTAAATAATTGAATTACCTTTCCAATGACACTAATTTGGGTCCATTTAGATATGAAATATCGGTTTATCGATAAAATGTAATTAAGTGATTAATCGTCCAAATCTCATTAGAACCACACGGATTGTGTTGCCACCTATTAGGTAAGTGTAATTTAGTTATTATAGAGTATTATAAAGGTACCACGAAAGCACTACCCGAATTAGAATTTTCACCACCCGAGTTTAGGACTTAGCATAACCCGAACAATTAGGGAATTTAATGAAAGAAATTACAAGGTGGGTCTTACAGCATAAATAATGTAAAATATAACGAATAAATTTACAAAAAGGGGCTCATTTAATTAATAAAGACGTCAATTACAGAAACTCTAGCTCTATATAGAAGAAAATATAAAACGTCCTAGCTGAATTACTGAGCACTACCATCGTCCTTAGCATCACCAGCTCCTGATGGAGAGTGTGCACCTGTTTCCAACTTCGACTTAAGCTCGGGATCCTCCTCCCTTATCAATTAGAGGATAGAAAATGCATCCCCCATTTTTCCAGCTATTTTGGCCTCTAGCTCGAGGGTCACCCTCATATCAGAATGAAACTTAATCCCCTAAATATTATGAGGCTGCTTTAGAGCGAGCTCCTGGTACTTAAAGAAACTAGCTACGTAAGTGTCACAGATAATCACAAATGGTCCTCCTTATGCATAGAAGTTTTCCATGACCTGGACCTCCACAGATGGGAAGGAGTCTTTCAACCTCTTGTTCTTTGCCTCCAGCTTGAACATATACTTTTTAGTGGCCTCGTGATTCTAGAAGGCAGCAGAGAGCTCCCAATTTCTCGTAGCTAGAAGGCTCTGGAGCACCCTAATACTGTTAGTGGCCTCTTCTCTGCCCTCACGCTCTAGCTCAGCAATTTTTTGGGCCTCCTCCCTACCCTTATGCTCTAACTCGATGTCCATACGAGCTACGTCAAAGACGCTCTTCATCTAATCTGTGAGGGCATCCACCCTGGTTCACAAACCTATAATCTCAGCTAACATTTTCCCTACCTGGGCCAACATTCTCCTTTTTTCCTTTTTAGATGTTGTTAGGTCTGCGTTGGCTTTCTCTAAGGCCTCTTACACTGCAGAAAGAGCCATGTTTGTTGTACCAATCTCAGCCAAGTAAAGGGTAGAGTAAAAGGTCGCTATGGCCTTCGTAAACAGAAATGCATACATACTTAAGTCTATAAGAGGAGAAATAAAAGTACCAAGGGAAAGACTAGGCAGAGGGATGATACCTTGCTCATATGGAACCAAAAAGTGTTGGCTATTGAGTTGGTCCCCTGCTCCTTAGCCTTGTTAAGCATGGATTGGGACAAGGGAGGTATGGTAAACCCCTTGGTGAAGAATCCGGATCTGTCCTTGAACGTGGTTTTTAGGACCAATAGTATGGACCTGTCAAAAAAGAAAAAAGACTGGTGTTGGGCTTTTTTGCATCGAGCTCAATCACCTTGTCCTCTAGGACAGCCAATCCTTCATCAACGAAGACTTGTGCTGAAGATGAAGGAACCCTATTACCCCCTACTTGGCCTTGTATTCTCAAAACTCAGTGTGCTTAATCTAGCTAAGGGCCGGTCATCAAGATTTAAATATTAGGACCCTACCTTCTCACTGAGCGAGGTCGGGTCAGCCACAGGCTCCTCTACTTTCTTTGACTTCTTGCCGGGAGGGGCACCCCTTGGGAGGGCACTGTTTTGCCCGCTTACCCTCTCTATGTTAATCAGGAGGGGTTTATCTGAAAAAAAAATCCCGAACGAGATCCATTAAACAGTGAATATAGAAGAAAGGGAAAAGTGGAAAGTGCAGAGGATAAGAGCTTACTTGGCAAAGGGGCCACATGAACTTAGCGAAAAGGGGAAATGCTCAGAGGCACTATCCTTGAGGGTCCACCCATGGGCTATTTAGATTGCCTCTTCTGGAGCCCTCTATATTCTTCTTTTTCTTTTACTTTTTCGATCTCCTTTACAACTCCTTGACATTTGAACCCATCTTTGGGAGCTTGTTTAACATTTAGAAGAGAAGTGGTATCCTCTAAAAGGGCCTAGAATGGCCTTGTCAAGTTGAGCTGATCTACGGTAAAGATAGTTGGGTCCATCTCGGTTAGTCTGGGACCCAGTTCACTTCCAAAGCATCTCAAAGGCAGATATCTCTGCATAATGCTTCAAGTTGAATCTCTTAGCGTCATATATATAGTAAGATGACACTAAAGAGGGCTTCTTCTACTTCACTACAGAGGCTAAAACAACCAAGAATTAGCTTGTACGAGATGAAAATCAATAAGGAAGAGCTGGAGAATAAGTAGTTACAGATGGTGTTTGGCTTAGTGAACTAAGTTTTGAGGTCTACCACGCTGGGGCAATTAGCCTCATGCTCCCAGCCAGTGCCAGAGATATAGAAGAACATGTTTTTCCAGTTAGGGATGTTGTTTGGGAGGTTTTGAATAAGCTTTCGAGCACCTAGCCTGCTTGGGTAGCTGAGGGTTCCCCTGTTCCTGCTTCCCTTGTCCTTGGGCTGGAAGAGGGTTATGAACTCCTTAATCGAAATCTCATGACTCCCAGTGGATATGGCTCTGAAAATGAGGATAGTGCCGATCAGGCAGCTCCACATTTTTTGGGGGAATCTGAATCGGAGCGAGGTCCAGCGCTACAAGTAGCTCATTCAAATGATCGCCCATGGAGAACTTGAGCTCGTGCTCAAAGGCGAACTTATAAAAACAAACTTTCCTAGGCTTATAGAAACAAGCTCTCTCATGCAGACCTAGAGCCCAGATTCTGATGCCCTCAAGTATCTAAAATCTCTGCCTCAAAACAAGAATGTCGGCAGGAGAGAAAGTGGAAGGTATGGAGAAAACCGTCAAAGAGCTGAGATACTCTGTGTATGCTTAAACGTTTCCTTCAGTGCTCGGAACGATATAAAGAATACAAATGGTTATTATCTCTATATTGCTGTCATACATCTTTATTATCCTTATCAATGAAAGTGCGGTAGCAGTATTTGCGGAGGAACTAACCCCCTCATAAGTTGGGGACTTTAGGTTTGACCTTGGTTTGTTAGATGGGCCATCAATTTGATTATAGAGTGAAGCGAGGTTGAAGGTGCGAAATGGTGCATTGATTGCAAGAGAATGGGTCAAGGTATGCTTTTGAACCTCATAAAGGTATTGCCTAGAGGACTTATAAAAGCTAAGGGTACTAAGTGTTGCATGTATAGAATGATCATATCTAAAAAAGGCTTGATTGTAGGAAAATGAAAGTTAGGGAATGAAAATTTTTCTCGAAGGCAAAAAGGGTTTTCTATGATTTTTAAGGAAAGTTAACCGTCCCTTCAACTATCAAAAATACTTCTCGTAAAGTCAGCTGCACATTCGCACGTCTTCTAACAAAACGACATATAGTGGGCATGTTACCGATAAAGGTGTCAGACCTCTAAGAGGACCCTAACCACAAGATGAGGGTGCCTCTGAGGTCGGAACTTTGAAAAAAGCTCATACTACCCCCTGAAGCAAAATATTGGGCGTAGTCCAGACTCCTGCATCTCACCCCAGATCTACACTGAGCCCTTAAACCTGGAAGCAGCTTCGGCTCCCAAGGTAGGGTTTTATCTTTCCTAACCAACTCTTCTGAACTAGGCGCCAAGGATAGGGGCAATTGATGGGGGTAAAATAATTATTTCATCTTACGGACCAATTACAGGAGGACACATGGCTACCTCTACTAACGAGTGAAAAAGAGTTAGGAGGCCTAGACCTTTAGGTTGCATGTCTAATTGAGCTCGTGAAAATGTTGGAACAACGTCTACTCTCTATTCAAAGCCATAGGTCTCCAGAGCTCATTTGCCGAGCTAGAGCTAACAATGCTTAACCACATTGTCGGAGTGGTTGACGAAAGCATCGGGGACTGCCACTGACCCTGCAGGAGTGTAGAACCTCCCTCAACTTCATTAAATGCATATCAACTGTATTCAATGCTCCGGATGAAGAAGAGAAGCAAAGTGTTTGAATGAGCATGCTGCAATTATGAGAGAGTAGCTGAAAGCCAACTACGTTGTATCCACTAGACATCTTTTTCTCTTGTACATATATAAGGATGCATTTACTTCCCTTAACAATCAATCTTCTACTAAGATGTAAGGCAAGAAATATAATTAGAGAGAAAAAAAGAAGAGATATAAAGGTCTAAAATGCTTATACAGAGCTCTTGGGCCCAAGGCATTTAGGCGTTTAGTAATACATAACTCCTTTAGCTGTTGTATTATGAGAGTAGAATAGCCAGAGAGACAATATATGTTTTTAATTGGAACTCGTTCATTATAATACGAAATAACCCCGAGCTCCTAGCTACATTCACAAGAGGATGACTAACTCATATATTCATATAGGGTGAACCTTCTCTATACATTCTTATCTCGTTCTTTTTGTCTAATCATTATTAGTACACTACGCACCACAATCCCTTCAATCATTATTCAATTACTTAACTGTGTGATCAAAAATAGACCTATTCTAAATTTTCATACCAACATAAATAAAAACAAGAAACTTCTCAAATTGTGTAATTTGATAAAACATAGTTTCTTTCATGTTTTTTCTCTATATGTATATATATATATATATATTATTTGTCCAATCTCAACTTAACTATACCAAATGAATCCAAGGGAGTTGTTTATCTACCAAGGGCCCTTCCGAAAATGTATTTTATATTTGAAGTTAAAGTTAATAAAATAAATTTAAAAAACATAGCAATATTAAAGGAAATGCAAACTACTAAATATAAATTGAAAAGATTTTATTTAAGAGCAATCAGCATTTGAAGTTTAGAAAAGCAAATTGCCCAAAGCATACAGTTGAATGTAGCTCACTTTTTTCCTTTTCTAAACAAATCTTTTTCTTTTTCTTTTTCTTTTTTTTTTTGACTCGAGAGTCTAATTAAGTGATTTATTGTCCATGCAACTTCTAGAGCAAAGCAGGATGAAAACTTCCTCGCGCTTCTGGACGACTCCAAAATTGCCACGTAAAAGCACAGCAGGGACACGAATACTCTACACACCGCTAGAAACAACTGCCACGTGTATTATATATAGTCCTATCTTCCATAATATTCCGGTGTCCGTTTCTAACTTGATCTAAAGTAGAAAACCAGTAAAGAATTTGAAAGAAAGCTAGAAAACATGCAATCCAGATTAATCACTACTGCAACTGCATTTAATCGACTACTCTTCTTCTCTAACAAATCTATGCGAATAGGATTTGCTTCTGCATCAACCGGTCGAACCGCTGACCCTACTGTTCACTCGGGTCCAATCTATGTAAGTCATTCTTTAATTATTCTCCTGCATGTATGCGTTGTGTTTAATGCGTAAGATAAAATAGTATAAAATTATCCTTTGTAAGTCATGTTAGATCAGTAATTAAAGTGTGTATAATATATATCTTAGTTAGTTTGGTTAGATCAAATTAATTCGTTTATGCAGAACATAGAAGCAGGAGAGGCCAAAAAATCAGACCTGGCACAGGAAGAAACAGAGCACAAACAAAGGCTAGTGCCTCCAAAACTACCACACGCCTCATCACCTAGGCTTGAGCACACCGCCGTGAACCACCCGGTAGAACCAACAACCCAACAGAAACGCAGAAAATCGAGCAGATTTGTCATCGAAGAGGTGAGCTGCGCGGGGCTTGATGGATCACCATGGCCAGAGGAGGACAAGGAAAATGACATGGAGAAGCAACGGGGGGAACATGAGGAGGACGATAAGGAGTATTTCAAGGACCACAAGGCGTCTCCATTATCTATGATAGAATTGGCGGATACGAGGAAACCGTTGCAGAAAGCGATGGACAGAACGCCATATAGTGGTTTTGCGGATTATGGGGAAAGGGTGGTGGTGTGGAGACCGGAACAGATTGATACTGCTGAGGAAGCACTTTTGAGAGCGGCTAGGATTTGGAAAGAGAGGGCTATGAGTGGGGATCCTGATTTTCCACCTTCCAGGGTTCTCAGGGAGCTTAAGGGCCATCATCTCTGATCACCTGCTTGTACTAGCTTGAGAGCATCTTTGACCAAAATTGAATAATTAAAATTATTTTTTATTTTTTATTTAATAAATCGTTAAAGTTAATTATAATGGATTCTTTAATAATTTTTTTTTCAATAATTAAATTTGTAAGGTTAGTTATATATATATATATATTGATTGGGTATAAATTAATTAATTTAAATTTTATTTTTAAAAAAAGGGAGAAATAGAAAAGGTTTTCTTTTAATAAGTAGAATTAGTGGATTCTTTATTTTAATTAAGATTGTTATTTTTGACTATAAAATAGGTAAATTTAGCTATTGTTTTTAGTTAACATTGTTAAAATTAATTATAACTGTTATTTTGATTATACCATTAAAAATACTCTAATGCCTTAATTATTATCTATTTATAAAGTGGTCTATTATTAACACTCCTTAATGAATTTTTTAACACTTCTCATAAATTATATCAATTTATTTGTAATGACACACTATAATTAATTTTTAGGAACCTCTATAGATACACTTCAAATAACTCTATAAAACTCTAATACATCTCAAATATAAATTTTGTCTTAACACTTTTACCACTCCACACTCTCTTTCTCTCTTTTTTCAACATTTCTTCTTAATTTTTTTGTTCTTTACATTTATTTTTGCTTCCTTTTTTTTTTCTTCTATCTATGCAAGGAATGAAAGAATTAAATAGCGTAATCTCTCAGATATCATCATTGACTTCATATCTTCAATTAATTGATTTAAAGATGGTTGTCATAAATAACTAAAATATGAAGATATATTCGATTCTTAGGAACTTAGTGGTATTTGTTATACTCAGCTTAAAGGAATTGAGTATAATATAACTGAGAATAAAGAACCAACTTATGCATAATACAACATACTCGGTTTCTTAGAACCGAGTATGATGAACATTATTTGATTTCTTAGGATCGAGTATGATGAACACCACTCGGTTCCTAGGAACCGATCATACCTTCATCCATGGTGAAAAATATGTATTAATCTAATATTGGAGCAATAAAAAATGATGAAGACAAATATAACGCACTATATAGGATGTGCGTATCTTCATTCAGCAATACTTTAACTCGTGTGTTTGTTTGATTGGTTGATTTGTGTAAGAATAAATCAAAAGAAGATTGAATATGAGATTTGTGAGGTGAATGGAGTGATTTGATTTGTTTTTTTGAAATATAAATAGAGAAAGTGGAGTAATTTTTTAGATTAATATTAGTTAATATTAAAATTAAATATGGTGTGGTAAAAGTGTTAGGAAGAGAAAAAGTATACTTATAGAGTTCTAAAATGTTGGAGAGTGAAATGATATGTGTTAATAGTAACCTTTTAAATAAATGCTATTTGTATACAGGAAAGTAAAATTATGAACCCTAGACTGGTCGAGGATCAAGTTGTAAGCTTAGAGTCACGATAGAATAGTAGGTACCAAGATGAAATTTTTTGAAGACATATAATATTTTATGAATTTTTTAATTTTGGTGTAGTTGCACAGTCGGGTTAGTCATGGGTGACATTTCGTCATGTAATTATCTGAGTGTGTTTTTTTTTTTTTTTTTTTTTTTTTTGAAGAGGAAGGGCAATTTTGTTGTTCACTTTCTAGCTAAATTTGTGAAGTTTGTGTGTGGTTATATAGTTTGGTTAGAGGATCTCACTACTTAATTGGCTTGAAGATCATTTGTTCTACGATGTTTATGTTTAATGGCAAGTCTCTCTTCTCTTTTTGTTTTTTTCTTTGACCATGGCAAACAAGTTTCTATCTTGTAGCCCGGTTTCTCTTTTATCTCCAAAAAAAAAGAGAGAAGATAAAATAAAATAAAAATGGGGCTAGTAACTTAACTTTGTGCGGCTAGTAACTTAATTTAGTGCGAGTAAACCGACCGGTTCAGTTTACCCAATCCGAAACAAAGAGAAAAAGTATGGCCCACATGCACTGACTAGGCCCTGACCGCATCAAGCTCTTGTTCAAGGTTTGTCTTAATTGATGTGGGCCAATTCAAATCAACTTTAATCGAATTATTTTATATTTAATTTGATTTGTTAAAAAAATAATTCAACAAATTATTAATAAGAGTTCTCTGGGAAGCAATTCCTTTAATCAAATTTATATTCGATTTTGTGAACCTAATGAATCTTTGTTTTGATCATTTGATTTTTTTATTTTTTTTTTAAAATTTCTTTTTACAACTATATAAAAAAATCAATAATAAATAACTTTTCAACAATAACAATAATTTAACTTGTTATATATTTAGTATGTGTAATAAATATAAAATATATATTATATAATATCAAGTCAAATTGGGTCGGATTAAATTGTTAATAGAATGAATATGCCTATATTCATATTTGTTGCATTAAATTATTGGATTAACAGATTCGAATTTCAATCAGATTATTCATTAAAATTCTAAGTCCATATCTGATGAAATACATTAGATTCAGATTAAAATTTGACCCAGCGACAAGATTATTGATAGCCATAAATTGGCTGTAAATTCTAAGAACGTCTATCTTATTAATAGTTTAGTGTGAATAATGGGTAAATGAATCCGATATGCGTAAGACTGTGTTTTTTGAAATCTGAGTCCTCATTTTTGTGGTCCATATATGTTGATCTATGACCAAGCATAAGTTTTTATATGAGACTTGTCAAAAATAAGAAAAGAGAAGAATATAATTCTTATGCTGCAAGTATTTTACTTACGAAGAAGAAAGAGAAATAAGTAAAGACTGCGCGCCTATGTTTACAAACAGCCCAGATATATAATGGATGTTATCATTTTCCTTTCATAAATGCATAGAGAGAAATGAACGGGCCGGCCACGTGCAGTATATGCATGCATGTATATTCAATTTTCAAAACGAATCGATCTCCAGGCCGTTGCTGTTACTGTTAATAAATTTTAAGAGATGAATTGCCTTGAGAAATACATAAAGAAAGTCAATCAGGATAGGGTACTTTTTTAATTATTTCAAGCTGATTGATAGTCTCTTTCTGTACCAATAAAAACACAAATGAAGCTGCATGTAATTTTAGACGAATATAAGTAATATCATGCATAAACATAATGTATCTGCATGCATATTAAAATTAATAAAGACATATTATCACGCGCCCACGTGTTTTATATTATTATGTTTCATATTTTTTTTTGACAAGCGTATACTATATATTACAGTAAAAGAGAAAACTAATCATAAGTTGTGATACAATATATAATAAGTTCAGCTATGTTGAACTATAAAGAAATTATTATGACGGTACTGTTGAAATTTAATCCTCAAAAATAATAATTATATATGGTCAAAGACAAACTCAATTTTCCAGATATTTGGTTCTTTAATTTATTTAATTACTACTAGTAGACAATCATAATTTATGCGTCTTAATTTATTAATTAGCTTTGCTTCCATTCCCAAGGAACACCACATGTTCCTTATCAGTGCGCGCCTTCAGTTCAATCCACGCGCGTCCATTCCGGCTCCATTTTCTACCCTAATTTTTTGTACTCTTTTTGGAGTTTTTCTCGTACTCTCTTTGGACTTATTCTCTTCTCTCAACCACAACTTTAATCAAATCCGACTGGCCAATTGGCAAGATCTTCCTCAAAATCATCATATTCTTTTCTCTTGTTATATAAAAACATGCTAAATATTTAGACAATGAAATGGTGGTTCTCACACTGTACGTACGTTGCAGTCTTCAATCAGTCATATAGTAAGAGAATATCAACCTCAAAAATCACAGAGACTGCATCACATAAATATAGCCATTTCTTCTTCTTCTTCTTCTTCATTTTATTTTTTTTGGTCAAATTCGTTCCTGAAGATCAATTAGAAATGTTCTAATTCAAAAAATGGTTGATGCTCTCCCTGCCAATTTCACCTGAATAGTGTAATTAAAAAGAATAGATCTAGTTATTATCATGCGTTAAAAAAAAAAAGAGTATTTTTTATTATTATTTTTCAAACGGAGGTTAAGTGTCTATTTAATTTGATAAGTTTTAAACAAGTGTTGAAAAATAGTTTTAAACAAGTATTTTGCAAAGTACTATTTTTGCAAAGTAGTGTTAAACTATTTTGCAAAGTTATGCTCAAACTTTTGTAAAGTAATTGAAAACAAGTGATTTGTGAGAAAAGTTTGAAAATAAATTGAGGCATATAGTGAAATATATGTTATTCATCTCATGCTTTCTTTTAGGAGTATATGTCTTTCATTCTTCTTTATTTTATGTGAAAAAATCTTCTTCTATCTCACTCCCAAAGAAAAAATTTCAATGGAAAAGGCTAAAAAGTACTAAAAAAGACTTAATCTCACTAGCTATATTTCATAATTTATTTTCTAACTTCTTACACAAATACACTATTTGACTTACTATTTTTCATGTTAGTATCAAACGGAGATAAGTTTAAAACTTTAAACGAAGACTTGATCATAATAGGATATGTTGTTATGAATTGACACATAATTGACCCTAGGGGAAGATGGCTTTTACAAGCTAATTGATAGCAATTTTAACAAAAATGACAAATTGGGATGTTTTTCTTAACCATAATATTCTTTCGAAGATGTCTTTGTCCGCATGTAATCTAGTTCATGCACTAACTTCATCTTCTTTGTTACCTTTTTTATTCTTCTTAATGTACTTGAAATCTTGAATAGAACTTTCACTTTCTCTAGCTTACAATTTGCTTATAACATGAAAATTCATATACTGAAAAAGTTAATACGAGCTAGAAATGTTAAACGCAAAAAATAATACCACAGAGGAACACATGCAGTTATAAATTTCACAAATCAGACTACTTTCTACTGAGAAATTTTGTTATGAATTGACAGACAGTACAGAGAACAATCAACGGGTAGTACAATCTCTTTATTCTTCTAAATATTTTGAACACTAAAAACAAAAAAAAAATTACACCAAGGATAAGGATGCGTCATATATAGCTTCAATCATCAAATCATCGCTTGCTTATTCGCACCAATAAATCTTCATCTTCTTCGTGTCAGTGTTGCTCTTTTGGGTGCCAATTTCTATATATTTCTGTACCTGAAAGCTTGAAAGCTGATGATGTTACAAAATAAAATAAAAAAGAAAGAAAAGAAAAGAAGAGGTAACTGAAGCCTTTGTCAATTTTTTGATAGAAATAAGAGAATCGTAATTAGAACAATGGCATAGGAAACGATGGGGAATTTTTTCAATTGAACGGAATTTGATGTCGCTTGAGATGGGGCAGGAGGGTTATAATAGTAAAATGGGAAGTACGGAACAATGAGATTTGGAGGTGGTTGAGTTGGGCAGTTGTAGGAGTTGGGCGGTGGATAATATGCGCCACCACCGCCCTCCGGTGGTGGCGGTGAATAGTAGACCACGGGAGGAACCGAAGGTGGCATTGGTGGGGGTGGGGAGTAGTAATTGACGGAACTCGGTGGTGGCGGGCAGTTATCGTTGGTTGTCGGTGGCGGGCAGTTATCATTGGTTGGCGGTGGTGGGCAGTTGTCGTTGGTTGAGGGTGGCGGCAGAGACGGCGGGGGCGGTGATGGGAGCGGAGGAGACGGCGGCGGAGAGAGAATGGGTTGGCATGGGTTATCGCAGGCAGTACACATGGTGCAAGTTGATTGGTCTTTAGAGACTGATGTTATTGTTGTTGGAGTGGCTAGTGGGATGAAAATGAGAGTGAAGAAGAGAGGCAAGTGAGAGTGTAGAGTCATCATTATGGTCTCTTGGGAAAAATGGTGGAGGGAGTAGTAGTACTGTTTGGCTAGAAAGAAAATTTGGTGAAAATGTTAGAAGAAAGAGAGAGGAAAAATGGGTGATGATGAGGGCAGAGAAAGAAGGGTGAATGAGGTGAGGAATGCATGTGTAATGGTGGCCGCACCATTCTTTTGTGTTTTATCTTCTACCAATTCAGAAGGGCTAAAGGACAAATCTCAATGCTCACATGTAGAGTGCAAAATTTTTTTTTGTTTCCTTTATATTTGATTTTCAACCATTTATTTATTTATTTATTTTAAATAGTTATAGTAAATTTGATTGGACAACTTTTACGGGTCTAGACAAAGATAAGCCATCGATTTAATTAAAAGATTAATAACACATTACTTAAAATATCTTCAATTTAAAAATGGATTGAATATCTCTTGACCTTGGACATGTAACCATGTCTTTCCAGTGTGATATAAAAAATCTTTTGATAGACAAGGCTTACAAAACTATCTCTAATAAAATTGCTTAAAAGATTGTCTATTAATAAATTAATAATTTTATATGTAAAATGAGTCTTTTTTGATAAGTCTTGATTTATACTTTTTAAATATTTATTTTTTATTAATAAGTAAATTATAAAATTATAATTAAAATTTGAAAGCTTAAAAAATAAAAGTATTAAGACAAAAACAGTGATGTGACATTAAGATATTGTTTAAGAAACCCTTTGTAAATATAGAATCATCATCTATTCTCATTTTTGTCGCATCATCTTCATGGTCATTATGAATAGTGATATTGGATAGCATTTTTTTAATTTATTATTCATCAATCTTATGTAACATTTCATTTTCACTTAATTTATGATTGTATTAAAGATGCTTTTGTAATATATCATTTAAAGATTGCATCGTGAGAAGTTTGACCTTATAAGTTAGGATTTCTTTATCTTTTTTATTAATATTATTATTATTATTATTATTATTATTTATTTGAAGTTATGCTCAAACTTTTGCCTCTTTTCATGGGTCGGTAGCGCTGGGCTTAAGTTGGGTCGACAGTACTTAAGATTCATATTAAGAATGTGATAACTAAACTGATAAAAATAAATCATGGCTAAGATGGCTTGGTGAAAATATGTTTAATGGAGTATACCATAGAAGTAACGTGCATTGTGAAGTATTCTCTAGATAGTGAATATGGGGGAAACACAAACATAAATTTCAACTAGTACAATGTTTGTTATAATAATATGTCTGAAGTCATAGATATCAATGCTAAAAAAATACTTAATATATCTAAGGGATTTTATGAGGTGTTGTAATAAAATACTTGAATAATCATAGTGAAAAACATTCTAAAAGTAATTCCTCAAACGTTCAACTGTAATATGTCTGACAGTAAATTAAAAAGATGCATATTAATATGTTTGACAAAAATTTAATTAGAAAAACATAACTTAATGCGTCTGATTGTTATTATGGGAGAATTGTACCTCAAACATATTTGCAACTTCGATTTCATATTATGTCTGATTAGTTTGAGACATTTGCATTCTTTGACTTTTTTTGAATAATTCTTACATTATCTTCTTGTTTGAATTTCTTGTAATATGTGTTTGAATTTATTTTCATTGATTTAATTTTGAATTTAATAGTATATTTATTTTCTTGTATTTATCTTTAAGAATGATAGTATTGGAATTCAACTTAATTAATTGAAATAATAAAATAATTAATATTTTATCCTTCATTAAAAAAGCTTGTCCTTTATTACAAAAATTGTCCTTTAAACAAAGTCTCTAAAAAATTGATCATTTATCATAAGGACAAGTTCATAAATATCAATTATAATTTTTTTCATCGAAATAGACTATGAAATGCATAGAAAATGCTGCCTAAATATAATAAATGAATTTTTTGTTTTAATTAGATATTTTTAGGGTCGTACCTTACATAAGATTGTTGTATCTTGGAAGAATAATGTAATATGATAAGAATTTTCGACGAGTGTAGCACTGTACTGTGGACTAATATAATATAAGTGTGGTGCAAGCCCAAGTCCTTGAAACTTTTGAAAGCCTCCCAACTCATTTTCCAGTTTTTATAGTTTAAACCATATTGCAAGGCCCAATTTGACTTGAGCAGCCATCATAAAATCATAGACTAGTCATGGAATGAAACAATATATGAGTGTACCCAAAAGAAAAAAATAAATAAATTGGGTACACAAAACTATTTATAAAAAAGACGAAATAAAATATAAAGAAGAAGGCCTAAAAGTTGCATGCTTATTATTATTACACAAAACTATAAAATTTTGAAATGATACGACTAGCTCCCGTTATCTCCAGCAGCAAAAATTAGCATAAATAGTTTGTTGACAAGGTATCTCATAAGGATCGAACCCGAATACAAACTTAAAATTATTGACAGAAATATTGGTAGTTTAGACTATTTTTACAAAAGTTTGACAATCACATTTATATAGGTCGAACCTGAAACTTTCTTATTACGAAGGCAGAGAAGATGCCAACAATCTACAATGCCATTTGATTATTTTACCTACCAAGAAGCTATAATTTAATAGATACACATTTAAACATAATTTATCTTAAAATGAAAAAGAGAAACATTGCATCAATTTTTTTAGACCAATGTAAACAACTTTTGAAAAGTGCAAAACTTTATACTTTTGTCCCTTTAAATCACAAACGCATTTAAAAAGTGCAAAACTTTATTTAATTAGTTTTTCTCTCTTTAAATCACAATGTCGGTCGACTATATATATATATATATATATATGTTGCCAATACCATGAAAGGACGGGGATGTGTACCGTGCCCACCTTCGGAAATAAATAAGTGGTCCACTTCACTACTCGCTTCTCACTTACAAATCAATGGGCTCCCATTTTTTTATGACAAGTTGATGAAAGCGAATTAGCCCTTGCAAACAGTAAAGTCGTCAAACCTACTTCAAAATTAAATGACGATTCAATCTCACCATTCTGAGATCAAGAAGTGCAACTTATTTTAAAACAATTGAAGAGTTAGATACTAAAGTATTTATAAAGCCCTCAACCGCGCTTGATCTTGCCATTAGAATAGATTGTATATATATGGTATGTGCTCCACGAAAATACAAATTTGGCATTAATATTGTGAAAAAAATTGCTTTTACAATTTTTTGTAAAATGCATTGGGGGTAATCACATACAAGACTTTATCTCACAAAGATAATACCTTTTGACTTTAGTATTTTTTAAGAAAATATTAATTTCAACTATATTAATAACTTTAAGTGAAGTTGAGAGGTGTTTTCTATTTTTAAATATAAGCAATGAGTAATGATCGGATGTTCAAGAGGAAGGAGGTGTGTTCGGAGACTCGAGCCGTTACTATCTTAAAATTTTACAAAATATCTTAACTAATTGGACAACTCCAATCCTTTTCGAGAGTTTTTTTCTGTTAGAACTTTATAATTGGAGTCGGGACATCAAGGAAACATACTTTGAATTACTCTTTAAATCTTTTTGTAATGTGGTGCATTGTATGTGTAGAGATGTACATATATGGTGCTGTACAGAACTCCTTCAAAATACTTAGATAAAACCTTAATTGCAATATAACAGTTACTTCTCTTATTTATTTCTTAGATTCTTGGATTACAATATTGGGTTCCTATTTATAGCAATGTTACAAGAACACTAGATATTTCCGTGGACTAGATTTTTCTATAAACTTAAAACTATTTCAAGTACAAGATAATTCCTAACTAGGTGCATTTTAGAACCCTTATTAATTGCTGCAAAATAATTTGCTAGATTTTTTAGTGACACAATGCATCTAGTTCACTCTAGATTTTTCTAACTTAAAATATCAAAATACCCTCTTTTGTTGTGAATTACATTTTTCAACACTCGCCTTAATTCACAATTTCCATTTTCACTGTTAGTTTGATAAAGGTAAGAGAAATGAAAGAAAGTATATATTCAATTGATGAATCTCAATGAGTACAAAGAACATTTTATATAGGGTTGAAGAATACATAATTTCAAGGAAACAAAATAATCCCTAATTACTATATATAAATTAAGAGATACAAATCTGTTAAAAATGGGCATCAATAAGAAAAGTCAACAATACAAAATCGAGAGATATATTCTAACATCCCCCCTCAAACTCAAGGTGGCAGATATGAAACCTGTTGACCTAGAAGATCTTAATCTTATTTTGATAATGACAAAAGGTTAATAATGTGTATTTTACATGTATTTTAAATGTATTTGATTTAAACCGATTTAACAAACTGCATTATTTTTCCTAAAGTATCCCGAGAACTAAAACCGAAACCTTATCAAGTGTATCACCACTCCACGAGATTCTCTCTACTCTTACATGAACTCATACAATTCATGAAGATCAAAGATCAAAGGAATAAATGAAAAGGTTTCAAGGAAAATGATGCAAGTGAAGATTATATTGAAGAAACAAATCAAAGCATTCGAAGACTCGTTAATTTGATAAATGAGTGAGTGCTTAGGATTTATGTTAAGTTTCTTGATTGATCAATATCTATAGCTCAAACATATTCATGCATCTTTTAAAGATTGATTCAAACAAGTTTGAAATTGAATTTCTTTAAAAAACATCATTTTACAAAGATCGAGTTTCAAAATAAATTCATATTAATTTTAAATGATCATATTTTAAGTTTTCATAAAAATAAGTATCTTAGAAACATATCTTTGAGGTTCACGAATCATTATAATTGTATTTGGAACTAAATTGCTAAATTGCAAAAATATTTTTATTTTTCATTTTAGATTCGCTCAGTTTTGGCACAGTTTTGATTTAACGATATGCTGGAGGCCTTCCCGGACACCGATCATTTTAAAAATTTTACAATAGTTAAACAACATCTCTTAGCACTTTTGACTAAAATTTGAGAATGATCCAACGGTCAGATTATGAGATATTATCAAAACAATTTGAATTTCTAGTTAACAAAACTAACTGTTGGAAAGTTTGAAAATATATACCTTTGACCTAAAACTTTTCTTAATCACCCCTAACGGCCATATACTTTTGGGTGTTATATATATATGAGGTCTTAGACATGTTATAATACACTTGAATCACTCTACAAACTCATTTTACATATATACAAAGCTATTCAAGTATTCAATTCATTTCATTTATCATATTCTTCATCTTTGAGCTTATTTATTGATCAATCTGAATAACTCTAGTGTGAACTTCATTTGTAATCTTTAAATACACATGAGAGTTATTTTTCATTGGTGTGAATCACCAAACTATCTTCATTCATTAATTGTGAGAGGTTTATCTCATAGGATAACAAGAATGTTAATTCTTGTGTTGAGTGTGGTGAGTAGAATCACACTTGTTGAATGTGGTGAGTAGAATCACACTTGTAGAGTGTTGTGAGAAGAACAACAATGGTTGAGTGTAGTGAGAAAGATTACACTTGTAAATGTTTGATTTTCACCTGGAAGAAAATCGGTTTTAGTGGAACTTCTCGGGGCACTATCTGGATGCGGACGTATGGTCTAAATAACCGAACCGTGAGAACAAAACATCATAGTCTCACTCGGTTCAATCTTTCTAACTCAAGCTCTTTATTTACTTGTATTTATATTTATTGCTTGTTTTTTAGATTGATTACTTTGCATATTTCCTTGATACTCATTGATTTAAAGTTTTATTCTTAAAACTTTTCTTGAAACTTTTTAATTCCGCATTAAGTTTTAAAAACCCTATTCACCCCCCTCTAGGGTTAAAATCCGGCCAACAAAACCAACTTGAATTTGGAAACCAAATCTTGAAAGCGGCTTGGCAGATGAATTTTAGTGAAGATGTTGGCTGGTTGACCTTTTGAGGAAATAAAGACAAGGCGTACAGAATTGCTAGACACGTGTTGACGAACAAAATGACGGTCAATTTAGATATGCTTTGTCCGTTCATGAAATACATTATTATGAGCAATTTGAATAGCACTCCGATTATCACATCTAATGGTGGTAGGAAGTCGTTGAGGAACACCCATGTCTAAAAGAAGCCAGTGTAACCAGATGAGTTCCTGAGTGGTATCAATAAGAGCACGATATTTTGCTCCTGTACTTGAACGAGATACAAGCAACTATTTCTTACTATGCCAAGATATTAGTGAATTACAAAAGAAAATGCAGTATTCTGTAGTAGAACGTCGGTCGGTGGGATCACCAGCCTAGTCGAAATCAGAGTAGGCGCGGATCTCAAAAAAAAATGTGGAGGAAAAATGGAGGTCATGAAACATTGTTCATTTTATATAACGAATGATGCGAAGATCAGCAGCATAATGAGTAGATCGTGGGGTTGACATGAATTAATTGACGATGTCAACCACCTATGCAATGTCTGGATGAATGACGGTAAGATAAATTAAACTACTAACAACATGTCAATATAGAGTAACATCACTAAGAGGAGCACCATCAAGAAGAGTAAGCTTAAGATTTGTTCCCAGTGGAGTAGTAGCAGTTTTATAGTCAGTGAGACTAGCTCGGGCAAGAATATCATAAGCATATTTGGCTTGCGAGAGATAATAACCGGCAGAATCAGAGAGAACTTCAAGCCCCAAGAAGTAATTCAAACTGACCGAGATCTTTCATCTCGAATTGACAACTGAAAGATTGCTTTAGATTAGAAATACCGGTAATATCGTTCCCAGTGATAATCATGTCATCCACATAAAGAAGAAGAAGTGTGATACTAGTTTTCTTTTTTCTAACAAAGAGCCCATAGTCATAAGAACTGTTTAAGGCCATATAGTGCTCAACGAAGCTTACAAATTTAAGAAGTAGTATGTGGAATTCCTGGAGGGGATTTCATGTAAACTTTTTCGGAAAGATCACCGTTTAGGAAAACATTTTTTACATCCATATTAGCATTTGAGCACGAAAGCAGCGAAATCATACATTGAATTGCTTTTTGAATAACCTTGTAGTATGTTGAGAAATGTAGAACTATGAACCTGTGTAGAACTCTTTCAAAATGCTTAGTGACACAATACCTTAGATCACTTTAAATTTTTTTAACTCAAAATATCAAAAAAAAAATAAAAAATAACCTCTTTAATTTGTGAATTACTCCATCCGTCCCAAATTGCTGGTTCCTCTTTCTATTTTTAGAAATCCCAAAATAAATGTCCACTTTCCATAAAAGATAAATACATACCTATTTTGCCCTTTTGTACTTTCACTTTTCAAGAAAAAGTTTTGAATAAAGAAAATGGTAAAAAGAGAAAGTCAATTTAAATTAAGCAAAAAATATAATAATGTGTTGGATCCTTAATAAGTTCGATTTCCCAAAAGGGACTAGTAATTTGGGACGGAAGGAGTACATTTTTCAACAACAACATTCTAAATTAAAAGTTTTATTTTACATTATTAAGCGGTTGGTGCATGTGATTCAGAGATATGACGTGCATTTCAGATGACATGGAGCTAATTAGGTGTTAAATTGTCCGAAGTGTAAACATTATTTGACAACATTACCCCCGCAAATTATTCGCATGAATCTGGCCGCTTGCGTGCGCCAGCTCTCTTAGTTTGTTGTAAATTTATAACAAGACCCACTTCACGACAGCAGCCAGACGATATAAGGGCCTACCTCAATTTCGCTAACTCGAAACAAAATTAATATCTAATAGGACAATAGTGATGCAGCAGGTAGCTCGCTCTCTCTATATAAATAATCACTCTCTTTCTCTCGTGACATCTTCGCACATGCATTGATAGTGGTACGGCTAGGCGAAAATATAGCTAGGTACAGCCCCATCATGCATCTCATATATTTTATTACCATCTCATCCTCAAAACACTTCATTTAATATATATGTGTATGTTATTTTTACAATTTAATTACATACATATATAGTTATGGACAGAGAAATTGAGGAATATATACCTACTAGATAGCAGAAAATATTTAGTAACTCTATCGCTAGCACCATTTTGGCGGAACTTGTTTCATAATGAATTGGTGAATGTCAGATAATCACAAATTCATTCTTTATATATATTTTTTTGCAATAATGGAAGGGAGATCTGTAAGAGCATTCAAGGGGTTGAGGGGTTATCGGAAGAGGAGAGGATACGAGCGGCTCGGTGGGCGGGGCAAGAACCAGGTAGAGTTTGGCGGGTCTACCCTAAGGAGGAGGTTTTACTTGAGGATTAAGAAGCTGAAGCTGAAGCTGAGATTCTCGCCCAAGAAGTTTTTCGTTAGGATTCGTGACGGCTACGTTAATATGATGCTGAGGCTTGCCAGCTCAAGAGTTATGGTTGGTGTCGGCGGGGATGGATTCGGCGGCTTTGGTAGCCGGCCGTTGAAGGAATATGATGAGAAGATGATCGTTGAGGTGTACAAATCGTTAGTCATGGTGCAGGATCAACTGGTGCACCGGGATGCAGGCGAACTTGGTTCCGGCGCTCTTTGTCGACGGTGACTGTTTGTTAGTTCAATATATGTCAGAAATAAATAATTGATTTGTTTCCTTTCCAGGAAATAGTTTGGTGCTTTAAAAAAACAAAGGGGTAAATTTTAGTTTATAATAAATTGTTCGCATATGTTCTGTACCCATCTCAATTAAATACTCTTTTTTCATCTCAAGAAATTGTGACGCACAATTCGAAATCTCTAAACAAACAGTCCCAAAAAAAAAGAGCATAAATAAAGATTAGTATGTTCATTTTTTTTCCTTTCTACAAAGTATTTAGATTTTATACCAACTTTCGCACACTTAGACTTATTATGTTCGTCGAAGAGTAGGCTAGTTGCTGATTACCAAAACATTTTTACAATTGGTAAGACTTACTTAAAAATATCTTGGTCAAAGTTAAAGTTAAACTCAATGCACTATCATGAAATCACTTTTGATTGTTGAAAAGATTAATAAACATTATTATTGTAATATAATAAATAGAATAGTTGTAGGAATAATTTTTTAAGTGGACGGAAACCGAGTCAATTATAAATCTATGTTATTTCCGGATTTTTTGGGATTTTTTGATATTTAATAAAATGTTTAACTAATTAATAAAAATTGCATTTGGTTGACTTGATCAAAGCTCGCAGATATCATGTTGAGGGGCATCAAACAAACTTTGATGAATGATACTGGGGACGGGGCCATCTGTTGCGCCATTACTCAGTTCCAAACAACCTCCAATAATGCACCAAAGGGCCCACGGCCAATGTTGTTTTTCCCTTTTTTCTTATTTTTTTAGAATTTTCCAAAATCACATTAGTGTCAATGAATCATATTTTTAAAATATGATTTTAATTTAGTTTTAACGTTATTTTTATAGTTTTTGAAATTTATTGAGTAAAATAGTGAAAATAGGGGTGGATTTTTTTATTTATCACAAATCACAAAAACTTGATTTTTTTTTTCTTTTTTGCTCTCTTCGTGGTCGATCACATAGTTTATCAACGCACCATTTATCTCAAAAAGAAAAAAAGGAAAAAGGTTGAGAAATCTTTTGTTCATCCATGACACTAACGAAATCTTATTTGAGATGTTTGATGCGTTAATTGGACATCGGTAAAGTTTTGCTTAAACTTAGAAGAAATATTTAAATGTTGCTTAAGTAATCATAAAAGGCTAGTAGCATCTAACAACTATGTTTACTATTATTTTGACATAAACTTATGGTTTAAGGTTTGTGGTATGCCATATATATATATATATATTTGAAAAGTTCAAGTTATACCCAATGTAAAATATATCAGTTTTATATTTGTCAATAATTCTTTCTCAACATCATAATTCATTAATTTATCTGTTAAATTATATTATTATTATTATATATCAAATATGCATACAAAAAATTAAATTGATTAGAGTTGCGGCCACTCATCCATGTGCGGCTTTGTTAGATTAACCTATTTTATGATTTAATTTAGATGATTATTTTATAATCAAGTAAAGCTATAAAAAGCTAAAATACATTTCTGGTTTTCTATAAATTTATATATCGTTGATATCAAGATACGTAAGTTAGAGTAAATCACAAAAATACTCTTAAATTATTGTGTTAGATCAAGTTTTACCCTCAATTAAAAACACACCATTTGAACCATCAGACTGCAATTATAGGGTAAAATTTTAATAAATAGATAAAATACATATAATATACTGATACATTAAGACCCGTTTGTGGCACAGCGCCTTGACGTTTCTTTCATCTCTTCCCTAGTCTCAAACCACGGGTCTTATCTGAAAGAGGTAATGAGTTACAAGGGCTCCATCTATTGTTATATTCATTGGAAGAATATGTTATATTTTTATTCCAAAATAAGGTTATTCTTCTTTCTTTACCTAAAACACCATTCCTCCATTTATTTTCTATTTCTCTAATTTGTTTTAATCACCACCGGCTATTGCCATCATCCCCCATTAATGGAGTTCTGGTTACCACTATCGAAGTTTTGATGAATTCATAGGAGCTCTGGCGCAAGTACTGCAAATATGATTTTGTACAAAATTCGCAACCAATTAATGATATATTTTGGTGCAAATTTATTTTGGCAATAAATCTGCAAGCAACTAATAATACATATTTTAGTTCAATCTGTTTTTGTACTAAATTTGTAGTCAACAATGTTATATCTTGATAGGGTAAAATAATCATTTGACCTCTAGGCCAATCATAAGAGGACATGTGGCAGTCCATGTCGACATACGGCAAAGAGGTCTAAAGCCCAGCGCCACGTGGACACTGAACTTGTGGGAATGTTAGGGCAAGGCCGAGACAAATACGTACTCGAATCAACAGACTTTTATAAAGGGACACGTGGCAGCCCATGTCGACGTGCAGTAGAGTGGCAGAGAGGTCTAAAGCCCAATGCCACGTGAGTGGGACTGTTAAGGTAAGGCCGAAACAAATACTCGAATCAACATACTTTCAGAGCTAGACCTTCAGAGCTCTTCCACCGAGTTGTAAGTTCATGTCTAAATCATTGTGTCAGAGTGGTTAAAGGTGACATAGCCACATAGGCGACTACCACCAATTATGCAGGAAGTATAGAACCTCCATCAACTTCATTAAATGTATACTAACTGCATTTAATGCTTCGAATAAAGGGGAGAAGTGAGGTCAGCAACCAAGCATGCCATAATGACGGAAGGATGGCAAAAAGCCAATTGTCCCAGATTGGCTGGACATCGTCTTCCTCGACATATATATAAGGAAGCATTTACTTTCTTTACTAACCAAGTTTTTGGGGACGACCAAGCAAGAGCAAACAAACAAAAGAACAAGAGAGAAATAACAATGGAGATAGCAAGTGTATGAGAAAAGGACCTAAGGCGTACTCAAAGCTTCTAGGTTCAGAAGGTTAGGTTCTCAGTTAGTAAACTACTTCTCTAGCACTTGTGCTAAGAGGATATAATAATATGAGAGATCCATTCATAGTAATTCGAACATTTTTCGTATAAATATCACATAATCCCAAGCTCTGAGCTGATTTCACAAAGGAGGAGTAGTCCCTATTCAAATAGAGGGCGAATCTCCTTTCTATATCTTTGTGATGTCTTCTCTATTTAATTTCCTGAACGAAATACTATTTGCCACATCGTCCCCATTATTACTTGATTATTTGATTGTGTAGTTAGAAAAGTCTTCTCTAGATTTTTTACACCACCATGTATTTTATTGCAATTTTAGGTTTTTTGTTCTCAATTTGTAGACAAATTAATATAAAAAGTTTAGTGAAAATTTATTTTTGCATTATATTAAAATTGTCACCGGAGATTCGGTAGTGGTGGCTAGAGCTCCGATAAGTGGTGGTGGTGAAAGTGATTAGTAAGACTTAGAAACTACCATTAGTATTAAGGAATAAAAGATTTTAGTAAAGATATGATTGACCATTCAAAAAAAAGACATATCTTTTTAGGAGATAAAAATAAAAAAATTATATTTATGAATAAAACAAATTGTCAAAAAAGTATTTTATTTACTATAGAATATGAAAATGTCCTTGGTTTAACTATATTTATAAAGGAAAGCACTTAAAAGTCATTTTCTCTGTGCGAAAGTTATAACCCACCCACCCACCCACCCACCCACCCATACACTCCCACCTTAAAAAGGAAATATTAGAGTGGGCCTGAGATGAGGGAAATTTTATTGGGTAAAAGCATCAGAGTGGGCAATGAAATGTTAGAGTGGGCGTGCACTAAAATTTACAACTCTGGGTCGCGTTAGCAATCATACATGCCCATGCCTCAGCATAACTTGATTTTTTTTCTTCTTTTATACATGGCGATATATAGACCCGGTGTTCAAGCATAAGAATTGAGAAAAACTTAAAGAAGAGATTCAAACTTGAGATATGAGAGTTATAAACCACTCATCTTCCTCTTGATCACCACCCAAGTCTTGCATAATTTGATGTTTGAGGTGATGCACCTTCGGTCTCAAATTAAATATTCCATGTTTGAAAGTGGAATATAATTTGCTAAAAGGGAGAAAAAAGTGAGATATATTCAAGAACATCTTTAAATTCTGTTGGTTTTCATCCGAAAATAAAAAGAAATAAAAAAAATGAGCCACTCAAAAAAGTATGAGCATTAGTTCAAACCTTACAGCTTGTAATAAAAGTTAAATTTGATATGTAGGATGAATTTATGGGCTATTTTTGAATTACTTTCTTATATTCATAGCGAAATTGGAGAAACATTTATGTTTTATTAAAGTTTAAGGAATATCTAACTCCAATAACAAATATTTAAATTAGGCCGCACTGCCCTAATCTTCAACCTTCAATCGTTATCTTTCCCCTATGTAAAAATAATAATCTCATCTTTATTTTGGGGGTTTTTGAGATTCACGATATTTAACTTTGGTTGCAGTACGTCTTCTATGATTAACAATACAAGTTAGGGGTTTGCGAGTTAAAAATGAAGGAAGCATTTCTTACATTGAATATATTTTTTAATTATGGGAAATCAATTCTCCTATGGGCGGGCCCAAAAGCGGAAAAATACATGCACGAATTTGGTAAGATGCAAGTTAAAACAATTTAAAATCCTAGTAAGAAATATTATTGAGAGAGGACTGTTGCTATTTGCGTGCCCTATTATTATTTTTCTAATAAAATTTGTAAGATACGATAAATTAATTATGCTGATAAAAATTAATATTCACATGGCTAAGATTCAAGACTGAGAACATGTGATAATATATGTCGACAGGGTCAATGAAAAACATAGACAAATTGGGCTGACATCCCAACGGCTAATAGAAGTATATGGTCAAATTACACATTAAATGAAATTAAAAAAATAAATAAAAAGTCACTGCTGTGTATTTAGAGCAACGGCTAAAAAATAATTGATATGGACAGGTTACGAAAGTAAAAAAGAAGCTTTCTTCTCCCATTGCTCGTTACCTACTACTACCTTCCATCCATCCATCTTAGTCACCGTCGTGCCTTCTTTAGAGTTTTGATCCCTTAACGATAAATTTTTAATTTTCTATTTCATACTTTATTTACGGTTTGATTCCTTCACCACAATAATTTTTAATTTATTTTTCTATTATTATTATCACCATAATTATAAGAGCATCGATAATAGTGTATGCATATCGGATAAAATATTATATATAGGGCAACTATCTTATTTATTTAATGGTGTAATGTAGACATTTAGCAATATAGCATAAATTTAACATACAATAATATTACGTTTTTGGTTTTTCATCATTGTATTTCTCTCTTGTTCTTATAAAGTTTCAAATTTTACAAAAAAAATAATAAAAAATATTACGTTTTTTTAACCCAATCAAATTACTATATTGCCGAACTTGATTTTAACCTCCACTTATTATTCACCAAACATATTGTTTATTCAAATTTAATTTTATCATTTACTTATTATACTTACAGAAACAATTTGAAATTCTTGTAGATACTCTTGAGAGTTTTAATTGAGCCTCATAGAAGTTAGAATCTTTGTAGTTTTATATATTGAGATGTATATAAATTTTGAATGCTTAGTTCAAATAAAACCATATATTCCTTCCCTTTCAAAGCAAGAATCATAATTTGGCTTGCTTACTTAAAAAAATTAATAATATTACCTAGACAATATTAAAAGCAATATTATAAGATATATGTACTTTAATTAGATTTATCCCATAAACTTATAATCATTGACATTATATTTCATGCGAGGTAATTTAAATATATAAGAAATATTTTTTGTTCGAGTAAAGAGTAATTCTATATTGATTCTCAAATATGCGTCTTAAAATTGACTCTATGTAAGTTTTTTATTCTTTCCTTTTTTTATCTACCCACTTTATCATTATTTTAGTTTCGCAATTTTCTCTCCCAGTCTCTTACACTACCAACTTTCCCTTCAAAAAAGAAGTGCAGCTCTTTACAAATGCACTCATAAATGATTTTAGACCTTTTATGCAAACAACTATGACCCCAAAAAAAATAAAAAAATCAATTTTAATGTATAGACATGTGCCAATGTCAACGATGTTAATATGCCTTACAATCAATATAATGCCAAGTAAACCAACCCGCACCATTATCAAAATCCTTTTACATTAACATTAACATCAACATCAACAAACTTCTTGGTCAAAAAAAAATTAATTTTAAATATAGATTGGAAAAATAAAAATTCCATCAAATTATAACAACTCTTTTTTTTTTCTTTGTTTTACTTGGTAAATTTCAAATTATTGAGATTTAATACAAATCTACTTCACGCATTTTGTTAACATTGTTACCTCGAATTTGTGCTGCCAACACAAATTTACTTCAGATCCTTTTCAGAAAAAAAATCAGATTATGCATTACTATTTATTATATAACAATTAAGGCTTCGTTTGATTGTAAAGATGGAAAAAGAAAATAATTTTAGTTAGTTTGTGTGAAAAAATAGAAAATAAGGTGAGAGATGTTACTCATTTTATGAGTATATATCATCCATCCTTCAATATTTTTGGTGGAAAATTTTTACTCACCACCAAGCAAAGACAATTTCTTCATGGAAAAACTTAAAAATCAAAAGGATATCACTACTATCACTCAAACTTATTTTCCATCTTTTCATCAAAATTAACTTTATTTATTTTCCTTTTCCACCTTGCAATCAAACAGAGCCTAAAAGTCACACTGTGAAGAGTAAAACAATACTATGTTATCATAGACATTATTATTGAGATTTTTTATCAATAAAAATATATGTAGAAAATATTAAAAGACTTTAAAGGGGTAAATCTTTTCACTTTTGCTTCAATAGATCGAACTTAAACGTGTATTACAATTTCAAAGTTAAGATTCAAAATTAGGGATGTTTAGAACGGAACGTAATACCTTTAATTAATTATTTGAATTTTTTTTTCATAAATTTTGGAATTTCAAATACCTTTCCAATTCCAATTTTAAACTTTCGGAAGTTTGGAATGTTTGGAATTTTCCAATTTTTTAAAATTTTGACATAACTTTAACACTATTTGAACAAATAGCCGATGAATTGTGATTTTTTTAGCGAACCATATTGCAATAATCCACCACCACAAAAACAATATAAGGAACAAGCTACTATCATTATTAAAAATTTAATTATACAACAAAACACTAGTTACTAGTTAGTATTTTTTTTCATGCATTACTATTAATTAAAGATGTGAAATTAACCAATGTACTATCTTATATAATTGTAAGTTGAAATTATTGTTTTTTATTAGAAATTACTAAAATTTCAAGCGTAATCTTAAGTTAAGTTGATAAGGATTGAAATAATACTTAAAAATATAAACAGAAAACTACAAACATTATATAAATATATTATCCCTAAATTTAGAAATAATATAAATATTATACACCAAATAATATATTTTCAGAACTTCGGAATTTCAAAATTTTGAATATAATTTTCAATTCCATTCCAATTTTCTTTAGAAAAGTCAAAAAACGGAAAATTGAAAATTGGAAATGATATATACCCTATATCAAATTCGGAAAAAAATTGATCAGATTTCAGAAATTTCAAAAGTTCAAAAGTTTGAACACCTCTGCTCAGAACATATCTTTTAAGTTTCTATATTTATAACTTATGAGTGATTAATTAATGTTATTGCATTATTTTAATGTAGGTAATAGCATAGAATTGTGCAATACTTGGTTAACATATTACAGCATCTCCAATGATAATATTATAAACACCCCATTTTACGACCTTTACAATATGAGGCCAATCGCACTCCGTAAAAGCAGAATTCGAGGCTGATCGCACTTCGAAGACTTAGAGAACATTGCAAATAGAATACTAGTCCCAAACAACTCCGAAGAGGGACATACTAGGCTCAGACAGCACCAAGAAATAGCATATCAGGCTCACGGAAGGTCGATAATACAAAGCCAAGAGAAATGACTAAGGAAATATGAAATGCACGTTCAAGCCATAAGAGACCAATCAGTCTTTGACACAACAACCATGCTCGATCAGGCTTTCAACATAATTGATTGGTTTTTGGTGCGCTCGAGTCTATCTTAGAAGAGACCGATCGGTCTTCCAGGGAACCAAATTGATCTTTAAGCAATCCGGGTCGGTCTTCTGCAAATAAGTCAGTTTTTAGTCGGTATTCACCTATGACCAATCGGTCTAATAGTGCACGAGATTGGTCTATGCCAAAGACCAATCGGTCTTTTTCTTGACTGGATCGGTCTTATTAGCTCACGGATCGGGCTTCAGGCCCTCTCAATAGATCTTCGGTGGCTAAGCCACAAACTAACTCTATATCAACCAGACAGCATATAAAACAAGGGGGAGCCAGAGGGCAGGGACTAGGAGAGAAAGCCGGAGATGGCTGGGAGAAGCTCAAAACAAGATGAGGAGCCCGGATAACGGTTCGAGAGAAGAGCAAATGTTTGTAAATTGACAGGAACTAGATCTAAAGATAGGAATAAAATTGTATCAGAAATTCTTAGATTAGTTTGTAATACATTCTCAATATCAATTGAAACAAAATAACTTGGTCTTCGAAAATACGGTATTCTATTAATTTTTCTAAATTTTTATTAATTTATTGATTGCTTGTATGTATGTGTATACTCTTCTGCAAATATTGTATGTTGCTTGTGTGTTGTTTGATTTGAAATGGATCAAGTTAGATTGTGTAAGATAGAATAAACCAATTTTAAACTAAGATAAAATTGTAAAAACATCCATGTATCCTTAATCTAGTCTTAAATCAAACTTCGCATGCTCCCTGCACCGAAAAACACCAAAAACAATCAACTGCCATGTATGACCAATCGGTCAATCATGAAAGACCGACCGGTCTTCAGTGATTTTTCCCTGTTTTGCCTCAAAAATTGTACCATTTCTCCAGCATGTTAATAAAATTGATATATACGTAACTTAGGCCACAAATAGTAGGAAACAAGATAAAATATGAAATCGAGCATGTTCATTTAAAAGCCGAAAGGGCAACGCGAATGCCTAACACCTTATCTCGTCGTAACATAGTTCCCGGACCCATTCTGATTGTGCAGACTGCGTTGTACCACAAAAAGAGTACAAAAACACACTTTTGTTCGTTTTTCTGGAAAACGTACTGGCGACTCAAAAACCTTTCCAAACCGCGCCAAGCGGCAGCCAAGGGGGGGTCCCGTCGGGATTCTCACAAATATATAAAATATAGTGTAAATCCTATGTGTCAATCTATTTTTACACAAAATGTGAAAATATATATATACTACAATGATACATTTGTAAATCTTGTGTAAAAAAATGAAAAAAAAGCAAAATCCGATAGCTACACATATTGAATGCCATTTGATATAATTATTCATAATTTTTTACTAATTTTTTTATAAATAATTTTACGATCACAATGGATCTTATTTCATTCATCTTGATGCTAATTTCAAATATATATTTTTACTAAAATTCATATTTGTATTAAAAATGACAATTTAAAGTTTTATAAAAAGATTGCAGAGACAAAAAACTGGCATGGCAGTGTAAATAAATTGCGTATCTATACACTACACTTTTATACAAATCATACATGTCCAAGTATCTTAAAACACCGCTGAAAACAAAAACATTACAAATTGTGTATATTTTACACAAAACAAAAATTTAAACCATTGTTGAAGATACTCTTATATGTTCTAGTTATGTTATCCACTTTTTAGTTTTTACATGGTTTAAATTTTAAAAATGGATTTATTCCCTTCAACTAAAATTAAAGGTCTAGTTTCCAATATTTTTATAATTTATTTGGAGAGACTTTTATATAACGAGCATATCGAAACTCAAAAAATACATAATGTAAATACATTAGAAGTATACAAAAGGTTATAAGTAAAATATCACTAAAATTTATTTTATAAAGTACTTATTTTAGGTGCTAAGATCATTTCCAAATTCCAACGGTGTTTCCTTTTTGGCCTATTGTTAACCCAAACCTTTTATTTTCTTTTTCCCCTTTTGCCGTGGTTTCCAAGGGTCAAGGGGTAAAGTTATTACTTATTTCTTATATTTTCTTGCAAATATAATATAAATATATTTAGAAAATTTCTAGTGCTTTAGTGATGTTTTTTAATTGATAAAAAATATTTCCCCAATATTTTAGTGAGGAAAAAAAGTTGTTAAAGTTTGTTCTGCTTACAAATTTGTCAGCACTGTAAATTTATTATAAATATATTAATACTAAAATAATACTAAAAATACCTAACTTAAATTCTACTCAACAGTGTGTTTTTTTACAAAAGTTGAGGGCACAAACTGAACAAATTTTTTTTTTTTTTGTCTTTCTAATTAAGTAAAATTTTTAATAATACTATTAAAAAAATTTCAAGGAGGCAATTGCTCCCTTTAGTGAATGGGTGGCTCTGCGCGGGGATGACCCTCAATTAGGTCAACAATTTACAATACGACACAATAACACGACACGAAATTAACACGAATTTATTGAATTTGGGTGAACTCTTAATAGGTGCGGGTCGTAATCAGGTTGACCTGTTAAACCTATTTATTAAACGAGTTAATTTTGTGTAAATCTGCAAGACCTGGATAAAACCCTTTTAACTTAGTAAGAATACGAGTTGATTTCGAGCCATGCACACCTGTTAATAACCCTTGTAACTCATATATGATAAACAAATATTTATTTAAGGTTTTTAAAAACTTTTAAATTTTGTATTAAATCTTTTGCCTTCCATTATCACATTTCCTTTTCTCCACACCGATTTTACGTCCCTCAAATTTACCACTTTCTAAATTCTCAACTTCTAACTCAATTACGATATACAATGGTTTTTAGTTATTGTTATTGCATATGTATAAATTATTGAGTGTGTATATTTTAATGGTTAATTGAATTATTAACGTATCACTAAATGTTATTCGTATACAATCCGAATCCAACCGTTTATATTAAACGGGTTAAAACGAATTGGGTCTTGTCATTCGTTAATTAAACGGATTGTGTATAAATTTGAGTTTTATACTCGTTTATTAAATAGGTTGTATATGGGTGGAAACACTTTTCACCCGATACGACTTCGACCCGAACACGACCCATTGGTAGACCTAACCTCAATTAATCGATTAGTCTCTTCCTTTAAAATATGTGTATATATATCATTGCTCGTATTAAAAAAATAACATTCCCTTATGGTATGGGTAACATTATTAGTAAGAGCACCCATTTTTTAAAACACCCACAATTAATTTTAAATTTCTCAAAAGCAACCTGTAAGTAAGAGCACTCTAGTTAGAAAAGCAAAAAAATAAATAACAAGAAATTAACTTAAGGAGAAAAGTGACGTAAAACCAAACTAAGCTAAACCAAATTGACATTGTTCTTGCTTATTAATTTGGATATAACTTCTTTTAAATAACGATGTTTGGCAATAATGTTTTCTTGTACAAACCTTTTTTTTTCCTAGATCTTAGACAACTCATATGCAATATTTTTTTTACTTTTAATTTTTTTTGGCAAAGGAGGCAAAAGCCCCTAAATTTTTATTAGATCACAAAACAAGTTTAATGAAAGTTTAGATTTATAAAAGTTTACAATTCAAAATTACTAAATATTAACTATCTAGTAAATACATATTGTCTATACCAGTTCACATGATGTTGATATTATGTAGCTCAGTTTTTTATGCCTTAGAAATGTTTATTTATACAATGATTTTTTTTTATTTTTTATTTTGTAAGTACCAATTTCCTCATCTTTTTTTTACTATTTTTATTATTTATTTTTCTATCAACATGGCAAAAATTTGAACAAGAAAAATATGAAGTTAGGCTAACCAAATTTTGAAACTGTATGAGATGCTCTCTCCTCAATTGCTTATTACAATTATGGCGGAAAGAAGGAATAATATATACTTTGAATATGGATGCCTTTAAAGGAAACTATTAATGTGCATGATATAAAAAAAAGGGTGTTAAAACTGATTTTTAAATGTGATTTTACCGGCACCCTTTTATATATTGTCAACATAATTTTCTATTTTAGAGATATAAATTATAATTTTTTTGAAATAATATTATATTATAATATTCTTTAATAACTCAAATAATATATGTAATTTTTTAAGGGTTGTGATATTGGCACCCCCAAAACACTTACTAATACTCCAACTCTTACTAACACTCCCACTTGTACATTTTTCTCTTAGTAACACTCCCAATTTATACATACCACTCCCACTTATCCATTTATAATTAAACATAAATCCCCAACTTAATTAAAAACAAATTCTCAACTTAATTAATTAACAAACCAATCTAAAACAAAAGAAAGGTTCCTAAAACAAAAACACTCCAGCCTCCATCTCTCAGCTCGTCGGTTCAAAGGTAACCTCCATCTCCCAATCTCGTTGGTTCAAGGGTATAGAAAATGCTACGCATGTCCTCGATTTCTTAAAGCTTCCTGAAATCTCCATTCATCTCCTTCTATTTTCATCATGTCATCTCCTCAACCTCCCTCCATTTTCATCAAGTAAGTTCCACAATCTCCCTTTAACTTCAAATTAGATGTAATGCCCTAAAATGTATTTTGAAGAAGTTGGCTAAAAAAACTTGATTTTGCTAAAAACCTTAAATTAGAACCCTAACTTGGAACCCTAAGTTGGAATCCATAAGTAACTAAGCTCGGTTGCCCATAACCGAAGTGGATTGAGTGTGCTAGGTTGCTCGTAACCGAGATTAATGCTTCAAATCAGTGTATTGCTTTGGGATTTTTAAGATGAAAATTTACCTTTGTGGATTGTTTCCTATTTGCCTGTTACTTGTGGATTGTTCAATATCATTATCTCTTACGCACTGCTTTATTTTTTGTTATGGTTTTTGTTTAATTGTTATAATTAGTGGTTGTTTAGGCATAGTGTGAATTAGTTTAGATTTTAAAAATGGAGGGATATGGTCTATGTTTAAATAAGATGATAGGTAAGTGGAATACTTACTTGGCGTGGTAAAAACTTTAGTTTAGGCGTGTCTTTAAAAAGGGTTTATAGTTGGGGGCATCAAATATTATTAAGTTATTATTATATTTATATTTTTTAAGAGTTTCTTCTTTTTCTTTATACTCAACTATTTCATTTTTCCTTCACTTTTTGTACTTACTTACTTAAATTAAATGATTAGATTGAATTGTTTTTTTTTCAGACTGTGGCCTTTAATTTGGTTTCATACTCTAGATAGATTTTAATTGTATATTCATGACAGCAATGATTCCGATAATTCTGCAATGAAGGAATTCAAAGAGTAAGAACATAAAAGGCCGCCGAATCAAATTTGAAAATAGTTTACTTGGTTTACTCTCTCATGTGTCATGTGCTACGATTAAGAGTGGGTTGGGGGAGTACTTTCATGAGGTGATGCAAGTTGTAGAGAAATATCAAGAAATATATTATTTATAAATTAGGTTTTGATTAAACTTTTAAGAATGCATTCATAGAAAAACTTTAGGAAATGGAATCACATATTGCTTTCAAGAGTTGGGTTGGTCTGAATATATTATGAACCTCTGTATACGCTGCCTGACACTCAAGCTTCTGTTGAAGTATGCAGCTTAGCTGTTGGCTGGTGACTCTTCATAATAGAAGTTTAGTAAGAAGAACGGAATAATGTGTTGCCATTGAGAAACATCAACAGCCTTTCTTAAAATAAACCTTTCTCATTACCCTTGCAGTAGAAGTTCCCAGTTCCCACACCGAACAGACCTCGCTGGCTATTAAGCAATATGTTGTAAGTGCTAAGTTGGTAAGTTGTTGACCTTAAAGTCAATTAATCTTATTTTGATAATAACAATAAGTTAACAAAGTGTTATTTAACTTGTGTGTTCAAATGATGTTAGCTCTTAACAATATCTCTACCGACTAAGTTTGACTTCCAATCGAAAACGTCAATTCCTATTCAAGCTTAACACTTGTTTCAACTCACAAGAAATGAACTCAAATGACCTACATGTGCTATACAAATAATCACAACCAAGAGAGGATCAAGATCAACAAACAAATGAAGAAACGTACAAGAAAATCAAGCATTTCGAAGACTCGAATTATTAACAAATAGAGTGAGTACTTAGATTTTATGTAAAAGTTATCATTGATCAATTATGTAGCTCTTAAAATGATTTAGCCATGTCAAGATTGATTGGAACTAGTTTTCACTTTGAAAAAGCTTTTTACCGAAAACTAGTCATCTTGAAAAATTTACTATAAATTCATATGAATGATTTTTTATACAAAAACTATATTAGAAGTCTTAAAAACTTATTTTTGACATTCCCCATGCATTAGAATCAATTTTGGAGTCCAAATACAAAAGTTAAAAAATTGCACAAACCTCCCTACTCTAGAGCAATGTAATTGACTACATTACTATTCAGGGAGTCGACTACTTCATGTAGTCGACTACATGAACTATGTGGGAGTCTACTTCATCAAGGAAATATAGCCGTTGGAGATTTCTTGCTAAACTAGTTTTGTGCTTCAACCACTTTCAACCACCCCAAACGGCCATATTGTTTCCCAAACTATATATATGATTTCTAAAACACTTTTTGGGCACTCTTACTAGCTTTGACCATCATCTATTGCCAAAAATCATTTTTGAGAGTTTTACTTGAAAATATCAAAATCTTCACTTAATCAAACCATCAATTCTTGAGCTATTATTCTTGATCAAACTTGATAACCTCTAGTGTGAGCTTAATTTGTATTCTTCATACACTTGAGTGTTATTGTACTTTGGTGCGTATCACCAAACATTTATTCTTCAAAATTCAAGAGAGGTTTATCTCTTTGATAAGCAAGAAGTTGTTCTTGTGTTGAGTGTTGTCAGGTAGCAACATTTGTAATAGTGTGAACACTTGTAGAGGTTTGATCTTCACCTGAAAAAAGATCGGTATTAGTGAAAATTCTCAGGGAACTAACCGAGCACGAAAGTAGGGGCTAACAAGCCGAACCGTGTGGACAAAAAGTCTTCGAATTCTATCGGTTTAATATTTCTATCTCTTGCTCCATTATATATTGCTATTTATTTTCTTTGTGATTGGAATTACCTTGGTATCTTGCTTGCTTGATTGTTATAGATATTAAACATTTTTAAAATGATTTTAAAAATCCAATTAAGTTTTTAAAAACCATTTTCACCCCCCCTCTAGGGTATTTTCCGACCTACATAAGTATCATTAATCATATTTATTTTGATTTTCTCGACATTTGATATTGCTATATTATATAGTTACTCATAATAGTAATTGATATATGCAGCAAATTATGGCTGATAAGGCAATACTAATGCTAGATAAAGTGCTCATTTGCATCTCAGTAGAATATATGGTTGTGGTTGTTCGTAATGTATGAAACATGATTTCTAATGCAAGAAATGGCATGTTGCAACTCCGTCTAGCACCATAACAGTGCTGGCAAAAAATAAAGGTCCGACCAAAAAGAAAGTCCCGGCAAAAGAGAAAAAGCCTACTAAAAAAAGGCCAAGAAGTAGTTTAGTTTAAATAATAGTTAATCTTGTGGTTTTTGTGAACTTATTAAACTTATTTGTATTTGTTAAACTTACGTATTTACTTTTTGAACTTATGTGTGTCTTGTAAAACTTAATTATGTATGCTTGTATATTATCTAGTTTTGTTGATTGACTGGTTGAATAATGTCTTGAATGATTGGTTGAGTATTGATATACAAGATTAATGGGTTTATTACTATACACACAAGAAAAACTGGACTTTTCGTTTAGGGATAAATGCATTTTTTAAGGGTGCCCTTTTTAAATCTTATTCTTAAATGAATGTTTAATTGTTATACAGACGAGACTGATTGGTTGATTGCTATTTGTACAAGAAAAACTAAACATTTTGTTAAAGGTATACTTATTTTTTAAGGCATGGTATATCCAAATTGAAAATTTATTCGGTTGAGAGAAACTGAGTAACACTAAAAATACTCGGTTGTGAGTAACCGAATATGATCAATGTCACTCGGTTGCTCACAGCCGAGCATAGTATATTCACACTCGGTTGTGATCAACCGAATGAGGTCCCGGGAGTATATCAATTTGTCATTTTATTGGACTTTCATTTGGTTTTGAGCAACCGAATGAAAATGGCAAATTAATATGCTCCCAGGACCTTCATTTGATTGCTCACAACCGAATATGATCAATGTCACTCGGCTGCTCACAGTCGAGCATGGTATATTCACACTCAGTTGTGAGAAACCGAATGAAGGTCCCAAGAGCATATCAACTAAATCATATAACAATCCACACTTATTAATTATATATCCACTAAATTATATACTCGGTTAGAAGAAGTTATCATTCATATACAAAAGGTTACATCTTTAGCATTTTGTGAACAACAAAAAATTATATGTAATGACAAACAAACACTATTTTTACGACAAATTTTGCATATTCGCATATAAATAAACAAAAAACTTCACAATAGACTTACCAATCAATCAAGTGTAATTGGTAAGTCTATTATTGTTAAATCCTTTATTGGCCTAATTTGTAAATAAAAACTAAGGTTATTAACATAATCTTCATATCCAAGGCATTGTTTTGTTGGTAAGAAAAAGTTCCCACCATGTAGCAATAGGAGGAAGTGGTGCATATTTCTTCAACTTTACTCTGACGAAATGACAATCTCGGACATGTGCTAAACATATTAGCCAATGCATACCACTATACCATTATTCGGTGGAGGGTCTGAGTGTGGAAAAAATGTTACAGATAGTTAATTTAAAATGAATACTACCACGCAATTAAAAGCCGATGCAATGAACCTATCACGAGCATATCCATCCAATTTCTTGGGATGCACAGACTCTTGTCAGTATCAATTATAGATAACAAATCTTGGTAGAACAAATTACCCCACGAACCGTCATATTTATCTTTATACTTCACAAGATCGACTACCATCGTCTTTCTAACAGTTAATCACCTATCTTCTTCTGAAAATCCCAATTTTGTCACAACACATCAGAAACGATAATTCCCATGGTTTTCGACATTTATTATTTCAATTATGAACTCGTGCATGTAATTAGGGATATAAGTTATAGATGAATTGCAACCACACTCAACCATCGGTTGAACCACCTCTTATTTCCTTTTCTTTATATTTGAAACTTAGGATAATTTATCGAAAACTTTTGCACCAATTCTTGGTCTTTAATCGTGTTCGCCATTGGGATTATCGTCACTATCACAATGTGAATCAAGAGGCTCTGCTATAATTATATCCTCGGAACTTTGGCGATCACAACCGTCGAGATTATTTTTGATTGAATTAAGAGGCTCCAATTCAATCATATGTTCATTAAACATGTGAACAAGTTTTGGATTCTGAGATATTTAGTCAATTATAAAGAAATCAATTTCGTCAAGAAATGAACACTCCGGCCATACTATAGACCCAAAAGAACATACATTCTAAAATAAAATATTTTAAAATTTATAATTAGAAAACCAGTGCAATCGGCTTTTGAGAACCAAGAGTTGTAGCATACACTCAGCCATTAATAATTGAGTAAGATTATATGAACTCATTTGCTGACAACTGAATGAACTTTTTTCAACCGTGCACAAAAATGATTATACTCGGTTGAGAGCAATCCAGTGTACAAGCCTACAACTCGGTTATGGGGAACCGAGTAAACCTTCTTCGTGCTTTAAACAGAAAAATATGTTGTTTTTGTATATATATATATATATATGATTTGTATGTTATGAAAATAATATAAACAATGAAACATAATAAAAACATGTATACCTACCTGTCTTTGATTGGTTATTTCTTTTTTGTTTTTCCTTCTCTTGTTCCAAAATTTTAATTTTTTTTTACTATTCCTCTTGAGCCTTTGCCTTTTGGATCAATGGTAAAAGTTTTCTTGCATCAATAGTGGAGGTTTTGTTAGCCTTTTGCATCATTGTTTAAAATGCATTAAATGTTGAATATTTTAACAAGTTAAAGATTAATCAACTTTTGTATTAATTAAAACAAGTGGAGTGAAAAACTAATTAACGATTAATTAATTTTTATATTAAATTAAACCAAGTGAGATAAAAATAACAATTGAGTTCTTTTTTTTTTAATTCGAGTATTAGCAAGAGTTTTTTGGGTACCAATATTACTACTCCTTTTTAATACAAGTGATGGGCTGATTCAAGAGAAAGAGGCTAAGGACAAAATTCAAATTTAGACGCTCTGTTTGTATATTCACGTCCGCACTTAAATTGAAAAAATATTTTTAATGCAACAAATTTTATACATGTATGGTGGCCGTGGATTTCTACGGTGGAACACGCAAAGTTTACAAGAGAAAAAAGGAGAAGAAAATAAAAAAGCGCACCCTCTCTCTCTCCTCTATAGACAGAGTAGCTAATCTGAGTGGCGCAGCAGAGGAGAGGGCAGCTGCTGCTTCTTCACCTTCTCCGAAGAAGAGAGAGGAAAGAGACAGCACGGCGCACATTAGCGCCTGGCCCCCCTTCTTTTCCACCCTTCCTTCAATGGATTACTATTATTCTTCTCTCTATACTTTTTCTCCCTTCCTTCCCACGACATTCCATTAGAGAGAGAAAAGAAAAGAAGGAATAATAAGCAAAGAACAGAAACTGAAACAGATACATTTCGTTTCATTTCTGTTTCTATCAAAAATTAAACAAAAGATATTAAAGAGTATAGGCTTTTTCCTTGTGAAAATGCTTTGGATTGTGAGATTCTCCGGTTTTATCTCGGCGGCGATGGTCATGATCGTTCTATCTCCATCCTTGCAATCGTTTCCACCCGCCGAAGCCATTAGATCCTCTCATTTCGACCACCGACTCAAATTTTCCGGTCAGATTCAATCAGTAAATTCCCTAAACAAATTCTCCTTCCGTAAAGCATCCCCGTTCTACAATGCTGACGAATGCACTAATTCCAGTTTTAACAAAAAAATAGGCATCTGCGACCCCTCACTCGTCCACGTAGCCATCACTCTCGATTTCGAGTACCTTCGTGGCTCCATCGCCGCCGTCCACTCAATTCTCCAGCATTCACTCTGTCCGGAAAACGTATTTTTCCACTTCCTGCTCTCAAACCCCAATCTCGAAACCCTAGTTCGGTCCACTTTCCCTCAGTTGAAATTCAAGGTATACTACTTCGATCCTGAGATTGTCCGCAGACTAATCTCAACTTCTGTTCGACAAGCGTTGGAACAGCCGTTAAATTACGCGAGAAACTACTTAGCCGATCTATTAGAGCCCTGTGTACACAGAGTTATATACTTAGACTCCGATTTGGTAGTGGTGGATGATATTTTCAAGCTCTGGTCTACGGACTTAGGAAGTAAGACAATCGGAGCCCCGGAGTATTGCCATGCGAATTTCAACAAGTATTTCACGGAGAATTTCTGGTCAAACAGGAAATTTTCCGGTACATTCATTGGCCGGAATACTTGCTACTTTAACACGGGAGTTATGGTGATGGATCTGGTGAAATGGAGGCGGTTCGGGTACACGAAGCGGATAGAAGGGTGGATGGATATTCAGAAAAATGGTAGGATATATGAGCTAGGGTCATTGCCACCATTTCTGTTAGTGTTTGCGGGGCACGTGGCGCCAATCGAGCATAGGTGGAATCAACATGGATTGGGAGGGGATAATGTTAGGGGTAGTTGCCGTGATTTGCACCCTGGTCCGGTGAGTCTACTCCATTGGAGTGGGAGCGGAAAGCCTTGGCTTAGGCTAGACTCTAAGCAACCTTGCCAGCTAGATGCTTTATGGGCACCTTACGATCTATATGGATACTCTACGTGATTCATGTACTACTGGATTAGCCGGTAAATTCTTCCCTTGATACTGTTTTTGTTATGTCTATCATCTTTTTCCATTTGTTTCTTATATTATATATATATATATAAATTTTTTTTTAGATTTCTTGATTTATATATTATATCACCTTCTTCAAGCCAATTTGTATTCTATTTTATTTATTGTTCTTCTGCCTTTGGATATAAGAGAAGAAAAGGATATTATTATTCATTTACAATTGTTTTGTTTTTCGGGTTGTGCTATATATGTGTTGTTGTGATGTGATGACTTTAGGTATATAGGAAGTTAGGCAAAGTATGTTCTGTCAAGAACATGGATGAGCTGACACTGCACATGAGGGACTAGATGCTAGTGGGATTAAAATGTATGTCTAAGAAAAGCTTTTTACTAGTGACAAGATTACACTTTGGTAGATTCTAATTAAGCACTACAACTGTCAGACTTAATTTATTTTAAAGTATTTAAAATGGTGGTTAATGTTGGCCTACTTGTTGGATTTTTGTAGTTGTTCTTTTCTTTTCTTTTTTCAGTTGGGACAAATTTGGTAAAGGAATTGGTCTTCTGTTTGTGCTGGTATTTTTGGCTCCACTTCAGTTTCGTATTATTTTTGGTAATTCTGAGGCATCCCCTGTATTTTCCTTTTTTATTGGGATAAATGGAGGGCATGCTCTGGTAGGAGGGATAGTAGTCTTGTTTTGGCAGGATTTGTGGTCCAAATTTTGGGTGAGAAAATAGCAAGATGATGGGACTATAAAAAAGATGAATGGTTGGATAAGAGACGAGAGTAAAAAGTGGAAGAAAGTAAGTGCTCTTCCATGTTTCAATTAGCTTTTGGTTGAAACAAAATGGGTTTTAAAGGCAGCCGAAGGCATCTAAAATGATGATGGTAGTAGGTAGATTAGCTCCAAGTCCACTTTTAGTTATTTCAAAAAGAAGATGTTGTTTGGTGAAGGCAAAGTCTTAGGTGGGCAGTCATTGTTATCTCTAATTTTTTGTTTTTCTGGATTTAATAAAGAGAGCTCTCGTATCATACATTTTATACAAGAATATTGATTTTTTAGTGCCAGCTATGAGCTTAATATGGCGTCAAATGAAGGACCTAGCTGTCATTTTTTTTTTTTGTAGAAATTGTCCGAAGTATTGGACTGGGGGACCAATTCCATTCTCCGTGGCATCGCACGTGGTTACCAGTAACTTTTTGGCACACATACAATTAAGTGCTGTATCATTTTTTGATGACTGCAGATGTATGATTAGGACTTGTTAACCTATGGCAATGGAAACTATTATCCTAGTACTGCGTTTAGGATGTAAATTATTATTGGACGTGATACAGTAAATTATCACATAATCCATTTTGTTGTTGGTGAGAATTAGATATTAGGGTGGGAAGTGATTGACTCGGTTTGCTTTATCATGTGTTAAGAGAGTATATTAAAAGGAGGATATCACTACTAGTTACGTGTCAGTATTTTAAATATATGTTTTGTTATATTCTGAATTATTCTATCCTATATGCACTTTTGCTTTTGTAAATGAATCATATCATATTCAGTCATTATCCTAATTCTATATTATATAAATGCATTTTGTTGGAGGATTAGGTTTTGTTAGCTTGCTGTTGCGTTGGTTCAATGCAGTTGGCTGCTCGTCTCCATAACTTTCTTTGTTTAGATTTATATAAACAGAAAGTGATTAATCGAACTTTCACACCTTTCTTGTCATCATTAATCTAATCATACCCTTCTGCAGTTTTTAGTTTTTTAATCACTTGAATTGAGTCTACAACACACCATTGACCCATTGTGGAGAGAGGGTTGGTAAGTCACAGGAATTGAACTGCATAAACTTCAGTCATAGTGTCTACTAGTTGCCTAGTGGGATAATATTGCTTAGAAACTTTTGTGGCCCCCATGTATGCCATTGAAAAATGTTTAGACCCATAAAACACATCTTTTGTAGGACCCCGAGGCTTATTTTTGTGAAGTGCTGCTGTCTTCATGTAGTGGTAACTCTTGGGACCTTCCAGCTTTTTTTTCCCCTTTGTTGGGGCCAATATGATTTATCATCACCAAAAACTTGGATCATTTTACTGGAGAATAAACTCAGTGACCACTCCTCTATTTGGATTCATTACTGTTATGTGTTTTTATCTTTTTGCATGACGACCCATCTCGACGTACGAAAACAATTTTTCTGTTTGGGCTTAAATGGAAATGTATAAACTGCCTGGTGTTTTAAGATCAACTGAAATTGAGTAAAAGAGAGAGGTGATGGTGGGTCTTCAGCAGAAAGAAAGTAGCTGGAACCAGCTCTTAAGAACAAAGACATGGCATCTAAAATGAACCACAAGAATCAGTATCCCCATTCTCTTTTGGCTCTACTTAGATGATGTTGACCCACCGATTCTGGTATTGAAAAAAAAATATCTCTCTATACATGTCACTGTTGTAGCCATGTGAACAAAAGCACAAAAAAGAAAAGGAGGGCAAAGCACATGTAGGCAGAGAGTTGGCCTTCCAAGCTTTTGTATTTTGATCTTATTACTATTAGTTGGAGGGGAGGAGAAGGGGGGCCATTCACTTTGCCTCACCTAATAGCACCTTTAAAATGGACAGACACACATCCATCTAAGAATCCATAACAAACAGATTAAACACTCCTTTCATCCAGGTGTCGCCTTTCTAAATTGCTCTATTCCACCTTATAGTTATCCTCTTTATCTATTATATATGGCGCAGGTCACTGCTTTAGGTTTTTATAAGCATATGGATTGAACTTGTACCCTGGTGATTGGGATTCCGGTTTCCAATATACTTCATATATTTCGGCTAAAGTATTCTCCTTATTTTAGGCAACTTCACTATAAGATGACATGAAGATAATCTTACAGCTGCAATTTTAAAAAAATTGGATAATGACAATAGTTGATCCACAGACTTCGGCACTCAGATCATTGTTATCAATTTTTTTTTTCTTTTGGACTTTTGGCCCTATGGCGTGCCACCACCCAACTTTGCATCCTTGTGTTTCCGTTAACCTGGTAGTCATGAGAAAGATCCAATACAATGTTTTATATCATCAAAATAATGAATATTTAGGAAATTGATTTAGTGGACAAAAACCACGTGATTTAGCAGAGATAAACACATTCATTAAAGAAAAAAATGAGTGAGAGATGCCATGCCATAGTTCCAACTCTTTGTATGGAATATCTTTTCTACCACGCCAGTAAGTCGTGTCTGTACCAAGTCAACATTTGAGAAATTGTATGGTCCAACTCGATGTTTGAGAAATTGTATGGTCCAACTCGATGTTTGAGAAATTGTATGGTGATTACTAATATTCATATAACATCACAAATTGCAATTCACGCTACAAGTAAAAATTGAACTCTTCTAATATTGTTTCTACTTCTGAGTATTCAATACTTGGAAACAATGTATATATGTGATAAAGCCATAGTTACGGGGAAGAGGATGGACGGTAGCTGCTAAACAAGTATGTAGGGCATCTTCGATCATACCAAGATTCTTGCACGTATGAACTGAACACAATCAGATTTTCTTACAACTTTAAAAACAAATAGATGCTCGGAATAAGTAGATTCATAAAGTCGGATGTGGATATTATCAGCCCACAATTGTCCTCGTCTCATTGCACGTAGAATTCAGTTAAGAAAACGTAAGATAGGGTTTGCAGAAATCATCGCAGATATAATAAACACAAGGTGTGCAACACACGCATGTTCACTAGGAGGCTTGAAGCTATAACTCTTCTGCAAATGCTGAGTTAGTAATAGTGTAGCAGTTTATATATATATATATATATAGATATATACTTAGAGTGAGAGAATAGTAATTGAAATTTTTGGATCTCAATTATGAGACACATGTTATGGGACTTGGCTCATGTTATGGGACTTGGCTCCTCTCCATTATCTTTCGGTCCAATTTCATCCAAGGGGGGTCTAGTGCGAGAACTAAACGAATGAATTTTTTCAAGAAACTTAGTAGAAATGATTTTTATGATGAAGATTATCTCCACAAAATACCATCAAAAGATTAAATCTAAAAATATGTGAGATCATAATCTAAAATTTGAACGGTTGAAAATGAACAATGCACCAAATTTTTATTACGCTCACATCTGGTTTGAATTTCTTGATGAAATTTTGTGGACATGAATAAAAGATCATCTCTATCAAGTTTTATGAAAAAATTCATTCGCTTAACCCTTGAACTAAATTCCATTGGACATAATTTGACCGAAAGAATAATGGAGAGGAGGCAAGTCCCACGTTATGGGGTGGGACTTGAAATGAGTCTGAAGTCAAGAAGACATGAAATTCAAACGAGGATTCTATGTTCTTGTTTTGGATTCATCAAATCATATTATGGGGTGGGACTTGAAATGAGTCTGAAGTCAAGAAGACATGAAATTCAAACGAGGATTCTATGTTCTTGTTTTGGATTCATCAAATCATCTTATATTTTTTTCCCAAAAGGTATAACAACATAATATAAGCTTCATAAAAAGCTTAGTAAACTGATTAAATTTCAACAACAGTAGAAGTACTACAAAGACACACAAGACGCAGATCACAAGCCGGAATAATGTACAAAATAATTTGAAAATACATCGGCAAGCTAAAAATCTTTCAAATACACCAAAACCTCAAGCTGAAGTGGAGGAACTTCTTGCTTGTCCAATGTCGAACATGGCTGCAACAAAATCTTAAGGAAACTAGAACTTCATGTAACCCTGCGTACCCAAAGGCGGGTGAATGTAAACGCATAGCATTGAAACAACAATGCAGATCAATATAGACCACAGATACACTATAGTCGGAATCTTCCCCCTCCTCCCCATCAACCCTTTTGCAAACGGATACAGATGAGACAGCACCCAAAAGCTGAAGAACACTCCTCCAAGAAGCTTGCTCCACTGTGGGAATGGGCTGTACATTGTCCTAAATACCCCTACTGCAATCGCCACCATGTTGAGCAAAATTATTGTCACCGGAGGTATCATCAAAATGGTGAACCTGAACTCGTACAGCTCCGCAAATTCATCGTCACCTTCCTCAGCCGCACCTGGTTTTGATGTCAACGTGAATGAGAGGTCAACACCTGCTATTACCTTCAATAACCCTTGAATCACAGCTGCAGGATGAGCACTAGTTCCGCCAATCAACCAGAACTGTTCATTTCTCCACCAGTCGTGGAGAGTAATTCCTGACCATTTGATCTCGAGGAGTGCCAACATGCAAAGGGTGAGTGTGATGGCTAACAAGAACACTAGAAAAGTCACGCTGAGGGACTGAACAATGAACTTCCCGGTGAACAGAGAAAGTGCGGGAATAATGCAGTACACAATGAGGAAAATAGATGTGAAAGGGTACAATCCGACATTGAAATACGCCACCCTTTGTAAAAACTTAATCCTCTGGGTAGCAAAAAGTGCATTGTTCCTTGAGAAGAATATCTCAACAGAACCGGTTGCCCATCGAAGGACCTGGATGAGCCTATCGGTTAAGTTGATGGGTGCTGTCCCTCTAAATGCATCCCTTTTGGTGACACAATAAACAGATCTCCACCCTCGGTTGTGCATCCGATAACCCGTCACGACATCTTCAGTTATAGAACCATAAATCCAACCCACCCTTTTGCCCCACTCTGTTTTGTCCTCGTAGAAGCAAGTTATAACCTTGATTGCCTCAGCAATAGCTGTAGAATCCAACGGCTCACGTTGCACGGCAAGTGAACCGGCCGGTCTTCCCTGGCTATCTTTACCTCTCAACTCATGGATCAACCTCCCCCCAAATTCGGCTACAGCAATAGAATCCATCAAATGAGTAGAATCACCGAATCGTTCGGGAATCAAGGCCTTGATAAATTCATCCCCCTGATTTCTGTCCCCTATAATGGGCAGAATCATCTCATCATCATCGTGGTTCTTTGGCACCTTCGGCTTTCTCAAAGACATCTTAATTTTCCTACCACCAAACCACCCGTGGTGCTCTGTGGCTCGAGGTGGGCTAAACCCGTATAGAGCGATTCGCCGGAAAATGCAGCCCGTCCCCACATACATTGGACCTTGTAATCCATCCAGGGCTCTCATGCTCACATCAAAGAACACCGTATTGTGGTTTGCGTATCGATCACTCGGATCGATCCCTTCAAACCTCTGTGGGAACTGAACATAACAAATCTTGTCTCCGCCCCGGTCGAGCATGAAGCACATTCCTTCTCTCAAAGCCGAGGAGTTGTAGATGTAGTGGTCACAATCGAGATTAAGAATGAATGGTCCATTGGACATGATAGCGCTGGCACGTACGAGGGCATTCATTGCTCCAGCTTTCTTGTTGTGATCATAACCTGGCCGCTTCTCTCGGGACACGTAAACCAGCATTGGCAATCTTGTATCAACTTCTTTTGCGTCAATTAGATTCTCCTTATCATCATCATCTGTCCCAAAAACAGTCTCAGGCTTCGGGGGAACCAACATTATCTGTAGAAAATTAACTAGATTTTAGCATGTCTTTAATGCAAATTCACAAATTCAAAAAGGAGACATATGAAACTTGAAAAATACCTGAATTATACCAGCATGATCCCCTTTTGAATGTTCAGCCTCTGGGGATGACCAACTTCCGTGCCACTGTTGTCCATCGGACATATAAGTAGCTCTAGGGACCTTAATGGGTTCAAAAGGATTTTCCCCAATTTCCCTCTGCTGTTTCTTTGCTTTTATCTCTGCTTGGGCATTAAAGGCGTCTGATCTTCGCCTTATAGATTCAGGTAAGGCATTTATCCTGACCTTGAATTCGTCATATTCGCGCTTAACACGTCTCCTTTCCCTAACAAAATCGAGACGCACTTTGTTCTTGAGTGGATCGCGCTTCTGGCCAAAGTACGCCTCGGGGTTTCTGGGTTCTATGTTGTGCTTCCTGCAGAAAGGGACCCATATTTTTGCAAAGCTTGCAGCCTCTGCAAGTGCTTCAAACGTCACGAGAGAGCCTCCATCGTCAGATAGATAACATGCTAGCTTTTCGACAGGATAATCAACGGCTAGGATTGAAAGAATTGTGTTTGCAGTGACAAGAGGAGGTTCTTTTTCTGCGTCGGCTGTTGAAACAAATATATCAATCCCTGGAAGGTCTGATAATCCTTTGGGATGAAGCGGGTTTGTTTCTGAGGATTCAAACCGGTCTTTTAAAACAGAGAGGTCAGTCACTCTTTTTACGGGGCAGAGTTTTGGTAGCTGATCGAGAAGCCAAGAAAGTGCAAACCATACTTCACAGACCACAGACATCATCCATAACCAAAGTGCATCACGATTGGGATTTGAAATCCTCCATGTCAGGAAGCAAACAAGAGCAGCAAGGCGTAATACCATAAGCAATCTACATATACAAACATAAAAATCAACTTTCAAAAAATCAAGAATTGTACTGACAACATAAATTTTAGCCAAGAAATCTGCATATAACCACAGTTATCCAAGTGAACATGGTAAAGCACAAATTTTAATGAACTACGTAGTAGGTGCATGAATCTATTCTTAGTACTTTTTTTTTTTATCAGAAACAGAATCTATTCTTAGTACTTTTTCTTCTTCTTCTCCCTTTCTTTTTAAATATGAAAGTTAAATGAAGTAATCTGCATATCAACGAATACTGATATAGTTACAAACTAAAATAGTCACTCGGAACAAATTTTAGCAAGAAAAATAGGAAGTAGTCTCGGACGCTACAATAGAAGTGTCTACAACTCTATATGCAAGGAGTCATTCACAAAAATAGGTGAATCAAATGAAATAGAACTGAGGTAATAAAACTGAGCCAAGCTTTCTTGGATCGGCAGTAATTAATGAAGGCATCATACAAATCGCAAAAATGAAAATTAGTTTATCTCAGTTGATACAAGATGAAAAACTAAACAATAGGGAAAAGGTAGTGTAGAGAAGTTCTTGTTACCTGTATGGACTGATAATTGCAGCAGAAATCCCAACCTTCCTTGTTAAAGGCCTGTTTCTTCTCTGATTGAAATTTGGAGGATTTTCATACCCATTATTAGTCCCTCTCTCAAATTCATAGCCATCTCTAGGCCACACAGCATTACCAAATCCATAAGTCCCATGAGTCTCAAAAAGCCATCTATTGTGATCAAACTCTTGATTCGGAGCCTTAAACGACTGCACGAGCGAAAACTTCTTATCCAACCAAACCCCACCTCCTCTCCCCTTTCTAGGAAGTGAATTAGCCAAATCCTTTTCTTCAGATTTAGGCTCATCATTATCATCAACATCACTCTCTTCTTCCCCAGCATCCCTATAGGGTTCTTTACAACCAGGACAATACCCACCTCCATTTTCAGTGCAATCAAAAAAACAATCTCTACAAATTCTATACCCACATTCACATTGATTATCACCCTCTACTAATTTCTCATCACAGCCCTCCATTCCACAAAGCAATTTGGATTTCAATTCCACCTGCTCTTCCTCCGATTTCACCCTCACATGGGTTTTAGTCACCGAATTGAATCCTCCTGTATATGTAGTGTTCTTGATGAAGCTATCATTAGGGTTTTCATGGCTTTTAGGGCTACTTTGAGACTCGGACATGAATTGATGATCTGGGGTTGAGGGGATTTGAACTGTATAAGCTACAAACTCATCCCTACTGTCTTTAGACATGGTAACAAACTTTCCACAGCCGGAATCTCTACGGCGATCACCGGAATCCCCAAATCCTCTGCCGGAGAGGGGAGAATTAGGGTTATTTGACAAGGAATGGCGAGGCACCGGACTGGTCAGGCCAATACGTGATCCTCCGGAAGTAGAGATTGTAATTTTCACCGGAGATGAAGATGGAGAATCGTAAGACATTATTACCATTTTTGTTATGTTTGTTTTTCTCAGAAACTAAAAAAAATAAAAAATGAAAATAGGGTTCAGCATAAAATTTGAAAGATTGAGAAGGGAAAGAAAGTGAGATCGAGAGAGAAAAACATGAAAGAGAAGGGGGCTGACAACAATGGAGTTGAAGGGATTTCAAATTGAATTCTAGAGTGAGGGAAAGAAATTCTTTTGAGGGGAGGAACGGTTTGATTACAACGGTCGAGTATTCTTGGCCTTTGATAAGAGGGATCCGACGGTCAGCTAATATCGTATAGTTTGTGAGGATAAAAGTCAAAAAAGTATACACATAAATTTCAACGGTCGAATCATAAATAAGGGACCCACGTGAATATCTGGATTGGATTTTCGTTGGATCTGCGGCGACTTTCGAAAATAAAATAAAATAATAGAGAATAATATTTTTATAAATTAACATCTTATATTTGATTAAATTTTAAAAATAATGTAAAATTAACTTTGTATTATATCTTTTATGAAAATGTGTAAAATTAAGTTTGCACTATACGTTTTTTAGCATATTATAATAAATAAGTGTTTAATTAGTAATGTTTTAAAATAATTTTAACAAATTATATATTCAAAATCTATTTATTAATAAAATGTACATAATAATTTTTTTCGAAATTATGCAAAATAAAGTTTGTACTCGTTTTTTAAAACAAAACTATGTATTTGTGTTTATTGACGTTATTTTAAAATTTTATGAATGAAATATAAGAATATACTTGTTAAAAAAATATAAACACGTCATACAAAATAAATTTGCGTTAATTTTTTTTTTGTTGCAAGTTAAGTTTACACTTGGTCAAAGCTTTTTTTTTAAATACAATTAATAAATGAGTTCTTATTTCATAATGATAATAATATATAGACTCTTATTTCTAAAAAATATTATTCGTTGTTTTTTTTTGTGAAAAACATTGTCAAGCAAGATCTTGTAAATTCAGCAAAAATTTTAGGTGTTTTCCATATTAACTTTATAATCAAAGCAAAAATCTATCAAATGGGTGGTGCTATATATACCCCCATATCACTTACTAATATTCATACTTTATTAACATGCTTTTTACTTACTTGGCACTTTCATTTTTTACATTTTAATTAAGGATGTTGATAATGACACACCTTTTTATTATTATTATTATTATTATTATTATTATTATTATTATTATTATTATTATTATTATTATTATTATTATTATTATTATTATTATCACCAATACCCATTTTATAAGTAACATCCTTTAAGTTGTATTTCTTATAAGTAACCCCCTTAAGTTACCACCCTTTAAAATGATAATTAAGCTGGGTCCTAACATAATTAAGATAAAAATTAATTTAAACCAAAATTCAATTAAACCGAAATCAAAACTTTCACTCGCTCTCACTGTTCCTCTTTTTCACTCATCATCATCATCATTGAAGCATTCCTCCCTCCCTCTTGATCATCATTAACATCAACTCAACGCATCATCAGTTCCATAAATCTCAAGTAAGTACACTTCATCTCTTTGGTGCTTCGTTTTTCGAATGTATTTTAAAAATAAATTGTTAGATTTAGAGATTTTAGCACTTCATCATATAAGTAGTAGTGTGATTTGTTTGATTTAGGGTTTTGATTGTTGAAAACCAGATAAAGATCTAGGTTCTTGAAGTGTGAAACTTGATTCGGTTTCCCATAAACGAGTTAACTAAATGTGCTCGGTGGATTTGCATCTAGCACGGGCAAATTTGTTTTGCCTAATATTTCAGTCTCTGTCGGCCTCTATTGACCAAGTGAAGGCTAACTTGGTCGTTTGTGGGGAACTGAGGGAAGGCAGTCTTAGTCATTTGTGGAGAATCGAGTAAGTGAAGACAGTATTAAAACTTGCTTATTGAAATGTTTGCCTTGTTTAATTCATGTTTGCCTTGTTTAATTCATGTTGTAGGACTATATAGCATTATTGTGTTGTTACTATGGAATGAGGGCTACCTGATGGTGCCTACTAACCCAAAACACTGAAGTTGATAATGAGGTGTATAAAGAAATTAATATAAGAGAAATAGAGTATTAACACTTGATCTTCTTAAATATGTAATTTTTTTATTATTCGTGAAGTTGTAAATATGGATGTTTTTGTATTTGAGTGATAACACTTGATCCTCTAAGATATGTAAAGATCTAAATATGTAAGTTTTTGTATTTGAATGATAGCACAAAGAAGTACCATTATTAACAAAAAGTACCATAAACACAGAGTAGCTAAAAGTGCCGTCAATTACATGTTTTCAAAATAAACATAGTACTATTCAAAGAAGTACCATAAACAAAGTACTATTCAAATTTCTTAAACAATATCCAGTGGCAATAAAATAAAATATAACAGTTCATAAGAAATATAAAGATCTTGGGGAAGGGCTTGGGGGGAACTTTGGAGTCAACAACAATTCGTTCAATGATTTCCTTGCCCTCACACGAAATGCCGCCAATATAAATAGACATGTAGAACTATGCATAGTCTGAATCCCACTCAGGTCCAAATTCTGGCATAGGGGGGAAGCTCGTAGTAGAACAAGTTTTCAAAATGCAACAAAAGAAACAATAAGAATATTAGAACAAGTTTAACTCAACCTCGTAGTAGATTTTAAAGCCGAGCCATGAATGGAAACTTCAACAAGTTCCTCCCAATCAGTATATATTTATAAGGGGAATCAATATCATACTATTAAGTAGGGGCAACAGTGTGACAAAAATAGGGGAAGAAAATATAAATTGGGTAGTAATGGCAGCAGTGAGAGAAAACATCAAAAACACAATTTATAAAACAATATTGCATATACTCGGTTGGTTCCAACCCAGCCCCATGGCTTATAACTCGTTTGCGTGGGACTAAGTGGTGTTTCATATTCCAAATATAAATTAATGTTATTTGAGCCATGCTCGGTTGGTACTAACTAGAACATAGCACGTAACTCGTTTGTGTGGGACCAAGTGGTGTTTCATATTCCAAATACACTAGTTAATGTAATTTGAGCCATGCTCGGTTGGTGCCAGCTGAGCACCATGGCCTATAACTCGTTTGCATGGGACCAAGTCGTGTTTCATATTCATATTCTTTAATATGCAAACTAATGTGGCGTACAAATACATAAATTAAGGTTCCAATTTCAGTGATAGATATAAATAAATAATTTAGGGTTTAAATAACAATATTGGCTTACAAATAGTCAAATTCATAATGTAGGTCGGAAAATACCCTAGAGGGGGGGTGAATAGGGTTTTTAAAACTTAATGGAATTTTTAAAATCAATTTAAAAATGTTTGATGTCTATATCAATCAACCAAACAATGAACAAAGATAAATCCAATCACAAGAAGCAAATAACACAATATAAGAGTTCAAGAGATAGAAAGATTGAACCGATCAAAGTCGAAGACTTTTTGTCCACACGGTTCGGCTTGTTAGCCCCTACTCCGCGCTCGGTTAGTATCCCGAGAAATTCCACTAAAACCGATCTCCTTCCGGGTGAAGATCAAACCTCTACAAGTGTATCTTTCTCACACACTCTTACAAGTATTGAAATTCTCTCAATACTCACATAAGAAAAACTCTCTTGCTATCTTAAGAGATAAACCTCTCTTAATGTTTGAAAGAAATGATTTGGTGACTAACACCAATGTACAATAGCTCTATAGTGTATGAAGATTACAACTAAAGCTCACACTAAGAGATATCAAATTTGATCAATAGAATATAGCTCAAAATAAATATGATTGATCAAAGGCAATGTTCTTGAATCTTTGAAAATGAATGTAAATGAAGAGAATAGTGTATAAATGATTCAAGTAAGTTTAAATAAGTCTTAGAAGGTGTATATATAGGCTAAGACATCATATGGCCGTTTGGAGGGAATTGGTAAGAGTTTGGTGCCAAAAATGGTAAAAAATCAGAACTCCAACGGCTAGTTTCTGGGCCATCAGTCGACTGAGCAAGCCTCAGTCGACTGAGCCTCTCTGCTTAGTCGACTGATGGGCTCTGTCCATCAGGCCAAAAATCCAAATTTTGCACTTTTGCAATTTAGCTCTAAAACCACTTTTAATGCTTGGGGAATGTAAAATATAGGTTCCTAAGACACCTATTTTTGTTAGAGCTTCAAATGAGATCAATAAAAATTAAATATGAATTTATTTCAAAAACGGTTTTTCTTTAAAAGAGGGTTTTTGAAAGGATTTTAATTCAACCTATGTTTTGATCAATCTTATGATAAAGAAATATTCTATGAGCTATTATAATGATCAATTTGAAACCTTTACAAAGGAAACTAAAGCACTCACTCACATAAACAATAAGGAGTCTTCGAGAGCTTTGTTTGTATTGCTTCGTTTATTTTCTTCCTTGGCTTTATTGTTCTTCAAAGAGATCTCAAGGAAGTTGTGTGAGGTGAGAGACATGGATTGCAATACTTTATAGATGAATGACCTTGAATCCGACTTTTCGGTTAAGTCCACATATGATCAATTTGTTGTGGCTAAAACTTAAAACACCAACTAAGTTAAATTACACATGATTAACTTTATTGTTATTATCAAAACAAGATTAGTGACTTTCAAGTCAACACATAACTTAGGGTTTCACAACTCATCAAAATTATAAAACTAGGTTTCAAATCTTTACTTACTTTGAAATGGAGGCGGCTTTGGCTATGAATCTTTTTATTCTTGTTTCAATTTAGTCCTTCCTTTGTTTCAAATCTAGATCTTGTGTTAATGGAGGTTTGGCTAGGGAGGTTTAAGAGGAGAGAGAGTTTGAAGAGAGGGAGGGCTTCAATTGAATGGGAGTGGTAAAGGGTGGGTTAGGGTTAATTAATTATGGATATTTAATTTAAATTTAATTTGTCTTTAACTGTGGGATGGGTGGTAAACATAAATTAATATAAGTAAAAGTAAAAGTAAGGGGTGTTAGTGATAAAAAAAAAATGGTGTGTCATTATTAGCACCCTTAATTAACCAATGCTTTTGTACCAATGGTAATTAACCACAGCAAGCAAAATAACAAGTGTTAAAAAAATTGCCAAATTAAATCAAAATAATAATTCAAAAATTAAAGAAAATACAGTAATGAACTTTGGACACCGACTCTTGTGTATCACACAATTTTCTTCTTCTTCTTCTTCTTCTTCTTCTTCTTCTTATTATTATTATTATTATTATTATTATTATTATTATTATTATTATTATTAATATATTGTCCTTTTCACAAAACTCTGCCCTTAATTAAAACTTATGGGTTTAAAATAACGGGCACACAAATTGTGTCCTTTATTAAAATTTGTCGAGCTATATGGGGGCTAGTACTAATTTTCTATTGTTTTTATTGTTTTAGTTATAATTAAATCATCAGTAGATAAAGGAAAGTGATCTATCCAATTGATTTTTATTTCTTTGTTATGCAATAAACGGGGATTATTTTGTTTCCATAAGTCAACAATGAATTATAGTCAATATTATCTCGAGAGGTGCTAAGGGCACTACACTATTAACTCGGGACATTCACACACTTTTTAACACTATGCATTTTATGTTAGTTGCTCAAGGCAGTACTCATTGGGACACCACACTTAAAACCAAAAACCTTGTCCAACTTCTCATCTTTCCGCACTCTCATTTATTTTTTTCCTTTCCCTCTCCATTTTTCCCATTTTCTCTTTTCCTTCTCCGTTCTCTTTCTCGTAAAGCCAATATTCTCTTCGCATTCTCGATCTACATTTTTTTTTCCATTCCACTATATATGCCAAGTTTATAGCTTGAAACTCCACATAAAACAACCAACTTTGGTTGGTTTCTTTAGTCCCTTTTGCCAGCACATTATCCATCCACGAATTCCCAAGTATTAGGAGAAAGCCATCTCGTGCAGAATCTAATGGCCTATTTGGCCTCTCTTTTTTTTTATCTTTCTTGTCTTTCCTTTTCGATCTCTCTTGCGTAAATTAGTACGAAAACATTGTATATAGTGCATAACCATTGAAGACAATAGCCTTTAAAACAATCTCATCCACTTGAGACAAATTTCTTCCAATCAAGTCCAAAATCAAAAGCATAGTTACCCACTCATACAATTAAATAGCAAAAAGTTTACCAATTTCAACAATTATGACTTTGATTATGCTATACAATATTTGAATTGGTAAACTTTGTAACACGGGCTTAATGCATTGTAAATGTCTTAATTTTGAACAGATCTTCCAAAATCTCTTTTTATTTCAACGACTAGTTGCTTAATATATATTTATGTGTGTGTGCAAGTGTGCTTAAAGAGAGAAATATATATTTCTTATCTGTACAAATATTTGTGTGAGAGGGGATACATAGAGAGAGAGAGAAACAAAAAGGTAGGTGTGATATATAAATATACTAGGGTATACCAGTGTCGTCCGGCACGATAAAAGGAATAAAAAATAACAATTAGATAAAATATAATTACGTGAAAAATGTGAAGATTAAAGATGGGTATGATTGTATATTACTTAGGAATGAAAACAGATAATTAAGGTATCGCAAAAACGAAACATGTCTAATTAAAAATATAACCGTCCTCACTCGAGACGTGTCTTACTTGTCCAATTAGAACTGAAATCGCATCGACCGTTTTATAATGTAATGATGTTATGAGTGTATTTAAAAGAGAAAAAAATATTATGTTCAAGGCAGATCGAATTGTAATATAAAAAATTATCGCCCTAAAATTGCTTCGATCCTTTTATATTGTAATGGTGTTATTAGTATATCTAAAAGAAAAAATATTATATTTGAGTTAAGTTGGACACTAATATAAAAAAAAATTCACCCCATATTCGAGATAGGTTGGACACTTATTTTTAATTTTATTTCAGTATCATTTATTTATTGTGTAATATTTCAGTATCTTTTATTCATTGTGTAATAAATTTAAAATTATAGCATTTGAAAGTTTTTTTACAATTTGATGAGAGAGAAATGTATATTTTCAATAACTAATGAGTTAGAAATACTTTAAGTATACTATTATATTTGTAATGTTTTATAAGTTTTATATGCCATTAATATATTTGTAATGTTTTATAACTTTTTCTTTAATTTTTTTATACATAATTTAATAATCACAATGGATCTTGTTTTGTAAATGTTAATGAACATATTTCAAATATATAAATTTTATTAAAGTTGAATTTGTAAATTTGAAGTTGTGGCATTTAAAAGTTTTTTAAAAATTTGATGAGAGAGAAATGTTGTAGAAAAGTAGAGAGATGTAAGAGTTATATTTGTGTATATGTTTAGTGTGTGAGTAAATGTTAAGTTGATTTGACATCTTGTTATGAGGTGTAAAAATGATCTAATGGTCTAAAAGTCCTTGTTTTATTGCATTGATTTGATTTATAAATTAATACGAGGTATATAAATGTTAAGTTGATTTGACATCTTGTTATGAGGTATAAAAATGACATCTTTAGTGTGTGACATCTTGTTATTCCATTACAAATTAATACGAGACATTGAATTGATTTATTATTTTATTGCAAAAATCCTTGTTTTATAATATATATATATATATATAGAGAGAGAGAGAGAGAGAAAGAGGGAGGAAAGAGAACACGTGAGGCATGCAAAAAGTGCAAATAAGATTTAAACATGTGATGTCTCAGTGTTATTTTAGTAGTGTCCTTAACACCTCCCATCAGTTGAATATATCATATTTTTGTCTAGGTAAAAACTATTTCCACTTCAAAAAAGTAGACCCTAATATTTACACTTTATCTTAAATTAAGAATGCATTCTTTTCTTTTTTTTCAACCTTCCATCATTGAATATTGAGTATTGAATTCGAGCTCTTAAAATGTTATTTATTTTTTATTTTGAATGAACTACTGAATATTAAGTGTTTGTCTACAACAATAGTTTAAATTCAGCATTCAGCAAACCTGATACCCCTTAATATTGAATGTTTACTCATTTAAAAAAAAGTTATTAATTTTTTAATTAATTTTAAAAAAATGTTGCATATGTGAATACTTATAGCTTTCCTATTAAGCATTCAAAGGCAAAATCAAACACCCCCTAAGAGTCCATAATTAACTTTAAAACTTCATCTAAAATGCACTAATTTCAACATAATCATTGAGTAAAACTTGTTTACTATAGATAGATATAGTAAATTATATAACAAAATGAATTGTTAATTTCTAATTAATGGCTCAAAATAAGGGAGTAAACTCCCAATTTGGGACCATATGAGAGCTCTGAATCCTTAATTGACATTGCATCTAACAAACCTACTCGTTCATGTTCAGTTCTAAGAATTCATGATTCATTCAGAACAAGAAAAATTAACAACTAGCGATCTTATTTAGATGAACGCAAGTTCTCTTTGGGGTCTAGAATGCAACTAATATATACCCCATGCTGGATATTTACACTAACAAAGACTTATCAAGTGACAAGTATTTTGCATTTTTGCCGAATTTGGCAAAAGTGCTGCAATGAATTGATCCAAGTGGAGGGATTCCCACTGGGCTGAATGTCATATTTCAATACACGTAGCCAAGGCCACAGTGCCACCCTAACTGTAAATTTAGTTAAAAAGGCAACCCAGTAGATGCAACTTCTTCTTCTTTTTAATACAAGCGGTACACAAATATACTTGGTGGTCAATCACCAGGGAGCGGGGGAAGGGAAACGGCATTCCCTTGGATCGAACCTGGGCCTTCCCACCCCCATGTACACTATTCTAGCACCCCAGGTGTGCCCAATAGATGTAATTTCCAAATTATGCAGTCAGGAAATCAGAGAAGAAATATTCCTTGAAGCAAAGAGCTTTCTTATATTAAAACTACTTGTATAAGTTTGTATATCCATGCTAGAGTACATATTCTTTAAGATTTTCAACACTTCCACAGCAAGTTTCTCAATATTCCCTGAAGTTGTACAACTACACAGTGAGCAATTCTTACCTGTATACCAACATCATCCCATTGTGGGCACCACCCTCATGGGCAACAAAAACAAGCATGAGATTTCAGTGTGCTGATTTACACTGGTTGGGCCATCCTTCAACACAACAGCGTAGCAGCCTCAAAACCGTGTTGACTTCTTACCATCGCTGGTTAACTATCGCCACTTTCGAACTCACTTAGCAGTGAAGCCACAATATTTTCCCTAATTTCTCAAAGCTAATGCCTTTTAAGAGAAGTACCAAGCAATTTGGTTCAACTGAAGGGTTTTTAAGCCAAATATAGCAGGTTTTCAACATTTTTTCTCCCAAAAGGCACTTTCTAAGTTCTGCTCATTAGCAAGAGAAATGGAGGCACCATATGAATAAACTTCAATATGCCGTCATCTCCATTGCAAGTAATGAGAACGAAAAAACTGGTAATCAGGGAGGCCAATCTGTAAGCTGTGAAGCCAATGCTCAGCGGCTTGCAAAAGAGAGTTCTCTTGCTCGCTTTCATAAGGTCCACTGGGAGATAAAATTGAACCTTTTAACTTGTATGAAGCTAGGCCAAAGACAGGTAGAGATATAGTTGAAATCGAATCAATACTTCCGTGGACCTTCCGACCACCTGCACCATGAAACCGTAGCTGACCATTGCCTATATCCAGTCATCAAAAATATAACAACAATACTATTATTCACTTGAAACCATATATGAGAGAGGGAGAGAGAGAGAGAGAGAGAGAGAGAGAGAGACTGTACATTTGGCATGCGTGGAAAGGGAATGAAATGTTAAAAAAGATGCATCCAGGTCCCGTAGAGTTGGGCCCATAGGAATTCTATATATTGGGTACCTGCAATCAAATTCAGTTCACCAAAAGACCAAATTCATTGCAATTTGTCCAAACTTCAAACAATTTTCCTAAAATTCCAACACTAGCATCAAATAAAATTACCCACTACCCACATGGATAAAAAGAAAAATGCTCCACTTTCCAGCTTTTGTGGTGTTGATGCCCAACATTTCCATGCTAACAAATTCAATGGGATAGCCGCACAACCCATCAAGAAAAGCTAGGAATTCAATTCTTACCTCCACGCCCCACCCCAAACAACACTGAGAAATTGAATCCAACGGAAATATTACATTTGAGGGCAAGCTAACTTTTACTTATCTCTAGATTTCCATCTTTTGGTGTTAGATTGGCACCAAAATATAGAAACTACACCAGCCAAACACCTTCACTCGACATTTTCAATGTAAAACAATTGCTGGCAATACAATTGCCCAGAACTCAATTCTTCTCTAGCTTTTCCGTGCTTGGTAGCTTGCCATTGAACAAAACCCTAATTTTGATCCAACTCCAACTCTAAAGCTTGGTATTGGAGTTCCAATCACAATGTAAACTTGTAAAGAGTAGTGAAAGCCTCGACCAAAACAAAAAATTGTGGTAGATTTACATGAGAAAAGCATACCAAGCTACAGAAAGCCAACTTGCAGGCATTAGATCACAACTCCTGCACATCCTCAGCTCTGGGAATTTAGACGCAAGAACTGAAACCTGTTGGGGTGAGAGGGGGATGTGCCACAAGCATCCCTTTCAGAACCAAAAAAGGGGATAAAACATCAATCTGACTGAAAATTTTCAATCTAAAAGAAGATAACTTGCCTTATCGGTTAAAGGTTGGCGATTATGCGGTTGTTCATGTTCCAAATACTCAAACATTAGCACCCCAGGTGAAGTGCTACTAATTTCAGCTTCATCGCTCGATGAACTAGCAAGAGATTTGTCTCTCAGGGATACTCTATTCAACTGTTGGGAATTTGAGTTCGCAAGGTTGTGCTGACTCAGCGAACCATCCAAAACACTTTTGGTTCGCCTATCCGCCACTTCACAATCACTGCTACCACCGCTACTAGTCTCCCTTGAAGACTCAGCATCTGTCTCATCTCCAGGCCGCCTGATATAGAATACAAGAAAATGTTCACAAGAAACAAGTAAATCTCAGAATGTCTTGAAAAGGAATCAAGTTTTTTTGGGGGGAAATTTGAAAGATAATCATGTTATCCTCTACATAAATTATATCTTTGTCAAGAGTATTGGTTTTATAATTGAAGAGAAAACAAAATTTCACTGAACATCTGACCACCATCCGTAAAAAAGGTCAAGCCAACGGCCAACAAGTATGGGACACTAAGGAAAATGTACAAGGTACATATACTGTTTGGATCGCGAGTTATTAATGTTAAAAGTAGCAAAGCTCGGGAGATTTGCATTCTTGATTCCACGGGAAAGGGAAAATTAAGCTAAAGCAAGTTGTACCTTGGAAATTGATCCCTCGGAACTTAATGCAATCAAACACAACTAATGCTGGAAATAGAGAATCTTGGGCCTTTTTCCATGGAAAAGTTGCAATCACACACCCAAAATTCTTATTTTGGGAACTACTCTACTAAGGAATACTAAACTGAATGCAGAAAGTAAGTAGCCAGCGTTTTGAAATAGTAGCATGTTCCGGAATTCAAAAGTGTACTAAAGAATTATTAAAATCCGCTTTAATTTCTGATTAAAAAAAATGTACTTCAGGATTCAAGGTAGATTTAACTATTTAAGTATTACACCAGTAGCTAAAAGATGTAACCTATATGTTCCGGAGTAATGCAATGCAAAGTTCTTCGGTTTTAAAGGTGGGAAAACAAGAAGAGTAAAAAAAAAAAAAGTTGCCGCATTCTGGCTGTACAGTTTGAGCTAAGCTTTACATTATTTACTGATATTTAAAAATCACAATTCAATAGAATTTTACAGTAAGCTATCTATACAATCTGAAAAACTATGACCAACCAGGTCTAGGCCTGTCTTAAGGCACAATTCGAGCAACAAAAATTTGAGACATATCTCATCCCATAGAACTGATAGAAGGAATGAATATTGCAGCCAATTGAAGAAAACAGAAATTGCAATGAGTAAGCCATAATAGCAGGGTAGATTCCAAAACAGCCATAATATATGCATGTATTAGAATAATCAAACCCAATAACTGAGGTGCTACTGATAAATGCCAATTAAATTACCCAAGGCAGAAGAGCTTCTGCTTCAAGGGGTATATGGAAGTCCAAAAGGATGCTCTATGTATATTCATGTGGCTCCAAAACTAATTCGTGCAGAGACTACACAAGGATTCATAGATAATGAAAACATATTTTAATTTTTCACTACTAATAATAAGTTCTTTTTAAAAAAAGGAGAAGGTCCAAGTCTTTCCCTTTACTACAATAATAACGAAAATCCTCCCCGCGTCGGATGAGACACTAACTCAGGATATCTCCTGAATTTCGGTGGGTGCCTTACCAACTAGACTAGTCAACTAGCTGACTAGCCCACTCGCTCACTATTAATAAGTTCAAACAGGCCTATGTCTTAATAATGTGGACAAGTTAAAAAAGGCAGCAATGAAAAATAGGTCACAAGCAAATAAGGAAGCTAACCAATGCCACAGTGGCAGTGGAACATCAAATGCCAACAATGTGCCTAACTACTCATGATCTCCCTAGTGTAGATGTGATCTCTAGCACCAAGACTATCCCTTGGGTTAACCCGATCGATTGCATTAGGGCAGGCCTGTCACTTCACAATTGTAAGCAGAACCTTTGTTGGAAATTTAAAAGACAAAAAGGCACGTGCTTAAATAGTTTATTCATGTCCTAAAGAACGGGAAAACCTTTTTGTTTGCAGTTAGCACAGATTACGCATTTAAATTCTTCATGTGGACTCTTGTAACCTGCAACCTCTCACTTATGGTTATGGGGGGTCCACTAACTGTTAGGCTATAAACTCATGTGCCACAACACCCTATACTATTGCCATCTAAACTATGAAGCACGGACACTCTCTTGGAGGCCACATGCTGGGCCCAACACTTGTCAGACACTCCAACACTCTCCAACACTTAGATTTAATTATAGTCTCTAATACTTGATAATTGATTTAGATGGCTACTACTCCTAGTGTTTCTTCACTGCAACATCAATTGAGGATGAGGCAACTAAGCCACTCTTTATACTCCCCTTTTGTTTTCTATCATTCTATGGAACAATTTAGTCTATGTATGCTTGTTGATGCTTTAATTATGGAATAATTTAGTGATCATGTTTTGAGTATTTGGGTTATTAATGCAATCTAGTTTCATTTTATTGAATTCTTAAATATTTATAATGTTTATTGCATATATATAATTAATTAAGTAATTAAGAACGTGTCCCCCCACATGCCGTGTCCTACATTTTGGAAAAATTGTGTGTCGCGAGTTGTGTCGAAACGCGTGTCAGGTCTATGCTTCATAGCATCTAAACAAGGCCTTTAACTTCCCCGAGAATGTAAATCAGTCAATGAATACATCTCGAGGCCCAACACAACACAACACAAATAAACAACAAAAATTTTTTTCTCTTGAGACTTTAACATTCTCCCTTCAAGCCTTAGACTCACATAAAGCACCACCTTCTGTCTTCTAATTTGTTTCCTTCTAAAGTTTACACTCCTGACTCCTGAGAAACTTATACATGACATATAATTGCACTCCATTCATAATTTCCAGTATGCATAAACCACAAAACATGGATAGGCTAGAAGCTGAGTGTTTAAAGGCAAGGCATAAGCCAATATAGCCTTGATTCAACGAAACAGTCCTACTATACCTCCAAATATTTTAGTTTTTTAGCAAGAACATTTATACAGATGTAACTTCCTTACAGGACATGATACACTACATAGGTGCCTTACTCTACGCTATAATTTGTTCGGAGTGAGAACAACAACCAGTCAATTGCATTTCAACATGGATATCGGATTTATGTAAACAACTAAACAAGCATTCCAACAGAAATGTGCCAATTGGGACAAGTATCAAACATATACCAATACTTGCAAGTTAATCATGAAAAACGACATAATGCAATGTACACGGTAATGTGGGTGTAAATACTGACTCAAGTTTTAAGTTTGATGCTTGACACCAAATGCTTCCTAAGAATTCTTACAGATAGAACAATGATGGATTTGACAAAATGAATCGGTATAATACTGTGTCATGAGTGTCATAATTCAGAATGTTAAGAATGCAAAAGGTATAGATTGACTCGAAGCAAATTGTTCCACGCAACAGAAATATAATGATGAAATTAAATGCAATCATGATGATCTTGGAATGATGAAAACAGGACGACATTTGTTTAACAACAAAAATAAAGACCGCCAATGGAAATTGATAGATTAATTGAACTCCAATAGAAACAACACTGACATACTTGATACCAAATTGTTAAATGGTGTAATATGTTCAGAATGCACAGTTTTTCAAGGATGCCAGTAAAAGTTGTTCCAAATAACACGAATGCAATGTGAAACACAAGGTAAGCGTGAACAACCAAAAAGATGATAAAACACTAAAAAAATGTGGTCTATGTGTTTTTATTTACGGCACTTGGGTCGAGCATAAATGCAATATTGTTCCAGACCATAATCTTCCTTTTTGTTTGTCAAGAGGATGCTTTTACTTACGTTTTCCTTCCAAGTTACATGAGAGGATTTCATGTGGCTCTTATATTTGTACTTACTCTCTTCCTTCTCGATAATTTTATTTTTAAACAAAGAAATATGTAATTGAGCTATAATCTTTCATGAGATCATTAAAAGCAAGAAGAAACTGGTGCATGAGTGCATCAAAAGACATGGACAAGAAAAAATTAGCATAAGTGCAATCTATAAATGATAAAGTATCTAACTTTTGACAGAAGGTGATTTCATCAACCAATAGGCTCACCTATGCCTCAGACGGGGCTTCAGTGGATCTATGTACAACTGTATACCAGACAAGTATGGAACATAATACTGTATAATTGAGTCTCTTCCATTCAACAATAGTGGTACTCCCACTCCATATACACTCCATTCTCTAAAAGATTCCCACAGATCCCCAAGGCAATAGAAAGGATGTAGTTCAGATTCCCGAGTTGGCCGTCCCCTTGCACTCGCCTAAAACACAAGCACAAACCAAAAAAGAAAGGTCATTTAACAACTAGTAGACCATAAATAACAAAACAACCATGCATTAGATTTGGTAATGCAATCAAATAGGTAATTTTAACGAATTGCGTTAGTTTCGATACTCAGAAAAACTACAAATAGACTGCATAGGCAAAGAAGTTTAGTTATGCTCAAACAAATATATATAACTTTGCTTTACACTACTGAAATATAAGAAAGCATTCCAATTTTAGGGTTTACATCAGAAAAACCCCTAATTGATAGATACCTCGGAGAAATACTTAGCCGGGACCGAAGGAGTGACAGATTCCATTAACCGATCTAAGTTAGTCGCATTTGTTCTCGGAGGAGAAGATGAGCAGACAGATGGAGGCTTCGACAATGTAGTCGTTGAATCGTCGGAGTCGGTCCGATTCTCCGCCTCAAAAACTGGTGGCGGCGGAGGCGGCTCTGACTTCACCGGTGGCCGGTGGAGCTGCCGGTGCTGAAAATGTTGCTGCTGTAACAATAACTGCTGATGCCGGCGAATCGCCGGAGGATTGTAGAATCTGTCTCCACCATGGCTTCGAGAAACAGCAAAGCCTCCAGAACCAGACATTATTAGAGTGAATTATCTAACAAAGAGTTAGCGAATTGATTGAGAGATCGGGGAAATTAGTTTAAATTGATGGAAATGAGAAAGTAATAAAGATTGAAATTGAGTGAAGAAGAAGAAGTTGTTTTATGGAGGAATTAGGGTTTTGGTGAAGCGGGGAAGTAGAAGAGGGAGGTGAGAAAGGGTTTTTGGATTTGGAAAGTCAGAAGGAAACGAAGAGAGAGAAGAGAAAAGTGCCAAACGTTTGCATAATCATAATTTGTACTTCCGTCTACCTGTGTTTGTGTTTGTGTTGAGCTGGAGCGCCTGCTAAGCTTCGACCAATTACAAAACTTGCTAATCTTTTACCAGATTACCACCGTGGCTTATGGATATAATGAACTCAGGTGGCTTAATATCTTGATTGTTTTAATTTTTTATAAAATTTGAGATATTTTAATGCATACATTTTTTAAAATTTATGTAAATTTTAATAAATTCATAAAATTTTGCAGATTTTAATAAGTTTATAAACAAAAAAAATTCAAATGACAAATAATAAAATAAATTAATTATTAGGTTTTATTGTTTTGTTTTCTGCAAGCTCGCTCTTTAGGGTTTAGATCGATAAGTTTTATAAGTTCGTCCTTCTCTCATTTTTCTTCGTAAGTTATTTCACTTATATATACATATAAAAGCGTCAAAATGACGCAATATACATTAGAAACACCTCACACACCTAGAGGCATACGCCTTAAAGCATGAATCTTGAACTAGCCTCAAGCTGGAGAGGCGTAAACCTCATATTTTGCCCTAAAATCCACACCTCGTCTCAAAACATGCACCTTAGGTGTCTTGTGAAACATTAGTCTAAACTGTGTATCTTTGGCTAGCCTCTAGTTGTTTCGACCCACCGACATGAATGACTAGTGTGAAATGGAGGTTTTTATTAAAATTCAAGCCTAATACTGTTAGGGTGAGACAATGGGGAGCAGTTCTAGTATTCAAGTCTTGAGGACAATAATATATAAAGACGGAGAAGAATTGAGTAGAATGGTTTAATAAGATTATAGAGACAAAGAAGAAATAATATATAGAGTTTAGGAGAAAGATGGAAGAAAAATCCATATGAAATATTTTACTTAAAGAGAATATTTGTTAGTGGATTTGTTATTCATAAAAATACTCTTAAATCCATCAATTTATAAAATTATTCAAAATTTATTGAGTTTTGAATATCATAAAATTTAAAAGACTATTTAAAATCATAATTGAATATCACAAGGTTTTAAAAGAATTTTTAAAATTTTAATTGAATACTATAAGATTTTAAAATCCCAATTGAATACACATAAATTAGACTCAAATGGAGGGGTTGCAGATCAGATTTTTTCAACCGGATCAATTTCAAATTTGCTAAATTAAAATTCGCACAGGATTGAGTCGGGTTTAGGTAAAATAAATTTATTTGACTTAACTAGCACTAAAAATAATATTTTCTATTTTGTAATACTCTCGTGATACTCTATAATTACATAAAGGTTGGAGCAGGTAAAGGCGGGTTATGTCAATTTCGGGTTTTTTTAATATAACTCCCTCAAGGAGGGTGGAGTTCGAGTTTGGACAAATCCAATCTGTTACCATCCTACACTGACTCTCCAAATACATAGTATACATTTTAGTGCTCAATTTAACATTGGCGGATTCATTTTGTTTGAACAAAATTGATGTTATCATTCAAGTCTCCAATGAATAAAATCAATTTTTGAATTTGTGGTGTACTGAAAAAGAATAGACTGAATTTTGGATATTAGAATGCGTTTGACAATCTAATGCCGTACTTTCAAATTGCAATTTGGGTAAAATAAGTTTCGGAATTGTGTGGGCTTATTTTTATTCTAATTATAAATTCAAACTTAGGAATTAGATTGCCAAACGCAGCATTATATAATTTAAGATAAATAAGTTATTAAATAGCTTCAATCACTAATTCTCAATCGCAATAAAATATATGCGCTACACTTTTTTTATTATTATAGAATATATCAGTTCATATGTTATATTCTTACAAGTATTAATGATTATAATGCATAACGTATTAAAACTTAATGATAAGAAATAAGTTTCATTTAAATATTTTTTTAAAGTCAAATAAAGGTATTTTTGCGATCGTAAAAATTACAGTAAATGTGAACATGTAAAAAAGAAAGAAGGAAATTAGGGCCGGCAATATTTGACACGACACGCTAACCCGACACGAACTCGACACGGAGTTAGCGGGTTTGGGTCAAGCATAAACGGGTTCGGGTCAATTTTGGGTCAGACACGCTTAACCTGCAAACTAAAGGGGTCGTGTTTGGGTTAACCCGCTAACTCGAAATTGACCCGCAATTAACACGATTATTATTTTTATTTTCTTTTGCAGCTATATATATATTTATTTTATTTTGCCATCTTTCTTGAACAATTATATTCTTATTTGGAGTATTGGTAGTAGATGATAGTTATTATGTTTTAATTATGAATAAAATACTAATTTTTTATGTTTATGCTTCGGTGATGAAATGTTATATATTTTGACTCTAGATTATTAATATTGAATTTTGGTATTGGATGATACTCATTATTACTTATTAAAAATTTAAAACTATTATAAAACAAGTTAATTTTTTTTACATGAGACTTAATTGTCATTATAATCTTAAAAGGTTAATTGTGTTGTGTCGAGTTGCAGATTTAACATGACCTATTTATTAAACGGGTTAGTCGGGTCGTGTCGTGTAACCTATAAAATAAACAGGTCGTGTTCGAGTTAATATAAATGACACGATTAGTTAAACGGGTCGTGTTCGGTCGACACTAATACTGTAATACTTGTGTGCTGACATGACACGAACACGACACGCGAACCCGAATTGCCAGCCCTAAAGGAAATAGCCTAATTTCACACGTCAAGTGTCGTCGTGGAATTTGGCGGAGTGTTGCGTATGTGACTATTCGATCAAATCAAAGATAGGTGAGACGACCAAACAATCTCCAAGTTAAATTTAGTGAGACATCTTTTACTAGTTGGCTGTGTATAATTTATTATTTGCCTTTAATACACAATTATTATATATTATGATATTGTTTAGGTCTTGGTTAAACTAGTTGTCTTAAAAGTTCATCGGCAAAAATAAATAATAATAATAATTACATAATAATTTGAAAAATTCTTATCTTCCAAAGAAAATTATTTTACGAAAAACCAAAAAAGTAATAAAATATTTCACAACATCAATAAGTTTATTTCAAACTTTTTAGAGAAATTAATTAATTTTTTTAATTATTTTTCAACTTTATTTTTAAACGAACGTTAAAATCACTTGATTTCATGTTAAGAACATATTTTTAGAAAGAAAATGACCCCAACATTTATTAAATAAGGAACAAATTCTCATAGAAGACTTTATTTTTTTTATTCATAATATGTTTTAAATATTTTTTAAAATACATATTCACATTTTCAATAAAAAGTAATTAAAAATGGTGAAAGGCTCGAACAAAAATTAAACAAAATAAATTAAAAAAGAGAAGCGAATAAATACTTCATCTATCTAACACCGTTTGAAGGAGTAACTGAATACATAAAAACAAAATTATGCAAAATTCTAGAAAGAGGTAAGATGGTCACAAAAATAAAAAATTAAGCATTCGAAAATACACATATGAATAAATTTTCATTATACTCATTTTTAAATTCAATTTTTTTTAAAAAAAGTTTAATGACGATAACATACTCTATCATATAAATCAATTCTACAAATTTAATAGGCTAATTAAACCGGGCCCGTTGTCTAAATGGACCTAAGGAAAATCATTCAAAGAAAGTGGCTTCCATAAGGATGGCTTACGCCACTGATCAACATTGACCCACCAATACTATTCTTCTATTTTTTTCTAATGGCCAAAAGTTTGTTAATTCGCACATAAATATTTTTCTCAAATGTCAATCCTCTCTCTCTCCATTTGTGGATGCCAAACAAATTATTTTCATTCCAAAACAGCACCATAATGCTGTATCTCTCCATCTAACAAACTCAAATATTTATTTCAACTATGTAAAAAATGGGCATTATCACAACTACGAAAGAGTTCACATGTGCGATTTCGCCTTCAAGAATGTTCAAAGCCTTGTTTCTCGACTCCCACAACCTCCTCCCCAGGCTCGTGCCTCAATCCATCAAGAGCATTGACGTTGTTCACGGTGACGGAGGCGCTGGCACCATCAAACAAACAAACTTTCATGAAGGGAGTAGTCACTCCAACTACATGAAGCACAGAGTTGATTCCTTTGACGTTGATAATTTTGAGTGTAAGTACACTTTGATTGAGGGGGACGTTTTGGGTGACGCGCTCGAATCCATCACTTATGAAGTGAAAATCGAAGCCTCAGGCTCCGGAAGTGTTTGCAAGACAATTAGCCATTATCACGCAAAGGCCGGCATGGCTAAGGTTGTGAGATATAATCTCGCCACCAACCCAATGTCTATGCTTAAGCTGTACTATATCTTTTTTGTGTTTCAATTTTAAAATTTTCTAGTCAAGTCAAGTTTTCTTTAGCTTAATTGGTGTGTTTTCCTTGGGTATTTTCTTTTGCTTTCTCTTTTTTGAATTAAGTTTTACGGGGTTTAATTGATAATATATAGGAATACCTTAAAATATCAAGCATATGTTATTTTGTAGCTTTTTAATGGGAATTATGAATAATTAAAAAAAGTTACATTCACTTTAACTTTGTGCAAAAATTAACGTAGCAGTAATATGGTATATTGCTATTGTTGTGACAAGCGGCCTCCACCACAAGCGGGATATCTCCATGCCCATCCCTATTGGGTTTCAATTATCTGCGGTTTCTCTATGGAGAATATATATATTTGAAAAAATTATTTTTTTCAAGAATTAATAAGAAAACAATTGTTCTTCATCTTTAAAACAAACTCAATTCAACATAACCAAAATAAATAAATTTGAATCATAGAAAATTGTTATAAGAATCAATAATAAACATATTTAACTCAACTAAAAGCTAAGTGGCACTTCATCTTGATTCTATAGGCAGTATAAGAATAACATTCTTAAGAAATGCATTCAACAATATATAAATCAAGAGTACACAATTAATCACCCTTTTTTTAGGGAGCACCCTCCCTCCAATTGGTTAGAGCATAACACGGTGTGGTAGTTACCGCATAACATAACATAACACTTTGGGAGAAAAATTAAATTAAATTAAATTTTATATTTTTTATATCATATTTTGTATACTTATGAAATTTGGGATGTAACACATTTTCCCACTACTATAATATATATTGATATATATATATATATATAAAATAAATTATAGATCATAAATTTTTATTTTAAATACTTTTAATCGGGTTCTTGGTAGGATGGGAACCTTTTTCCTGTCCCCATCCCCAAATATATATCGGGGAAAATAATTTTAGTATTTTCAGTACTTTTAAGTTTTTTAATTTTCGGCAAAATCAATTTATTTTTTATTTTTGAAAGTTTCATTTTATTTTATTTTTTGGTAATTTTAGTTTCTTTATTTTCGGTTAACCAAAGGCCAAAATTCCCTCTTTAAAGCAAAAAAAAAATTGTAAAAACAAATACATAGCATGTACCTAATCAAACCTTAAACTTAAATATAAAGATATTATTCAAGACAAGAATCAACGAAAAAAAAATCCGAGGGAAATTTAAATATGTATGATGTACCGAACAAATTATAACTATGAGTGGCTAAAACTTAATTAAGCTCAATTTGAAAAGAATTGGTCCAACAAGATTAATTGGTAAACGGAAAATGAAGATGAACAATAATAAGTACCAGTCAACAATAAAACAACATACATAAAATAGAAGAAAAATCAGATTTGTTAAAGAGTAGGTTCCTTCAATTATTTTAATTCTCAATCTGGTAGATGTGTTTGTGTTGTATTAACTTGAATGCTCGATAAATACTATAGTACAGTTGCAGAGAAATTGAGGGTTGGTTAGAGAAAGGAAGAGACTGTATGAGAGTAAATATATAAAGAGTTATATCCTCCTAAACTAAGAGTTTTCTCTTTCTATGTATATGTGTAGGATATGATTACATTAAAGTATGGTGTGATATGGAAATTAGTATAAATGATGAATTTTGGTTCTACAAAAAAATTCCACATGCCCTTAACTTTATTTACGCTTGTGTAAATGGTTATTTTCTATCTTCTATCTTTCAGCTTAGTTTTTTTTTGCTGTTGGTCTTCATTTTCCGGTATATCTTCTTCGTCATGCTTGGCTAGATTCCCATGGTCAGTTAATTGATTGTTATAACCAAATAGTGGTTGGCAAATATTTAGAAGAATATTTTGATCGGCTCATTGATTTTCGTTCTAAAACGAAATAGACTAACTTCAGCTTCTAGGCCAGCTATGTCATGGGCTTTCAAAGCTCGGCCTGACTAAAGGCAGACTAATATTTTTTACCTTATCACAATAATCTAAAGTAAAAAAACTTCATTCAAAATTGAAAAGGGAATGATCAAAATTAAAGCAAAAAAAATGAATGAACAGACAAAGGCTAACTCTTGATAAATATTTCAGCATTCTTGGTATGTGTGAAAAATGGGTACTTGCGGTTTATACTTTCGGCTTTAAACTGTAAAACTGAAACTAAATGAAAAAGTTTAGTATTTTTTATTTTCTGTAATTAAATCAGTCAAACTAAAACTATTTCTTTTTAGGTTGATTTCGATTTTTCATTATATTAATTTACACTTCTAGTTGTGACATTACATATATTTTTATATCATCGAAGATTTGGAGAAAAAAAATTAAATACTCAGGACTTGGTTAAAAAAAATCTCAAATTTATTATAATATTGACGTTATTCTTCTTTTTATTATAACCAAAAATTTTAGTTTTTGAGATTCAAATACAAAATCTTCTGTTAAATTAAATCAACTCAGAGCTATACCCATAGGGTGTATTTGTCGCGCGGGATTAGAAGTGGGTTATGATTAATTAATGCTATCTGGTGTTTGTTGTCGAAGAGGATAGGATAATTAAATCATGTCATGTGTTTGGCGCAAGGGTGGATAGGATATTTTAATCCTATCTCACGTTTGGTGTAATACGGGATTGAATAGCATTCGGGATTAATTATCATTTTATCCCTTTATAACCGGATAAATATATACCACTCTTATATGTGGTATTATTTTATCTCATGATTGCTGGATAACAAAATGAATATAAAAATTAATTTTTTTAATCTTTTTCTTTACACTTTTTAAATAATCAAATTTATTAATGAAAATTTCCAACCACCCAAAATTACAGTAATTCAACTAATAAAATTCATTTCTTTTATAATATGACATTTTTATTTATTTTTGTATTAAATGAAGATATTTATAAGAAGCTTTAATTTTAGAAAAAATGGTAACATTAGAATTTGAAATTGTACTTAATGCCTAGTTCGTAAATATTGTACGTGATATAAAACTTTTCTCCCGAAAGAGTTTTTTACGAAACTTATTTATAAATAGAAGAATCGCATTAGTTAAAAACAAATTGTGCACAACAATTAAAATTCCTTATATTTTTAAAAGAAAAGTAAGTTATATTATATAATATTTAAACTTGTAATCCGGAACTCCATCAAATATGAAATTTAGTAAATCTTTATCCGACTAATTCTTATCATGTCCGATCTCGCTTAATCTTTAACCGACTAATTCCTTTATTATACTATCCCACATAATTTCTATTCGACTAATTTCAACTCTTATCCTATCCAATATTTATCCTATCCTATAGTAACTATTTATCCAGCGCGTCAAACGCACCCATAAAGTCCGAGCCATGTTGGTTGATGACGTAAAATACTACTTTTGAAGTCGCTTGGATGGATTGGATTAGGATCCGAATCTGAATTAATAGTGCAGAGTTCTTCTGATACCAAGTTCTCCCAAACCCTAAATGGAAGCCTAAAAAACCCTAAAGCTTGACATCTACTCGCGCTCTTTTCTCTCACTCCGTCGACCTCTCTCACTGAGATCCCCCTCTGCTATAGCTCTCGAATCCAGGCTAGTTCTTCATTATACAATTCCCTAATTATTTAGTATTCTATGTTGTATGGATATTATGCAGATGAGTAATTGATTCTACTGTGTATGAATATTACTTTTTGTTTGTAGCAATAAACTATGAGTTTATATTTACTTATTCTACTTTTTCTTCGAATTTGTCTGTAGAATTTTAAGCCAAAATGTCTGAAGAATCTCTAGAAAAACTCAATAAACTGCAAATTTCATCTCTTGACGACGATGATGAAGATGAAACCTTACTTGACAACGACGATAATGGTGATATATATGATGATGATGACGATGACGATGAAGACCAAGTACATGTACTAATAGGTTTTGTTGAAAAGCCGAAGGCTCACTGGTCACTTCTTCGCCAAGTATTTCCAAGCAAGGCTGGAGGTGTTCCTGTATGTCTATTACTTTTTGTTATTTCCCTACTTTCCTGTATAATGTATGTATCTGTTGGTTACGGAAAAAATTAATTGTTATTCATTATTTCCAATTTTTGGATTTAGGCTTGGTTGGATCCCTCCAACTTACCTTGTGGAAGGTCTTGTACTTGTGACTTTTGTGGAGAACCATTGCAGTTTTTACTTCAGGTATTAATGGTATATGGTTGTAAAAATATGTATTTTTCTGCACAATAAGCATTATCTTATTCTAATTTCTAAGTTCGATGATCACTCAATGTGCTATAACCTGTGTTTTGGACTATGCATGTTTTTATCTGGTTTGAAGCACTGTAATCATGGTGATCTTGCATACCTGTTTTGAGCAATGGGAAAAATTGTATTTCCATCCTTTTGCAGTCAATTTCACCTGTAACACACGCAAGGGCAAGTGAGAGTTGTGTGATGGACTGACGGTGATGTGTTTGGTGATAGTTCTTTATGTTCTTTTGCTTTCTAGGTCTATGCAGCACTCTCTGAGAAGGAATCAGCATTTCATCGCACCCTATTTGTATTCATGTGTACGTCAATGGCGTGTCTTCTCCAAGATCAACATGAGCAGTGGAAACCACATCCAGAACATGCATCTCGAAGGTATTGCTTGGGAAACCATCATGGCATAATCCTTCTATGTCTCTTATTTTTATTTTAATTATCTGTCCTTATTACTATTATCTTGCATTATCTGTCCTTATTACTATTATCTTGCACCTAATTTCTCAATGTTGTTTAAAGTCTGAAGGTTTTTCGTTGCCAATTGCCTCACACCAACCCTTTTTACTCCATAGAACCCCCAAGATATGATGGGACTGACAAACCATCTGGATCTGGAGGTATTGTAGTGTTATTTCATTGCATATCTAGCTATGACTTTTCTTTAACAGAACTACTCAAATTGACAAGTAGTTTCGATGCAATTACTAGTAAATCAATTCATCATGACGATGAACTGTACTGCATTCAGATACAATATGACCTTTTTTCCCAGTATATGTATGTATTATCATATTTAGAAACATTAGATTCAGGGAGGGAAGGGAACAGTTGAGGGTTATGAAGCATAGACAGCCGGCAGGATTCAACACGACAAAAGACACGAACGCCACACAAATTTGTAGAAAACTGCATGGAGCATGAAGAATTCTCTGTTCATGCCAATGAGCCTATAAACTATGTGCCCTATGTTTTAATTATTTTAATTGGCAGTGTTGTGTTTTTGCGAGAAAAATGTACTACTAATAAACTTTTAAAGGAGCATGGTTCTAATGGCAAATCCGATGGATTTCTGAAAAAGATCAAAATCCAATATGTCCAATTTTTCATAAGTAGCTAATAACTGTTTACATCATGGCTTGTATGAGTACATCCATTCACTTCTTATCATATGTTATTCCATTTCTTTAGCCTTTTTTTGATCTCTTGTTTGATAATGCTTCAGCTGCGCTTTGTAGTTGGTGTGGAACATGGAAAGGAGATAAAATTTGTAGTAGTTGCAAAACAGCACGCTATTGTTCTGAGAAACACCAGGTTATTTGAGGTTTATATATCTGTGTTTGTGTTGCTTATTTGGATCACACATGCTAAATTGTTTGTTTGTCATTTGCAGGCTATTCACTGGCGCTCATCTCATAAAGCGGAATGTCAAAAGTGGAGCAATTCTCCTCTTTTATCTGACTCTAGCTCCAATAACTGTTCTTCAGAGATACCAAAAGGTGAGCAGAACTACAATGAGTCTAATTCATTGCCCATGTTGGTGTAATTACATCTATGTATTAGAGTACGGGACACGTGCCTCATTTATTTATATGTACTTCTTAGGGAATGGCAGTGTTACTTTAATAATGATACTGGAATTTTCAGAATTCGCCACCTGATTGGAATTTTAATCGTGTAACAGTTGCAAGCAGCTCTCTTTGGCCAGAATATGAGATAATAAGTGAGGATGAATCTGAATTTGACACTGACATGTCTGACAATAATGGATATGCTAATTCATTGGTCCCTGAAAGCCGGATAGATGAATCTGTCAAGTCACTACTGGAAAGTTTTGAGGTATGGAGTTTTAGAAGTTACAGTCATGTTTCAAAATCTTTACAAACTCTCTTCCATTTTCGGTGAACAGGGCGATGATGACAAGAGAAGTTGGGCCTCTTTCCAGGAGCAAATCTCCAAGGCTCCAGAGCAAGTCTTAAGGTGATTGGGTAAATTAAGAGGCGCAATTTTGCATTATATAATTACAACAATTTGGATATGTTGGATAAAGTCCTGTCACAACTTAGGGAAAAAGATGATATGTAATTAAACTTCAGTCTCTGGACACTGTTTTGATCTGTCATTTAGGAAAATGTATGGTGAAGTAAATTCAATAAATTAGTAAAGAGCAGTATTTTCTAGCTAAAACCCCCAATATAGTTATCCGAAAGTGAAACTTATTGTTGCAATTTAATGTGCCTTTTAACCTGAATATCACCTAGTGTGTTATATTTAAAGTACAATGAGACCTTTGGGATATCTCGCGCTAGATGGGATTACTTAGAAAACTGTCAGCTTTCTTTCTCAAAGTCCTAATACACTATGACTGTCGAGTTTTGCTTGAGCTTGATGCAAAAATACTAGAAGTTGTAATTTAGATTATGTTTTCTTCATGGATAATTTTCTGCAATGCATATGTACAGTGCACAAACTTACCATCTTTATGGGAAGGAGTGAGTGTGTATTTAATACCGATACATATTATGTACAGTCCATGCATTTCGCAATATGCTTTTGCATTTCTCTGTCTTCCCACCCTCCTCCATCTCCCTTGGTCATCACTCTTATCTGCTTTCCGATTTTACATGTATTTGCTTATCTATTTATTAAAATAATTATTGTTAATTTTGTGTGCATCTCTGCATGTTTGTACACGTGTGAACGCATAACAGGTATTGTAGGGATGCCAAGGCTAAACCCGTGTGGCCCATGTCAAGTGGGCGGCCGTCAAAAACTGATATTCCCAAATGCAGCCACTGTGGTAGCCCTCGAGCGTTTGAATTCCAGGTGTGGAATTTTTTTCATATCTACATCTCACTGTTTTGAATTTGTTAATAGGAACTAATTGAATTGCTGGTGGTGAATTGGATTTCATTTGTAATCTGTTACATCTTAAGTCTAATCTGGTTAGATACCGGCATATAAAATAATCATATCTGACGAATTGTTTCAACGTTTGGGGTATGTTCTAATCATGGTGTTGTGGATTGCAGATCTTGCCACAGCTACTCTATTACTTTGGTGTGAAGAATGAGGTAGATTCTCTTGACTGGGCAAGTATTGTTGTTTATACATGCGAAGCGTCTTGTGATGGAAGCCTGGCTTATAAAGAAGAATTTGTTTGGGTTCAACTTGCTTCGCAATCGACTACAGCTCGTAGATGATTATTTATTATTCTGCTAAAGTTAACATTCATTTTCAGTAGCCTTTTCTTTATTTTTGCTTGTTCAGTGGTGTTAAGGGTAGTTGGAAAACCATTTAATGATCTTTTTGCGTATGTATTTAATACAGTTTTGAAGCAACACATGCGTTAGATATGATAAAACTACAATAGTTTCTTTGTAAGAATGCCTATATTTAATTGTTAAAGCAATGCGGAAAAGTTATACGTAGACTTGGCAAAATAACACTCCGATACAAAGTTATAAGTTGATGGGAATGGTTTTGGGTTATATTGGTGCTGATCTCATAGAATAGGGATTAGTTAATAAATGTTAATACAATAATAACTATTAGAACCCTTTAATAATATTATGTATGTACGTGTATATGTGTATATTTTCAGTATGGATATATATAATTTAAAGTGAACTTATAATATGTATGCCTGTAATATTATATAGAAATGTATTTTTTATTTTATATGTAAGTAAAGGGTAATAATGTCATATTGGGAAATTTGTTAAATTGCAAAATCAACATGGCCCAATCCCCAACCCATTAAAAAAAAGATTTGTCACGAAAAAAGGAGATAAGTTGTGTTCGTGGTCAAATAGTGACACAAAATACTCTGTTCAATTTAAAATTCTTTTCACATACAAACGAGGCGTGCGTTTGTTTAAAAGCCAGCAATATAGTTGTTTGGTTCCACGTGTTAACTGATGAAGTATATGGTAAAGATAATTTGGCCTTGATCAGTTGAATATCAATAGAAAGGCATTCATTCACAAAGTTACCAGAATCTCGGATATGAAAAATCAGGGATAAAAGAAGCAAAAATTAAGGTGGTGATATATTACCAATTTACCACAGGCAGAAAACTATATATATATATATATTCCAGAAATATATCCACCATAGCAGACCTCTACAATCTTTTTCATAATGTTGGATTAATTTTTATATTAATCTTACTTTGGTCCACACATGTATATTATTAATGTGTGTCATCATTTACGAGCCTAAAATTAAGTGATCTAATTTAATGTTTTAAGTAGGCTTGAGGTTATTTGTCATGGAAATAATGTGTAGATGCCATTATGTGAATTCTATTTCTATGAGGGGCGGAAATAGAATTATCGGAAAGTTCAAGGTGAACTTATGTAATTACGGCATTGGTCCCCAACCCATCCATCCTTATATAAGTTGTCTTCTATCAATGGAGACATACAAGAGAGCTATTCTCTACATCCTCTTAAGGAGAATACTAAGGGATATAGAAGGGGAAAGGGTTGGAAGATCAATTGCCATACGGAAATTGACGCTAAAGTCCGCTGCATCGATCAATCAATTCCAATGGAGACAGGTACACACACTTCTCTTTTGTAATCTCTTGGCACTAGATATGATGCACGATCCTAGAATTGATGTTGTCTAGGACACTCAATTATTCCTAACAAGTGGTATCAGAGGGAGGTTTTAGTGTCGTATCTATTGTTAGAGATTTTATATGTACAGAATTCATGATTATAATTTTCTATAAATCGTTGAAAATAATTTTTTTCATGAATTGGAGAACACGATAAAATTCTAAGAATTTTAATTTGGTGGTATTGTCTTCGTCTTTATGGATATATATATATATATATATGCATGTGTGTGTATATATAATTTCGGATATGTTTACAATTATATGCATAAATAAGGAATCCCGTATACATGGCCGATTGAATTTATGGCAATTGGTATCACCCTTAAGTAATTAATTTTATTTTTTTTGGGATTATGACAACTCTTGGAATATTATGAAATTGTATAATTAGTGTTATATATATATATATATATATATATGTCTACGGATGTGTGATTGTGCTTTCATTCATAATGGGATTAAGTGAGATCTATATATATATAAAGAATATGTTATAATATTTTTTCTTTACATGTATATATTAATTTAAAGAAAAAGTAAGATCTATATATATATATAAAGTATATATATGCCACCATGATGTTTTCTTTTTATATATGTAAATGTTAATTTAAGTAAAAGTTAGATGAATGTGCCATTATCATGATGTTTTCTTTCTTTTACATTATTTATATATATATTAGTTTAAGTTGGTGATAAGATATATATTGTATATATATATAAAGAAAGTGCCATTATAATGCTTTTCTCTTTTATATTATTTATGTATAAATATTAATTTAAGTAAAAGTGATATATGTATTTTATATACATAAAGATTGTGCCAACATAATAATTTTTTTTTATTATTATTATTAAATAAAGAATGTCTTATGTATATGTTGGTTTCATTTATTACATGATGGTAAAAGTTTTATGGTAAATATATATATATAGACAAATTTTAGAAACATCAGTGAAAATGAAAATATTTATTTATTTATTTTTCGCCAGAATTGTCACTGTTTATAACAGTGACCAGTTTATCCAGAATTGTCACTGTTTTTGACAGTGACGAACTTCAGGTTGTCACTGTTTTCAGCAGTGACAACACAATTTTTTGGGGTTATAATAAATTCGATTAATTACATGTGACATCTATTATTTATATTGCCTGTCTAAACATTCTATTAAGGAATATTTACACAAGATGTTACCAAAGTGACCTCTCTTTTGTAGATAAAGAATGATTAGATATTTGTGTTTGATTAATTCATGCGAATATTAACCAATCCAAAGAGGGGTTTGTATTTGGCCGAATTTCATACACACTTGTGATGGTAAATATGTGACAATTATCAAGGTAACCTAATGTGAATAATAAATCAATCCAAAGATAGATTTGTTATTTGACATAATTTATTGTCAATATTTGATCGTTACAACAAGAGTACCACTTACAATTAATATCATTGTCCAAAGACTTGGTATTAATGTTGTGCTAGGTATCTTGAGATGTTGCGATAAAATTAATCAATTTAAAGACTATTTTTTTGGGTTATATGATGTGAGCATTATTGATAATGTACTTTATTTTTGTTCTATGTTCAGCTTTAATGTCTACTACTTCTGTATCTGCCAATATGAACAATGTTCCAATTTTAAATGGAACAAACTTTAAGGACTGGAAAGAGAATATATTAATTATTCTTGGTTGCATGGACATAGACTTGGCATTAAGAATGCCAAAACCGAATGATCTCACTGATCGAAGTACTCCTGAGGAAATTGCGTACTTTGAGAAGTGGGATCGTTCAAACAGGCTAAGTCTTATGATCATGAAACGTGGGATTCCAGAAGCTTTTCGAGGTGCTACTTCGGATGACAAAACTCTTGCAAGTAAATTTCTTGAGGAAATACAAAAACGTTTTATTAAAAACGATAAAGCTGAAACAAGCACGCTTTTAGCGAACTTGATTTCAATGAAGTATAAAGGCAAGGGTAATGTCAGGGAGTACATTATGGAGATGTCTCATCTTGCTTCAAAACTTAAGGCATTAAAGCTCGACTTATCGGATGATTTGCTCGTGCATTTAATATTGATCTCTCTCCCTGCACAATTCAGCCAGTTTAAGATTTCTTATAACTGTCAGAAGGAGAAATGGACTCTTAATGAGCTCATTTTATTTTGTGTGCAAGAGGAAGAGAGATTAAAGCAAGAAAAGACTGAAAGTGCTCATTATGTTAGCACCTCTAAAGGCAAGGGCAAACGTAAGGATAAGGGAAATGAAGTTGCTATTCCTAAGGGTCCGGATGAAAAGAAACAGAAAACCGAGGCCGGTTGTTTCTTCTGTGGTAAACCCGGACACAAAAAGGCGAATTGTACCAAATATGCCGCTTGGCGGAATAAGAAAGGTACAAATTCAATTTTGGTCTGTTCCGAGATCAATTTAACTTCAGTACCAAGTAACACTTGGTGGGTAGATTCTGGTGCTACTACTCACATATGTGTTTCTATGCAGGGTTGCCTGCACTCCCGCAAGCCAATTGATGTTGAAAGACACATCTATGTGGGCAATGGAAAGTGTGTGGAGGTGGAAGCAATTGGGCATTTTAGATTATTGTTAAGTACTGGTTTTTATTTGGATTTAAAAGACACTTTTGTTGTACCGTCGTTTAGACGAAATTTGATTTCTATTTTCGTATTGGACAAATTTGGTTTTTATTGTTCATTTGGAAATAAGAACTTCACTTTGTCTTTAAATTCAAATGTTGTTGGTACCGGTATTCTTAATACTTTTGATAATCTATATTTGCTTGAAACAGTTGCATCTTATAATGAAACATTAAATGTTGAATGCCGTGGTACTAAGCGAAAATTGAATAATGAAAATTCAGGCTCATTATGGCACAAACGCCTAGGTCACATCTCTAAAAATAGAGTTGAGCGACTTGTGTCTGATGGAATTTTAGGATCCCTTGACTTTTCAGACTTTGGTGTCTGTGTTCAGTGTGTCAAGGGAAAGCAGACTAAAACAAAGAAATTAAGTGCAAATCGAACTACGGATGTCTTAGAACTTATACATACGGATATTTGTGGGCCATTCCCTACGGCTTCTTGGAATGGTCAACGGTACTTTATAACGTTCATAGACGATTACTCTCGATATGGCTACCTATTTCTTATTCATGAAAAGTCACAGTCTTTGGACGTGTTCAAATCTTTTAAGGCCGAAGTTGAGTTACAACTCAACAAACGGATAAAGTGCGTTAGATCTGACCGTGGTGGTGAATACTACGGAAAGTATGACGGATCAGGTGAACAACGTCCAGGACCATTTGCTAAATACCTAGAGGAATGTGGAATCGTCCCACAGTATACCATGCCGGGTTCGCCTAGCATGAATGGTGTATCTGAGAGACGAAACAGGACTCTTAAGGATATGGTTAGAAGTATGATCAGTCATTCTTCTTTACCTGAGTCCCTCTGGGGTGAAGCTCTAAAGACAGCAACTTACATTCTCAATAGAGTGCCAACTAAGGCGGCTGCTAAAACACCTTATGAGCTTTGGACTGGGCGAAAGCCTAGTCTAAAGCATTTTCATGTTTGGGGATGTCCTGCTGAGGCGAGGCCTTATCGGCCTCATGAGGAAAAATTGGACTCCAAAACAGTTAGCAGTTACTTTATTGGCTATTCAGAACGATCGCGGGACTATAAGTTTTATGATCCCACTACTAAGTCTATTTTTGAAACGGGAAATGCCGTGTTCTTTGAGGAAGTTGATTTTGGGGGGAGAAATCGAGACATTGTGTTTGAGGAGGAAATGGGAGCAATCTTAATTCCTACTATTACTTTTGATGATGTACAGGTTTCTACACCTGTCGTTAATCAAAGAGTAACTTTGGAACCTCAAATAAACAATGAGGAACAAACTCAACAACCTCAAGAACCTGTGCCATTAAGGCGGTCCATTAGAGAAAGAAGAAATGCAATTTCAGATGATTATGTTGTATATCTTCAGGAACATGAGGTAGAAATTGGAATGTCGGAAAATGATCCTATCAACTTTCGACAAGCCATGAATGGTTCCAACTCTCGAAAATGGATTGAAGCCATGAATGAGGAGTATAAGTCAATGCAAGACAATAAAGTTTGGGAACTTGTCCCATTACCGGTTGGTGCGAAACCCGTTGGTTGCAAATGGATATTTAAGACCAAACGGGATTCGAATGGTAATGTGGAAAGGTATAAGGCACGTCTTGTGGCTAAGGGCTTTACTCAAAAGGAAGGAATTGACTTTAAAGAGACATTCTCTCCAGTTTCTTCGAAGGATTCTTTTAGGACAATCATGGCACTTGTGGCACATTTTGACCTTGAGTTACATCAAATGGATGTCAAAACTGCGTTTCTTAATGGCGACATTGAAGAAACGATTTATATGGTGCAACCAGAAAATTTTGTGTCGGGAGACCCACAGAATATGGTTTGCAAATTGACTAAATCAATTTATGGACTTAAACAGGCTTCTCGTCAGTGGTACTTTAAGTTTCATCAAGTTATCATTTCGTACGGTTTTGAAATGAATTTGGTTGATGATTGTGTGTATCACAAATTTAGTGGGAGTAAACATAAATTCCTGGTTTTGTATGTCGATGACATTTTGCTAGCGACAAATGACATAGACATCTTGCATGACACCAAGAGATTTTTTTCAAAGAATTTTGAAATGAAAGATCTTGGTGAAGCATCCTTTGTATTAGGAATCGAGATACACCGAGACCGATCTCGGGGTACTTTGGGATTATCACAAAGGAGTTATATTGAGAAAATTCTCAATAGATTTGGCATGCAATGTTGTAAACCAGGTGAGACCCCGGTCGCTAAAGGAGACAAGTTCAGTCTCAATAAATGCCCGAAGAACAGTTTAGAAATTAAAGAGATGCAAAAGATTCCTTATGCCTCGGCTGTAGGGAGTCTAATGTAAGCTCAAGTATGTACGCGTCCGGATATTGCGTTCATAGTTGGCATGTTGGGCAGATACTTAAGTAACCCCGGAATGGATCATTGGAAAGCAGCCAAACGGGTTATGAGGTATTTACAGAGAACAAAAGAATATATGCTCACATATAGGAGATCGGATAAGTTAGAGATCATTGGATATTCCGACTCCGATTTTGCTGGATGCCAAGACAGCAGGAGATCCACTTCAGGCTATGTTTATCTGTTAGCTGGTGGAGCGATTTCGTGGAGGTCTGCCAAGCAGACGCTCGTTGCTTCGTCCACCATGGCTGCAGAATTTATAGCATGTTATGAGGCATCCAATCATGGAATATGGCTGCGAAATTTTGTCACTAGGCTGCAAATTTTAGAGGGTGTTGAAAGACCACTCAAATTATACTGTGACAATAAATCAACAGTTCTATATTCAAACAACAATAGAAGCTCGACTAAGTCAAAGCATATTGACATCAAGTTTCTAGTTGTAAAGGAAAGAGTACAGAGTGGTCAGATTATGATAGAGCATATTGGGACAAACTCCATGGTTGCGGATCCGCTTACAAAGGGATTAACACCTAAGGTCTTTCATGAGCATACTGCTCATATGGGTGTTGTCTCATTTGAGGACACTTTGGTTTAGTGGGAGTTTGTATTTAAGTTTGTGTTGTTGCTCTATGTATGCTTTGGATTACATTTATATGTATTTGGTTTAGTTTCTGCAGAAACAAAGTATTCGGTTTATTACACTCTGTTTAAGTATTTTGAGGTTTTGATCTCAATAAAGAGGACCAGTTGGAAATAGGCATGTTTGGATCACATTACATGTAATTTCCATGCTGCACACCATGATTGATCTATGTCATTTGATTGTGTTGGTATACGTGATCATTGATGGGTCGAGTTACGATTAATGTAACAAAGGCCGCTTTGGTTCTATATTGGCATAATTGATGGACGAGATTGTTTGATAACCTAAGGTTATGATGACAAGTTCTGAGCTCACTAAGGTTAAACACATTTGGCAGGATACATATGTGGCCCAGTGGGAGATTGTTGGATTAATTTTTATATTAATCTTACTTTGGTCCACACATGTATATTATTAATGTGTGTCATCATTTACAAGCCTAAAATTAAGTGATCTAATTTAATGTTTTAAGTAGGCTTGAGGTTATTTGTCATGGAAATAATGTGTAGATGCCATTATGTGAATTCTATTTCTATGAGGGGCGGAAATAGAATTATCGAAAAGTTCAAGGTGAACTTATGTAATTACGGCATTGGTCCCCAACCCATCCATCCTTATATAAGTTGTCTTCTATCAATGGAGACATACAAGAGAGCTATTCTCTACATCCTCTTAAGGAGAATACTAAGGGATATAGAAGGGGAAAGGGTTGGAAGATCAATTGCCATACGGAAATTGACGCTAAAGTCCGCTGCATCGATCAATCAATTCCAATGGAGACAGGTACACACACTTCTCTTTTGTAATCTCTTGGCACTAGATATGATGCACGATCCTAGAATTGATGTTGTCTAGGACACTCAATTATTCCTAACACATAATTCCCAATCAACCAAATTTACATAACAGTATAATTTTTTTAAAAATAAACAAGAATAAACTGAAATGAAAGCCGAGAGCACAAGTATCAAGTTTTACTGCACCAGCTACCAAAAATTTTCTAGCCCGTCAACGACGAAAACACCAGACTGTACTCGAGTTATAAGTTGCATCTTAAACGGAAGATTTCCTTGCTGGAATTGATTGAAGTGGAAATGGAGAAGCCTATTTAATTTAGCTCGCGCTGTACAAATTCGGGCAAGCAAATAATTTAGCTATGGGAATAGGCATCATAAGATTGAGGTGATGGGAGATTCAGATGTTCCGCTCAAATTACCAGCTACGGTTATATTTTTGCCAAACAAGTCCTTAAATGTGATGATGCCTTTGACAACTGGGATAGCATTACGATCGAAATTTATGTATCATCAGGGTGAGATTAGTTGAAAAACGTAATTAAGGTTGCATCCTGAATACGCGAGTTAGAGCTGTATAAATTTAAAAGATCTCTTTTATTATAATAAGATGTACAAAAGTCTTAATAACTAAAATAATAAAATTAATAATGATTTCTAACACTCTCCCTCAAATTGAAGGAGGTGTGACTGAAATCAATTTGCATATTATAATATGATCTCCTTTGCTGGAAAATACTCCCCCTTTAAATCTTTAAATAAATTGCTCTTTTTGTGCTTGAACCATGCATGCCCAAAAAATTATCTCAATTTTGTAAAATAAATGCAACATTCACTAAAAGTGGGAACAAGATCTACAATAATATGTGCAAGGGCGAAACAACATCCACCCAAAATATGGCCAATAATGAAACTAGGAAGGCCAATATGGCCAACAAAATGCTACTGAAAAAATATTCAACAACACGAAAGAAACCTTAACTCATAACAAAGAAACTAAGGAAACACCTCATAGAGGTCAAAAGAAGAAAAGAGGCATAGTGACATAGTACCACAAACCACTAATAAGAAAGAAGTTGAAGACACATTAAAAAGAAAAATAAAGGGGGACAACAGAATACGGAAAAGTTTAAGTAAAGATTGCTGGACTATGCTGTAAGAAATATAAAAATGATACGAAGGAAAAACTCTTTGACCTGGCAGACAGGGGCACCTGTCGAAAAAAATAGAACCCAAAAACCGTGAGAATCGAATCGCTCTAAATCAGAGCTCGTTGAAGATTGAAAAGTGATTACCATATGCATCCCATCCACTCTTTATTCTTTAACACAATTGCATCGTAACCCGTGCTAACATTGCTATTCTTGATGCAAACCTTATTCGAAGAATCTGAAAAGAATTACAAGGGTTAGACATAAAGAGTAATTTTATTTACATCTACCAAAATATTTTTCTTATCTTAATTTTGAAAAACATGCAATTTACCCCCACTACATTCTTCTAATTACTTTCAACTCAGCCCACATGTCAAATAAGGAATAAAGAAAACACATTTTACACTTCTGTTGTGAACAGGGATAAAGTTACAGTGGGGCAAGCGGGGGCGGTTGACCCCACTAGAAAATATATATATATTTTCAGAAGAAAAAATTTGTTTTGAGGGGTTAAATTGTATTTGTAAAACTATTGGGGTTATAATTCAAAACTTACAAAATAAAACAGTTCCTAAATCCTAAATAGCCTAATTCCCAAATCAGATTCATATCCCCTATTACCCTCCCGTTGCCTATTGCCCATTGCCTAAACTCAAGCTCCGCAGCTATGCGCCTATGCCTCTGATCCCTGTGTTGACTTGAAGAGTCATTAATCTTGTTTTGATAATAACAATAAACTTAATCTTGTGTAATTTAACCTAGTTGATGTTTTAAGTTATAGCCACACAATATTGATCACGCGTGGATCTAACCGAAAAGCCGGAATCAAGATCATTCTTCTACAAAGTATTGCATCAAAGTTTTACATCTCACACATCTCTTGTCAACACATCCTCAATGAGATTTCTAAAGTACAATGAGCCAAGGAAGAAAAGAAACGAAGAATCAAACAAAGCCCTCGAAGACTCGTTATTGCATATGTGAGTGAGTGCTTTAGTTTCCTTGTAAATATTCTCATTTGATCATAATAGCTCATTCAATATTTCAATATTATAAGATTGATCAAATCAAAAAGTTGAATCAAGTTTCCTTGAGAAAATCTTATTTTTGGAAAAATCGTTTTGGAACAAATATTTTTTTATTAAACAAACTCATTTCAGAGCTCTTTTCATTATAGAAGTCTTAGATACTCATATTTAAGTATCCCCTTACTTCAAAATTGATTTTTAAGCTAATTTGCAAAAGTATGAAAAATGAGATTTTTGGTCAAACTGGCAGCAGACCAGAGGAGACCATCAGTCGACTGATGAGCCTTGCTCAGTCGACTGATGGACACTCAGTCGACTGATGAGCATTGCTCAGTCGACTGATGGCCCAGAAACTAGCCGTTGGAGTTCTGATTTTTTACCATTTTTGGTACCAAACTTTTACCAACTCCCTCCAAACGGCCATATGTTGTCTTAGACTATATATACACCTTCTAAGACTTATTTAAATACACTTGAATCATTCTTACACTATTCTATTCATCTACACTCAATATTCAAAGATTCAAGAACATTTTCCTTTGATCAATCATCTTTATTTTGAGTTATACTTTATTGATCAAATTAGATATCTCTTAGTATGAGCTTAAGTTGTAATCTTCATACACTATAGAGCTATTGTACATTGGTGTTAGTCACCAAATCATTTCTTTCAAACATTAAGAGAGGTTTATCTCTTAAGATAGCAAGAGAGTATTCTTGTGTGAGTATTGAGAGAATTTCAATACTTGTAAGAGTGTGTGAGAAATATACACTTGTAGAGGTTTGATCTTCACCCGGAAGGAGATCGGTTATAGTGGAATTTCTCGGGGTACCAACCGAGCGCAGAGTAGGGGCTAACAAGCCGAACCGTGTGGACAAAAAGTCATCGACTTTGATCGGTTCAATCTTTCTATCTCTTGATCTTTTATATTGTGTTGTTTGCATCTTGTGATTGGATTTATCTTTGTTTATTGTTTGGTTGATTGATATAGACATCAAACATTTTTAAATCGATTTTAAAAATCCCATTAAGTTTTAAAAACCCTATTCACCCCCCCTCTAGGGTATTTTTTGACCTACAATTGGTATCAGAGGTTGTACTCTTGTTTTGATTTTACAATCTTAAAGTTTACGATTATGTCTATCTATCAAGGAACCGGACTTAACGAAGGTTCTTCAACCACTAGGCCACCTCTATTTGATGGAAAAAATTATAGCTATTGGAAAAATCGCATGTGTACTTTTTTACAAGCTAGTGATTTTGAACAATGGAGGGTTAAACTCATTGGACCCTATGAGATTACCAAAACCGATGAAAGGGGTAATGTCTCTCCTAAATCTATTTCCGATTATGATGAGAATGACATTAAGAAAATCCAATTTAATGCTAAAGCCTTAAATTCTCTACATTGTGCTTTAACTATGGATGAATACAACAAAGTTTCTAGTTGTAAAACCGCTAAAGAAATATGGGACAAATTAGAGGTTGCTCATGAAGGAACCTCACAAGTCAAGGATGACAATATTGATATGCTTGTTCATGATTATGAGCTTTTCAAAATGGAGCCTAATGAATCACTTGCTTCTATGTATAGTAGGTTCTCCATTATTACTAATGCTTTAGATCTTCTTGGAAAGGTTTATTCTAATGAAGACAAAATCCGAAAGATTCTTAGAACTCTTCCCAAGAAGTGGAGACCCAAAGTAACGGCTATTCAAGAAGCCAAGAATCTTAAAAAGCTAAGCATGGATGAACTATTGGGTTCACTCAAAACCCATTAGAAGGAATTGGAAAGAGAAGAAGAAATCGATTCAAAAGGCAAGAAGACTCTTGCTCTTAAGGCAAGTCAACGAGAGGATGATGAAGAGTCAATGGGCGGTGACGATGACATGGCTCTCCTCTCTAGAAACTTCATGAAATTTCTAGCCAAGAAGAAGAAGTTTCAAGGAAAAGGAAACAATGTTGGTTCTTCATCAAAGAGGAACAATGATCGATCAATTCAACTAAGAGTTGAAAATGAAGAAGTCAAGAAATGTTTTCATTGCCATGAACCGGGACACTTCAAAACCAATTGCCCGGTTAGAAGAAAAGAAAGAAGAGATAAAAGAGATAAAGCCTTCAAACAAGTAAGGCATGCCCTCAAGGGGACTTGAAGTGATTCCGAAGAGGGTAAATCCGATGCCGACTCTAGCGACGAGGAGACGGCAAATCTTTGCCTTATGGCAAGAGATGATGAGGTAGACTCTATTTATGATTCATTTAGTGATGATAATGTTTCTATAAATAATGACGCCCATGATGAAAATGACTATGATGAGTTATATGAAATGTTTGAGGAATTGCATAGCAAATTTGAAAATCTTTCTAAGAAGTTTGCAAGTCTCAAAAAGGAGAATTTGATAATTTCTAACAAGTGTGAAACTTTTGAAAAAGAAAACATGGTTTTGAAAAATAAAATTAATACTTTGAAGAAAGGAAAGGAAAAGGAAATTCCAAACACACTTGTAGTAGAAAATGTCAAATTAAAAGATCAAGTGGATGATCTAACCAATAGCTTAGCCAAATTCACCAATGGTATGGATAATTTGGATAAACTATTAGGAATGTAAAAGTGTGTATTTGACAAAGCCGGATTGGGTTATAACCAAATTGACAACCAAAAGGATTACAAAAACTTTTTTAAAACATATACACCTCATGATCCCACTCATCTTTGCTCATATTGTGGTAGAAATACTCATTATGTGGATCATTGTTTCTATCGAAATGAAGGTTTCCCTAAGAGGAAGCTTGCTTGGGTTCCAAAAGAAACCATTATGTTTGCTAACCCAAAGGGACCCAACACATTTTGGGTACCAAAGGAGAAGTTACTCAAAGTCATGGTATAGGTGTGCTTGAAAGCCAAAGGTAGCAAAACCAAGTGGTTCTTGGATAGTAGTTGCTCAAAGCACATGACGGGAGACAAGAAAAACTTCTTAAGTCTAATTCCCAAGCGAGGAGGGAATGTAACTTTCGGGGACAACTCCAAGGGCAAAATCATTGGTATAGGTAAGGTTGGTAAGCATTCTACTTGCATTGATAACGTTCTATTAGTTGATGGTTTGAAGCATAATTTACTTAGTATTAGTCAATTATGTGATAAGGGCTATGAAGTTATTTTTAAATCCGATCATTGTATTGTTAAGAATATTAGTGATGATTCTATTTTACTTGTTGCATATAGAACTAACAATGTGTATACTATTGAGCTTGATGATTTATCTCAACAAGATGTTAAATACTTGTCCGCTATAAATGATGTATCTTGGTTGTGGCATAGGAGACTAGGACATGCTAATATGGATTTAATTCATGCTTTGTCTAAGAAAGAGCTTGTTAAATGATTGCCTAAAACCAAATTTGTTAAAGATAAAATTTGTGATGCATGTCAACTTGGTAAACAACACAAATCTTCTTTCAAGTCTAAAAGGGATATTACTACATCTAGACCACTTGATATGTTGCATCTTGATTTATTTGGTCCTATTTCGGTTGCTAGTCTAGGTGGCAAATTGTACACTTTTGTTATTATTGATGATTACACTAGACTCACTTGGGTGTTCTTTCTCACCCACAAAAGTGAAACTCCACATGTCTTTGCTAAATTTTGTAGAAAAGTTCAAAATGAAAAAGGCGTCTCTATTGTGCATGTTCATAGTGATAGAGGTAGAGAATTTGACAATGTTGATATTGAGAACTTTTGTGATGAACATGGTATTGATCATAATTTTTCGGCACCTAGAACTCCTCAACAAAATGGTGTTGTTGAAAGGAAAAATAGATCTCTTCAAGAGATGTCTAGGACTATGCTTAATGAACATTCTTTACCGGAGTATTTGTGGGCGGAAGCCGTTAACACCGCATGCTATGTGATTAATCGTACTATTATCCGTAAAAAGTTAGATAAGACACCTTATGAGTTATGGAATGACAAGAAACCAAATATTGCATATTTTAAGGTTTTTGGTTGCAAATGTTTTATTTTGAATGATCGTGATCACTTGGGTAAATTTGATGCTAAATCCGATGAAGGAATTTTTCTTGGGTATACCACTAATAGTAAAGCATATAGAGTTTATAACAAGAAAAGTTTAGTAGTCCAAGAGTCTATGCATGTTGTGTTTGATGAGTCAAATCCTTTCTCACCCAAAGTACATTCCGATGATGATGTTGAGATTGTCCAAAAAATTTCGGATATTCAAATTAATGATACATCTAAGGAAGAACCATCGAGTGCTCAAGCTCCTCCTAAGGAGTTAGAAAATAAAACCGAGCAAGACTCGAATGATTTGCCTAGAAGTTGGAAATTTGTGTCCAACCACCCTATTGATCAAATTCTTGGAGAGCCATCTAGTAAATTTATGACTAGATCTTCCTTAAGAAATGTATGCAATAATGTGGCATTTGTTTCTCAATTTGAGCCTAAAAACATTATTGAAGCCGAACAAGATGAATCTTGGATGATGGCTATGCAAGATGAGCTCAATCAATTTGAGAGAAATAAAGTGTGGACACTTGTTCCCAAACCTAGTGATCATACTATTATTGGTACTAAATGGGTATTTTGTAACAAAAAGGATGAAAGTGGTGTAATTGTTAGAAATAAAGCTAGACTTGTTGCCCAAGGATACAATCAAGAGAAGGGCATTGATTATGAAGAAACATATGCACCCGTAGCACGTCTAGAAGCTATTCGCATGCTACTTGCTTATTCATGTTTTAAGAATTTTAAATTATATCAAATGGATGTGAAAAATGCTTTCTTGAATGGTTTTATTGAAGAGGAAGTTTATGTGAAACAACTTCCCAGTTTTGAAAATCATGTTTATCCGGATTATGTGTTTAAACTATCGAAAGCATTATATGGTTTAAAACAAGCACCTAGAGCATGGTATGATAGACTTAGCTCATTTTTGATTAACAATGGCTTTGTTAGAGGCAAAATTGATACTACCTTATTTATTAAAAATCATGAAAATGACATGCTACTTGTACAAATCTACATTGATGATATTATATTTGGTTCTACTAACGAAAATCTTTGTAAGGATTTTTTCACATGTATGCAAAAGGAATTCGAAATGAGCATGATGGGAGAAATGAATTACTTCCTTGGATTACAAGTGAAACAATGCAAAGAAGGCATCTTCATCAATCAAGAGAAGTACGTGAAGGAGCTCTTGAAGAAATTCGACATGGAAGGTGCAAAATCAATGAGCACTCCTATGAGTTCTAACTTGAAGCTCGACAAAGACGAAATCGGTAAGAGCGTAGACATCAAGAAATATCGAGGTATGATCGGTAGTCTATTATATTTGATGGCCTCTAGGCCAGATATTATGTTTAGTGTATGTCTTTGTGCACGATTCCAAGCGGATCCTAAAGAGTCACATTTACTTGCCGTAAAACGGATTTTCCGTTATCTTTCCGGTACTAGCTCCTTGGGTTTGTGGTATTCAAGAGAGAATTCATTTGACTTGATTAGTTATTCCGACGCGGATTTTGCCGGTTGCAAAATCGATAGGAAAAGCACTAGTGGCACTTGTCATTTCTTAGGACACGCACTAGTATCTTGGTCAAGCAAGAAACAAAACTCGGTGGCCCTTTCAACGGCCGAAGCCGAATACCTGGCGGCCGAAAATTGTTGTGCTCAAACTTTATACATTAAACAACAACTAGAAGACTTCGGGTTAAGTCTTAGCCACATTCCCATTAAATGTGACAACACAAGTGCTATTAGCTTGACCAAGAACCCCATACAACACTCACGTACTAAGCACATTGAGATAAGATATCATTTTATTCGTGATCATGTGCAAAAAGGTGATGTTGATATTGAATTCGTTGGCACCGAATCGCAACTTGCGGATATTTTCACTAAACCATTTCCCGATGATCGCTTTAGCACTATTCGACGTGAAATTGGTATGACTAGAGCATGTGATATCTAGTTGACGAAAATTTTCATGTTTATTGATCCTTAATGCTTGTCTCTAAAGCATACAAAATTGTGCAAATCTTTTGGCTTAATATGAATTAAGCATTTTTATATACTTAGTACTTCCATTATATGTTATTTGATGTACTAATATCATTTTTGTAGCTCAAATGTTATAAAGTTACTATTTCTAGGTGTTTAGGGCTTACAATGCTTAAAACAAGAACAATCTGGCAGATTACATCATCAGTCGACTAAGGATAAGTACTCAGTCGACTGAGTGTTGGTCAGTCGACTGAAGGGAACTCGTCAGTCGACTGAGCAGTGGCTGAGAGTTGTTGATATATACCCTGTTTTCCCCTGTTTTCTCTTCACTTCTCCCCTCTCCACTTCGAGAAAACCCACACACAAACCTTCCCAAATCTTCACAAACCATCCTAAATCTCTAGATTCTTCACCAAAACACATTCTAATTCATAAATCTTCATCATTTTACATCAAATCACTTACAAATCACACCCATCTCACTTCAAATCCATCAAACCCATCTCAATCTCTCACAAACCGTAACCCTAGCCACCATTATCAATTTTCATCTCAAAACTCTATTTTACACCAAAATTCTTGCCTAAACTCATCCTATTTCATCTTTCTAACCAATTTCTTGTATTTTCCCATCACTCGCACAAATTTTCACCAATTTTTTTTTCAAAAACTCCTAAGAACCCTAATTTTTCAAAACCCACTTCTTCCACAAATCTCTATAGAAATGTCTCAACCATCTTGCTCTCGTCGCCCACGCAAAAGTGTACCACAAGTTGGTTCATCATCGGCACAACCACCTCCAGCACCACTACCGCCTTTGTTCATTTTAAACCAAGCCAAAGAAAATTTCAACAATGACTATTCGACACGGGCTATCGTCGAAGGTAAACAATTCAACTTTCAATTATTCGCTTCCAATGGTTTGAATGTTGCTGGCTTGTTTCAAAATCAAGGGATTATAAACTTTTTGAATATTCGTGAAAATGTGTACTCTCGGCTCATACGGCTATTCGATGCTAACCTACATCATCCGGTTTATGACAATGGACGTCCCAACAAGGCCCGTCTTGTTACACTTTTGAATGGGCAACGAATCAGTTTTAACAAAGCCGAATTAGCCAAAATATTCGGATTCCCCGTTGATAATGTAACGGAAGTTCCATCCAATTTTGGGGATCTTCTAGGCTTTAATAGGGAAGCGGCCAAAGGAATTTTACTTAAACGTAGATTTCGTAATATGCAAGGAGAAATCAAAGCCGCAATGCTCAAACTCGATGCTCGTCTCATACATTCAATCCTAGGGTATTCGATTATCCCAAGGCGTGGTAGCCGTGCTTCACTCAATGCCTTAGAACTATTTTTGGTATGGGCAATTGTCATGGGACATAGGTTGGACTATGCTAGTCTAATGTTCCATCATCTCCTTGAGATCACTAATCAAAAAAGGCAAGGGTTGGTCTATAGAATGACCCTCATTCAACTGTTCAAATTCTACAATATCCGACTCGAGGACGAGGTCGATGTTATCATTCCCACTAGTGATGAGACATATAGCGCCAAGGTGATTCGGTTGATGAAATACAACTTGGTTTATGGACAATGGACTCCTAATGATCCTAGAGATAGAGATGGAAGTGGTGATGAAAGTGATGGCTCATCCGAAGAAGTGGGTGAAGAAGAAGAAGAAATAGGAGGAGAAAGTTCCGAACTCCCTGAAACCACTAGCTCTCAAGGCCGTAGCCAATCCTCCAATGCCGCATTACTTCAAGCTATTCAAGGGTTATCGGGTCAAGTTCAAGCTCTCTCAACTAACATGACGAACCGTTTTAATCGCATTGAAGATCGTCAAAGAGCTCATGAGGAAGCTTTTCTTCGCTACCATCCGAAGCATGTTTTTCCGGTTTGGAACCCATATATGTTGACCAAGGTTGGGGAGAATGGCCGTAAGACCCACAAGATCCGTAAGAGTAGAAGTTTGGGTTCTCTCCTTTTTGGTGATAACAAAGGGGGATAAATAAGTGTGTTAGAGTGCTTGGTACACACTCTTTGAGTTTATTAAGTTTAACTATGAACTTCTTTTATGTTTTAAGTTGTTTATGTTTGGACTTCTAAGGTTTTTCATTCCTTGTTTTTATGCCTAACTCTAAGTATTTGGTTTAAACCTAATTTGAAGTTTCTTTATTATGATCTGTACATTTACTTATGCATGCCTGCTTTATTCCATATTCTCTTTAATGCATAGTTTGAGGGGGAGTTTTCCCGTTGAGAAAACTTAACTAATGATCTTAATCGCAAACACACATTAATTTATTGTCATCATCAAAAAGGGGGAGATTGTTGACTTGAAGAGTCATTAATCTTGTTTTGATAATAACAATAAACTTAATCTTGTGTAATTTAACCTAGTTGATGTTTTAAGTTATAGCCACACAATATTGATCACGCGTGGATCTAACCGAAAATCCGGAATCAAGATCATTCTTCTACAAAGTATTGCATCAAAGTTTTACATCTCACACATCTCTTGTCAACACATCCTCAATGAGATTTCTAAAGTACAATGAGCCAAGGAAGAAAAGAAACGAATAATCAAACAAAGCCCTCGAAGACTCGTTATTGCATATGTGAGTGAGTGCTTTAGTTTCCTTGTAAATATTCTCATTTGATCATAATAGCTCATACAATATTTCAATATTATAAGATTGATCAAATCAAAAAGTTGAATCAAGTTTCCTTGAGAAAATCTTATTTTTGGAAAAATCGTTTTGGAACAAATATTTTTTTATTAAACAAACTCATTTCAGAGCTCTTTTCATTATAGAAGTCTTAGATACTCATATTTAAGTATCCCCTTACTTTAAAATTGATTTTTAAGCTAATTTGCAAAAGTATGAAAAATGAGATTTTTGGTCAAACTGGCAGCAGACCAGAGGAGACCATCAGTCGACTGATGAGCCTTGCTCAGTCGACTGATGGACACTCAGTCGACTGATGAGCATTGCTCAGTCGACTGATGGCCCAGAAACTAGCCGTTGGAGTTCTGATTTTTTACCATTTTTGGTACCAAACTTTTACCAACTCCCTCCAAACAGCCATATGTTGTCTTAGACTATATATACACCCTCTAAGACTTATTTAAATTCACTTGAATCATTCTTACACTATTCTATTCATCTACACTCAATATTCAAAGATTCAAGAACATTTTCCTTTGATCAATCATCTTTATTTTGAGCTATACTTTATTGATCAAATTAGATATCTCTTAGTATGAGCTTAAGTTGTAATCTTCATACACTATAGAGCTATTGTACATTGGTGTTAGTCACCAAATCATTTCTTTCAAACATTAAGAGAGGTTTATCTCTTAAGATAGCAAGAGAGTATTCTTGTGTGAGTATTACGAGAATTTCAATACTTGTAAGAGTGTGTGAGAAAGATACACTTGTAGAGGTTTGATCTTCACCCGGAAGGAGATCGGTTATAGTGGAATTTCTCGGGGACCAACTGAGCGCGGAGTAGGGGCTAACAAGCCGAACCGTGTGGACAAAAAGTCCTCGACTTTGATCGGTTCAATCTTTCTATCTCTTGATCTTTTATATTGTGTTGTTTGCATCTTGTGATTGGATTTATCTTTGTTTATTGTTTGGTTGATTGATATAGACATCAAACATTTTTAAATCGATTTTAAAAATCCCATTAAGTTTTAAAAATCCTATTCACCCCCCCCCTCTAGGGTATTTTCCGACCTACACCCTGTGTGGTTGCGCCTCCGGGTTACGCCGTCCAGTCTCTTCCTCTCCCAAAATCTCACTGTACAGTGCGGGCGAGCAACATCAAGTCACCGACGTCACCTCGAGAACTTGTAAATGGTAAGTTCTCAAGCCTTAGTTCCTAAATGTTAAATCCTTTAATTGATGTGGGCAGTAAATATGTAGTATATTTCTGAATTCCGAATAACTGATCAAGTGAAAATAAACATCAAAATTATAATTCCTTTAATTGATTAATATATCATTAGAATTCTTTTAATTTATCAAAATTATAAAAGCTAAAGAGTGTTTATTGTCCTAAAGATCGTGTTTATTGTGTAGTGTAATGCCTCTTCAAAATATGAAACCTCATAGAATGTTATTGTATATTTTTATTTTGTAATAGTATTTAATGTTCTACGTTGATTGTATGAAAGACTTGTGTTCTTATTTTGTGATTGAATTACCCATACGTAAGATTATACGTTCTACGATTTTATTTTATTTTTATAGTGCTATTTCCGCCCTCATTAGCTAACAATCCTAGCTTTGCCACTTGTTGTAAATTAGAGTCCCTCTGTTCTTGGTCTCTCCTAACAATCATATCAATTGTCTAAGTCTTAAAGTTGTCGCCAGTGGCCAGTCCCCCACGACTGCTTTACCAGTTTACCTAATAAACTTCTCCATTCTCAAAGCATGGCATTGTTCTAAGAATATATATATATATATAAATAGAGAGAGAGAGAGAGAGAGAGAGAGATTTGTACTATGATTTGGTTCCAATTTATAAAATAATTGGGAAATTAGAAGCAATACATGCTGTTAGGATAAATATCAAAAGACTCTTAATTAATAGGTTAAGAAACTCAATCCAGTGTGTAAACAAGAAATCGAGGACCTCTTTTTGGGTAAAATTTCAAAATCAAATGACAATTGTTGGTTAAGTTTTGTGATATTCATCGTTGTTGATAATATTGATCTTTGTATATATATACAGATAAGTGGGTTTAATGAAATTTTATTGATTTCATAGACATCAAATGCCATGGGCTTATCCTCCTTCCGCCGACTATTAGGAACTTCTTTTCTGAGATTTTGATGCCAGAGTTGAGGTAGATTCGATGGTGGCGAATGGGGTGAGTTTAAGAAAAGAAAAAAAAAAACAAGGCCTTGTTTGGTTAAAACTTGTAGTATGAAATATCTGATTTCTGAAAATTAGGTAGAGGTGAAATTCATGTTTATGTCGGTGTAAATAAAATCAATCGACACAAAATGTTCAAAAATGGTAATCCCTAACAGTAATTTATTGGAAATAGCGAATTTGGAATATATTTGAGGACACATTGATGTGTCATTGTGTGGAGTCTACTAGTGAATAGTGACAGAGTCCTAGTTTAGTGGCTAATGTATTAAAAACACATTACTGCATTTCTCCAAATTATGATTCAGATCAATGCATGAGATTCAGTAGTACATCATCAAACATACAAGCAATGACCTACATGGTACAATCCCAGCAGTGTTAGGGGTTTTAGGTAGAGAATTAGCCATTGTGTTTTGAACTAGAAATGTTGCCACATCATATCCACATAAGATATCATAAAAATTAGGTCAAGTATAAGTGACCATTCTTAAGAAAACACTGCAACAAACAAACCGGGCTTGAGAGGAGTTCAAAAAGCTACTAGTAATACACGGGATAAATAGTCCAGGCTAGGGATTTAAATAGGTTAAATTTGAAATAGAAACACCCTCAGAGAAAATGAATTCCACGTGACGGGAAGGGCTGTAGTTTAAAGAATGAGAATTGAACTGTTCCCACCAAACAGAACCCTAGCCATCTATACATAGTTCCATTGTCACCTATTGAATGAAACAAATAGATGCATTCAAAAGTTATATGATAATAGAAATATTATAGATCCTGCAAAAGACAAACATCCTTTGAGCAAGTGAGAAAAAATAAAAAAAGGATGTCCTTACAACTGATGGAGCCAATAAGGGACAAGTAGGGCGCCTTTGGTTGGTTTTGAATTTTTTTTTATATATGGAATATTTTTTGAAAAAATAATAATATCTATATACAGGGACTCTTATGCAAAAATATATACTTGAGGGTACCTAAGTGTAAAAAAAAATTTGAATTAAACAACTCACTCACCGATTAACAACTCTCCCTTAATTTCTCATTTCTCTCACTCTCGAGTTCCCATCTCTCTCTCTTTTATTTCTCCACCACAAGCTCCTCTGCGGCTCCGCTCTTCTGTACCAACATGGCGCGCCATCATTCCACACCGCCACTACTCCACCTCCACTCCTCCACTCCTCCACTGCCACTGTGCTACTCTTTACTTCTTCACCTCAATATCCTCCACTCCTAGGTAATATTTTTAGATCTACTTTTCAAAATTATTTCTTGATTAGTTGCATAATATTAATTGTATTTCTTTATTAATTGCATAATATTAAGTGTATTTCTTAAACTATTAATTAATTGTTAAATATTTTGTGATTTAGGTTTAAACCCCTAATTGTTGAATATTAACTCGATTGTTGATTAATTACATGATTTTAATTATATTATTGACTAATTTGATAATATTAGTTAATTTAGGTATAAACCCTTAATTGTTGGATATTAGTTCTATTGTTGAATAGGGAAAAAACCGTAAAACAATAATGTAATTTTTTGTAATTGTCCGCGATTTCTGTTATATAAACTATTATTATTAATGCTATTATGTTTGCGTTAAAATTTTAAATATGATTTTGTGTGTCTTAAATTTCCCCATCGGTCCTTAGCAATGAGTAATTTTAGGCTCCACGGGTGAGTTGAGAGGTTTTTTAGCATTATTAAATTCTCTCCGGTTATCAAGCTTAGGTATCTTCCACCTAGAAGTTCGATACCTAGGCCATAAGATGGTAAGGCTTTAACTACCTCCCGAAGGGCATAGTCCTGGATGAAAACATAAAGCACACTCATAAAACATGTTTCTTCGCTTTAATTTACAAGAAGAAATGTTGAGTTAAAATTGAGAAACAGGGATCCAAGAATAATGGCACGTCTTTCGAAGGAAAATTGTGAGGTGGCTAGTAAGGTTGAAGCTACCAATGAGCCACCTGCCGCTTGGAACGTAGAGCTGAGCTCCACCCTTGTTAGCGAAGGACTTGGCAAAGAAAATGGCATTCTGAAAGGCAATTGTGTCGACTCTTTTCGCATTCCCAATCGCCCTAAATTCCAATATGGATACACTATGAGGTCTGGTATTGCCCATTCCTGTGTTTAACAGCATCACATAAGAGCAATTCCAACTCAAAACACCATTTTGGTGTTGATTTAGCACCAAAATGGTGTCATTTTTACATCATATTTTTTTTCAACTCCAACCACAACACTAAATATAACACCAAAAAGTATATTCTTTGCAAAAATAGAATATTCTATTTATTATTCTATTATTTTATCAAATTATTATATAAAGTATATATAAATTAAATTAGAATAAATTAAATTATTTAATAAAACAAATTATTAATATTGCTAATTAAAAAAAAATAAACTAAAAAAATTAAATTAGAAGTATAAAAATGACCTAATTGATATTTATAAGTAAATAACAATAAAGATAAAAATTGAAAAAAAAGGGGATGGTGTGGAGTGAATAGTGCCACACCAAATAGGTGTGGCACGGTAGATAGCATCAAATTTGGTGTGGTGTTTGGTGCATGGTTGGAGCATTTTGGTGTGAAAACTATACCAAATTTAGTGTTTTGGTGCAACCTTGGAGTTGGCCTAAGAAACAGCGGTACCACCTGAAAAGAGGGAATGCAACTTAATTAATTAGGTCATAGTGAATAGCATGGAAAATGGGAGGAGACATATTGTAACTTGTAAGACCAAGCATAGATTATCGTTTGACTACAAATGATGCATGAAGATTTAGAGAGGAAAACACATTTTTATTTTATTCCTTTCAATGAATAATATACCAATATTTAAACTAGAAAGTAGAGGGAAAACTTTCCAAAAATAACTACCTAGATCCTGCATTAGATGAGAGAAATCTCTAATAAAACCAGGGACTCGGAGCAAAATCTGGAAAGAGAAAATTAAGCTACCTAAATCTCACTAAGAAAGGAAAGAAACTAAATTACACAAAATATAAAAGAGCTGTAAATACCAACTGCAAAGGCCTAAATATAGAAACATAATTCCACGATGCATATAAGCTAGCTTCAAAACAGAAAAGGTCCACACACGTACGGATGCTGGGGATCATCATTCGCGAACAAAAAAATAAGACTAAATCCAAACCCACTGAAAACACACAATGCTTTCATTTGTTTTCTTGGTATCCAAAGCATTTGAGGATACCATGAAGATTACTGAACAACTACCGGAAAAAGAGAAAATATCACTTCATATTAAAGAAAACATCCATATATATATCACTTATCATGTACAAAGAAGAATCATAAAACCTCAAAACGTTATTTTTATTTTTACATAGAAACATCAAATTCAAATGGGAATTCAGCACTCAGCAGCAGAGTCCATACGCTTGGAACAAGAAAGCACTCTACTCATGCCCACAGAAACTCTCCTGTAAACATTCAAACAAACACCCAGAAGGCAGAAACATCAAGAAAATAGCAATAAGCACAAAGACAAATAAAAACCTAATAAGAGAACAATAAACAACTTAGTATTTACTAGCCTTTTTTGATCAAGAGTCTCCTCTCTCACATTCAAGACAACCAAAGAATACAGATTGCAGAAAACAAAAATTTAATAAATTGAGTGGAAAAAGGAAAAAAAAATTGTGGAATCGGGTGGTGCCAAAGTAAAATGATACAAAGAAAAGAAGGGATCGTTGGTGATTATATATATATATATATAAACCCCATACATTTGCACACACCAATCATGTTTGAAAAGTGGAACTTGAAACATAATTTCTATTAGGGTGATTTTGTACCTATCCGATATTTCCTTTCTGTTTTATCCACCTAAAATTCATGGTAATTTTGAACCAAGTTTTGTAAAGTTACTCTTTTGAAAATTTGGAAGTATTTCCCCAATTAAAATTAATTTATAAATGTATATTTATTTTTTAATAAAGATTTATAATCACAACATACTTCCATATTAATTTTCTTTCCTAATTTTCTTTCGGGATTATTGGAACTCAATCTTCTTATGTAAGTAGTTTCCATTACAATTCTTTTTTCTTTTTTTTTTGGTAAAATGTGAAAAGTTTATAGATCAACAAAAGATTACAATCAATCCAAATAAAATCGAATAAAAGACTTGAAAAACAAAACAGAAATAACAAAAACCAAAATTTTCTTCTGCTACTTGGCTACACCAAATCATTAAGACTCCATTTTTTGCATAACTTCCGGTTCTCATAATTCCTTTTAGCTTTCCAATTCCAAGTGGCTACGTGGATCAATTCTTCAATTTTACCCAAAAGTAGACCACAATTTCTAGCTTGTTGCTGAAATATTCTTGCATTCCTATGAGCCCAAATCATTGTATCCATTACAACTCTTAAAGCTTCTTAATTACTTTCAAGAAGAATCTATTCTATCGTATATTTATTTCGAGTTTATTCTAAATGAACTACTCCCCTAGTGTATAATTCAATGAATTAATGAGTTTAATTATACAAATTATATTTAGAGATGAGTATTTTTATGCCACCATAAATGCTAGTCTTGACTTCATAAACTAAATCGCCAGGTTCACAAATCTAAGATCTTCATATGTAGGACCTATGAGAATGGGGTTGTGTCGGTGTGTGGAATATTCATGATTGTGTTGTGTTAGGATAGACTGTTTCATGTTGGTGAGGGTCAGGTGTGATTTTGTTGTTGCTGTTTGAAGTGTTCTTGATTTGTGGTTGTAGTTTAGTTTGATTTAATGTTATTTGATTTTGAGTTTATATTTCTAGTGATTTTAATATATATTTTTTTATTTTCTAAGAAAAAAAATAGATTATTGTATCCATGACAAAAAGAGGCCGAATTATTGTTCATCAACGATAATAGTCACAGCGCTGCACAAAGTTTACATTGATGAAGGAGTAAAGGTTGTATTTGTGATTATAATTAAATTATTAAGGTAGATATATTAATTGGTTTGAAGGATATTCTAAAAATAATTAATAAAAATTGTAATTTTTGTAAAATTAAATTACTATTTTTTATTTTTGTAAGTTTATCACTTATTTTTGTAAAATTATATTTGATATTTCAGAGGGAGGGGGAACAGGATGGAGTGGAGCTGAATTTGGTTTTCCTAATATTGTTTAACTTTGCAGTCGAAAGAACACTAAACAAAATATTAATGCAAAGAAGACCAAATACAAATAAACGGTATACAAAACAATAAAAACCTCCTTAGCGTAACAGACAGACTATTATAAATAAATCAATCTTTGCAACATTGTATCCCTCCAGAAAAATAAGTAATAAGCCCATGAAGGGTCAAAAAAACAAACAAAAAAGAAACACCTAGTAACATAAACACAAGGAAAACAAGAGTCATTCATCGTCAATGGAAAGCTCACTTCTTCGATTTCTTCGGTGCTCCACTGCACACACAACACAACAAATATTTATCAAATTATAGTTACCCAACTTACAAAAACATCTCATCCCAAATTTTGCTTCATAACTTTCATTTATGAGACATCCCAGAAGATCTTCTATGCGACTCCTAAATTTGGATATACTCAATAGGCCAAACGCCGTGGCAGTAATTAGATGAGTTTTGTTATTGACTGTAGTACATATTTGGGGAAAAAGAAAACTGAAATATTTTCCCCTAATGTTTCAATTTTACCAATTAAAAGTACATTAAGTAAAGCAATTTGAATTGTAACTCTTAACGACATCCAAAATACCAGACAGAGTCAGGGTTCAAATTGCTTCACTTAATGTAGAGTCAAGGTTCAAATTGCTTCACTTAATGTACTTCAGGGGTTGAGAAAATTGAAACATCAGGAGAAACATTGCAAGTAACTTTAGGTTGTCCTTTTTTTCCTATTTTTATTTATCTTTATCACCACCTTCTTCAACCCACCTCCGTCCATCTTCTCGTCTAACATTGAAAAATCTTATTTTAATCTTAATATTTTCTAAAAATACATAATCAATGGTAAAAATTTACACATTCTTCTATATTAATCAATTGGAAATTAAAACACTCCAAAGAAGATCGAGAACCATTCACCCAAGAACAAGAAAAGCCCTAGAAACCGTACCCACCATATCGAATATAGCCACTAAAGGATCAAAGTTGAATTCAAGGCCGCGTGTTTCAAATGCAGAGAAAACTATTGTTGAAAGAATGGAGTGGTCTGATCGGAGTGGATTGAAAGAGGTAGTATAGACATACATGCTATTTTTTACTATTGATTATATATTTTTAAAAAATATTAAAACTAAAATAAGGTTTTCAATGTTAGACGAGAAGATATAATAATATGGTAGTATATACATATACATATATATATGTTGTACGTATATATCTGTGAATTTATATATAAAGATATCATGATCAATGATCAATGATAACAAATGGTTATTATGTTGGTATGATTCTGAATGAAAACTAATAGAACGTTTGTGTTTGGGATTGGGGGAGAGAGAAGGTGAGCGGAGGTGAGTTGAAGAAAATGGCGATAAAGATTAATAAAAATGGGGTTAAGTGTTAACATAATATAAATTAAAGGGGTTTAGTGTCAATTTTAAAAGTTTAGGGGGTTAAATGTAAAAAAATTGAATGGAATTATTAACAGTGTTAGTGCCAAGGTTCAAATTGCTTCACTTTACTTCGGGGGTTAAATTGAGAAAATTGAAACATCAGAGGAAACATTGCACATAAGGTCATACTTCAGGTGGTTGTTTTTTTTCCCCTTTTTCGCTTTATATTTCTTCTGGTGTTTTTCTTAAATTGTGTGGTAGTCAAAACATGATTCTTAATTCGGGATAGAGGGAATATTAACAATGATTAACACAAAAAACTCACTGTGCCGATTGGGCAGGAGCTGTTGCTGCTGCTGGTTGTGGTGCCCTCTCTACTGGTCCCTGGATACGTTCAAAAACAGAAACAGTCCAATATATTTCAAGGTTAATCCTCTTTCTTTTACCAGTGGATGGCAATACTAATAAAATGCCGAAGAGTAAACATTAGATGTACTTAATAATTTTATAATGAAAACTAAAATCTGCAACTTTACCTGGGCCAAACGTTCCTCTCTCCTGGCAAACTTTCTTTCCCTGCTTGCCTTGTTCTTTGCTCGCTTAGCCTCAAACTGGTCAGACAAAGTCTTCTCCCTAGCCTTCTCAGCCTTGGATTTGTGAATGCTCTCCATCAGCACACGCTTATTCTTAAAGACATTACCTTTCACCTTCATGTACATGTCATGGTACATGTGTTTGTCGATCTTCTTTGATTCCCTGTATTTGCGGAGCAAGCGCCTAAGGACCCTCATCCTCCTCATCCACAGGATTTTTGTGGGCAACCTTGCTTCCCTAGTACCTTTCCTTTTACCTGTAGTCAATCAAGAAAACATTTATTAAAAGTATAACCCTAGTTTTTCTCTTCCACCCAAAAGCAACAGAAAAAAGATGTGTGATAACATCAAACAAGATAAACATATTTATTGTCAAGATACCAATTTTACCAAGGCAGTTGCCAAGTTATCAGTTCACTGTATTTCAAAAGATTGCATAATTACACAGCTATATCACCCATCGGAATCACCAACTTGTATTGGAAAAGTAAACTTTATCCAAAAGGCGACGAGATTTGAAGCCATTTTGAACCCCGCCCCCCAAAATCCCCTTTCCCCTCTCAACCCAAACAAGTACAACCATTATGCCACAAGGCTATCAGCAACTTAACAAAAAATTAAGCATAATACCATATCCAGAATGACGGCCCTTTCTCTTGGCTTCCTTCATTCGACGAGCCCTAGAACGGGAGTGAATCTTAGTTGGTTTCCTGATAATAAAGCCATCCTTGACCAGCTTTCTGATGTTCTGGCCTGCAATCAACAAACAATAAAAAACATGAAATTAAAAAAATAAAATGATACTTAAGAAAATTTATATTAGCATATTTTAGCACAGAAGGATACATGTGAAGAATTAGGCAGCATGCATAAATTTTGGGGAAATATTAAAAGAAATTGTAGCAACTATTCTTGTTTGGTCAATTTATTTAACCTACTGAGAAATAGCCAGCATGTTTAAGATAGGCAATGGCTAACTATCATATCTTTGAACTTGAGATAGCTCTTGTAATCTGAAGGAACATAAAATAGCTGCAGGAATAGATTCCTAAAGGGAGTGAAAGAAAACTCTTTCAATGAAATTTTAAATGTTTCAAGAGTAAACCCAATTATTTCTCCATTTTCTCAACAAAGGATCATTTATTTTCCTTTATTCACTTCTCCTTCTTCAATCCACAGCTAGAGGGAGAAAGACCAGAATATATGATATTCAATTGCAACAGTTGAGCATTTGCAGTGCAATTATATTTGCTTAATCTTATTTTATTTTTACTTTCAAAAAAGGTGAACTGCAAATAAATTCGTTATTTTGAGTTTTCATAACTGAGTATCGGCTCCGTGGAAAATGATTGTTTTTAGCTCCGTGAAAAATGATTGTAAAAACAAGTGATTTGTGTGATAATAATTTATCATTTTCCATGTTACTATCAAACTGCGCCATACGGTTTAAATTATCGTAACATCAATCAAAGGTTTACATAACAAATTTCTCAATATGTCCTTGAGGCCAATAAAAGTTCAAACAGACCAATCCAGGATCATTAATACTTGGACAAATTGAAAGAGAAACAAACTTGAAACTTTCAGAGATAATAGTAATCAAATCAACAAGCAGAATATAATTTAAGAAATGTAAAAGAACAGAAGTGATATAAATATAAATGAATTATATAAAAACATACGAGAGTTGGCCATGGAGATTTCACTGCCTTCATTGGATCAAGCCAAACCTTTCCCCTTCCGCACTTGAGAACACTAGCGGCAAGCCGCTTCTGTAGCTTCAGCGACACCATCTCCCTATCTCTCTGTTTCTCTCAGCCGCCAATGAAGCAGAGGCCAAAGGAGATGATGAATAATTATATATCACCCTCCCCCCTATAATTGCCTTGACCTAGGGCTTTGAAGGGATTTGTTTCTTTTGTTTGGGCCTTCTTCTTGTCAAACAAGATGGGCCTCATTATTAGTAAAGATTTTCAAGACGTGTTGCAACATCTTTCTTAATAAGATATATATAAATAATTTATTAAGTAGTGTCTTTTGATCTTTTATGTACGTAAGTTGGTCTCGATCTTCTCGAGTTTAAAGAAAAAAAAATGATATATTCCTTACATCTCAATTTAATTATTACATTTTAAAAAAAAAAAATTAAAAAGACATAATAATTATTTTAAGAGAAAATATTTATTTTCAAAAAATATCATTTACTTTTCTTCTCATAAAAAAAGGTGGTGGGACTCAAAATAAAAAATGTGTGAGGAGTTTAAAGGGTAATATTAAAAATAAAAAAATGTAAAAGTGAACAACTATTTTGGGACATAAATAAACGGAATAGTGGACAATTAAATTGGGACGGAGGGAGTAGTAAAATTCTCACTCTTTAAACTTGTGGACCGATAAAATTCTATTTTCAAAAGTTGATTAGTGACATGGAGATCTAAATGACCTCTTAAAGCATTTAAAATTTAATTAAATTCTTCAAATTGAATTTTTCAATGGGATTTATAAAGTCTCCTTGAGCCGCTCTTACCACTTTCTACTCTTTTACCTTAAAATTTAATATGTCTCTTCAAATACTTTTTCCATAAAGATTTAACTCTCCGTACAATCCGTGTGTAACATAAACTCGTGATACTTTCAACGTGCAAAATATTTATAATACTCATATAAGACGTTTAAGCTTGAATCCATTGATTTATACCCATTACTTAAAAGGAAGAGGATGGAAAAACTTATCGTTAAGTAATTAAATCTTATATTAAGATTCTACCCTCACTTATGCCATCACATTTCATAATTTGGCAAAGAATCTATACTATCTTATAAAGTCAAAATCAAATTCAAGAGTCTTAAAACAATTTCAAACATGTGCTTTCATATTTTACTCATGTTATTTTATTTATCTATAAAAAATCATATTACAATGAGAATCAAAACCTCAAACAAAATAAGTTCACATAACTACCAAGCTATATATATCCACAATATTATAATTTTTAGTATATATATCTTGTATTTAGTTGTAATTATCTCTAGGATATTTTCCTTAATTATCTCCTATAACCCTAACCCTAATGTACCCATATAAATATAGGACCTCATCTTGTATCATAATTCAATTCAATACAATCTTCTATCTTTTTTAATGTCCTTATTTTCTTGGTCTTGATCTTGGTTCTCTAGGTTCCTGGCTCATTCTTGGTCCCTTCTCTGCTAAACCACATTTATTAAAAACTTCATCTATCCACATAAAACCATTTGCAAACCAACTGACGTACACTATTATCAAATCATCTCACCACCATTATCTATCATACCTAACCAAGACCACCCACTCTCCTATTATTATCCCACTATTTCCCACTACAAAACCCACAACTAAAGCCATAATTAGTTTACAACAAACCCTCGAACTACATAATCACCACTACCCAGATAACCACTATCCCGAACTAGATCAAACTAATGTAATTGAATCGCCTTCTCTAGACAATTCTAACTCCATAAAAATCAACCTTAACCACCTTTCCACGTGCCGATTGTGTCTCTAACCATTCGTCACCATTATTTACGCACAGGTTCATACGTGTAACTTATTTGCCACACGCGTTCACGCACTCATCCGACTTCACGCACCTACACAGACTTCCAGTTCTACTTGTCTAACGCTTCTACTCCCGTATTCATCATTTTCTACTAAGCACATTCACACTCCAATTCACTTGCCCTATAATTTGTAGATTCGGTTCTATTAGATTGGTTTGTTATCACATTTTTTAAACCAATTCATAAATATTTTGACCAGTTCTTATCAATATAAGATTAGTTATGTGAGGATAGCTATTGTAATTTTAAGGTTAAAAAGAGAAATTATGGGAAAAAGAAGTATAATTCTAGAAGAGGAAGAAGAAGATGGAAGAGATAATAAGATTTAAGAGAAGATATCATTCATTTCATTCATACTTTCTTACAAAAGCGACTCTGGCCTAAAATAACGGAGATTCTAACAAACTATATAGCTTAACCAATTAGAAATAAGAAAAATAAAAATAAGAAAATAAAATAAATAAAATTAAAAAGAATTACATAAAAACAGCAATTAGACGAAACAACATTGTTTGGATTAGTGAACTTGACACTACAGTGGACTTGACATTACCCTTCTCTTCAATTAATCCTTGTCCTCAAGGATTAAAATTAGGAAATTGCTGTAGCATTTGGTCATAATCCTCCCAGGTCGCCTCATCTTGGCTCATGTTCATCCACTGAATTTTGACTTAAGGGACTAGTCTGTTTCCTTTTTTAACCAAACGTCGATCCAAGATTACAACGGGTTCCACCAAGAACTGGCCATGAGAGTTAAAAAGGGGAAGTGTAGGAGAAAGCATAACTTGGTTCCCCAGTTTCTTCTTCAATATTGACACGTGGAACACTGGGTGTATAGCGGAAGTAGCTGATTAGTTTGGGGGTGGTAAGCACTAGAGTGAGTCAAGGTGGTTCCCAGTAGCTTGAATAAGTGTGACCAGAACTGGCTAACAAAAATAATATCCCTGTCACTGATAATGGTTGTTGGTAGGCCATGTAGTCGATGAATGTGATGAAAGAACACAGTGGCAATATCTTTGGCAATGTAAGGATGAAGCAAGGGAATAAAATGCCCATACTTAGAGAATTTGTCCACTACCACTATAATAGAATTCTTGTGATCCAAATTTGGCAATACTTCAATGAAGTCCATAGCAATGTCACTCTGTGGCCTATTGGGAATGGGGTTTGGCTGCAATAACCCTGGGTATGGAACATGTTCCCCCTTATTTCTTTGACAAATCAAGCACTCCCTAATTGCTTTAGTCACCTCTGATTGGATGTTAGGCCAATAAAAAAATTGTGAAATCCTTTTGAGTGTAGCCCTTATTCCAGAGTGTCCACCAGTTCCAAAGCTGTGCAGCTCTTCAATAATTCTCTACCTCAAGTTGCCATTGCCACCCTACATACAGTTTTCCATTGGTACCTCAAAGTATCATTCTTATATGTGTAACCCGCCAATGCTTCAGTTCCATCAATGATTTTGATGAGTAGCACTTGTACCACTTCATCATTTTTTCAACTCTTTTGAATTTCCTCTAACCAAGAAGATTGCAAAACTGAAAGTGCATTGAATTCTACCCCATGAATATCGGATTCTCTTCTTGATAAGGCATCTGCTACCTTATTGTCACACCCATTTTTGTATATAATTGAATAATCAAAGCCCATGAGTTTAATAAGCCACATTTGTTGTAGCATTAACGTGACCCGCTGCTTTAACAGGTATTTTAAACTCTGATGGTCTGTCTTAATAAGGAAAGTGATTGCCAAGAAAATATGTTCGCCACTTGTGTACTGCAAAAATAAGAGCCCACAACCTCTTTTCATAGGTTGATAACCCTTTCTTTCTTGGTGGAAGTGACTTGTTCAAATAGGATATTGGCCTACCTTGTTGCATAAGAACTGCTCCAATTCCCTCTTATGATGCATCAGTTTCAACTACAAATGGTTTAGAAAAATCTGGTAGAGCTAGTATAGGGGTAGATACTATAGCAGATTTCAGATGCTTAAAGGCCTTTGCAACTTTGGGGCTCCAATGAAACTGGTTCTTTTTAATAGTTGGGTGAGAGGTTTGGCAATAGTACCATAACCTTTAACAAACTTTTTGTAGCAACCTATCAACCCCAAAAAACCCCACAATGCTTTTACATTTTTGGGTTGTAGCCAAGCTAACATAGCTGCCACCTTACTCTCATTAGCTGCCACACCTTTAGCATAAATAATGTGACCCAAATACTCTAGTTGAGGTTGGGCAAAGCTGCATTTTGATAGTTTGACAAATAGTTGGTTCCGTTTCAGAATTTCAAAGGCCACTTGTAAGTGCTTAGCATGCTCCAACAAGCTTTTGCTATACACAAGTATATCATCAAAAAACACCAGAATAAATTTACTTAAGTAGGGATTAAACACTTGGTTCATCAATTCTTGGAATGTAGCTGGGGCATTGGTCAAACCGAAGGGCATGACAAGGAACTCATAATGCCCTTCGTGCGCTAAAAAGGCCTGTAACGACCCGCCTAATTAAACAGGTGTTAACGGATACTGTATCTAATTAACAGCAGATAGACAAATAGATATAACTGATAAATTAAACAAGGTAGAGAAATCTAATAAAAATTCGACATGAAGTATTCGTAAATACTAAAAAATTCATCATGTATAATAAACAACGCGAAAATATACAAAACTTCTTAAATCCATTACAATCCAAATTCGATAAATATAACTTGTACATCCATAGATGGTACAACTACTCAAACTTAACAAATCCATTACAATCCAAATTTGATAAATACAACTTGTACATCCATAGATGGTACAACTACTCAAACTTAATTAGAAGTTACAACTAGTACAAATTAGGGTAATACAACAACTAATTTCATAGGGGCAGCAGAGAAGACTCTAAGATGAACTTGGACCTGCTCGACGACCTCTACTCAAGACACGATGTGTACCTGAAAGGAAAATGAGGGAATGAACCACAAATGGCCCAGTGGGAACTATAGGGAAAAGGGAAAATGCAATGCATGATCGTACTACAATATAAAATAGTTCACAATTCAATTATTAACAAAATTCTCGATTTATACAAATTTATAAGAAAACCATACATAAAGCATCAATATAATTTTATTAATTATCAATACATATCTTACACGATAACTGTATAAACATCCATCCACCAGCTCCTCCTCCTCGACCTAATACTGGTACTAGACAGAATATACTACTCACAAATGCACCCCATCTTACCATGGGTCTATGCGCTGGTAACTAGATTTATAACACCCCATCTTTACCATGGGTCTGTGCAATAACATAACTCAAGCATTTATATACCGGTGCTTATCCGGTTTCAACAATCTCAATATTTTCATAACAATTTATATACTTAACCCATAGTATTTATCAAAGGTTGTCTCACATAATTAATGGGAATAATTAATTTGCTTTAGAGCAATATAAATTCATGTATTCATTATAATTCTAAAAAAATTAGGTTTCTATAAGTGCATACCATGTTTTACACGTCAATTTGCGGTAATAATATTAATTTCAACGGTTTTGTAATCCAAAATTGAGCAAACACTAGATTTATTATAATCGTCATCAAGAAATCAATACATGTCTAATAACAAGTCAAATATGATTTAAGAGTGATTTATATTCTGAAAATTTAGGAATGTAAGTAGAAATCTCAAGTATTAGATATGTATATGACGTTTCTAGCCATTTCAGTACCAAATTCTCAATTAAACAATTAAATGTAGACATTCAATACAATCAGCCTCCACTCTCATCAAATACAACCAATATACCATTAATAACAAAGCTCAAAATATTTAATCCATGGCTATACAACATGCATGCAAGAGAAACTATGAATTTGGTACCGAAAATCTAGTATTTCAACTCCATTAATTATAATTGTTCAAAAATCAAAGAAAAGAGGGAAGTTCCCACCTTAATCACTTCTGGACAGAAATGGAGAGTCCCAAAGCAGCCAGCTATAGCCACTAATCGAGAAAACTGAGCTAGGAAATGGACTCGCCACACCAAAAACTTGAGAAATCCACAATTTCGGAGTAAAACCCATTGATTTGAGCTAGATATCTCCTATTTCTCACCCTTTCTCTCTCTAGAAGTGTATACATATTTCCTATGGTTTTAATGGTGTTTTATGGACTGAAAAAGATGGCCAAAGATGGTCAAAACCAATTAAAAACGAGCTGACTTTGTCAAACTCGGATTGACCAAAGGTGTTATGGTGCACTGTTCGTATTTTGGCCATAACTCTTTGCTCGGAACTCCAATTGGGATGATCTTTATATCAACGGAAAGATAATTAAAATTTCTACAATTTCTCAGGAAGAAGTTTCTCCAAATTCATGATAGATTAATACCAAAATTTGGTCAAAGACAGTGCTCTGCCGAAATTCAGCATAATCTGATTTTTGCTAATGGGCTTAATTCGTACTCTGTTTTGACCATCGAGGATCATGAACTAGCTTTAGGTAAAAACACAAAAGTTATAGATTAATACAAGATGAAACTACAGGAGTTTACGGAGTTGAATTTGGATAATTAATGAAGAAGTTATGAGTCTCCAAAGTCGACTAAAATCCAACCGAATAGTAGAAATTTTGTGTTCGAAAAATGCCTCCGAAGTGCTCGTTTCATTTCCAATAGTGTCGAAACTTTTCAGAATATTCCTAATAGATATTTATGACATATTGGAAAAAACAGAACTAAATTCGGAGGTCCAAAAGTTCGTGAACCAAAAACGAGATTTGTAGGAATTTGTTAAGGATAGAATTCAATTATACTAAATACTCAAAAATGCCCAAATGAAGTTCGAATTTAATTAAACTTTATTGGAAGGTTTAATAACTATAATGTGACGTGTCAAAAAAGACTAAACTCAATTTGGACCTTCCTAGGTCGATGAACCGAATATAAGAAAAGTAGAAAAAATCGAATATTCAAGAATACGCAAAAATTTTCTAAGACCGCACCAAATTGCTCAAACTAATGCCAAATAAAATCAAAATTTTCATATTTTTATCCATAACACCAAAGTGATATGTGGGAACATTCGGACTTGTCTAATTCCACGAATGAATTGGACAAATAGCTAACTAAATTAACGAAAATACACCTATCGAAACACGGAGTGTTACAACCTTCCCCCTTAAGAAATTTCGTCCTCGAAATTTGAGCCTGCACAAATTAACAACAATAAAGCCAAAGACGTAAGTCGAACCTGTAATCCAAGCTTTTAAAGGAAACTATTTTAAGGTTGAATTCAAAAATTACAAAATGGAATAATGTGGACTCCAAAACCCACTATGTAGTTATCAAGCTCTAAACAAAGAAGCCACATACGCAAACATATCATATACTGACACTAATGAAGATCGACTATTACTTCTCGTTACAAGAATAAAGACACACGTATGAATAAAATGTTTACTATACAAGACAAGGGTTTGGTGTAATCTTATCGAACAAAACTAGAAAGACTTGGTACGTAACCACCAATAACTTTAGTTAAGATTATTTCCCATATCATCAATGACTAAGCTGTAATTTCTCCTAAGGATATATATTTATAAATAGCTTAGAGCTTAACAACCATGGTAGATATGGAGAATCACACTGAAAATAAGTAAGACTTTTAGATAAGGCAAAACCGAAACAATGATGAAATAATTCGGAGTAATTGAGAATCAAGTAGCCTTTTGTAACCTAATAACATTGCTGCTAATGAACCCCAACTATCACTTGTAACTTCCAATTCAAACGCAGGCTAATTCATAATAATTTTACTAGACTCTCTTCCATTAACCATGTATGTGTAGCCGGATAGTTTTAGTGCAAACTACCCATTTTTCGAACAATCCAATTTCCACTTCCCCTTCCATTATGATGTACTTTGCAACGTATTAAACTTTGTACCAAATTAAATATAAACATTTCTTCTTAGCCAAAGACATTCTGGAATTCCTTCAGTAACATAAAAGTCCCAATACTATGGTCTTCAGTTGCTGCTTGACTTGGACCATTCCTCATATAATCCCCCGAAGGTTTTACTCTGATTTTAGAGCTTTAGTTTCCACCAAGAGGTTATTCTTCACTGGTTTATTCTGTGAATCTGCTTATGCACCATCCGTTTGCTGTGCACTCTGATTAAGTCACATTCTTATCCTTATTAACTATTATTGTTCGGCCAACCATGTTAACTCGATTTTTGGATCATTTCAAAATCTTTCTTTGCGTATCTGTCATTAAATAATTCCTGCTTTCCTAGGGCTTCTGAAGCTAAAATTTACATTTGACCTCATTAGTACATATGCCATACTATCATTTTTCGCAGATTTCAGAATGGTCAACATGTTAATTTACTGAAATAAGAGATTAATATATGGAACTTCTTTCCAGCATTGTCTCTAGACGTAGACAACCTTTGAATTTGAATGAATCTCCAGCAATCTCGAATAATCCTCAAAGCGCTATCTCCATTTATTATCCCTCTTTTATTACGATCCAATTGCTCCGCTAAGTTCTAATTATAGCGCCCTTACACGTCTTCGAGCAATTTAGTAAAATAAATACTAGTATTCTAGATAATCTAGATTTCATCATTATTTGAACCTATCAAAGTTCTTGTGTGCTTTAAATTGACCATTGAGATCCTAACACATTTTCGTAAAAATGCCATCTTGGCACGGAACTTTGTAAGTTGACCCCAAATATTTGGTAATGTGCATTATTAGCTCTAATAAATGTCTCATTTAGCCCCATCGACTTCAAAGTCATTCACAAAGAACGACCAACCAATTAAATCGAGAAATGACCTATACTATAAGCTCAAGGAAATTGACCGCCCAACTGATCGCTGGAGGCCCCAAGTAACGGACCACAAAAGGTAATGATACAAGAAGAAGTTATGGCACTAGTCACCCCTCACAATAGTACTATAATGTCTAACAAAATATTTTTGATAACCAGACAAAGAAACGAGAGTGGACGCGAGTTAAGCGAAGACCTAATCTCGAGTTCAAGTAAGTATACCAGTATGACCTTCCCGAATGAATGGTTTATAAAGGCAGAGGCCATCCAGAACTTCTGCTGGAAAGAGGTACAATTATTTGTTCCATTACTAGAACTCGACATATACTCACTTAACTAGCCACAACAAACACGACTGGAGTGTTCAAACCGAAGAAGTGACCATTAAAAGGGTAGACCTTACACAATAGACAATGACTACGTGATTACACCCAATTTATGATGAATAAATACTCCTTATAGCAGGCAAATGTCCATAAAAAAATTACACCACTGAATAGAATGGACATATAATGATATGGTGATATATATTATTCCTAAAACTTATAAAAGATGGTCACAAAGTGTTTTCTAAAATTTTTAGGCCACCCAAAAGCTTGACCAGTAAAAGAATTTTTCTAAAAGGCAAAAATTAGCCAATATCCAACACAAAAATCAATAGGAAGTTAGGTCTTCTAAAGGCTTGAGACATTATAAAAGAGGTAACCCCAAAGAGCAAAAATCAAATTTTTAGGAAGAGTCTCTGCAACAAACATTAGGAAATTTATGCGCTTAAAGAATCGGGCGAACTTAACGAATAAAACAAATGAATTTTGACTCAAAATAATGGAATTTAAACCAAATCCCAATCCACACTTAAAGCATTATACCCAAATCTCTAAACTTTCCTTTTAAAACACATTACTGCTTTAAAAGATACCTTGGGAAATACCCTTGTTTGGACTACAAGTTTTTGAAATGAACTTCCCGATAGACAATAAGATATACTTTTAAATACATAAGGTTGAGAAAAGCCTTGAAAGAATAACACGTTGTAGTCTTGCGTCCAAACATCAGCTTCCGGTATTAATGTTGAAGGCAACCACTAAAGTATTACATATTATCATCCCGCTGTAGTTTCAAAAACGCTTTGTGAATATCATAAGGTTTCAAAACATTTGGTATAGTTTAAAAATTCTATATAACACATGTTTGTTGAAGACTATGGAACCATCTTAGTATTACATGCGTAACTTGACATATCCTTAAATAATTCAACTTGTATTTCCCATCAAGATTCTATAGTTTTCTGGGCAAATATTCCTTTAGTTTTGCATGTAATACTGGCCAACAAGTAACACCGGAAGAACTTTTAAAACATTAGAATAAAATTACTATTTATTTTTCAAGCTTTCACTCACACACGTATGAGGTTAGACGAGAGTTAAAACCAAAGCCAAGCGTATATATGACAAACCTATATGGAGAAAAATGAAGACTGGTCCAGCTCTGAAGTATGGCGGAAAAAAAAACCTGGTGGACCAAATTTGATGTTTTTCAGAAAACATACTAAAAATGCTCGTTTAGAGTTTATATGCTAAGAAATACTCCAAGATGAATTTAATGACTTATCACGACTTTTCGGAAAAGAGGGAATTTAATTCAGAGGTCTCAAAGTAATAGAGCTAAATTCGGTCATTCTAAATATGTGTTTTTACTAAAATTCACGAGATTAACATACAACCCTAAGGTGAGTCGCGAAAGAAAATGAAATTCGCATTAATGGTATTTAAGTCATCGAGTACAAAGTAGGAAATTCGATGCAAGAATTCATGGCAAGGATGCCAGAAAGATCACTGTAGGTTTCAGCTAATTATATTTCTCCACCAAATAGTGAGGTCCCAAGGATCCCAATACCACGACTATCCAAGATCTTAAAAACAAAACTAATGAATCAAACATAAGATTTAGAATTAAACTCAAATAATATTCCGAGTGATCACACAAAAGCCTTAAAATAAGAAAAGTCAATCCACAATCTTTATACATACTGAAATTTAAAATTTAGCTCTAAATACAATGAGTATCTCAAAAATATGGTTGAGGCAAAACTTAAATACCAGAGGATAGTGTGGGTCATTGAGTTCAACTCTAGTTAGCTACAGTAGACAATTGCTTTATAAGATAGTCATCCGTTGGCCAGCGGTTGACTATAATATAACTCAATTGTCACATGTGCTTACGAAACATAAAAACTCAACTTCACCCACCTTAACGCAGAACGGAAACGCACGATCTTAATCTACCCAATATCCCACGGTGAAGGGAATTTGAACCTATCCTCTGATACCAACTGTAACAACTCGCCAAATTAAGCAGGTGTTAACGGATGCTGTATCTAATTAACAGTAGATAGACAAATAGACATAACTGATAAATTAAACAAGGTAGAGAAATCTAATAAAAATTCGGCATGAAGTATTCGTAAATACTAAGAAATCCACCATGTATAATAAACAACGCGAAAATATACAATACTTCTCAAATCCATTACAATCCAAATTCGATAAATACAACTTGTACATCCATAGATGGTACAACTACTCAAACTTAATTAGAAGTTACAACTACTATAAATTAGGGTAATATAACAACTAATTCCATAGGGGCATCAGAGAAGACTCTAAGATGAACTTGAACTTGCTCGCCGACCTCTACCCAAGACACGACGTGTACCTGAAAGAAAAATGAGGGAATGAGCCACAAATGGCCCAGTGGGAACTATAGGAAAAAGGGAAAATGCAATGCATGATCGTACTACAATATAAAATAGTTCACAATTCAATTATTAATAAAATTCTCGATTTATACAAATTTATAAGAAAACCATACATAAAGCATCAATATAATTTTATTAATTATCAATACATATCTCACACGATAACTGTATAAACATCCATCCACCAGCTCCACCTCATCGACCTAATACCGGTACTAGACGGAATATATTACTCACAAACGCACATCATCTTACCATGGGTCTGTGCACTAGTAACCATATTTATAGCACCCCATATTTACCATGGGTCTGTGCAATAACATAACTCAAGCATTTATATACTGGTGCTTATCTGGTTCCAACAATCTCAATATTTTCATAACAATTTATATACTTAACCCATAATGTTTATCAAAGGCTGTCTCACATAATTAATGGGAATAATTAATCTGCTTTAGAGCAATATAAATTCATGTATTCATTATAATTCTAAAAAAATCAAGTTTCTATAAGTGTATACCATGCTTTAAACATCAATTTGCGGTAATAATATTAATTTCAACGGTTTTGTAATCCAAAATTGAGCAAACACTAGATTTATTATAATCGTCATCAAGAAATCAATACATGTCTAATAACAAATCAAATATGATTTAAGAGTGATTTATATTCTGAAAATTTAGGAATGTAAGTAGAAATCTCAAGTATTAGATATGTATATGACGTTTCTAGCCATTTCAGTACCAAATTCTCAATTAAACAATTAAATGTAGACATGCAATACAATCAGCCTCCATTCTCATCAAATACAACCAATATACCATTAATAACAAAGCTCAAAATATTTAATCCATGGCTATACAACATGCATGCAAGAGAAACTATGAATTTGGTACCGAAAATCTAGTATTTCAACTCAATTAATTATAATTGTTCAAAAATCAAAGAAAAGAGGGAAGTTCCCACCTTAATCACTTCTGGACAGAAATGGAGAGTCCCAAAGCAGCCAGCTATAGCCACTAATCGAGAAAACTGAGCTAGGAAATGGACTCGCCACACCAAAAACTTGAGAAATCCACAATTTCGGAGTAAAACCCATTGATTTGAGCTAGATATCTCCTATTTCTCACAATTTCTCTCTCTAGAAGTGTATACATATTTCCTATGGTTTTAATGGTGTTTTATGGACTGAAAAAGATGGCCAAAGATGGTCAAAACCAATTAAAAACGAGCTGACTTTGTCAAACTCGGATTGACCAAAGGTGTTATGGTGCATTGTTCGTATTTTGGTCATAACTCTTTGCTCGGAACTCTGATTGGGATGATCTTTACATCAACGGAAAGCTAATTAAAAGTTTTTCAATTTCACAAGAGGAAGTTTCTCCAAATTCATGATATATTAATACTAGAATTTGGTCAAAAACAGTGCTCTGTCGAAATTCAGCATAATTTGATTTTTGCTAATGGGCTTACTTTGCACTTTGTTTTGACCATCGAGGAGCGTGAACTAGCTTTAGGTAAAAACACAAAAGTTGTAGATTAATATAAGATGAAACTACAGGAGTTTACGGAGTAGAATTTGGATAATTAATGAAGAAGTTATGAGTCTCCAAAGTCGACTAAAATCCAACCGAATAGTAGAAATTTCGTGTTCGAAAAATGCCTCCGAAGTGCTCGTTTCATTTTTGATAGTGCCGAAACTTTCCAGAATATTCCTAATAGATATTTATGACATGTTGGAAAAAACGAAACTAAATTCAAAGGTCCAAAAGTTTGTGAACCACAAACGAGATTTGTAGGAATTTGTTAAGTATAGAATTCAATTCTACTAAATACTCAAAAATGCCTTAATGAAGTCCGAATTTAATGAAACTTTATTGAAAGGTTTAATAACTATAATGTAACGTGTCAAAAAAGGCAAAACTCAGTTTGGACCTTCCTAGGTCGATGAACCGAATATAAGAAAAGTAAGAAAAATCGAATATTAAAAAATACGCAAAAAATTTCCAAGAACGCACCAAATTGCTCAAACTAGTTCCAAATAAAATCAAATTTTCCATATTTTTATCCATAACACCAAAGTGACATGTTAGAACATTCGGACTTGTCTAAGTCCACGAATGAATCGAACAAATTGTTAACTAAATTAACGAAAATACACCTATTGAAACACGGAGTGTTACAAGGCCGTTTTCGGTATATCATCCACTTGACTCTGATTTGGTGATAACCTGATCTAAGGTCAAGTTTTGAAAAAATAGTAGCACCATGACGTTCATCAATTAACTCATCAATGACAGGTATTGGGTACCTATTATTTATGGTGAGGGAGTTTAATTCCCGATAGTCCACACATAACCGCCATGTGACATCCTTACTAAAAGGACAGGAGATCCAAAGGGGCTGGTAAAGGGTCTAATGATACCGTTGTCCAGCATTTCCTTCACAATTAGCTCGATTTCATTTTTTGTACATGAGGGTGCTTGTAGGGCCTTATGGTGAATGGTTTAGCTCCACTTTTAAAGGGAATCTGATGATCTTACAATCTAGGTAGTGGCAATCCATTTGGATCTTCAAAGATTGCTGTATAGGTGTTGTAACAACTGAGCAATGCACCCAGGTAGTTTTGTGTCAACTGTTTCTTCCTTTTGCACGTAATTGAGTTGGCATATGAAGTTGCATTGTTTGGTTCACAAATATTGAACAAGGAACTGCCATTGATCACCTGTAGCTCCACCCCTTGTCTACTTCCCCCTTGCAATATCATCTTTTCACCACCTTTATTAATGCCCAATATGAGGTTATTGAGATCTATGGTAGCTGGGCCCACTTCCTTCAACCATTTAGTACCAAAAATCATGTTGTATCCTCCCAAAGGAAGTATCCTCATGATAGTGGAGAATTAATTGCCTTGAATTGACCAATTAAAGGCTGGGCAATGAGCATGGCTATTTGTCTTACTCCCATCAGCAGTAGTAATTGAGAGTTTAGTAGTAGGGATAAGTTTGCAACCAGCTTGCTTGGCAGTTTGAGGATCGAGGAAGTTATGAATACTCCCTGAATTATCCAAAATAATAAGCGGAACCTTCTTGCTTTGCCCTTGTAGAATCAGAGTTTGGTAAGGATTACCACCCGATATGGCATGCATTAAAATTCCCAATTTTGTTCCTGTGTTGAGTGACACCTCCTTTAATTCCCCTTCCATTTCAGTTGAGCTGTTTTCCTGTTTCATCAATTTCTTCCTCACCACTGATCATGGACACTTGAAACTTCTTGCATTTGTGGCCCAATGAGTATGCTTCATCACAGTAGTAACATAAGCCCTTTTCTCTTCTTGCTTACATCTCTGCTGGTGTTATCTTCTTAACTGGTACAATGGCTGTGGTAACTGGTTTGGTGGTGGTCACTGATTGGTATTTGTTGGTGATTAGTGAAGGAGTGGTAATATTTTTTTGAGTGAAGGTGTATGATGGGCTGTTGGTGGGAGGGTTCTTATAAATGAAGGTGGTGTTAGTTACGGCATGTGAGTTTTTTTGTGGTTGTGAGGGCCTTAGCTTTGGCTAGAAGAGAGTTGAATCCCCCTTCCTGTAGCCTAGCCATGGTCATAGCATCATCTAGTGTGGTAAGTTTCAGTATTTGAATGAAGTTCTTGAGTTCTCCTTGTAACCCCCCAATGAATCCAGCAAAAAATTAAGTCTCGGTGAGGTTTGGCTCCTGTTCCAAAACTTGTGCTCTCAGATCTTCAAATTTGGTTTGATACTCTTCCACACTACCCACTTGCCTTAAATTATGTAATTCTGCTATAGCATTTCGATACCCCTGTTCAGCAAACCTTTTGGTGGCTTCCCTTTTAAATTTCTCCCAAGTAATAACACTAAAGTTTTTAAAATTAGTAAAAAACCACTTCCGGGCCTTGCCTTTTAAATACAGGGTCTTAGAGGGCACCTTCTGTTCTACTGGTGTATCATTAATGAAGAAGAAGCAATCGCATTGTTGCAGCCAATCAGTTACATCGTCATCACCATCGAAAGTTGGAAATTTATACCTAGGTTTGATGAAATTGTTCTGATGGTTGTTGGTCACCACAGGCAATTGAGATCCCCCGATTCCCACGACAGTGATGGGTGTAGCTTCCTCTCTACTGGTCATCCCGACGGGAGTAGCTAATAACCCCTTTTTGTTAGGATCCATGGTTTAAAAGGCAACTGAAGATGATTCACCATTAGGGTCGAGCTTGTCCCTTATCCAGCCAAACTGCAAATTAAACGTAGCCTGTAGAGCATTCACGGAGGTTTGCATAGCATCAAACTTACCCTCAAGTTGTGACTGTTTATCTCCCAACTGCTCATTTTTTTTTCCACTTTTTGAAACGAAACCTCCATTGCTGCATGATTAGCTTCCATCTGTTCTTTTACTTGATTCACACCACCACCAGTCATCGAATAATAGGGAAGATGTCATAGTATCATTCCTCTGATACCAATTGTGAGGATAGCTATTGTAATTTTAGGGTTAGAAAGAGAAATTGTGGGAAGAAGTAGAATTCTAGAAGAGGAAGAATAAGAGAGAATAAGATTTAAGAGAGGATTTCATTCATTTCATTCATGCCCTCTTACAAAAGCGACTCCGCCCTTAAATAATGGAGATTCTAACAAACTATCTAGCTTGACCAATTAGAAATAAGAAAAATAAAAATAAGAAAATAAATGAAATGAAATTAAAAAGAATTACATAAAAACAACAATTAGACGAAACGACATCGTTGGATTAGTGAACTTGACACTACAGTGGACCTGACCGGTTCCTAGGGTTTTAAACCCTTTTAATTTTAATCATAACCTCTGTTTTGCCAAAAACAATCTTGAATTTGTTGTTTTACATATTTCTTTTATGAGTAAACTATAAAAGCGGCTTTTAAACTATTAGCTTAGTATCATTTTGGCCCTTAAATTAAAAACACACTTCATTTTAGCCCTTAAATTATTAGTTAGTGCCAATTTAGCCCTTCCGTTAAAATTTTCTATTAAGTTAGACAGAATTGAGGGAATTTTTGCCATTTCAAAAAAATGTTTTTTAAAAAAATACTTTTATTAGATTTTTTTAAAAAAAACACTATATAAAAAAAGATAAAAAAAAAAAAGGAAGAGAGTTCTTCAAAAAGAAAATAGGAGAAAGAAAGAGTTCTACAAGAAAGTGGGTTTGATTTAATTTTGGGGATAAATCATTGCATTGATTTGGGTTTAATCATAATTTAGGTTTAATAATTTAAAAGCTTGATTTCAATTTTGATTTTAGGTTAAATCTTGATTTAAGTTTAATGATATACAAATACAATATAACTCCGAGCTCGGAGCACTATTCGCAAAGGATAACAAGTTATTATTCACATAACGGGCGAACCTCCTTTATATATCTTTGTCTTATATTCCTTTGATTGACTCTCGTAAATGTGTTATTTTATTTGCCACACCATCTCTATCATTACTCAATCATTTGACTGTGTGATTATAAAAGTCTACATTAGATTTTCACGTCCACATAATATGTTATGACAATGTAAGAAATTAGTATTTGCAAAATAAGTTACTTAAAGGTCACTGGTATAGCTTGCTGATATTTTTTGACATTTATAAATTTTACTAAACAACAATTACTACTACTTGGACTCATAATAAATGGAATTAAACCAAATTAGGTTACAGTATTCATTCTTTGGTTTTAATCTGTCATTTTTTTTACTGTCTTCTCATATTCTTCTTTATTGACAATGTACGTTCAACTATTCAAACGTGATAAGAAATAAAAAAAGAACAAAAAGGAAATTTGAACCAAAAAGCATCTATAACATACATATAAATGGTACTTTGGTAACAAATAATCTAATCTTCTAAGACTCAAAAAGAAAAAAAAAAGAATATACAACTCTATCCCCTCATGTATATACAAATTAGAAAATTTACCTTTGTATTCTTGAGTTAAAATAACAATACTAAATCAAGCGAATGAGTTAACCTAGTAATAAAAGTGTCTATCGGAATTCAGAAGATTTCGGGTTTGAGTGTCACTTGTAGTTGTTCTTTGTTATATATAATAAAAGAATGAAACTTAAAACCTTTTTATTTTTTTAAAAAAAACTATATATAATTTTCCCAATTTTACCAAGTGCAACAAATGTTAATATTTCAATACTGACTACGTGATTCGTACTGGATAATTGTATTATGCTTATATAATTGATCTATTTTATTAATCTCATATTTTAGATTTTTTTCCATAATTTTTTTTATAATTTTTGAGACTTTTAAATAGCGAATTGGAGCGTATTGCCGAAATCGATACCAATATTTGAGTTGAAAATTGAGTGATTGAGTTAACCCCCGAAACCGCTACTTTGAACCACGTATTTATCATATTGAAACTAAAACATATTTATCTTTTTTGAAATTGAAATTAATGAATCACTAAAGAAGCATGAAATACGATGTGGATTCTTTCACTTTTTTTTTTGAAAGAAAACTCTTTAAGGACATATATTTGTTGTAATACTTATAGCCTAAACATAGTAAAAACATCGTTTTAGCTTTATACAGTAGCAAGTCTCGCCCAACATAATCCATGACAAATTAAGTATGAGAAATTCTTTGCATTATCATATTTTCTTATTAGTGTAAGGAAATCCTTATGATGGAGATGCATACAAAGTTTCTTTTACATATTTCTCTATAAATTAAACTGTCTATGTTAAAATGACTTTTGCCACGTCACAGCTAGTGGTGACGTGACTTTATACTTCTCGTTTGTCCACGTCAGCTTACCAAACTCTGTCACTACGTTCCCCGGTGGGACTGCCACCTTCTCGGCTGAAATTTGAACCACATATCTCTGCTTTTGTCCTCTCCCACGAAACTTAATCTTTGGTGGATTAACGGTCACGGTCACACCTTTTGGGTTGGTAATATTTACTATGTAGGTGGAAGGACCATCACTAACATGGGTTACCGTTCTCATCACCACCATATTTGACGGTCCTGATACATCGTTAAAGGCAACTGAAATTGCCGGGTAATTTAAATCCCACGGCTTATGTCGCCTTGCATTACACGATACAGACCTCCGAGCAATACTTGTCATGTCTTCACTGCTATAATTAGAAGCACAAAGAAAATTTAGATAATCATTCAGTGTGAGATCATAAACCAAACCTGGATCAACGGCCCTCTCGGGATCCACGTGTCCAGCACCCGTGTCCCATGTTGTTGATATATTATACGACTTCTCATCCAACAGCGGCTTCCCGTCATGGTCCAGCATATACGCCGTCGTCATGAGTGCTGAGCGGATCATCGCAGGCGACCAATCAGGGTGGGACCCTTTGAGTAGGGCTACAAGGCCAGACACGTGTGGACACGACATTGAAGTACCAGAGGCTATGTTAAATTCTGTAATCCTCGTGTCGGAGGATGTTTCTGTAGGTGCCACGCCTTCTGGCCATGCTGCTAGGATGTTGATGATAAAATTAAGAAGGTAAAGAATTATAGCAAGAGAGTTAAGGAAATAGAGAATATGTTATTGTAGTTGTATATCTATGTTTGTTGTCTATTTCTTACAATGAGAGAAAGCTCTTATATATACAAGAGCAAGAGGCTATCAAAACATCATAATTACAAAACAAATGATGAGAACAAACAACATAATTACATTACACATTAATAGAACATGGAGAGGGAATATACAACACATCACTAGAACATGGAGAGGGAATATACAACACATCACTAGAACATGGAGATGGGAACATGGAGAGGGAATATGCCTGCCTTTAACACCCCCCTGCAAGCTCAGGATTACTTGGAAAGCATGCGGAGCTTGGATACCAGAAAACGGAATCGAGCAGTTACATGGGATTTGGTGAAGAGATCAGCTGGTTGCGCATCGGAAGAGATGTGTGGTAGCCGAATGTGTCTTTGGGATAGATGATGACGAGTAAAGTGGCAGTCCACTTCAATATGTTTGGTCCGCTCGTGAAAGACATCGTTTATGGGCGATTTGGATGGCACTTCGATTGTCACAAAACAGAGGTGTGGGATCCGGACTAGAGATTCCCATATCTTGAAGGAGCCAGCGAAGCCAGATGATTTCCGCGGTTGTTTGAGCAAGAGCACGATATTCAGCCTCAGCACTGGATCTAGCAATTACAGTTTGCTTTTTACTTTTCCACGAAATAAGAGAATCGCCCAGAAAGATGCAGAACCCGGTTGTGGATCGCCGATCAGTGATATCACCAGCCCAGTCAGAATCAGAGTATCCTGGAGTGTAAGATTCGAGGCTGACGATAGATGTAAGCCTTGGTAGAGGGTCCCTTTGATGTACCGAATGATGCGAAGGACAGCAGCATAGTGGACAGAGCGCGGTGCAGACATGAATTGACTCACAATGTGGACAGCATAGCTGATATCTGGCCTGGTGATGGTGAGATAGTTGAGACTACCAACAAGCTGTCGATATAATGTAGGATTAGCCAGGGGAGTACCATCGGAAGGAGAAAACTTGACATTCATTTCAAGCGGAGTATCTGCAAGCTTGTTATCTGTCAGGCCAGCCCGGTCAACAATGTCAGAAGCATATTTTACCTGAGAGAGGAAGTATCCGGTGGAGGAATGATCAACTTCAATGCCCAGGAAGTAGCGAAGAGTACCCAGATCTTTCATTTCAAAACATGAAGACAGATATTTTTGGAGTCGAGTTATACCGTCCAAATCATTCCCAGTTATAATCATATCATCGACATATATCAGGGAGAACAATATGCCGCCCATAGATGATGAAAAGATGAACATAGCGGAGTCATGTGTACTCTGTGAAAAACCATGGTTAAGTAGAGCAGTAGAGAACTTTTCAAACCAAGCTCGAGGTGCCTGTTTGAGACCATAGAGAGCACGCCGTAGTTTGCATACTTGACCGGGTGAGTGAGGAAGGCCTGGAGGAGGTTGCATGTAAACTACTTCAGAGAGATCACCATGAAGAAAGGCGTTCTTGACATCCATTTTCAATTATGAATCGTCCATTGTTTTATATAGAGGCAACGGAAATCAGGGTGCGAACAGTAGTCATGCGAGCGACCGGAGCAAAAGTTTCCTCATAATCAATGCCATATTCTTGAGTGAAGCCTTTGGCAACCAGGCGGCTTTGTATCGATCAATAGAACCATCAGCCTTAGTTTTAATTTTATAAACCCATTTGCAACCAACAACAGAGTGACCGGCAGGTAAGGTGGTAAGATCCCACGTATTGGTCTGTTGCAGAGCAGTCAGTTCTTCAGTCATAGCCTGTTGCCAAAGAGGATCCGAAGAACAGTGCGGTAGGAAGTGGGTTCATGTAGCGACAACATGGCAGATAGAAAACAATGATAAATCTGATAGCTTAGCTGGTGGGCGACGATCACGAGTCGGTCGTAGTACAGAACCATCGATGGGAACAGACAGAGTCAGACAGTTCGTCGAGTCATCAGTAGGTGGACAGCCAGATACAGGGTTCGTGGCAGGAGCATGTGAGGATACGGTATCAGGAATGGGGAGAGGAATGGGTTGAGGAGTGGGTATAGGTGGAGAGGAATCAGTGATAGAGGAGTCCAGAGAATGGATCAACCGCAGGGATGGCTCAGCAAAGGCACGAGATCCTTAGATAGGTTTTAGTATGGTGTATTTTCCCAAAGGTGACATGTCGAGAGATACGAAGTCTTTTTGGTGATAGGAATCATAACAACGATATCCCTTTTGTTGGATGCCATACCCTAAGAAGACGCACATAGCCGTTTTTGGTGTGAGTTTTGTGCGTTCGCGTTTTGGGAGGAGCACAAAACAGGTAGATCCAAAAATACGAAGATATGAATAATCAGGTGTGTATTAAAAAGACGTTCAAAGGGAGACACGCTACCTGTAACCACGGAGGGAATGCGATTAATGAGAAAGGTAGATGTAATGGAGGGCTTCTCCCCAAAAAATGGAAGGGACGGAGGACGAACAAAGTAAAGTTCTGGTTGTTTCGACAAGATGACGATGTTTGCGTTCGGCCATCCATTTTGTTGAGGGGTGTCCGGGGCAAGAGAGTTGAGAAGGGTCCCTTGAGATTTAGGAAGTCAAGAAAGGATTTAGACAGATATTCACCACCAGAGTCTGATCGAAAATTTTTAATTGTTTTTGAAAATTGAGTTTTAACCATAGTGGCAAATTCAATGTAAATTTTTAGGAAATCCGAACGAGAATGAAGTAAGTAAGTCCAGGTAAATTTTCCTTTTAAAAAATTGCGAAATAACATGGACCAATGACTGTAATTGTTGCCATCAAGTTTAATGGTAATAGGTATTTCAGAATTGGAAGACATGTTGAAAGGGGGACTAGTAATTAATAGAGATGAAACCTTGAGATTGATATTGTAGGAGTGGAGTTGGCAAAAAAGAGGTCACGGTTGAGTCCGGAAGGCTGAAAAACCAAGGAATAAGTGTGTTTTTTTTTTTTTTTTTTTTTTTTTTTTTTTTTTTTTTTTTTTTTTGAACAGTAAACTAACGGCGTTATCTAACCGCCGTTAACTCTGACGGTTGCAGCTGACGGCGTCACTAACGGTATGGCGCACGTGTGGCGAGTAGGCGCGTGTGCGCGTGCGTAGCGCGAGATCACTCTCCAGCGCGTGAAGGCGCGTGCGAGGGTGTTTTCAGAAAATTCTTTCGGGTTACTTTCGTCTTGCTGAGACGATCACAGTGGTGCCGGGCTACGGAGTTTTGGCGGTGATTTAGATAGGTTTCGAGAGTATTGAAAAATGTGGGTTTGGTGTTGTGGGTTTGGTGTTGTGGTAATGAGGGAGTTTGAGCAGAGGAATTGCTGGGAGTGATGAGGGTGATGCAGGAGGTATCTGTGGGTAAAAAAAATTTAAGATTGTACCTCTGATACCATGATAAAATTAAGAAGGTAAAGAATTATAGCAAGAGAGTTAAGGAAATAGAGAATATGTTATTGTAGTTGTATATCTATGTTTGTTGTCTATTTCTTACAATGAGAGAAAGCTCTTATATATACAAGAGCAAGAGGCTATCAAAACATCATAATTACAAAACAAATGATGAGAACAAACAACATAATTACATTACACATTAATAGAACATGGAGAGGGAATATACAACACATCACTAGAACATGGAGAGGGAATATACAACACATCACTAGAACATGGAGATGGGAACATGGAGAGGGAATATGCCTGCCTTTAACAGTTGACACCTGGCGCAATGATGTCGGGCTTAAGGACATAGATTGACTCGGCATTTGGCCCCCTGGATGAAAAAGACGCAACCACAGGTGCCGGTTTAACTCCCACTTCAGTTCCCCGAAACACCATATAAGCTTTTGGGTCCTTTAAAGAATTGACGTAATCAAGGATGGCGTGACCGGCCGACTCTGTAACTGCTAACGCCGGAATCAAATGAGGGTCGGCGACCAATCCTTCACCGATGGGTGCCACGTTGGCAATAATTACACCGACCCCACCGCCGGCTTTCTTCACTGCTTCTCCTTTAGCAACACGTGGAATTGTACCTCTCTCACACAACACGATTTTGCCACGTACGAGTTCCTTGTCCAATGAATCCTCCATGCACCAAGCTGAAGTGCGACTTTCGATAGAGGCATTCCCGCCGTAAATGAGGGGCAAATACGTTTTTTTAGGTAACATTACCCCGCTATAAAGTGACGCTCCAGTGATAACCCTACCGTCACCCAAAATGAGATCAGCTGGAAAATTCCTATCGATTGTGCTGGCACCGACGGTGGTGATCCAAGGAGCCACGTTTGTCACCGTACCCACAGTAGGCCCGTCGTTACCGGCTGAGGCCGAAACAATCACTCCTTTTTCCATAGCTCCAAAAGCACCAATCGAAATCGGGTCCAAATTGTACGGCACAGCGCCGCCACCAACGGATATTGAGATAACGTCGACGCCGTCTTCAACTGCTTTATCAAAGGCGGCGAGTATGTCGGAATCCATACAACCTCGTTTCCAACATATTTTATACGCGGCAATTCTGGCTTTGGGCGCCACTCCCACAGCGGCACCATTAGCAAACCCGAAGAGGGAAGCATTGGCGACAAGTCTGCCGGCGGCTGTGGAGGCCGTGTGAGTTCCATGCCCGTCGGTGTCTCTGGCGGATCTTAAAACATTCGTGTCGTTGATTCCGCCGACACTGGCTTCGTACCCTTGGGTAAAGTACCTTGCTCCGATTATCTTCTTATTGCAGTGGCTTTTGGTGAAGTTTTCACCTTCAGTACACTCTCCTTTCCAATGAGAAGGGATTGGTTCCAGACCCTCGTCGTGAAAACTGCGCCGTTCAGGCCATATACCAGTGTCGAAGATTCCGATGATGACGTTTGAACCAGAGTCTGCTTCGTTTAAGATTCCGGTGGGGTTACTGGCGGCTAGTCCGAGAAATTGTGGCGTTCGAGTCGTATGAAGTTGGCGAATATTATCCGGGAAGACAGAGAGAACACCGGGTCGGGTTTTTAATTCCTTGGCTTGTTGTTCAGTGAGTTTTGTAGAGAAGCCATGAAAGACGGTTTTGTAGACATGGAGGAAGTGGTGTTTATTGTTTTTGTTTGATTGTATGGTTTCGGATTTATCAGATCCTAATGGGTCAGAATTTACGCTTCTAAGAGTATCACTGTACCAGTGCTCAACATTGGAATAAACAGAGGGTTTCATATCATTTTGGACTCTCACTATGTAAGTTTTTGTAGTGATTTGGCCTTCAATATTTGAAGCAGAAATCGAAATCAAAGAGGAGAGGAAAGCAAATTTAAAGAAAAGAATCACCCAAAACTGGCCCATTTTCTGAGAGATGGAGATGGAGATGGAGATGATGGTGTTTGTAATTAAATTATAGGGAGAAAAGGCCTAAAAAACATGATGATATAAAGGGAAAAAAGGAGCGGTAAAGTGGAGCATAGAAGTAGGAAAATAAACGCAAATGGAGGCAAGTTCTGCATGAACAAGGTTAAGTGGTGACCTCATTTTGTGGCATCTAGCTAGAGCAAACGTACTCTTTGGCTGTATGTGTATTTTATTTTTAAATTATTACCAACTACATCTGGTGCGTTACGTTTTTAAAGGGTGAGATTACAAATAAATATTTCTATTTTTAATGGAAGGGATGATGTTGGTATTGACTGTCATTTTTGTTGGCCACTGTTATTTACACATTGTTAAATATTTAATTTTATTACATATTTCATTCTCCTAATAATAAATGTATAAGTTTAAGGTGGTGCTATTACCACCCCCACAATTGCTTGCTTTCACTCCCACTTAAAAAAAGAACACAATTGCTTGCTTCCACTCCCACTTTCTCTAGTTTTACTAACATTAGCTTTTACCTAATGGTTAATAATTAACCATTAACTCATTTCCACCCCATTTCTTGCATAATTAACCCATTTCATCTCATTTAATCAATTTCAAAAAACTTACCCCATCACATTGAATGAACTTCCCTCCAAATTTCTTGATCATTTTCAACCAATTTTTATTTCCATATTTAGTTAAAACAATATTAGTTACCAAAATTTCACCAAAACCCAATAAATCCACAAAAACTCCATTGATACAACACAAAAAACCCTAAGTTGTAGAGAATGTTAGAGAAAAGAGAAATGGAGATTGACAAGGTAGAAAACCTAATGAAGGAGAGGTATGTTTGTTTTTATAATGTTTAATGTTTACTTTGTTTAGTTAATATGAAAAAAAAAATTATACCAACAGATCGAATTATAGCATCAGAACAGGTTACCTCGGTTACGGGGGACCGAAATTGTAGCACTTGTTCGGTTTTCGGTGACCGAATGTGTCATATGAAGACGTGAAGGAGAATGATATTTCGGTTATACAGAACTGACATTTATCATTTTTTTTCGGTCCTTAATGGTCGAATATATGCCTATTACTCAGCTCTTAGGAGCCGAGATAGTGAAAAAAATATTCTAAAAAGGTTATGTTCTTCTCCAAATACATCAGTCCTTAAGAACTGACATTTATGTATTAACTTGTTCACCAAGGACCTAGTTAAGATAATATACTCGATTTTGGTCAATCAAAATTGAATATTAGTCACTTGAAAATTTACTAGATTTTTTTATGTGCAGGATGTGTGTTCTCTTGATTCTACAATATGGAGAGATTGTTTATTTATTCAAGCAATTGATTTCACTTAAATTGGAGGAATATCCCAAAATCCAAAATGTGTTCACACATTTAACAAGTTAGAGCCTCCGAATTCAATCAAAAATAATATTGATGGTGGTGATGGCCAAAGTTCTGAGGATACGATTATAACTGTGCCTCTTGATTAATATTTTAATGGCATTGATTGTAATCTTGATAATGGTGAAAGTTGCATATAAAGTGTTTGTCATTACATGTGGTTATTTGATGTTCACAAAGTTTGAACGGTGTAATTTTTTGCTTTTCATGAATTGTAAACATGTAATTTTTTTGTATATGAATGACAACAACTTTTAGTAATTTGATTAAATTCGATTTCTTTGAGCAATTTGATTAAATTCAATTTCTTTGGGTAATTTGATTAACTTACAGACAACCTCGGTCCTAGGATACCGAGGATATTAATGAATTTCAGTCCTAGGATACCGAGGTTAGTAACCGAGAGCTAAAAAAATGAACCAGAATACCTCGATTCGAGGAGACCGAGGAATTTGAGAAACCTTGGTCATAAGGAACCGAAATTATTCATAAACCTCAGTTGTTTGAGGCCGAGGTTAGCAACCGAGAGCTAAAAAAAAGAACCAGCATACCTCGGTCCAAGAAGACCGAGGAAATAGAGAAACCTCGGTCATAAGGAACCGAAATTATTCATAAAGCTCGGTTGTTTGAGGCCGAGATTAGTAACCGAGAACTAAAAAAAAAATCAGCATACCTCGGTCCAAGGAGATCGAGGAATTTAAGAAACCTCGGTCATAAGGAATCGAAATTATTCATTAACCTCGGTTGTTAGAGGCTGAGGTTAGCAACTGAGTGCTAAAATATGAACCAGAATATCCAACAATTGCTTTATGATATATAAACAAAAACAAGTACATAATATCCAACTCCTTGTAATTTATTACCAAAATAAGTATATAATATCTAACTGATATCTATCAACCAAACCAAAAAGATGGTATCCATCAACCTAAACTAACAATTAGCAAATAGATAATATCCATCAACCAAAAAACTATATAGTTAAGTTTAACAATTACCAAAAATTAAACAAGTTAAAGGCCAATGTAAGGTCCAACTCCTTGCGATATATAACCAAAACAAGTACATAATATCCAACTCCTTACGATATATAACCAAAACAAGTACATAATATCCAACTCCTTGCTATATATAACCAAAACAAGTACATAATATCCAACCGATATCCATCAACCAAACCAAAAAGATAGTATCCATCAACCTAAACTAACAATTAGCAAATAGATGATAACCATCAACCAAAAAACTACATAGTTAAGTTTAACAATTAGCAAAAATTAAATAAGTTTACAGAGTTCTAATACAAGTTGATAATATCTCCAAATCCAAAAAGTTAATTATTCCTTCTCCTAGTCACATATGTGTTCCCTTTGTCTTTTGGTAGAGGTCTTGTGGTTCCCGATGGAGTTGCATTAGAATCATGCTCTTGGGCTTTCTCTGGTGTCGTTGCCTTCATTGCATTCAAAAGTATGTCACAAGCATTTCGTGCAACAATATAGATATCTTCCGCCTCGTCACCATGGAACGTTTCATATAGCATTGATATTATCTTTTTAACTTCAACTTGCTGCATAAATAATTTAGCATTTACAACTTAGTAGCTGTAGTACCTATACTATATAATTTTATTAAACATCGAATGAAAATGAGATAAGTCCCCATAAGATACTAACCAACTTACTGTTAAATACACAAAATTTATATTAGCAAATGTGTAAGTGTATCATGGTCCGATCCAGAGTCTCATTAACAAGGAACAAAAGACATAAGGCAAAGGTTTCTATATATACAAATAAAATACAATAATTTTACATTTTACCTCTTTATGACAATAATGTGAACAATTTACTGTTTTCATTAAATTTTATCCCAACTAAACGCTAAGAGTATTCTTATACATGCATCTGAACGTAAAATATTTCATCCATGTATATGCATATATATGATAAGAAAAATAAGAATAAAAAATAAATGAAGTGGATCAAATCTAAATGCAGTATTAGGCCGAAACCACCCATCAAACAAACGTTCAACACTCGGTGATTATTCTATTGGGCTTGGACAAGCACCTTTGCTCTTTTTTATGTTTCTAATAATCCAAATTCCAGTGGCTAATAATAATAAGGTTGGGGAAATTGACTCTTCAAGGAAATACACCTCCATTTTTATTTAAAATATTATTTCAAATCTCTAAGGGAACTTCTTTCTTTTTTTTATGCAAATTAGTTTGGTTCTATTTTTGTGGCCTCTTGAAGTGTCAAACTAAGTCTACGAAGTATTTCTTCATTTTAAACTAAGAGTTTAAAATTATTTTGCTGAACATTCAGACCTCATTGCTATAGGTAATTTTATCTACAAGTGAAGACGGTTTAGTGGTTAACTACGAGTGTGTTGATTGTTCAAGATTAAAAGTTTAATTTCTGTCGCTAGCAAAAAAAATTTATGGAAAAGAAAATTGAAGTGGTAAAATAGGCATTTCAAAAAATTGACAGAGCTTCAGATGAAGCTTCCTTATGTAATATATCATATATATATATATATATGTATGTATATATTGTAACCAAAATGATGCAAATCGTGCTTATAACCATGTAAGTGACTTAAGTTGTTTGGTTCTATTTATTTTACTTTTTCTTGGAAGTATACATTAGTAAGGATTAATTTTGTGGTTTAAAGTACTTATGTGGTAGAACACTACGCACATATTTATACTAAGGGCTGATTACCAAATTTCCATTTTCCTTTTGTTACTTTTCTTTTAAAGACAAAATTGGGCGAAACAAATAAATTTTATTACGATGAGAAACTTAAGAGATGGACAGAGGAAGGTGCTGATTTACTAGCAGAGGAAGCGGCACTACTACCCCCACCTACAATTGCAGCCTTCTCAAACGTTTTGAGAATAACAACTTAAAGAGTGCATTAAAAGGCGAAGGATCTCATCATGGGGAAAAATGGAAGTCCACAATATAAAAGTCCAACTCATGTTGGCCATAGTTCTGGAATCCCACCAATTCCAACAAGCTCTAACTCATGTTGGCCTTAGAGATGAAAACCTTAGCAATAAGAGATTTAAGAAAACCAAAAGCAAAAGTGATGATTCGAGTAAGACATACCAGGGAGAGGAAAGATTCGTGAGACGGAGAGGGAGATCGAGATAGAGACGAAGAGCGACAAGAGAGCAACCGGGAGTGGGGAGAGTGAGGCGGAGAGGAGAGCTAGACGAAGAGGGTGAGACGGAGAGGGAGGGCGAGACGGAGAGGGGAGTGAGATAATTTTAGGGCTTGAATTTTGAGAAAGGAAGTAACTTGATGTTATACTGTTAGTTAATTAATCAATGAAAAGAAAATTATCACTAATTACATGTATTAGAAAGTGGGAGTGGTGTGAAGATTTGTGGGAGTAAAAATGAGTAAAAATAAGTTAATGGGAGTGTTATTGGGACTGGGAGTGGAAGCAAGCATTTGTGGGGGTGGTAATAGCACCACCCTAAGTTTATGTTACTTATTCGATGAAATATATTTTTGTTAGCAAGCGCATAAATACAGCAATTAGTTTGAACATAGAGATTAAATTGGTGGCCTGCTCTCTACTCAATATTTAGTTATATGCATGCTTTTACTCTTTAGGATGGTGTTTGTTTTGAGTATCATGACTTGATCTTTTACTAAGATGAATTAGTAATATTAGTAGCAGTTTATAAAAGTATTTTAATGTTTTAAAATTATTTGTAGTGACTAAAATGTGTTTTAAATAATATAAAATGTTATTAAAGATGACTTTAGAATATTTTTGTGAAATGTTAATATTATTACTCTTACCAAAATGACCCTATATTATTTTGCAACAGTTTGATGAAGTTAATTAAATTGGAAAAATAACATGTATAATTTATTATTTTGTAACTACTTTAGTTCAATATAAATATTGCACTTTTTAGATATATTAGCAAGGCAAGAAAAGTAAAGTAAAAGTAAAAGTAAGTGGGGATACAATTATTATTCAAAAAACATGGTGGAGTTGAACGGTAGCAGTTAACTAAGGTCTCGTTTGGTTCACGGATTTTAATACTTGAAAAAAGAAAGTCATTCATTTTCTTTGTTTGGTAAGCACAAAGTTCGAAAACACTTTCCTGAGAGAGGAAAAAGTAGGGAGTAAAAGTTAAAACCATTCCCCTCAAAACACACGGAATTGATTTTTTCATGTGATTTCCAAACATTTATTACAAAAGTTTTAGACAATAATACCCTTACCTAAATACTTTCTATGATTTACTAAACATAAGAAAGAAAATTTAACATGAAATTTAGTTTTCTACCTCTATGGGAAAGATAAGGGAATTGATTTCCTTTCCGTTAACCAAATGAGGCTTAAATGTTTAGATCATTTTAATGGTTGGTTTGTAATTATCAAGTTCCTAGGCAAAAAAACTCGCTTCATAAATTTAATTAGGGGTTGTTATTGATACACACCAAATCACTATGTAACACTTCATTATTTAATAACACATCTCAAATACATAATTTGTCTTCCTTACACTCCTTACACTCCCATATTTAATTTTAAAATTAATTAATCCTTAATAAATATAATATATATATATATATATAAACAAAGATCCAATTTAACTAACATTCAAACACTCTCACCTTACCTTTCAAAACATGCCCAATTTAAATAAAACTAACTGTTTAGATTATTTTAATGGTCATTTGTAATTATCAAGCTTCTAGGCAAAAAAATCGCTTCATAAACTTAATGGACAATGTTAAATTTATTGCCACGTCAAACTTAGAACTGTTGCAAGGAATGTTTAGCGCAAGAAAAAGCTAACAAGAAAACCAAATTTAATGAAAATTCGCCCTTTAATTGACCCCAAAAAAATTAAAAATTCTCCGTTTAGGCTCAGCCCAGCCCGATTTTGCCCAGGCCATACATGCTTAGCATAAAACAAAAGCCCATTAAAAACCAAATCATATCTACCCCAACTTGCAAATGACGCGTCCAAACCCGTTTATTTTTATTCTATTAGGCCTCGTTTGATTCAGGTATTAGGATCAGTGGGATTAATAATATCAGTATTAATAGTACTGGACTATTAATCCTGGTATTAATTTAATACCAATACCTTGTTTGATTCATGCAGTATTAATATTGGGATATCTCATGCTGATGTTAATACCATATTTGGTTATGTAACTCGTATACGGGATTATATTTTTTTTAAAAAAAAAAAAATTAAAAATTTTTTTAAAAAATATTTTTTTAAAAAAAATAAATTAAAATAATAATAATATAGTAGTAGTAGTGGTGGTAGTGGCATTTTTGAAAATATATGGTTCTTGTTTCTTAATCCTGGATTAACAATACCACCTCCTCCCTGGTATTAAATTATAGCACAAAGAGTGGTATTAAGTTAGTACCGGTATTAGTAATCCCAGCACATTTGTGCAAATCAAACAAGGTATTATAAAAAAAGTGGTATTAATAATCTCATCCCACTTTTTAATACTCGAATCAAACGAGGCCTTAAGGTATCCATTATGATATCACATCAATACCAATACACTCGTGGGCTCTATTTAAAAATGATTTATTTATGTGAGAAATTGTAAAATTAATTGAATGTTGATATGATATTTTCTCTTATTTGCGTGATTACCTAAAAAAAATAGTTGAAGAATTTTTTTCTATAAATAATATAATAGATGTAGATCATATATTCATAAAAATAATAAAATTGAAAGGATCTCATTAAATTAGTTTTCTAAAAGTTCATAAAATTAATTATATTTCAACTTTGTCAGCAATAATGTAATAAAAAAAACAAAAAACAAAAAGGCATGCACCTAAGAAGAAATCCAAAACATCGAAGGATCGGCTTGGCTCACAACCTATTATTTATATTACGAACATAATTAACCACTTACTAAGAGAGGGAAATAAACTTGTAAAAATATATATTTGTAATGTTTTCACTCTGGGTTTTATTACATAATATTTAAGGGTAATTTTTATTTTTATCTGCGAATTTTTACAGTTTATCCACCCTTGATTTATGTTAATATTGAAATAAATTTCTCAAAACTTCTTTATAAAAATTGAGAAGTATATCCACCAATTAATAATCCTTTTAAATGTATTTACTTTTAAAATTAGTTTCCTAATTAGAATATACTTCCTTAATAATATATTTTCTTTATTGATACAAGTACTATAGATTCATTATTCATAAAAAATATACAACACTGCAAAATTGGGCGGAATTAATTTATATTATTATATCATAATACTAACGAATAATTTTTTACAACAAATGAGTTTACTATTTTCTTTTTCTTTTTTCTATACAATGAGGGCTCTAAATGAATAAAAATAAAGCAAAATTGAAACTTAAGAAACTAATTAAGAATTAGTGGTCGGAGGCAACAAATATCATTTCCTTCAATTTCAATATTTTCAAGTCAAATGAAGAATATTCAATTATAATATATGTTTGTTTTCTTGTTTGCCATGATAAATTTGTAATTAAAGTTATAATTTTAATTTACTTCTAGGCCGAAACTAAATTTTGTAAACGTATTACAAATGTTTCAAACTATACTTATCGTTTAATTGCTATTCTAAGACTAATATGAATTATTTTATAATCTCAATTCTAAGAACAAATGTGAATCATAGACTATAGTCTAATCTTATAGTATAATCTTGAGTCCGAAAAATTGGATATAATTAACAATAAATTATATATATTAGAAACATCATTTTATTATACAATTTATGTTTACATTTTGATATATTATATGACGGTAGATAGAAGTAAAAATTTGGTGGATAATTTACAATTGAATTAAAAAGAATCATTATTTTATAAAAATTATGTCAATATTGATTTTTGTAAGTTTATCCAACAGCATGGTTAAACTTGGTAGGTAATAGAGATTATCTCAGTAAACCCGAAAAGAGAGATAGATTGACAAATTTCGCGGATAGAAATAAAATCACCCTTATTAATTACTAATCAAATTGATTAGGTTGTTTATTTTTTTTTGATTGTTGAAATTTAAATTTTGAATTATTTAATTTTCTATATTTTAGTGATTGATTAAGTTGTTAGAAGTTATTTGATTGTTTAAATTTAAATTTTGAATTTGATTTTATAGATATTAGTTTCTGGCAAGATTTTAATAGTTTAGATTAGTTTAATAATCAATTAGTGTTGTAGCTATATTAATTTAATTTTAATTATTTATTTGTAAAAGTTTGTATTTTAAACAAAACTTTGTATCTTAAAGTATTGGTATAAAAGTTGTGTCCTTAAATAGATAGAGAAATAAATATTTGACCTTAAAACTAATTGCCCTTATTTTTATTTTTTTAATTAAAGTGGATTTTTTAATATTAAATCATTAATAAAATAATATTTATAAAATTAAATCAATAATATTTTTTGTCCGTCTATCTACATTCGTGAATTAATTTAGTAGGCAACGCAGATTAACTGCAAGATATTGTGGATAGAAATAAAATCACCCAATATTTAATCACATTAATCATGCTTCATTAACATATATTTAGGTCACTATTAGTTTAATAACTTCTTCTTCTTTTTGCTTTTTTTTTTTAAGGTGATTCAAACACTTTTAAACTTTCTATTTCTAGAACTATAGAAAAGCTCACAACTAATTTTAAAAAAAAATAATGGACTTTTGACATTTTCCAGCTAAGGAAACTTTGTGTTGATTTTATTATTATACCTAAAGGACTTTTCAGTAACTTTGAAACAAGTGTGGACCAAATATAAAATAAATTATTTTAAAAATATTAAAATTAAAATAAGACTATCTATTTGAGTTTATTAGAGTAACGCAAAAATTTTCATTTTTTAAGTGAAATTTTGAATGAGGTGTTGAAAATTAATTCCTAAAATCAACCTGTCAAATCATTAAAATTTAAATTAAAAATACTTAAATCGCGTACCTGGATTCCTAATAAAGCAGATGCGAATGTGCGAGAATCGATCAAGATAAAAGCACGAATCGAGCGGGTACGTAATCTTCCTCGATCAAATCGCCTTAATTTCTTAATGGGAATCTTAGTTTTCTTCCAGATGGGGAAAAGGGAGCCGTATTTTGATTTTATATTGGGGATTATAACCCTAATATTTATTTTATATATAGTCTAGTTAGGGTTCCCATAAAACTCTAACAAGCCCATATAAGATATTTATACATTTGGCCCATTTTATTTGAGTAGTCTATGAGCTTAACTAAAAATTAATTAGACCACTAAAAATTAGCCTATTAATTTAAGTAATAAATATAATTGAAATATTATAATATTTTGCCCACATAAATTAGAAAATATAAATTTTATAACAATCTCCTACTTAGGTTACATATTATTTCTGAAACAATTATATTACAGAATTCTTTAAGAACACATCCGTATGGTATTTATCCTTAAACTTCTCCTTAAACAATCTGGTCTATCTCATGTACGAGTAATAGAATTACTGCAACTTTTATCACATTAAGGTCATGACTAAATCACGATTATCACCATACTAATACACTTAATAACATAGATCAAATGTGGATGAGTAGCATGAAAATTACATGTAATGTGATCTTAGACATGCCTATTTCTAACTAGCCTAACTTTAATAAGATCAACACCTCAAAACTTTATGTTAATCACAATAGAAGGAAAAACAAATATCCAGAGTTAAAATGAAAATAAACCATCTTATTTATTCTGCAGAATATATGCGTCGAAATAAAAGAACATTCATGATACAAACTCCCACTAAATCAACTCGTTATTAGATAACACAAAACTCATATAAGCAATATACTCGTGAAATACCTTATGTGTTAAGCCTTTAGTGAACGGATCAGTAATCATGAAGTTTGTGCTTATATTCTTTATAGACACGACAACTCTGAATTCTTTTTTAACAATAAGAAACTTAATATCTATGTGCTTTGGATTTTTCAAAAAAATTCTGTTGTTGTCGAATATAGCACAATCAATTTATTGTCACAAAATATCTTTAGTGGTCTTTCGACACTATCCATAATTCACAACCTAATGATAAAATTTTACAGCTATATCTCATCAAAAAATCGAAATCCGAATACCATATGATCTCTAATTGATTCAATTTTCGATACATAAGTATATAATATTTTTATTCTCTTTAAATTCCGTATAACTCTTTAATTGACTGCTTTTCGAAGATATATCATAAGGTTACTTAAATATCTACCAAATATCCTTACTATGAATGCTAAACTCAGAAGCGTATATACGTGATGATACAACAGACTCCCTACAACTAATGTATAAAGAATCTTTTGCATATATTTTTTTTAACCTTATTTTGAGGCACTGGCTGAAACAAAAATTGTCTCATTTAACAATGAGAGTATCTCCTGAATGATCTTTCATGTCAAATATGGTAATAATTCTTTCGATATATTTCTCTCATGATAACCCTAGGATACCCAACAATAATGTCGATGTATCTGTATTCCTAATACAAAAGAGATATCATTAACATAAAATACTAATAATATAATGTTACTCCCACTGAACTTATGATATGTATAATCATCAACCGGATTTACCTCAAAACCATACAAGATAATAACTTGATGAAATTTGTGATACCATTGACAAAAAACTTCCTTAAAGTTATAAATAGATTTCTTTAATTTCACTTTTTCTTGAGGTTGTTGAATTTTCTGTTTAAGAAAATTTTCAACATTGTCTTGATAATCCTGATTTATAGTTGAAACAATGTCAGGATTAGTTCCTAATCATTGTCAATAACAGTACTTGGCATTTGAATAAATTCCTCTTCAAAGAGAATATTTTTAACTGTATCTTCCCCCTCAAACTCATTAACCTTAAGAAATTTGGCATTTTTTGTCTTAATAAATGATTTATTCAAGAGATCATAAAATTTATAATCTCTCGATCTTTCAGTGTATCTAACAAAGTAACAGATAATTAATTTTGAGTCCAGATTATTTTCTTTATGCATTGTTTCAGTTGGACAACTTGTTTTAGTTAGTATTTTGATGTAACACTGTTTATAAAGTATGTTGCAGTCTTAAGTATTTATTCCTAGAGTCCTTCTAGCAACACTGTTCATGCTAAGTTTACCTGGCATGATATAATGTGGGATGATTTCACATTTCTCTAAAAATTTCACAAAAGTTCAGAACGTTGTTTACTTTATCTGTTATATCTACCGTAGTATTAACCACTACGATCAGACTTTATGGACTTAATTTTCTTACTTAGTTGATTTTCAACTTCGACTGTGAAAGCCATAACAACGTTTAAAGATTATAATTTTTCATTAATTAAATATAGGTACCTTTAATAATTGTAATGAACATAACATAATAAAATACTGTTAACCATTTCAGAAGACCGTAGAGAATAGTTCACAAATATCTACATGAATTAGTTATAAGACACTTAAACTCCTTTTGGCACTTAGTTTCCTTATGTTAGTCCATTTTTTCTTTACACATTCAATATAGATTTTAAAATCTGTTAAATCAAGGGGTTTCAAGAATTTCACAAGTCTCTTAATTCTTTATTTAGAGATTTGTCTCAAATGCTTGTGTCATAACATGGAAGAATTCTTATCAGTTAATTTACGCTTTGTATCACGTGAATCAATTTACAAGGTTTCATTATATGAGGTGATTGTATATATATATAAATTATCAATTAAAGAACTAGTAGCAAAATATTTTGAATTTTGAAGAAGACTAACTTTATTATTTTCAAATGAACAAGAATAACCGTATTTGTTCAAATACAAATAAAAATTCCATCTAAAGGACAATTTCATATAAGTTTATCTCAAATTCAAAAGTAATTGGTTTTTAATGATAATCTAAAATTTCTTAAAACCTCAACTGTAATTGTTTTGTACTATCCTGATAAATGAATCTTTCTAACATCAATTGACTTTTGACTTCACATTTAACCTCTAAACACACTTATTCGAGTAGTATTATTAAAATTTACTCGCTAAGTAATCACATGTACATAAGTTAAACTAACTATCGAACAAACCATAATGAGAAGTATTTTATACTTTACATGCCAAGTGGTGTATTTGGAATATTACTATGTCTATCCTTCTTGCAAAAGTAACTGACAAATTCTTTATTATATTTATTTTGCAATTACCATAGTATTATTCCAACTACAACTTCTTAACTTTTATTCTTTATCATTTTCTTGTCCTTTAGATGAGTTTACTAGATGAACACTTTATGTATTTTATCGCAAAATATTTTTTTCTTCTTGCACATTAGGAGATATGAGCTCATTAATAGATCATTTATTCTTATGAGTATTGACTGTAAGTTAATTGTATTGTGCAGGAAAAGAATTAAAGAACCGGATGCACAAAATAGTCATTAGACAGCCTTAACTTAAGTACCTTCAGTTTGAAAGCGACATTAGACATTTTCATAATATACTTTCCTTATGTTCCCATTTTTTCTTATATCTTATTGAAACAAGACTATTCAAAAGGTTACTTGCTCCAGCATTTTTATTTTTAGCAAAATATTTTTAAAATTTCTTTAAGGAACTAAGTAGCATTCTTCTCATAAAGCCCAAAAATATTTTGGAATAGAAACATTCTATTTTTAATTCTTAAAATTTGTGCCGTTAAGTACCGATACCGAATTTATGTTGACAGATATATATAAAGCATAACTAAAAACTGAATAGAGAATAAATTATAAAAAATTACAAACTTACAATTAATATACATGTCATGACATATTAACAAACAATATATATAAATGACAAAATTATCCAAATTATCAATAGTGAATCCACATTACAAGATACTTAGTACAACATTAATATTTAGTCTATGGACAGAAATATCAACTTGTAATTGGCCCCTTCAATGCAGTAATCAAATATAAATGACAAATCCTGTCAAATAATAGGATTTCCTTTAAGTCGACCTATTATTCACATGAAATACGTGATTGTCATATTATATTTATTACCACAAGTGTACATGTCATATTATATTTATTGTCATATATATTTGTCATATTATATTTATTTATTATTCGCATAAATAATAAATATACACATCTTAATATTTTAAAACAAATAAATTTATGCGATATAAGTTATTTTGACAACTTATCATTTCAATTCATCTATTTTAAAATATCAGACGATTTGTGCTTCGTATCTTTATGATTTAAAAAAATAGATTTTTCATATTAATGATATTTGCAAAGCACAAACATTATATTTCCCACATTGATGCATACTAAATATTTGGATTACTAGCAGTCAGGCCATGCATACCCAAACGAGATTATAATAAATATTCTCAATAAAAGAATCAAATTTTGATAATAATTTATGTCAAACAAAAAACCTTTTTTTGGATTGATTTATTGCTCACATGAAAATTTGATAATTATCACACATTTATTCTCGCACGTGTGTTTATTATTTCGCCAAATAATAAACTTCTTTTGGGGCGATTATTAAATACATAAATAATATCTACACAAATATCAAGAGAAAATAATGTCTATGATTTGGCCAAATAATAACTTTTCTTTGGGCTAATTATTATTTGCATAAATAATAAACATTAATATCAAAATAAATAATAAATTTGATATAAATTCTTAATCATAATAAATGCAAGAATAAAATAATTTAATCTTACTAGAAATTAGGTAGAAGGTCTTATTACACATTGATTTTTACCAAAAATCCAATGAATAATATTTTTTTGAATGAAGGGCCTATTTTTAATTGGTAATTAGTGTAAGAGGCCTATTTTGTTTTATATTTGAAATGAAGGTATTTGAATAAATTTAAATATCATTTAATTAATAAAAACATGTATATATTACCTAAATTACCCTCTCTTTATAAAATTTGCACAAAAATATGGACTGCAAAGTTCATATTGCAGTAAAATATGAACTGCAAAATTTATATTGCAGTGAAATATGGACTGCAATATGAACTTTGCACTAGAAATATGGACTGCAATGTTCACATTGCAATAAAATATGAACTGCAATATGAACTTTGCACAAAAAATATGGACTGCAAAGTTCATATTGCAGTAAAATATGAACTGCAAAGTTCATATTGCAGTGAAATATATACAGCAAAGTTTATATTGCAATCCATATTTTTATGCATATTGGTATTTTTTAGTTTATTTTAAGAGTTGGGATGTCATTTTACAATAAAAAATAAAAGACACATGTCATATTATCAATAAAATAAAAAATAGGCACTTTATTTACAAAAAAATTATTCCTTGACTTTAGTGTGAAAATCTTTTTCTAACAAGACTTTTTTTTAATTGTCCCTTAATCTTAACATATACAATATAATCTTAACCTCATGTATATCCTTTCATAATGTATCCTTTTATATATATATATATATATATGTAAACCGCAACAATATATAAAATAAATATTCTTGCATATAATTTTAATATATTCAAAATAAAGCAACTTTAAAGCCACTTAACTCATACATTTATGCCATTAAATCCACACATATATATATATATATATATAGTCCAAATAAATAAATAACTTAAGCCCCATTAATCATGGGCGTAGCTGTGCTTGGGCTACCCCGGGCTGTAGCCCAGGTCTAATTTTTTTTTTTTTTTTTAGTAGTAGACTTAAATTTTATTTGTAAATATATGTGTATATAAATGTGTATAGCCCACCTCATTTTTTCTAATATTACTACTCTACACCTATTAAAATTTTATCAATGCATTTACCACATTCATTTTGATTCTATTAAGGAGCGCAAGGTTCAATTACGATAGGCTATTATGTCTTTTTGTTTGTATTTATGGTGTACATGGCTAGATATAAGGAGAAATTATTATATTTTTTTGTATATTTTTGAATATTTCATATCTGCACTTCCAACGTATATAAAAAGTTGGTATCTTTTGAATGCATTTGAATATATTATAGTTGCATTTTGGTTTGTTATATTTTAACGTTGTCATTGTTTAATTCTTAGCTCGTGTCACTTATAATTTCTGACTACGCCCCTGCCATTAATACATATATATATATATATATATATATGGTCCAAATAAATTTGTAAAAGTACTACAACCGTAAAAGCTATTAAATTCATGAAACATATAAGGAAAAGAAACGAATATATATATAAGTCAACCGTAATTTTCAGATGATGGCATATATTTTTATAAGTTCCAAATTTCAAATTAAATCTAAAAGAAGATCATAACGGAAATTTTTTTAATAAGGGCATGGAGTTTTAATAATAAAATAACACGTGTTTATTTTTATTTATTTAAATTAAATAAAAAAATAAAAAAAATTAGTTTTAGATAAAAATAAATACATATTATTTTATCATTAAAATTTTTATAACCCTATCCAATTTTAAGCCCCATAATCGGCCATAACTATCGTAGAAAGTTCTGACATAACCATTCAGCAGCTTTGTTTATTTTTAAATGTTCTAAATAAAGGTTGCTAATTTTCTTCCTTGAGGCATCATCACTTTAACCGGCCGCCAATTTTTTATTTATTTTTAAATACTATAACGAAATCGTGCATGCCGAAAGATCAAATCGAATAGACTGAATCGTTTTGATGTGACACCGCAGGAAATAAAAAAGCCATTTAAGTCTTGTTTACCAAAAAAATAATAAATTTTAAAATTTTTAATATAAAATCTATCTGATATTATAATTAAAATATTATAATATATTATTGAGATAAATTAAAAAATATAATTTTTTTAACGTGAGGAATTCCTAATGATAATAGAGTGGGATTCAGATACAAATAAATATCTCTAACGCACTGATGCAACCGCTATAACCTCGTCAATGAAAATTAAATGCTAGCTAAAAAAACACAACTCTACCATTGGCTTTTTTATTATTTATTTATTAATTATAAGGAAAAAATTACAAAAGTCTAATATGAGAAAAATATTTAATAAAATAATTACAATGATAAATGTTATCACATATTTAATTAAATTATAAAAAATTAATGACTCATGTGATTGAGAAAAAAAATGTATATTTTTTTACAATTTGATTAAATATATGAAAACATATGTTATTTTAAGTATTATGTTGAATATTTTTTTATCTGAAATAAAATATATTCCAATATTCAATGAACATTTATAACAATTATTTTATATTGTTTATTCAAAAAAATTACCGAAATACTTAACTCTAGTGTTAAAATAACATACTTTTTTGGGAAAATTAATTTTTATGCCGTTGGCGACCAAGTGTACTACAATGGCAGACATAGTACAAGTCAAAGGACGTAGTACCAACTTCTTGTTGAAGAATCTGTGGGCTAAAAAAACGGAGTTTTACATAAAACCACTTGCGCACACAGAACAAAAGGACAGAAAATAAGTTTAAAAATTTGCAACTTGGCCTATACTTCCGTCGCTATTTGTTCCTACCCTTTTCAATTCTTTTTTGACCTTTTCTCCTTTTCGTTTACCATTTATCCAATCTTCTCTTCTTCCAAGGTGTAAAAGTTACAAATTATAACCTTAATTTTTTTTTTGTTTTATAATTATACTTATTTTTAATCTTAATTTATAGAATAAAATATATTTTTTAATTTAAATGGGTAAATAAGATTTTTTTTTAAAATATCAGAGTGAGTGACAATTTTACACTTAAAACCATCAAAAAGTGTGGCAATTTTAAGGTTAAAATAGCCAAATTGAATGGGGTTTTAAGTTATCCAAAATTTTATATCCCTACTCACATTTTTTGAATTAAGATAAAATTTGAATAACTTAAAAACATCAATCAAAGTGATATTTTTAAAATTAAAATCGCTACCACTTCTAAAGTTTTTAAAAGAATCCTATATATTTGTTTTGGTCGAAAAATATCCTACATTACTAATTAAGATCGAGAAAAAGTATAGTAATAAAAAAACAAGTTTATAATTAACTACAAAGGATCGTTCTTTACTCGTAGCAGTTTAATTGATAAGAAAATGTGTCACTTGAAAAGACAATCTATTTGACCTCCTTTATCTTCTCCATGAATCGGGAAATTTTAAATGCCAAGATTTTTCTTTGGCAGCGACAATGTGCATGCACGTAAAACACGACATTGCGCATCATATCTTACTTCCATAAAAATATTATATTGACCAGATAAATTACTTTCATTGAAAATAATATATATATATATATATATATTGTAAATCCTTTGTTGGATCCCAAAATAGCATATGATCGAATCACTTGGAAATATATACCTTTTCATTCCTTTATCCGATATCAAGATATCCTAGTCTATGTATATATATAAATCAAGTTATTTTCGACACAAAAATTTGGATATTTTCTTCTTATTTATTAATTTGAAATATATATATTTAACAATTAGCTTGTTTGAACCAACTTTAACGTTATTGAAAACAAATTTAAACCATTAAAAATTAACAATAATTTAACAACAATATTCCTGTAATAAAATGACGCTTGCAGGATTCATTTTATATGACCAGTATATACTATTTAAAAGAAAGTACATTCGAGAATCGCATAAACACAAAATATTAAATTGCAACTTAACAATTTTATTAGCGGATACAATTTAGCCTAGCCTAATCGTTCGAATTAAACGAAAAGCTAATAAATTAAATCAGAAATTTTACAAACCAGTCCAAGATTAGATTTTTTTTAAAAAAAAAAAAAAACAGAGCCATTACAGAGCACAAGGGGTCACCACAGAAGCTTCGTCATCAAAGCTCCAAAGTTCCATAGATCCACCGACCACAACACTCTCCGTCGCTGGATTTGCCGACTGTCCTTCGTAATACGGAATCTCATAGAACTTCATATAAGATTCATAAGCCATAAGCTCTTGAGACAATTTCTCCACTTCGTTACTTCCCTCCTCTGTTTCTTTATTTTCAATCAATTCTGCTTTCTCTTCTTCCTCCTTCACCTTATCAAATCCAGAAGCTGCTTCAGAATAAAACCCATTACAGGGATATGAAGTATTATTTTGCTTCAGATTATCAGTAAATTGAATGTAGGATTGAGGAGGAGGAAAGTTGGCTATGTGAGATTGATGTTGGGTTTTAAGAGGAGGGTTGTAATCAGTAGTATCCTCATTTGGGAAGTTAACTTTGGCTTTCTTTCCTCTGATTTTACGGGCTTCTCTATCATAGGCTCTGGCAGCTTCTTCGGCAGTGTTGAAGGTACCCAGCCAAACCCTAACACCTTTGCGAGGATCACGTATCTCGGCTGCCCATTTTCCCCACGGGCGCTGCCTTATTCCCCTGTAGAGGTTCTTTCTCTCCCTCTTTGGCTTCTTTTCCACATGCGTAACATCATCATCATCTGTTTGTTTAGTGAAAATTAACAACTCGATGCCAAAGAAAAAAAAAAAAGAAGAGAAGGGAGATTATTTACCTACCTGTATTTGAATGTGGTTGGGGTCTTTTGAGGTTGGAGGAATCTTTTTTGGTTAAGTGATTTAGGTAGGAGTCGAAAGCATTGGAGCGGAAGTCGGCGGAGGAGGAGAGGCCGCGACCACGAATCTGAGGGATGAGATTGGCGAGGATTGAGCCTCCACACATTTTTTTTTTCTTTTACGTACGTAGATCGATCGAGAAGGGAACGAAATATAATGAAATTGATTGATTGATTACAAGTAAGTAGAGCAGAAGAAGAAATATGCGTGTATAATTAAAGGCTGGGAAGATGTGAAATGGGTTGAATTGAATTGTGAGAGAGGAGGAGAATTGGGGGGTTTTTGTAGTAAAGGGTTGAGGGCCCCGGGGATTGCTTGACAGCAGGAAATAGAAGTTTCGTGGCGTTTGGGGTTTGGGGTTTTGATTTTATCCATACACGGTCTTACGTGGTGGGCAAATTCAGCCCTATGCTATGCTAGTACGTACATAAAATAAAATGAATCTTAACTACTTTATGAAAATACTAGTTTTTTTTCATTAAATTTATTTCAACTATTAATTTTTTTTGCACTATTTCGTTATTGCCGTGGAATAGTTTGGTTAGCAAAAAATTGGAAGGTATTCTGATTTGACCAATTAAGGTTAATTTTTCAACAATATAACACCAAAAAAAAAAAATGCAGCTACTTGAGAGTTGTTTTTAGATAAATGAGTCAAGGATCGGTTCAAGGTATTCAAATACTCATTCTACTTTTATGACTCTTTTAGTTCAAGATTTAAATCATTTTAGGAATGTTACATTCCATTTCGAAATGATTCTCGCGTTTGGTTCAAGTTTTAAGTCCGGAATAAATAATTCCAGGAACAAACATTTTCCTCCAAGTTCTCCCATTTAAATCATAAGGAATAAACCATTACTAATGAGCATCTTTTTTAATTTTTTTATGTCAGGACTAAAATAACACTCTTCCTTATGAATAGATAATACTTTTTCCATCAGTGTATAAAAATATTGTTTGAAACTTTTTTTTTAATTACGCTGCTGCACAAAAATGAAAAAAATAAATTATTTGGAACTTTTTTCTTTTCTTTTTCCTCTTGTAATTTTTTTTAATTACAAAAATTGTAATTTTTGTAGGATAGTTATTAGCTAGGCATGTGTAATATTTGTAATTTATTATAGTAATTGTCTCTTTTGAAAAATTAGTAGGTGATGTCTTCTCATCTTATAAAAAGAATGATATTTTTGTAATTGATACTTTATTCCATTCCTATTCCCGGTTGAACCAAATATCGACATGGCATCCTAGATGCTAGGAAAATAACTTTCCAGAAATTAAGTATTCCCATTCCATTCTCAAAACTCGAACCAAACGAGCCCTTAAGGTTTCCTTTATTTTATGAAAAATAGTATGATCATTATTCTTTAAAAATTTAATTTCTGTCTTTCATCCCCTTAATCTTTTTCAAACATATCCAATTTTCTGTCCTTCATACTTGTGCAATGAATTTTTTATTCATATACATAGAGAGACAGAAAAGAGATATAAAATATAAAAAGGAAGAGGAGGAAGAAATGAAAGGATCCACTTAAGAAGGAAAAACTGCGGAGCACAAGGTTATGAAGAAAACGGCGGCGCGGGAAGACTAGATTTTAGGTGGTGGGTCCATTTCCAAGTCATTATTATTCATTTGCTTTAAAGGCCTACTTAGTAGGCCCAATCTCCACCCTCCCTTAATAATGGATCAAAGATTTTGGGCTTCTTTAAAACCCGCCATTTCGGTGTTTATTCCTCCGTCGATCAAAGATTTTCCATTATTCATTTACGCTTTTTAATTTGCATCCTTATATCTATATTTATCTACATTTACGTCTACATCTATATCTATATTTATAATATAGGTGCATTTCAAATAAAAATTTTAATTTAAGAACTATATGTTAATTCTTTAATTTAACATTAACCTTATATGTGAAATAATTATATATTGTGGATTGTGTATATAGTTAAGCCTACTTTAAAAATTATCAACTAAGGTATATGTTATTTGAGTTTAAATGTATCTAATAAAGTACGGGCTTTTAATGTGTAGATACTTAAAAATAATTTTTATTTTTATGATGGTTTAAAATAGAAATACAAAAAAAGAGTAGGGTTTCCTATCTATATATATTACGCTTATATTTCTCAGATTGCATGTACGTATTCTCTCATTTGTGAGCCCCCATCATGACAGAGATCATAGAAAAAGCTTAAATGATTCTTTAAAAAAATATGTGTTAATCTGGAAGGTCAACCACTCGGCTAAAAAACACACGCTATGGATTCACATTTCCTTCCGCATATTAATTGTTTATTCTTGATGACACAACATGAAGGGTTTTAGAGTTTATGGTTATTTAGAACCAACAAGATCTAACAAGTGGAATCAGATGGATCTTAATATTGAATTATTGATAATCAAATTTATTTTTGATCTATGATTATTTATTTGGGAATTTTGAATCTAATAACTTTGGTTTATTAAATTATTGGATTTGAATATTAATATATAAATAAATAAATTAAAGGGAGTTCAAATTCGTCAATTTCAAATTATAAATTTTCTAGTATGTGTGTTGATTTTTTTTTTGTAGCTGATGGCTGTATATATATATATGAACTTAGGATGCATATATATAAGGGGGCTGCTATTGACATACACCAAATAACTCTCTAACACTCCACATTAATTAAATGATTTTATTTCTATTGACACACACTTCTTATTTCATTTACTCCAATTACTAATATTAAATAGCCGTAATTAATAAACTTAATTAACATAATCAATCATTAACATTAAACACCAACACCACCACTCTATCTCTTAAACCCACATTAAACCAATGTGCTAAAAAATCCTACCACTCCAAGCAAACGAGGATCCACCTTCAAACTCATCTCCAATATTCATTTCCCTTAAAAATTCAAAATATAAGCAAGAAAAGGAAGATTATTGTTGGTAAGTGTAGTGATTGAAGTGTAAAAATTATAAGAAGGAATGAGAGAAGTGTAGAGAGAGATCGAGATAGAGAATATTATTGAGAAAGTTCAAGAGCAAGTTAAAGGAAATGTTCATCCAAAAGAGATAGGATTATTGTCTTTTTACTACTTTTTTTACTTGTCATTTCATTCTTAAATCATTGGAGACAAACAAACTAAAAAAAAATAGAGCAAAATGTGGTGTTTCATAATGTACTTGGTTGTTGAGGGCCGAGTGCATGTGGTTACACTCGATTCCCCGTTGCTGAGTATAACATTTTTGAACAAGTTTGATCATGAATGTTCACTCAGCCCTTAGCAACCGAAGGTGTCCTATGTTACTTGGTTTCTAGCAATCGAGGGAGTCCTCTTACACTCGATCCTTAGCAACCGAGTATAGCAATTTTAAACTTAGACATAGAAAGCTCTTTGAATCACTCAGTAAAGATCACTCAGTCCGCTAGTAACCGAGTACATCACATCAACATCGGTCCTATGGAACCAAGTTTACTTCATTTACCTCGGCTATAGAGGACCGAATGAAATTAAAAAAAATTTCAACCTCTCAGTCAAGATCACTCGATCCCTAGCAACCGAGTATATCACAATAACCTCGATCATAAGGAACCGAGTTCACTTCATTTACCTCGGACCATAAGGAACCGACTGACTAGACTTTCTTAAATTTCACCTTAATTTGAATTGTGAATAGTGGGGTAAATGACACTGGGGACACCATCACCTTAATTTATTATGAAAATTAGTATAATTTGAAGAAGGACAGAATAATTTAAAGAAATAAAAAAAGAAAAAAGAAAATAAAATCTAGGTGTGTGGAGGAACATAAGAGCAAAGATGGACGGAATAATTTAAAAATTCCAAGCCTGCTATGAGTACTATGTATATGCATCATAGTGAAGGAAGATGAAAAAAGAAGAAAGGATGATGGATTGGTGATGAAGAAGAGAGAAGAGGGGAGGAGGGATCAAGCCAGGTTCTCTCTCTCTTTCAAATTGGGTGTGTTTTGAGAGGAAATGTGGGAGTATTTGAGAGTGTTTGTATGTTAGTTAAATTAGATCTTTGTTTAAACATAAATTATATTTATTGAAGATTAATTAATATTATTTAATTTTAAAATTAGATATGGTAGTGTTAAGAAGATAAAATATGTACTTGAGGTGTGTTAGTAAATAATGGAGTGTTAGAGAATTATTTGATGTGTGTTAATAGCAACTCCCTATATATATATATTATCTTTTTCTATATTTTTGGTTACTATTAATGCATAATTAATCGTAAATATATATATATATATATATATTATAAAACATTAAGTTTGACTTAAAAAGTATAAAGATCTAATGGTTAAAAATACACATGTTATGGTGTGCATTAGTTCTACACAATTGGATGAGTTTTATACACACATCAAGATGTCACATCAAAGTTAAAACAGTCACACCAATAATATACATACAATAAACTCTTACAAACTAATAATTTTGTCTATACTAAAAATGCTTTAACTAAAATTCAAAATTCAAAATTTAATAAAAATTTAATTTTTAAAATCTACTAATCAATATTAATTAAACAAGATCCATCATGACTATAAAATTATGTAAAAAAAATCAAGAAAAATTATTGAGTAACATTTAAGAATCTATACATTGTTGAATTATTTTTACATTTTTTGTTGATGTTTGTCGAAATAAACTAATGATATTTGTCTATTTAAATTTAAAGCACGTTACTCTTTTTTATTATATTATTTCACCATGCCGAATGGCACGGATATACCCTAATATATATATATATATAAGGTTTTGCTTCTGCCCTGCCCATTACTTTTTAACACTTTATATATATGTGCACTTTATTTAAAGGATTTAGTAAAGCCAGGGATTCGGATTGTATATATTTGTGTATTATATATATATATATATATATGTACTTTAAAGTCACATGTAAATACTTTTCTAAATATTAAAGCTTTGGACAAGCTTTGTACTTTATATGCGTGTGTGTTTTTCATATATATATGTGTGTGAAGATTTTATTTATATAAATATAAGCTAAGTACGCGTGAATGAATTTTGTGTGTTATATCCGTACACATAAACACATAATTTTTTTTAGTTTTACGTTTTGGGTTATATGGGTCAAGATATGGGTATGGGTTTATAACCCAATAAACTTTGATCTAACTAATTTAAATTTAAATATTTGTATAATTAATTATATATATTTTGAGATAAATTAATTGAAACGACATGTTGCCAAAATGACCTCTTTTGTAAAAATTAATTTATTTTAAAATAATAAATTGCTTTGTACTTGTAAATTTTGACTCGCTCAAAAGAAGGTTGACTTTTAATAGAATTACATATACACGTATGGTAATAAACACATGATAATTATTTAGTTTTTCATGTGACCTATAGATCAGACCAAAGAAATATTCATTGTTTCTACTTATTATCAGTGTTTGATTACTATATAAGATATCATTGCAAGTTAATATTTTTGTCTAACGATGAAATATTAATGGAGCACCCAATATCTTGAAATGAAAATTACCTTTATTTGAATTTATTATATTTGTTTTAGGATTTATGTGAGCATGTTTTGTTTGTTTATTATTGTTTTTTGTGGATTCAGTTATGAATATATATGCTAATATTACTGCTAGCATCCACTTTATTCTTATGCTAAATGGTACAAACTTCAAATCATGATAAAAGAACCTTTTGATAGTTCTCGAAGTAATGGATCTTGATTTTGCGTTAAGGATTAATCATCCCTCACATTTTACGGATAAAAGTACTCATGAAGAGAGAAAAGATAAAGAGAAGTGGGATATATCAAATTGTATGTGTTTTATGATTATGAAGAAAGTCATTCCAGAAGCATTCAGGGGCACACTATCTGAAAAGATAATTACAGCTAAGGAGATCCTTACAAACATTGAAAAAAAGTTTGTTAAGAACGAGAATGTTAAAATAGGTACGCTCTTGACAAGCATACTTTCCATGAGGTATAAGGGCAAAGGCAATATTAGAAAGTATATCATGGAGATGTCTCATTTTGCTTATAAATTAAGAGCATTTAAGTTAGAACTCTCTAAGGACTTACTGGTGCATCTAGTTTTGATATTTCTTCCAATATAGTTTAGTTAGTTTAAGGTGAACTACAATTGTCAGAAAGAGACTTGGTCTCAGAATGAATTCATTTCGTACTGTGTTCAAGAAGAGGAAGGCTAAAGCAAGATAAGATAGAGAGTACTTATATTGCCTCAACTTCTAAAAATAAGGACAAGGAAAATAAAATAAAGAATGATAAAGAAGCTACAGATACGGCACCACATAAGAAATAAGAAAAGAAACCGGGGGAACAAGAAGGTATTGGATGTTACTTTTGTGGAGCTGAAGGGCACATAAAGAAGCATTGCACCAACTTTCATGCATGGCGTGCTAAGAAGTGTATATTTCTTAATTTGGTTTGTTTTGAGGTTAATTTAACTTCAATACCTAGACATATGTGGTGAATAGATTCTGGTGTAACAACTCACATCAGTGTGTCTATACAGGGTTACTTCTATTGCCGAAAGCCAAATGATGGTGAAAGATGGATCTATGTAAGTGATGACAAGACGGTTCAAGTTGAAGAAATAAGGAAATTTAGATTATTATTAAAGGCTGAATTTTATTTGGATTTATTATCTTTTAGACGGAATTTGATTTATATTTCTACTTTGGATAAATATGGATATTTTTGTTCAATCAGTAATGAAAAATTTAGTTTGTTTCATGATTCAAAGTTGGTTGGTTCTGGTTATTTGTCAGGTTATGATAATCTTTATTCAATTGATACAAATGTTTCATTTAATGAATCTCTGCAATTAAGTACACGAGGTGCAAAGAGGAAATTAACCATTGAAAATTCAGTTACGTTATGGCACAGAAGATTAGGTTGCATATCCAAACGGAGAATATAGAGACTTGTGTCAAACGAAATTTTAGATCCCTTAAATTTCATAAATTTTAGATTCCTTAAATTTCACAAATTTTGATGTTTGTGTTAATTGTATATAGGGAAAACAAACCAATAAAAAGAGATTTGAAGCCAACAGGACTTCGGACATTTTATAACTTATACATATGGACATTTGTGAATTATTTTTAACAGTTTTTTGGAATGGTCAACAATATATTATAACGTTCATATATAATTTTTTTTAGATATGGCTACATATATCTTCTTCATGAAAAGTCTCAATCACTAGATGTGTTCAAAATTTTTAAGGCTGAAGTTAAGAACCAACTCAATAAGAAAATAAAAAGCGTCAGATCTGATCGGGATGGTGAGTACTACGGTCGATATGACGGTTTAAGTGAATAACATCCAGGACCGTTTGCTAAGTTCCTAGAGGAATGCGATATCATCCCACAATACACTATGCTGGGTTCTCCCACTATGAATAGTGTTGCTGAAAGACGAAATAGGACACTTAAAGATATGGTGATGAGTATGATTTGTCATTCCACCAAACTAGAATTACTCTTGGGAGAAACAATTAAAACTGCAACATATATCCTTAATAGGGTTCCAACTAAAGCGACTGTTAAAATCTCTTATGAGTTTTGAACGGGCAAGAAAAAGCCTAGTCTAAAACACTTACAAATTTAAGGATGTCCAGTTGAGGCAAGGCCTTATAGGCCTAATGAAAAGAAATTGGACTCAAAGATAGTGAGTTGCTCTTTTGTTGGATACTCTGAAAAAATCCAGGGGGTACAAATTTTATGATCCCACGACTAAGTTGATTTTCAAATCTGAGAATGCCCCGTTCTTTAAGGATTTAGAGTTTGTGGGGGGAGATTCAGCCAGGGACTTTATCTTTGAAGAGGGAAGAGGAATATTTTAATATTCTATCGGATGTAATTGGCATTGAGCAAGATCATAATCCTGACCTTGTTCAAGACACAGTAGTTTAAAACAATATCAGAGAACTTCCCATTCAAAAAATTATTCCAAAAGAACAAACTCTACCACCTCAAAAACTTATGCCATTAAGGAGATTCACAAGATAAAGGAGAAGTGCGGTGTCCGATAACTATATTGTATTTCTCCAAGAACATGAGGTTGACGTTGGAGTGATGGAATATGATCTGATTAACTTCCGTCAAGCCATGAAAAGTTCTAATTCTCAAAAGTGAATTGATGACATTGTAGGTCGAAAAATACCCTAGAGGGGGTGAATAGGGTTTTCAAAACTTAATTCGATTGTTTAAAAATATTTTTTTAAAAATTAATGTATATATCAAGAATCAAGCTAAACAAGCAAGCAATCTCAATCACAATCAATAATATCAAGACAAATAAATAATGAGCTAAGAGATAAAATAAATAAACCGAATGAGCCCAAGTCATTTTGTTCACGTGGTTCGGTTGATTAGACCTTACATCCGCGCTCGAGTAGTGCCCCCGAGAAATTTCACTAATTTCGATTTTATTCCAGGTGAAAATCAAACTGTTACAAATGTATCCTTCTTATACACTTTACAAATGTTGTTCACTCACAACACTTACATAAGAAAAATCTCTTGTTAATCTTAAGAGTTAATTATTTCTTAATGTTTGAAGGATAATATTTTGGTGACAACCACCAATGTACAATAACTCTCAAGTGTTTAAAGGTTACAAGGTAGGCCTTTACTAAAGTTATAAAGATTTGATCACAATATATAACTCAATAGATGAATGATTGATCAAAATAATTTTTTGAATGTTAGAATATATGAGATAGATGAAGAATAGAGAGTAAAATGATTCAAGAGAGGTTCAAAAGTATCTTGGATAGTGTATATATAGTTCAAAACAAAATATGTTTGTTTGGAGGGAGTTGGTAAAGGTTTGGTACCAAAAATGGTAAAAAATCAAAAATCAAGCAACTAGTTTCTGAAGCCTCATTCGACTAAACAAAGCTCATCAATCGACTGATAGGCCTTAGTCAACTGAGTCACTGAGCATCATTTGACTGAGCAACACTGGTCTGCCAGCCAAAATCCCTAATTTTAAAATTTTGCATTTTAGCTCCAAAATCAATTTTAATGCTTTGGAGACCTCAAAAACATGTTAGAAGACACAAATTTTCGGGTAAAATCAAAATATAATAATTTGAATTTATTATGAATTTATTTCAAAATCGGTCTTTACAAGAATGGAGTTTTGAGAGCATTTTGATTCAAACTTGATTTTAATCAATCTAAGAGTGTTAAAACAATATATATGAGCTATATAAATAATCAAACAAGAAACTTTACAAAGATCTAAAGTACTCACTTAATTTATAAAGTTAAATAGTCTTAGAGCGCTTTAGAAAGATTATTTGGTTCTTCACTTACTTTGAACTTTTGATCCTTATTGATATGCCATTGTGAATATACTATGATCGAGTTATTGTATGTGATGCAAGGTAATGCATTTTGAAATACATGTGGAGGATTTGATTTTACCATCGGCTTTGTCGGTTTTGTCCACTTATGATAATTGCAATTGTGGCTAAATTTAAAACATCAACTTAGTTAAATTACACAAGATTAATGTTATTGTTATTAACAAAACAAGATTAATAATCAAACATGGATGAGGAGATTAATTTTAGAAACTTTACAAAGGTGCGAAATCCATTGGTTGCAAATGGATATTTAAGACCAAGAGGGATTCAAAAAGTAATGTGGAGAGATACAAAGCTCGTCTTATCGCAAAAGGCTTTACACAAAATGAAGGCATCGACTATAATTAAACTTTCTCTTCGGTTTCTTCGAAAGATTCTTTTAGGATTATAATGGCATTGGTAACGCATTTTGATCTTGAGTTACATCAGATGGACGTAAAGACGACGTTTTCTAATGGTAACATTGATGAGACGATCTATTTGGTGCAGTTAGAAAACTTTGTGATGAAAAACCCAAAGAATATGGTTTGCAAACTTAAGAAATCCATATATGGGTTCAAACAAGCATATCGACAATGGTATTTCAAGTTTCATCAAGTGATCATTTCATTTCGTTTTGAGATGACTTTGGTAGGTGATTGTATATACCATAAGTTCTATGGGAGCAAGTATATTTTTCTGGTTTTATATGTCGATGACATTTTGCTTGCCAGCAACGATATAGGCATATTGCACGAAACCAAGAGATTTTTGACTAAGAATTTTGAGATGAAAGATCTTGGTGACGCATATTTTATGTTAGGTATACAAATACACCGAGATAGCTCTCGGGATACTTTAGAATTATCATAAAAGGGTTATATCAAAAAAGTTCTCTGAAGAGGTATGGCATACAGGATTTTAAACCATGTGATACCCCTGTAACTAAGGGAGATAAGTTTAGTCTTAACTAGTGCCTTAAAAATGAGTTTGGGGGAAATCAAATGTAGAAGATTCCTTATGTGTCAGCAGTAGGGAGTCGGATGTATGCTCAGGTATGTACATGTCCGGATATTGCGTACATTGTTGGGATGCTTGGCAGATACTTAAGTAGTCCAGGAATAGACCATAAGAAATCAACAAAATGGGTCTTGTGTTATTTATATATAATAAAAAGGCTATGTTCACATATCGGAGGTCAGATCAGTTTGAGATCGTTGAGTATACTGACTCTGATTTTATTGAGTGCAAATATAGTATTAAATATATCTTGTATTCCACTAATAACAGGAGCTTGACGAAGTCTAAATATTTATACATCAAGTTTCTCATTGTCCATGAAAGAATTCAGAGTGAACATGTGTTTATAGAACACATCGATATAACTCCATGGTTGCGGATCCGTTTACTAAGGAATTGCAACTCAAAGTGTTTCGAGCACATTGCTTGTATTGGTGTCATGTCTTTTCATAATATTTAGTTTTAGTGGGAGTTTGTAATTTTTAGTATTTATATAATATATATATGTTTTGGTTATTTCAATTTAAGGATATCTTGAAGTTATTTTCTGTAGAAATAAAATGTTGGTTTATTTACATTTTGACTTTAGATATGGTTTGATCGCACTAAGGTTTTAGGAGGATCAATTGGAAATAGGTATGTTAAGATCACATTTCATGAAATTTTCATGCTACACATTCACATCATGATCCATGTCATTTAATTAGATCGACATGTATGACCATTGATGGGTCGAATTATGTTAAGTGTAACAAAGGTTGCTTTGATCCTATGTTGATATGATTGATGGACCGAATTGGATACATATAAATTTTAGTAATGACAACAACCATAAGCTCAATTTATAATACATAATTATGAGGTTCCACATATAGCCCAAGTGGGACACTGTTGGATCCTTAATCCAACATTGGGCTTATATGTGAAATAATTATATATTGTGGACTGTCGTATAATTAAACCACTTTAAAATTGATCAACTAAGGTATAAGTTATTTGGGCTTAAATGTATCTAATAGGGTGTGGGTCTTTAATATGTATATTAGGGCTAGCATTTTTTTTGAAAACCGAAAACTGATCGAAAAAAACGGAATCGGTTTAAAAAAAATCGAACCAATTTTAAATGGTAACCGAAAGTTGGTTACTGAAATTAGTACGGTACGAAAACGGTATTCATTTTTAGATGGTTCGATTTTACCGAACCGAACTGAATTTCCTTTTTTTTTTTATAAATATATATGATTTTTTTAAGTTTTATTAAAAGCCTTCACTTAAACCTGCTGTTGCTATTGCTTAGGAATTACTCTCTCTTTATCTCTCTCCATTCTCACTTTATGTTACCACCGCCCACCACTCACTTTCTCTCATTTGTCTCTCTCTCTCTCTCTCTCTCTCTCTCTCTCCACCTATAGGCACTGCCCACCACTCTCACTCGTCTATCTCTCCACTTACTTTCATTAATTTGTATCTAACACGCCACCGCCTAACAGTCCACCCACCGCCCACCAACCACAACACCTCCACCAGTCCATACTTGCCTTTCTCTTCTCAAAAACCTCTCTTTTCAACAACAGCGAGGTGAAAGTTAAAGAAGAAGGAAAAGCCTAAGTACAAACTTTTCTCAATCTATTTTTTTTTGGTATATTTGATTGAGTTGTTTATGTACTATAGTGTATATACTTGATTTTGGACTTCTGTTATGCTTCAATCTAATTTTGGACTTCTGTAGTTCTATGTGCTTGTATGTGATTTGTATTTTGATCTTTTGGAGAATTTCGATTTTACAGAAATTAAACAAATACCAAACCGATTTTACGGTTACTAAATACTATTTTGTTCGGGATAGGTTTACGTGTTGGTGTTACCGAAATTTTTGGTTCGGTTCGGTGTTATAGGATTCGGTTTCGATAACTGAGCTGAGTCTAGCTCTAGTGTAGATACTTAAAATAATTTTTATTTTTACAATGGGCTAAAATAGACATACAAGAAAAATAGTAGGATTTACTATATATATATATTATGGTTATGATCCCCAGATCGCACGTACGTATTCTGTCCCTTGTGAGCCTCCATCATCATAGAGAGCATATATAAAGTTTAAAGAATTCTTTAAAGAAATACTTGTAGATTTGGAAGGCCAACCACTCGGCTACAAATACTACACGTTATGGATTTAGGTATGTTTTCGCATATAATTTTTGATTCTTGATGACACGACATGAAAGATCCTAGGGTTTATGGTTATTTATATCCAACAAGATCTAACGCCTTATTTATGAACTGATAGATTTTTTTGATAAAATTTGGTGGAGATGTTCTTTGTCATTTGTAGAACATCTCCACCAAATTTCATAAAAAAAATTCAACCGAGAAGTGGGTTAAGTACATGATTGAAAAATATTGGTCCAGAAATAGATCCCCAGTATCCTTATTGTTCAATGTTCCACATCTACATCAGTGTTCTGAACTTGTTCTGGACCAACATTTTTCAATCCTATAGTTAACTCACTTCTCAGTTGAATTTTTTGATGAAATTTGGTGGAGATGTTCTACACATGATGAATAACATCACACCAAATTTTACCAAGAATCATGCCAAAATGGCCCGGTCCGTAAATAAGGTTCTTAAATTAAGGTTCTTACTTGAAATTTCCCCTCTGTACTATATATAAAAGTATGAATAACTTTAAGTGTTTTTTCCTTTTTTGTGAAAATAAAATATGTTCCTTGATTTTAAACAAAAGATTTTAATATTTACACTACATAAAACTATATAGTTCTCTATATTTTTATATTAGTATTAGTATTTCAAATAAATTAAAACTCTATTTTATTTTGATTTTAAACTAGCTTTATATTAAATAAAATAGTATAAGACTATAAGTGTATAACTCCATATATTTTTATATTAATTTATATTCTTAAATAACTCTAATTTGGCTAATATAAAAGACTTTTAGGCCATAAAAGAAAATCAAATGAATTTTATATTTATACTACGTTTTGTTTATTTATTATTATTTTTATTTCATACTAATAATATTGTTTTTTTTATTTTTTATTTTTTTTGGGGCAATTTAAAAAAAGGGCTTATTAGAGAAAGATTTTCACACTAAAGCCAAGGAATAATTTTTTTTTTAAATAAAGGGCCTATTTTTTATTTTATTGAAATATGACATGTGTCTTTTTTTTTCATTAAAATGACATCCCAACTTAAAATAAACTAAAAAAATACCAATATGCATAAAATATGGACTGAATATGAACTTTGCAGTCTATATTTCACTGCAATATGAACTTTGAGTCCATATTTCACTGCAATGTGAACTTTGCAGTCGATATTTTTAGTGCAAAGTTCATATTGCAGTCCATATTTTACTGCAATGTGAACTTTGCAGTCCATATTTTTAGTGAATTTTATATTTGATACATATTTTTTGTGTACATAAAAAGGTTTAACATGTTTTTTTAATTAAATGATATTTAAATTTATTCAAATATTATTAAAATTAAAACAAAATATTTCATACTAATTAAAAATAGGCCCTTCATTCAAAAAAATATTATTCATTGATTTTTAGTAAAAATCAATGTATAATAAGCCCTTCTACCTAATTTCTAGATTTTTTTTTTCATTTCATACTAATTATTTAATTCTTAGTATGTAAATATGTATTAATGAATTGAATGGTTTTTGTCAAGTACTAAAACTGTTCACAAAAACTAATATATATATAGAGTTAGGTTTAAAACAAGGATTTTTCGATTTTAACAAAAAGAAGGATGCTCATTTTGGAGATCTAAATGGATGAATTTTTTTATAAAATTTTACACATGCAGATTATTTACATGATAAGTAAATCACTTCTACCAAGTTTCATAAAAAATATCAACCTAAAAGCGGGTTAGATGATAATCAAAATTTTCAACGGCCTAAAATGCATATATATATATATATCAATTTTTCAGAACACTCACTTTTAGGTTGATTTTTTCATGAAATTTGATAGATGTGATTTACTCATTATATGAATCATCTCTACCAATTTTCATAAAAAAAATCATCTATTTATCCCTTGAAATGATCATCCTTTTTTTTTTTATTCATTATTATTAAAGTAAGAGAATTTTTTTTATAGCATATATATATATATATATATATATTAATTTGACCTATACAGTATTACTAAATATTTATTCAGTAAATAGGACCGAAAGATATCTTCTTTGATTAGTTCAATCTTATCCTATATTCTATTGAACTCTTATTCTATTATATCTTTGTTATCTTAGCATGCCGGTACACCAAATAGAGTTTTATGATGCTATCTAGGATACGTTGGAAAGGTTGAATTTTCAATTATTTTAAACTATAACCAAGTATTCACACAAAGTACTCGATCAGGTTCGAGTTCTGTTCTCGTATATTTTACACCAAAAAAGAAAGAAGGATCCTATCGAATTAATGCATAAGTCTCATGCATGTATATATCATGTATGTTTGTGTAGTGTTGCTGTCCCAATTCCCAATCAAACTAATTTAATTATTGCCAACGTACTACCAAGTATGCAGCACCTACACAAATAATTACAATAATGGTGTACGTACCCCTGCTATTTATAAGCTAGCGTACATGTACATCAATTATTTAGTAGATATATATATATATATATATTTTGGTTACAGGGAAATAGGAAAAACAGGAAAGAAAAAGCAAAACAGAAAACAAAGAGAAGGAGGACAGAGCAGTTAAGCTCGGCCATATGCCACTCCTCTCATATCACACTCCATTTCTTCTACAATTTCATTCGGGGGAATAAGCATCTTGACTTCTTGTTTGGTTTGTTCACTTCCCATGTGGGCTAGAACGTCCACACATTTGTTAACCCTCCGAGGAATATGAGTTAACCGGGCTCCAATATCTAAGATAAGAGTTCTGCAATCATCAATAAGCACCCTATTCGGGTTGTTTTCTTCTTCTTCTTCTTCTTCCGAATCTTTGATGAGGTTAACGGCGTTGAGGCAGTCATTTTCAATGACTATTCTTTTCCAATTCCTCTCCTTGCAAAGTTTGAGCGCGTGTCTAATACCCCAAAGTTCCGCTTTTAGCGCATTAGCATACCCACTGTACCTGCAAAAACCTTCGACCCACTTCCCTTGGTTTGTTCTAACAAGCCCTCCAAACCCTCCTCTCTGATCTTTCAAGGAGCTACTTCCGTCCGTATTAATTTTAATATGACTTGAACAGGGAAAAATCCAACATATTAGTCTTTCCTCATGATTTGAATTACTTTGAGAATTTTTCTCAAAAGCAAGGGATACTTCTGTGGCAAAGTTTAAGCTCGTGGTGGCCACAAGGTTTTCATTTTGAGCTTTGTCATTGAATTGTAACTCGTTTCGCATTTTCCAAATATGCCGGATAGTAGTAGAAACAAAAATCGTCACCCAGTTTACATTATTTGTACGCTTCTCTTTGCTTTTCAAGTTGGCATCAAGCCAAATGATTAGGAGAGAAAACGGATAGCCCCACAATAACTAGCTAGTAATAGTACGATTTTTAACATCATGATTATCATATAATAAATTAAGAAGAATATAAGAATACCTCAATTTGTTGATGACTGCCGCTAATTTGATCTGTCGAAAGAAGAGATATTGGGTTTCTTTCTTTGCCCATAATTAAACGCTAATGTGTGTTGTATTTTCGTGAGATGTTTTATGATGGGCTAGAGCATTGTGTTTATTGGAAGAGAGGACCGAATTCCTAATTGGAGTTTCTTTAAGGTTTCAATCTAAACCGTGCATCAAGGTAGAGATCTATAAAAGAAACAAACTCCTGTTCCTTAACCAGCTAGCTAGGTAAGTTTGGCAACTTCCTATTGAAAAACGAATTTTTTTTGGACTACGTTAATGGCCGGGTTAGGAAAGTTCTTGCAAGGCAAGTAATTTTCCTTACACAATATGCCACTTCAAAATCACCGAAGCTTGAGAAAGCTAACATTAATATCACAACTGAGAAATTAATTACTTCCTTATCTTTTAGGCGTTCAAGGGTTTATTTATTGTAAATCTGGCCCTAAATTCATCCCACTTCAAGGTAATCAATATATATATATATATATATATATCATTCTCGCACATGCATACAGGCCGGGTCCAATTACGAAATAACTATGAAATATTTTATAAGTAATGCATGATACACATGCCAACTTGTTTAATCAACTTTTTTGGACCAATTGATATAACATACATGTATTAATCCGAATCATAAAGTCTCTACACTTTAATTAATTCGTACATGTTCACTATATCAATTGGTTAAATAGTTAGTTGTCTATGCTAGTTTTGGACCCGTAGTTGAAATGGTAATATTTTAAAATAAATATGTCACCCTTTGTTTTATTAGCATAAAAAGAATGATATAAAAAACTTTAGCCTGCAGCCTCCAATTCCGTTGTATCCGCTCCTCCGCAGCCGTAGGAGTATGACGGACGTAGCATGTACAAAGTTGACAATTATATTACGGACAATTAAAAAAAATTCTTAGAAAGATTTTCACACTAAAGTCAAGGAATATTTTTTTTGTAAATGAAGGGTCATATTTTTAATTTTATTGATAATATGACATGTGTCTTTTTTTTTCATTGTAAACATGACATCCCAACCCTTAAAATAAATTAAAAAAATACTAATATGCATTAAAATATGGACTGCAATATGAACCTTGCAGTTCATATTTCACTGCAATATGAACTTTGCAGTCCATATTTCTGGTGCAAAGTTCATATTTCAATTCATATTTTATTACAATGTGAACTTTGCAGTCCATATTTCTAGTGCAAAGTTCATATTGCAGTCCATATTTCACTGCAATATGAACTTTGCAGTCCATATTTTTTGTGCAAATTTCATAAGAAGGAGGTAATTTAAGTATTATATAACATATTTTTATTAATTAAATAATATTTAAATTTATTCAAATACCTTCATTTAAAATATAAAACAAAATAGCCTCTTACACTAATCACCAATTAAAAATAGGCCCTTCATTCAAAAAAATATTATTCATTGAATTTTTGGTAAAAATTAATGTATAATAAGATCTTCTACCTAATTTCTAGATTATATTATAAGATCGACCCGTAGTCAGCTAGTTAAGATCATATATATATATATATATATATTGTTTCCATGTTCAAAATTTTTAACTAATTATAAACCTTGACTAGAATGAATATTGAGAAATTAAAGATGTGAACTAAATCATACATAAAATATTTAAGTAAAAAAAAAAAAAACTTTAACACAACGAAAGGAATCTCTTTAATTACTTTATTTCTATTACGAATGTAGGAACTGTAGCGAGAATATATAACATGTTTAGCCGTACGTGGACCAAAATGGATACGAATCTGCTCCGGCCTTAAATTTTTCCATCCCACTAAATTAAGGCTACTTCTTAATTAATTTGCTACATTTTCGCCTTCGATCAATTCGGAGCTTGTAGATTCATGGAAGCTAACTGAGTGCAAGGCCTTCCTCTCCATCAGAGAGACATACATGTAATTTCATTTTGTCATTACGAGTCTCAAGCCTAAGATATAAATTAAAGATTTTATACAAAATACGAATAAGAATACTCTCCATAAATACAACACTTTTTAGACCCTTCTTTAGTTATTTGAACGTTGTATCTAAATGTTGGATCTCTCATAATAAATTTGAAAAAGTTGCGTTAATAAAGCCTTGTGTAAACGCCTTGTACACTGGTTTATATAAGTGCAGTACTGTGTTTTTTGTGGACCGTGTTATTTACATTTTCTATATTTGTCACAAATGTTCCCTAAGTCCACTAATAAAATGTGAGTGCAATCACATATACTCAATTCACTTAAAAAAAGTTTGTTAATAAAAATTTGCTTAGCATTAATTAATTAGTTGCTAAAATACTTTTCAAATATGGCACCGTCCTTTTTGTTAAAAAAATAAAATAAAACGTCATACAGTTTTAATAAAAACTAAACATAAACTACAAATTTCATCCAAAGAAAACATAAATTATTATGATATGTATTTTACACAGTACTATGTTAGTTCTGACTGTTAACATACGTTAGTTCTAATTGTTTATATGTTTTGTCCTGTAGTCATGAGGCATCTCCACGACTCCACCTCGCGAGGCACGCGAATGTGATTAATAAAATAGAAACACAAAAAAACAAAATACATATTTTTGTCCTAAATAAATAAAAAAAGTAAAAATTAACATTTTGTCAAATGATGTCCGCGTCAACCTCCGAAAGATCCTCACTTACTCTCCACCAAAGTCATGCTCACTCTCTCTCTCTCTACCTGCCAAAATAAATTGCAAACACAACATTGAGATTCCCTAGATCAAAAAACACACTCGCCAAGAAAGGAAAAACACCCACTATCTTGGAGATAAACATATATATATACACAAACAAAATCAATGGAGGATCAAAGGAAGTATAATCAAAACAAGAAGAAGACGGCAATAAAAATAGGCGGCGGCGGAGTTAATGTTGGTGGTTTTATTTTGTTGGGTGGAGCTTTGGCTGCTGCCACTTTCTTGGGTTCTGCTTTTGCAATCAAATCAAGAAGACGGCGATCCAACAACGTTAACAACAACCACCAGATTGATCCACCACCCAATGAATTAAAGTTGGAGAAGAAGAACAATAGGAACCAAATAACAAAGGGGATTACCTTTATTCTCCCAGATTCAAGGTTTGCAATTTTCTTTAACCGATTTAAGTGTGATAATAAGCCCTTTCCAATTGATAAAGAACAGATCGTGCATAAATTGTAGTTTGACTAAAGTTTTTTGTTTCGATACCGCAGCAAAAATGAAACAGCAAAGATGGATGTAGCCCAAATTGAATCAGAGACATTGGGTTCAACTCAAATTTTGATCTTGGTAATTCTCGATTTCTAATTTCTTATATATATATACCATCAGGATTGTGTGACTGTCATAAATCAGGTTTGATTGCGATTATTAAGCATTGGAATTTGCTAAGTTAGGATCATTTTGATTCAGGATGAGAAGCCCAAGCTTGAAAGCAATAGGGGTGAACAGATTATTCTCTATGATATTCCTGAAGAACAAGAGAACAGTCCCTTGTTTGATGAATCTTCTATCAGCAAAGAAGAATTCTCATCCCCAGTGTTTGACAATCCGTCACTTGTTAAGCCTGGGGACGTGAAGGATAATGAATCTTCACAAGAAATTGAAGTAATTATGAATTTGGATGAAGCAATTGAGGCAGATAATCAGAGGCCAATTTTGGGCATTATTGAAGAAGAAGAAAAGGAGTGTCAAGGTGATGGAAAGATCATTGTAAAGAAATGCCAAGAAGGGGTTGAGGCAGCTAATGTTAAAGTAGAGACGCAATTGATTGAAGAACGAAAGTCACCCATGAAAGGCAATCAAGAAATTACCTGCATGTTACACAATCCAACAGATTTGGAACCAGATGATGTGAATGAGAATGAAGAGCTAGAAAGGCCCCTTTCCACAGAATTGAACGAACTAATGGGGAGCGATGAAGAATCCGGGGCCTGTTATGGAGATCAGACTGTGATTGACACCCAAAAGATGCAATTGAATGAAGAACAAGAGTCACCCACGAGTGGCGATCAAGAAGTTATTGTCTCTGATAGTTCAATTCCAAGAATCAACGCATGTGAGGTCAAACAGCAAGACTGTTTTATGGCTGTACTTGATGACCCGACAGCTTTCAAAGCTGAAAATGCATGCACAAACAAAGAAAGGCCCTTGTCCACAGAAGCAGAGCAAGCAATGGCAACGGATGAAGAATTTGAGGCAGCTTACTCGTCTTCAGGTTCCAAATTCGTGTTTGACAATCCAACAGATTTGGAACCTGAAGATGTGAACGAGAATAAAGAGCTAGAAAGGACCCTGTCTGCAGAATCAAACCTAGTAATGTGCAGGGACGAAGAATTTGAGGCCGGTCTTGGAGATCCCATTGTGATTGAAGACACCCCGCATTTGCAATTTAATGAAGAACAAGAGTCACCCGACTACCGGCAATCAAGAAGTTATATGCTCAGATAGTTTAATTCCAAGAATCAACACATATGAGGTCAAACAGCAAGATTGTTTGATTGCTGCATTTGATGGCCCAAAAGCTTTTGAACCTGAAAATGCGAGCACGAATAAAGAAAGGCCCTTGTCATCAAAATCAGATCAAGTAATGGGGAGGGATGAAGAATTTGAGGCTGCTAATAGAGATCAGATCTCGATTCAAGCAAGCACACAGATGCAAGCCACTGAAGAACTGAAGGAAGAAGAAAATGGAGATGATGTTAAGAAATGTGTAGTAGTACTCGAGGTACCTTATTCAGCTCAAACTGCAGTGGAAGATGATGACCATGAGGTCCTTGTGAATGGTGATCAAGAAATCTCTCCCTTTGAGAAATCAACACTAGAAAGTAGCCCTCAGGAAAACACTAACGTCAACGTGCAAGAATTCCGCTCTACAGAACCTGAAAATGTCAAGCAAGATGATTCCACAGAAGAAGCCATTGAAATAATGAAAGAGGACGAAGCAATTGAATCAGCTCGTGCTGATCAGATTGCAGTAGAAGACAACCCACCAATGAAACTGATTGAAGAACAAAAAGAAGATAACGATGGCAGATATATTGCAGTGGAAGGTGCAGAAGCTGTTGAGACAGCAGTGGCAGATATGGCTGCAGACAACAACCCCCAAATGCAATTTAGTGGAGGAGGAGGACAAGACAAAGATGACAAAGAAGAAAAAGAAATTGCTGATGATGAAGAAGAAGAAAGCGATGATGATGATGATGACGATGAAGAAGAACTTGGTGATATTGACGATGAAAATACGTCTGAAAAAGCTGAAGAGAGTTCAGAAGGAACAGGAGACTCATCCATGGAATCCAATGCTGAGGCAATTTGGCCAGCAGAGTCTATGCAGGAATTTTCACTGAAATTCAAAGAATCGAAGATCAATAACCAGAATTCAATAGAGAAATTTGAGTACAAAAGAGTGGAAACAGAAGAGCATAGCTACAATAATGGTGGAGAACATGGCTACAAAATCAATGAAGACGCGATTAAATTGACATTGCCGTACAAGACAGAAGTCGCAACGCAGAATGATCAAATAGTCAACTCATGGAAACTGAAATTTTTTATATTCTCAATTTTGGTACCAGTGGTGCTGATGGTGCTACTTCTACACAGGCCTACTCTTTTTGAAGCCTTGTTTCGTCAAGATCCTCTTTAAGTACATCCAGTTCCAAGCATTCTATCTACGGGGAAAATATAGAAATAAGAATTTCAAGCAGCTTCAAGTTCAACCAAACACGAAGGTCATCATTCGACTCTCGCCTTGAAGTGAGGGTGGACATAGCATGCTGTTGCCATTTTAACTTACATGGATCATGTTCACCTCCTTTTGTTTTCCTAAATCTTCATGTAGTCCCATAATGACGAGTTTTATTAATTTAATGCAGAGCACAGAGTAGCATATCTACATAGTTCCGTGTAAAAAACAACCATAAATAAAATGAACAATTAGAACTGGGTTTCAAAAGTAAGTTAAATCTCGCTGGTGCAAGAACACAGCCAGGACAGAATTTGCTTTGGACAGATTTTTATGTTTCTTCACGTATTGCTTTGCCCTTCCTAATTTTCATAGCTACAAAGTAACTCTAAGACCTAAGTGAAAGAATGTAAAAGCAGACCAATATTAACATCCGCAAAAGTGCATCAAGTACTTGCGCAAATTCTTCAATCACTATGCGACCATTGAAGTTGGTGCATAGTCAGTTTGGTGCTGCTTAGGACTAATCTCATACTTAAATCATGTATTTGTCAATAAATACATATAGCCAATCACGGTCGTATGCCAATTTGTTAATGTTCTGAAGCCGTTTTAAGAAATGCCAGCTATACCAATGTTCAAGAACACGTTCTTTATGCTGGCATGTATTCATCAGAAAATCCATGTCATAGGATAATAGATTATTATATTGGCTATCGAGTTGATGTTAATTTATCCGGCCTTTAGAACGTAAAAACAAATGAGAAGTTACCAGTTTGTGAATACAATTACCACGCAAATAAAACAAAAAAAATAATCAAGTACATGTATAAAATCTAGAAGCTCTGTAACACCCTTTGTATAAATGTTGGCTAATCCACTTCTTGCAAAGTACTTTTACTTTACATGTATATTTCATAACTATTACTAATACTACTACTAATCTCTTCTCTATATACAGTCCCCCCCGACTCCACAGACTAGCTTAAATTGGCTGCCAGCTGATTTATTCCCTCTGACCGCATAGATGATGAACTAAGGAGCTCAAGACCCAAAAAAGAATTCTTAGCTTTTCTCAATACAAAAACGTCATATACTCAAACCTCTCTGAATTGGGTGATCTGACAAAATAATTGATTAGCATTCTCGAATTTGTAGGCTTTCGATTGAGCTAGGCCAGCTGCAACCTGTGGACCATCCCAACACACCGAAGATTAAATCTACTCTGGAACAAGCAGTAACCTGGATCAAAATCAAACAATCACAATGTCAAAAGGCAATAATGGACACAAGAAGAAGAGAAGATTTGCTAGTTCCGCAGGCGTACCAGACTGTCCACAGTTGCTTCTATATCAAATAAAATGACAGCCATACCCCTCCCTCTGTCCGTCTCAGACTGGTAAAAGGGAAACAGACAGTAACACACATAATGCACTATGCAGGGGCTTTGTAAAGAAAATGTGAAAAAACAAAGACTTGTTTCAACTACTCACCGCACAAGAGCATATTGTGATGCCTACATCTGCCAACACCGTTGAGATATCCGCCATCATGCCTACATGAGATTTGATACTAACATATTAACCAAAAGTTTTTTTTTTTCTGTTTTTTTTTTTTTTTTAAAAAGAGCAATTCGTGTGTATCACGAAACAGCTATCTACCCATAGTTGTCAGAAGCTAAAGGTGCACCGAAGCGCCAAGGTCTCTGGAGCTTAGGCGCAAGGCTCAGGCGCGCACTTTTTCGAAGCAAGGCGCACCACATACAAAAACTTGAAATATATATTTCTGATCATAATTTACACCAACTACTCTAACGTCATATCATCTAAAAACAAATAATTATGTGATGATGAAACTATTGAGAAGCCAACTTATATACACTATAAGAGAAAAAGAAGAGTAGAAAAAAGAAATCAATCAATGAAGAAAATATTATTTGGTTCACAGAACAAAAGCTAGTAATAACTAATAATATAGTAAACTAATAACTGAGGAAAAAAAATCAGAAAGACTAGGATGTAGGAAGGAGAAGGAGAAGAAAAATCTGTGAGGAGAGACGACCAAGTAAGATGAGAAATCACGTTGCCTCTTTTTTATCAACTCTCTCCTTTTAGTGTTTCATTGGTTTTAAGCAATGTTTTAAATCGCGGTAGCGTAACGCGTTGCGTTTTGGTTCTTGAATTGCGTAGTGCTCACAAATTCTGTAATAACGTAAGCAATTTGGATAATGAATAGCGAAATAATCAAAAAATAAAAAATAATATTATACTAAAAGATATTAGTAAAAAGCTAAAAACCATTAAAAAACTCAGAGGAAAAAGGATAATGAGAAAGACCCTAAAAATAAAAGGGTTGATTAATATATTAGAGAAAAAGAGGGGTACAATATTAAGAACCCAAAAATAAAAGGGCCATTTTCAATAAATTTAAAAATCTAGCTCTCTAATTTCACTCCCCTCTTCTCGTTATTTTCACTCCTCTCAAAAACGATCTTTCCCCTTCTTCTCCACCAAAAGTGATCGTAATTTCCCCTCTCCAACTCAAAAACGATTCTCTCTCTAACCCACCCAAAACCACCGACTATTAGTCTCCGATTACTCTCCTAGATAAACCCTAATCAGCTCAAACCCACCCACCCAAAGCAGAGCAAGATCGAGCCTCTTCTCTTTCAAGCTAGGGTTTCACTTTTGTGGAGAAGAGGAGAAGAACGGTTAAGAAAGGAGAAGAGCACTCGTTTTCGTCTGAGAAGAAGATGAGAAGAAGAGAGAAGAACATCTTGACAAGGCTAGGGTTTGTTATTCTAACTTATAACTTGCTCGATTTTGCCCTTATTTTTTTTAAGTGGCTGGTCTGGTCCAAATAGCGTGAGAAATTAGTCGATTGCCTGCGTATAGCGTGAAATTGAGTGCCACATCATCAAATAGCTCACGCTATTTGGTAAAAATGCAAGTACATCCACGTATGTAGCGTTTCTCCGCCGAAAAACGCAATAGAGTGCTATTCAAAACACTGGTTTTAAGACGTGCAACCTAAAAGATTGGCATATTGACAAAAAAAAAAAAAAAAGGTTTTCACGTTAAAAAATACAAATCAGTGCCTCACTTCAAAAAATCCCTCGCCTTGAGCGCCTGGAGCCTAGGCGCATAAGGCTCGCACTTAGTCCGGGATGCACCTTGGAGGAAGCAACTCCCCATGCCAGCACCTGGATGGGCCTTGAGCCTAGGCGCTAGGCACGCTTTTGACAACTATGTATCTACCTCTGGATGGAGGAGCTGGACATGAGAAGTGTGTCCACCAAAATTTGAACTTGAAAACAGCATAATGGTATGACCTTTAGTAATGCATTCTAATGGATGGTCAGTAGATATATGAAACAAAAAAAGGTTACCTCTCCGATCTATACAGACAATGCAGAACCACTGGATAGAGTGGCCTTCAACATTGGCCCAGTATGCAACTTTGCCAGCTTGCCAGCTCTCCACATCAGGCAACAATTCCTTGTACATTGGAATGTTAGAAAGTATCATCTTATCAACACCATTTCCCTGTGATAACACCTCTCCTTGTGCCTTCAAACTCACATGCTTCATATGCTTACTATGTTTACCATTTACTTTGGGTACCCGAATACTACCATTTTGTGATTGGAAAAAAACTTCTACACCATTTAATTTAGACGATGACTTTTCCATAACATTCATGAAGATTTTCTCCTGAGTGTGTTCACTTTTCTGTTTAGAGTAATGTGAAGAAACCTCTTCCACTTCACTATTATCTTCAGAATCAGCAGCAGCGAATTCATTTACTGCGTCGGCTGTTATTTCCGTTGTTGATAGTGAAGCTTGCTCTTTCAAAAACTGAACATATTAACATGACATCTTACATTAAAATATCAGCATTGTCAAGGGACATCAAAGCATTATCCAGATTCGATTTCCAAGAAAAACGTACTTTCATAATCTTGTGTCTGGCACTACGAGTTTTTGCATGTTGCAGCCATTTCTTATGTCTTTGGTAAGCAGATTTGTTGGAAAGGGCCTGAAAGAAAAGGGACTAGTGAGTTTGTAAGAGATGAAAAGCAAGTGAACGTCATTAATACACATCAAACTGATTATTGATGAAAATGAAACCACATAAGATGGAGGTTGAAAAAGCTTAATACACTGTCAGTGCAGCATTTATAAGAAAACAATATCCAAATAACAATCCAACTGAAAAGTAAAAATGGAAGAAGGAATAATTTGAACTAACATTATAAGTTATTATCTCCACAACTTCAGCGTTTGCAAGCACATGCGAGGGAGATACTAGATTACCGTTGACCTGTAAATTTAGAAAGTTTACAATGAATTGGATTCTAGAACAAAAAAGAAAAGGAAAAAAAGGACAAGTCAAAACACTGGAAAAATACCTTTGCAGCCACCATCTTGTTCCCAATTTCAGTATGTATCATATAAGCATAGTCAATGGCAGTTGCACCCTTCGGCAGATTTTTAATCTGTCCATGACATAGCAAGAATATTTTGATGCATTCAAAATAGCAATTCCTTCATATGTGAAGTACAGCAAGTAATCCTACCTCTCCCCTAGGCGTAAAGACAAAGACACGACTACCAAGAAGATCTCTGGTAATAGTATCTACAAACTCCCTAGAGCTCATGTTCCCAACAAACTCTTCCTGCCATTCTCTAATTGCATTTAGCCAGCCAATCTGGAGGAAAGAAAGTACTTCTACCATAAAATTAGCGAAGATGTGTTATCAGATCTCTCTTGAAGGAGGATTGACAAATGATCATAGTTTTGCGAAGGTAATATATATACCCTGAGGGCGACATTAGCATTGTTAAGAGAGATTGTTTTCCCTCTTGAAATTCTATCATAAGGCATCACATGTCTAACCAAACCATTAACAAAAAATTTCCCGCTATAATGAGCAGCAATGCCTCTCTCTGCTATCAAATCCATCTCTTCAGTTCTTATCTGCCAAAAGTACATAAACCCAAACTAAATATTTTGTAAACGATCAAAACCAAATCTTAAGGAACAATAGAATAAAATATTAATCTAATATTTTGAATAAAAATATGGAGTATAGTGGCAAGAAGTAAAGAATTGTTAGCATGCAAAGGCATTCGAAGGAGACAATCTTCGATAATAGAGAAGAATGAACATACAAGAACGTACCAGAACTTCCAACCGAAACATGCTCTCATAAAGAAAGGGAATTACAGTAGTATGAAGACTCTGATACCCATTAGGTTTTGGGGTTGCAATATAGTCCTTCATCTGTTACAAAAATTACACCAACATGCCTTAGGACACATTAATAAAATTACAAACCTACATGTCAATTTAGAAGAAAGGCTGAAAGGGTGAAATACACACAGCTCGAGGAATAGGCGTCCAGATTCCATGTACCAACCCAAGGACGTGGTAGCAGATCTGCAAAAGGGGAAGAGCTTTCAGTAAAGGGCTATGAAGTGTACAATGACGTGTGTTCTAGAAAGTGAAAGTGTTTTCTCTAATCAAAATGAAATGTTCTACACCGTGCAAGCATAAGCAACTGCTTTGGCAAGGTTAGCTGTTTACCTGCTGTGCGGTACACAGAGGTCCAACTCCAACGCATGGCTTTGGTCTTATAATAATTCGAAGCTGGAATTACAACATAATGACACGTGTTACGAAACAAAGAAAGTAAAAAAACTGCAGCATTTCCAATTAATAGTTTTCAAGACCAAAATACTATTAACCTGTGCAATTTGGTTGACTTCATTTATTGAACATTTAGACTTGAGTACGGCTTTGTAGATGCTGCATATAAACAACATTATCATAGGCACCTGAGGATATCTTCATGAAACGGCAACACAGGCCATGTGGTGTAATGACTAAATGGAAAGCTAAGAAGCATACACTTAATAGAAGATAATTGAGTAAACAATCATAAAGGACAATCTTAGCATTAATTGATTTGGGTTACCCCATACAGAAAAGACACTAAGACAAACAGGCTTGTACTATAGCACTCAAACCAACTAATAGCCAATATGGACAAACAAAAGGTTCCCGAGAAAATTTATAACAGGCAAACTATTAAAATCAGAGCATCCAACCCAAAAAGAGAATTTAGAGTACATATGTGGGATTTATAATCTCAGCACACCCCATCACTTGTGGAATAAATTTAAGCCAGACACCTAGACAAATTATATTGCGCGACGTTGAGCACACGTGGCTGTTGGGCAAGATACATGGATTAAATTGAGTGACGTAAAGTACATGTGGCCATTGAGTAATGTGTTATTTTCTATAGAAGCCCTGTAATACTCCAAAATCCAACACAAACGTAAATAAAATGTCCCTAAAAGTACAAGAAAAGTGTCACTAAAGATTATATTGGAGTGTTAGACGACTCATTTGGAGTCCTAATAGCCATACCTGCGAAACATATGTAACAAACTCTACAGCCACCACACTACTACTAAAATATACGAAAGCATCTACAAGACCTTTGCACAAATCTATTGTATTATGGCCGCCCATTACTACTGTTTCAATGACATACCCATGCATTACTCATAATGAACCTTCCACAGATCTGTCACTGTGAAGTTTACCTTTTCCACAAGAAATTACTAATTTGCAAGAATTTATTCCTTGTCTGCTGAACTTGAACCATGTCTAATTACAAATTGTCTTTATTGATTAGTAAGTAATAAGCAGATAAAACATCATGAAAAATAAGCAAATCAGCAATTAAAACAACTCACAAGTTTTAGGACACCCTTCCCCCACCGCCAACACAACAACAAAAAGAAAAACGATATCACCCACCCAAACAACAAAGGATGTTTCCATGGCTTTACCTGTAAGGTTCCTTACAAACAGACTGAACTTCAGTTTCCAACGCCATAAGATCTAGGAACTGATCATCCTGAAGCTTCTTTATCAAAATTTTATTTGCCTAATACAAGGAGAAGACCCTGATAAGCAGAAGACCATACTCTGAAAGTGATATAATCAATAGTAATCGCGAACTTCAAAGCTTGACATAACTCCATTGTAAGTTCTTGAACTTACCTTGTTTGATGTATGATGACGTGATGAATAATTTTGCAATGATATATATGGAGTCTCACCAATAATTCAATGAGAGAAATGAAGATAGTACCTCAACGAGTTCCTTCTCATGTTCTTTATAGAGTTCTGCCGCTCTTCTCTTGACCTTAGCATATTCTTGAGGATTTGTATACATGAAGGATAGATTCTCAAGTTCAGACTGAAAGGAAAAAAGTTGGTAAGTTAGTATAATATACATGAGCATAAATGCTCCTTGGGATTCACGCAAATAAAATAGGACAAATATAGAAAGGAAGCAGATAACAAACCTTAATCTGGTACATCCCTAGAAGCTTGGCTAAAGGAGCAAAGACCTGCAGGGTCTCCATGGCAATGCTGGACTGGACACAATAAAACAATGTCAATAATGAAAACTACACAGTGGAAAAAAAATTCTAAACAAAATTTACATCACCTGTTTATGTGGAGGCATATGTGATAGAGTGCGCATGTTGTGTAATCTGTCAGCTAATTTGACAATTATAACACGAACCTGAAACAGCATCATTTTTAGTCTCAATTTAATGTAAACATACATTATACGGAATGATATATATATATATACAATGCATACATCACCTCCTCAGTCATAGCTAGAAACATCTGCCGGAGGTCGTGAGCTTTTACATCTTGTACAGAATGGCTTTCATTATTACACTTGAGTTTACCTAGTTTGGATACCTGTACAAGTTAAGAGTTAAATTGGATATGTACATCCAATCAAAACTTAAGTAATAATTGAAGACACAAAGAGAACTTAAATTCCAACCATATAATTGTTTAATGAAAAATAAACCCACCTTAGTCTCCCCTTCCACAATATGGCGCACAGTAGAACCAAATTCCTTTTCTATGCTTTCAAAAGTAACGACCTTTGTATCTTCAACTGTATCATGTAATAAGCCAGCAGCAACTGACTCCCAATCCAATTCCTAGAATAGTAGTTCCGAAGAAAGTTAAACTTCAATACTGCAAATTGCAGAGCTTAACACCTCATCAAAGTGAAGAATATTTTTCAGAAGTTTCCAAAACTCACAAGTTCTCCTAGAATTTGTGCAACTTCAACCGGGTGAATTATAAAGGGCTCTCCACTGCGTCTTTTTTGACCATCATGTGCCTCAAAAGCCAGCTGTACAACCATTGAATAAGAAATATTAAACCCCCATACAGAGAATAAGCTGATGTTCATTCAAATCACAACACAAACTTACATTAAGAGCTTTATGAACTAATTCCTGCTCTTCAGGTGGAAGATATGAGATGGTAGATTTAAGATCCTGCAACAATCAAAATAGAACAGATATTAATGCGTCATGCAATTCCATTTCAACCAAATCATCTCTCTTTGTTAATTTGGTAGTGCTCTAATCGCTGTTAACAACAATCTATTGAACTATGGCTCCATAACACATATTTATAGGTCTGAAAGTGAATCATCTGGAAAACATAGCATGCATATTTTTTTGGGAAAATTTGTACCGTGTAACATGTATTTAAGATCCAATATCAGCACAAACGAAAATGAAAATAGAAAATCACCCTAAAGAAATGCCAGTTTCCATATTGATAAAACTCATAATTATAGTACACAAATATGGCAACAAGTTACCATACCTCCCACAAACTTTCTGGAGAAACTTCCTCATAGGATTCTGACGGAAGGGATGAAGAATGCAATTGCCATTTTCTACAGGCAAGATGAAGCAAACATGATTTTAAGACTCTTTCTGGATGTGCAATTTCCGAAGCTTTAGTGGAGAAGCATCCTCCCACATCAGGGGCTTCACATCTCTGGCACAAGTACGAGATTGAATGGCTACCATCAGTACCAAAAGAAACAAGCTTGTCTCAAAACACACCAACAAATCATACATCACATTAGTACATGATAAAATAAAATTCAACTAAAAATAGCAGACGAGGATAAAAAGCACTCTCATAGCTTCTATTATTAAGAACATAACTAATCATTCTTTGAAACATTATTCACCCTTAATATGCCGTAAGAATTTAATCGATGAGACTTACATGTCTTTATTGGCCATCCAAAGAGAATCAGCTATTACCATAAAAAGAATTGGGAAAGAAAGAACCATTACAAGTTTACCTGGTTACAAGTTTTGTAGTCGGAAGAGAATAGTATGTAAACAATCCGATTTACAAAAGTCCCTCATGAAGAAAGGTTCAGGTTGTGATAGAATTATCATATTCATACGAAAGAAACAAGACAGTAAACTTGGTCGAACGGAACTTCAAATGATTACTTAACACTGTATAATTCACCTATGAAAAATAAACGATTAAGAAAACGACACTGCTAAGGCATCATTTCTTTTGGCTTCTAGGACCAAAATGCCTTTGAAAGAATCAACAACTCTAACTGTCTAACAACAATATAATAGCTACACAAATTTCGAAATGAGATACTAGTTTCATTCCTTTATTAGAAGCTAAATTAACTTCTTGAATTTCCTTACACCCAATTAATCATCAAACATTTCATTTTTCACATAAAGACAGTTGCATGTACTAGACTGCTCGGAGAATCCCCCACCTCAAGCCAATTTTCAAACTTGACCTTAGTTAATATGTTTCTTTTTCATGTTTGTCAAAAGTTTATAAGAATGCTTATTAATTTTCATGTAATGTGCATGCTTCAAATATGAGTAGGTAGAGAGTAGAATTAGGTTTTAAAAGTTCAAAGATAACCCAAGACCTTTCGACTATTTCTCCGGAAGCATAACAAGAGATTTTCTTACCAATGAAAAAATAAAGCATAAGAATGCACTATAATTCATCAACCAAACATCCTAATTGCCTAAAGCAAAAGGAAGACAAGAACTACTGAGACTACTAACTCCTAATATTTTTCGATGTTACCACAACTTAGGACTTCAGAACTAAATCAATTCAGTCCCGGAGTTATCATTTTGCAATAAATGAACATAAAGAAATGCAAAACTGAAATCAGATGTAGTAAATTTTAGGAGTAAAAAACTTACACTGATACAATTTCTTCTTCCAGTTCTTCCATAACACTGAAAAGGATGCGCAGTACTAGCAAGAAATCCGGTCAAAGCCCTAGGTACCTTTCCCGCACATGAAATAGCGCTACAGTCATACCTTCCACTCCCCTCCCCTTTGGGAAACTTACATATATTCACACATTCTACCGAAACTGCGAAAATAGAAAATAATCACACAAATAACTCCGCTAAGAAAATATATTCCACTTTAGATTGACCGAAACAACAGAATCGGAGAGACAAAATCAAGACGTACCTGACATCGAAGGAGCATAAGCCATTTTCTATCGATGAGCATCGGAACAGAGCAGCCTCATTGAATCGAACTACGCATTGAACAAAAAAAAAGAAAGAAAAACACTGAATAGATTGAACCTAAAGCTCACAGATTAATGAGACACTACAATTGCGGCAGAATAAAAAGATTCGTATTCGAAGCTTGGATTTTTTATTCGTGAAAGTTTGAAATTGTAGAGGAATCTGATGTGTATCGAGGAGAGTTGAGGAATTGAAAGGAAGTTGGTGAAGGGAGAGAGATAATCTAGTCTAGAGATAGACAAGGAATTTGGAGATTTTGAGAAGAGACAGAGAGATATTGGCAGAAGAAGAGAGCTATGGAGGATAGAGTTTTAGCCCAAAGCCACATAAAAGCCTTGTTAAAAGATTTTTTTTCTTTTTCCTTTTTTGCTAATCTATTTTATAAGGTGAAGTAGAAGAGGTGTACATTAACCATAATTTGCGTACTCTTTGTTTACAATTATACCCTCCGTGACCAACAATAGGACTTGGGGCATCGACCATTCGCATTTTCTTACTAAACTAATTATATTTATTATTTGAGTGATATATATATATATATATATATATTTTTATTTAATAAAAATATAATTGCTTTATTAATTTATATATCCTTCCTAGGGGTGTTCAAAAACCGAACCGGACCGTCAAACCGAATAAACCGGACCGAGAAATGGACCGATTTGGACCGACCATTTAAATTCGGTCCGGCCGGTCTAAATTTAAAAGACCGAAACAGTTCGGTCCGGTCTTCGGTCTCATAAGGTGTCGGTCGGACCGGATCGGACCGGTTTTATGTTATATATATATTTAAATATATATTAATAATATATAATGTTAATTGCACAAAATTAAACCCTAACGAGTCTTTGAGACCAATCCCACCACACCCAGCACCGTTTTCCCTCTTCTACCTCACGTACTGAAACAGTGTTTCCCTCTCTCCCGTCGCCGATCCTCTCCTTCTCCCTCACTACTGAAACCCTTCTCTCTCTCTCCCTTCGACGTTCCTCTCCCTCTTTACTGAAACCTCTCTCTTTCTCCCGTCGCCGCTCGTCTCCCTCTCCCTCAAGTACTGAAACCCCCCTCTCTCTCTCCCATCGCCGATCGTCTCTACTATCTCATCGCCCGGCGTCCATGGCTTCACCTTCTACACAAATCGAACCCGCTCCCACCGATCCCGCCGATCCCGTGCCCGAAGTTGCTACCGGTGCCACTGGTAATATTTCTGTATAAAAATACTACACACTCTTGTAATCTTCTAATATATTTGATGATTTGTAATTCCTAAATTGAGTTACCATCGATCAATGTATAGTTTACCAAATCGTGCCGAGAACTCAGATTTACTAAAGAAAATACGTTTGCAAAACATATTAAAACATAACTACATTAATCAACTAATGCAAAAGGGGAAAAAACAGTGGATCCTTTGATTAGCTAGAATTCTTTAATTATCCCCATTTGAAAGCCTATGAATATTCCCCAAAATTAAACAAAATCAGGGGAACTACCACCAACAGATTATAAAGAGACTTATTCAGCGGAAATAATCACTGGTCCACAAGACGGCAGTGAATTATTATTATAGAACATATAAATACCTGGAGCTAGTATATTATGTTTTCTTTCTTTCTTAAAAGTACATTTCTTTATGTCACAGTTCATTATCATTTTAGTTTTTGAAAATTTGCATATACTAGATTCAGTTTTATTTTGATCCTAATACAACTCTTGGGCCGAAAAAACAAAGCACAGACCGAATGGACCGACCGGAACCGGACCGGTCTGGTCTGGTCCGGTCTGGTCCGGTCTTAACAGTCATTTTGGTCCGGTCCGGTCTTCAAAATTTTAGGACCGAAATATCCGGTCCGGTCCGGTCCTGTGCTATTCGGTCCGGTCAACCGGACCGTGCACACCCCTAATCCTTCCCTATTATCAGCTATAAAGTGTGACACTAATCCCTTCCTTTAACCTAATAATAAAGACATCAAATTAAATTATGCAATATTTTATTCATTACTTACTTCAAATTAAATATGAGTTCTTTTTGAATAGTATTAACGCACGTCTTAAGAGCATATGATAAAAGTATAAATAAAAATGACAACAGCCCAACAATGTATAAATTGAGATATATATTCTCATGAAAGACCCATTTTTTTTTCCATTCATAAGACACTTAATATTTTCCTTTCTTTATAAAGGCAAACACCTACATACACCCCCATAATGAGGTTTAGGGATATTGTTAAATGTTTTTATCATAAACACTAATCATTTGTTAATGTTAATATTTTCCTTTCTTTATAAAGGCAAATACCTACATACACCCCCATAATGAGGTTTAGGGATATTGTTAAATGTTTTTATCATAAACACTAATCATTTGTTAATGTTAATATTTTCCTTCCTTTATAAAGGCAAATACCTACATGCACCCCCATGATGAGGTTTAGGGATATTGTTAAATGTTTTAATCATAAACACTAATCATTTGTTAATGAAAAACATGTATATATTGCACATTGGTTAGGAGCACTAGCAGTTTAGGGAATTGAGCGTCAGGGATTACGTAGAAAAGCTAGGGTCTAATTACAATTTATTTATTTAAAAGATCAAAAAAGTACCCAAATGGCCTAAATTCACCGTGTTTAAATGTGAGTCTTTGCCGCGTTATCAACACTAATCGTCACTTAATTTAATACTATGGAGCAGGCAAGCCCGGAAAATACCAAAAAATTGAATATATACACATACAAAAATTTAGGGCCCTTAATTAAAGAACTATCTAGAAAGTAGGGGGCCAAGGCGAGACGGCCTTACTATGAAAATAATTAATTGATTTACTTTATCAACTTTAAGAGCTGGTTAAGTGACAAACTTAAACTATAATAAGTACTTCATGAGAATTACTTATTATGAAAATATAAATCATGAATTCAAGTTTAACAAAATACAAATTTTGAAGGCGAAACAATGTCTTATAAATCAACATATAGTTAATTCATGTAATATAACTCGGACGCCTTAAACCGAAAACAGATCTACTTCTATCGGATGGCGGGACTGCATCAGCATACAAGTTCTTTCAAGAGTCAACTAGGGAAAAATATTAAGGCAGACCAAGATCCAGCCCCGGAAAAAAGTTTTAAGACTGGAAAGAAAGGTTTAATATTTGTGCTTTTCTTTGTCGATCTAGAAAGTATGCAAGGGTTTCTTCTTCCTGGAAATGTGAAATGAAAATGTACGTGGTTTTCTTTTCATCCGTTTACAAATTAAGGCTTATCCATTGTGTGTGGTTGTAGGGCAAGCAGTAAGTGTTAAAAATTCTTTGGATATATATATATGCTTAAGTGCAACTCACCAAATTGAAAAGGCATATGAACGTACTTGTTCAAACTTCATTACGTGTGCTTATAAATGAGATCCAACTTTAGGTTGTTTATAAACTAAATACGCACGAGTTTTCTAACATTCAAAAATTCTCATAACAAAAGTGCAGGTGGCAGCACTGCATTGGTAAAGGTGTGGGATCCTCATCCGCATGGACCCAAACTCCACCACGTCACCCCGCGACTTACGCAGTTCCGTCACCTCCGTTAGACTATTAACCTATTGTTTTATATCTCTCTAGAATTAATTACTAAATTCGGAAAATAAAACAAATATGAATAAACTATAAATCCGATCTTATAATTAACTTATCTCAAGAAAGAGAATCAAGTAGAAGCCTTGTGTATACAATTGTTTATGAATCATTCTATCCTTTGCGAGTCGCAATCAAGAGAAACAATACATTGCTCTTCATTTTCTTCTTCTTTTATTTACTCTGTAGACACTATATTTATTGGCAAATATTTTGTTGTGGGTGGGGGCAAAGGGGGATTTAATCATATCATTCTTCAGGGTTTAGTAGCGCCGGCTTAAATCCACTGATTGAGGCATATACATGTTCAAGTCCAAATTTGGACTGCCCTCTGATGACGGAGACGATTCCACAGCACAAGAAATTTCACCTTTTAGCCAAGAAACTACCTGGAAAAAGAAAAGCAAAAGAAAACAAACTTAGTGTGTTGCTTTGACAGTTCATTTGATTTGAGTTTTTGTACTTCACCGTGCTCATGTAGGATCTTGAAGTTTGCCTAGTCTTTATGCATTGGGCTGCCGCACAAGTCACCCTAAAGATTTCATAAGGATCTAGGTGCTCCAATATTTCTCCATCAAACAACTGGGGGTACACTCTTTGTTGCAACAATGGCCCAGCCTAAATGCATCCAAATTACACGCAAGTTCAACATAGTTAAGCTACTTAAAATTGAATCAAACAAATACTGAATATGATTCAATTGAAAGTAGACACTTGTTTTATGGAAAAAGATTGGTTCACTTACCCATTGCACTAACTCTGTGTTACCCAGCGAGGCAGAATTTCTGCAGAATAGCCTCAGGAGCAAAATTCCAAAGTCGCGAATGTCTTTTCTTAGTAAAGTAAGTGATGCAGGGTCTGAATGATCCCTGTGCGAGCACCTTTTTAACATAAAAATCAAGCCTAATTTTAGATAAATTATATACGCATTAACACTAGTGACTTGAAATTTCAAGAATGTATACAAACCTGTGACTGGAGATTGGAGTTGATTGTTCTAGCTGGAGCCATGTTGCTTTGCCAAATCCAGTGATCTGTTACAACAATAATGTCAAGGAAAAGAAAGTTAGCACACGAGCATTTGATATTGTAAGACTAATTCTAGTGTTCAGATTTTTTTTCTTCTTTTTACCTGCGGTTGTAAGTCGTCTCTGAGAAAAATATGGCACGGCCGCAAGTTACCATGTACAACTGGACCTCTAGGACACTCTTCGTGCATGTATTGAAGGCCTTGAGCAATTCCTATAGCTATCTTCATACTATCCTCAAATGCCAATTGTGGGTTTTCCCTCCTCTCGCCTTCACAATTGCAAAACATATAAACGCATAGGCATGGATTTTAACAATTCTTTCCTGCTGAGAAAAAGATGCAAATGCTTACCATGAAGATATTTGTCTAACGTCCCTAATTTTGTATAGGGAAAAACAAGAACAGTAGCATTTTCATTCTTGTGGTATGCAATTAACCGCAGGATATTTTTGTGATACATAGCAAGAGCTGCCTTCTTTTCGGCTTCAAGAATAGCACTAAAATCACCTATGAATCTTTTGACAACAATTCGAGACTGCTTATTGCATAAATATCCGCCGTACATATTAAAATTATCATTTTCACCAACACCAATGATTTCTCTGAACCCGCCTGTTATCTCTGAAATCACTTCCCATGTTAGGTGCGTGGGCATCCCTAGCGCTCGATCAACCATGGAAAAGACTCTTGCTGAAGAGTTATTATCATCCGGGGTAGTCTCAATTTCCTCTAATGACTCATCTGCGGGTAGGATTTCCTCTTGTCTGCTTGTACTTGCAACAAGAGATGGATCGAATGGTTGATCATTGCCTTCGAGATTAGGCAAGGTACAACAATGTTCTTCATCATCGCTTACAAAGGATATATTGCAATTAATTAGGCAAAAGTTGAAAGTAATGTCCCTCTCAAAGCACCTGAAATATTACCAGCTAGTGAATCTTCATTTGTATATAACAGCAAGTTTTCTTAGCCCATTGATTGAAATCCTGGGTTAATGGATACCTGTCCATGATAATCCAAGTCGCTCCTGTTTTTTTTGCCTCTTTCTCAATTATGGAACTACTTGGAAATTCGAAATCAGTGGCAGTCTTTACCACAAACTCCACCTTTGGAAAGAGTAAAAAATTCAGTTGTAGAGTAGAAACTCAATAAAATAATAATCTCGTTAAATTAATAAATTTTGGCAGTCTCAACCCAGGCCTAAAAGCTAAATTAATATTTTAGCTAAATTTATGAGATAATATTTTTTTATAAGACCCTTTAGGCCCATTGGTTACTAAATTAATAATTCACTCTTAGACATACTATCATGCCTTATCAAAATGCGACTATAATGTTGTTTACTTTTTGCTGAAATACAATTTGCCTTAATTTCACCCCTAACTCTTTGTAATGCCTTAAGCATGTCAAGCGTGCATTTCTCATCTTGGAAGACCAAATGATAATATAATTGCTTGATAAAAATTTAAGGAAGACCAATATTATAATCTTGGAAACATAAATCTTTCAAGTTATTTATCAAAGGATAATATAATTTACTTAATTAAGTTTATAGAAAATAAAATCTAAGAAAATCAAGAGAACGGTATTGGAAATACAAATCCTTTGGTATATAAATTAATAAATTATTAACTTATCAATAAATTAATAGATTGTTAATTTATCGATAAATTAAAACCTTGTTTAACTAATAAAATTAGCCGGTCTTAACCCTATTAATTTATAAAAAAATTAATGTATATCAATATCAAGTTCAAATCCCATCAGATTTAGTACAATATTAAAGAGATACAAAGTATGAGCTTTAGAAGGGTTATGGCTAAATACACACCACAATGGTAGTATGTCATTCCAAGATGATTGATAATTATATTTAATGAGGGTGGCTCTAAGAGTTTGCAGAGTTCAAAACTCATAAGAGTTAGTACAATATTAAAGATATACGAAGTAAGAGCTTTTGAAGGGTTATGGCTAAATACACACCACATTGGTAGTGTGTCATTCCAAGATGATTGATAATTACATTTAATCAGGGCGGCTCTAAGGACTCGTTTGGTTCACAGAAGAGAAATCAATTCCCTTATCTTTCCCATGGATGTAAGAAACTAAATTTCCTGTCAAATTTTCTTTCTTGTGTTTGATAAAGCATGGAAACTATTTAGGTAAAGGTATTATTGTCTAAAAATTTTGTAATAAATGCTTGGAAATCACATGGGAAAATCAATCCCATGTGGTTTGAGAGTAATGATTTTACCCCTACTTTCTCCTCTCGGGAAAGTGTTTTCGGAATTTGTGCTTACCAAAATAAAGAAAATGAACAACTTTCCTTTCCCGAGTACTAAAATCTGTGAACTAAACGAGGTCTAAGAGTTTGCAAAAATCAGAATGAACGATTGCACATAGGACAATAGAAATTTTGTAACTTACAGAAATTGACTTTCAAAAAATAAGACCAGTATTTCACATTAAAAATTGAAAAAATTGAATTTAGTAGTAGAACATAAAAATATAGGGCCTTACTCCAGTGGATTTACAGTACTTAAAAAACGGTCCAAATATGTTGGTACAAGCCTCTTCTCTCCTATTGATCTCTTCATGGAGGAATTTGACATAAGAATCTCTTTGTCGCCCATCATCTTTATCATTATTCCGATTCTCTAACAAACAACAATAGGTTGTAGAAGCCGGAGATGGCGTGCACGCTTTCCAATTAAAAATGTTAATAACTAAAACTTTATCTTTTGCCACAACCACATCGCGTAGCGCGCACTTTAGTGGCGCTATCCCGTTTTTCTCTGTCAAAACTCTGATTCCATTAAGTACTACCACGACGGATTTCCCTCCCTTTCTCTCATTCTCTACCACCATTGTATTGCTTATCATTGGTTGGTTGGTGGTTAGTAGGTTTTGACAACTTTTTTTTTTTTTTTTTTTTGAGCACTTGTATGATTATGAAAAGGGTGTTGAAGTTGAGAACCTTGTTAGAAATTTTATTGTTTGTTCCATAGAGCATAACGTTTTTTGCTTAGGAAAAATCTCCACGGGTTTATGGTTTAGATGTTGATTAATATATTTTATGTATTTATTTTATTGTTTTTTGTTTGGTATTATCAAAGACGATGAAGAACATAGAAGAGTGGGGCATCCAAAGAACAAGAGTTTTTGCACATTTTATACGATTCAATGCTCGCACTGAGTTTAACATTTTTTAAAAATTAGTTATAGCTAAATTAAGACTTAGTGGGCGAACCCACTCTTTTCTTGTTGCTATTATTACTACCTCCTCCCAAATTAAATTTTTTGTATTTGATTGCTTACAAACGTTATGGGATGATTTGGTTCGCAAGGGAAATATAAGATAGTATATTTATTGCCTTGATTTATAGATGAAAATATTGTGATTTATTTTTATAGGGATTTTTATATTTTGATGTAAACAATTATGCATTAGGCTAGAAAATAGTGCTATTGATAATCATCTATCTTTTATAACAACCAAATAAATACAAAGCATTTAATTTGCATAAAAATCTCTTTACATTATAATCAATCTTAACTATATATATTGAATTTTTAACGAACCAAACACAACATATTATGTATTCACTCTACAACATCTATATATGCATATATAAATTAGAAGGGCTATATTTTTTTCATTTACTTTAACTTCGATATCCGTGCACATAAAAAAAAACAATATACGCGCATCAAAAATACGGCGTGTTTAGTACCAAAAGAAGGCATCAATATTTTATCTAAAGCCTAAAGGTATATTATGTTCAATTAAAAATTTAGTCCTAGTTCCATTGAATTGTCCATCAGTTGACAATTCTTATTATAGACATAGGAATCCTCCAAATTAATGTTTTACAAAAGTTAAAATTAGAATCTTTTGCAATAACTATTCCTTTAATATAAAATTATAAAGTTGTCAGCGAATATATTAAAAAGTGTCTCACTTTACTAAAAGGCTTTTAACAGCGAGTAATTATTTGTGTATTAAATTAAACGAACAAATTGTTACAACTAAATGATATATTAGAAAGTATATTTGTTAATGTGTCTACTTGGAACACTTAACAACATACTTTTTGACCAATCATTTAATCTAATAGCTTGGTCATTTAATTTGATGCAACTATTATGACTCAAATGCTACTTTCTATTTTAAGTCTCCAAGATAACTTGGTGCCCAAATAATTCAAAAGTCAAAAATGATTCCTCTAGACAAATAATGTGCCGTATTTACTAATAGTTAGCTGTAGACATGAATTTGGTATACTCTAAACACGAGTAAAATTGCAAATACAGGCAAGTCACCGGTATTGGCATGGTCACTTGATCAGTGCCATGCATGTAGGCACAAGTAATTCATTAGGTACACTAAATTGGTTACAATATAGTACAAAGCGTCTTCTACTTTTAATATGTCATGAACTAGATCAGAATCATTAGCGGCTTAAGGTTGCCCATTATTATTAATTCTGCGTCTCTGAATTTGAAAGGAATATGTCAAAGTAAAAAACACATGAACACTCTCTCTTGGATTGGTTAGAGGTAGAAAATAGCCGAATTTGTAGGAATTCATGGCTAAACATAGGGAAAAAAATGAGAGATTAAAAAAAAAAAATTCCGAAGGATTTGCTTGCTAAAGATAGACAAATCTGTTAGCTCAAAAAAGATTATATATATATAAAAGAAATGCATCTGATCATTTCAATTCACAAGCCTTGCCTTTAACCTTTGCTACATTTGTTTTCCAATAAAATTGTAGCCCAGCAGGGGTTTTAGGTTTGAATAAATGGTTCATATTCTCTTCTTATGTCTAGCATTGGTCTCATATAGAGCCAATGGTGTACCCTTAAGTACCCGTGTCCTCAGTGGCCTTGACCCTGGTGCTGCTCCTGATCCTGACGGTGCTGATCCTGGTCCTGCTGCTCCTAGTGGTGCTGGTCCTGGTCCTGATGGAGTTGTTGATATAACAAAATTCAGGGCTAAGCCCGATGGTACAACCGATAACGCTCTGGTGAGTCTGTTTTCGTTTTATAAATCGTCTGATTTATGAATTAGTTCATTTTAAAGTAACAAAATGTAAATGCAGTCGCTAATACAAGCATGGAATGCGGCATGCAAATCAACCGGTGCTACGCCACCCAAGCTTCTGATTCCTCCGGGGAACTTTTCGGCAGGGGAGGTTGTGTTTGTAGGGCCATGCACTGCCCCTAAGCCTATAACCATTGAGGTCCAAGGGACCCTACTGAGTGATACAGACTTGAGTCTATACACTCAAAATACATGGATATCCTTTGAGCACATCGACGGGTTGGAATTGAAAGGTTCAGGCACTTTTAATGGCCAAGGCGAGGCTTCATGGAAAAACGCTGGTGACGGTGGGAGTCACAGTGATGGCGGTCATCTCCCCGATGTAAGTCTACACATACACCTTATAGACAGTGTTGGTTTTCAGTTTCAAATTTTAGACTTCAACATGTAATATAAGAAAACGCATTCGACCTTACTAATTGAACATTTTTTTTTCTTTCATTTTTTGGGGAGTAGTCAATTGTATTTAATGGAGTGTGCAATGCTATTGTGAGGGACGTGAAATTGGTAAATAGCAAAGGTTTCCACATGAAGATAACTGCCAACAGCCAAAACTTCACAGTTGACAATGTTACCATAACAGCACCTGGAGATAGCCCCAACACTGATGGGATCCATATTAGCAAATCTACTAAAGTCAACATAACTAACAGTGTGATCGGGACTGGTGACGATTGCGTCTCCATTGGCGATGGAAACACCGACATTTTCGTCTCCAAAATTACTTGTGGACCCGGCCACGGCATCAGCATTGGAAGCCTTGGAAAGCGTGAAACCGAGACAGACTTGAAGAATATTATCATCACAAATTGTACATTGACGAATACTACAAACGGGGCAAGGATCAAGTCGTACCGGGAATCACCCAAGCTCTTAGCCACCGGCATTACTTTCGAAGACATAACAATGAATGGCGTTCAAAATCCCATCATCATTGATCAGAATTACAACTCGGCAAACAAGGCAGGGGTAAGTAGTTTTAAAAAATAAACACTGAACTAAAAAATAAACACTGAACCAGCGCATATATTTTTCTGACAAACAGTACATGGTTGATGAAGAATTAATTAATAACTCGCGTTTCATTAATCTGTTGGGCATGCAGGGATCAAACGTGAAGGTTAACGATGTTCACTTTAGGAACATAAGGGGTACCACTGTTTCAAGTGTTGGGGTGGCTCTGAATTGCAGCGACGTATGCCCTTGTGAAGGAATTGAATTGGTTGATATCGATTTGTGCTTTACCGGAGATAAAGTTAGGTTTCCGACGTTCACATCTGCATGTGTCAATGCTAAAACAGTCCATAATGGGAAAATGAACCCTCCGGCTTGTGCATAAATATATATATATATATATATTCATCCATATATAATCTAATGAAACTACAAATCTTTCTACGGATGTATGTTTCATGCAAACAGGAATTTTGGATCACCCAGGGTAATGATAGAGTGAATACATAGTAGACAATTTACAGTTCTGGATTTATTCTACTTAGCACTAAACATGTACTTCCGGCAATGGACAATTTACGAATTTCCCTTATTTTGCCCGGATCTGAAACCATTAAAATTTGATCACTGTGTTTATTTTTCGAAATGATTAAAAGCCTAATTGAGGCAGCAGAACAAGTGGTGGAAGATTATTTGCCCATACTGGATTTTTCGTAAGCCCGGCACCCTAAAAAAGTGACTAGGCCAAAATCTTGTGGAGCCGTACCTGTTTGATTTGAGACGGTCCAAGTAACAATAGGTTCACGCAGAAAAAACAAAATGAAGCAATTAAAACTGGCATCTTGATTCTTGACAAGAATGTTGATTAATGATCTCAAAGGAATACCAAAAGTATGTATTAATTCAAGCATAGTACAAGTGTACAACTTGGTGAAAATAACACTAAATTGATTTTGAACTGTTGTTACAAATTGAGAATAAATTAGGAAAGAGGTTATACGGGACAACGAGTTACGTTAAATACACCAACAAATTGTGAAAAGAATCCCCAAAACAAACAATTCCACTCAAGTTAAACTCAGAAAGTAAGGAAAACTAGTAGTATTTAGCCAGTCACCACCCTGTATCAAATTCCCAGCGCTAAACTGAGCTGCCTCGGCCGAGTCATTAATCACCCTATAACCGACCCAAGTCACTCTCGCACTAGTATTTGAACCCGGCCCCCTATTCATATACTCACCATAATACAATGTATTCAACCCAAACTCACCCGACCACTCCAACCACCCAGCTGGGTCAACCAGATCCCCAATGTAAGATCTAATCACGACAGTCCTCGAGTATTCTCTCCAAGGCCGACCAAGAAACGTCCTAAAAGACGCTTGCACTGGAATTAAATCCGAGGCCGAAGCAATTTTGCAGTTTAGAATAGAAAGGCCAGTGTTTTGGTTGGGGTCTTCCCTTCCTTGGGCAGTGAAAATGTTTGTTTGGTTTTCGTTAGGTTTACGGGCGTATAGATTGCAGTTTTGGAGGACCACAGCAGCATTGCCGAACACGAAGTCAACAGTGCCATAAATGTCGCAGTCCCGGTAGTACTGGCGGAGGGAGTGGACGTAAAGGGTGTCTTGGTAGCCTACGAAGCTGCACTGGTAGAAGGCCGATAGGTCTGAACCGCTCCTTAAGGCTACGGCTTGGTGCTTGCTCGGACCGGCGTAGTTCTCGAATGTGATGCCTTTGGCTAGGAATCCATCTCCAACCACAGCTGCAAGTGGTCACCAGAAAATGCAAATACACAAAGGAGTTATACATTGCTGAACATGAGAATAATTGCCAAGAAAATATGTTTAACATAAGTAGTTTAACAATGTTCATGAAGATTTCAATCTATAACATAAATGAGTTGAAAGTTGCTAATATTTGTATTTTGTGCCTCAAACAAAGTAAATAATGAAATTTTATAATGTCAGAAATAATGTCAACAAAAAGAGAAGTCCGACGATAATTGAGTGGTGTTGTGTTATATCTCCAATAAAAGAAGGGAAACTAATATGAATATTAAAAAAGCTGCATGTTTAGATGCTGTTGTTGCCAGTAGTCCAATAATTTCATTTTGTTGTTTTATCGCTGTTGTATTAATGGAGGACATATTATAAAGAATCTATAAATGTTCACAGTTGACACCGACTTTGGCCCCTCCACATCACGAGTCCTAGAATATAACCCTCTAATTAAATTAATAATAAATTTAATAAACACGCGAGATTCTCATAAACACAAACAATGATTTTAAATAAATATAACTATTTAACATCAAAACTAATATATCAAATGTAATCGGTATCTATTGATTAAAAGAATCTTATTGCAATTCATTATATTTAAGGGCAGAGTCAGAAATTAAGTTCAAGATGAACCAAAATTAATAGACTTAACAAATTTTTTTTTTGCATATGCTATAACAAGGCCAAAATCAAAATATTATATTAAAATACTTATCATTTTATACATAAAAAATCAAAATTACATATCTAATTACAATATTCTCCTTCAAAATTTTGTATTTTTAAAACACTAAATAATATTTTCCTTGTCAATAGTTTTATTGTCAACAGCCACGCGGTTAAGAATAAAAGGAGTTTCTTCTTTTTGTATCTAATATTGCAAAAACACAAAATATCACCTTGAACTTATTCATCTTGTCGCGCATACACCCCTCGCCAAAGTACCCAACTTGCACATAGCCTCCCTTAACACTTCACCCGCTCTGTAATTACAAGGCCCTCCCCCCCAAGCTCTTAACGCATGATGCACAAAGGCCATTAGCCAAGTTTTCTAAGTACAGAAACCCTCAACTTTCCAGACTATTATAAAAAAAACCCAAATACTACAGAATTTTTTTTCAAAAATCTAGGTGGGCCGGTCCTTTACTCCCTCTGCCCTTTGATTATAACCAATGAATAATTAACACATTAATATATAGATATTTATTTCTATGTAAAAGTATTCAAACACGAAATTAATAGTGTAAAACAGAAAGGCATTTTAACTTTCAAATTTATGCTTATACCCGAATAATAAATGTACTGAACGTGTACAAAAATTTAATTTTTTCAAAAAACTCTTGAACTAAACTAGCTAGTAAACACTTAACCAAGCAATGAACACACCAATTTAAAAAAAACTCAGTTGAAGATCAGATGAATGAGAGATATTAAACATACCAACGGTAGCAGAACGGAAAGTAGTGGAGCCATCAACAACATTCCGGTTACCCTTTACCAGTGTCTTCCCTATCCCATCTCCAACGAACATCAACATACTTTTGTTCCTATACACCTCCACATTCTCATAATACGCCCCGGCTTTTATGTATATCACAAATCTCGTCTTACTCATATTTGGCACCGCCGCCACCGCCTCTCCTATACTCGTAAAATTCCCACTCCCGTCCTTTGCCACCACCAGATCGTACTTTGTCTCATTCCCCTCCCCCGCCACCTGGTTGTTAGTAAAAATAATGAATATCCTATGGCAGAAAAAAAAAATTATTGGTCGATCTGAGTATATATATATATATATATATATTGTGAGGACACAACTTCTTAAAGTGAAATTTCTCAGCTCGTTGGTTATAATAGAAGCAGAGAGAGCCTCATTGCTTGCTGTGTTATAAGCTATCAGCCTATTCAAACATACACTTTCCAAGATTCAACTAGCTAACACGAAATTCTACCAGCGAGCTAGAATTTCTAGAGAAAACAATATAAAATGTAAGCAATATATGTGTTTTTATAAGCTTTATCATTTATATCAAACTAATTATTTCATTCAAAATTATTATAAATAAATACACACCTGTAACAGCCTCCTGTCCTTCTTCGACACCCACTTAGGAAATCCGTTTTTTACCCTCCCGTACTCCGGGAACGCCCCTTCAGAATCCGAACTAGAATTGTTCTCTAACTTCTTCAGCAACACAAGCAAATTACTGCAATGATGAGAAATATCAAACAAATTATCCGCAATGTACTCGCGTACATTCGAATCACTATACGCGAACCCATCTAGACAAGTGTGTTGATTCGTCATTGCCCCGCTAAGCAGAGTCTGCAAGTCGCCGGAGTTATCGGAAGGGGATATTTTGAGTTCGGAGCGGGCTGTTTTGAGTTGAGACAGAGTGTCGGCCAGGAGTTCGAGGCAGTCGTCGAGGGCCTGCTTGTCTCGGGGGTCGAGCTCCGGTAGGTCACGGCGGATGGCAGTGCAGTTGGTGGCGGAGACTCTGACCTCACCGACGGTGTGGTTGACGGCGGCGGAGATAATCTCCGGGAGGGTTTTGATGTGGAGATCTTGGAATTTGGAGAGTGTTGAGAAGCAGAGTTGTGGGTAGAGAGTGCCTTGGCACGTTGAGTGAGCTATTAACTGGATTTTCTTGTGAAGATGTATATGATTTTGTTGGGTTTTTGATGGGATGTTTACAAGAACAAGAGGGGTAATTAGTAGTAGTGAGAATAAGAAAATGGGTAAGAGGATGAGGGATGTTTTGTAACTGAGATTATACATTGTAATGGTTAGTTTGAACTTTGAAGTTAGTTAGTGAGAGAAAGAGTTGAAGTTAGAAATGCAAAATGAGAAAGAGAGAGAAGTGGTGGTTGATAGGTGTTAAGGGAGAAGTGAAATGGGGTTGGATTTCTAGCTTGTACGATCCTCTTATTTATTGGATTGGTGGTTTGGATCTCTACATATATATATATATATATATTGAAAGAGATATGTCCTAGGACTATTCATAGATTATGATTTGTACTTGGATATCTTATGCTTATTTTTATTAATAAAGTTTATTTATTTTACTTTATAATCTCTTGTAAATAATATTTATTAATACTAGTTCATCAAGTACGTGACTAGATTGTGGGATGCTAGTAATGTAATAATAATATTGTTTAGATGTCCCTAATCATGTATCAATAACCTAGGATCACATTGATATAATGATTAGAGTAGAGGGGTAATTAGTAGTAGATACTTGAGAACAAAATACTGAGAAAATGACTGGTAAGAGGATGAGGGATGTTAGCATATGCATTATCAACGTTGCTCTGACCGAGTAATTATAAAGATGATGACCGAGCATACATTGTAATGTTGATCAAGATGACCGAGTCACTCTCATATATTGAATCGTTGGGCCCCTTTGATTTGCAGTGCACAAATAGATTATTTGTTTTGGATTAATTATACTTGAGATCAAGAAAGATTGAACTATACAAGAATGAAGTCTTGTGCTAGAAATTGCAAAAGAAATGTGTGAAATATCAATTTAAGGTTGTGTCGTTTTTGACCTTTAACCCTTTGGATAATAGTAAGTTTTACTAGAAACCGCTTACTGTTCGTATAATAAAACGGGTTTTAATTGTACGGCCAAATAGTGTAAAACCTACAGGGTCGCACACCAAAACGAGTTGGATCAAAACGAATTAAAACGGGCCAAGTTGGACTTGGGCCCAGTTCGTTTGTTGCTTAGGGTTCTCACTAGGGTTCCCTTATAAAAGGGAACCTTTGTTCTTCTTGGCCGTCAACGAAATTGAGAGAGGCAAGAAAATTCGAAATAGCAGAGAGAACCCTAGAGGGCGCTAGTACACCAAGCAAGATCTATCTCGTTCGTGTGTGCATACCGTAGAGGCGTCGTGTTTTCTACGCTAAGGACGACAACAACAGAAGGATCAGATCCATCCTGTTCGTTTCATTGACATCAAATCTCGATTAAGGTATGTCATCTGTCGATTTTATTGAACTGCATAGATCATAGGATTCAATGATTAGTGCGTAAATTAGTGTATGCGATGCATGATTATTGCCCTAATTTACTAACATATATAACAAGCTTGAAACTAGAAGTAGAGTGGATCGGTGGATCCTTCATTTAGCAATTACTTAAGTCTACTGTGCTTGTTGGTACGGTTGTAAAAATTAATACTTGTCTTAATTCATCAATAGCTTCACTCTAGATATTCACATTTGTTATGGTATTTGCACATCCGATGTGTTTAATTATTTATTTTTAAGAAAAGGATTTTAATAAAAGTGACAAAATCATTAATCGATCACATGAGTGTATATATATATTGCTTAAAGCTAGCCGAGTGTTCAATTTATGCAACTTGAAGATGGTGAAATAATAATGGTCCGTATATCCATTATATATATGTATTTAGAGTTGGATCCATGGAAGTTGAAAATCGTAGAAGGTAAGATACACGTGGGGGGCTGACACACATAAAAGCAACGGATACATAAACATATATATATATATATATATAGAGAGAGAGAGAGAGAGAGAGAGATAGAAGCTCCGAACCGTCACATAAATTCTTGAGCTTAGTTACCATTGCATTGGACACATGGCAAGATCCATAGTATTAGGGCTCAAGTCTCTTTGATTTCTTACAAACCCGGTAACCAATTATTATTCTAGTATTTCATTTCATTCACTTCCTAGCACTAGTACGTTTACTAATATACCGACTAGGACCATTCCCAATATACCAAACCTACAACAAATTACTATTTATCTTCTTTGTGTTAAATCTGAATAAAGAGTTTTGTTATGTTTATAAAATAACAAAAATACTTTTATTGTACTCAAAATTATTATAAGTTGAAATTTGAACTTATGTCCTCAAGTTTAAGGAGTCATTTTTAATGTGATTAATTAAAAATTATTATATTGCACCACACGACGTAGTAGTAATACTACTACTATCACATTCATGCAGCTTAATTACTAGGGAAATAGACAGACAAATTCCTCCACAGGAGTAAAATGGGAACTCCCAAAGTCGAACATCCGCGTTGTCAAAATAATGCCATGAACTGCGCGAAAGCTGGTCCGGACACTCCGTGGAGAACCAAAAAAAATATAGACAATTATAGTTTGATGATGATGGGTCGTATCAAGTCGTGTGTCTTCAAAATTGGGTTTTGTCTGTTTTTGGGCTAGATTTTTAGGTCCAATCCAATTGTATCCAGATATGGGCTACTACTTTTAGGCCATATCAAATTTGGGTATGTCAACCCAAGTGATATTCCATTTTTCCCAAACAAGGCCTTACTCCTAGTTCGGTAAAACCCATTGGCCCACTAGAGCATGAATTATATAGGCTTTCTTTATCCATATAATTGTGCGGCCTGTATAACAGACCAGCCTCATGTCAAGTACGACTGACTTCTTTTTTTCTTTTCTTTAAGAAGAATAAGAAGAAGATGAAAAAAGAGTGCCACGAATAAGTTTCACTTTCCTAATTTTATTTTATTTTTAACAAAATTATTCCATCTTATTTTTTTTTAGGCTAATCAATATTATCATTGTACTACTAGAAATGCAAGTAATTAAGGTCTTCGCCGAATTAAAATGGGCCGCGTTGGTGGAGTGCAATCAAACAAAATTCCAAAAAGGGACATAAAGGACCCCTTGATTTTTGGACATTGACAGAAAGGAACTTTAGGTGATGACAAGTGCTAAAAAACAAGCGACCATACGGCCCATACCAATGCAATTTATACCCCACTTTTTTTTTTTTTTTAGCTAAAAGATAAATAATCTTTGTGTATATTATATATGTCGATATTTGACAAAAGTTTCTTCTTCTTACCCTCATGAATTGATCAAATATACTCGTTCGGTGATTTTGTAATAGGTTTTCTTCATTAATTTAGTCACAATTAAATTTTAATTTCTAGTACTGTATATATATATACATTATTATAACTTCCATTCAATAATTTAGAGCGTAAGGAATGTAGAGTTGATAAAAACTTATTGTTCTATCGGAGAACTTTGTTTTTATATAGTTTGAGTTTGTAATTATGATGTGAAACTTGTATATTTATTATTAAGATATTCACTACGCCTATAACACGATTTTATCTTTATATCCGCGTTGTATAATTTAAGTGGAGTTTTTCATTTGAATCTTGTACAATTATGTAATAAATATCTTTTATCCTTACAAGAATACAAACTTGGTTGAAAACAAGAAATAAGAAGGGAAAAAAACAAAAAAGGAATTGAAGATCAAGATTGGAGACAAATTAACAAGAATATTGGGACCAGTTAATGTTACGCGGAGAGGACTTTAAAGACTTGGCTTTTCGAGTCTTCCATATTGGCAGGGAATTATTATAAACATCACAATATATATATATATATATATGTGTGTGTGTATGTGTATTAATTCATATATGGAAAATGATAGCATGTGCCTTTAAGGCACATGTTATCCATACTATGAATGAAAATAACATGTGTTCTTAGAGCACACGTTAACATGACCCTTCATATATATATATTTGCATTGTATTTGGATTGCACAGTAAGTAACGGTTACTATTAGGACACCATGTCTATCATGTTCTCGAATCAAGAGCGAGAAAGCTAGCACGAACAATTTTAAGGTTAACATGTGTGCTTAAACATGTGTCCGTGTCGTACTACACTTATAATTTATGGACACTCGTTGAACACGCGTTCAATACCTATTTTTACATGTCTATAATTTAATATATAAATTTTGTCTATTCCACATGTTCAACATTTCTTGAACACTCCCGAATAAGTGTTTTTTTACTTTTATTATATTGAAATACAATTTTAGTTTATTTTACAAAATAATTTAATTACATGAAAAGTCCAAAAGAAGGCATATGGTAATAAAAAATAAAATAGAGATGAAAAATTATGGGAGGAGTATAACAAAAATCTTAATAATTTATATAATACACACACACATATATATAGATATCTAATATTCATTATTTGATTATAAATTTTATATTTCCTATGTATAATATATTTTTATTTTTCATAAAAACTGTAATTTATACATAAACAAATAAATATTTATTGGCATATCCTTGACATATTTATATCCTAATTTCTTTGGATTTAACATGTCGCCTTGTCCGTGTCTTGTGTCAGTATCCTTGTTTTATAGATCATAAGTTTTATTCTAATATTATGTGCATTAATTCTAACATAATCAACACGAAAAATAAAATTATTTATTATAATACGATACCATAAATTAATTATGTCCCTAAAAAACCTCTTATTTTTGAGTCGTTCTAAAAAAATAAGTCTTTTAATTTAAAACAGAATGTCATGTTGTATGTATGTAAGTGGATTATATATTTTTAAATTAACTGAGAAGGGTACCACAAATTTTTATCCATACTACTTCATATTTTGTAGGATAAAAGTTTATGGGTTCTTACAGAAAATATAGTATATCTCTTAGCTGCGTGCACCGCCCTTGTACTATAATATAGTCTTCATGAAATAAAATGAAATTTGCATAAAATTGATACAAGGATTTGTGTTTATATTGTTTTTGTATCTAAATTTTTAAGCACGGTGTTTGTAGTTAAATTTTGGAATAAAATTGACACAAAATTAGAAATATGTTGTGTTAATTGTGTGTAATTATTTTAATCATGTAAATGAGAGAGAAAAATTACATTTATACATGTGTTAGGATTCAAGTTATAGTTGTGTTTGCAGGTGTCGTGTTCATATTAGCTAAAAATAATACAACCTTGTGTTGTATTTGTGTTCTCGTTTTTTTCCTGTTATATCGTATCGTGTCAGGCAAAAATACAATTCAAAAATACGAATTGACACCCCTAATATTTTTTATATATATACCACATCGGGAAAGGGTTACTAGTTGTCCAAATGTTATTAATAACTAGAATTGGAGGATTTAAGAATAAAAAGAACGTATCTTTATGTGGTCAATTAAGCTTTACCTTTCCATATATATGATTAGATTTTATACTAACAGTGTTCAAACTTTTCAAGGTTCAAGTAAACAAAGTGACCGGAAGACCGAGTAATGTTGTAACAAAGTAATTAAGAGTTGGTGGTTATTAATATATATCTGTCTCTTTAATTCTAAGTATCGAGGCGTTGGATTGATTGGCAAGAATAACAGTGGTCTAACTGCTTTTGCAGTGGCGAAGCGTTCGAATGGTACTTTTTTTGGCAAAAATCTCATGAGACTATAGCTATTTTTTGTGCAGTAGAAGAAGCCGCCTCCCAAGGCCTTCACTACGTAGGGTTGGAGAGTGATTGTCAAAGGGTGATTAATCTATTTTTATCGAGCGTGCTGGCCGTTAATGAACTAGGAAAAATTGTTAAACAGATTAAGAAGAAATATTTTAATTTTAATTTTGTATTTTAATATTTTTCGAGGGCGGCAAGTAGAGTGGCTCGTAAATTAGCGCATTATGCTTTATCTATTTTGTCTTTGAAAAATTAGTATTCCTTGTTCCCATATTAAATTCACTCATTATTATTGATATTTTATTAGGCTTTTATTTTTATTTTACTTTTTTGAGTCAAAAAAAATAAAATCTAAAGATATACGGTGAATTGAGCATTAATAAAAGCCAGCAACCAAGCCTCTTGGTCCAGTGGTATAAGGCTGCCACTGGGACAACCTTGGGTCGACTTGGAGCTCCCAAGGTCGAACCCCGGCGTTGTCAAAATAATGCTTGGCCAGCGGCAGCCACGAACCGCGAGCGGGGATTAGTCGAGGTGCGCGAAAGCTGGCCCGGACACCCCGTGGGGAACCAAAAAAAAAAAAAAAAAAAGCATTGCCAGCCTGTGAAGGACCAATTTGTCAAATGTTTTGCTACGTACCCATGATTATGTGGGCTCACGTTCCCTGCGTATATGTTTTTTTTTTTTTCTTTTCTTTTACTTCAAATATTAATGTGAGATATATATATATATATATATATAGCTAAGCCTTTGAAGAATTCAAACATATATACAGTGTCGCTCAAATAAAGTACGTCCCCAGAGTTTGACTTTTCAAATAACGTTTGGTAGCTGCAGCACATTAAGTACAATAAGAGCGAGGAACCTTCCGGCCTTTCGCTGCGTACATTTCCTCAAAGACTCGTAATCATAAATATTGGTTTCCAATTTCAACAGTTATTTTATTTTATTTTTATCAAAATTTCAACGGTTAGTTCACGGTCACATATTTTAATAAAATAATTATATACTTGCTCTATCTTATTATATATATATTTATATATCAAATTAATCGGATAAAAGAAATCAAGTTAAAACAAATATAGATATAATGTAAAAGCGTGATGCAATTCGTGATTTTATTTGTTTCATTAAAGTAATAATGGGAGAAAAGAATAGTATCACGAGTTAAAATTTTGAACTCTATCTGTGGGTGATCAAAAATTTGAGTCTCCCCGCAATAAAGAATTCTTAGCAAAATCAATTAGATAATGGATTAATGGGATAATAAATAACAGGTTTTTGTTATAGGTATGTTCACCTAGCAATTTTCATATTTAGTGCTTTCGATTTTGGGACTTGACCTTTTTTAAAAACTCGCAACTTTTCTTCATCTACATAACCAGACATTACATGTCTTTTCCTAATTAAGACTTTTCATCTTGAATCATGCATTTTAGGGTTCTTTTAAGCAAACTGTACTCTTTTTTTTTTTTTGTTATCCTTGTAAGTCTTCTTAACTGATATCCATACTTTTTCCATTCTACATTATTTCCTATTCATAGTGTTCTTCGTAATTCTTCAAAATTATTTTTCTTTGATCTAAGTAACTATTGAACAAATCCAAATTTTAATAATAGGCAAGTGGACCTTTCAAACTCCGGCTAAAGGATTAGCTTTTGAGGACAAATATATCCCAAATGGGACTGTCTAGAGGGAGTGTGGTCAAAATGAGGACCCATAGACTTAGCATTACCCACTCCATGCTAGAGGGGCAATACTTTATATACACTTCATTTTTTTTTAGCAGCTAGTCTAACCCTTCCTTTTGATCCACTGTTGGTGGATTTTCTTAAGGAAAACAAGCTTCACATAAGTCAATTAAACCCCAATGCTGTCAGAGTTATACTTGGCACCGAAAAATTAAATAGGCTTTTTAATCTAACCTTAGGACTTAACGAAATAAAGTATTACTATTCCCTTGGCCTCTAAGAAGATAAGTCAAAATCTTATGGCCAAACCACAATCCCTTTCTCTCATTAAGGGGCTTAACTCTTCTCACAAGGACTATTAATCCAACGTAGTAATCATAATCGGCGATATGGAGCCAGATCCAATAAATAAGCCAGTACCAAAGCAATTCAGCTTCCCTGGTAGGTAACTTTATATTCAGCATTTTGCTTACTTAGAATTTTCCCTTAGTTTATATAACTATTCTTTATTTCTTTTGCAGTTGGTGGTGTTAAAAAGGCCTTTGTCAAACCTTCCTTAGACGAAATAAACGTCAACCATATGAATGCTATAATAAACCACAAAGGGCTCGATAATCGAAGTCTTTAGAGACACCCTATATCGGCACATATCCTTCTTGGTTATCCTTTACCATATAAGTCCTTCTTCACCAAGACAAACATAGTTACCGGGATAGGGCTTAAACCCAAGAGTAATGAAAAATACAAACTTTTTAAGGAGCATAATATATTGAACCCTTGGAGGGCATTTAATGATTAAAGAATGATAGACTGCTGAGCTTTTGGTGAGCCCAGCGACAAGGACATTGATTCTGAGGATAGACCAAGTAGGGTTATGAAAATGAGAAGTAAGAAGAAAGGAAAAACTCCAGTTGCTTGACTACTTGCTACTCAGGCATTGAATCCTCAAGCTCCTTATAGAATTTCTAAGCCTTCAGAGGCTGTGACTGTGGCTGTCCTCCTAACAACCCAAGCCATATTCAGGGGTAAGGGAGAAGTAGTTTCAGTTTCATATTCTGAAGAAGAAAATTCAATAAAAGAATAGGAGGTTGAGTTGTTATTTGAGGAAGCTTCTACTTTTTAATCGATGAGATGAAAAAGGGATATAACATGTTTTCTTAGGAGTACTACACTCTCTCTTCAAGCATTGAGATTTACTCCAAACCCCCCTCCCCCTACCCCCATAAAGTCTAGAGATTATTAGGCTTTTAATGATAGGGCTCCTTAGCCAAGGGGGTAATGCCAATCAACAAACACCTGAAGCTCATAATCAAATGGCCAGGAGCTCTGCAAGCCAGAATATAAAGCGAAGAGTTTTTCATCAAGTTCCCAAGAGAGAACCCCTCTTTCTTTCCCCCTTCTCCACAGGTTTCTTCTGCGGAGCCAATCAATATGGAAAACAACAAATCCCCTACTGCTGACTAATGGAACACCATTGTGCCTCCCACTACTGGGTTGGGGTTACTACTGCTGCTACCATTGTCCTTAAAATTGAGGACAAATCTCTTCTACACTGCTTAACCCTATGTGTTAATTATGTCATCGAAGACAGAAAAGTTGCCATGGGGTTAGTTAGCACGTTGCTAACCCCAAAAGATTATGAGATCATAGAGGCCCAATCTTCCACTAATTTAAGAATAAATGGTTTTCATGCCTTCGTGGTGGTAAGTGTTGAATGTTTCATTATTTGTTTATTCGGCTTGATTTTTTTATATGTTCCAACCCTTAAGTTTTTTTTTTCTTAAGGGGCATAAAAGTTGTTGGCTGCCGGAATGAGGTCAGTAACTGAGTTGAGACATAAGAAAGATAAAGTCATTGCTGCTACTGAGGCCCAAAAATACAAAGCCAGCCTTGATAAGTATAAGGAAGCTTTGGGCAAAGTCAAGAAAAAGCTAAAAAAGTAAAGACAAATAACTGGCAAAGTCCAACAAAAATCTCAAAAAGGCTAAGAAGAACTTGAGGCTTCAAGGACCTAAGTCATGGATTTGCAAGCCAAGCTGCAAAAATACGAGGACTTAGAAGCTTAGGCTAGGGTTAACAAGGATTAAGCTCTACAAGAAAGACCGGCCTTAGTAGATTAACGGGCAACCGAATTTGAGAAAGTTTTTTATGATAGCTAAATGCTGCTATCATCACCGCAGTCGTCGAGATGCGAAAGGTCAAAAACATAATCTATTAGGCCAGTTTTGAGCTTGGGTTAGAGAAGGCCCAAGTCCCTATTAGTCATAAGCTTAACAAGCTAAAGGTTACCTGCCCCAATAGCGTTTTTCAAGCAACCGCAAAAACAGATGATGGGGCTGAAGTGCTAGCTTCTACGAACAAAGAAACTAAAGGTGATGAGGGCCAAAGGGTAGCAACATTGAACTCTACTTTTTTTTTTGTTATGTAACATTCAGGCTAGAAGCCACTCCACATGTAACGATATTTTTTCTTCAATAGAATTGAGTTTTTGCTACTTCTTATTTTGTTATTCACTTTATATTATTTGACTTATAAGCCGAGCTTAATAATAATGCAATAATTTATAAAGTTCTACAAAAATTATAATTTTTGAAGTCGAAAGTTTAAACTTTATTCAGCTTGCTAAGCTATATAATTTTGCCAACTCAGCAATTTATCCACATCGACTAACATGGCCTGTGAATATACTTAGCTTACCAAGCTTTATGATTAAGTTCCCCTAAGGGAAATACAATATTGATGTACTTAACTAAATCAAGCACCAATCTGCTTAGTTGGCTTCTCTGACCTTGTCTACTAGGCAATTGTGATCGAATTTCTAAGCCTCTGCCTACAAAGTTTTTTTAATCAGCTTACTAAGATTTTATAGTTTTCATTGAACTTTTAACTAGTCTACCATAAGTAATGTCTTTGTGCCCCCTAAGGAAGCCTTGGGTTTAGAAAATTATTATAAACTGACTATTTTTATTAATAAATATGACCAGCAAAGACAATGCCCTTTTACAATGGCCTCACAAAAGTTGATAGTGATAATACTTTCTCAAATTAAATACATTCCAAGTGTCTGGGATGTCTCTTCCATCTTGATCTTTTAAGTAGTAAGTACCAGTACCGGTGGCTCTAGTCATTGTATATGGTCATTCCTAATTTGCACCAATTTTGCCATGTGTTGGATGATCATCAAGCCCATTTTTTTTTCTAAGAACCTAGATGTTGACTTGGAATTCTCTAAAATTCAATTGGTTATGTCTCTGCTTGGTTAAACTTTGTTGATAATTGGTCAGTCGGATAAGAGCAATCTCTTTTGTTTTATCTGTAAAATCTAAGGCTTCTTCCAAAGCAGCATCATTGCCTCTAGTTTATACTTACATAACTCTAAAAGTAAGAAGGCTGACTTTCAGAGGGATTACAACTTATGTTCCATAAGCCAACAAGTATGAGGTTTCCCCAATTGATCGGCATATGGTTGTTTTAAATGCCCAAAGTGCAGAAGGCAATTCATTCACTTATCTTCCTTTAACTTCCTCTAGTATCCTCTTTAGACCCTTAAGAATGACCTTATTTAAGGCTTCTGCTCGGCCATTAGTTTAAAAATGAGCCACACTAAAAAAAACTTTGCCGAGAACCCAATTTTTCATATAACTTGAGGATTTTATTACTTTTAAATTGGGTTCTGCTGTCAGATACTAATCTCTTGGGAATACCGAATCAAGTAATCATGTTCTCCCATAAGAAAGTTTTGACATTATAATCAACAATGTTGACTAAGGGAATTATTTCCCCCCACTTGGTGAAGTAATTAGTGGTTACCAACCGAAATTTTTTGGACCCAAAAGCCTTTGGGAATAGGCCTAAAATATTCAACCCCCCCCCCCCTCAATTATGCAAATGGCCATGGACTGGTCATAGGGAAAAGCTCAATTCCAGGTTAATTGATGATTGACGCATGTTTCTGGTACTTATTACATTTATTGAAGTAGGCTAAAGTATATCATTGCAGGTAAGGCCACCAATAACTCTAGCTTCTCTCCTGGTGAATTAATTATCAACCACTTGTGTGACTTTCACAGCTCTCTTCATGGAGTTCAAATAGGACTTCTGATATATTCTTTAGGTGAATAGATCTCAAATGATGGCTTAAAAAAGATCTCATGTATAACTTATGATCTAGAGACAACTAATATTGGTTAGCTTGAGCTCTAATTCTATAAGCTTTGTTGTTATTATCAATCAAGATTTTATCTCAGAGATAGTTGATCATTAGACTCATTCAACTAATACCCAAATCGGCTTTTATATCACACATTATATGGCAATTCTGCTCAGCATCTATACTTGGTCTTCGCAAAAGTTCTACCTCAACGATCTTTTTCAAGTTTGACCCAACTGCTAAGGCAAGAGTTGCTAAGGGTTAACATGGTTATTATTCATTCGAAAAAAACTTACAATATACGTCAAATTGAAGTTTCTGAATAACTTTTGTACAAATCTCATATAAGCTTCCATCATTTGGATTCTAACAACATACTTTCCATTTAGTTAATTTGCTATTAATTGAGAATCATAATGGATAACTAAGTTTTGCACACTGTGTACCTTTATTTTCTTCAAACCTAAAATCAGGGCCTCGTATTTGGCTTCATTATTTGAGGCCGTAAAGCCTAGCTAAAGAATCTGTTCAATCAAAGCTACTTCTGGTGATTTAATTGCAATGTCAACACCTGAACTATCTCTAGTTGATGACCCATCAATAAAAAGAGTTCAGGTTTAGTTTTAGTTTTCATATTTCTGAGTAATTGGATATTGGTCTTCTTGAACTTCAGCACCATTTATGCCCATCATATTTATACCTTTTATCCCCCTAGTTAGAGCAATTCATTAGGCAACTAGTGCAACTGTTCTCTTCCCCGTTAGGTCAATTGGGCTACTTGTAAATTCAGCAATAAAGTTGGCCTACATTTTGCCTACATTTGACACTTAAATGTTGCTATAGGTTCATATTCAATATGTATTAGGCCGAGTTCAATAAACCATTTCTTCATGTGGCCAGATAAATCTGATCGACATAAAGAGGGTTTTATATAAGTGGATGTCAGTACTTTTAATAAGTGAGCGTCAAAGTAATGACATGGCTTTCTGGATGTAGTATTAATGCAGGCTGGTATAAGATTTTCTATTAGTAAATAATTCATCTTGGCACCTACTAGACATTTACTAACATAGTAAACTACCTTTTGTACCTCATCATCTTCCCTAATCAAAGTGGCACTGACTATTTTTGTCAAGGAGAACAAGCCATTCATAAGGTTTTATGATAGAAATTAAGGGTGGGTTACTAAGATAAGATTTCAGATCAGCTAAGGCCCTATTGCATTCTCATCTCAAATGTATTATCTAAATTTCTTTAAAGTTTTGAAGAAGGGTTGAAATCTATAAGACTATTTGGAAATGAATTTATTCAAAGAAGTAATTATACCTGTCAATATATGAAGTTCTTTGAGGCTGGTTGGTGGTTTAAGATTCTGCAAGGCCTCTATCTTCTTTGAATTTATTTCAATTCCTCTATGGTTGACCATGAAACCAAGGAACTTCCCAGAATTGACCCCAAAAGTGCATTTAGCTTCATTAAGCTTCATCTTGTAGTGTCTGAGGATTTCAAAAGTTTTGCCAATATCAGATATGTGGTCAGCACCTTTTTTACTCTTTACTAATATATCATTCACAGAAATTTCCATGGATTTCCTAATTTTCTCTATGAACATTTTTTTTACCAGCCTCTGGTAAGTAGCATATGCATTATTAAGGCCAAATAGCATGACCTTATAGCAATACAGGTCCATTGTAATGATAAAGGCCATGTTCTCCTGATTATGGCTAAATAGAGGTATCTGACGGTATCCGGAATAAGCATTTATGAAGCTCACTCTTTCATTTTTGACGACCAAACACATCAATTGATCAATTCTTGGTAGAAGAAAGTTGTCTTTGGCACAAGCCTTGTTCATATTGATGAAGTCAATACAAACTCCCCATTTTCCATTCTTATTCTTTACTACCATTTGTTGGATATCCACTCTGAAAATTGGGCCTCTTGATGGCTCTAGCTTTTAACAGCTTATCTTCCCCAACTGCCCTTACTTTCTCAAGAGATGCTCTCCTCAGCTTCTAATTTGTTGGTTTAAAATTTTTATCGATATGCAACTTATCGCACATAACATCAACATCAATGCCAAGCATGTCAGGCAGTTGCCATGCAAACACATCAATGTTGGTTCTAAAAAAATTGGTCATTTTTTTCTTTTTCTTTATCATTCAATGTGCGTCCTACTTGGAAGAATTTATGTTCGGCATTTTTACCTAAAATTGCATAGACTTAAATTAATTGTTCGAAAACTTTCTCTTTTGGTAGTCCACATGCCCCACCATTAATAGGCTAACCATTTTTTGATTGCTAATAATTTTTTAAAACCTTTTCCTTATGTTGAGAGGTTTCAGGCTTATCAGCAGTGTTTCATTTCCTTTTCCTTGGTTTTCTTTCCCTGGCACTTTTCCTTACCCCTAACTTGAAGGCTCTCAGCCACTTTAGCTAGGCATTTCTCGAGAATAGCAGCTTGTACCGTTATCCCGAAGCATTAGTGTACATATTTTTGTTTGCCTATAATCACAATTATTCCCTCCTTGGATATGAATTTCAAATTTCGATGATAGGGAAAAACAATGATGTTCAATTGTCCTAACCAACCTCTGATGAGTATAGTGTTTGGTGAATCAATAGTCTTCACAATAAACTCAATGTTTTTCTGCACTGACCTACACGTACTAGTACTTTGGCAATTGCAATAGGCCAGACACCCTCTACTCTAAAACTAAAGAGCAGTTAATTGGCATTACTAACTTGACTTGGTTGGAGTTTCAACTTTTCAAGCAAAATGTGATATATGATTTTTGAAGAACTTCTAAGGTCAATTAACATGCTTTTCACATCGAATGTGTTGATGTTGATAATTAACACAAGAGCATCATTAAAGGGTTTATGAACACCTTGTATGTCCTTATTAGTGAATTTGAGCTCATAAGCCTTTATTTTTCCTCTTCATAAGAATATGCAATTGAAAAATTTTCATCGGCAAACACGTTCTCAATGCATCAAGCTTTCCTTATATGGACCCTTTTGTTGTTATGGTAATCTTCGCAACTGACTCTTTGATTGTTGTGGCATGAATTTCATCAATCACACTAATTACCAGCTGATTTGATGGATTCTTTACTGGCTCCTCATCATCACTATCTTCATCATCTTTTTTTGCATTCTCAACATTATTGACATACTCTGCCAAATGGCCTTTGCTCATCAACCATTCTAAGAACTGCTTAAGGGTATTACAATGCTCTTTCATATGGCCCTGATTCTTATGGTATGAGCATCTCAACTTGGTGTTTCCTGTTAGGTTCATATTTTTAGTTAGCTTGATTCCGATGCCTAAAGCACTTTTTCTCTTGTAATCATTTGAGTCGAATTGAAGATTTGAAGATGCGACAGTCAACAAAAACTTGCTAAACTTATCGAATGCACCGTACATATTTCATGATTTAACGTAAGTTGGTTATATTGTTTAATTCAAAATAAAGGTGGTGGTTAGCGTTAAAATTGAAATCAAAAGTCTTTTGAGTCAAATTTGAGTTTAAGTATTTTTGAAGTTCAAAAAGTTCCGTTAATACAAATTAATGAGAAAATTTGTTTTTAACATGTTCCATAGGTTGCCTCTAAAATTTAGGTCGAATCGGAGTTCAAACGAACTTAAAATGACGAAAAATAAGCAAAATATAAAAAAACTAAAAAGCATTGTAAAAAGTATAAAAAACAGAAAAGCATCATAAAAGACAGTAAATTCCTATACACGTTTTTATCACAAAAAATTACTTTTTAAGTGTTTTAAACTAATTCCAAAGAGGATTTTGACTCAATATTTTTCTATAAATATAACCCATTGATTAGAGACAAAAACACATGATTGTAAAAAAATTTATAAGGCAAAAAACATATCCAAATGCTATAATTAATTTTTGAGAGTTTTAAGACACTACCTAAATTTTGCTTAGAATTCATAAGAGATCATATTGTTTTTCAAATTTAAGAACAAAGGTTTTAAACGTTCGCGATCTTGCGGGAGTGTTTTCGATTGCGATTGGAGACGGGGTGAACGAAGTGGTTAACTTGCGATAAAGGAGATCACAGACGAGGGTGAAGGATTGTAATCAAGTGCCTAGAAAGAGGCGACAGATAAGCCGAAAAGGCGAGGAGCGCTACGCCAAGCCAGCTGTAGTTGGATTCCACGTTCAAGAGATTGACGAAACTATTGTATAAATTGTGGGGAAGCAATTGTTGTAAATCAACGAGTTTGTAATTCCATTTTGATCATAGTGTAGCACTGTTGGTTAGTCTCGAGAATTAATCATACACAAGTAAAGATACCTCATTACTTCTTTATATTATAGATTGTTTTTGTGTGATTGACTGATTGATATAAATCTTTAGAAACCACAACACAAGGTTTTGACAGTACTAGAAATTGATTTTATCTGGGGGTTAATTCTGCTTATCAATTTTAAAATTGTTTTTAATAAAATCCTTAAAATCAACCTAGGCAATACAATCATTAAAAGTTTTCTTCATTTCTTGTTGTAGGTTTTCCTCCCATTGGTCTCAACCATTCAAAATATGGTTGATTCTATATATCAAACATTATTTTGTGGATAGGTTTTGTGAAAACTTTGTCAACTCTTTTGAATCCATCATCGCTAACTTTTATAAAATCTTTCTTTTTGACTTATCAAATTTTCCATTGTCGTTACCCCCACTGCTCCCTATTCTTTCCCCAGCCATACTAAAAGTGGCCATTTCATCAGCTTCTACCCTAACATACTTGTTCACCCTCGAGAGCAACTCATCGAACATGTAAAATGGGGACCCTTGTTAGGGAATTATATATACCATTATTATCTCTGGGTAGGCCATACTTGAATGAATTAAAGGCAAATTTCATGTTGCTGTCTCCCAATACCTAGGGGAATATTCGCACAGGGTTTTATCTTTCCTTTTTTTTAGATTGGTTAAGGCCTCTAGACCTTTCACTACTAGGCTATTTATGATAAATTTTTTCTGTAAATTGCTCAGCGAGCTCTTTAAAATTGTCTGTTTGGCCAGCAGGTAGCCGAGTAAACTATCTTAATGCTACATCTCCCAAACTTGCGGGGAACATTCTACGCATAGCTGCGTCGTCAAAGATCCAGTACACCATGACATGTTGATAAGACCTAATATGATTAGCGGAATCAATTTGGCCATTATAGATATTAAACTTTCAGGTATAAAACTTTTTTGGTGGGTGGGCATCTGCAATCCTCTGAGTGAATAGGGAGCCACTTTGCTCACCCAATGATTTTCTGGCTAAATCCCTTAGAGTGTGGGGAATGGCTTTCCCAATAACTGTAGAATATATCAACATTCTCAAATCTTGTTCGGCTAAAGTCTTAAGGCCTAAATATTTCCTTGAAAGCCTTTTAAAAACACTCTGCCTTTATTGAACAACTGAAACCTTCGATGTTGAAAATTGAATGGCCTTTGCCTTTTCAGCAAGTTGTACTTCAGCTTGGGTAGGAGTAATTTTTTGGGTGGTGATGTTGGTTTTCTTTTGTAGGTTTTGTTTTGTGGATGAGGTTGCAGTAACATCCTCTTCATTTTGGAGGGTAGATTTCAATAGGTGCCCTTTAAGCAATGCCTGAAAACCATGGTTTTCTATTCTTAACTTGTTGAGTTTACTTTTTGAACCACCAGAAGTAATACTATGCTCATTATAATTGTTGTTCGTTGCTCTTCTCCTCAAGGAGGCTAGTGGAACTGATTCATTCACTCTTAGTAGGACTGGCATAATGCAATTACCATCCTGTTGCTGTTGTTACAATGATATTTGACGCCTATTAATTGTCATCCTGGTCTAGACCATTGTGATTGATTTTTGTAAAAGAAAATTGGTAATCAAACTTCTAAATAAAGCTTTGAGAGGTGAAATTGCTAAGAACTGAGAAAATGACTTTCAATTTCATAGAGACGATGCCAATTGTGGGTGTCCAAATATTTGAGTTTCCCCACAATAAGGAGTTCTTAGCAAAAATCAATTTGAGAATAGAAAAATAGGATAATGAACAACATATTTTTGTTAAAGGTAGGTTCCCCCAGAGATTTTCATATTCTTCCACTAGTACGTCCTCATTGTGTGTGTTTGTATGATCTATTAGCTTAAAGGCAATTGAAAAATGAGAATACAAGTTGTCTCTCTCCCTCTTTTTATTACAATCTACCTAAAATTTAAGACTAAATGATTTTTTTCTTAACCTTCCCTTTCATATTTATAAATCTAGAATTAGGATTACAATAATCACTACTATACGTTAAATAGTAAAATGACCATAAATAGCCAAATTTAGGTACTACTCCAACATTATTCAAATGAATTAATCCTTATCTATAACTAACATTACACTTTACAGCTATCCTTGGCTCGTTGGTCATGATGGCCAGCTCGACATAGCTGTATGACCATTTTGACTGGTACACGTACGCCCTTTTTTTTTTCAGTAAATGAAAGTTTAAATGAAAAGCAGCTACTCCAATTTAATATTAAAATATGACACAAGGTTCGACAAATACTTAAGTAATCTTTACAGATTATCTATCAGGAAAAAAAAAAGACCTCTAGCATAAAATAATGATACAACGGTGCAAGTATGAACGATGTATTTTTTAACTTATGAACAAGGTCACCGCGGCCTAACTAATTAAAGATAGGTCTGCGTTATTAATCAAAGGTAGACTCGCTGGGTTTGGGAATATTTGGCTCACTGCTGTCAACTTCTCATTTTTATTTTATTTTTTTCTTAAAAAGGAGTTGGTGACTTAATACCAATAATATATATATATATAGACGTGACATAGAAACTTCATTTCATTAGGTAAAAGTCTGGATTTGGTAGGTTCAAATTGACTAAAATAATTACTTTTGTCGGTGCACATATATATTTAGGTTACGGTTAGCCATTATCTCATTCTTAATCTTCCGGCCACTCCATCTATCTAACTTGGTGATTTTTTTTTTAATTCAAGAATTATAACGATATTTTATTTGAAAATTATAATTTTGAATTATACAAACAGAAATAATTTATCGGTCACTAATCGTCACCCGTTTACGCAGATTTTTAAGCTTATTTATTAAAGTGGACTTGTCATTAAATAAATACTCATTTTCAATTACATGATTTGGGTCAATCATTTAAGAATTAATTAAACAGTAATCTGAATTATGGGGGTAGCATATATATAGCTTGATTTGAGCGTGTTAACTAGCATGATTTAAAATCAAATTTATGACCAATAATAGTAAATAGAGAGGTGACAATTATTTGAAGTCTAAATCCAAATCGGCCGTAACCTAGTTAGCTACAAAAGGATTGAGGTCTTCATATTTGATATTTAAGTTCAAAATTAGGCAAAGGTTTTTTTGTTTCTATAAACAATTGCATTAAATCGATCAATTGCATGAACAATTAGATTAGTCTAGTTGATAAAAGCGTTCACCTAAATTTATGAATTTTGGTTTCGGATTTGACCAAGAATTAGGAAAGGGGATTTTCTTTGTTATTTATAATTTAAAAAAAAAGACTTAGACATTCTTTCTTTTTTAAAAGAAAACATGAAGAAGAAGAAGAATACATATCAACTGCATTCTATTAAATCCTAAAGAAAGTAAGAAACTAGAAATCTATATGGGTACATAATTAATGGGAATGCCAATATTCGTTGTTGAATTACAACAAGTGCTTGTGTGAATTCACCCCGCTCCCTTGATTTTGGATTTCCCGTAAACAATTAGTTCGCAATGGCTCTTCTCCATTACTTCATATCTTTAATGGGTTTATTTTAAAAATTAAACGGATGCATTTTTTTCATGAAATTTCGTGGCGATAATATCTATAACAAGTAGATTATCTCTATAAAAATTTAGTAAGTAAATTATCTCCACAAATTTTATTAGAATATTCAATTTAAAAGTGGATGAGATAATATTAATCATTTAAATTTTAATGGACAAAAATGATATATCAAATTTTAGTCTTTAAAATGGACTTCATTAAAAGATATTGGGAAATAGAATAATAGAGATGAGTCAATTCCGGCTAGTTGACCTTTAAATAGTTGACCTTTAAAAATTAAAGGTAAGAGAAGTATACTTCACAGATAATTTTTCTTGTATAAGAAATGAAGAATATATATGTGTTTTTTTGTTTACTTAAAATATCATTTTATTTTATTTTTTTATCAAAATAATAATATATATATATATATATATATATATTTCGTCATTGCTAGTCACTAAAGACTTCCACTGAGCTCCGCTCAAGCCGCCAGAGGTCCCTCCGGGGCGGTAACCAATGAGGGTCGCCAGTGATTGGGAAAGGGCTACCGATCGACCGCAATAGAACATAAAAACAAAAATTCGTCTTTGGGGTGGATTTTGCTTAAACTGGCTACATATATTCAAATGTCTCAAATTATATTGAAAATAAATGAAATTTTTATTTTCAATACGTGTCGAACGTCATCAAATATATTATGGGCCCGTTTGTTCGTCCTTCAAATTGCGAATTAGATAATTTACAATTAAGTAATTTGAAAATTTTTCATTTATTAGTGTTTGATTGTGTAAATTGAACAATTGTAAATAGGATAATTCAAGTTGATTTACAAAAACTCCAATTAAGTCATTTCAAGTAAAACTTGAAATTGCCTAATTCTAGAATTAGATAATTCATTTCAACTCTATTTTTTGAGAAGATCTAGTTTATACCCGTGATGTTGATGCATCTAGACAAAATTTTAAATAACATAGAACAATAGAGAACGTGTTTTTATTCTAACAATCGGAATTTCTTATTTAAGTTTTCCAAACACTATTTGAATTAGAATTGAATTATTTATAAATGAGCAAATTCACAATTCTTCAATCGAAAATTAATTAATTCTAAAATTAGGTAATTTACGCAACCAAACGGACCCTATGTATTTGAACCAATTAAAGAGGGTGTTAAAGTAAAGTTGGAGGGGGGGGGAGCTCAAACTTGGACGGAGTGGTTGACCATACTCGGCCCTTTTTCAAACTTCACCAAAATTAAACATGAAAGAGGTAACAATTTTTTTTGAAAATTAAATGTGGTCAGGTCAAGGACGACAATATAAAGATCCGTTTGGAAATTTGTGAAATTTTAGGTAGAAGAACACAAAAGAGTTGCGGCTACCAAATTACATCGATCAAATAAGGGAGCAATGTTCCCGTAGTAACAGAACGGATCAACAACGTGGGAAAAATTTAGTTGGTCACTCTTTTTAGTGTACAACTGTTTTCTTTTTAAACCCAACCTGGGTACGATAGAGTTGGAATTTATTAACCTTTCTTTAACAAGAATTATGGTGACTCTGTTATATTTAATTGATAAATATAAATAAAAGTGAAATACGTTCCAAAAATGTTACATTATTATTTTATTGTACAAACCAATTAAGTAAAAGGGTCACTACGATCCTCATTAGAAGATGGTCAACAAATTTCAACTTTGCAATGTATAATTAAGTAACCTATAAATTACTTAAAATATGTCAACGGCCTTATAATTTGATAGCAAATTTCTTGTACTTGTAATAAAGAGATATCAAGTTCGATAGCGGATAAGTTTATTAACCGTTCCTTGTTCATGGTTGTAGTCTAGACTTATAATTACTATATGCTTAAAGGCCAATTAGCCTCCTTATGAATAGTATAATTCCATCGATTGTATTAAAAAATATATATTTATAATTAATATTAAAACAAGAAATCTAGCTAGCACAAATCTATAAGGTATTACATTAATTTTGTCATAAACTCGCATAGCATATTATATCAAGTGCACGAGGTTGATTTGTCAACAAAAACCATATTTTATTCAAAAAAATAAAAAATGAAATTACATGTTGCAATATCAAAGTAATAAAACTGAGAGGCACTGAAATACAATACTTTGGCATTTAGCATTAACATGTGCATAACCCGTTGACAAACTCTATCTCCATGTATAGGAATGAAACCACTAGGCCCCTCAAAATAATATATATGCGGTTTAATCCAATTATTTTCAGAGATCTACGCGCTTTCAACATTGCTAGCCATGCAAGTTGACTTCAATACCCACATTACAAATACCCTCCCCCAATTCTCTCTAAAATATTAGTTAAAAAGTAATGTATAGATATTGTATGGTATCTACCGTATATTATGGTAGGTATTTTTCTAAATTTTTATATTTTTGTTATAATTAAAGGTAATGGTCCGTTAAATATTGTTATATTAACTACATATGATAATTAATATGATGAGTACTTGATATTCTTGCTAATTTTTGATAAATAATGGTGTATGATCACTTATTATGATATGCAAGCACATACCATTCCACTACTATATATATATATGCATATATCATACTATTTCTCATAAGTAAGGATCGAGTTTAAAAACAATTATTTATGAATTGATCCTTTTGAAAGGGTAAACAAATGAATTTTTTGACGAAACTTAATGGAAATGATAAAAATCCAACCCAAAAGTGAGTTAACTAAAAAATTGACATATATATGCATTTTTGGACTTATGTATATCATTTTTGGAGTAAACCCACTTCTTGATTGAATTTTTTTGATGAAATTTGGTGTACATGATCTACTAATCATGGAGATCATCTCCACAAAATTTCTTCAAAGCAAACTCATTCGTTACCCCCTCAAAAGTCCCGATCCATACATAATGGGTCTTTGTGGGAAATTTTCCATGTACATATATGCATGGACCAACTTATTTGACCAAATTAACAAATTAAATGACATTTCAAGAATTGTATCAACACAATCTCTAAAAAATATAAAACAACTTAGCATTATATAGTTAATTAAATAATAAGGGCATGCGTTAATAATTTTTTTTAAGGGAATCACAACATGCAATTAATAAGGAACACATTGTTATATAAGTCCCTCTTTTTTATATTATAGTATACTTAATGTGTGCCCTTAAAATGTATATTAACATATTTTATTTTCTTATACATAATTTGGTTCAATTCGGTTTGGTTCGGTTCGGTTTTGGACCAGCTAGCCCCGAACCCGAACCAAACTATTCGGTTTTCTTGTTTTCAATTTCGGTTTTTTTTTTAGAGGTTTTACAGATTAGTTCAGTCAGTTTTCGAATTAACTTTAACATCCCTAACTGATATCATAATGGGATTGAGAAGATATTTAATACACTTATTGCTATACACAATAATTAACACTATACACGGAGGGACAATAACATGTAATGAGTTTATATGACCTTTTAATATTGGGTCTCGTATATTGCATAAATATATTATGCGGTACTCTTACGTATTTTCCCATATGAGAAATTACCCTCTGAATATTTGACGGAATCCTACCAAAAGTTGGCAAGTATAATATTTTTACTTGTCCTCCTCTCCCCTAGCGCTATAAATACAAGCAATCACAACCCTCAAGTCCAACACATTCACCTTCAAATCTCTCAAAAACAATGGCTTCTTCAAAGCTCACCTCTTCTCTAACTACACATCTCATTCTCATTCTCATTCTACTCTCGCTCCTCTTCTCCCTTTCCTCATCCGCAGGCGTTGCTCCTCCGGCCAAACCCATCTCAGCCGCCACCATTTGCAACTCCACCTTATACCCATCATTTTGCCGATCTCAGCTCCCAAACAACAACTCCTCCGCCAATGTCTTCGACTACGGCCGATTCTCCGTCCGCCAATCCTTATCCGCCGCCACCAAATTCTTAACCTTAATCAACAAGTACCTCAGCCGCCGCTCCACCTTAACCACCGGCGCTATACGTGCCCTCGAGGATTGCCGCTTTTTAGCAGAGCTCAACCTCGATTTCCTGATAACCACTTTCCAAACTGTCAACGGTACCAAAACAAACCTTAGCACAATCCGACTTGACGACGTGCAAACCAGTTTAAGTGCCATTTTAACCAACACACAAACTTGTTTGGAAGGCCTACAAGCCACAGCGTCCTCTTGGAGCCAAAAAAACGGTGTCTTGGTGCCACTGGCTAATGACACCAAGTTGTACAGTGTCTCCCTAGCATTGTTCAATAGGGGTTGGGTGCCCAATAAAAAAAGAATTCCATCCCATTCTAATAAAAAACAGCTAGATTTTTCAAATGGGTTGCCCTTGAAAATGACAAGGCGGAATTTAGAAATTTTAGAGACGGTTAACAAACGAAGGCTTCTTCAGTCGAACAACCAAGTTTTGGTTAACGACGTGGTGACTGTGAGCCAGGACGGGACTGGAAACTTCACCACCATCACCGACGCGGTGGCGGCTGCCCCGAAGAAAACACGGGCCGAGAACGGGTATTTTTTGATATATGTCACCGCGGGTGTTTACGAGGAATATGTGTTGGTTGATAAGAACAAGAGGTACGTTATGATGATTGGGGATGGGATTAATCAAACGGTGATTACTGGCAATCGTAGCGTTGTTGATGGATGGACCACCTTCAATTCTTTCTCATTTGGTAAGTCACATTTATTTTTATTTTTAAGTCAAAATTAAATGAGAAACAGATTTTTTCGTGGTACGTCAACAACGCCTGACTTTATTTTTAATTTTTGTCAATTGACGACAGCTATAGCCTATATGATATATATTTCTTAGAGCCCCACTACGGGCACACATAACCATTAAGAAACGCATGGATACGTTTGGTAATGCATATCCAACTTCTACCATTCACAGAAAATGTCTTTTTACTTAAAAAATTATAATATATATTTTTATTTTTAATTTGCAAATTGTCTGTGGAAAAGTTGTTATTAAAATTTTATTTTTACCTTATCATAATTATCAATTTTTCAGTATATGAGTAATTCTCAACTGCCATTTTTTGTCACAATCTAATAATTTTCTCATCAATAATGCAGCTGTTGTGGGACAAGGATTCGTGGGGGTAAATTTGACATTTCGTAACACGGCAGGGGCAGTCAAGCACCAAGCAGTTGCAGTACGAAACGGGGCTGATTTATCTGCATTCTATAGTTGCAGCTTCGAAGGCTATCAAGACACATTATACGTACACTCCCTCCGCCAATTCTACAGAGATTGCGATATATACGGCACAGTCGACTTCATTTTTGGCAACGCTGCGGTTGTTTTCCAGAATTGTAACATATATCCTCGGCAGCCCTTAAACAACCAATTTAATGCCATCACTGCCCAAGGTAGGACCGACCCGGGTCAAAACACAGGCATTTCTATGCAAAATTGTACCATTAGAGCGGCCGATGATTTGGCCACCAGTAATGGAACTACCCAGACTTACTTGGGTAGACCGTGGAAAGAGTATTCGAGGACGGTCTATTTGCAATCTTTTATGGATGGTTTGATTCACCCGATGGGGTGGCGTGAATGGTCGGGTGATTTTGCTCTAAATACGTCGTATTATGCTGAGTTCAACAATAGGGGGAGTGGTTCAGATACTAGTGGGAGAGTTACATGGCCCGGTTTTTACAGGATTAATGCGACAGATGCAGCTAATTTTGTCGTATCGACGTTTTTATTGGGCGATGATTGGTTACCTCAGACTGGATTGCCATACTATGGTGGTTTATAATAGTCGAGGAACATAAAAGATTGGTGGTGCTAATGACTCAGCTGTTCTTTGATTCTTGTAATTGTTTAATTAGCAATGCAATAACCATGTAAATTCTCATGGTTGCTTGGGATTAGTTGTTTATTATTCACTTTACATTTATTTGATTATGTTATTCTTTTATCAAAGCCTCAAAGGCTAGCTTAATAAGTTTGTGAACGTTCTTTCTGTAATTCAAGCATATATAGCAGAAGTTGTATTTCCTTTTGTTCGTATACTTTATATTTAATTCTCTTAGAAGAAAATATATATATATATATATAGAATTTGGTTAATTTCTCTTTCTTTCTCTTTTCTACTTCTTGCTTTTATGTATCCTAATATGAAATTCTGTTTCTCTCGGATTCGCACCCGAGATGTTCTTAGGGGAAACAAGATACTTAATCGGCTTGATATCCGATCAAAAAAGATTGAAAAATAAACAAAACAATGTACATGACGGTTGTCTAAAATTCTCAAGCTTCTCGAGTATAAGTTTCAATACTACAATACTAAACATTTCTCCCCTCCCCCATAATAAGTTTAACTATTATGTTAAACCATATCATGTTACCCACCTAGTTTGAAATCAAATCCCAGTTGATTTTGGGTTAGATATTTCAAACTCTTAACATATTATTCTAAAAATGACAAAAACTCATACTCTTTTTTAAAAAACAAAATAAAAAAAAAAGTTCTTAGTTTCTTCTTTTTCTTACAACAAGAAAGAAAAATCACCAAACGCCACCTCAAGTGTGTGTTCAACCTAGGTCTCCTAAAATAGAGTAAGTACCTTTTAACACAGGCTAACCCACTAACACAAAAAAACTTGAGCGGAGCTATAGACTCTTATATGTGACAAAAAAGAGAGACAAATGAAAAGTATGGTGGGATATTCGATTGGGCTACTTTTTAAATTGTGGATGAGCCTAGATCACAGCTGACCCAAGCTAAAAGATTGGCCCAGAGTCATAAAGGAATAAATGGCCCACTAATTCAATCAGCCGATACATTGTTTCACGTCAACTATACCGGGCCAGGCCCAAATGCTCCACTTTGATACCTTCTTTTTTGTTTCTTTATTTTATGCATAGTTAGACTCATTTTATGTCAGATCTATATAATTAAAGTTCCTCGGTAGCCAAACAATGATATATTTTTCTCCGTCCAAGATATAAAGAAACAAACCCCAACTAATATTTTAATAAATAAAATCACCGCCAACCCCAATTTGCCTAAACTATGCGTAATTATTTAATTATCAATTAATTATCCTCACATTAGACAGATAAAAAATTAAAAGCTTTATCGAACCTATCGCTAATCTTAAATAAACAAATTTACATGTTAAGTTTATATACATATGCAAAACATAGTTCTAAATGTGAATTTAATTTAGAGATGGAGAAAATAAAGCACAAATACATCAACGCAAATGGCATCAACATACACGTAGCGGAGATAGGCGAAGGCCCGGCTGTGCTTTTTTTACATGGATTCCCGGAACTATGGTACTCGTGGCGCCACCAAATGCTCTCTCTTTCCTCCCTTGGCTATCGAGCTATAGCCCCCGACCTCAGGGGCTATGGTGAGACTGACGCGCCTCCCTACGCCACCAGCTACACGGCCTTCCATATAGTGGGGGACCTATTGGGCCTACTCGACACGTTGAGCCTGGACAAGGTGCTCTTGGTGGGCCATGATTGGGGGGGCGTAATAGCCTGGTACTTGTGCTTGTTCAGACCCGATAGGATAAAGGCCTTGGTTAACCTCAGTGTTGTGTTCAATCCAAGGAATCCTTCGACAAAGCCTATTGAGACTCTGAGGGCTATGTTTGGTGATGATTACTATATGTGCAGATTTCAGGTGATTTCCGCTTGTTTGGTTGGTCTGATAAATGAAAGACTGATTTTATTTTTTATACTATTTTTCATATTTTAATACAAATTAACTATAAAAAAAAATATGAAGATATTGCGGTTGATTTACCATCTACCGCCGCTAACAACCAAACACAGCACTTCTTTGGATCAAATATTTGTTCAAAGAAGAGAACCACCAATCTTTAACAACAATGTGTTTATATCAAGTTTAATTTTTACAATGTGTGTAGGAACCAGAGATAGAAGAAGAGTTTGGGAGGGCTGAGACAGCGAAATTAATGAAATCATTTCTGTTAAGTAGAGATCCAGCCCCTCCTCGTCTACCTAAAGAAATAAGCTTCGCAGCTTATATTAATGTCACCCCAACTACACTCCCATCCTGGATTACTGACGAAGACATCAACTACTATGCCACCAAATTTAACCACACTGGATTCACCGGCGGATTAAACTACTACAGATGTTTAGACCTGTATGCCTTCTTCCCATTTTTTTCAACAGTGTAAATAATTGAATTTTTCAAGACATTTGTGGAAACTAATGTCCTCCCCCTTAAGACCACCTCATTCCAGTTTTATAACAAATCCAATCTATAACTGGGTTATAAATCTGAATCGACATGTACAGTTTTGATGAAAAAATGCCCAATCCCCATTTCACCCCTAATACTGAATTTGTTGGTTAAAATTTGGAGAACTTCTCGGTGGTTAAAAGTTTTGATAATCATCTTTAAACGATTTCCCTCCAAAAAATGGAGGGTTTGTAAAGCGCTCTTTAGAGTCAATACTCAATACGGCTAATAGTATTTTTATTCACTCTGGGTGGTGGTTGCAGAAATTGGGAGCTCACCGGGCCGTGGACGGGATCACAGATTAAAGTGCCGGTTAAATTCATTGTGGGAGACCTGGATTTAACCTATCACATACCTGGTATCAAGGAATATATAAACAGTGGTGGGTTCAAGAAAGTAGTCCCAGATTTGGAAGTTGTTGTAATGGAAGGAGCAGCTCACTTTATCAACCAAGAGAAGGCCCAAGAAATTAGCTCCCACATATATGACTTCATTAAGAAATTTTAATCTATTCTCTTTTGCTGCATTGCACTCAATTTTCTCATAAAAAATAAGATCCAAGTGTTGCATTGTACTCAATTTTCTTCTGTAAAATAAGATCTAAGTCAAATAGCCGTGTGGCATACTTTTCGCGGCAATGAGATTTCATGCTTTGACAGTAAAATCGTTACGATAGAAGGCATTTAATATACTAGTCTTGTAATAAGGTTGTGCAATACTTTTTGCGGCAATAAGATTTCATGCTTTGACTGTAAAATCATTAAGATAGAAGGCATTTAATATATTAGTCTTGTAATGAAGTTCTCATTGCAAACAAATTATTAATCGGGAAACACAATGCCATAGTACAATGATTAAAATGTATTATTATATTAACGTATGAAAATCACCCAAGAAAATTGAAGTTCGGATGATGAAAATCTGTGTCTTGGGTGGGATGGCTGAAGAAGCAAGAGATCACCACTTCTTCAACTGTGACTTCTCTCAATGGCTGTGGAAGAAAGGTCAGCACAGCGGGTATAACCGTTGTAGGTAGAGTGGGGAAAGTGCTTTTAGCTGCTGTTGTTCAAAGGATTTTTCGGTATAAGTTTGAAGTTTGTTAATGGAGGATGCGTAGAACTTAGTGTGTCTTTGATTGCAAATATGAAATTAGGGTCTGTTTGGTTCGAGTTTTTGATGATTCTTGGAATCCTAGATTCTATTCTAGATAGGATTTCGGTGTTTGGTTGAAGTTTTTGAAGGGAGATGAGCTTTCCTAGGAAAGCTAGATTCCTCCATTTCATTCATTTTCATTCCTTCCAAATTTGGGAGGAAAGCTTAGGATTCCAAGAGAATCATCTTCTTCTTTTTTTTCAAAAAAAAAAAAGAGAGAAAAAATGATATTTTTTTCCAGAAAACGAAAAATTATTTTTTCCAAAAAATGAAAAAAAAAATCCAGAAAACGAAAAAAAAAAATTCCCAGAAAATGAAAAAAATATATATTTTTTTTCCAGAAATCGAAAATATTATTTTTTCCAAAAAAAAAAATCCAGAAAACGAAAATATATTTTTTCCCAGAAAATGAAAAAATATATATTTTTTTCCAAAAAACGAAAAATAAAAATTCCCAGAAAATGAAAAAAATTATATTTTTTGCCGATTTCATTCCTAAAAGTCCAACCAAACGAGTACTTAATAGATTAAAATAAGGATGCCATGAATAAAGGTTTTCTGGCATCTAGAATGCTATCCATTCCAAAAGCTCGAACCAAACGAGCCCTTAGGGTAAAAAATATTTATATTTTAGAAAATTTTATTCTATACAATTCTATTCTAGGAAAAAGTATTTAAAAGTGCTTAATTGCATTTATTTTATAGATGAAATACATACTTTTTTTCTTACAATGATGACAAATTTTCTAACTTTTGATGTTTGATTATTTACATTTTACCTAAAATTGGACTTTTTGGTCTTTGATGCATTTTCCCCCTTATCTAAAAGTTACTTTCTTTGGGGTAATAAGTTGCTACTTATACGCATCATCTACTTGTACCAGGAGACTGGTTGAAACTCATGCCTACAAAAGTAGGCACCAACAAGACAGGAAGGAAGATTAGTTAATTTGTAAACATTGGGTAGTAAATGATAGCGTGATATAATCCGTGGTACGCCCCTTGAAATATGCATTATGTGCTGATTTGATTAGATTTGAACTCTACCCAAAAAAAGAAAAAAAGAAAAAATAAGTCAACAATCAGTATTTCAAGAACTCACAACATACAAAACGCGAATAGCGTCTAACCAAAGTAAAATTAACATCATATAAACCATGCCATAGCCAAATCACTAACACAACGAATATCTTGTCATATGATAAACAAAATTTCCTAGATAACACTTTCGGCCATTTAATAGCATCCCCGCATACAACTACATTATCTGAAACAAAGGAAACATGCAATGGAAACTGTTTGTAATAACTTTCAAGGTTCAACAAAAAGGGATGTAAAAGAAAAAACTGACAAGACACTAGGAACCACAACTGAAGATAAAATCGCAAAACCGTTCGCCATAGAATATAAGGATTCATCTGGTGCCATAAGTAATAACAACTCAAACCCTGAAGCCTTTGCTGTTCCTTTTTCCTCTAGCCTTCTCAAACTTCCTTCCCTTAGATCGCACGTATGGTTTACTGTGGCTGTGTGGTACACCAGGTGCTCCAAAGTGCTTCACTGCTTCACGAGCATTCTTTGGACCTCTCAGAAGTACCTATTCATCACGTACATATAAACCCATGAAGAATTTTCCAACAACAATTTGAAAACCAGAGGGGAAAGGAAATTTATAGCGTAAAAGAGAGGAAGGTACCAAAATGAAAAGAAGCGAGAATTGAAGAACCACCCAGAATTGATAAACAAAAACTAACATGCTTCAACTAAACCCCTATAAATTGTGATACGTTACATTCCAGAAAGATAAAAATTTAGTCCTTCCATCCTATATTTATGAATATAATTAGAGACATCCAGAAAAGAAAAGAGAAATTTATCATTTGAACAAGACTTAAGTTCCAATTTTTCCCATTAAATTGTTCTTGTGAAGATTTGACCAAGACTTGAAGTTGTTCTTGAAGAATTTTTTTTTCTCCATGCCAATAATAAAATTTACACCCTCCAAACCGCATGCACTAATTCATACACAAGATATCTCAAACCTTCATAAAAATCTAAATAGTATTCTAGTAAATTCATATTATATCAAACAAATAAAGCTATAAAGAGAAAATGGAATTCTAAACAATATGAAGGAGATAGGGTTAAAAATGAATACCGTGTTCTGTCCAAGCGGAGCTCTGAGAGCCAGTTGGTCAAACGTCAAGCATTCGCCACCTGCCTTCTCAATTCTTGCCCTGGCCTTCTTGGTGAACCTCAAAGCAGTTACCTTCATACAAGGGACATCTTGCACCCTAATGTCATCAGTAACAGCCCCAACAATTACGGCAATCTTATCCTCCTGTTAGTTTAACTTTAGTCAATAAGACATCAATCAATAAAATAAAAACCACCACCACTACCCCCAACCAAAACAAATCAAAGAGAAGAAAGTAGCATTTACATTTCAATAATTTGTTTCCTAGAAACCAGAAACTTAAAAGGACACAATAAATTAAATTATCTTAGAAAAAGAAATGAAATTTCTGATCAATTTTTCATTAGCGTACTCATCATTTGGCAATAACTGCCAAATACAACGCTCCATGTTCATTAAGTTTACATACAAGGTATTTAAAGCATAAATTGGAGACAGTGGTAGCCATTTAAATTTTATGAAACAAAAGCAACAGAAAATACTGAATATGGGCATTTTCCAGCAAGATAAATTACGAGAGAGAGAGAGAGAAGGCAACAGAAAATACTGAAAATGGGCATTTTGCAGCAAGTAAAATTACGAAAGAGAGAGAGGGGGGTACCTTTCCGGTCATGTAACGGATCAAACGGGAGAGAGAAATAGGAGGTTTGTTAACCTTGCTCATAAACAACCTCTTTAGAATAACAGCACTGAATTTGCTGCCGGTCCTCCTCACAAGGAAACGGTACAGCTGAACACAAACCAAACAATGTATTATTACAACATACATACATAACCATAATCATCATCATGTATATAATATAACCCTAAAATGTGCCCTACTACATGTATGTGTATATATATAGAGAGAGTAATAATAATACATACCTTGACGAGGAGCTTGAGGTAGATATCATCGGATCGAGGAGCGTTACGTTTAGTCTTCTTGCTCTTTCCACCAGCTACCAGATCAATACCCTGTCAAGTGACAACAAAATATTATATTATATTAGAGCTTAACAAATCTATTTTCTGTTCGGAGGGAGAGGTTTGGGGATCAGTTTTATTAGGGTTCCGAAGCAAAGATTACCATGGTGGTTGTTGATGCTGCGCCGCGACCTGCTGAAAATTGAAATGCCTTGGCAGAAGAAGAACGAGAAGGGAACTAGGGTTTTGCCCAGCTCTTTTATAGTTGTATGTTGGTGGTGGGGAAGGGAAGGTTTTTCTGGACCGAGTAAGTTGTAAGGATTTTGGGCTAAGGGCCCGAGTTCATGGGATTTGGTCTGGTTAGAAAGCCCAAGCCTGGATGGATCACCTGAAAACTGGAGCATTTTTATTTTCTTTTTCAAATTTTATAGAAAATAAAGTAATAAACCATAATGGATGTTCCGTTATTTTATTTATTCTGTTTCTCAATCAATATTTGAATCATTGCCGTTTATATCACACTCGCTGTTAGTTACAATATATTTTTATAATTATTGGAATTCAGTCGACCGTAAAATTAAACTCAAGGTGGTAACCGGTAGCCCAAGTTTAATAAGTAAATAATTAAAAATGCAAGATGTAAAAATACAAAATATATATATATATATATATATCTCCCAAGATCGTTTAGCTCTTTCTTTAAGTCTTTCATCTATTATATTTTTCTCTATCCTACTCTAAACTTATAAAAGAATTATTATTTTTTGCTTTTATCACCTTTTTTTTGGGATGGCGCTAATGACATACTTTAAAACACTTTGTAATATTTTTTCCCTTCTTAACACTCCTCAAGTATAGATTTACCCTTCCTTGTACTCCCTAAGGAGCACCTACCATAGTGACTGGACTAATATTATAATAATATCATTAATAATGATTGGTACTAATAATTATTATTATTAACAATGATATTAATTATATATAATCATAAAGAATGATAAAACATTCTTTCTCATCTTTCAGATCTCCTGTGTCACTTCTTTTTTTTCATTTCTCTCTTCCGCTCCTCATCTCTTCTTTCTTCTTCCCTTCTTCTCCACACACAGAGTTTCCCCTATCTTATGCAATACATATACCATACAATGGCCGCTTACAGTGATCAAGTGAGAGTTCAACAAGTATTGGTTGATTTCTTGTTGAAAATTTACCCAAGAATACTTATTCGGTTGATAACAACCAAGTTTGGCAACATGTACTCTAAAATCTCCAACTGAGCTCCTTCACTTTTACTTGGTGAGCATGAACCAAGTACTTTGAAACCACTGATGAAAACTTGTACTTGGTCCATATGCACCGAGCACTTTGTACTTTACTCAATTACATTAAGCTGAGTAAAACTTCATTCTAGGTCATCCATGATAGCTTTTAATCTAAAGGGTTGCAACATGTTTCAAGTAGGGGTGTGTATGTTCTAAAAATGGTAGCTTTTTGTCTCCTTTTCAAGTGGTTCTAAGATTGAGGTAAATGAATAAAACTATATGCATGCTATGCTGTTTGTGATGAAGAAGATTGTGTAGAAGAATAAAGAAAGAGTGGTGGGAGTGGGTGTGTAATTAATTTTGTTAATGTATTATTCATATAATACTATTATTAATATTAATTAATGCTAATTAAATTTAAAATTAGACAATGAAGTGTTAGGAGTGGTGTGTATTATTAGTAAAGCAATCCATTTTAGTTGGGAGTGTTATAGAGTGTTTTGGAATGTGTCATTAGCGCCCACCTTTTTTTGTTGTTGATGCATTTTCATTGAATAAGTTTAGAAACTTTAATTAGCAGGTTGTTAGCGTTTCTTAGTATCGACTTTGTGGTTAATAAAGGTTTCCTATGTCATCCATACTTCATCTTACAAATGTGTTTATCTTTTGTTACTTCTATCCATTTTTACTAAATTCTAGATTTTAAGGGGTCGAGTTATAAACTGAAGGAGCCCAAAAAATAACCATGACTTAGGTCGACTTGATCCACTGGGCCTAAAGGCTTAGACGAGTCCAATTATATGACAAACATATAATCCATCTCAAGAGAATAAGATTGGACTCATAACTGGATATATTATGAATGCTGTGAGTATCATCTTTTTGTCGAAATGATCATGATGACGTCATTAAATGCTAGGATGGTCATGATGACAATATCAATGTTGAGATGGTTGTCTTTACGAATAAGGACATGATACATATAAAATGCTAAAGAAGTGCAAATGTTTTGCCCTTTATAACATTTGTACTGTTTATATTCAGGAAGCATTATAACCCTAATTCTATACATCTAAATATAAAAAGGAAAGCTCATTACAAGGGTCCAAAAATCTATATGATTAACGGTATAGAGAGAAAGTTAGTAGCTTATTTGTAATATTCTATTTGTTGATTACCTTTGAGGTTATATATATTAACACATACAAAGGATGACATATTGTCGGATTAGTATCAGTGCTACTGGAAGAACCTACCTTACAAATAAAAATCTTTATCTCCATTAATGTTTTTCATTTCCTTACCCAATTGAATATGTTTTGAACTTACCTTTTGTGGAAATTCAAATTTTTTGGCCCCCACATAAATTCTTCTATCAATTGTAACGATAAATTTTTGCATGTTAAACATGAGATCTATTTGTTTCATACTTTAAAAAAAAAAAAAAGTCAAATTTCTTCTCCAACCCTAGTCCTTGATTAAATAATTCTACATTAAATCAATTTACGCGGTATAAATTTTACTTTATCCTAATTTTATATTATAGTTTAAAAATTGCCAGTTGCAAGTATAGTGTTTCTCAAAATTTTTTTTTGTATATTTAAATAGTTTTAAAATTTTATCTACTTTCAAAAAAAAATTTAAACACATTTTATTTGAAATTTTTTTTTTTTTTGGTAAGGTTCATCACTACAAAATATCAATACTGATCTTATTGATATAAAAGAAGCAAATTCGTTAGTTATATAACCTGGCATTATGCGCGACGGCGTCGTTCGTAATTGTTGATTTTCTGTGCGCCTCTTGAAAAGAGAGCTGACATTCCCGGGGATACTCCCATGGTTTACCTGGCAACCAAACAACTATAACAAGTGTCCTCTACTCCGCCAAACCAAAGACTACATACAAGAATGAATGATTTCTCTTCAATCACAAATTCTCCATAAATTACCAATCTCACTCACAAACCTAAAATTTTCATACAATTCAGTTCACTCATCACACCCCCAACTAATCAAACAATGTCTCCATTCATCATCACCATCTTCACTATATCTATCCTCTCTCTCTTATTAACCCCACCGCCGATCTCCGCCGCAGCACACGACGGAGAAACCCTCTCTGCCTACGAAGTCCTCAAATCCTACGATTTCCCTATCGGTCTCCTCCCTCAAGGTGCCACAGGGTACGATCTCGACAAATCCACCGGCAAATTTAGCGCTTATTTGAACGGTTCCTGCAGTTTCTCTCTCGAAGGTTCCTATCAGCTCAAATATAAACCCACCATTGGTGGACAGATAGCCAAAGGGAAGATCAATAACCTCAGTGGCATAAGTGTGAAGGTATTGTTACCTGAAATTAGCATTCATTTGTATGTTTACCGATCGCTTTAATTATACTAGCAAATTGTACCAACTTTTTACACAAAACAATTATCGCACTAATCAGATAAAAGAAAAAGGCAGATAACATATTAAGTGCTCGTTTGTTCGAGTTTCGATTCATTCTTGTAAATCCTAAATTGGTAAATTGTGAAATTAAACAAAAACTCGAGTTCATTGGAGTGTTGCTACGTCAATGGTACAAAAAAAAAAAAAAGAGCAAGTGTAGCATCTTTCTAAAATATAATACCGACATAATAGGCAAGAATTACATAGCAATCAAATTAAAGTAATATAAAAGGCTAGCCTTTCAGAGTGGCTCTGAGTTGCTGTTTTAAAGACAATGTCTTCAAGCTAGAACCCCAAGAACTTGCAACTGTTTCCTTCGTGTGCATGCCCACAAGAAGAAGACTAGTGATACCGGTCCACTATCGCATTGTCCATAAATATAATTGGCGCAAAAAACTATTTAATTTGTTACGAGGGACTTATCGAACTACTAATTACACATGAGTTTATATATTCAAATAATAATTTATTTTATAAAAATACCCTAACAGGTACTATTCATGTGGCTCAACATTGTTGAGGTTGTTAATAAGGGGAACGAGCTTGAGTTCTCTGTGGGGATTGCATCAGCCGATTTTCCGATGGATAACTTTGAGATTTGTCCGCAGTGTGGCTGTGGGTTGAATTGTAATGGCAATGGCAAAGTAAGGAAGATCAGAATGGGTCCTTCAGTTTCTTCAACTTAGGGTGAAATTGAAATTACAGTGAGAGGTCACATTAGGATTTGGTTGATTTTAATTAAGGTTCGTTAACTTGATGTTGCTTTTTATTGTTTGTTTAACTGTTGAATTGCTTTTTCGTTCCCGAATTTTTTACATTTATGGCTCCCCTGCTTATTATAATTCCGTTATGGTTCCGTATTTTTTGTCCTTTATGCGTATATAATTTACAAATTGTAAATTAGAAATTATGCACATAGGTTATGTATAGTCCAATGCAAAAAATGTGTTGCACTTCGAATGACTTGGGGAAGAAATGACCCTTGTGTAAAGTGGGAAGAACAATTTATTGGCATGATTAAAATATAGTTAATGGGATGCATTCTTGATTATTGGAAATAGTCTAACAGCTCAAGGCTACATTGAAGGTAAGATGGCAATGAGTTTGGTGGTTTTTATGCCTTCTGAGTGGTGTAGGTAAGAAGGCAATGTGTGTAGCTAGAGAAGTGGTTCACTAGAAATTGACTTCGAACAATCCTCTAAGTAGGTTCTAAGTGTCATTTTAATGCGAGCCAAAGTGCATAAGGTGCGACTTCTTCAGCAGAAAGGGGCATAACCATCATTCCCGCTAGCCTCACAAGAAACTTAATGGCAAAAAATTTATAATTTTGTCCTTAACTATACCAACAATTGAGATGTGGATGTTCTAACTAGACATCAAAGCACACACTTTTCTTTTTTTTCCAATATTTCCTATGCACTTGCTTCTGCGACAAAGATTTTTAATTTTTGAATCAATTCAATCCAATCATCAATGATTCTTCTTCAGAATCAATATCAATTATTATCGGTCTGGGTTGGTTCTTTTTTTTTTTTCACCAAGAGAAAAATTAAACTAGAACATAGAAAATATTTCCACCTAGAATCAAGAAGAAGTTCCATTTAGCAGAAAGATTTCGTCACTTGTGTGATAACTCACTATAATCAAGAATGTGCCAAATCCACCCAAATGCCATGAATTGAAATTCAGAAGGGAAAATAGTTGAACTAATTGCTCGTGAATGTTATTATATTATTACTTGGAATTTAATAAGTAACAAAGTCGGAATTTATTAAGTATCAAGAAAATAAAATCATTACCCAAATTCATTGGAAAGAATTCTTAAAGAAAAAATATCCTAAGGCTGCTACTATAATGGCCTATCGATCTTTCTTTCTCTTTGGTTTGGGAAAACAATAATGTCTCCGAACAAATAATAATGTCTCCGAACAAATAATAATGTCTATTGATGATAATAGAAGATTTAGTGTCGATTGATTTTGTGCTTCAACAGCATCTCTCTGAGCTCAACCTGCATCAATTTCCTTTCCCTGATTCTCAGGCCTGTAGTACCCTGTCTTAGGATCGGGGACCCAAGATGTTTTCTCTGTTCGGCTCCTTCCCTGCCTTTCTTCTTCATCATTACGCTGCTACTTGATACTATGCCCTTGTCGTTGTGATGCTGCAGCCGCCGCATATCCACGCCTGTACACACACAAATTGCTTTAATATTTATTAATTATATTCGCGTGGAAAAACAAATTATATATCTCACTTAATAAATAACACAACGGACGGAACGGTTAAGAGCCTTATTATCTTCAATGCGAGAATTCAAACCTCGACTTCAATTGTTTTATGACTTCATATAATAGTAGATTAAAATTAGATAAATTCTTCGTAAACGAGTTGATTTAAAGAACAATATAAAGTGCACACACCTTGAAACAACAAAAGAGATTCTATCAACGACGAAAGCAGAGATAAGTTTAGCGTTGGAGAGAGGTGATGTAGCCGCCATGTTTTTTTTAAATTATTAGTTGATCGAAAAGCTTGTCAATTAATTAACAACGAGGCTAGGCTTTTTGTGTGTTAAAAAAGTTGGGAAGATGAGATTTGAGTTGAGAGGAAGGGAGAAGGGGTTTACGAGGATTATATAGGAAGAATGAGTTGGGGAAACGCGTTAAATGCGAAAGAGAAAAAGGAAGAAAGAGAGAAGGAACTTCTCCACTCCCACTCCAACTGGGACTCTTTCTGTTTTTGGTGGGCAGGGGCCGCGCTACAAATTAGGTTTCCAAACTTCCCTAATAAATCGTAACTCTGCTGGCATTGACGTTGACCTGATCCCTTCTCTGTTTTTATTATTCTTCTAGGCTATAGATTTTTTTTTAAAAAAAAAAAAAGTCAAAATATAATATTTTTGCAGTGTTTATTTTTTTTTTATACATTACTATATATTAAAGTTTATTTGTTACTTTAGAATTACAGAGTGACACATAAAAAATAAAAACATATCATGCAAAACAAAATTTGCTTTAAATTTTTTGGACTGTAAAGTTAAGTTTGTACGAAATACAATTTTATATATGTTAAGCTTGCAAAAAACGAAATAAAATTAGTCAAGTATCTTATTTTAAAACACAATTGATAAACAAAGATTATGCTAACAAAAATTCAGCAAAATATTATTCTCTAGATTTTTCTCAAAAAAGGTTATCATGGACCTTTTTCTTTTACCTATTTCTGGATTATGTTGTACAATATTAACAAACACCAAAAAAAAAAACACCAAATATGACACAACATTAGCAAAAAAAATAAATAAATTATATTTTCGTTTATGAGACTTTTTTTGGGGAACATATTTATACGTCTTAAATCATGATAAACAACAAAGAAAAAAAATCTAACCATGTTCTAAAATAAATGAGAGGGAATAAAAGTTCTTAAGCCACCTGCACCAGCAATGCTATAAGCATTAATTTACCTTACCAATGTTGAAAAAAATTACATCAATTAAAAGGTAAAAAAGTCTTTCAAAGACGCTAACATGTATATTGTCCCAATAATTATTAAAAATAATACACATATTTAGAAGATGTTTTAAACATCGTCCCATGGCAATTGGTAGACTGTTTTGATTGATTGATTTTTTAAGCCATATTTTTCAGGTTATATTTAATTGGTCTGGACGATATTTTAAATACCATACCAATGATTTTTATTTTAAAGTTGTCATGACAATATATTGTATACCGTTCTAATACTTTGTTAGTGTTGGACAATATATTATATATCGTGTAGTAATAGTTTGTTGAAAGATAAATTCACCTTATTAGATATCTTTTTAGCATATTATTCAAATTGGTGCAACCAAAAATAAATAAATGTACCTTATTAACATAACCCGTACAAATAATTTTATTTTTTTATGAAATGTCTCCACAATAAATTAAATACGAGACTAATTCTCATTCGTAAAACCGAGCCTACAACTAAGTTAAGAAAATTTACACCTAAAAAAAATTCAAATACAAACTTTCTTGTTAAAATAAATTGATATTCACAAAAAAGCAGTGATAAACAATCTATGCAAAATGGCGTTAGAAGATACAAAAGGCCAAAAATATAGAAGAAAATCCGGCGGGTGGCGTGGAGTGGAGAATCCGTCTGTCTTCGAAGTGAATGGTAGTCGTAAGATGTTACACGTGACAGTCCACGTGTTAAGGGGGCGGCGAAGAATTGTCTTTTGTCTCTATAGATTCCGGAACGAGTCTCTTCTCCTGGAATCCAGCCGACTTGCCAAGTCAACAGTCAAAGGAACCAATTCTTAACTTTCTTTTTCTCTCTTAATTGTGACATCTAGAACCTTTTGCAATTTCCTTGCTGCCGACTCTTTTTCTGGAGCTTTTGAAAAGTATGCAGATTCATGTTTCTTAGTTTACCCAAAAGACAAAATGAAATTCACGTTTTTAGGCTGGAATTACAAACATGTGAAATTGCCGATTTAAAAGCATGGAGCGGCTTGTAAATACTCCGAACTGACCACTACCACTTTTATTATATTGTTTTTTGGAAAAATTCTATTTATAAACTTATTAGATTGAAATTGCTGTTAGGATCTATCCATCCCCCTTGGACATGCTTATGAGTAACTAAATTAAGAGCATCTTTAATATAATCATGAATTAAAAAGAAGGTGTTATATACAATAAATAGATAACGAGTTAATAAAATAATCTCTAATATAAACATGAATATTTATCAAGAAGGTGATGTGACAAAAAATGAGCAACCCTTTACATTTATAGGGTCTCGTAGACAAACTCTTCATACCATGTCATAATTTTTACTTTAATATATATATTTTTCTTATTTTAACTTTTAATTTATAATTTATAATGATTCAATAAAATTTATGTTGTTAAAAAATATTCGCCAAGATCTATCAAACAATATCCATATTTCCTATAATTTTTTACTAAGAAAAATGATAAATATTGTCAATAACAATTTTATTGTCAACACAATTGGAGATGATTTTTCTAGAACTTTACCATGAACAAAAATTTTAGTGCCATATCAGAACCATGTCATTGGACATACTTGCATGTCCATGTTTTTTGTAGATTCAACAATGTCTTTAGACATGCTTACACGTCTATATTTTTTGTATATCTAATTCATGTTAGCATTAAAGATACTTTAAAGGTGCATCTTGTTCACAAACAATGTGTATGCTACTCAAATACAAAACGAGAAATAAATGCAAGCGAGATGATTCAAACATAAGATACTTAAGATATTAGGTCGTGAGCCCAAACAATAAATATCATGCTTAACATTTACATCGTTATCATTTTTAAAACCCTATGTAAACCTCTCAAAATTACAAGATAACACAACACGAATCGATACAAAGTTATAAATTAATGGTTAGACCCTTAACTAATTCGGGAGGTTATCAAGTTTACCCGTTTAAAAAGAAATAATAACGAATTGATTACGGGTTTACCTTTAACAAATTCGGGTCTCCCATTAAACCTGTTATTTTTTTGAATAAAACTAATGTTTATTAAATAAAAAAATAATTTGTACCTATTTTAGTATCTATATATTTATACCTCTATTTTTTAGTGAATTTAGTTATTCACTCATATTATTCTAATGGAATTTTTTTATATTTTTTTTTTTAAAAAAATGATCTCTTTAACGGGTACTATCTAATTATGTCGCATGCATCACATTATAACAAATGAGTCGTATATGAATACGAAAAACTCACCTTATAGATTTTCGAGTCGTGTTCTAATAGTGGCAAAATCTACACAAATTTGTAAAACTCGACACAAAATCAATACAAACCAACATGTTGACAAGTCTAAGTCCCTATGCATGGAAAACTTAAAACAAATTTAAATAAAAATATAAGAGCTAAGCCAGGGGACCCGCTTTGGAAGTCCCTCTTCGTATGTGATTAATCTTTTCTTTTTACCAGTATGTGATCAACCTTATTACAAATGATCCTATGTCTTTTCAATGTTATGGACAAAAGAACTTACTCATATTTTTAGGTGATGATATTCTCCACCCTTTTTGTTGTCTATACCATTCACTTTATCACAAATAATTTTAAAGTGAAATTTTTATCACTAAACTCCTCCAAACATGTTACCGTATTATCCAGATCAGTTAACCTTAATGCATAATTAAAACCATAATTAACAAAAAGATTGAGAAAAAAAAAACCCTCAAATTATTACTTCCATCATTAAAAAAAGAAATAAAGAAAAAGAAGAAGAAGTTGCAGCAAAACCTTTTAATTCAAACACAAGTTAATTTCCTCCCTTCCATAACAAACCCTCTCTGACTCTCCCCATCATTCAAACATATCTAAAACTCCATTTAAACAACCAAAAAAATAAAATAAAATAACATTAACAACAACCTTCATTGAAATTAAAAAATTAGGTCAACAACAATGATTGGTCCATGAATAACAAACCTTATCTTCCTCGGTGCTATAGTTGACTCAGTTGGTATGGAAATAGTTTGTTATAGGACGTTCAGTCCGCTACCATTAAGATGAGGTAAAAATACTCAGTCTGAATAGGATAATCAGTCTAGACTTGTTGGTACAGAATAAAAAATAACTTTCTCACCCAGTAAGAATCAAGTTTAACATACCGTGCTTGTTACATTATTGTTGAAATGAGCTAAAAACACTCGAGGCTTATAACCGAGAAGACATTCATCTTGTTAAATGTCCACTCAGGTATTATTGATGAATGTTGGGTTATTGACTTGGTAATCATTGGCCGAGCGAGGCCTAAACAGGCCTATGTTTGCTATATTTTGTGCGTTTTGTGTTTGTTTCGAATTGAATGATATATGAAGATTATTTGGGTTAAGATGACAAGTAGCCTACTTATTTTATATAATCTTTGCCTTATTTATTTAATGGGAGAAAGTGCTTGTAGGGAAATAAAGAAGGATTATTTGATTTTTTTTTATTTTTTTTAAGGAAGATGATTGTTTGGGTTAATATGATAATTGTTGGATTAATTGTTTTAATCATCAAGTAAAAGATTAATTTTTAAGGATGTTTCTGACATATTTTTGTCATGGTAATAGATGAGTTTTAGTGTAGGATATTATAAACAACAAAAAATGGTAGGCAATATCAGTGTCAATTCCTATAATTAAACTTTTCTTATTATATTATGTCTTTATTTCTAAAAGGTTTGCGGACTTGAGGTTCATGGTAAGGGAATCGACGACTGTGGAAAGTTTATTGGCAATAAAGAACAGGTTTGCACATAAGTTCAAATGGTCAAAGAATAATAAAAAAAATTGTTTTGTTTTAGCAAGTTAATATATTCAACAAACACATAAGGAGTTACAAGTCTACGAGGGGCATTCCCTAAGGAATATAAGCCAGGCACAAACACTCGAACAAAGTAAAATTACACAACCAGAATATATATTCTCATTCAAACCCCACTGATTACAAATGAGCCGGCTCCTATAGGATTTCTTAACAGACTAATCATGAGCTTTAGCCACAAGATAACTTTCAATATCCTTCACAATAAGCTCATTCCTTTTATTATTACCAGCAAAGATTCTCTTATTCCTTCCTCTCCAAATAGCATACACAATAACAATAAACATAAGTCTCCCAATTATAGGAAATAAGTCAACATCCCTAAACCTTCTGACTGTTCGAGCAACCTTATCATCCCAAGAAAAAACATCGATAAGTCACCTCCATCTTTTCCAAACACTTGACCTAAACATATTTACTAACGGACATTGAAAAAACAGATGATTGTTTGTTTTAATACCACCTCCACAGAACACACATTGGTTGTTATTTATAATTCTCCATCTGGCAAGCTTCTCTCTAGTCGTCAGCCCATCTCTACAAGTAAGCCACCCACCCAATAAAACTACATGTAGGGATGCAATCCTGATGCCAAATCAATATATGCCAACTGACAATGTATCTTCTCCTTCTCAGCTTCTCCCAAACTGATTTAACAGTAATTTGCCCACTATTATTCAACACCCAATAAACCTCATTCTCCTTATTCATATTAGGCCTATATGTAGGCCAGTGATTAATCACCTGAATAAGATCTACAAAGATAGGCCTAGGTTTCACCCACCCATTCTTACTTACAAAATCCTTCACCTTAGCAGAATTGATATTACCCGCATCATACGCTAATCTACTACCAAACCCATTAAAAAAAGGCCTAAGAGGATGCCAATTATCAAACTGACACCACACACTCTCCCTGTTCCCTAATTTTTATCTGAAAAATTCAAAAACCACACTGTGGAGTTTCATAATCTTCTATTAAGTCAAAGATGAATCAGTAAACCATTGCCCACACCACAAACTCTTGTTTCTGAGCCTATATTGATGACACCATTTAACTCATAAATAATCCTTTTTCCTAGCCAAATCCCATAAATGCCTCACCATATTCGCTTTATTCCACACAATAATATTATTCACTCCCAAACCCCCTTCATTAAAAGGACAATATACATAATCCTAAGCCACTTTGGCACTATGTTTACTCATGTTAAATATAGTCCACAAGTACCTCTAAAGGATATCATCAACTTCTTTAAGATATTTCTTAAGAACAATGGAAATTCCACTATAATAATGTTAGATACTATGAAGAACAAAGATTACCAATTCAAACCTTCATGCATAACTCAACTTCTTAGCCATCTAACTAATAACCTTGCTCAGCATTATTTCCTTCAGGCTATCACAGTCAGCAACCCTTAATCTCGTAGAAATAATAGGCATCCCGGCCCCAAGTATTTAACTGGCATATTTTTGATTTAGCTAACTCTAATTTGATATATTTTAGAACTCTAAAAACAAACGTATGACACTTTTGGTAATTAGGCTTCAACCCTGACATCTTCCCAAACTCCCCCATCACCCTTTCAATAACCTCTAAAGAGGAACATGTGGAATCACAAAGAACAAATATATCATTCGTATAAAAATGATGAGAAATACCTAACTCTTCACAGCCTTTTGCTGTACACGATTTTGTGCGTATTTTATACATCTTACTTATATTTATTTTCTGTTTTAAGTAGTAAAAGTTATTTATTTATTTATTTTTAGTATATTATAATAATTATAGAGTAAGTAAAAAATGTCAAAAAATGGATGAATTGAGTGAATAAAGTATTGAAGTCAAGAAAAAACAATTCGAAGCAATCCCGAAACAAGAATTGTATTTGAGAAAAATATGGAGCAGTTCAGTATTTTAACCATATCTTTTCGCTAAGAACTCGGATTTTAGTGTTCTGTATATGGTTCAAAACAAGATTTGAAAACCTACAACTTTCATGTTTTGAATTTTCTCAAATTCAAAGGTTTACTTTGCCGAAAACAGTCCCAAAGCTATTGTTACTGTGTAATGATGAAAATTAAAATGTGGCAGCCATACAAAAAAATAAAAATAAAACCCTAGCCTCCATTTAATTTCTTGTTCCTTACTCCTCTATAATTCAATTTTTATTAAACATTTTTTTTCATATTTTCCTCATTAAACCTTCTTCTCCTATTTACAAAATTATTATTTATATATATATATATATAAAATCATTCAATTTAACCAAAACTCCTAACTCCCATTGTGCAATTCTTTTTGAAAGATTGTTTAGGATTTTAACATATGTATTTTTCCTTGAGATAAACATATATGGTACGATATTGAGTGGTGATGTTATTTATGTTTTTGAAAGAACATATATATTTTGTCATTGAAGTTGTAATATGAAAGTTAGGAAGGGAAGAAATTTTCTTGTTTCGAATTCTCTATAGCAGATGCAATTCGAAGCAGATAATCATTGGGAATTTTGTCCATCTATCTTAGGAATTAGTTTTTTATTTTTATTAGATTTGTTTGCAATTTTATTTTTCTTATTATAATAAGTGAATTAGATTGATACAAATTTTAAAATATCATTCCTTGTGAATTTGATCTCTTACTTCTACTATCTACGTTATTAATATAGTGTAGTAAAATAAGGATTTTTGAATTAGCGTTTTTCTTGCGATGAAAAAATTGCCTTTTCACCTTTGTGAAATTGAAGACCAACATGATGAGTATAATTGCCTATCACATGAGAAAAAGCTTCCATAAGAAGAATGAACAAATAAGGAGATATAGGATCTCTTTGCCTTAGCCCTTTAGCTCATTTAAAGTAGCCATCAAGGAACCCATTAAGACTAATAGAGAAAGAATGAGTAGTCACACACTCCAAAATCCAGCTGATCATCAAACTAGGGAAATTCATAAGCTCTAACACTTCTTTAAAAAATCCCCACTCTACAGAATCATAAGCTTTCTAAAAATCAATCTTCATGGCAGACCTGGGGATTCCATCCTCTCTATGATACCCTCTTATTAGCTCCTGCTTAAGTAAAATGTTATCCGAAATATGCCTCACAGGAACAAAAGTTGATTATTGAGCGCTTACCAGTCCACTAAGCATTGGCTTCAGTTTACCCATCAACACTTTCGAAATACATTTATAAATCACATTTTAACAATATACAGCCCTGGAATCTCTCATGGTACCAGGCACTGCCAACTTAGGGATTAAACTAACAGATCTAGAATTCTAACTTTTCAGCATTCTGCCATTTCAAAAGAATTTAGCCATATCAGCCATAATATCATCACCACCACACTCCAATTAGCTTTAAAGAAACTAGAACTATAACCATTAGGACTCGAAGCTTTATCAGAATAAACATAAAACATAGCAGTCTTGATATCTTTAGTAGTAACATGCTTGATAAGCTCCACCTTCTGCTCTTCAGTTAACCTATTATTCATAACTTCTAGTCCAGCCACAATACCAGCATGAGCATGACTACTATGCCCTAAAAGTTGACTGAAAAAACTGATAACTTTAACATGAATATCTTCCTCACCCCCATTCTATTACCTTCCAAATTCATAATAGAAAACACCTTATTTCTAGTAGTATTAGCTTTGATTTTCATATGAAAATAAGAGTTGTTCTTATCTCCACATTTAAGCCACAAGATTCTAGACTTATCTCTAAAAAATTCCTCCTCACCACTACACAATTGAACATAATTCTACAGCAGGTCCCTTTATATTCCCTTACTATTTTCATCTCTGATATAAACCTTGCTTCCAGTCTCTTAAACTTGTGATCAACATGTGTTTGAGCCTCACTGTACTGGCACACTTTTTTGTTGATGGTGTAAATGTGTAACAATATTTTTGGACGAGAGTGTAATAGCGTAGAAATATATATATATATATATATATTTCTTTTTGCCCTTTTTTTTCTCCTGAAAGAAAATAAAAGTAAAATAAAAATTGCTGAACCCGAAATTGAAAATAGGCCCAAGTCGAAAAAATTGTAATGTGAAATGTTTTCTAAACAAGAAGCCCATTCTTAAGCCCAATTGTCAAGGGGAAACTGGAAATCTGTTTCTTCTTTTTGGTGTTTTGGTCGCGAAGTGTTTGTTTCTCTGTATACAGGAGAAGATGACGGAGATGAGTACCGGCGGCGAGACTCCTCCGAATAATACTATATACATCAACAACCTCAACGAGAAAATTAAACTCGACGGTATATTCTCTCTCTATACATATATATATATATATGTTCATGTTTGTGTAATTAAAGTTTTAACCTAGCCCCCTCGTGTAGAAACTCTTTCCCTTTCTCTCTCTCTCTCTCTATATATATATATAGATGTGCATATTTCGGTTGAATTCAAAAATTATTTTTTTGCAGAGTTGAAGAAATCTCTGCACGCGGTGTTCACTCAATTTGGGAAGATATTGGAGATATTGGCATTCAAAACCCTCAAACATAAAGGTCAAGCCTGGGTTGTTTTTGAAGATGTTTCTTCAGCTACCAATGCTCTTCGCCAGATGCAGGGTTTCCCCTTTTATGACAAGCCCATGGTATGTAAATGTTTTTCTACCTCGGTTTTCAATTCAATATTATTTTTTATTTTTTTTGGTGAATATTGTTAGATTGTTTTGCTCAAGTTCAGTTGTTAAGTTTCTGTTATGTGGTAGTATAATTCTGAGGTTCTCTATAGGTTCTAGGGCACCATTCCCTTCTAGGCTGATTTTCTGGACATGTTTAAACTTTTACCCAAGCAACGCAAGTAATTTTCCTCAGGGATCTCTGTGATTTAGGTGGGTTTTATGATCTCTGATGGTAGATGGGGTTGATCAAGTGCTTGTCCTTATGTCATGTTCAGCATTTGTAGTAGAAGCTTGTTGAGGCTATTCTTTGCTGCCTTCAATTGCCAATTTGCCATTGGTAGGGCCCAGTTCTTTGGGGCAGTGGCTTTCTGGACTTGTTGGGTATTTTGCCCGTTCTATCAGCTTATGCCTGTTAAGCAACTATATAAAGGTTCTTGGATGTTGTTCTTTATGTCATTGGTCACTAGCATGAAGTTTTAACTGCTCTCTCCTGTTTTCTGTTACCTTCGCAATGCCTTTGATGCAACTGTTTATTTTTTCGGTTCATCCTTTGATGCCTTTAGATGTGCAACATACGTCATCCAGGCGAACTATATGCAAAAGCATAGTGCACTAGTACATTCAAGATATTTGGAAACTGATTACTTTTGTTATCAACCATGTTTATCACCGAATTTCTTTAATGATACAAAAGCTGTTTATTTTACGTCAAAGTTTTATATATCCTGCACCCCTGGTTGGCTTGGACTTGCCCACATTGCAATATTTGCATGTTTATCACTTTAACGAGTTGCTTGATTTAAGTGAGCACTTACTTTTTGATTGCCAATTGTGTGACAACCCATCTTTGCGGGGATAATCTTTTCATTTGCACACTGACAGTATTTTCTTTTAGTGTATGTGTCAATCATAATACTCAGTATCCATACATTTTTCATCAACATACTTTTTTTTTAATACATCACTAATTTATGTAATCCGCACAGAGAATACAATATGCAAAGACAAAATCAGATGTCATTGCCAAGGCAGATGGTACATTTGTACCTCGAGAAAGAAGAAAGAGGCATGAGGAGAAAGGTAAGAGATTCTTTTATGTGCACAGTTTCTGTAAGGAAATAAAGTTTCGTTCAAACTTAAAAGGCAGTTGTACTGAAAATATCAAGTGTTTCTACTACTCTCACCAACATACTTCGATAGAACTGCAGTGCATTAAGCAAACAGGGGTTTTCTGATATTGTAAATTTCTGAATGAATGAGCACACCACAATCATGTGACGTTTCCGAATTATAAGTCAAAATCTTTGATCAAGATGTCTGCCAAAGTGACAGTTCTTATGTTTAATTCTCGAAAGTAGCTAAGTAAAAGTCAGTAGATAAAAATGTTGGAGTTGAAAGTTTTCCCCGCACGCATAAATTTAGCTGATGGGAATCTTCCTAGTATTCACTTAAGTGTATATTCTGAGAAATCTTGAAAGGAAAACAGAGAAATGATAAAAAGGTTGAGGAATACTGGGGGATGCAATGCTAACTTCCACAGTTTAATTTGTCTGTTTTCGTTTCGTGTTTTGGTTGATTATTATAGTGTTTATTTCTTTGTCTCATCCCGTAGGAAGGAAGCGAAAAGATCAAAGTGATGCTAATCAAATGGCAATGGGGCTGAATCCTGCTTATGCTGGCACCTATGGTTCAGCACCTCCGGTGAGCAAGTTTCTCTTAGAACTGCCTGCTTTGGAGCCTATGAAATTTGAACTTAGAATGTAGTTTTGAAGTTGCATACCATGATAACTTTAATTTTAAGTCCAATACTAATTTTGATCTCTCTCATATATGGTGGTGCAGTTAGCATATGTGGGAGGTGCTAAACCAGTGCTGCCAGAGGCTCCAGCTCCACCAAATAACATATTATTTGTACAGAACCTGCCCCATCAGACAAGTACAATGATGCTGCAAATGCTATTCTGCCAATACCAGGGCTTTAAGGAAGTTAGGATGGTCGAAGCTAAACCTGGAATAGCATTCATAGAGTATGGGGACGAGATGCAATCAACAATAGCAATGCAAGGACTCCAAGGATTCAAGATAACTGCTGATAATCCAATGGTGATTACCTATGCTAAGAAGTAGGAGTCTCTTCTTCATTGCATTCTCTAAGTAGAACAGGAGCGCCTGTACAACTGTAGTGCGATTGAAATCACCTTTATCGAGCTGAATTTGTATTTGATTAGAACCATTTATTTTGTTTTTATCTTACTTACCAGTATGTTAGCTCAGGTGCCCTGTGTACTTGGAGGCGTTCCATTGCACTTATTTTCCTGAGAATGTTCTAGATATTGTAATCTTTTCATCTCTGGCAGTGTTTGGTTTCTTAATTTCCATGGAATTATTTCCCTTGTACAACTTGTTTTACCTTATTTTTAACTTCTTATGTGCAATTTGAAAACAATATTTACCCCATGTGTTCATTTTTCATGTTTTTTTATTCTGTGTAGAACAATTCTGTAGAATGCAATTATTTTCAAGCAAGAAAGGATGAATGTGATTAATATCCAGAAACGTGAACAGTAATACCATATAATGTTCTGTGTTTTATGGGACCATATACTAGCAGTTCTGCAAACAGGAATCTCTTTACACAGGCAGCTAACTTTGATTGGCCTCAGAATTTTCTCTAAGATATTTTGCTAAAAATTAAAAGGAAAAAGAACCTACTTAATACATATATAGGTGACAACATACTTCTTGATCGCACCATAATCGACAAGTAAAATATGGATTCTCCTGCTACCAAAACAATATACAATTTTAATGCCTGAAGCTGCAAAATAAAGCTAGCACAGGTCGATTTTTGTCACATCTTGATGTTTTATGTCTAACAAACAGAAGTGTAAACCCAAGCAAATTACACCCTCCCTAATTCTGTGTTGTGTTTTTCCAGTTGATCTTTTAGCTCCTTCCTCCACCCTTGGATCATTTGTTCCTGCTGCTTGATGAGCTCCATCTTCATCTTCAACTCATCTTCCATCATCGCAATTTCCTATTGAAATTGTTAACAAAATCCCAACCAAAATAAATTCTTCTCTAACGTCTGAAGAATTTGAGGAATAATAAGGATGGGTATATATACAAAATAACATCAACTGCAGTGTGATCCATCATAGATTACCTTTCGGAGGGTTTCAGCCTTGGTTGGCTGATCCTCACGCTGGAGACCAATGAAATGGAGTTGAAGCTTTTTGGCAGCCTCCATAAAATCTCTTGCATGTCTTTCCACATCAACTGAATCAAACCAATACAAATACAATCAAGTGAGAATCAATTGACTTTGCAGGCATGTACAAGTAACACATATATATATACACACATAGGAAGTTGCAATTGCCAAAGCAAGAATTGCCTGTTGCAAAGCAAGTACTGTTGCGATCAGTAGTACCCCTTGCTTTTGACGATATACATTATTTTGAAGGCAGATATATACTCACTCTGATGCGAAGGGTGGGGAGAACGGTCTATTGCTTGAAGCTCTCTAGCAGGTAAGCACGGAAGCAAAGCAGCCTCCAATGCCATCACACAGGAAATCATGTCATCCTTTGATGGAGATGGAGACTGTAGCTGTGGGTCAATTGGATGCTGCTGTTGGTCACCTAGTTGTCGTTCACCCATATTCTCTCTCAATTAGTAAGAGGCACCAACACCCTGGCTGAAAGGAACAAAATCAATATTTGAGAGGCATTTGGGCTCATTAGCACGTGAATGGAGAAACATTATATCAAAGAATTCACCAGCATTGATTTGGTAATACGATCACTGCTTTTATCCAGTCTTTTTATTGAGCAAAGCAAGAACCTAGCAATCTCTGAGTGCATGCATAAAAGTAGCAAAATTCTTTACAGAAATTCTTAGCAATTTTTTTATGCTTCAATCAAGCACTATAATCTATTAATCTAATGCATTCTTTCTTGTTGGTACATTTCCACTAGCTTGTTAAAACTAGTGTATTACCTTTTTGTTAGACTGTTGTAATAGGGTTCAATCGGAAATGTGACTGGTTTTAAGAGCTAAAAAGAAGGATATAACACGAGGAAACCGAAAAATTATACGTTGCAACGGGAAACGTAGAAAGTAAAACAGCAAATATAACACCTAAACTGGAGTAATTTCAGTGATGGAGATGAGCTCCCCCACTAGAGCGCGTGAGATTGGTGGAGCGTTAACTTGATGGTAAGGGGTGCAAAATATTAACTTTTAATGCACAAGTATATCACTCTCATTTCATATTCTAGCATTTCAAACTAGATGTAAAAAAGCATTGTGACCAAGTATCACAATTCATCAAACTTGAAATGGCTTAAGTGCCAAAATAAATTGCGTTTAGCGTTACCATTCACTATGAAATTTATGATAATGCAGAAAGGGGCGAGTTATTCGTTTTTCAACATTTGAGTTTTGTGTGGTTTTTTTGGATCTACAATTCCTTCTGAGGACCTTGTTTTGGGCAAAAGAAGTTTTAGCTCTTCCTTCGTCTTTTGGGGGCATAGCTTCTTTTACGTGTATACTGTATTTCCAATTCTTTTAGTTAGGTATCCTAATAATTTCTAAGCAACAATCATAGAAAGCAGCCATCTCATTTAACCTAATACAAAACCAAACACCCATGAAAATAAAGTCATACGATGTCAGAGATTCAGAAGATGATGGAACCAAAAAATACTAAGAATTTCATGATTATTATCAGAGACCAAGCAGAAATTAGGGCAAGGGGAGCAAACGTTTATTTAATAAAAATAAAAATAAAAATTGGACGAATATACGACAAAATAACAGTGGAACTGAAGGTAAATAATTGAATAGAAAATTTTGAAACACGGGAGCGGAACAGATCCACAAATACTCTCAAAGTTGACAAAAACAAAGGCGGCTTAACAACCAATCCATCAAAAATCGAATGAGAATACTAATAGGTAATAAAGATAAGAATTAGCTATTGTTTAGGGTTTATATAGGGAATGTGTTGGAGCATACCTTTGGGTTTGGAGGCAGATCAACAACGGAGACAAGGGAAGATAAATTGACGGAAACCAGCTTTCAAAGACCGGATGCTGACCTGAGAATTTCGATATAAAGAGGGAAAGGAATATCACATTTATAATCGCCAATTTCAATGTTCAATAACTAGGGGTAACCCGTGCCGATGGCACTGAGGCCTAAATCGTGTAATTATTCAATACTGAAACATAAACTCAAAAGGATAATGTAAAGCAACAATGAAATAAGAATATTTGTTTTACAAAGGAAGAAAAGAAAAAAAATCCTGTCAAGATGGCATCCTACAACACATATATCGCCGTTGAATGTTAGGAGCACACTAACCAAAACTGCACCAAAACTCACTTGAGCATCAACCAAGATCCTGCGTATTACAATTGCGTAGCAAGGAATAAAATATTAAAGCCAAATAAATTATGGATTTTGTGTCAAAGCTACAATTTGTATTATAATATACAAAACCAATGTAAATGCAAACTCGCCAAAGGGAAGAACAAAACCACCATGAGAAATGTAAACCACGGTCCAAGTTAGTATCTAAAGCTACTATTTAACATCTTGAGGTAAAAATTTAAGGTATTGTCAACCGTATAAAATTGAGATAACTTCAAAAGGTAACTTCTTTGAGCCACAACCTATAAAGCATGGACACTCTTGGAAGCTACGTGTCAGGCCCGACACGTGGCTGACACGCATGTCGGAGAGTGTCATATATTTTTAGCAATGTTCTAAAAATCGTGAATTGGAAATCGATCGGCAAGGTGGGGAGTGGGGATTTTTCATTTTATTGGGGATAAATCGGAAAAAATCGGATATGCACTGTTCACCATATAAATAATATTTTAAATAATATATTATATAACAATATGCTAAATAAAATATAATAGTAACAAAATGGACATTAATAGAATAAAATGCTAAATAAAAATAACTTAGGGGGTTAATTGTAAACATGTAAAAGAAATTTCTCACCTATTTACTAGCCTATTAGTAATTTTGTAAATTGCAATATACCTAAGGGTAATTAGGTAATTAAGTCATTCACCACTTATTAAAATTAAAACCACTCCTCTTCTTTACCCTAAAACCTACGCCTCTGTTACTCAACAACACAGCCGTCTCCTTCTTCCATCTCTCTTCGTCTTCTTCTTTCACCTCTCTTCGTTTTCTTCTTTCACCTTGCCCCTTTCTCTCTCTTTCTCGTTCTCGTTCTCGTGTTGTGTTATTCGGCTTCTTTCAAGTTCCGCCCCTCACTGTTTTGAGGTCGAGTGAGAGAGAGCAACGGCGAGGTCGAGGTGTGGGAGTCTTCGAGTGAAGGAGAGAAAACGAATAGGGTTTGGGTTAGAAAACGAGGTCGTTTACTTTGGTAACATTTTTAAAAAATATTCAATTTATCACCTATTACGATTTATCGCGATAAATTGCCGATAAATGGCCGATTTCTCCACTGCCGATATTTTCAGCCGATTGTGGATAATCTGATCGGTGCCTTGCCGATTTCCGATAAATTGGCGATTTATCGGAAATCGGCGATAAATGCCAATTTTTAGAACATTGATTTTTAGTCGGACATGTGAAGGACACGTAAAAAGGGGTCAAATTAGAAATAACTAAAAATATATAGGGTTCAAATAATAATAAAACAAACATAACAAATATCATCTCTTTCCCACAAAACCTAGCCCCCATTCCCCAGCAACCATTGAAACAAAACCTTAGCCCCAACTCTCGGCCATCAACGACTTCTCATACCCAACTTCCCGTCAACAACTTGATGACTTCTCTCCGGCATCCCATAAAATGTTAAAGCACTTGGATTTGAATTATGTGGAAAAGTACACCATTAATTATTTTCCATATGAAACAGAACTAACGTAAATAATTGTTGGAGCACTTGGATTTGAATTATAGTCTCTAATACTTGCTAATTGATTTTAGATGGCTACTACTCCTAGTGTTTCTTCTAGTGCTGCATTCAATTCAACATCAACTGAGGATGAGGTAATTAAGCCACTTTGGGCTTACACTACAAGGGATGTTGACAAAAGAAATAAGGGTGGTGGAATTCTAAAATATTATAATGTTTATTGCATATCTATATATATAATTAATTTAAAACGTGTCCCCCCACGTGTTGTGTCTTACATTTTGGAAAAATTGCGTGTCGCATTTAGAGTCTATGCTTCTTAGGCCACAACTTAATAGATTTACATTAAACGGGATAAAGGGAAAACAAAAACATGTTTTATAATTAAAAAAGCACAATAAAACACGTTTAACAGAAGCAGGGAAGCTCAACAATCAAAATATGATTGAAACAAAACAAAACAAAGTATTAAAACAAAATGATTAGTATACATAGAACAAAAGAACACAGCTGTGCTCTATATCAACACAGCTACATTTAGGACATATTACAACCTTAAATTAAAAAGGAAGTCCTCTCTTGGAAGCTGGAAAATCAAGTACCTACAATGTGAAAACAAACTTAAAAATATAAATTTTGTGTAAAGTAAATCAAATAGAATGAGAAAATCAAGTACCTACAATGTGTAAAGGAAATCAAATAGAGAAAAACAAACTACTTTTTCACAAAAGCAATGCATAATTAGCTAATATAATGAGATTTTTTTTATTAATAAAACATGTAGTATATTTGTATCTATTGTATGGGTTGTTCGGTGGGCAGATCACTAAATCACTAACCAAAGAATTAGAGGAAGGCACTAACCAAAAGAATCACATCATGAAATGTATTATCAGCTCAATTGATTTACTCCTGTACTTGGCAACATCGTGTTACTGGTTACTGTTAAAGGAACTTTCTTGAAGACCACTATGATATTCAAGTGAGTCTTTAAAATCAAACTTGAAAGGCAAAAAATGCTCTCTTTAAACTGAATTCGTTTCTTTTTTCTACCTTCAGACTATGTCAATTATAGAGATAGCAGAAAAGAAAATTCAAATCAAGCAAAGCATAATCCCGGCAATCCAAATAAGTGGGATGGTTTAAGAATTGAGGGTCTACAAATTCAGAATTATAGCGACCTTAAAGAGTTATCAAAACTAATGGAAAATATAAAGTGACCTAATCTAAAAATTCAGAATAGAACATAAAAAATCTGAAAGTTTCGTTGATTATTGATCAAAACCCTCTAATAGTGATGGCAGTGGAGGTTGGAGAAATGAAATAAATAAAAGACTTAAAGAAATTAGACTTCCCTAAAAAAATGGAACTATTTATAAGAAGATTTCTATATGTTGAAGGAATTAGATTACACCAAATAAGAAAATGGTTAAATCCTAAAGGAGCGATAATTGAAACAAAAATACTAAGCTTAAAATCCCTAATTGTGAAAATTGAGATTCTTAAAACCCAGATTTCAAATCGAAAACCCAATTTTACAGCCCAGTTTCGGAAAATTGATGGATTATGGCCTTTTGTGAGAATAGAGAATACAAATTGTCAAGAGGCACGGGATCAATGGTGACACACAGACACAAAAGATAAGCTAAGAATCCAAACACCTCTATTAATATCTAGTTTAGATGCCCTAAATTAGAAAGAAAAATAGATAGAAGAGTGTACACACAGAGAGAAGCTGAATGATGTTGACGTGCTACGGTGGTGCTGGTCGATCAGTCGACGGAGCGAGTGTGTTTGCGCACAATGTTGTCGCTGAAAGCGTGAGGGAAATAGAGAGCGATACTTTTGTTCTGTCAACGGCCACCAGTCCCAATATTCGGACGGTCGGTCGAGATTGCTTCTAAACATTGGGCGGGATATATTTAGGTGCTAATTCCTTCACGGACAGCCATTCTCAATTTTATCTGCGGGAATTTAGGGGGGTGTATTAGATTTAGAATCTATAGGATTTTTATGGACTTTTAAAGTTCATGGGTATTCAATTGAGATTTTAAAAAGTCTTTTAAAATCATAATGTATTAAATTGAGATTTTAAAAAGTCTTTTAAAATCTTGATGTATTCAATTAAGATTTTAAAAAATCCGTCTAAATTTTATGGTATTCAAAAGTCTAATGACTTAGTAGGATTTTAATTAGTGGTGGATTTTGGTGGATTGTAAAGCCTTTTTTATACATAAAAATCCATCTTGAAATCTTCTCACTTACCCAGAGATTTCAGATTGATTTATAATTCATTTAAGAACTTTACTCAACATTCTCTCCAAATTTCTTAATATGTGATGAATCGTTATAATTTTTTCTTCATCCCTATAAAGTCTTTATTCTATCTTTTACTAATGTGGTTATCACGCATTAACATAATTTCAAATGATTAGACCGCCAATTATCGTTCAAATTTTAAAAACAATCATGTCAATTTCATTAAAAAATACTAGTGGGGTTCTAAACATTGTATTTCGTTAATTGTCTTTACATTTTTGATAATGTTACTTTAAACTCGATAATTTATTTTAGTCTTTTGTGCTTATTAAAATTCCTTATTGAAATTCAGAAACGACTTATTAAAATCTGCATAAACAGAATCCATGCATAAAATCTCAAACTCTATAAGGATTTGAAACAATCTATAGACTTAACAAAATACACGGATTTTAAAAAGTCAATTAAAATCTTTTAAAATCTGAATTGAATTTAGTTCGAGAATTAAACGAAAAACTTTTTTTTATTAAAGAATTTAAATTAGAAGTGAGTGTGATATAAATTTAATATATTTAAAATTTTATAGAGATGATATATTTATCATAGAAATTATTTCTATTAAGTTTTATAAAAAAAAAGTTCATCTAGTTCTCGAACTAGACCCCTTTAACAAAATTAGACAAAATGGGTAATGAAAATGAGTCAAATTTGCTTACACTTATGTTTGAAGTTTGAATTCAAATTTTAAAATATATTTGATTGTTTTAAAAATGTAGATCTAGAATATTATTTTGCCTCTTAATTTTAAGGTGGTAAACTATCTCTTTCTGTTCTCAAGTCATTTTTATAGAAGAAGACAATTGCAAAATTGTCCAAATAATTTTTATTAAATATTGAGATATAATATGTTCAAACAAAAAAATATATATATTTAGATGTTACATTAAGAAAGAAAATATTTTTTAGATCTAATTTTCAAACTCTAAAATAGATTGTAGTCTTTGTATTTAGCCATTCAAACTCAAACAAGTAAATAAACGCACCCTTGGATGTGGATTTTACCCCAAGTGTTGCGATTCAATCTCCCCTCCTCCTTCCCCTAAGAACCACCCGAGTCTACAGTCGATTATATCAAAGAAAAGAAAAAGGCCATTGGGCACGATTTGAAAATTGTGTTAATTTTCTTAAAATGAAATTCAGCATTTTATTATTTTTTCTCCGTTAATGTTAAATATTGAATTTAATCCGACTCAGGATTGACAAGAGAAAACAAATAACACCTTTTTTTTTAACATGTCTCAAATTTTTATTTTTTTATGTCAATTCGTATATTTTTCTAGAGGACATAATTCATCAAAAGTTTACTATATAAAATAAATTATATTCTTGATTCATAAAGTTCAAATTACTAGAAGATTAAAGATAAAGTTGACTACTACCAATGGGTGATAATTCTAGGTAAAATACTTAATATAAAAACAATATCCTAAATGCAAATAGATTGTACAAGTATTAAATGCAACATTTGCTATTATTAGAGCCAAAATTACTTGGCACCAAATGCAAAAAAAAATTATTTAGAGCCAAAATTGCCTTGGCCGACATTTACTTTATTGTAGTTGGAAGTTGTTACATCACTCAATTCGATAATTAAGACTCACGTGATCACCCACAACTTTCCTTGTAACAAAGAGGATGACAACTAGATACGAGGACATTGGGTTTTGGATGCAAATATTTTAGGTAGGACGAATGTTCTACCAGAAAGATAAGAGAATTAAAAAAACCCTCCTATACTTGGGCTATTAATTTACACGGATTAGACCAATAAAAAGTACAATATACAACGTGCAGGAAAACTCAACATGCAATTCTCATAAGAAATGGGCAAAATTGCAGCTACTTTTTGTAGCGGAAATGAACCCGAACAACGTAGCGCATCCTAATCTGATCCACATTGTAAACAATGTACTCGTTGTACAGCAAACTAGCCTGCAAAAGTGCATTTCAATGCAGCTTTTTAGTTATCTTATCTAAAATCTATTACCCAAAAAAAATAAAAATGTAGGCTGCATATTCCGAAACAAAGTAATGACCAAGAATTGTAATAAGTTTCAGAAAAAGAAAGGTAGTTCTATGGCCAGGCAAAGCAGAAACATCTTCTGCCAAAGCAATAAACAATCCTTAATGCATAATATACAATGATTCAATACGGTATTTGCTCTTGCAGAAGCCAAAACTGCTTTTGCAATAACAGCATTCCTGAAAATGAGTTATGGCCTAATTAAGTGATAAAGTGTTGAACCTTAGAGGAGAGTTGCTGTTTCGGCTTCCCTAAGGGAACAACAACACCATCTTCAAGTGTCTCTCCCTTTGACAAATCCGGGGCCGTTGTACCAACTCCTTTAGTGCTGCAATAATCAAGTTTCAAACCATATTTATCTTCAAACTTCGGGTTATCAAGGGCTGATTTAAGGGGACTAAAAAAAAAGGTAAGTAAATTTTATAAGAATAATACCTTAGCTTCCCCTCTGGCAATTTGTTAGCATCATATTTTGCAGTTAATAGCTCAGCCATATCGCCCAGTGCCACCTAAGAATTTGACCGTCAGCTGTTCTATACAAGACAATAAGCTAAAAGAAAGATATCCGTATAGAACTTTAGAGTAAAGCAGTTATGGCAATTTTCTAATCTATGTAGAATCTTTTTTCTTTTTTTTTAATAATTTCATTTGACAACCTCGCACAAAAGCAGCACGCCAGCTGTAGCTGAAGGAGTGGAGCAGCAATAATTTGCACTTTTCGAGAACATATCGGCAAAATAAACACCCTTTCCAAACATATAACCAGTTACAGGTGCTTCTGGAGGAGCAATACGCAAACCTGGTTGTACGTCATCGTACAACAACTTGCAGTTAGATAATTTGGATATTCACGAATGTGTTAAAAAAAGGCCAAAAAGAAAGAATAATTAAACAAACCTTGAGATAGAATTCCAGTCCAATTTGTGAGCCGAGAACCATGCCACAAAAGCATCCTATTTTTTGTATTGGAGAACTGCTTAAAGAGTAAAAGGAGAAGCCATAATGGGATTTAATGTTTTTATTTTATTTATTTATTTATAAATAATCTGGGTATTATTTTCATGTATGGCAATAATGTCGTGTTTGGCTTACCTTCTTGAAACGTTCAGCTTCACCCTCTCTGGACACTCTAAATATTTGAACAATATCCACGCTATAATTTGAATGTGTCCTTGCATGAGTGTTCTTCGTATACTTAGCAATCTGAATATTGAGTTTATCAGAGAAAAACAATAAGCTGCGAAAGTTTTTGTTTTCAAACATCAAAGACTACACAAGGAACAAATCAAGAAAATGGAGAGAATACCATAGAGAATTCCCTGGAATCAACTTCAAGTGGCGTCAAATCACAATGAAGACGCTGATAGTGAGAATACAAAGGGTCTTCCTATTACAGTGACAGAAAAAACCAAATTAGAGTACCAAAGATGCAGGTCATTAAAATCTTATGCAAATAATACAATTGAAAATGCAAACAAATGCTTGCATGTGTTTCAATTATATTTTAATCCATTAAAGCAACTATAATGTGATCTAAATAATTTTTATTTGCCACACTAAACAGTTGGTTCTGTTTGGTTAGAGTTTTAAATATCTAATTTAAAATTTATTTTTAAATATATTTCTTTAAAATTGTTGTTCAATTCGATTTGTATATGGTACACTATTTTTAAAATTTTACAAAAAATATAATCTTTGTTTTTTTATTCATTTCTTAAAGTTTTCAAAAATATAAAAGGAAAAAAAAAAGATTCTTTTTACTTGAATGAAGTTTTAAAATTAGTGAACCAAACACGATTTTTTTAAAAAAACACCTAAAATATATTTTGAAAACCAAACCAACCAAAGTGCAAGTTTTTTGGATGAAGACCAGACAAAGGAATACCTGTGCTCCAATATTGTCCTCCAACAACTTTGTTGCGAGCTCAATTTCGCCCAAGGCTTCGACCTTCAGTGTACAAGATTTAATTATTTCATTAATGCAGTTATATAAACTGTATATATATCATTATATCTTACATGGCAACCCAAAGTATAACCAACACAGAGAGAGAGAGAGAGAGACCATTTCCAACTTGTGTTTTAACTTTTGAGGGGTGTCAATTACAAACTCACCTGTCAAAAAGCACATTGCCAGATTAGTCAATGGCCCTCTAGCAAACTCGAAAAATAAAAAGAAAAGTCTAGTGGTTCAGAATAATGTTACTTAGCTGGTCGCCTTGAGAACTTTTTAAATATGGTCAGCTAAGAGAGTCATAAAATACACATAGACATGCAGAGAGAGAGAGAGAACTCACGCATCTTTCTAAATCCAAAATCATGAGGAATAATGGTGTAGAATTCTCTGCAATTCAAAGAGTCAAGTGAGGTAGTCGCATGATGTCCATATGTTACCCAAAAAAAACCCTTAGCATGACTTCAAATTTTTCATAATTATAAGCATAAGAAAATGGGCAACAAAGGAAAACATATCTATTCCAAACTCCATTTAAAAATGTGAAGCAATTCAAGCATTACAAAACACAAATTGTGTTAAACAACTTATTACCCGCTTAATTGCTCAAGCCTTTTTCTATCTGATTGATTGATCACATCAGCAATCCTCTTCAAGACATCATAGCCCTGTACATTTTCAAATAAGAACAAAAAATACGAATTGAAGAGTAGATACCATCCCTATTCGATTCCATTTTTCAGTTTCATATTATAACTCAATCAAACGTGATGCTAAATAATACAGAAGAAAACATGTGCAAAATTCAAAGACTGACCTTTAAAATTGTCGATTTGCTTAGCTTACCAAGTGGGAGCTTTTCAGCATTGTATCCTACAAACAAAGTAATAAAAAAAATTAGAACAATAAAAATAAGCGAAGAAACAAAGAAAAACTTTGTAAATCACTGAAATGTATTCAATGGAAATTCAACGCTAAAAACATGTTCGGATTTTTGAAGGACAAAAAACAATACAAGCGTTTCCCGCAATCAGGTTATGGCATTTGATTTGTCCATTCATGTACTTGCACACAAATAACCACGTCAGCAAGTAGCAAAATGAAAAACGAACCAATTTCCATCATTTGTTGCTTCATCATGCTGACATTGCAAATAAGAGAGATGAATTTCGCAACACGGGCCTCCAGTTTCATTTCCCGAGGTTGAATTTCCATTGTTGAGTTAGACTTTCCTTGGACCTGCTAGTGATTATCACTCATCAGTAATCAAAAGCAACAGAAAAGACTTCTAGCAGAGTAGTAGTAGAACAACTTACAGCTAATTCTTTTTCTGGTTCATTGTAATCCATTTCTAACCAGACGTAGTACATTGGGTAACAAATGAAATCTTTACGGTTGGACCAGTGGTTCTTGGTCTTTGCATAGAACTTTTGATCAAATTCCTGGATTGCTGAGTGTGACGACGTGTACGGACCGTATAGCTTATCTTGACCCTTAACACCAACTCTTCCCCATCTATTGTAAACCATGAATCTTCCACCATCATCAGATTCTGCAAATTGGATTGAATCCAAATGTACTATTATCATTATAATTACAAATGTTCTCATAACAAACTTTAAAAGAAAAATCAAAAAAAGCCTGCCATAGTTGCTCGTGGCAATATGCCGATGCTTGGACAGGGTGCAATGGTTTTGGTATACCAATTCATTCAGCTCATGTTAAAGATCTTATAAATCTGTCAGTTCAATACAATGGAGAAAGATAACAGATATATTGAGAAATAAGAACTGCGAATTAACCTAGAACTTGAAGGACATAGAACTTGTTATTGTTCTCCCCAACATTTGTTTGGTTCAACATGGCATCATAAATTTCATCACCCTACATACAAAGCAAAAAAAGAATTAAGGAGTTTTCTTCTCTGCCTAGTGTCAATTCAATCAAGAAATGAAGAATCTGACGCAAAAATGAAACTTGTTTCCCCTACAATATATCACAAGAACATCTGTCTGATAGACGAATACATAACATGCTTCAATCAAACTATGGCTCTTACCAGTTGCAGTACATGGTACTGTGTCTTAATCTGATCTGGAAGCCATTGATCCAATACCACGCCACCTTTCTTGGTGGCAGTGACCAGCTTCTCCTTCTTGCCTTCATTTTTTGGTACTTCCCCTTTAGCTGCAAGCCACTAAAAATATTTTTACTTTTCTTATAGTAAAAAAGCTTTGCACAATTTGTTTTCACAAAGCAGCCCCATTTACAAAATACTAATTCCATTAAAATTTAGGAATCAAAAACACCTATTTTGGAACGTCCCAAATTTAGAGCAAAGCATTGTAACATATGCAAAAACTCGCACTGGTCAATTAGGTTTTATCTTTTGCAATAAACTACATTGAAGTAAATATTTTTCTTGAAAAACAGTAATGTCATTTGGTAGAAAATTTATTTGAATAAATAGAATATTTATTTGAATTATTAATTAATTAATAGAGATACCTTGAAGAATGTCCTCTGAAGAAGCACAAAGCCTTTGAAGAAGTTCCTTCTTGGAGCCAGCCGTAGAAATCCCTAAAATAGTAGCTTGCTCCCGTAGTTGTTGGATACCCATACTTCTAAACTTATCAACAGCCATGATTTTGTCGCTTCCCTCGGAATAATCCCCATTTTCAGAATCCCTCAGTCTCTTTTTGCTATCTGAATCTCCGGTCACACTTAAATCCGCCGATTGCGTACTTTCTTTCCGAATAGCAGCTTCTAGCCTCCGAACCTGAACAACAATTTTATTTATAATCAACTAATGTATATCTAAAATTATAGACAACATATATATACATATATGGATACAGATACAGATACAGATAGGGATTAACCAAAGTGGGTTTTGTTCCGGTAGTAGTGAGTCCACGTTGGGTGAGTTCCGCCCGGAGCTCGTCGACTTTTAGCTTGGCTGCCATTTTCGGTTTTGCCGGTGGGAAGAAAATAAAGAGAGTGACGTTTTCAGTTTTTTGAGAGTGGGGGAAGGGGTTTTAAGTATAAATATTTAAAAGGAAGGGCAAGGCTGTAAATAAGAAAGGCTTACGAGGGAAGGGAGAGATTATAATGTTATTCTAAATTAAATCTCCGTGCTCAGCACGATTTATCGGCAAATTGTAAACAAGCCCTACCCATTCTTTTCTTTTCTTTTTTTTAAAAAAAAATTGGCTGCATCACTTCAAACTTTTTCTTAGAATGCAATAATTTCACAATATAATTTTTTTGATACAATATATTTTTAGACAAATTATAAATTTACAATTATCATAATAAAGGTTAATCAACAATTAGTTACATTTATGTGTATTGAAGCAAATATCTATTTATTACGAGAATAGAAAGAATGATAACAAATTACGAAACTATTAACTCCCAATAATTCCTATATGATCAAAGCCTAACAAATATTTTAACTTAAGAAAAAAACAATATCTCTATAACGAGAGAGCATGTCTAAGTGGATGCCAATGAGCAAAAAAAATGATAAGACTCTACCAAAAAAATGATTTAATATGGTATTTGCTCTCACAGAAGCCAAACTTTTTGTGAAAAATTCGATACTTTCGTCCGAAACAAAATTTTTTGAAAATGAGATTATCAATTTGAAAAAGGATAAATCAAGTTTTGAAAATTCAAAGGCCGAGAAGACCAAATTTTTAAAGAAAATTAGACAACTTGAAAGCGAAAAAGAAAATTGTCTTAGTCTAATTAGTTCTTTAAAAAAGAAAAATTTAGAGTATGAAGATAAAATCAAACGACTAGAAGAATGTGTTTACGATCTAACTAAACAACTTGAAAACGCTTTAATTGTCAAAGTTGGATTAAAAACTAGTTCTAAGAAAACTTGAATCAATGCTTTCAAATCAAAAGAGTGGAAATAACAAAGGACTTGGATTCTCAAATTTTGATACCAAAAAGCAGACAAAAACCATCTTTGTGAAGGCCACTTCCCAAAATTCAAGTTTGAAGTGTGCTAATTTTTCACTGATAGAACTCCTCAAACTTCAAAGAAAGCCAAGCACATTCCTTTCATAGTTGAATAAATGCAATTCTAATTGTCTGTGGATTTTAATTTTTTCAAATTGTAAAGTAATTACCTTTTCTTATAAAACTATATAATTTATCTTTTCGATAGCAAAGTAAAGGTTCCACAAACAATTAGAATCGTATTTTGGGATACTTGAGGACGATTCCAATATTATGATATTAAAAAATTCGCGATGCTATAAAATCTGAGTCCTATTTGTAACCAAAACATGTACAAGTAGTTTTTTATAAATTATAATCTTCATCTTGCAAAGAAATAACGTGGACAGTGTTGGTAAAGTCTTTATATTTTTTTCAAGCATTGTTGAGCTGTAAGATAAAGTGTTCGTCATACATTTTATGCCTTGTTCATGAGGATGGCACCCACTGAACTGTTTTTGTTGTGATATAAGGCTGGAATGCACAAAACAATTATTTTCTTCAACTTTCTTGGGGTAGTGCTTAGGGGTGTTGTCAGAAATTCGAAAACCGAATGAACGAACCGAACCGATCAGAAATTTCTTGAACCGAAAAAAAAAATTGAAACCGAAATCAAAAACCGAAACCGATTGATTTGGGTCGGTATGGGTTGGGGATTCGGGGTCCCCGAATTGGACCAAAAAAACAGAATCTTTTAAAAAAAAATTTGCTAACTTAATGTAATTACTTAAGTTGTCTTACAATACGTTGAAAAAAAAAGAGAAAACTTTCTTACAACATTTACATTATACAAATGACCTAACCCTATGGATTATTTACATTTACAAATAATTACTTAAGCTAATTATTAAAATAAATACATTATATAATTTTTTTGTAGCGCCTTTTGAGTGAATTTATATTTTTAGTGCAATTTTAAACTAAAATTTTAACAATACAAAAAAAAACCCGAATGAGACCAAACCGGACCGAAACCGAATAATTTAGGGAGGGTTTGGGGTACCCTAGTTTCTACCCCGACCGAAACCGAAAACACCCCTAGTAGTGCTTCTCCCATTTTCCTTATTTTTTATTTTTATGTTTATTATTTTAACTAATTATTTATAATTGTGACTGTGTACAATTATTTACAATTGTGGTTGTATACTAAATACTAATTCACATCCGAATATGTTGAGAAATGGATATCCGATCCTTTATCTGACCTGGTGAAAAATTGAAGAACTATTGGCCACAACACGACTTTGAACAAATTTTATTGCTGGGCTAAAAAAGTTGCATAATTTTCATACATTTTATATATATGTAAGAATATATATACACACACACGTATTTAAATGTATATATATTGGACTGGATTGATATATAACCATATCTGATTTGTTAATCTAAAGGCTTAATGGATTCAGACAAACAGATTAAGGATCTTTTACCATGCATATCTGACTAACTGGACCAGATTCATATGGAAATCCGATCCATTGACATGCCTTTTGTGACCCATTTAAATTTCTTAATGATATATCACTCCAGTCCTGGACTGTATTTTCTTTTTCGAAAGAGACATATTTTGCTTAATGAATATCACTCCATGCCATTTGTTTGTATCACTTACAATCATCTGGGTTGGCAAGTGGGATTGATGAATATCACTGCGTTCAAATATACATACAATAATACTAATAAAGAAGCTCTAGCTTTGTATAGCTAAAACTCTCTCAGTCTCTAAAATAAATTTTTTTTGAAACATTCAAATTTGTTTTTAGGAGAAATGTTTTATCTACTAAGAAACATGTAGATGAGTTGGATCCCTATACTATGCAGAGTCTCTTTGATAATTGGATCCATATCAAGTTGTGTATAGCTAAAAAAGATACTACTAGATGAGTGAGGATTGAGATAGTGGATACTTCAACAAGATTATGCATATATTACTTATAAGTGAGGATGAGAAGTGGAAAGTTACTTATTACCTTGGAATTGGTTTCCATTGAACGAGTACGTTTGATTGCATATTTTCCAGTTTGAAATTAGTTCGTAATTCATGTTAATCCTATACAATTTGGTTTCTTATCAAAAAATATAGGTGGTGTTTGGTTGAGATTTTAAAATCAAGTTTTTAAAATTTCTACCAAAAAGCCAACTTTACTTCACACTTCTCAAAATTCACTTCACTTTAATTTCTCTCTCATAAAATTCTTAAAACACCATAACTTTATATTCAAAAATCGGAATTAGATAAAAAAAATATATTTGAAATATACTTATCGAGATCTATAAAATAAGATCCATTGTGACTATTTTTTGAATTCTTTTCATGAGTTTTTTTGAATTGGTTGAAAAAAACTCCAATAAAAATTAAATTCACTTTTCAATATACTTTTACATTTTTCAAAAACTTATCTAAAAAACGTGTTTTAAAATCTCAACCAAACAAGCACATAATGTTGGTGGAACATATAATTGTGCCTTAAGCCTTTTGAAGAAATTTTAAACTGGGTGGATAGTTTTGGATTACCTAGTTCAAAAGGCAATTCCAACTGCCAGCTCATGCCCAGCTAGGAAAATATGCAAACGAATTTATTGGAGTGTGAGTTGTTTATGTAAGTAAAGTTGGAATTTATTTTGGTTTGTCATTTGATTCTATTTGGTCATTGCCTCTTTTGTGTGTGTATTTAATGCAAGTATGACAAATGTTCACTGCATATTTAGAACACTAGTGATACTGATATTGAGTCTTTAACCATAATAAAGTGCCATTTCTATTCATGTCTGATGAGAAACAGGCAAGATGAATCTCATTGCTTAGTGATAAAGCTTAATTGTTTTGTAGGTTTTAATATAAATTTAACATGTCCTTGTGTGCTTTTGGAGTGGAAATTGGGGGGTTTTGTGAATATATATATACCTAGTGTTGACTTGAGGATTAAGATTTGCTTATATATATACTAATGAATGAATTATGGATGGAACAATTTGCACTATCATCCAGAAGTATGGAGAGGGAGTGATTGTGGAATCCAATTTCACTAAATTAACCAAGCTTATGATGTATGTATTTATTTTTAATATAGCCTAGGTCGTAAAAGGAGGATTTATATAGTAATGTGAATGCGTAATATGAATATTTGTTAGTTTGTATTCGTTTGTCATGTCAATATTGATTTGTTTGTGATGTGAATATTAATTGGTTTGTGATGTGAATGCTTTGTGAATATTGATTGGGATTGTAGTGTGAATAAATTGATTGAATTGCAGTTAAAAAAAATTGGTTTTCCAATATTTTAAAATTAATTTTTTAAAAAATTGATTCAAAATTTGTGACTATCATAAACGGTCACAAATTTATACAAATTTCGTGACTAACTTGTGATTGCATTGAATGTCACAATGACAATCACAAAATATGAAATTTGTGACTGCCATTGGCAGTCACAAAGTACAAACTTTGTGATTGTTCGTATTGTGAATGAGTGATTGTTAATGATAGTCACAAAATATGAAATTTGTGACAGCCATTAGCAGTCATAAATTGTGTACTGTGTAACTGCCATTAGCAGTCACAAATTACATATTTTGTAATTATTTTTGACAATCATAAATTCAAAATTTGTGACTGCTAAGGATAGTCACAAATTGTCTATGTGACTAACATGGAAAAGTGGTCATAAAAGTCATAAAAATGAGATTTGTGACTGTTTTTGGCAGTCACAAATTCGCGATTTTAATGTAGCGACCCAATTTATCCAAAAGTTTTCCATTCGAAAGTTCTTGAAGATCAAGTAATACATTGTGATGTGTATAAGCACACACTTCCACAGCCCTTTTGGTGTGAGTTCTACGAGAGGTAAGGTCACTTAAGAGAATTTTGTCGGTAAGCTTTGAAACAAATGTCGATGAGCGTTCCAATTCTTAGACTGAAACCTAAACCGATAGAAAAAAATAAGAAAAATAAGAGGGCTAGGGTTTTAGATAGCGAGGAACATAAAAAAGATAGGACCCCACGAATTAAAAGGATTTGGATCCCGAAAGGGATCATTACACATACTTAAGTGATAGGGGGTCCGCCTAGTATGGAAAAATAAGAGGGCAAGGGTTTTGGATAATGAGGAATATAAAAAGGATATAACTGCACGAATTAGAAGGATTTGGGTCCCGAAAAGGATCATTGCACCTACTTAGGTAATAGGGGCTCCGCGTAGTATGGAATTAGTTGGATGGATGGCTATGCTTGATAAATGCATAATATTGTCATTCATACGCTTATTTTTAAAGTTGTTTGACGCGTTTATCTCTCTAAAACAACTCGGTTTACCAACTTATTTCGCGATTAGTCTCGTAGCACTTTTGTATTTAACATTGCTTGGAAAATGTACATTTTGTAATTATTTTTGTGTCTTTAGTTCTCAAGAAATATCGTATTTAATCTAATAATGGATTTATCCATGGGACAAAAGGCATCTAAGATAGTAGATTTTTTCAGAGGACAAAAGGCATCCAAGATAGTGAAATTTTTCATGGGGCAAAAGGCATTCAAAATAGTGAAATTTTTCTTAGGACAAAAGGCATCAAAGATAGTGGATTTATCCATGAAAAATAAATAAAAAACATTATTTATTTTTGGGTTTTTAGTGGAGAGATGGGAAGTAGACAACAAAACACTTATATTTATAGTCTTCATTGTTGTATTGGAGGATATCTTTTATTACTTCTCATCTCTTAATTTATAAAGAGCTTGTAATAGTTTTTAGAGAGAGAAATGGAGTTCACTTCTATAATTCTTGTCTCTGCATTTATTATGAAGTAAATTTTTTTGCTAAGGCTAAAAGATGAAGTTTGCAATGCATTGATTATGTAAGTTTAATTCTCATTCCATTGTTAGTATTGTTAAATATTTGTTGAATTCTTCATCTTCTCCATTTAATCAACCATTCATAAGTTAGTGTAAGGTCATCAAATCTTGGGGGTAAAGAATACTGCTAACATATAAGATTTATGAACAAGTGTAAGAAAGGTTAAATAGAGCGATGCACATGTTTTTGGTTAAAGATGGTTCTCCCAGCCAATGGATGGTAGGTCTGGTTTACGTCCACCTTTTGATGATGATTTTTATTGATTTTGATAGTGATGGTTACAGGTTGATGGGTAAATAACTGCTAAAGTATGCTTGGGTTCGATGCCTAAAATGACTAGGGTTAGTTCATTTTATAGATGCAAGGAACTAATTGTTACAAGATGATAAATCCTACTTCCCACGTTGAGGGATGAGTGGAGAGGAAAATGGGGTTAATTATGTAGTGGGCAGTTGATAACTAGCCATTGGACGTGGGGCAACGCTTTCGCTGTGCTGCAACCACGTGTTCTAGGTTATAGGCTGTTTCCTGTATGTGGACTGAGCTTGGACAAGTGATGAGCTCAGACAGCACCCTTTGCACTTCCTAATAATCATGATGTAATCACCGGAGGCCTTGGCCAGCATGCTACGATTGCCAACATTGTGCTCAACATTGCAAACAACAGCATCTTCAGGAATAGATCTTTGAGCCCAGAATCTGTATGAGCTCGGATAACACAGATTTTCCATGAGCTCAGATAATTATTTTTATACCCTTCAACTGCCCCCCAAGTGTTTGATCTTGGTCATGTTCTTGGAGGTTGAACACTTGTTCCTGTCACCTAGGTCCCATAGTGCCAAATGGCACCTTACAGTTGGCCTAGACTAAAAAAAGCTGGCGGGAGCATTGGAATGACTCGTATTAAATGTAATTTCATCATGGGCGCGATTTTAGAGAAGAAAAAATATTGTTTTAAACAAAAACTATCCAACTTACGCTTTATTTGTATTTTCCCTCTTATCTTTAAACTCTTTTATTTCCTTTGCGATTTTCTTTCCCCTTTTCTGGTGTGAGAGAAAAACCATAAACACACTTCGAATCCGCGATTAACTTCCCCAGAAAAGTTTTCTTATCATTGTAAATTCTCCCTATCCCTCACTCTGTATTGATTTTCCTTTCATCTTCGTCTTTCACTCTTCGAAAGTTAGGGTTTAGGTAAAAGGGATGGGTACACAGAGGTATACAGTTAAAGGGGATGAAGAACTTGCCATATTTTCCCAAAGATTCATGCCTGATGGATGCATGGTGAGGCTACATGAAGCCCAGGAGGGGCCCACCATCGACCATAGGGACAGGGAGATAGGGATATACTCAGGCCTATTTGAACATGCGGGGTTGAGATTGCCCTTGGACCCTCTGCTATGTGAGGTATTGAGGCGATGCAACATGGCCTTATGCCAACTCAACACAAACAGAGTTAGGGTAGTTTTAGGCTGCGCTGCTCTGAACAGATTATTGGGTGTGCAACTCACGTGGAGGGAGATTTTCTGGTATTAATCCAAATGACCGCTCTTGATACTACTTTTGAGCTAGGGTCAAGGCTCGAGATTTTATTAAGGGTCTGACCAAGTCTGAAAAAGGATATTACGAAGGTTTGGTAGTTATTGGGGGCTCTTGGGATGATGGGAATATAGCTAAAATAAAAAGGCGTATACATAGCCATGTTGGTAGGGTTTTCTGTTATACGCCTGTTATTCGTTCCCTTTGTTGCACCTCGGATTGGCCTTTGATGTAATTTTTATTTGTTTTGCAGTGAAGCCTAAGCGTCTGAGTGACAGGGTGATTGGTTGGGACTCTATCAAATAGGATCGGATTTCATAAGTTAATTTCAGTTTCATAATCTATCAAGCTTGATTGGTTTAATGTTTCCATGTGAATACTAAGTTTCAAGTATCATGTAATGGACAAACTATGACCTCGTGATGATAATTAAGTAAATAGACCACTTGATAAAAAGGTGGATCACTTCTTTGCACACTTGCAAGTATAAACTATAAAGTAAATAGACCACGTGAAGATAAAAACCTTAAAGCATAATAAAACCACTTGAACATGATAAAAAAAATATAACGTAAATAGAGTGTGTAATTAAAAGTTAATGCATATAAAAAAAATTATATTTAATCACGTGCGTAGCACGTACATTAATGCTAGTAAAGTAATAAAAAGTCAGTTCAAACAATAAGGATGGAAATATAGTACTCCTTGATATTAATTTTGGCACAAATGGAATCAAAAGGAACAAATCCGTCTTGATACTCTCGAATTTATTTGAACTTAAGAAAATCTTAGGTAATATTTTGCAAACATCTTCAACAAATTAAGAATGAACGGATATTAAAAAAAAAAAAGAATAAACGTGAATTATAAATATGAAAAGTATTAATATATCTTACAAATACTTTAAATTTTGTTGGATTTCTTTAAGGCAAGGTTAACAACAATGTATTCAGATTTATTATAATTCATTCCGTTCATTCTTAATTTGCTGAAATTCTATTGTTTGAAAATTTTATCCAAGATTTTTCCAAGTTCAAATAAATTCAAAAGTACCTAGACAGATTTGATCCTTTTGATTTTGCTTCCATTTGTCGCAGAATTATCAATGAGAATATTACTACATGTTTTGTAATTATTTGATAATTGGTATCTTCGCCAGCTTAGAATCCATTATTATGATGAACAATTAATAAGTTACTAAATTATATAAAAATTCAAAATATTTAATGTGTTTTAACAAGGACTCTACTTGATATTTTTGATGTGAATACGACATGGATTCTTTATAAATGCATTATGATATCTAAAGGAGCACGAACTCTTAATGAATAATCTCTTACTGAATACCCATTCTATTCTTATGTGAAAGGATTAAACATCATCAAAAGACGTTAGATGTATATCAAAAGGTATTTTTATCCAATAAAAAGAAAAAAATCACTATACATTATATATTCGTACTTTTACGTATAGTGTATATATATATTTAGATAAAGATTAGATGTCAATCATTTTTTAAGATTAACTTTTGATACAAGTGAGGGGAAAATGTCTGACAATAAACAACTTAAAGGTGACATCATATTGTTTGATTATTATAAAGGTAATAACTCACCTTTTTTTAAGTCTTCATCACTAGGGGAGGGTTCTTATTATTTTTATGAATAACAAAACTTTTATTCAAAATAAAGAATATCCACAACAATATCTTTCACATGTTCTCTGAGTGCTAATAGGATTGTTCCTCTAATTGAGTGTGTATTATGACTGGTATGAGAGCCACAATATTAGCAGTCTCTCCCTTGTTCATATCAAGATGTTGAATTAAAAGTTGATGAGTCGTACTCAAACTTTCATTGTGAAGTTATATTTTCAAATTCCAGGAATGAATAAAAACTCGAACCAAATGAGCACTAAGGAACTACACATATTTGGTCTCTAAAATTCACATTAAACCAAAATTTTGTGGATGAATTTAGGGACCGCGGGTTTCTCTTTATATTGGAAATTCAGATGTGCAAATAATTTATCCTCTTTTCCTCTTATGAGAGCATTATTTTTTTCGTTACATGATTTTGCAGAAATACATAACTTCCTAAATATATCTTAACATTCACATTGAAATATTAAACAAACAAGTCTTATATACACTTTGACTAAATCTTTTAAAACTCGGATCCAATATATAGCTCTACATTAGACAATGGATGGTACCTTGCATGATTTACACCTGTATAGCAGCTATTTATACGTATCATCGCCTCGGGATCCTAGAATTCAGCTAAATAATCAGCATATATTTTTTCTTTTCCTAGAGAACTCTTTTTGTCCATTATCAGTGTGTGTATTCTGCATGTTCGACACATGTTTCCCTAGCTTTGACATGTAATGGCACCCAAGCCTTGTTTGTAACACCACCCTCTTCTTTCAATTCGCTCTATAAAAGGCCTGATCTTGTAAGGTTTAATCAGAAAACTATCTATGGTATTTAGCTTATTCTTGCAAAACATCCAATCGTGGATGGATCAAGAATAATAGGAACATAGTTTTTAGATTTGTAACTCATTATGTTCATTGTTAATTTACTAAAATTATATGTTTATCTCACGATTTGTAAAAGACGTACAGTTTTGTGGCTTGTTCTCTCTGTTTGATAATGGATATTACTTTCGTGGGACTTACTTTTCAAAAACATTTTTCTCTTGTGTTTAAATTTAAAGGGTTAAAGTAATTAGTTTTTGGTGCTTATCAAGGAGTATATTTCCATCTTTATTATTTGTAATAACATTTTATTACTTTAAAAGTACTTATGCACGTGCTACGCATGTTATTAAATATAAGTTGTTTTGGATTATTTATGTGCATTAACTTTTAATTTAACACACTCTATTTACGTCATATTTTTATCATGTTCAATTTATTTATTTTAAATTTGTTGTTAAAGAATATTGTGTATGTATAATTGACTTTGTGTTGTGTATATAATTGACTTTGTGTTGTGTATAGCTGTATAGTTGAATTTGTTGGCTTGTTTCATTTTCTTCAATTTCCTCCAGCTTCCTCCGGCCCTATATATATACAAAGGGTCTCTATGTATTTTACATCATGATTAATATATATATATTTCTCTCATCTCTCACATCTCTCTCATCAAGTTAACATGGTATCAGAGGGGTTTTTAATCCTCCTTTGACAAACCGTACTTTCCCATCTAAATCAATCGACTGCGTCCATTCAACGATCCATACATACCCACACATCTAAGCATCCAAACCGCCCAAAACCTCAATCTCGTCACCAATCTGCAATGCCGTCCAGCTCCGCTGTCCACTTCCGCCGCTTAGTCTCTCGTCGCCTCCCACAAAACTGCCGCCAGTACCTCAAATTCAACTCCCATCGTCATTTCGCCATCCACTTACGCCTTGAACGGCGTATTCGAGTTTCTTTTCCACAAGTCCACCTTCGTTGTCAAAGAGAAGCGAAAGATACTAGATTAACAAAATAAAAAAAATAAAAAAAAACAACTTTTCTTAAAGGTTTATTGAGACATGATTTAGAGAAAGAAACACTCTTACCAAGCTCAAATCTTTTTGATTAATAACTCCAGCCTTCACCCATTTCTTCATCGCTTGCTGTCTTCTGTACTGCCACTAGTCTGTCGGATTGAATCACCTCCGGTCATTCACAGTTTCAGCTTTTCCTCTCTCTCTCTCTCTCTCTCTCTCCAATTCATCTTTTTTCTCTTGAGAGGAATCGCTTCGCTATATTTACATAACAAATTTTCTCAAAGTGTGACCCACCTTCCACAATTTAAAAAAAAAAAAAAAAAAAAAAACTTCGTAAATTTCCTTCTTCAATTACCCCCACTCCCTTCTTCAATTACCCCCACTCACTCTTTTCACTAAAAATAAAAATGGTCCACTTTCCTTTGTCTCTCATTTGTCTCCCACTAAAGCCCACTTTAATTTGAAAAAAAAAAAAACTAGCCATTTTGTCCCCCATTGTCCACAATTACGGCTTTGACTTCAAAAACCATACCAATCTCCTCAAACACTCACTAAATTTATTGCACCCACTAGCTGCTATTTTAAATTAGTTTCTTAAAAAAAAAAAGTACCCACGCGCCCTTACGCAAGTACCACACAAACAGCCACTTTGCTATTATTTTTCATTTTTGACCCCATAAAACTCCCAAATTCCTTTCATATTTAACCGAAACCCCAAATCATCCTCCACTTCTTACCAAATTAACCCAAAATTATCCAGTTACTCTTAGCATCAACCTTCAGCTAACCACACCCCATGGATATTACCAAAATCCCTTCACCTATTTTCATCACTGCCGTGGCCAACCACCCATCAACTTATTCGACTACATTTGTTCCTAATAATGCTCTCGCCGAATTACCAACACAGGTTTTCTCTAGTTCTTCTCATGCACTATCTACTACTCCAGGTATCTCTTGGTATTTTGATTCTGGCTGCTGCAATCACATGACTCCCGATCCTACAATTTTTCTCTCTAAACATTCTACCTCCCACGTTTCTCCTATTAAAACTGCTGATGGGTCCCAGTTACATGTCACCCACACTGGATCAGTCTGTACAGATAATTTATCTCTTTCATCTACTTTTCACATCCCTCAGTTGAATATTAATCTCATAACTGTTGGTCAACTTTGTGATATTGGCTTAACTGTTATATTTTCTTCTTCTGGTTGTCATGTACAAGATCCACGGACGAAGCAAATTATTGGAATAGGCCGTAAAGTCGGTCGTATGTTTGAGCTTGTCCACCTTCGTACACCACCAGATATCACCACATCTACCATCTCCGCTGCTCCCGCTCTCTCTACCTCCTCTCTGGAACTTTGGCACTCTCGGTTAGGCCATATTTCTATTGATCGCCTTAAATCTCTTATTTCCACTGATAGATTAGGTACAGTTAAGTCAGTAAATATTTCGTGTTTGTCATGTCAACTTGGAAAACAACCTGCACTATCTTTTAATAAAAGTGATTCTATTTCCTCTGCACCATTTGATCTTATTCATTCTGATGTTTGGGAACCTTCTCCTCATAACTCCATGGGAGGATCAAAATATTTTGTTATTTTCCTAGATGATCACACTCGTTTTACCTAGATATATCTTATGAAAAATCGTTCTGAATTGCCACAAATATATTGCAACTTTGCTCAAATGATTCAGACTCAATTCTCTCGACCAATCAAAATATTCCGTGCTGATAATGCTATGGAATACAAAGAGTCGAATTTTCTCAAATACTTACGTCAGCAAGGAACCATTTCTCAATACTCATGTCTTGGTAAATCTCAGTAAAATGGTCGTGCTGAACGTAAACATCGTCATATCCTAAACACTGTTCGCACTTTTCTCATATCTAGCGGGTGCCCCGAACGATTTTGGGGAGAAGCAGCACTTACTGCAGTCTACACCATTAATCGTCATCCTATTCTTGAATTTCAAAACCAATCGCCCTATGAAAAACTCTACGGTAGTCCACCCAACTATAATCTTCTAAAAGTATTTGGATCTGCCTGTTTTGTCCTACTTTAACCTCATGAACATTCTAAACTCGAACCTCGCTCTCGACTATGTTGCTTCTTGGGATATGGGATCGAACATAAAGGTTACCGATGTTGGGATCCTATTTCAAAACGACTACGTGTGTCGCGTCATGTCATTTTTTGGGAACATAAAATATTTTCCACGATTTCCAAATTTCAGATCACCCCCGATAACCCTCTTCCATTCTTTACTAGTTCCATTGTCGATCTCTATCCTCCTACCATATCTATTCCACCTTCGAACACAATAAATTCCCATGAACCAACTCCCGAGACCACTTCTAGTCCATCTATCCCCCTTTCCACAGAATCTGGCCCATCTACCATCACCACCACTACCACCGCTCAACCAGATGATTCGACAACGGAATATCCTAATAATACTGCTTTGTCTAACGATCATGACAATCACTCACCTCTTCCTCGCCAGTCTACCTGGGTAAGACAATTACCTCATAACTTCGTGATTACCAATGCTATTCCACCATACTATCGCATCACGAACCATCTACTTATAAAGAGGCTAGTTCTAACCCTTTGTGGCAACAAGCTATGTCTGAAGAATTGCAGGCCTTACAGAAATCTCAAACTTGGGAATTGGTCTCCCTACCCCCAGGAAAGACAGCAGTTGGATGTAAATGGGTTTATAAAATCAAAACCAAATCCAATGGGTCTATTGATCGATACAAAGCTTGACTTGTAGCAAAAGGTTTTAATCAAGAATACGGAATTGATTACGAAGAAACCTTTGCTCCTGTTGCTCGCTTAACCTCCGTTCGAAGTCTTATTGCTGTTGCAGCTGTCAAAAAATGGGAGCTATTTCAGATGGATGTGAAAAATGCATTTCTCAATGGAGATATTTTTGAAGAAGTTTACATGAAACCTCCCCCAGGGCTTCCCCATTCTACATCTCAAGTCTGCAAACTTCACTGTGCCTTATATGGTCTCAAGCAAGCTCCTCGTGCCTGGTTTGAGAAATTCAGTTCCACAGTTCACAAATTGGGCTTTACCTCTAGTCCTGATGATTATGGGCTATTTATCAGAAAAACACCAATCGGTATCACACTTCTTATACTTTATGTGGATGACATGATCATTACAGGGGATGATGCTTCTGGAATTGCTGAACTTAAACAATCTCTCAGTCGTCATTTCGAGATGAAGGACCTTGGTCACCTAAATTATTTTTTGGGGCTTGAAGTTTTATCGGATTCCGCTGGTTATTATCTTTCCTAGGCTAAGTATGCTTCTGATATTCTTACTCGTGCCGGCCTCACCGACTCTAAAACTGCTCCAACACTGTTAGAAACGAATCTCCGGCTCACTCCTCTTGATGGTTCTCTCCTCAATGATGCCACATTATATCGTCAAATGGTTGGTAGTTTGGTTTATCTCACAGTCACCCGTCCAGATATTACTCACGCTGTCCATATCGTCAGTCAGTTCATGTCAGCTCCACGTTCTACTCATTATGCAGCTGTTTTTCGCATTCTCCGTTACATCAAAGGTACCTTATTTCACGGTCTTCATTTTTCATCCACATCTTCTTTGGAGTTACGTGCATACTCTGATTCTAACTGGGTAGGAGATCCCAATGATAACCGTTCAACCACAGGATATTGTATCTTTTTGGGAGACTCCCTCGTATCTTGGCGTAGCAAGAAGCAATCCTTAGTCTCTCGCTCTAGTACAGAGGCGGAGTATCGTGCACTCGCTGATACCACTTAAGAACTTATTTGGCTCCGATGGCTACTCTCAGACATGGGAGTCTCTCAACACCTACCAACAACACTTAGTTGTGATAATAGAAGCGCCATTCAAATAGCTCACAATGATGTTTTTCATGAACGAACAAAGCATATTGAGATTGATTGTCATTTTTGTTCGTCAGTATGTCACTAGCAATACAGTTCGCCTTCTATCTATTACTTCTGAAGAGCAGCCTGCCGATCTCTTCACCAAAATTCATTCGCCTGGCCGTTTCCATGCTCTTGTTTCCAAACTTAAGCTGGTTTCTCATTTACCACCTTAAGTTTGAGGGGGGGTGTTAGAGAATATTGTGTATGTATAATTAACTTTGTGTTGTGTATATAATTGACTTTGTGTTGTGTATAGCTATATAGTTGAATTTGTTGGCTTGTTTCATTTTCTTCAGTTTCCTCCAGCTTCCTCCGGCCCTATATATATACAAAGGGTCTCTATGTATTTTACATCATGATTAATATATATATATATATTTCTCTCATCTCTCACATCTCTCTCATCAAGTTAACACTTGTAATCGATCTATTTACTTCATATTTTTAAATGTGCAAATAATCCTCCTTTTCTCTTACGAGGTCATAGTTTGTTCACTATAAATATGATTTTGCTGAAACAATACATCTTAAAACTATCTTAGCATTCACATCGATACATTAAACAAGTTAGGCTAAAGACATTGTGACATTGAAATTAACTTGTGAAACATGGATCCTATTTCTAGTTCTACATTAGACAAAGAACGGTACTCTGCATGATTCACACACACAAACACACATATATATAGCTATTATTTTGCATGTATTATCGTCTCAGAATACATGAATTTATCTAATCAACTTAGGCTTTTCGCACTCTGTCCGTATTTGAAATATTTGTTAACCTATATATTTTGCATGTTCGACGTGTGTTTATTTAGCTTGACATATATCATCTCACCTAGATCTTCTTTGTATCGCTATCCTCTTCTTTTGCACTATAAAAGGTATGATCTTGTAGGCCGGTTCTCATAAAAAAACCATCCATGGTACTCAATTTTACAAATCCTTTAGTTTTTGTTTGATCAACATTTATTTCCTTATCAGGGACAAGGTTAACAACAATGTACGTACTTTTCAGATTTATAATGAAATCCATTCATTCTTCAATTGCTAAAATTATCTTCTTTTTAATTTTATCGAAGATTTTTTCATGTTCAAATAAACTTGAGAGTACCCAGACAAATTTGTTATTTTTGATTTTGCTTCTATTCGCGCTAAAATTAATATCAAGGACTATATTTCATTCTTTATTGTTTTTTGTAACTTTTTATAACTTTACTAGTGTATATGCACGTGCTATGCACATGATTAAATATAATTTATTTTGGATTATTTATGTGCATTAACATTTAATTTAACACACTCTACTTACGTTATATTTTTATCGTGCTTAATTGGCACATAATCTATTTATTTTAATTTTCAAATATGCAAAGAAATGATCTTCCTATTATTTCCTACGAGATCATAGTTTTTTCATTACATGATTTGCGGAAATAATACTTCTTGAAACTATCTTATCATTCAAATTGAAACATTAAATCAATCAAGCTTTATACATTATGACACTGAAAATTAACTTATTAAAGTTGGATCCTATTTAAAGCTCTACGTTAGACGACATACGAATGGTACTCTGCATGAATTTGACATCTCTGTAGGAGTTATTTTGCACATATTATCATCTAGGGATACACTAATTTATCTAATCAACTTACTTTTTTCACCTTTTGTCCATTTTTGAAATATTAGTTAACATGTATATTCTACATGTTCAACCTGTATCTCACCAGCTTGGACATGTATAATCTCACCTAGATCTTGTTTGTAGCACAATCCTCTTCTTTGCTCTATAAAAGGTCTAGTTTTGTGCAGTTTCATTAAAAAACCATCCATGGTACTCAATCTTGCAATTCAAATCCTTTAATTTTAGTTGGTTCAAGATTTCTTTCCTTTTTTGAGACAAGGTTAATTAATAGCAATGTACCTTTCAAATTATAATTTATTCCGTTCAAATAAATTTATGTATACGCGTGGATAGATTTGTTCCTTTCAATTTGCTTCCATTTGTGCCGTAGTTAATATCAGTGAGTTCCGGCTCCACTATTTGTAATAACTTTTTACTGCTTTACTAGTAGTGTAATTTGTTTTTATCCACCATACCTTGCCGTTAATCTACCCTTAATTTATGAAAATTTTGAACAAACTTTGATAATATTACCTTTTTCAAAGTTGAGAAGTATTTTTAATTTAGATTCCTAATCAAAATCTACTTCCATTTTATTTATCTCCTATTTTTTTTAGAGTACGTTTGGATTGCATAATTGGATTTAGCTTTGACATTCATAAATCAAAGATAAAAAAATTACATATTTGAAAATACAAGAATTTAAAATTTTGTATTTGCTTAACAAATACAAGGAAATTAATTTATAAATCTAAATATTATTCCGATAAAATTTATATCTAGTTGATTAGCAAGCTACTTTTATTTTTGATACCATGACGAAGGTTGGGTTTACACAAAATTAACCCATTTGACCCAACCCGCCCCTATTATAGTATTTTCTATCTTATAATATAATGTAATTACCACAGAGCGGGGGTAGATTTATGCATACACTATTCGCGACGGGTTCAGATTTAAAAACAAAACAAAACCCTCACTAGGTTGGGAGGGGTTTATAAGCGAGTCGGGTTTGAGTTTGGACAAACACGACTACTTGCATCCCTAATATTATTGTTATAATTAATATTACAAGTATAGTTATAATAATAGTTTGTTTAAAAATTAATTATTCTTTTTTTCAAATTCCGGAGCTTGAGATCTAGAAGTAACAGCCCTACCTCAGAGATTTGAAAGTTACAACTTTAAGCTAAGTATCAAATCTCAAGATTTGAATATATTTATAAATCCCAATAATTCTACACCAAACAAAATATTTTCTATTTGTATAGCCACTAGTATTACATTTTTTTTTATTAACTAATTGTTGGCATTGTTATTTCTTACCGCCTCAATCTTAACCGTAGTTACTTTTTATAGCTCAATTGCCAATCACTTTTTTTCATTACCAGTAATATTAAGTTTTGTGTGTTGCATAAACAAGAAAAAACCAACTTAGTTAAATGTCAAATTTTTAGAATTACTCTTAAATTATTAAATAGATTTGTAGTTTAATTAGAAGGGGATAGAGAATTGAAGATGACTCGAATTAGACGACTCCTATATTGAACAATTTTACTTCATCGAAAAACTGTTTTTTGGTTTTTGAACAATTTTACTTCATCGAAGAACTGTTTTTTTTAAAACAGTTTTTTTTTTTTTTAACAATTTTACTTCATCAAAAAACAGTTTTTTTTTGAACAATTTTACTTCATTGAAAACCAGTTTTTGGTTTTTGAACAATTTTACTTCATCGAAAAACTTTTTTTTTTAAAACAGGTTTTTTTTTTGAACAATTTTACTTCATAAAAAAACAGTTTTTTTTTATTTTTTTAACAATCTTACTTCATCAAAAAACAGTTTTTTTTTAGACCACGCATGATATCATTGAATTGCCTCGACCTTTGTGCGAATTGCCTGGAAAACTAAAACAACCCCCCCCCCCCCCCCCAAAGAAAATATATTCCACCTTTACAAGGAAAATGAGATGAATAGTAGAAAAAGTGAGAGTTTGACTCCATGGAAAATATTTGCAATCAAACACTACAAAAGTGGGAATTTGGGTGGAAAAGCCATATTTTTCATGGAAAATATGGCCTATCAAACATAGCCTTAGTTCAGTTTGGTTGAAGTTTTTAAATTTTGAATTTAAAATTTGTTAAAGTTCTTTAAGATTGTTTTTCAATTTGATTTGTGTATGGTGCACTAACTTTAAAATTTTTAAAAATATATATAAAAAATTTCACATCTTAAAGTTTTTCTAGAATACAAAGGAAAAAATAAAATATTCTTTTTGCTTGAATGAAAATTTTAAAATGGATTAACCAAACATGATTTTGTTTTTTTTTTAAAAAAAAACACCCAAAAATATTTTTTTAAATCCAACTAAACAACACGTAACGCCTACTGTTTGTTAGTAATTTTGACATTTTAAAATATTTCAACGCTTTTATGATACTATTCTAATAAAAGAAGAAAGTCTGAGCATATAAAATGTAATATTTTTATTTATTTAATTAAAGTGGATTTTTTTTAATATTTAATTACTAATAAAATAATATTTATAAAATTAAATCAATAATATTTTTTTGTCAGTCTATCTACACTCACGGATTAATTTAGTAGGCAATGCGAATTAACATAACAACGTGGATTAACAGCAAAATATCTCAAATAAAAATAAAATCACCCTTACTAGTATTTATACAGCTGCTACGCACGTGATTAAATATAATATTATTTGTGCATATTGACTTTCAATTTAACACATGCCCTTTATTTGATTTATACATTTATCTGTTCAATTGGTTTTTTTATGCTAAACTATTATTCAACTAATGATATTAATGCCCAAACAAAAACTAAAGATAATAGATATATACTATTTTCAAAAAGATATAAAAAACATTGATTCAATTTAACATACTAAATTGTGAAAAAACAGAAGAGAGCATACATTGGCCATAAAAGTACAAAATAGTCTTGGTGCATGTCAAACTTAAGGAGTTTAACTTAAAAATATATATATATCAAAGTAAGGAGTTTAAATAAAAAGTTTTCGGACCTTTTAATTTTGAAAATGTTCTAAGGAGGTCCAATATGAATACTTATATTTTTAATATTATATCGATAAAAAAAAGGGGAGGATAAATGTATATATTGTTAATACTAAATATAATAACAATAACATAATTCACTATTCCATTATTCAAAATTGACAAACTCATGCAACATGCATTCTGATTCTTTATGTGTAACACATAAAAAATTACAAATTACAAATTTTAATTTAACTTAACTTTATTTAAGACTTCACCACAAGTAACCAACGGAAATTAGGATGATACATCATGATACAAAAAGATAAAGAAATTAAATTAAATAATAAATCAAAAGTGGGTGTAATAGACATAGTCTCTTGTTATGATGAACGATTAATAATATATCAAAAAAATAAATAAAATAAAAATAACTGAAATGGATTCTTTAAAAATACCAAACTGATATAACATTTATTTGATACTTTGATATCTTTGCCAGCATTTAGAATCCATTGTTAAGATGAACAATTAATAAGTTATTAAATTGTATATAAAAAAAAAACTTTCAAAACATTTAATAACTATGTGTTGTATTCTTTATAAATATGATATGATATCTAAAAGAGTATGGACTCCTAATGAATGAATGAACTACCGAATACACATACTCTTCTTACATGAAAGGATTAGAAGATAAGACGTACATCAAAGGACGTAAGAGGTATATTAAAGGGTATTTTTGTCCAATAAAAATGAAAGAATTAATACTATACTTTATTCATACTTTTATATATAGTATAGCTAGATATAGTATAGATACATATTAGATGTCAATCAAATTTTAAAATTAACTTAATGGAAAAGTGCTGAGAACAATTTAAACAACTTGAAGGTGACATCATATTGTTTGATTAATACAAAAGTAACACTAGGTCGCCCTTTTTTGTGCCTTCATTAGGAGAAAAACTTACTTGCACTTGCTATACCACGTCAGCAATCCCACGTGGTATATCAAGCCAATCAAAATTCGCCACATCACCTTCTCTCACCCTCTCTCTCTGCTACGTCACTTTTCTCTCTCTCTTCCTCTCTCACCACCATCACCACTGCGGGCTGCCTCCGGCCACCTCCGGCTTCTCTTTGGCGACCATCATCACCTCCTCTCTGGCACCGGAGCTCGACCACCATCACTCCTCCGGCTCTCTCTCTCTCTTCCGGCGACGTCCTCCTCTCTCTATCTCTCTCACCAGCATCACCACCTCCGGCAACGTCCTCCTCTCTCTCTATCTCTCTCACCACCATCACCACCTCCGGCGTGCCCTTCGGCAACGTCGCCGGAGAGCACGCCGGAGGTGGTGATGGTGGTGAGAGAGATAGAGAGAGGAGGAGAGAGAGAGGAGAGAGAGAGCCTCGCCGGCGGTGTAGAGCCTCGCGTCAACCCGGTGGATGTCGCCGGAAGAAAGAGAGCCAGAGGAGTGATGGTGATCGAGCTCCAGTGCCGGAGAGGAGGTGATGGTGGTCGCCGAAGAGAAGTCGGAGGTGGCAGGAGGCAGCCGACAGTGGTGATGGTGGTGAGAGAGGGAGAGAGAGAGAGAAGAGTGACATGGCAGATAGAGGGTGAGAGAAGGTGACATGACGAATTTTGATTGGCTTGGTATACCACGTGGGATCGCTGACGTGGTATACCAAGTGCAGGTAAGTTTTTCTCATTCATTAGGGGTGGGTTCTTGTTGTTTTTGTGCCTCCACTGTATTTATTAACAAAAAAAATCTTTCACATGTTCTTTGAGTGCCAATAGTATTGTTCCTGTATTATGACTGATATATATGAGAAGCCATATCTTAAATTCGTAAATTAATACTAGGAGTCTCTTTTTTGTAATTCATGTCCTAAATTGTTAAACTTTCAATGTGATGTTACCATTCCAAATTCTATAAATGAACAAAAACTCGAACCAAACAAGCGCTAAGAAATCAGACATATATATATATTTGGTCAATCTCAAGAGAATTCACATTGAAGCAAAATTTTGTTAGGATGAATTTAGGGACTGCAGGTTTTTGTCTAATGGAAATTCAAATGTGCAAATGGTTGATCCTCATTTCCTCCTATGAGATCATAGTTATTTTCATTACATGATTTTGCAGAAATACATAACACTTCCTGAATCTATTACATCATTCACATTGAAATATTAAACCACCCAGTCTTGTACACTATGACACTAAACCTGTAGAGACTCGGATACAATCTGTAGCTCTACATTAGAAATGGATGGAACTCTGCATGATTTACACCTGTTATTTGCACATATTGTCACATGGGGATCCAAGAATATAATTACCTAATCAAGAAGCGAACGCAAATGTGAAATTGGCGTAATATTTTTGCCCTTTCTAGAGAACTCCTTCTGTGCATTATCATCATGTACATTTTGCATGTTAAACACTTGTCTCCCCAATTTGACATGTAACACCACCCAAGCAGCTTGTTTGTATCGCCACCCACTTCTTTTGCTCTATAAAAGGCCTGTCTTGTTAGAGTTTCATCAGAAAGATATCCCTGGTACTTATTCTTACAAAACCTCGAATTATAGTTGGATCAAGGTTAATAGGAAGGTACTTTCCAGATTTATAGCTGCTGAAATTATGTGTTTGTCTCATGATTTGTAAAAGAAAGTTTTGTAGCTTGTTCTTTGTGTCCATATTGGATATTCCATCACAGGACTCTTTTTCAGAAACATATTTCTCCTACATGTGTTTAAAAAAATTAATGGGTTAAAGTTAGTTTTTGGTGCATATTAATTCATCTTAAAGTAACTTGTTTAATTTCATTTCCTGTATATGGTTGTTACTTTGATTTTGGACCACGAAAGGACATTTCCATCTAGAGTATTCTATTAATTTTATGTGCTTGTGCTAATGATAACCTCTGCTTAATTCATATGCCGAGTTGTTGTAGTCTATTTTCTTTTTTTGGGAAAAAAATATCTTATATATGCAACCACTCAGCAGAGCTGGGAAAAGAAAATTTGGATGGGTTTCTCTCTACATTTTAATTGAAAATGCCAAAACCTTGCTTAGAAATTTTACTTGAAGGGGACGGGGACAAAGGGGGAATCAAATTCGTGGTTCAGTTTGCATCCTTAACCCTCTGTCTCTATATTTTTTATCCACTCTTCAAATTTAGCACAAGGTAGTAGACTTGGGCATTAATTCTTGGACTACAAGCACTTGTGAATATAACTAATATGTCAGTTTGAAACAACAAAAGTTTTAGACCTTATAATTGATATTGATGCTTTTGTTTGTTCATGGTGCAGCACGCAGCAACATCTCGTCAAATAGAAACAGCGAGGAGAAGAGGGCGGAGAACAAACAACTTGAAGGCAAGCATTAATTATATATTATTTGCCGTCTTTTTTTTTCTTTTCTTTTTGGATATTGCATTTAAGCTCATCATAATACTATTAGTCAAACCCTTAGAATTTAAGGCTAAATATATTTTAGTTCAGGTTACAATATTCAGCGGCTTTACTATTCATGATGCTATCCGATAACCGACAGATCAAAGAAGAAGGGGAAGCTTAGCCCTGATTTCATTGGAAAAAACACCGGTAAGTGAAACAAACATTCACTCTTGTGAAGTTTAGGGGTTGGGTTTTATTCAATTTTTGTATCTCAACCTCCTCTGTCACTCACATTGGAAAAATTATATGCAACTAGCGATTTGGAAGTAAAAAGGCAATTCGGAAGCCTTTGTTGTTGTTTCATCATCCCGTCTTTAGTCAGATACCGAACCATGTGGTCCAATGCAAAATTGACCCATTCGGTGTTGATACAAGGAAACGGTCCAAAAAGGAGATGAGACTAAGCACGAGCTCTTCTACTGTTGATGCATCATGATGCGCATCGGCCTAATTTATAAATTCTTCAAAACATACCGCTTTTGCTTCCATGTTAGGAAAGTTCTGTAAATATTTTTTATTTTACCTAGAATGAATCCTGGAGTATGACAAGTTAAACGGTACAATTGTGAGGAAGTCATCTTGGATTAATGAATGAAAATTGACAGAAGACCAAATCTGAATTTGTCCAATTATCATCAAAACAAATTAATAAAATACTAGCTTAGGAATTTGCCCAAGTACAAATATAATTTGCGGTGTAGGTCTTCACTTTTTCATTAACCTGGATCACAATCTCCATTGTTTAAAGATATGCATGTGGAGTGTCTGAAAACTTAGGAACCTTGCGTACTAGATTGATTGAAAATATTTAGGCTTCATCAATTTAGTCACTCCTTAAACAACAAATTAAGGAAACTGCAATTCTCTTCTCACCAAACAACTATATATGTTCACCCTTTGGATTCTACAGATATCTCATAAAGAATCTATATTCCGAAACATCACCGAGTGCTAAATCTTTGACAAGCCTGATTGAGGAAAATAATGCTTTCTATTTATTTACCACTAATTCAAGGAAGGAGGATACGAATCATCAGATGGTGAATGATGCTAATAGGAAAAGAATCAATACATTGGCTGAAAATTTTCATTAATTAATCCAGGATGACATCCTCACAATTATAACGTTAACTCATTTTTTAGGATTCTTCTTTGATAAAATAAAAAATATTTGCAAGACTTTCCTAACATGGAAGCAAAAGCGGTATGTTTCGAAGAATTTATAAATTAGACTATTGTACATCACAATGCATCAACCGTAGAAGAGCTCGTGCTCAGTCTCGATCATCTCTCCTTTTTTGGACCATTTCCTTGTATCAACACCGAATGGGTCACTTCGCATTGGACCACATGGTTCAGTATCTAACTATAGACAGGATGATTAAACAACAACAAAGGCTTCTGAATTGGCTTTTTACTTACAAATCGTTAATTGCATATAATGTTTCCAATGTGAGTGACAGAGGGGTTTGAGATACGAAAATGAATAAAACCCAACCCCCAAAGTTCACAAGAGTGAATGTTTGTTTCACTTATTGGTGTTTTATGTTTGTTTCACTTATTGGTGTTTTATGTTTGTTTCACTTATTGGTGTTTTATCCAATGAAATCAGGGCTAAGCTCCACTTCTTCTTTGATATGCCGTTTGTTGGATAGTATCTTGAGGAGTAAAGCCGCTGGAGATTGTAACCTGAACTAAAATAATTAGCCTTATGTTCTAAGGGTTTGACTAATAGTACGTATTATGACGAGCTTAAATGCACAATCCAGGTAAAAGAAAACGACGGCAAACAATACATATATATAATGCGCTCAAATTGTTAAAGAGTTGTTCATAAAAGTTTGTCGCTTCAGGATCGTAGGCTAGAAGCAGATATATACAGACTAAGCACAAATTCATTGGAGAGGCTCCATCTGGCATTTTCGACCATGTTGGCTGATTTCATTCGACTTTGAGGAAGAGAAATTCCAGACTCTCCACCTAAAGAAAGAGATTATGGATTGGGAAGACTGGAATTGTTGGAGGGTTGTCTTTGTATGAGTTAGATATCTAAGTGTCCCTCTTGAAATATGGGTGATGAATGAATATATATAGGATCGAGGACATTTTGGACGCGGGAATTAATATTAAGCAACCTTCGCAAAGAAAATTTACTTTGGATTGCTACAACAGGTTCACAGTTCACCGAAAAGTCGCAAGCCAATTTTGATGAATCTAACAAAAAATTACAGATACATAATAAAAAATATCTGCTGCAAATTTGCAATGAAAATTAGAAATTTTTCAAAAATTGAAGAGAAAATTTAAAGAAAAAAAAAGAATTCCTTCTTTAAAAAATTCATAAAACCTTGTAAATACAATATCTCAGAAAGTCGATCACTACAAAACCTTGCGGTAAAAACTAAAAATCTTTGTAAAAAGTTTTTGAAAAAATTAAAATTTAATTGTAACTTAGCAATAAAAATTAATATTTTTCTTGAAACTTACATATAACTATCATCAACTCAAGGAGAAAAACACAAAAGGAAAAAATGAAAAAAATTGGCTACATAATATTGATAATACGTACACACGAGATATTATGCAACCTTCGCAAAGAAAAATTTAAAAATTTACTAAAATGTTGGAAAGATATTTAATACTTCTTAAAAAAATTTAATACAATCTTTCAAAAAAGGAAAAGAATTGGCCACATAATACGTAACTAATTACATATTTTATTTTGATTTAATAAAGAGGGGCATAATTTGATTCCAAAGGGTCATCTCTCCGTAGGTTTACCACTATTTTAAGTTGCGAGGTGGCACCTTAAAATAGTAGATTTTCACTTAAATCCCTAGTATCTATATTATTATATAAAGCCGAGACTTATTTCAACCGCCATGAAGCTGTGTCAGATTTTTGAATTGCCTATTTTATCCCTGTGATCCCTTTTTTCATTAAAAAATTTGCTCACAAGAGGTTTTGAATCTTAGACCTTTGATTATGTAATTCATTACTTAACCACTAGGAGGGAGAGATTGAGTTAAGGCGTGTCGGCATGCTAATATATAAATATTCATATATATATACTAGATCACATGTACACGCGATGCGTGTGCTACTCAGATATATTTAGTTAAAATTAAAATATAAAAAAACAATGTTAAGTGGTACGGTGGTTAATTAGCAAATTACTTTGTTCAAGGTTCAAACCCTTTTGCAACCATATTTTTTAATGAAAAAAAAAATATCGTAGGGGTAAAATAAGCAATTCAAAAGTCTGACACAACTTCATGATAATAAAACTCAATTATCTAGGTTTTCGAACCGCCTCGACCCTAATGGGGTGGATTTTTTTGACCTCGGGTTGGGTTTGGATATCAAAAAAAGAACGGACTGGCCCGGGTTTGTGGGTGGGTTTAGATTTTGCATCTAAAAAATTCAACCCGACTCTACCTTACCCTACCCGTATACATATATATATAAATATTTATATAGTAGCATGCCGACACGTCCTAACTCAATCTCTCCCTCCTCTTCTCGATACTCTCTAATTAAATTTGATTTCATTCTCCTTTCTTTGTATGCAATTTATTTTTATAATTCTTTCAAATAGAGTGAAAAACTATTGAAATAGATTTAATTTTACTCGATTTATTTTTTTGCATTGTTGATTTGGCAAGATATAGTTAAAATTAGGATGAATTCTATGTTTCTATTTGATTTGGGATATATTTAGTAAAAATTCAGGGTGGGGCTGGTTCGGGTTTCAAAAATAAAATCCGCATTAGGTTTGGAGCACACTGTTGTAACTATGGGTCGTGTTTGGTATTAGCTAAACCCGATCCATTACTATCCTTAAATATATCTAATTTAAACTAAAATATAAAACAAAGATGTTAGATGACCTAGTGGTTAATTAGTGAATTACATAATCAAAAGTCTAAGGTTCAAAACTTCTTGTAAGCACATTTTTTAATGAAAAAAGATATCACAAGGGTAAAATAGGCAATTCAAAAGTCTGACACAGCTTCATGGCGATTGAAATGGGTCTTGGCTTTATATAATAGTATAGATGTATGCGGGTAGGGTAGGGTCGGGTTGGATTTTTTAGATGCAAAATTCAAACCCACCTAGAACCCGGGCCAGTCCTTTCCTTTTTTGATATCCAAACCCAACCCGAGGTTAAAGAAACCCACCCCATTAGAGTCGGGGCGGGGCGGGTCAAAAACCTAGATAATTGGGTTTTATTATCATGAAGCTGTATCAGACTTTTGAATTGCTTATTTTATCCCTGCGGTCTTTTTTTTTTTTCATTAAAAAATATGGTTGCAAAAGGATTTAAACCTTGAACAAAGTAATTTGCTACTTAACTTAACCACTATACCACTTAACATCGTTTTTTTATATTTTAATTTTAACTAAATATATCTGAGTAGCACACGCATCGCGTGTGCATGTAATCTAGTTTTATTAAAATGTGAGTTATCCCGCTCGTATTTCAAAAGAGAGAAAAAATATTTCACTATTCATAATGATTAATGAAGTTTAACCTTGACAATTATTTGGTATTTCCATTAGGGAAATGCTATTAGCACTCCACTTTAGTACTAAGGCACTCCATTTTTATTTTTAGTGACATAAAAAGTGTCCTAAAAGGCATATATAAGTGTCACTAAAAATAAAAGTGGAGTGCCTTAGGACAAAAGTGGAGTGCTAATATCATTTCCCTTTCCATTATCAATTAATGTTTTTTCGACTTAATTAAGAAAAAAGGTGTATTTGTCATTTATTTTAATTGTTTGTTAATATAAAATAAAATTTTATACATTTTCTCAAAACATGTCAGATTATGAAAACAAAGAATCTTATCAAAATTTAGCAAAATGCACATTTTTATTTTCTAGAAATAAAAAAAGAACCAAAAATTTAAACACGCATGCTTTCATCTTATTCTGTTTTTGTACAATTTTTTATGCTAACTAATATGACTTTATTAAATGAATAGTGAGACTACATATTTAATGCACTGTCAATCTTTTTATTTATCTAATTCAGCATTATAATAATTGTATAATCAATGTGTAAAACGATCAAGTCTATTTGTAATTAGAGACTCGATATATTAAATTTGCTATTTCTCTGTTTTGAGAAGTTGTTCACTTCTATCTATTTTAAAATTAATTTACAACAACATTTTAACATTTTGAATTTGTTAAAAATGGGTATCTTTAGATATGCATACCTTTTCAATTAACTTTTATTTCTCATCCCAGGAAGAATTTTATCATGTGTAGAGATTGATATTCATGCATTATAGTTTTAAAAATGGTAAAATATCCTAAATAGGATATTCATCAAAATCAGAATAAACAATAATGAAACATGCAAAGGAGTACTCTAAATCATAATTAAAAGTTCTCAGTTCTTTTTCTGGACATTGCAAATTCAGATTTTTGTTATATTTTGTGGAAGATAATAGTAATGCCAAATCTCCTTTAACTCAATAATCAACTAATATGATGGCTAAATTTGACAAACAATATTTAGGAATATAATCACAATAAGAAAGCAGAGATAGCAAATGATCAAGAGAATCACAATGCAATTCAACGTGTTTCGGAACCAATTCTAAGCTATGCAATTTGGAAATTTGTTACTACAGAATCAGAACTTGGAATTGGAATTCTCAAACCCACCATGTCACCATAGTGAATGAAATGAAAATATTTGCAGAATCACATTCATAAAACCCTAGAAGAATTGATAAATAACTTGGACATTTCAGACCAAAAAAAAACCTTGGAATTTGAATTCTCAAAGCCATTATGTTTTCATAGTGAATGAAATGCATCGAACCACAATTTCTCAAACCAACTATGTTTTTATAGCATGTACATGAGATGAAAATATTAACGGCTAAAACCCAAGAAGAGCTGATAAAGAACTTGGAATCGAAATTCTTAAACCCACTATGTCTTCATAGTTAATTGAAATGAAAATATTAACCGAACCACACTCATAAAACCCAAGAAGAGCTGATAAAGACATCAAAGCAGCCAATAAACAAATATTTGTTTCGTCTTAACAATGAAAATCTTTAACGCAGTATCTTTATAACCACTTGTTTCAGATGTTACCAATTTTGTAACTCTTGCTTCCGCTTAATAAATGGCGTAGATGTTTCTTTTCTTCTCATACTTCTATCATAATATTAAAGAGTTACACAAATTCACAACGAAATGTATAATAATTTTGAAGATAACAATAATAGATACCATTTAAAACTATTCAAATTGGCCTAATACTCTCACGCCCATTTGGTTTGGAATGTTATACCATGCGACGGGGGACATCTTTGCAAGGATTTTTAGAACACAACAATACAAAACCACGTATATATGTTAATAATTCAATATGTATATAGATGTATATATACTCTAAACATTGTTTTTCCAAATTATTACATTATATAAAAATTTAGATATCCTATTTTTTTCCAAAGAAAAGGGGCATGTGCACATTTAGCACCAGAGAATAAATTGCAACAGCTAAGAAGTAAATGTGGACAAAAATTCAAGTATCTCAGCTCACACACAGCATATAATCCTACCCAAGAAAGAATTTCTCATTCGTCTTCTACCGTACACAAAATTAATCTATATGGAGGAACTGAAACAAAAACTAAAAGATGGGCATACAACATCTATCACTTAATTTCGAAAACATACCATAAAAATAAATGCATATATTCAAGTTTCTCAAGATTTGATCGAATTACATTTTCAAGTAGAGACAACATTCAAAATCCCAAAAAAATTAAATCAAAACATTATAATAAGAAAAGGGTTAGCCACTAAACCTGCAAGAAACATCATACGTTCTTGTTCTTCTTCATCTTTGAAGGTGGCCATCGCCCTTTCTTCCTCAAATGGCGCTTCCTAACGAGCCTCTTTCTTCTCAGTCTGATCTTCTTTGCTAGTTTCATCTTCAGCTTCTGCTCTTGCTTCAACTGCATCTTCGACTCCAGTGGAAGGTCTTGAACCGCCACAACTTCTGGCTCACTTTCAGAGGGAGGCTCGGGAACCGGGCCCGTACCATCAACATCAGAGGATGACTTAACGATCACTGTGTATCTATCTTTGAGCTTAATGGGTGTATGGACTTGTGGTCCATTGAACAGTTTTTGGTTCAGACCAATGGATTTCTTGTGTAGCCTGGTGACTAAGAACATAAAACTAAGTTAACCAAATGTGGGTTTTAGTTTCAGTAATGTGTAGAAAGAGAGCCCAAACAATTAATTCCGGAATGAAGGATTCTTTTAATAAATGAATATACAGAAGTTTAAGAAGAGAAATGCAAACAGAATGCACTACGAGTCCCACTTTTCTTTTTCCAGACATCACAAATTAAGATTAAATTTCTAAATGTAATGTACAAATCTCACGAGATAGTCAGAGGAGATTTTTCTTTAGCCACAATTACACTAAAGTCGGCTTCCATGAAAGTTTTCCCTTTTTTTTTTAAGCAGAAAGTCTTAATTCGATATACAGAAGGGGTACATGGATGTATGTTGTAAATGCAGTTGTGGTTTCAACTATGCAGCCAGATTCAAGTGCAAAGTGGGTGTGGGTGCAACAAGATGCAGCAGCAATGAAAAAATATTCTCAATAAATAGTATTACATGTGCGTTTGGCAATACAATAACAAGATAGAATGTATAATGTTATTTCTTATAATTTGAATGCCAGTACATTAGTTTTTTTTTTTTTGGAAAAAAGGGTAAGGTCTAAGTCTCTTCCCTTTACTACAGATAACTAAAAACCCACCCCGCCCCAGATGAAACTTGAACCCGGTATCCGGGTGAGAGCACCTTTACCACTTGAATATACATTTAGCGACAAAACCAAAAATTAATCTTGATGGGGGCCAATTTTTTTCTTCAAGTAAGTAATATAAAGTTACACTAAAATGTGAGGGCAGTTATGAAGGTACATCAAAGTTTGGGGGGGCCATGACCATATATATATAAAAGGTACACCAAAATTTGTGGGGGCATATGAAGGTACATAGTGCTTTTTTTTTTTTTTTTTTTTTTGTGAGGGGTGGGGGTGGTAGGGGCGGCATTGCCCCCCAGCCATAGTTTTGTCCCTGTATATATTAGTGTCTCAATGCACTTGACTATAGGCCTTTAAACTCTCTTTTTCTCATTGGCTAATAAATCTATGCACTCTCTCTCGAACTTTCAAAAGAGACAGTGTCTTTTAGGATTCTTCAAGGGTCCTATGAAATATCAAGAATCATACAAGAATCGATAACAAAATGTTAAAAAATTTGATATGCAAATGCTGTGAATCAGGAAAGAATCAAGGGAGTAACAAAATCTATTACGGTATGCTTTAGAAATCATTGACCACTTCAAAGAATTTGTGCTTCATGGTTTTTCAAAAGCCAATTGAATTTAAAAAATAATAGTACATGTAAGTAGGCATCTATCTACCATATCGAAACATTACAGAATTCTAATTGAGTTTATACAGTCACCTTTCTCCGTTGGTGGGGCCCAAAGGGGCACCCAAGTTTTGTGGAGGGAGAAGGACCTATGCACCTGTAGGTTCAACCCCCGACCTTTCTCCGTTGGTGGGGCCCAAAGGGCCACCCAATGTTTCAGAGCTTGTCGAGCTGAGCTCATTAACATGTCAATCTCCAAATTGTGTTCAAGATTGTTCTTTTTGTTTCACAAAACGAATCTCGAACAAGCTTCGACTTGAACGATCGGAAATCGAGTTCAAGGAGCTTGGTTTATTTTATAGCCCTAACTGTGCCTATATATTTTGTTACTAATTCAAGATTCTAGCCCTATAGATTCTCTTGACCAGCTATAAAGGAAAGGCATTTCTCCCATTGATACACAGAATTTCAGAAGTTCACTACCTGTGAAACTTTATTCACCAATGTTTTTGCTTCTTTTTTCCTGAGCAAGAAGGGTTTCTCGATGCTTTATCAGTTTATCTTGAGGGTGGCCACACTATAAAGGCTTCATAGAGACGTGAGTAACGACTGAAGCAAAGAGATTGATGCATTTCAGTATGGAGTTCCTTAAACCATGTTTGGTTGTCTAGTTGTCCGGTTTTCCTCCAATTACTTTGGTCATCTAAAATTACGAGTCAAAAATTATCTATTACTAGTGTTAGTTTGCAAATTGAAGAACACTGGAAGCTACAAGGCACTATTCATAAATTAACATAAGAAAAATCTAATTGATCATTTAAGAAGAATGAACTAATTATATATATAGACTAGGTCGTAACATGTGCCAAACGCACTATTCACCTTTAAAGAAAAAATTTCAAATCTTAGCCACGTAATTCATTATCGCTCGTACACTTTCAAGACCCCTTATTATATAGATATAGATAGATTATGCAATTCATGCAACCTAAAAAGCCATAACACTGCACACACGTCTATCTTTATCTGTATCTGTATATACTTTATAATGCTCATTTGTTTCTGATTTTTCCACAGCACGCTAAATTGGTAATTTAACTCTTGAAGAGAATTGAGACGGGCTTTATGAGTGAATTTACCAGCATATCCATACCAAGATGCGAAATTGCGGGTAATTATCATAACTAGAAGCAATTAATCGTAAAATGGGGGGAAAAAACCTAAAATTAATCGCAAGACTATGTAATCCGTAAAATGAGATATATATATACATATAACGAGAATTAAAAGTTGTTCTTACAGGAATTGGAAGCAGCGAGTGAGGAAGATGATACAGAAAGAGACAATGATGATGAAGTAGAAAGAGAGGCGAAGAGAGAGGGAGGATTAGTTGTGAATAGATGATGAAGAAGAGCCATTTCTACTGAGCTTTGCTTTGCTGCCTTCTCTCTCTCTGACTGACGAAAGCTTAATAAACAGGCTTTCTGGATAAGAAGAGTATTTTTCCCAAAAAAAACCCTCCTTTTTTTTTTTTTTTTCTTTTTTTCTTTTTTGTATATAGGGCATCCACTTCCGTGGAGTATCACACTTTAGTCTTCTGAATTGCTTTCGTAATTTAAATTTTTGGCAAAATAATATGCCACTTAATTATTAAATTGTTTAATATTTTAATTTAAATTAAATATTAGATATATTTAAGTAACACATTTTACGAGCATGTGATCTAGTATTATAAATTTATAAAAAAAAAAAATTCAAATCATACCATCTTTATTAAAAAGTATTTGCAGTTCTATAAAAACAAATGGTTAAAATTTTATTTTTGTAATTTAAAAATAAATTTAGTTTTTGACAAGGAAATTGGTTTATTGGTCAATAACCTCACTCAAATTTAGTAATTTCAAAATTAAGGATTTATTTTATTGCACACAAATTAATCTTTTAATGTCAATATCTATCATGTAGATAAATAGATTTTTGTAGTTATTTGGTGGATATAAGATAAAAGGAAAAATAATCTTTACCTTGATTGATTGGTGGATATATGTGCTAGGGCCTGGATTGGTGGAGCCATGAAGATGGATTAACAGCGATGATGTGTACAATTGTAGGAAATTAATTGCCTGTGTCATGTGATTGGTTTACAACAAAATTTAAAAGTAAAATACAATATCTTTATTTACATGGGATTTTTTTTTTTTTTTGAGAACTATTTACATGGGAATTACAAACATTTTTTTGCATTTTTTTTTGGAGACAAAATTCTTCCATCATATTCCCTTCATACCATAAAGATAGTCTACTTCCGATTTTCACACAGATTAAGAAAGCAACAATTAATGTAATTGAAAATATAAATCTACACCCTCTTTGCCTAATTTACCCCTATTTAATAAACTCACAAATTTATTTTTATTTAAATATCCATTACGTTCATTAGGGAAATTTAACTCACTGGAATTAATATTGGATGTTCACATTGGATGGAAATTTGGAAAGCTATTTACAACATTAATTTTTTGTGCTTTACCCCGTACTACTTACTCCAATAAAAAGGGTATATTTGGAATATATATTTTTAAATATGAAAAGTAGACTATAATTTAGGACGGGCAAAAAAGGAATAGTGGACTATCTTTGCGGGACAGAGGGAGTATATCGTAACATAAAAAAAATAGCAATACTTCCATCATAAATTAAAAGTTCAATTTGTTAGTTATTTTTAAAATTACAAAAAATAAATTAATTTAAGACATAAGGAGTAGAGGCAATTAGGTATAAGGGCTCATTATAATAATAATATAATTATAAAGGACATTTAAAAATTAGCTGTGTAAATTAAGGACACTATACAAAAAAGACACTAATACCCATTCCTTATAATATCGTCTCATTATAACACCAACAGCAACCAGAAGGTGCTAAATGCATTTAGCACCCCCTGCACAACAACCAGAGGGTGCTAAATGCATTTAGCACTACAACCAAAAGGTACCAGAAGGTGCTAAATGCATTTAGCACCCTCTGGACAGCAACCAGAAGGTGCTAAATGCTTTAGCACCCCCTGGACGCAATCAGAGGGTGCTACGTTTAGCACCACAACAGAAGGTGCTAAATACATTTAGCACCCGCTGGACAAAACCAAGGCTAAATGCATTTAGCATCCCCTGGACAGCAACCAGAAGGTGCTAAATGCATTTAGCACCCACTAGACAGCAACAATAAGGTGCTAAATGCATTTAGCGCCACAACCAAAAGGTACTAAATGCATTTAGCACCCCCTAGAGAGCAAACAGAAGGTGCTAAATGCATTTAGCACCATCTGGACAGCAACCAGAAGGTGCTAAATACATTAAGCACCACAACCAGAAGGTGCTAAATGCATTTAGCACATTCTGAACAACAACCATAAGATAATACCACTTGAACAACAAATCAGAAGGTGCTAAAATAATGTTAGCACCATTACAAAATAGAGAACAACAAAATTGATAAGATCAACATCCACTCAATTTATTTATATGTATATAGATATGGATCGACGTAGGGTTCGTAAAAAATTAAAAAAAAAAGAGTTACAATCATATTTTTTTTTCAAATCCCGCCGGGCTGTCAAAATTGATCGATTTCGATAGCAAAAAGACTTCTGATCGTCTTAATTTTTCGCGCAATAATAGTAACTTTGTCTTCTGAACAACATATCCAAAAATCAGCCAAATCCAACGGTTCGATCAAAAGTTATGTATGTTTTACGATTGCAGATTTAGAAAAAAAGAAGAAGAAGAAGAAGATGATGATGATGATGATGATGAGAACGATGATCCTCTCAGAGATACGATCGGAGAGTAAGGTTGTGGTGGTGGTGGTGGTGAGACACTTCTCTTTTCTCTTGTTTTTTGTTTTCTCTCTCTAAACTATGTGTATTAAAAGAATAATATTCTTTTGTATAATTAGAATAAATGATTAGTAGGGTAGTTTTGTCCATCAACATTTATCATTTTCCTTAAAATAAATTAATTTATGAAAAGTGTCCTTATTGTAAAACCAAATTATGAAATTAGTACTACTTCCCTTTATAAACATGAATCCGTCCTTAGAGTTATAACACATTACGGAGCGAGACCTTATAACCCATTATCTCTAAGGAGTATTAGCATGGACAATTTGCGTCTACTAACTTCACAAAAATATAAAGGCTTTTTTGAATTACACCCCCATTTATAATACTAAATTGGATTTACTCTTTATTTTATTAATCTTTTGACTTAACCTCCAAAAATTAACAGCACTCTAACACTGTCAAGTTATTTTAAAAAGTGGACCAAAATAACCCCATCTTCTATCCTTATCTTCTTCATGAAGAACCCTAACCCTATTTCTTTATAAACAAAAGCTCCAACCAACTTTCTCTCTTCTAAAATTAATTGAAAACCTATAATCAACACAAATTTACTCCATACAAGATATTTAAACCTAATTAAAATCGCATTCTCGATCATGAACCACGTTCGATGATGATGATGAGGTCTACATCATTCAAATCTCACCAAAAAATGTCGTCGCCTCTCCAAATGGAGCACACCATCAGATATATATATGTATATGTATATGTGTATATATATATATATCCAATTATATTGGTCTGCCACACCCGCACCACCCTTCCCTCCTCTCCGGCGATGCTTGTCCATCTCCTTTGGCCCTCCTCTGTCAGGAACAGGGCAGTGGTGGATTTCAATTGGAATTTAGTCAAACTGGAGGAATATTGAGCTAAGGCCTCGTTCACTTGCCACTTAATTTGCCACTTAAATCTGAAAACTTAAAATTTTCAGATTTAAGTGGTTGTGAAAGTTGTTCACTAACTAAAAAAATTAAGTGGCCACTTAATTTTTACCACTTAAAACTTAAAATTTTCATCCAAAAAATTAAGTGGCAAAGTTGCCACTTAAATCTGAAACTTAATTTTAAAGAGTAAAAAAAGACTATTTTACCCTCCATCTTTTCTCAAAATTACACAAAAATCAACCCTCACAAATTAAACCAGCCCCAGCTAGGTCACGCCTCATGCCGCTCTCTCCATCTCACGCCGCTCGTCGCCGTCCTCCATCTCCGGTGAGATCTCTCTCTCTCTCGCAGTCTTCAACACACACACACACGCACACGCACATCGCAGTTCTTTCTCTCCCTCGTCCACAGGCACACCGCCGTTCTTTCTCTCCCTCGTCCACACGCACACAGCAACGCGCACACACACACACAGGCTCACAGACACACACACACACAGGCGAGGGACAGCACACAGATTGTTGTTTATATATATATATGACGAAATTTGTTGTTTATATATATATGTGGTTAAATTTGTTGTTTATATATATATATATATGACGAAATTTGTTGTTTATATATGTATGACGAAATGTGTTCAAAATACAATAATAAGGGCAAAATGGTCATAATAAAAAAAATTCAGATTTCAGATGTGTTATATTAAAACAAACAACATTTTTTCAGATACATTTTTCAGACGTAAACAAACAGCTTTTTCAGTTTTCAGTTTTGAGTTTCAGTTTTCAGTTTTCAGTTTTTTTACTAAACGGCACCTAAGTGTCTTTTTATACTACAATAATGTTGTTTTCTCTATTTTAAGTAGATTGTAATGATTGGAATTATGAGCTTTTTAGAGGGTAGTATAGGAATTAGGGATGTGGGGCAAACATTTTAACCATGAGTCATCCATGTGAGTAGTGAACCTATATAAGGAAAGAGTATTGTAATGTGGGAATTAAGAAATGAATATATGAAAAATCTATTTCTCCTTCCACGTTTCTTCTTCTTCAATCTCTCAAAATTCTCCTTTCAAACCACTCTTATTCTTCCTTAATTTCTCTCTATTTTTCTTAATCCTCTTATCAATTATTTTCCCTAATCTACCTATTAGTGCTCTGCTTGTTTTAATTCACTACTTCGTCTACATTTCAAAATGAGAATTAGATCTCAAATAGGTCTAATCCTGACAGTTAGTATTAAAGCAGCTTTCTTTCACCAATCGTTGATCTGTGAAAATGGCTGGAGAACCAAATTTGAGTCAGCTCAAGGTACAAATGGATACATACAGAGCTGAGAACAAGGCGATGCATAGGCGACTCGATGAGAAGTTGGACAAGCTACAATCGTCAATCGATCTTCTGACGGCAAGATTTAAAGAATAAATGGCTTGGATGAAACAGCAATTTGGGGAAAACTCGGGATCTGCTACAATTTCAGTGGTACCGGTCAAATCTGAAGTTGATTATGTTGTAAAAGTTGAAGATGTGAAAGACATATATGTTCTACTAACTCCGGATACCTTACCCAATTCCATTGCAACATGGTTGAAATTTATGGATCTAAGGATAAGTCGAATGTTCAACAAAATTGTCACCAAATCCCTAATATGGACTTGCCTAAATTTAATGGTGATAATGTTAATGGATGGATCCAAGTAGGAATATGTTCTTGCTATTTAATTCCATGCCTGAAGAAAGGAAAATGGTGAACCATGGCCATGAAAATGCGATGGCAAAATTTAATTTGTTGAGGCCAAATTGTTTAATGCAAGAGTTTCAAGTTAAAAATGAAGAGTTAAAAGCTTGGATGTTAAAAAACGAGATTATGTCAACTGATAGTTTTCTCAGTGATGCAATTTTAATGGGGTTGAAGGGTGAAGTTCGAGATGTTGACATCAACGAGGAATTGCCATATATTGTGGAATTTAGAATTATGAATGGTTCATATGGTGTGTTGTTTATCAACAATGGCAGCTCAATAAGTTACATAAGAATTTTTTTTCTAATTATGTTTGATCCAAGAGGAGTGGTGAGCTAGAAGATTAATCACCATTCAATCCTTAAGGACAAGGATTGTTAAGGGGAAGGCATTGTCAGGAACAGGGCAGTGGGTGGATTTCAACTGGAATTTAGTCAGGCTAGAGGAATATTGACCTAAGTGTCTTTTTATATTATAATAATATTGTTTTCTCTATTTTAAGTAGATTGTAATTATTGGAAATTTGGAATTATGAGCTTTCTAGAGGGTAGTGTAAGAATTAGAGATGTATGGCAAACATGTGAGCCATAAGTGTCCTTCCACGTTTCTTCTTCTTCTTCAATCTCTCATAATTCTCCCTTCAAACCACTCTTATTCTTCCTTAATTTCTCTATATTCTTCTTAATCCTCTTATTAATCATTTTCCCTAATCTACCTATTAGTGCTCTGTTTGCTATAATTCATTACTTCGTCTACATTTCAGAATCAAAATTAAATCTCAAATAGGTATAATCCTGACATCCTCTAGATCGAACTTGATTAATTTATGACGAATGTAAAGCCTCCGCACGACCAACCATCTGCATCTAATTGCTATGTTCATAATCTAATGGATGAAATCAAATTATATTGATAGTTCCTCACTCAATCCAACTATTAGAGTTCTAAAGAGAAGGAAAGAAAAAATTCAGGCTAGAAAAAAAAAAAAAAGAGCACAAAAGTCTCGCTGTTCTAAACCACCACCACCAATAACAACTTTGAATCGGGCTTTTCTATTTGATATATAACACCAACATCGATTTGAACAAAAAACTTACCACTAATTCAAGATTGTGTAGTCAATTCGGCATGTAATTTGGGTTTAGATCTTAGAGAAAGGGAGAGAGAAAATTAGGGCTCATTTAGAGGAGGGGTAAAGGAGAAAATCAGAAATGAATTTTCAAATCCAATTTTGCATCTTTCACTACTATGAAGAGAGAGGGAGAGAGTGTGTACACATGTAAGTATGTAAATATATAATAGCATCCATATATATTGAAGTCTAAAGTTTAAAGACAAGGGTAATATAGTCTTTTTATATTACTTTTTATTAGGGGGGGGGGGGGGTGTTGTTAAGTTAACAGATTAGCAAAACAGTGGGTAAGTCTAATTTAGCAGTATAAATATGAGGTAACTTAAAAAAGCTCAAAATATAACACAAAGTTAGAGATGCATGTAAAGCCTAAACGAATTTAGGTGACAAAATGGTTGACCCCCTAAAAGCAATTAAGAAAATGGATCGTAGGAAACCAATGAAACATGACACAAATCCCTATACACGGTACAGACAGCCTGAACCCAATTAGGCTCAAAACCAATTATTCTTTAATGTAACCAAAACAGAATGGTTCAAGTTAATAATATTAATTGGATTAGACTTTTTTGTCATTGTGTATGAAACGAAGTAGATTAAGTTAATCAAAACACGACTCGGATTAAATTTGCACCAACACAAATTGACATGAGCATATTACCAATATAATTCTTCCTTACCTAATGTAAGTGAGACTTTCCGATGTTCAAAACAAAATTGTTTTGAGTTGTCCCATTAGGACGTCATCCCATAATCGTGTCAAAAATGTATTACTTGCATAATTTATACCATGTATTGAAATATATATATATATATATATATATATATATATATGTTCAAACGATAGTATAGAATGTCAAATGTCTTAAAAACTCAAAGAGGAGGGGGGATTGTTTCAAATTCGGTCCTTGAGATAAGTAGTAAATAGACAACCTAATCAAAAATTACCAACAATTTGGGGCTAGGCTACGATTAATGTTATTTGAATCTCCTAATTTCGACATAATAATTTGTTTTTCATTATACCGAGAGGCTTGGAATTTCGGAAACAATACTCTTAGGGCTCGTTTGGCTCGAGTTTTGGGAATGGAATGAACATACTTAATTCCGGGAAAATAAATTCTTGGCATCTAAGATGCCATGTCGATGTTTGGTTCAACTGGAAATAGGAATAGAATAAAGTATCAATTACAAAAATATCCTTCTTTTTATAAGATGAGAAAACATCTCCTACTAATTTTTCAAAAGAGACAATTACTATAATAAATTACAAAAATTACACATGCCTAGCTAATAACTATCCTACAAAAATTACAATTTTTGTAATTAAAAAAAAATTACAACAGGAAAAAAGAAAAGAAAAAAGTTCAATATACTTTTTTTTCAATTTTGTGCAGCAGCGTAACTAAAAAAAAAGAGTTGCAAACAATATTTTTCATACACGGATGGAAAAAAAATTATTTATTCATAAGGAAGAGAATTATTTTAGTCCTAACATGAAAATTTAAAAAAGATGCCCATTGGTAATGGTTTATTCCTTATGATTTAAATGGGAGAATTTGGGAGGAAATGTTTATTCCTAGAATCATTTATTCCAGACTTAAAAATTTATTCCGGACTTAAAACTTGAACTAAACGTGAGAATTGTTTTGGAATGAAATTTAGCATTTTCGGAATAGTTTAAATCTTGAACCAAACGAGCCATTAAATATAAATATCCAATGTTGAATAAGTGGAGACCAGGAACTTCACATATTGCATTATAAAGGTAAGTGGGAAGAAGTAAATTGTATTATCACTAATTTTTGCTTCAATACACGTTATCAACCCAAACACGAAAGGTCGTATCATCATATGTTCTTGTTCTTGGTCATCTTTGAAGGTGGCCATCGGCCTAACAAGCTTCTTTCTTCTCGGTCTGATCTTTATTGATATCTTCGTCTTCAACTTTTGCTCGAGTTTCAACTGCAGCTTCGGCTCCAAATGAAGGTCTTCAAGTGCCGCAATTTCGTCTTCGCTTTTAGAGGGAGGCTCAAGAACTGGGCTCGTACCATCCGAGGATACCTTAACTATCACCGCGTATCTCTCTTTCAACTTACTGTGTGTGGACTTGTGTTCCATTGAGCAGTTTTTGGTTCAGACAAATGGATTTCTTGTATAATCTGGTGACTAAAAGCATATATACAAAGCTAACCAAATGTGGGGGTTAGTTTCAGTCATGCGTAGAATGAGAGCCCACAGAATTATTTCAAGAATCAAAAACCCACAGGGCACAGATAGAATCAAAGATTTTCTTAATACAAGAAAGAAAAAGAGATGTAGACAGAATGTAGCTTACATGTTCAAAAGAAGGCTTCAAACATAATAATTGTGTGGGCTTTTAATTTAATGTACAAACCTCAAAATAGTAAAATGCGATTTGTTTTGGTTATGATCACAGTGGAATTTATGTTTCATAAAGGGCTTTATTTCTTATGTTGGAATACAACAACAAGTGAATATAGCAGCCACCAAAATTTGTATCAAACAAGTAAAACTTCATCTATATTGTAAAATATCAAATTTGACCAAATTTATTTTCAAAAAGCATAAGAGTCTAATGGTTAAAAATATATACATATTATGGTGTGCATTAATTCTACACCATTGGATGAGTTTTATACACACATCAAGATGTCGCATCAAAGTTAAAACATTCACACCAATAATATACACACAATAAATTCTTACACACCAATAATTTTTTCTGTATTAAAAATGCCATAACTTAAAATAAAAAATTCAAAATTTAATAAATATTTAATATTTAAAATCTACTAATCAAGATTAATTAAACAAAATTCATCATGAGTATAGAATTATGTAAAAAAAATTATAAAATTATCTATATTATAAAATATCAAGTTTGACCAAATTTATTTTCAGAAAGCATAAGAATCTAATGGTTAAAAATATACATATTATGATGTGCATTAATTCTACACCCTTTGATGAGTTTTATACACACATCAAGATGTCACATCAAAGTTAAAATTCTCACACCAATAATATACACACAATAAATTCTCACACACAATAATATACACACAATAAATTCTTACACAATAATAATATACATCAAAGTTAAAACACTCACACCAATAATATACACACAATAAATTCTCACACACAATAATATACACACAATAAATTCTCACACAACAATAATATACACAAAGTAAACTCTTATACACCAATAAAAAAATCTTACATTTAAACTCTACTAATCAAGAAATTTAATAAAAAAAATTAATATTTAAATCTACTAATCAAGATCAATTAAACAAGATTCATCTTAAAATAAAAAATTTAATATTTAATATTTAAAATATACTAATCAAGAAATTTCATAAAAAAATAATATTTAAATTTACTTATCAAGATTAATTAAACAATATACATCATGACTATAGAATTATGAATTTAATATTTAAATATACTAATCAAGATTAATTAAACAAGATTTATCATTACTATAGAATTATGTAAAAAATTAAATAAATTATTGAGTAACATTTAACACCAATAATATATACACACAATAAACTCTCACACACCAATCATTTTTTTTACATTAAAAATGTCATAACTTAAAATAAAAAATTCAAAATTTAATAATTAAAATCAACTAATCAAAATTAATTAAACGAGATCTACCATGATTATAGAATTATGTAAAAAAAATATTGAGTAACATTTAAGGACGTACTTTATGTATTTATACATTATTAGTAATTGGTAATCTCAGTATGTCGTTTTTAGGAGTGTTCACAATATATCAATCAAAATTTTGAATTATTTTCAAATCATACTAGCATATGTGATTGAATTATTTTCACATATGACCTTGAGTTTAATTTATTAAAAATTTATTTTGCCGAGATCAAAATAAGATCAAAAAACATGATTAAAAGATTCTTTAAAAATTAAAAACAAATCGGTTCAATCCAGTCTACTTTTGGCTTTTCTATCATGAAAATATATTGAACCTAAGTTTGTCGATTTAGATTCATCATACGTTACTCATTTTTATATTATTATCAGTTCTTATTTAATTTACCATACCAGATGGCACAGATATACCCTAATTGAATATAAAACAATAACTTGCAAAGTTTTATTCAATGTAGTTAACAGAAAGTGGTGCAAAATGCAGTGTACTTAACGTCACTCCCATGCCGCTGGCACGTGAACTTTGGAATGATAGATGGTGGGGTATAATAAAATTGGAGATATCGAATAAACCATCTCATATAAAATGGTCTCCGGGGTGGAATAAATTCCTTCGATCCCCACCCCCCAAAAAAGGGTTAACCCATCTCATGTAAGCCACCGTTCTGTCTTTCAACAATCTAAGCCAAACAGAAAAGACTCGCATTTTCTTAGAACAATCAGATAAATGAGTCTTGTGTCAATACGTATTTCTCATTAACACCAAAACCTAAACCTTGTTTTTTATACAAGATCTTAATAAAGGAGTACGTGAAAGTTCAAAATATTCCTTAAAATTGGTTATCTAATAGTTTATGATATCTTGTATACAAATTCTTACTTGAGTTCTAAATAGGCTACAATTAGAATGAACTAATTCTGTTTTAAATTAAGAATCCGTTACAATACTTAGGCTATACAATGACCAGAATCGAGAGATTATGCACACATTCAATTGGATGGCCATGAATTCAGTTCGTTTTGACACACTACGACCCATTTCCAATACTTGGATCCATTGCCAACCAAATAATCACTCAACAATATATAAATTCTGAAAATTATACATAAAAACAAAATGTAAAGCGTATTTCGTAATTTAACAACAAACAAAATTCACAAACATCTCCACCTCCCAAAGTAACTGACGTAAATAACTAAAGCACATTGCTATGATCTTAGCTGCAACTGAAACCAGATTTGCCTCCTCTCTCTTTATGGGCATTTGGGGGTCGCATTAATAAATTGACCTGATAAAAATAACCGGCCAAACCCTATTAACTATATGTTTTTCCTTTTGACAAGATAACTATATGTTAAGTCTGTAGAAGTCACAATATTTTCAGCAAATGTATAGCGAGGCACTAGCTTTGGTCAATATTAAGGGCGTGTTTGATTGCAAAGTTGGAGAATTATAGAAAAAAACTACACTTTATGAGAACCTTGGAAAAATAGATAAAAGATTTGGTGAGATATTCTCCATCTTTTCCTATTTTTTCATGGAAATAGTTTCTTCAAGCCATCACCCAAAGAATCGGATTCCACGGAAAACGGAAAAAGTAATAGAACATCACATGGAATCACACCAGCCAGTTCCATCTTCTCATAAAAATTAACTTTTTCATCAAGTGGACCCTAAATTTAATAGGAACTTGGAAAATGAGATGAGTGGTTTGGACCCCAAATTTTATAAGTTGTTGGAAAATGAGATGAGTGATTGGGTGAGATGTTCTATTACTTTTTCCCATGGAATCCAATTCTTTGGACAGTGGTAATTAATTTTTTCTTGAAAAATAAGGACAAGATGGAATGCATCCCACCAAATCATTTCTCCTTTCCAACTTCTCATAAAAAATGATCTGTTTTCCTAAACCATTTTCCAACTTTTCAATCGAAAGGACCTAAAGGTTGCTTATTCTATATATGTGTTGCTTGATTCAATAACAAGAGAGTATGCTCAAAATTCTAGGCAAAACTGTTCTTCACTCCGTTTGGACGTTGAAATCCATTGGGTGAGAAATCAGCAAGACAGCAATTAAAGGAGCATAGTTTATGAAAAATACCTCAACTACGGAAGTATGTTTGAACGAAATATAAGAGGATATGTACAGCAAAATCCACTGCTCCAGCACTGCATACCAAGTGAACAAGTTAGACTAAATAGGCCAATGGTTCAATAAAATAAAATTTGAACAGCGCATAAATGTGCCATGTACGAAAAATGGTTGGGTTTAGAAAGGTGTTGCCTAATTTGTGGACCACCCCCTATGTATTGCAAATTGGGTGCGCCAAACCTAATGGGTTGCATTTGCGACTCACAATGCAAACCCAAGCGACCCTTGAATTTTGCTTGCACAAGCGGACGAAAATATACATTTATATATGCACCAAGATATATAAGATCAATAAAGGATTTATATACAATTCTCTATAGCAGAGATGATAAATAGCCTGTACGCAACCCGAAATAGCTCCAACTAAGCCTCCTCTCAGCATCATTTACCAGTGTAGGTATTATACCACGTACCAAAGCATCCCGGGAATTGGGTAAAATTGGGCTTGATTGAGCTAATTTTAATACAAATTGAACTGGACGATAAGACAAACCATAGATTGCTAGCCCTAACTAAACACACAAGAGTGCAAGGGGCTCACCACTGAAAGTAATGGTCCCTGTTTGAATTTGTCATGAAATGCAAAAGCTATTGGCTTTGGATTGTCTCCAGGCCCTCTGATGAACCCACTGAAATATGGCAGCAAATACCAATTAGCTAATCACTCGAGTACTATCAACCAAACACGGGACATCTGTAAATACTCCTTCCGTCTCAAATTAATAGTCCCTCTTTCTTTTTCGGGATGTCTCAAATTGATAGTCTAGTTGAAAATAATTTGTATCCTTTGACCGTTGATTGTTAAAAAGTGCTGAAGTCAAAGAGAGGCCATCAAGTAGAGGCGGTGGGAGTATTAAATTCACCAGCTCAACAGATGAAAATATGTAATAATTGGTAAACATAATAAAGAAACAGAAATGAGAAAAAAAAATTGGGTACTATTTATTACTCCCTCTATTTGAAATTGATAATCCCATTTCTTTTTGGGGGCATAAGCATTGTACCAAATCTCACAAAAGAAAACATGTTACATCCTTGATCATTGATTAGGTCAAAATTAGTGTTTTCTTACACAGCACTAAAATCAAAGCGGGACTATCAATTTGAGACAGAGGGAGTATGAAAGTCCCCAACTCAACAGATAAAAGTATGTAATAGTGGTGAACATAATAAAGCAACAGAAATTGGAAGGGAAAAAAAAGGGTGCTATTTATTTAATCAAATGAAGAATAACTCACATTAATGATGCAGAAATCAAGGGAGTCCGAAGGACATCATATATGGCTATTAGACCCTTGTAAAGTTCATCTCCATCTTTGTATGATAACGCCAAACGTTCTCCTGAAGCATCCCAAGCTATCTTCTCAATGCCTCGGCTGCATCAATAACAGTAAACGAAAATGAGAAATCATAAATTTAACAAATGTATCAATACATGACAAAGTTATCATAAACTCAGAACAATATCATTCTAGACATTGATTCCGTCCATAATATAAAATAAAATTGCCCTTCAACCCACACATACATGTAAAAAGCAAACATAACTCATACTATTTTATTTTCATAACTCGGCGTGCCCAGGACTCTTAGAGCACCTAACTAATCCGGTAATCCCCCTCCAATATATTTCTGGTTAAATTCAAACCAACTTATGTCCATACAAGCCAAATTTTAGCTATACCTGATGCAACAATAAATTGCAGTAAAATTGTAGAAATGTGTAATTAGTGGGTCTTGTTAAGCCTGAAGATAATAGTAAAACGAGCTCGGGCGGCACTGGCCCAAATAAAATACTGGGGTTTTCTGGGTATCCAATTGAATGATCATTAGAGAAAAGCTGCATCCACATCTGCTGCATTATCAACTGGAGATCAATCAATCGAAATTTGTATGATATATATATTTATAAAACAGGCAAAAAAGCCAATAATAATGTTACATGGCTTTCATTTTATTTACAGTTACTGATTTATACAACGGCTTTTAATGGGCAAACATTGTACTTGCTTCCAGTCATGCTTAACTCCTCTCTGTCCCAGATTAAGAGCCATGTTCTGAAGTCAAACTTATTAAGAAACTAATGATCAGAATATAAGGATCTCACTGATTTCATTTGAAGTTTTTTTTTACGGTGTGTGAAACAAAACATATGGTTTTTTAGTTGTTAATAATTTGTGCTCTAAAAGTTCACAAGAAATAGTTTTTTGAAAATTAAATATCTTACACCCAGCCAGAAAGAAATTTGCAATCAACATTACGGTTGCCATCAGAAGTTTCAGGTATTCTTGGCAGATTTTTCCAAAAAAACCGCATTATTTTTTATTTTTTTTTGGATAACCATGGGTATCGGGGCCCCACCCCCACTAATCCCATGAGGCCCTGGTTGCTCGACCGGGAGACGCCCCCAGTGGCCCAAGAAAAGTTTCACGCAGCGGGGAATCGAACCTGAGACCGTGCGCCTACCCACACAGTACCAAATTCGCCCTTATTAGAACAGATTAACGCTTCATTGAATTGAGTTCAATAGCATAGACAATAGAATTATGCCACAAGGACAGTTATTGCAATCTAGATATGATAATAAATGAAAACAAACCTGTACAATCATTCTAAACAAATACATGTGACCCTATAGCAGATTAATCATCTGAGTCTCTATATAATCTTACGGATATGTGATTAGCTATTCGCTACACAAAGACAATGACCAATATATTATTCATCAGAAAATGAATGGTAACGACGTGAAAACTGATCTAATTACATATATGACAAGCCAAAAGATCACCTACTGATATCATATGCTGTTTGAGATGCTAAGGTTACATTCACAAGATCAGTAATAAAGGGAAAAATGGACCACAAAAGCATTCAAATAGAAATGAATTGATACCTACCTGCCGGTCAAGGATTGTATCTCTGGCAAGTCAACAGGCAACAAGTGTGCATCTGATGAAAAACCACCACACAAACAATTGAAAGTCAACTACAGCGTAGTAACTAACAAAATAACACGCTAATTTTGCTCTTGGAAGATCACTATAAACCTACAGCCCCAACTTTTAAAAGAATTAAGTAGCTTAGCTCCAAATACAAAAGACAGTATTACAGTAACAAATGAAACCATATATCTCACATAATATTATCATGTAACTGACACACACACGTTGTTTACTGAAGAAATGCACACTGATAGAACAATGCACACAGGCAACCAAAACACTTCTTGTTACAAGGGCTTAGGACAAGTAAATTATAATTCTTATCTTAAAACAAAAGAACATAGTTTAGGACAGATAACCAAGAATTACTACTGGAGAGGAAATGAGGGGAGGTCTAGCATACCCAATGATGGAGGCTTTGACGCAAAGTGAATAGAAGCTAATGTTGAAGATTCAGAGAAAGCAATAAGTATCATACGCCCATCTGGATCCCATGTTGCTCCCTGAAAATAAGTAAGATCGTTAATTATTTCATGGTTGAGATCCTATCCCACCAGTACCAGCAACTAACATTAAAATATGTTAACTCATCAGGACGAAAAGGGAAAAGATATATATTTTAAAGCAAGGAAGCAGAATGACAACCATATGAGAATTCTCCCCCAGAAAACAGTAAATGGAACTATAAAATCACAACAAAGAAATGAAAAACAAAGCAGCACAAACGACAAAATATCAGAGTTGGTCCAGTTTGAGCAACAAATGCTTCGAAACCAGTGGATTGAACCCTCAAGAATGCATAACAAGAAACCTTTAGGCTAACCATAAAAGGCTTTAAAGGTTCAGACACACAAATTTAGCAGTTACAGAATTCTGAGTTCATGAGTGGTTTCATCAGAAGTTATATACTAATATAGAGAGTGACATGACAGCTTTGTTGGTAAACTGAATTACTGATATTGAATTAATGCTAGAAGCATGCCACAAAAACACTTGAGAAGACTTGCACGTCACTGAAGTGTCGATATGCATTAATTCTGAAGTGAAAAATCCAAGAACTCTTTCTAGCTTGAAAACAGAATAGCATGCTAGCCAATGCCATAAAGTTCAAGCAGACACCAATATCATGTAAAAAGAATGTGTAGAACCAACTCATCCTTGGAGATTTCAACTATGAAATTCTGTTCTGTTCTATTCCTTGTCTTTTCTCCTTTTTCCTGGGTAGCAGTTGGTTAATGACAGAAGGCCTACATAGCAAATCGTTGATGCTGAAGACAAGAAGAATATTTATATATTTGTATTTTATTTTAACGTACTTATATTTAAGGATAATAGTTTAGTATTTATCTTCTTTAGGGTAACTGGGATCGTGTCTTTATTTACAGTAACTAGAATTATAGTAGGTAAGTACACTATTATGGTCATTTTCAAATTTTAAATTGGATTAGGGTTTTCTGCTAGGTCATGAATAGGATTGTAATCTTCATTCTTATGCAGAGTTGAATTATGAATTACTAAAGCCAGTGTGCTTAGGGCTTATGAACCATTGCCGGTGGGCATCCCTTCTTCCTCTTATCTCTCTTCTTCTTTATTATATTATTGTTCTGCAGCAATCGTTGTTCTTATATTGTTGGCTAGCCAACATTTTTTTAACTAAATGAACACTAGCTAGTTTTCATGTTCTTGACTCCTTGAAAAATCTTCAAAAGGCAATTCCTCTAATTTTTACCTTGGCATTTTCAATTACCACACCCTCACTTCCATTACATTCCTCCTGAATCTTACAAATATAAGATCTACAAGAACACTCCAATAGTCCACTAGTTTTTTGATAGAAAACAAAAGATTTTATTAAACAACTGAAAAGATACAAAGACAATAACAACTTCAAAAAAGCTAGAGAGCAGAGGATAAGACATCCACTGAAAGTTCTAGAGACCTGGACAAGAACAGAAGCTAGCTATCTAGGGACAAGGGATCAACCACTAAACACCCTACAACATTAACACTATCCAAAGAAAACAAAAGACGATCAGCTGCATCAAAAATCCCTGAAGCTTTTGCCCACAACCCAACCAAAAAACAAGAAAACTCCCAAATGTCAATCGGATCATTGCTTCTATCTTCAAACATCCTTTGGTTACATTTAGACCAAATCAACTACGTTATTGCCATTATAGAAAGTCTTCATCACTGCTTAACCTCCTTACTATTCTGCCTGAAATACCATTTAATAATCAAGAACTCACTCCTTCTCTTAGGAAAAACTCCCACTAAGCCAAACATCTTTAGTGCTTTTGACCACACATGCATGACAAACTCACAATTGAGCGAAATATGGTCGATGCTCTCATTGTCTCTCCTACACAATACACACCACGAGGGAGAAAGAGACATAAATGGCCTTCTCACTTGAACCTTGTCAAACGTCCTCACTTCCCTAAAGAGGCCAACCATGCAAACAGTTTTATTTCGGTAGGGATTCCACCTTTCCAAATAACACTGAATTGAGGGAAAAGAGGTCTCGAAGAAGGGCATGAAAGAATTTTGAAGATGGATTAGCAAGAAAACTCACCCGAAGGATGCCCCACCTAAATTCTGTTGTCCAAGGAAACATGATTAATTTGAACATTATCAATGGAATTTAATAAAGAGATGAACTCATCACATTCTCTATCATTGAAACTTCTAGAAATGTTCAATCCCCAGGAATAATTGAAATGAAAGTGGTAAGATAAGACCGATTGAATGTACATATTACGATTGCTTGATAGACGATATAAATGAGGAAAAGACTCTTTTAGAGGACAATTACCCACCCTTAAATCTTCCCAAAACCAAAATTCTATCACCTTTTCCCACAACCCACTTGGTATTTCCCACAAAGGAATCCCAACCTCTTGCTATGGATTTCCAAGGGGAGCGAAGAGAGGCATTGAAGTTAACATTCACATCCCATCCGTTAGAATGAATGCCATACTTGCTCGCAATAATAGAGTGCCAAAGTGAATCTTGTTCCGATGGAAATCTCTAAAACCACTTACCAAGCAAAGCCGAATTTCTTGGAATCAAATTTCCCACCCCTAAACCCCCAAAATTTTTAGGCTTGGTGACTATTTCCCATTTAACTAAGTTTTCTTTCTTACCCTCACCTTTACCCTCCCAAAAAGAAATCCCTCATACTTTTTTCTAAAGAAAGTGCCATATGGATCTGTATGCAGTTTGTTCTTTGTATGGTCAAATATTTTGTTAAAACCAAGGAAAAACTGCTCAACTAAATGGCCTTGCAACCCTATAGTAAATAATGGCAAGTTTTGTGTCGGTTATTTTCCTGCCAATACTCTTTATCTCCAGGCAAGGGACAAACCAAGAGAGATAAGATACAAAGAATGAAATGCCAAAAATATGGCACATATCTCATTAAAAAAATTAAGGGTAAAAAAAAAAAGGAAATAGATATGCATCCACCTTGTAGCATCATCTAAGCTCTGTGAAGCCCAATCATCATGACCAACATACCAAAATTTTCCAACCCAGTACACTTAAAATTAATTAAACCTTTTTTCCTTTTATCAAAATAAAACAAAATAGAAAGTAGAACAACCTAGTCGGTGAGTTTGTGTCGACACGCCACTCAAGATGTCAAACTAAGTGAACAACATTACTAAGAGAAACAGAAAGTAAATAATATTTCTCCAGATAAATATCAAAAAACAAATGACCTTAATATCTAGAGTCCACAAATTTAGATGTCAATGAAGGAATAGATTTCCATCTTCACTAACCGTGACGAAGCCACTTGTCGTGGACCATGGTTCTGACGCCCATGAATTTGTCTCCCAAAGATAAAATGTCCCATCACTGTAAAAGACCTTGACCATTAGCTCTTACAGAACTGAGATGAGGTTTCATAAACATAAATAACATGCACAGAAATTTTGAGGAGGCAAAGTAAATAACATTACAACGCCGCGGCAAAGAAATAATCTCCAGAGGGAGACCACTTAAGCATTGATATGCCGCCTAATCCCCGTCGAATGGGTGTACCCAACCCTGTAAGTCAGTAGACATTAGGATCACTAATAAAATGTATAATAAGATTTACACTACGAAGCACATAACATCTAACAAGCAGTGTCAATGAGAGATGTTGGGGGCTAGAAAGGCCCGCCCCCTAGGCTTACTAGTTGATTCCAAAAGGAATAGCAAAAGAAGTAATAAGGAGAAAATCGATGCCAAGCTTCTTTGATGATCTTAGCCTAAAAAGAATAGTTCACCAAACAAGAACCCGGCAACTAAAAAGAAACTGAGAAACAAGCTCCTCCTCAAGAAAGCTTTCATTCTACTTGACTATAACACCATAGTTGTCAAAAGCTCAAGGCGCACCGAGGCGCCAAGGTCCCTGGAGCCTAGGCACAAGGCGTAGGCACGCGCCTTTTCGAAGTGAGGCGCACCCCCATACAAAAACTTGAAATATATTATTCTAGTCATAATTTGCACCAACTACTCTAGTGTCATACAATCTAGAGCCAAATAAATCATCAAATTAAGATCTAAATAACAAACAAGTCCTCATGGATCATAGTCATTGACATAATAACATCTAAATAACATAATATAATAACAAGTCATCAGGTCTCATAATTTAATAATTCTGGAAAAATTATGTATATCACTTATAATTTAATAATTCTGGAAAAGGAGGAGGAGAAGAAGCAGAAGAAACGGAAGAAGCAGGAGGAGGAGGAGGAGGAGGGTTTTTTACATTTTGTTTCAATTGGGTTTAAGTCCCAATAGGTAAACGGAGGAGGAGGGTTTTTTACATTTTGTTTCAATTGGGTTTTAAGTCCCAATAGGTAAAAGCAGCAGCAGAAGAAGGAGGAGGAGGAAATTCTGGAAAAGGAGAAGGAGAAGTACCTGTCGAAGATCGATCAATGGAACAAGGAAGAGAAGCTGCATGAGAGTGAGACAGCGTTGGAGGAGGAGAAGGAGAAGTACCTGTCGAAGATCGATCAACGGAACAAGGAAGAGAGGCTGCATGAGAGTGAGACAGCGTTGAAGTTGCGTAGTAGTAGTAGTAGAGGAGGAGGAGGAGGTGCATATTAGGGTTTTTTATATTTTGTTTCAATTGGGTTTAAGTCCCAATAGGTAAAAGAAGAAGAAGATCGATCGACGGAACGAGGAAGGGAAGCTGCGTGAGAGTGAAACGGCATTGAAGGTGCGTAGTAGTAGGAGGAGGAGGAGGAGGTGCGTATTAGGGTTTGTAACATTTTGTTTCAATTGGGTTTAAGTCCCAATAGGTAAAAGCAGAAGAAGCAGAAGCAGAAGAAGAAGTACCTGTTGAAGATCAATCGACGGAACGAGGAAGAGAAGCTGAGCGAGAGTGAGACGGTGTTGAAGATGCGTATTAGGGTTTTTTACATTTTGTTTCGATTGGGTTTAAGTCCCAATAGGTAAAACGCATCGTTTAGAGTTAAAAAAAAAGGTCAAAACACTAATAAAAAAAAAAACGCCTACCTTCATAAATCCCTCGCCTTGATGCGCCCTCGCCTGGAGCCTAGGTGCCAAAATCCCTCGCCTTTTCGAACCGGATGGCCTTCTAGTAGGCGAGGCGCTACCCTACACCTGGAGGCACGCGCTTTTGGACAACTATGTATAACACTACTTACAAGTCTCCACTTTTCTACTATACTTTAATATATTAATTTAAATCAAGCAGAAGGCTTCAGCCATATGCCTTGAGCTTTATGCATTACATTAAAGGAGAAAAACACCTTGCCTTGTAATTTCACCAGAAAAATATAACTACCTTACAGTCTCACCATAGCCATTCCTTTTTTTCCTTATTTCCTTCAAAAGTCCTATTATTCCTTTCTATCCAAATCATCCACATAACTGCCACTTTGATGCACCTCCACAAGGCTCTGCTGTTTGGTATATCTCCATCAATGCTAATATCCATAGCAAGAAGAACCGCCCCAGATTTTGGAGGACCCAACAGAGGCCGAATTCAGCCCACACTTTTGCCCATATAAAATAAGAATAAGGACAGTGCAACAGAATATGACTCAATTTTTCTTCATTTTGCTTGCATAAAACACACCATGATGGGGATGACAATAATTTGGTCTTCTCTTTTGCAATAAGTCACAAGTATTAAGTATTAACCCTCTCGTGAGCCACTAACCATGTGAAAACTTGCACTTTTGAAGGAATACCTGCTGCCCAGATAAGTTTAGAAGATGTGAAGTAAGGATCCGATGGGGAATCAATGAGAGATTTGAAAAAAGAAGAGCAAGAGAAACCTTTCCCATTTAGTAGCCACCCACTCTTATCCTTACAACCCAGAAACAATCTTAATCCCTCGATAAAGTTCATTAAAGAAATAAACTCCTCAAACTCCGTCTCGTTGAAAGATCAAAAAAATGATAGATTCCAAGACACTATTTGATCCGAATATGGAGAAGCCAAAGATGAGATGGACTTTCCTTTATTCAAGAAAAGTCTATACAATCGAGGAAACAAAGAATGGAAAGCAACCTCACCTATCCACTTGTTATCCCAAAATCTGATCATAACTCCCTCACCCACTTCCAATCTTGTGTGATTCAATATTAAAGCAAAATTCTGAATTTTCCCGCATTTGCATGCATAATGATTGTCAAATGATAAATACTTAGTTTTGGTCCTTTGGATAATGCATATAACCCCGGCCGATATTCAAAGCCCAAGCAAGAAGAGTTAATCAGATTATGCAAAACCAAGTTAATGCCCAAAGAGAACAATGGATGTCCTTGAGTAATCAAATTTTCCAATCAGTGAAATATGGTGAAATAACATAAAGGTGTGGAGAGGTAGAGGTTTGTAAAATGAAACAAAAAAAAATTGTTCAAGGGAAGAGAATAATAATTCTGATGCTTATGAAGTCAACCAACAAGCTAAGATAAATTTGTTTAGCTACTAAAATTAGAGGGGCATATGATATACCTTGGGCAACATCCCAGATAGTGAAGGTCGACCTCCCGTATGAGGCAGATGCCAAGTATGTGATGACAAAGTCAAGGAAATTTCAGGATGGAGCTTGTAAGATTTATTTATCAAAAAGATAAGGAGAATTTGAGATTTAAATACATATATCAAACAGTTGTTAATTTACTAGAGGCTACATAACTCTAGGAAAGAAAGTGAACAGATAGAAAATATATGAACACTAGTTTGGATATCTTCCATCGGGACTCCATGAGAGTGCACTAATTTGTTCATCATCATGACTTCGAAGAAAATCAACCAATGTCCATCGAATTCCAGAACCTCTAGAAAGTGTCCCCGAATTAACTCCAGGCCTCGCAGATGCTGCATTTCCAGGATAAGAAGCTGCCCAGATGCAAATTCCTCCCCTATTTATTCCAGCGCACATAATTGACAAGGCATTAGTAAAGCTACTATAAGAAAAAAAATAAAAACAATTGTTTTGAAAAGAAGGTCCAACGTATCATCATCCTTTGGAAATACTACAAATCCTATGAGGAGCGAAATGGAACCCACAACCTCCCAAGTGGGAAGTGAGGATGACACTGCACATAATTCTTTTTGATACAAATGGTACAAAGCTTTTGGGCAAAAGATTTCCCCTGCCGGGATTCAAACCCAAAAAATATGCTTGCAACAAGGAATAAAGTCAAAATAAAGCTACTATAAACTACCAGAAATACATTACTGAAAAAATAATATTACAAATAAAGAAAGGAATAAGAAGTTTTAGGTTCATTAGTGACTACCCTGGATCCATTCTTACATGGTGTGATTGCAAGAATAAGAAGTTTTACACGCATAATATTCTTTTCTCATATTCATAATTCATCAATCCAACAGATGAACGAGACATTTTTATTGTTTTTGTCATGCAAGCAAAATCTTAAGTTAATCAGATATCATCAACCGTTTAATCAATATGCCTACGTTTCTTTTAAAATTACGAAGCCCATCATTTCAACAAAGTGCACGATCACGATAAGGCACCTCTTAATTTTGGATTATATAATATAGATATGCAAAATAAATGGTGAAGGATTATTAAAACCGAATTCCTACAGTTTAATTAACTCAATCATAAACATTGACAACATTACTGACCGGCGTAAAACTTCTTATTCATACCCCAGGTATGAGTATACCAAGCCCCCATGTACTAAACATTAATTAGCTGAAGTAATAATATTGTGGGAAAATTGTGGTACTAACTTGCAACCTACAGAAAGCATCTTTCCACCATTAGGTCTCCACTCCAGAAGTTTAACATCTCTTTGGGACTCATTGATTAAAATGGATGAATCCTTCCCTTCTGAGACAAAAAGACTTCACTTTACCATCGGAAAAATATGCATTTGAGAGTCATTTGAAGATGATGAGTAAAGAGTACTTCAGTAGAGCAAGTGACGAATGGAGAGACAAAGGCACAAATTATTCTTTTACCGTTACAAAGTTACTGACCTGAATCCTCATAATCACGAATCGTAACATGATTTGGCCCAGAGATAAATGCTAAAATATGCTTATGCTGATTCCAACTCACGCCATGCAGATCAACCTCTGGTAACAATTTTACCTACCAATTTATGGCAAGAGAGAAATTAGAGCCTTTTCAGATTTCATACTTGCTCCAAAGTTGTATTTGTAATGTATACACACATATATAAATGCAAATCATTTTTACTTCAAATTGATTTGTTCCATTTTATGTTTCGGGACAGTTTCATGCTTAAGGTTTTGATTGTGTACTAATGCTAAATCCTAAATCACACTGCTACACTACACTCCAGGTATTCCATAAATAACAAACACTTAGTTGTCTAAACAAACTGCGAAGATAAAGGTTTGGAATATCATAGTTTTATTATTGCCAATATTATGTGTCAATGTGTCATGAGTTGTTGGTTATTACGTGTCAGTAGTTATCTATTGTAAATCCCATAATTCAGGGATCACATAGATTCTAATTTGATTTGATCTACTTTGCTGAATTGGAATATCTTTTGAAAATAAATATAAACTCTTGCCCCTCATTTCAATAAACCAAAATCAATTACATTTTAACAATTTGGTATTAGAGTTCGGTTGTGATCTTTTCCAACTGACCATCCAGTCATTTTTCCCACTTTTCGCAGTACCATTATTTTCCACCGTTTGGACCATGTGTTGAGCCTTTCTCACAATTTTAACAGTTTTGGGCTCCCATGAGTTAAATACCATTGACCAGGGTTTCTGTCGTGTATCCATCATTTCTTGTGGACTGTGGAGCTTGTTCTATTGCCGTTGCTGTTTTGCCGCATCTCCTTTGCTGCCCTAGACCTTCTTCTTCTTCTTCTTTTGCCACTGCTGCAAACAATTCGACACAAATGCGGCCAATTCTACAGCTGATTTCGACCAACTTGCCAGGCAATTCTTTTCTAAAGTAAACTCACATTCTTTCCGTTGTTTTGTGTGTGGGTGATCTAATTCACGAAGACCATTGGATGGAAAAGGAGCAATCCTTTTAAAAGATTGTTCCCTATTATAAAAGTTTGTATGAAAGGAAAGTAGGTTCCAAGAGGAAGGGGAATTAGAAGCCCGTGGGTTTTTGTGACATGCTCATTAATAAATAGTGGATTTGTGTGTTCACGTGTTTTATAATATATTTGACTCATGCTTTAATTTTTGAAATCATAATCTATGGAATTCTATGAAAAAAATACTAAAAATTCTGTTTATTTATAGTTGTGTAACTTGAGTCCCACCGTGTCGTGTTCTTATTTTTTGAAATTTGCCTTACACATGTATTCTATCTTGTCAGCTACAAAACCCATACTCATTTATGTGCTTCATAGAATTCAACAGATGAGGACATTATTACTCGTTTCTCCATTGGTGTATCATTTAGGAGGAACAAGAAGACCACTGTCATTTACTACTCTATTGCAAGTTCTCAAAATTCAAATTCTTCCTAAACTGGGTACCGTGGAGGACCTTCCAAAAAAGTAATGGTTTTGGTATCTGTGGCAACAAAAAGAAATCAAAATACTGAGATGTATTATGACAGTAATGGCTTGGTTTGGATGGTCAGAAAAGAAGCAGCAGATGCAGGTGGAAGAATCACACAAAAGAGCGATAATGGCTTTTTTACTGAGTTGAATGAATCCAAAAGCTATTATCCGTCTCAGAGCTTATGCACAATTGGGGGAACATTCTGCAATACATAATCCCCTAAAAGATTATTGTGTCCAGATGAAAATGTGGGGTGATAGATCAGAGGATTATCTGGATGCCTGAAAATAACCAAGCAAATAGGTGTCAGCACAGCTATGCTGCTGGCTGATGTGAAAATCCAGTATGAGACGAATGACGATCTACCAGGATGCTTTTTCTCTAGTATTTATCATGAATCTTTTAATGAGTTGCTATTGTTCCCTATTAAAAAACAGTAAATGTGAACAAATAAACAACAAAAATGTAAGGCCACAAACAACACTAAATGGTGCAAGATAAAGTTTTAATGCAAACTGAATGGTAATTTATCAATGTTCTAATAATGACTTAAGAGAGATCAGAAAAACATATTCAAGAAATAATAAAATTAAAATGACATCACAAGAACAGATAATTTTGAGGAAGAAGAAAGTTAGCATTGACAATAATGTTTCAATTAGCTGGTAACTAAATCATAGAAAAAGCTCTCAGATTATGCGTAGTTCAATAATTTCAATCAGCTGCAAAGCTTGGTAGAAGTAAACACAACAAAGTGACAGTTTTGATCCAATTGATTTATACAAGCTCAAACATAATAAGGTTTTTTATCAAGATTATTCTGTAAAGTAAATGCCAAATGTGTAATGGATCCAAAATAAAACATTGTCGAAATATCTTATAGAGATCTAAATGCCCATACACAAGTTTACCTATTACTAAATAAAATTCTAACATACTACAAACCACATAAATTATACCTATTTCCTCAACAAAAGGCAATTTTCATAGAGAATAGCGGTTAAGTATTGAAAAAATAAAACCCTAACTTAGAGGGTGTTTGTTTTTACCTCTTAATGCTTAGTCAATGAATATTCAGAGGTAGAAATGGTGTTTGTTTTGTCACCTCTTAACGCCGAATAAGATTAAAATTAGCATTCAGCATTAAGAAGCTAATCCTGTGTAGACTGTAGAATGCTTTATTTAACTTTAATGAAATTATATTCCAATGGTGTCCCCGTTCTTTTTATTCATTAGCTATTGATATATATCATAATAATAAGGGTAAGTTTAAATGTCATCTATTAGCATTCGAGCCAAATAAAATCAAACACATCTTTCAGAGCTTCTGTTTTGGCATTAAGCATTCAGAATTCAGCCTTCCAGTTTCAGTAGAAGTTAAAAAAACAAACGGACCCGTACATTGTTGGGACGGAAAAGGTGTTTGAGGGAAGCACTCAAGGTAAGCTGCAGTGCAGCCCATACGCCCTTCCTCTCCACTGTCACTTCTTCTGTTGTTTCTCTCTCTTCATTGCCATGCTCGGGACTCGGCCATGATAGATAATCAGATTCAAATGGAACTGGGCTGAATATAGTTCCCTGCAATTTTCCAATACAGCTAAATTATCATTGAAAAGTGTAAAAAGAAGTAAATGATTATGGCATGAATATACTTAGGGAGTGTTTGATTGGCAAAGTTTTCCATTAAAAACTTGGAAAATTGGTACTTTTACTCCTTTTGGCAGTGTTTGATTGCCTAATTTTCTAGGCAGTTCTTATTCCATCTAATTCCATGGTACAAGTAGATGATGCATAATATTATTAACATTAATTCTTATCCTCCCCCAAGGAAAAATGAATTATATGTAAGCTGGAAAAGAGCCACGATTCAATTCTAGGCAAAAAGTGGGCAATCAAACACCAAAAGTTAAGGAAGATACTAAGCTTTACTTATTTTTTTGTACAAACTGTAAGTTTATCAATACTTAAAGTTAGAAAATATGTCATTATTGCGTGGAAAAGATACACAATTTCCATCATGAAAATAAACGCAATCAAACGCCTTTAAATATTTGTCCATGGAATTCAATTGCCTACAAAAATAATTGCATAGAACTTAAACATTTTCTACCATAAGTTCCAAGCTTGCTATCAAAAGAACCACCCTTATATACTACATTAGGATGACTTACAAGAACTTTGCCATAAGTTTCCTTTGCTCGATCGTCCGAGAGGTTATCTGCGGCAACTGTAAATTTCAGAAATGGAAAAATGTTAAGTGCTGTATGATTCAGATTACAAAACCCTAGAACAGTGGAAATCATCAAAAATAGAGGTTTAGCAGCGACGAGAGAGAGAGAGAGAGATTGGTACTGAGGTCTCTGTTGATTTCGCAGATGGTAACTGAGCCTGGATGAGGAACTGAAGGCATTTTACAATTGTATGTGTGAGTGCAATGGAGTATGTGAGTAATAGATTAAAGACGAGGGGAAAAGAGAGACTAGGGTTTTACGTTTATCCAACAAATTCCCCTTCCCGCCAGGCTCTCCTATTGTATTTGTCACGCCAACTCTGTTCTCCTTGTATTTGTCACACCAATTCGTTAAAAATATAATATAATATATAATTTAATATTTTCTTTTTGAATAATGTCAAAATTATGTTAAATTTTGGGTGTTCTTAGCACCCACAGAATCGTCTTTTCACCCCAGTATGAGAATATTTTCTTCTCACCCCATCAAATCTTTAAAAAATCTTGCACTTCACCCCAGAGTTTACTAAAACAAGAGAGATAAAGTTTTTGCTAAAAGTAAAAATATTAAATAATATTATTTTTCTGACATATTAAACACAAATTACATTATTCTTCATAAATTTCATTAAAAATTTCGTCTAAATAGTACCTCTGAAGATCAAAATATTAATTATAATAAATATGTTTTAACAATTATTGATATTTCATATAATCTTTTATTATCAATACTCTTAAATAGTTATTATTCATATTTTAAATTTGTCTACAAATTTTATTTTTATCAAATAAGTAAATATAAGTTTTAATTTACTAATCAAAAATATTAAAGATCGGAGTTGATCCATATATATATGTAGATGTTTGATATACAAAAGAAATTTGAAATATTTACTCCGTTTCCAATGAAATTTAGATCATCCTTTATTTTTTAAGCATTTTGAAAAATTTATTAGTTATTTTCAACAAATTTATAAATAAAACAAAAATTAAATTAATTCTTTTATAATATATATGAAAATTTAAACATTAATTATAATTAAAGAAAAGCCCTGAATCTATTTTTTCTTTATTAACTTTTTTTTTATACATACTTACGTAAACTCTCTCTCTCTCTCTCTCTCTCTCTCTAAAACGTACATGTGAGCGATATAGAGTAATAAGTTAGGTTAGATTGCAAAGGCTCGGAGGAGCCGTTAAAGTTAACTAATTAATTAACAAAAGTGATAATTAAGTCATATACTATATAAATATGTCTTAATTCACTGAATCAAAGATATTAGAAGATCAATTTTATTTTTATCAAAAATACTAAAAGAATGATGACAGTGGAAAAAAAACTCGCAGGAAAAAAAGTGAATAGTGATGAATTTTTCCAAGTGTTCTTAAATGCATCTACAAAATCCGTCTTTTCATCCCGGGTGTTCTTAAATGATTTTTTAATGACTTAAAAATATTTTCTTCTTTCTTTTTAAAAAATGTTATCTTTCGTGAAAATGGAAAAAAATGAATTGAAAAAATAAAATAGTTTTTATAAAATAAATCATTTATTAAAATATTTTGTTACTTTCGATTTCTAAGATATTTAATTTTTTTTAGAGTCAAGAAAACGATATCCTTACAAAAGATTAAAAAGACAGAGATTTTCTCACTAAACTATTTTATTTTTTAATATTTTTTTACGTGTAATTTTTAGAATTTAAATATTAAAATAATAAAAGCACAGCATGCAATACATACATATATATATATATACATATATATTATTTATGACATATTAGGCGCATATTAAGACAAACATTTTTTAACTTTGATATTGTATAACTTAACGTAAGTTTTATTGAGCTCTACATGCATGTACAAATAAAAAGATTGAATAAATTAAGAAAAATATCATTGAAAACATTATCGTGCCAAAGAAAATAAAAATAAAAATCTAGCACTTAATATAAAAATTAAAGAATATTTATTATAAACTTACATTTATGAAATATATGTAATTAAGTGAAAATAGTAGATGATTGTTTGTTGGAAAAAAAATGAAGATTTTTAATTAATTTTTAAAATTTTAATTGGGTGATAAGACAAATTAGTGGCATTTTTTTCAAATTATAGAAAGTGGGGTGAGAAGAATGGGGTTTACACTATTTTCTAGGTTAAGATTAACATAACTTTGACTTTTGATGGGGTGAGAAGACGGATTATGTGGGTGCATTTAAGAACACCCTAAATTTTTAGGACTCGTTTGGTTGTCTTTTAAATTGTGAATTAAATAATTTATAATTAAGTAATTTACAAAATTTTCATTATTTGTATTTAGTTGTGTAAATTGAACAATTGTAAATATTATAATTCAAGTTAATTCACAAAACTCAAATTAAATCATTTCAAGTAAAATTTGAAATTGCCTAATTTTAGAATTAGATAATTCATTCAAACTCTATTTTTCGAGAAGATCTAGTTTCTACCCGTAATGTTGATGCATCTAAACAAAATTTTAAATAACATAGAACAATAAAAAACATGTTTTTATTTTAACAATTAAAATTTATCGTTTAAGTTTTTCAAACACTATTTGAATTAGAATTGAATTATTCATAAATGAACAAATTCACAATTCTTCAATCGAAAATTAAGTAATTCTAAAATTAAGTAATTTATGCAATCAAACGGGCCCTTAAGAAATTAGAATTTTCGAAATCTTCTAATTTTTTATATTGGAGAAGTATTTGATATTCTAAAACTTTTATAAAATAATCTAAAGAGGGTATTCGAATATGTTCCATCTAATGAAAATCCTTACTATTTAAGAGACAAAATTTAACTTTGATGCACAATCAATTTGAAATGCTAATAGATATAACCCATCACTTTTTTAAAATACTACAATTTAAGTTGGCAAAATGTAAATTTTTATTCAAAATTAAGTGTTCGGCCACATAAAGAGACGAGAGGAAAACAGAATTTCAGTGACTCGAATCTAGATGTAGAGTGGCTATTTCCATTATAGTGATACTTCTTGTGTTACTTTTCTATGTTTAATTGTGAAAATATTCCCTTTCAACTGAATTTTTCTTAATATAATAGTTTTCATTAGTTCATCTTTTATTTATTTTTTTGAGAGAAAAATATTTGATCGTTAAGATTGACTTTGCCAATTAGAGATGCACACGGTTCAGGATAAGATGAAAAATCTACAAATCTAGCCTTTTGGATTGAATTGGTGACATTTGTAAAATGACTTTGGATTGAAATTTTTGTAAATCAATTAGATTGATCTGTTTCAAAGTTTCGAACCAACCCAATCTTGTAAAATATGTATATTATTTATAGAGATATTTACATAAAATTATAAGTTAATGTGTAGAGTCTTATTAGTTTTTATGTCATTTATGATATTAGGCTAAATGACCAATAAGCACAATGTATTTTACCTCATTTTTCACTTATGCCAACAAACTCTATTTTCCATCAAAAGTACCATTGAACTTTTTAAATTTTTTCACTTAGGTCCAGAACGTAACTTCTGTTAACTTCCTCTAACGAAAATGTGATGTGACAGCTGACGTGGCATTTTATCTGACGTTGCTGCTGAGTTGATCAATAAGCACAATGTACTTTACCACATTTTTCATTTATGCCAACGAACTTCATTTTTTTTGGCCACCTTCATTAATTCCGCCTCATCACCATTATTTTCTCCGACCATTTCCATTTTTTCTTGTTTTTTTCTTTAATCATCAGCATAGCTCCATATTTTCATCATCTTCATCATAGCTCCACTTTTTCACATCCATTAATTCCGGCCATCTCCACCATTGATTCCGGACACCTCTATTGATGAAGATAGAGAATGATTCTGGCCAACTCCCTTTTCACCTCCATTAATTCCCGCCATCACCATTAATGAAGAGAGAGAATGATTCGGCCAACTCCCTTTTCACCTCCATTAATTCCGACCATCACCACCATTGATTCTGGAAAATAACACCGAGCTGCCGAAAAACCATCACCAGGGTCAACTCTTCCTTTCTCAACCATTGGCATACTATTTGATGAAGAGAGAGAATGGATTAAGAAGAATAAGAAGAAGAAGGATTAAAAGAGAGAGAGAGAGAGAGAATTAACAACCCAAATTGCCAACTTCAATGCCACGTCAGCTGCCACGTCACACTTCTATTAGAGAAATTTAATGGAAAGTTACGTTTTGGACCTAAGTAAAAAAATTGAAAAAGTTCACTAGCACTTTTGATAGAAAATGAAGTTCGTTGGCATAAGTGAGAAACTTGATAAAATACATTGTACTTATTGATCATTTAGCCATGATATTATACACCAAAGTTGCTTAAAAAAAATATAAGTTATATTTTTCCTATTCTACCCCATGCCAAATTTTAGTGGTTTTCCTATTTTATCGCTATTATCATTATTATAAGAAAAATATGTACTTAACTAGATTTGAACTTGCAAATGTTGAAAACAAAATTACTAGCCAATAAGCCAACAATAATTTTATGTTATTTGCTTCAAATTATAAGTTAGATGTACACATACATAAGAATAAGACGCCCATATCTAATATTGGTAAAACACAAGTTAATGAATCGATGAAGTTAATTCATTTACGTATATTTGAGATATTATAATTAGTTAATTTAACGGTTAAATTGATAAATTATTAAATTGATAAAAAGTTTTGGGCATGTGTAAAACTTCATTAATTTACACGTAAAAACACTAAGGGCTTGTTTGGTGGCTCTTTATTTTTGTTTTTTTTTTAAATTTTAAAAACTCAACTTAAAATCAACTATACTTTTATCCTTTTCAAAATTTATTTCACTTTACTTTCTCTCTCTAAAAAAACTTTTAAAATCCCATAACTTTAAATTCAAAAATCAAAATTAAATAAAAAATATATATTAAAAACATACTCGTCGAGATCTATAAAATAAGATCCATTGTGACTATTTTTTAAATTTTTTTATAAGATTTTTAGTTGGTTGAAAAAAACTCAAAAAAAAAAACCAAATTCACTTTTCAACATACTTCAAAATTTTACCGAACACCATATTTTAAAAACTCAACTTAAAATCTCAACTCAAAACATACACCAAACATTACCTAAATGCTCCGTTTTGTAGGAGGGAAGAGTGGGGGAAGGACAAGTGGACGAGAGAGAGAGAGAGAGAAAGAGATGATAGTGATAGGTTTCCTTCTTTTAGAACGAAAAGCTCATCCTTCCCAACTTTCCTGCCTTCAAGTAGCCGCAACCGTTGAGGACGAAAATTGAACTTCCCACGACATCCTCCCCCATCTTCATCCTTCCATTTTCAAGAAACCAGTACACCAGTTAAAAGAGAGCTCTTATTAGTTAACACTCCTCAAAGTGAACTATAACATGAACTTCTTGCATAACTAGTTAATGCATTAAATTAGTTAGGAAAATAATATTTATTGTACTCCCCTTTTGTTAAATACATAAACAATAAGGAGAGATTATTATGTTCAACTCTCAATTGTGTGGCTCAACAAATTATGACTCGTTAACGTGTAGTGTCCTCGTTTTTCTCAAGTTCTCAGAAGTCAAAAAATAGCAAATATACACTACCAAGCAAAAAATGCCGCTTTATTTAGAAATCTAGACTTTGAAGTAGCCTCGCGCAAAGACGATCAGATATATGAACCCAAAACATACATCATGTCAAAATCAGACCCTAAGTAATGTAGTTCTAAGTTATGTCTTCGTTAATAAACATAATTGACCTTTGCTTTTAACTGAACAAATCCTCGAAGCATCTTCGAGAAGAACCACATAATGTAATCTTAATGGTGCAATCAGTTGTCTTAATTAAACAGAACAACCCCCAAATGCAAATCTTTTCCCCCTTATTCTCTCCTGATTAGAGCAATTATTTTCTTTAAGATCAAAGCACTAAGCATCTTAGAGCAGTCAGAGATATTACTGCCAGTAGTTTCAATAATCGGTGATTCGAACCACAACCACCAAAGTAAGAATATGCCTACTCCTTTTTCCTTACTTTTTTCTCTTTTACCTTTAAATGGAAAAATAACTAGAGGGGAAAACAATTGAGAAATAACATGATAAAACTGTTTACTTTTTTAACTCAAAAGTGTCATTTTCATATACATTATTATATGTCTGTATGTATGTATGTATTTATATCCTCACATAGTCACATGTAATTGCAGAAATCAAAAGTCAAGAGAAATCGAGTTCAAAAAAGAAATTTGTGAAGAGGCAAAAGGGGACCTGTGCGATACGCTATTGAAGCTGCAAATTTGTAAGATAGAATGCATCGCTCTTCGTAGGCAGAAAGTGTTTAAATATTATTTCCTTTATTATTTACCTGTAATTTAGCCTGTAATTTCTCTTTGATTCCTTAGTTTAAGGCTTTCCCTTTCTATGTCCTTCTATATATAGTAATTTTATTCTTGTGAAGCAACACATTGAAATATACATAATACACATTCTTTCTCTATTTCTCTACATTTATCATGGTATCAGAGGTTATTTAAACCATAGCCCATCCATCCCACCACCACTGCAAAATCCGCTGCCACCTCTCCACTGCCTAAATCCACCATCCTAGTCACCCAATCTGCCCAAACCCTAACTAGATCCTTTCTCAATCCTCACCTAAAATCCTTTTAATACTTTTCGAAAACTACCCAAATCGCTTCCAAAACACCGCAATCCACCATGCGTTACCATTGTCCCAAAGAGAAAATTCTAATGCCGTCAAAACCACCTCGAAATTCGTTCTCACGTGCCCTCACGCGCCAGTGAGTGAAATCCAGCTCCGTCGCAGATCTCACGCATAGATACTACCTCGCGCTCAAGCCATGCGGTCACACGCCTCACGCGCTTTCCCACGCGCACAGTCTCACGCGCCTCACGCGCTTTCCCACGCGCACAGTCTCACGCGCCTCACGCGTCTCACGTGATTGTCCAACCGTGACGCCGTCACTTTTAACGGCGGTTACCTGACGCCGTTATCTCTAACCGCGGTTACCTAACGCTGTCACCTTTAACAGCAGAAATCTAACGCCGTCACTTTTAATGGCGATTACTTGACGCCGTCATCTCTAACGGCGGTTACCTAACGCCGTCATCTTTAACGGCAGAAATCTAATGCCGTTAAGTTACTATTCCAAAAAAAATACTTGTTTCCAGGTTTTGTCAGCTTTCCGGACTCAATCGTAACCTCTGTTTTAACCAATTCCATCTCTAAGTACCGGTATCAGGTTCCTTATCTTATTTATTTATTTATTTAATTTTTTTTTTCTTTCTTCACCTTTTCATTCAATTAAATTCTTCACCATGTCTTCCAACTCTGAAATTCCTATTACTATTAAACTTGATGAGAACAATTATAGTCATTGGTCAATGCTATTTCAAAATTTTTTGAAAGGTAAAGGTCTTTGGAATTATGTTTCTGGCAAAGAAAAATGTACTGCTGAAACTGATCCCAAGTTTGCAGAATGGGATATTAATACTAACAAGATCTTAACTTGGATTTCCAATACCGTTATACCATCTATTAGCATATAGCTCGGGAAATGTGATACTGCACAGAAAGCTTGGGATATTTTGCAAACCGATATGTTCAAACAAATTTTGCCAAAAAGTACAAGCTTGAACAGGATATACGGGCCCTACAGCAACAAACAGGACAATCTGTTTCTGATTTTCATTCTAGTATGTCTCTTATCTGGGATCATTTGGAACTTACAGAACCACAGTGGACTACTGATGTGCAATTATGGAAAACCTTTCGTGAGGAGACTCGACTTATCCAATTTCTTATGGATCTCAGAGAAGAATTTGAACCACTACGAGCTGCCATGCTCCACCGTAAACTTCTGCCTACCATTAAAGTGTCTTTAACTGAATTAATAACTGAAGAAACCTGCCGAGGTATCTCTTCAACTCTGTCTTCAGTATTCGTTGCGACTCCTCGCCCTCATCAACAATCTTACAGACCTCTCACAAATCACCCTTCCCCACGCCCTCCCCATACCTCAGCATATTCCCAACAAACTTCCCCTCGGCCACCCAGAGGTTTATCACAAGTCCAATGTAACTACTGCAAGGAATTTGGTCACACAATTAAGTATTGCCCTTCCCCTACTTCTCGTTACATGCGAGGCCCACAAAAGTCCTCCTAATCTGCTACTGCCTTCACATCATCTGATCCATCAGGTATCCGCAATCCGCCTCCACCTGGTTTTTGTCTGCCCACCACTCCTGAGGACCCCACCAACCCTTCCCAACTCAGTCATACTGTTGCATCTGCTTTCTCTGCTCCTATTGGCACACCCACTTCTCTATGGTTCCTTGATTCTGGAGCTTCAAACCACATGACATTTGACTCTACCCACTTTGCTACTTCTAATCCGATGCATTCATTTCCCCTATTCATACAGCTAATGGGTCCACTATCTTGGCTAGCCACATTGGTTCCATCAATACCATCAACGGTTTGTCTGTTCCTGATGTTCTTCTTGTCCCTCAATTATCTATACAACTTTTTATCTGTTGGCCAATTATGTGACCTTGGGCTAATCATTTCATTTGATTCTTCTGGTTTTGTTGTGCAGGACCGTTCGACGGGGACATCAGTTAGGACAAGCCATAGAGTTGAACGCCTATATGTGACAGACATATTACAAATTCCTTCTCCTAGTGGTTCCTCCTTCGCGACATTTACACCCAATCCCTCATCATTTTTTTCCTGGCATTCTAGATTAGGTCATGTTTCTTTTTCTCGTCTTCAATTTATGGTTAATAAAGGGTTGTTACGGCCTGCAATATCCCTCTTGTGTTGCTTGTAAACTGGCTAAACAACCATCTCTCCCTTTTAATAATAGTATTACTGTTTCAGACTCTCCATTTGATCTTGTGCATTCTGATGTCTACGGTAAAACCCCGGTTACCTCTATGGGTGAGGCCTTATATTATGTTGTGTTCATTAATGATTACTCCCATTATACCTGAACTTATTTACTTTCGTTCCCGTTCGGATTTTTTAAAAATTTACATTGAATTTGTCACTATGATTAAAACTCAATTTTCAAAAATTATTAAAGTTTTTCGATCCGACTCTGGAGGTGAATATATGTCTAAATCCTTTCTTGATTTTTTTAAATCTCAAGGGACCCTTCCTCAACTCTCTTGCCCTGACACCCCTCAACAAAATGGGGTTGCCGAACGCAAACATCGTTATCTTGTTGAAACAGCCCGGACTTTACTTGTCTCTTCCTCTGTCCATACCGTTTTTTGGGGTGAAGTCATCCATACATCTGCCTTCCTCATTAATCGCATTCCTTCCGTGGTTACCAGTAATATCTCTCCTTTTGAATGTCTCTTTGGTACCAGACCTGATTATTCCTATCTTCGTATTTTTGGAACCACCTGTTTTGTGCTTCTTCAAAAACGAGAACGCACAAAACTCACAATAAAAACGGCTATGTGCGTCTTCTTAAAATATGTCGTTCAACAAAAGGGCTATCGTTGTTATGATCCTATCACAAAAAGACTCCGTATTTCTCAACATGTCACATTCTGGAAAAATACCCCATACTACACCCTATCTAAGGATTCTGTGTCTTCCACTGAGCCCTCCCTACCAGTTGATCCATTTCCTGACTTCTCTACCACTGATTCCTCTTCTCCTCAACCCCCTCATCTCTCCATTCATGATCCTGCACCCTTACATGCTCATGCCATTGATTTTGTATCTGGATGTCCACCTGCTGATGACTCTACGTCCTGTCCTGACTCTATCTGTCCCATCGACGGTTCTGTGCCACGACCGACTCGTGATCGTCGCCTACCAGTCAAGCTATTAAATTATCATTGATTTTTCTCTGCTATGATGTCCTTCCATGAACCAACCTCATACCGCACTATTTCTTCAGATCCTCTCTAGCAACAGGCTATGACTGAGGAACTTACTGCTCTCCAACAGACCAATACATAGGATCTTATCACCTTACCAACCGGTCACTCTGTTGTTGATTGTAAATGGGTTTACAAAATTAAAACTAAGGCTGATGGTTCTGTCGATCGATACAAAGCTCGTCTTATTGCCAATGGCTTTACTCAAGAATATGGCATTGATTATGAGGAAACTTTTGCTCCTATCGCTCGTATGACTACTGTTCGCACTCTAATTTCGGTTGCCTCTATCTGACAATGGACGATTCATCAAATGGATGTCAAGAAAGCTTTTCTTCATCGTGATCCCTCTGAAGTGGTTTATATGCAACCTCCTCCCGGCCTTTCCCATTCCCCCGGCAAGTATACAGACTACGGCGTGCTCTCTATGGTCTCAAATAAGCACCCCGAGCCTAGTTTAAAAAATTCTCTATTGCTGTCATTGACCATGGATTCTCTCAGAGTACACTTGATTCGGCTATGTTCACCTCTTCATTATCACTGGGCATTGTTGTTCTTCTAATATATGTGGATGATATGATTATTACTGAGGATGATTTGGACGGTATATCTCGACTCAAAACTTATATGTGTTCATGTTTCGAAATGAAAGATCTGGGTACTCTTCGCTACTTCTTAGGCATTGAGGTTGATCATTCATCTACCGGATACTTCCTTTCTCAGGTGAAATATGATTCTGATATTGTTGACCATGCTAGCCTGACAGATAACAAGGTTGCAGATACTCCGCTTGAAATGAATGTCAAGTTTTCTCATTCCGATAGTACTCATCTGGCTAATCCTATATTATACCGACAGCTTGTGGGTAGTCTCAACTATCTCACCATCACCAGGCCGGATATCAGTTATGCTATATGCATTATGAGTTCATTTCATGTCTGCACTTTGCTCTGTTCACTTTGCTGCTGTTCTTCGTATCATCCGCTATATAAAAGAGACCATATACCAAGGCCTACATTTTTCGCCGGCCTCTAGTCTTACGCTACAAGGGTACTCTGATTCTGACTGGGCAGGTGATATTACTGATCGGCAATCCACCACCGGCTTCTGCATTTTTCTCGGCAACTCTGTTATTTCGTGAAAAAGTAAGAAACAAACTGTTGTTGCTCGATCCAGTGCTGAGGTTGGTTATCGTGCTCTCGCTCATACTACCGCGAAAATTGTTTGGCTTCGCTGGCTCCTCCAAGATATGGGCATCTCTATTCCGGATCCCACACCCCTCTTTTGTGTCAATCAAAGTGCTATTTAAATCGCCTGTAATGATGTTTTTCATGAGCGCACCAAACATATTGAAGTGGACTGTCACTTTACTCGTCATCATCTCTTCCAAGAACATATTCAGTTACCACACATCTCTTCCGTTCTTCAACCGGCTGATCTCTTCACCAAATCACATGTGACTGCCCGCTTTCAATTTCTAGTGTCCAAGCTCCGCATGCTTTCCAAGCCATCCTGAGCTTGAGGGGGGGTGTTAAAATATTATTTCCTTTGTTATTTACCTGTAGTTTCTCTTTGATTCCTTAGTTTAAGGCTTTCCCTTTCTATGTCCTTCTATATATAGGGATTTTATTCTTGTAAAGCAACACACTGAAATATACATAATACACATTCTTTCTCTCTTTCTCTACATTTATCAGAAAGAACCCTAACGTAGAACATAACTTTCTTCCTAAATTCTATTAGCTTTTTCATCTTATACAAATCAATCAATCAATCAATCAACTACTAAAGATAATGAAATTAAAATCCAACTTTGATCAATCAATATTAACGGGATTTAAGATTTAAAGTTTATCGCTTCAATGTTAAGATTTAGGGCTTCGATGTTGTATTAGGGCCTTGGAATCTTCCTTTCTCTCTCTAAGTTAGGGTTTATGATTTAGCACTTTGAAGTTCAAAACCAACCACGTGATGTTTTTATGTTGAGTTAAACAGTTGACTAGGAAACTACGTGGATAATTTAATATGTCTAATGAATTTCCACATAGGATAATGGCAAACAAAATTAAACATGTGACCAAAATGGAACTAAACAAAAAATATGCTTATTTTTGACGAAAAAAATGAGTAGATTGCCTAAGATGAAACCAATAAAAAAGTATAATGTATTAAAGTATAGTTAATCCAAATGAGTCATACCTCGCAGCGGGTAAATAGACCAACTATATTTTGTATACACATTCTGCGAGTCAAGCACTTTTTCAAAACCATCTCAATATGGAACTTAAATTAGAACACCACCAACAACAAAATTACTCCAATTCGTTCATCTATTATAAAGCTTCAATACCACCATATCATCATCATCAGCAACAACATACATAACCTATATATTAACCATCTAAGTTCTAAACAACTACTTGTATACAAGGAAAAGGGGTAAAGACCATTGAGTTCCACAATTGCACGAAAAAATGTTGAGTCATTTCAGAATGCCAAAATATAATTGTGGTTACGAATAGTTCCCCACAAAAAAATGCATGTAAATATCTGGATCTACAAGAAACCAAATAAGCTAGCAGTGGAACTTCGCTAATTCAGTGCTGCTCCTCGGCCCCGCCTGATAACAACCATGAGAGATAATCAGGACCTTCGTTCAAGATAGAATCCGATTGAGTTGGCAGAACAATCCTCTTCTGCACAAGGGTATCTATAGCCGGGCATGTTCTTTTACGCCCTCCTCTCGGCCTTGAACAGAATTGCTCATCAGATTCCTCAAAATCTCCCTGAGCCCGAAAATATAATAATATTCTCAAATTTGTTTCCATCATTCTTTTGCAAGTAGTTCAATTCCCTATGTAATTATTACTTTTTGAAGCAGAATCAGCTGGGTGATTTATATGATTCTTGGAAGAATAACCAGATTGATCTAACACATCCTACTTAAGATCTGTTTGGCCCGGTCTTAGGTGGATAAATTTTGAAACTTGTCCTTAGTACAAAACCATTATAGCTAATCAGAAGAATCAAGCAGAATCTTACCTGAATAAATAGATGGCAACTAGATTTCTCGTGCTTAAACGAAAATCTCATGCCACACCCGGGAATGCTATAGGAAAAAGGTCTCTGTTCAAAGTGCACGGCTTTAATGTGCTGCTGAAGATTTGAATTCAGTACACACATTCAAGCTATGAAGCACGAATTCGTCAGAAAGGCCATCGAATCCAGCTGGGTACGAATAGGGTATAGGTGTGAACCGATTCGGCACAGATTCGTACCTAAGAAGAATCGAAATTAATTAGTTAATTTTAATTTCTGATTCGCAAGGATTCTTTTAGGATTCAGGAGGGATTCAAAAAAATAGAGGAAAAATAGAGGAAGAAGTACAGGGGAAAACGAAGAAAAAGAGAAAAAACGAGGAAGAAGAGAGAGAGAAACCTTGCATTACTGTATGATGAACACGCGTGAGAGAGATGGAAGATAAAATCAATGAGTCTAACTGTCTAAGGTGGCGTTTAATAAAAAAACTGAAAACTGAAAGATGAAAGCTGAAAACTGAAAAAGATGTTTGTTTAGTTCTGAAAATTGTATCTAAAAAAATGTTGTTTGTTTGAATATAACATATCTGAAAACTGAAATTTTTTTAGTATGACAATTTTACCATTTTATTGTGAACCCTCATCTCATGTAGTGTTACAGCCCAACATGCCACCCACTTCCCATCCATTTTGCCCAGCTCCTCCTTCTATCCCTCCATTTCACCTCTCTCCTCCATGAAATCCCCATTTGTATGTTACACATATATGTGTGTATATATATTTATTTTAGATTTGAATGTGAAAGATGACATATATATTGTGTGTATATAAATATATGTATTATGGGATTTTTCTAGACGAGAGGTTAGGGGTGGAAGAGCAGGGATAGGGAGGGAGTTGGGTGTAGCTAGAGCTGGTGGATGGGAATTAGGAAGGGGCGAGAGAATGGTGATTGTGGTTGTAGGTATTAAAGAGAGAGTGTGTATATAATTTTGTTAAAAGAAAGAGGGTAAAATGCACATTTTACACCCTTTAAAATTAAGTTTCAGATTTAAGTGGCAAAGTTGCCACTTAAAATTTTGGATGAAAAATTTAAATTTTAAGTGGTAAAAATTAAATGACCACTTAATTTTTTAAGTTACTGAACAACTTTTTATACCACTTAAATCTAAAAATTTTAAGTTTTCAGATTTAAGTGGTAAATTAAGTGGCAAGTGAACAACACCTAAGAGATGGCAAATCGTTGATGAGTGAGATATCGATGAGTGAGATGGGAAATCAATGAGTGCGATGAGAGGCGGTGGTTTGCAGGAGAAATAGGTTTTAACTTCAAGTGGGAAAATGACTTAACTAGTCTTGGTGTGTTAAATATTTATAAAATTATTAATGTGTCTATTAAATTGGTGAAAAGTTTTTTTTTTATTCCTTCACTTATTTTTTGTACCCTTTTTTTTCTAATTCTATTCACTAAATCTTTATTTTTGGATTTTTTCTAAAAAACTTTTAATCTCTTTTATATTTAGTTTATTATTGTTCTTTTGGTCTTCATATTTCATTAATGACTTATAGGTAATTCTCGAACATACAATTTAATTAATTAATATAATTTATATTATTATTTTATTACCCGCCGCACCCGCACCCTGTTTTTTTGAAAATTCTCGAATCGCCGCACTTGAATTCCGCACCCGCATCTGTGCTTCATAGCATTCAAGTGAAAGGGATGTTAGTATAAGAAAAATGATAATAATAATCTATAATAAAGTTTGCATTATGTTACTCACAAAAAAACTCAATGGATAATATAACATTCTCAAGTATCTTACCGTTGAAAATGTGCGGGTGCATTCCTTGTAACTGCACTTTACCTTCTCAGTCTCAGCTGATGGTCTTGGTTCATGTGTACGGGGATGACGCTTGATATTCCTCTTCAATTGCTGGGTCCCACATATCTCACATGTGATATGCTGATGACAAGACTGTAAATGGTCCCTCAGATATTGCTCGTTCGTAAAATATTTCATATAGCCAAGGTTTCGAATAGAAAACCTCCATTGTATCCAATTTAATTGCAAGAGTAACAAGTTTCACGATAGGTTTCAAAATAATGATTCCAATCACTAAAGAATATCATTTTAAATACATATGTAAAAGCAACAAAATAAAGGTTGCTCAATAGAAAAATAGAAGAATTTACTATTGCCGAGCAAAGCAGCTGACCATGAGAATCTTCGTGTTTTTGCAGCGCTGATGCATATTTGAACACCTTCTTACACCCAATTTGTAGACAGACGTACTGCTTCTGACCCTCAATATCACTGGCAGGAGAATCGTCATCATTATCATAAAATTCATTAACGTGTCTCTTCATGTTACATTGGATAGTGAATCTTTCTTGCAGTTATCAACATGACACTCAAAAAGTTTTCCCTGGTGCTGAAGAAGGTGATGATTCAAATGGTCCTTCCTTCTGTAACTGGACTGGCAATCATCCACCAGGCAAGGAAAAGGCCTCTGTAACAAAAAAAAATACCATAAATTATACGTTAAAAATCCGCTTTTAAAAATACCTCAACGTCGTTCTGATGTACAAATGGAATAAATCCTCAAACCTCAAAATGTAACATTGCGTGAGTGATCGAGGTTCACTTGATGGAGCTTCCCAGGAGGTCCCCCTACCTAGTACTAATCCATTCAAGGTCTCGCATTTTGGAGTTCTTTGTGTGGGATCCAATGCTTCACGCGATAACATCCATGATTGTTTTCACATTATTTCAATCACCCAGCATAACTTTAGCCCCTGCAAGGTTATATCTTTAATTTTTCATGAAATGATAAGAAAATAACAACCATATACAATAGGTTCCATCCTGCTCTGTAATATTTAAAGAAATGTCCACCATGTAAGATCCAACGACTAATAATAGTTCAACATAAAACAGCATAATTGTGAGGCGGGGGGTTCTCGACATCTTAACATGTACTCTATTGGAGTTGAATGGATTATGTTTTACATAGTAAGAATTGTTAAAGCATGCCTCGTAAGTATTCAGGGCTAAATTTCATAAACTGTGGAATTATGTTTCTATATTTTTGCCTTTGCAACTGGTATTTACAGCTGTATTGTATTTTATGTAATTTAGTTTCTTTTCTTTCTTAGTGGGATTTAGGTAGCTTAATTTCCTCTTTCCAGATTTTGCTTCCAGATTTTATGAGAGATTTCCCTCCTCTAATACAGGATCTAGGAAGTTATTTTTGGGATGTTTTCCCTCTACTTTCTAGTTTAAATACCAGTGTATTATTCATTGTAATATATTGAATAAAAAAAGTGTGTTTTCCTCTCTAATCTTCATGGTATCAGAGGAGGTTTGTTCCTAACTCTTATGCCAAAATACAGCCCAGCCACCGGAATGGTTACCGAAAAAATTTTAGCTTCTGAAGTCACGGCTCTAAACAGTCATGGAAGCATGGATAGCTCTCATCTCCCCATTACAGGCCATAAACTGAATGGGAAAATTTTTATTCAATGGGCCCAATCCGTAATGATGTTTATATGCGAAAAAGGGAATGAAGATTACCTCACTGGTGCTGCAGTTCCTCCTACAAAGGAAGATCCTAAATTCAAATGATGGAAGGCAAAGAATAACATAGTCATGTCTTGGCTAATCAATTCAATGAACAACGATATAGGAGATAATTTTCTTCTCTATGAAACTGCAAAAGAGATATGGGATGCTACTAGAGAGACGTACTTAGACAATGCAAATACAACGGAGCTATTTGAAATCGAAGGTTGTTGGCCGGATTTTAACCTTAGAGGGGGGTGAATAGGGTTTATAAAACTAAATGTGGAATTAAAAAGTTTAAAATAAAGTTTTAAGAATAAAACTTTGACTATGTCTATATCAAGTAAAATAAGCAAATCAACCCAACAATAAAAGAGCAAGTTTGCAAGTAATAAAGAGCTTGAGTTAGAAAAATTAAACCAAATGAGTCAAAGTCGTTTTGTTCTCGCAGTTCAGTTGTTTAGACCATACGTCCGTGCCCGGATAGTGCCCCCGAAAAATTCCACTAAAACCGATTTTCTTCCGGGTGAAAATCAAACATTTATGAGTGTAATCTTTCTCACTACACTCAACAAGTGTTGTTCTTCTCACAACACTCTACAAGTGTGATTCTACTCACCACACTCAACAAGTGTGATTTTACTCACCACACTCAACACAAGAATTAACCTTCTTGCTATCCTATGAGATAAACCTTTCACAATTGATGAATAAAGATAATTTGGTGATTCACACCAATGAACAATAACTCTAAAGTGTATTTAAAGATTAAAAATGAAGCTCACACTAGAGTTATCAAGATTGATCAATAAATAAGCTCAAAGATGAAAAATATGATCAATGAAATAAATTGAATACTTGAATAACTTTGTATATATGTAAAATGTGTTTGTAGAATGATTCAAGATATGTTAAAACATGTTTAGGACCTTATATATATAGCTTGCAAAACTTTATGGCCGGTGGGAATGATTAAGAAAGGTTTTAGGTCAAAGGTATACATTTTCAATCTTTTCAACAGCTAGTTTTGACAAAAAATTCAAATTTGTTTTGATAATTTCTCATAATCTGACTGTTGGATCATGCTCAAATTTTGGTCAAAAGTGCTAAGAGATGTTATCTAATTACTATAAAAAATTTAAATAAAAAGGGTGCTTTTATTGTACATGTTAGAGGTAGAGAATTTAATAATATTGATATTGAGAATTTTTGTGATGAGCATGGTATTAATCATAACTTTTTAGCACCTATAACTCCTCAACAAAATGGTGTGGTTGAAAGAAAAAATAAATCTCTTCAAGAGATGTCTAGAACCATGTTAAATGAACATTCTTTACCGGAATATTTTTGAGCGGAAGCCGTTAATACCACATGATATATAAATAATCGTGTTATTATTCGTAAAAAGTTAGATAAGACACCTTACGAATTATGGAATGACAAGAAACCTAATATTGCATATTTTAAGATTTTTTATTGTAAATATTTCATTTTAAATGATCGTGATCATTTTAAAAAAATTGATGCTAAATTCGACGAAAGAATATTTCTTGGATATGCTACTAATAGTAAAGCTTTTCGTGTTTACAATAAGAAAAGTTTAGTTGTTCAAGAATTTATGCATGTTGTTTTTTATGAGTCTAATCCTTTTGCACCCATAGTGCATTCCGATGATGATGTTGAAATTATTCAAAAAAATTCGGATATTCAATTAATAATACATCTAAGGAAGAACCATCGAGTGCTCAAACTTCTTCTAAGGGGATAGAAAGTAAGGTCGAGCAAAACTTGAATGATTTACCTAAGAGTTAAAAATTTATGTCCAACCACCCTATTGATCAAATTATTGGAGAGCCATATAGTAAGGTCATGATTAGATCATCCTTAAGAAATGTTTGCAATAATGTGGCCTTTGTTTCTCAATATGAGCCTAAAAACATAAATGAAACCGAATAAGATGAATATTGGATGATGGATATGCAAGAAGAGCTCAATCAATTTAAGAGAAATAAAGTGTGGACACTTGTTCCCAAACCAAATGATCATATTATTATAGGCATTAAATGAGTATTTCGGAATAAAAAGGATGCAAATGGTGTTATTGTAATAAATAAAGCTAGGCTTATTGCCCAAGAATACAATAAAGAGGAGGGGTAGCATGTTCAGAAGCTATTAGCATGCTACTTTCTTATTCTTGTTTCAAAAATGTTAAGTTATATCAAATGGATGTTAAAAGTACACTCTTGAATGGCTTCATTGAAGAAGAAGTTTATGTAAAACAACCTCCCGGTTTTGAAAATTATGCCTATCTGGATTATGTTTTTAAATTGTCAAAAGCTTTATATAGACTGAAACAAGTACTTAGAGCATGGTATGATAGATTAAGTTCCTTTTTACTTAATAATGAATTTGTTAGAGGCAAAGTAGACACTACTTTATTCATTTAGAATCATGCCAATGATATGCTACTTATGCAAATTTGTGTTGATGATATTATTTTCGCTTCTACTAACGACAATCTTTGCAAGAAATTTTCTACTTGTATGCAAAATGAATTTGAGATGAGCATGATGGGAGAGATGAATTATTTTCTCGGCTTGCAAGTAAAGCAATGCAAAGATGAGATTTTTGTCAATCAAGAAAAGTATGTCAAAGAACTATTAAAGAAGTTTGACTTGGAAGGCGTAAAGTCTATGAGCACGCCAATGAGCTTAACGTTGAAGATTGACAAAGACAAGAATGGTAAAACGTGGACATTAAGAAGTATCAAGGTATGATCGGTAGCTTACTTTATTTGACGGCTTCTAGGACAGACATCATGTTTGGTGTTTGTCTATGCGCACGATTCCGAGCGGATCCAAAAGAATCTCATTTACACGCCGTAAAACGTATATTCCATTATCTTTTCGGCACTAGTTCTTTAGGTTTGTGGTATCTAAGAGAGAACACATTTGACCTACTAAGTTATTCCGATACGGATTTTGTCTATTGCAAAATCGATAGGAAAAGCACTAGTGGCACATGTCATTTTTTAGGACACGCATTAGTATCTTGGTCAAGTAAGAAACAAAATTCGGTGGCCCTTTCAACGGCCGAAGCCGAATACGTGGTGGCCAGAAGTTGTTGTGCACAAACTTTATATATTAAATAACAACTAGAAGACTTTAAAATTAGTCTTGGCCACATTCTCATTAAATGTGATAACACAAGTGCTATTAGCTTAATCAAGAACCCCATATAACATTCACGTACTAAGCACATTGAGATAAGACATCATTTTATTCGTGATCATGTGCAAAAATGTGATGTTGATATTGAATTCGTTAGCACCGAATCGCAATTTGCAGATATTTTCACTAAACCACTCCTGGACGATCATTTTTGCACTATCTGTTTGGAACTTGGTATGACTAGAGCTTGTGACATTTAGTTTGATTAAAAAAATTCATTAATTATGCTAGACTTTGATTAATATTGGAAGTCTTTATTTTGCATGTTATTGTAAACTAACAATGATTTTGCAGTCGAAGAATAATTATCTGTCATTAAAAAAAATTCCCAATGACAAAAAGCTGCCTTCTTAAAGCAAAAAGTCAAAATATATAGCGCCCCTGGCTTCCCGCGTGGATCTAAAATCTAGCGCCCTCGCATGGCTTAGATCCCTTTTCGATATTGCCATAGAGAGAGAAAATGTGTGTATGGTATTGGTGTTGTGGTAAGATTTTAAATACTTTTCTATAGTCATACTTTTGAAAAGTTTATTTATAAAATATATATATATATATATATTAGTTTTGGTCTTAAAACTATCTCAAATATTTGCAATATTTTTTAATTGTCATCTTTGCATAAATTGAGGGGGGGCATATTATTTATTTACATTTATATGCTATTTATGCTTGTTATTGCTAACACACATTAATTTATTATCATCATCAAAAAGGGGGAGATTGTTGACCTAAGGTCTTAATCTTATTTTGATAATAACAATAAATCAATCATGTGTAATTTAACATGTTTCTTGATATAAGTATACAGTTCATTTAATTGAAAAATTCAAGAAAAACATGACAAGGATTACTCTTTCAATATTCGATCATTGGACAAGACAAGGAAGATCAAATATCTCAATGCAATCATGAAGTACAAAGGATCAAAAGACTATATGAAAAGTTTATAGGAAAAAGTTTCAAGTGAAGATCAATTTGAAGAAACAAATCAAAGCATTCGAAAACTCGTTAATTCAGTAATTGAATGAGTGCTTAAGATTTATGTAAAGTTACTTTATTGATTAAATCCTTATAACTCAAACATATCCATGCATCTTTTAAAAGCTTGATTCAAACAAGCTTGAAATTGAATTTATTTGAAAAACATCATTTTACAAAGACTATGTTTCAAAATAAATTCATATTAATTTTAAATGATCATATTTTAAGCTCTAACAAAAATAGGTATCTTAGAAACATATCTCTGAGGTTCACAAATCATTAAAATTGTATTTGGAACTAAATTTTTAAATTGAAAAAATAATTTTATTTTACATTTAAAATTCGCTCAATTTTCGCACAGTTTTGATCTAACGGTATGATGGAGACCTTTCCGGACTCTGCTAATTTTGAATTTTTTTACAGTAATTAGATAACATCTCTTAGCACTTTTGACCAAAATTTGAGCATGATCCAACGGTCAAATTATAAGAAATTATCAAAACAAATTTAAATTTCTTGTCAAAACTAGCTGTTGAAAAGTTTGAAAATATATACCTTTGACTCAAAACCTTTCTTAATCATCCCCAACGGCCATATAGTTTTGCAAGCTATATATTTAAGGTCCTAGACATGTTTTAACATATCTTGAATCATTCTACAAACACATTTTTCATATATACAAAGTTATTCAAGTATTCAATTCATTTCATTGATCATATTCTTCATCTTTGAGCTTATTTATTGATCAATCTTGATAACTCTAGTGTGAGCTTTATTTGTAATCTTCAAATACACTTTAGAGTTTTTGTTCATTGGTGTGAATCACCAAACTATCTTTATTCATCAATTATGAGAGGTTTATCTCATAGGATAGCAAAAAGGTTAATTCTTGTGTTGAGTGTGGTGAGTATAATTATACTTGTTGAGTGTGGTGAGTAGAATCACACTTGTAGAGTATTGTGAGAAGAACAACACTTGTTGAGTGTAGTGAGAAAGATTACATTCATTAATGTTTGATTTTCACTTGGAAGAAAATCGGTTTTAGTGGAACTTCTCGGGGGCACTATCCGGGCACGGACGTATGGTCTAAACAACCGAACCGCGAGAACAAAACGACGTGGACTCATTTGGTTTAATTTTTCTAACTCAAGCTCTTTATTTACTTACAATTATATTTGCTCTTTTATTGCTTGTTCTTGGGATTGCTTGGTTGATTTGCTTATTTTACTTGATATAGACATAGTCAAAGTTTTATTCTTAAAACTTTACTTGAAACTTTTTAATTCCACATTTAATTTCATAAACCCTATTCACCCCCCTCTAGGGTTAAAATTCGGCCAACAATTGGTATTAAGTTTTAAACCTAGACAAGGGGTGAATAAGGTTTATGAAACTAAATGCAGAATCAAAAAGTTTCAAGTAAAGTTTTAAAAATAAAACTTTGACTATATATATATCAAGTAAAATAAGCAAATCAACCAAGCAATTCCAAGAACAAGCAATAAAAGAGCAAATATAATTACAAGTAAATAAAGAGCTTGAGTTAGAAAAATTAAACCAAATGAGTCCAAGTCGTTTTGTTCTCGCGATTCGGTTGTTTAGACCATACATCCGCGCCCGGATAGTGCTCTCGAGAAGTTCCATTAAAATTGATTTCTTCCGGGTTAAAATTAAACCTTTACAAATGTAATCTTTCTCATTACACTCAACAAGTGTTGTTCTTCCCACAACACTCTATAAATTTGATTCTACTCACCACACTCAACAAGTATGATTCTACTCACCACACTCAACAAGTATGATTCTACTCACCACACTCAACACAAGAATTAACCTTCTTGCTATCCTATGGGATAAACCTCTCACATTGATGAATAAAGATAGTTTGGTGATTCACAATAATGAACAATAACTCTAAAGTGTATTTGAAGATTACAAATAAAGGTCACAAAGGTATTATTCACGATTTGCGTCAAGGAGATCTCCCAGTCACTCAATATTTCAATCTCCTTACACGTTATTGGCGGCCATTAAATGTGTTTGAAACACATGATTGGAAATGCCCAACCGATGGTGACAACTACAAAAAGATTGTTGAAAAGAAACGATTATACAAGTTCTTATTAGGTCTGAATAAGAATCTTGATGAGGTTCGGGGCAAAAGCTTGGGAATGAAACCTCTTCCTAACATTCGAAAAGCTTTCTCTAAAGTTCATCGCGAAGAGAGTAGAAAGAAGTTTATGATGGGATCTCAAAACCACCAATCATCTGCTAAAAGTTCGGCTTTGGCTCCACGGGGATTATCACATCAACCTACTGATAATCGACAAAGGAAGTAAGGAAGACCATAATGTGACCACTGCAGAAAATCAGGGCATACCAAGGAGACTTATTGGAAAATCCACGATAAGCTGACAGATTAGAAGCCTTGTCCTCATAATGATAAAGAAAATAGAGGAAATCATGTCTTTATTGAAAAAGATGCTGAACAATCTGAATCAAGTCCCTTCAGCAAGGAACAGTTGGAACTCCTTAAAAAGATGTTTAGTCAAATTCTGTCAACTCAAACACAACAGGGTGTGTCTACCTCCAATTCTATCATTGTGTTTGACACGTTAGCACAAAGAGGTAATTTTTTGAGTGCTTTAAATGTGAAAAGGGAGAATCTGCGTCCATGGATTATGGACTCAGGAGCTTTAGACCATATGACAGGAGATGCTTCGATTTTTCATACTTATAAACCTTGTTCCGATAACTTTACTGTTTGCATAGCTGATGGATCTCTCTTAAAAGTTGTTCGTATAAGTTATATTGTTATTTCAAAAAACCTAACCCTTGATTCAGTACTTCTTGTTCCAAATTTGGATTGCAATTTGTTGTCAGTTAGTAAACTCACCCATGAAAAAAAAATGTGTTGTTAATTTGATCCCAAACCATTATGAATTTTAGGATTTGGATTTAGGGAAGATGATTGGCAATGCTGAGGTGTGTTCAGGGCTCTATATTCTCAAGATCAACAACTATCCTGGAGAACAACCTCAAAAGGCCGTTTATAAAAAATAGTCTCTTTCAGTTTCCAGTTCAAATAATGATAGTGTTATCATGTTGTGGCATTATCGATTTAGTCATCCCAGTTTTTTGTATCTCAAACATGTTTTCCCTTCATTATTAAATAAAGTTTCTAAAGTATTTGAATGTGAGATTTGCCAATTATCTAAACATGTTCGCAGTCTTTATCCTATTCAATCATATAAATCATCTCATCATTTTTCAATGATATATAGTGATATTTGGGGGCCATCTAGAATAAAAAATGTGACAAGTGCTAGATGGTTTGTTTCATTTGTGCATGATCACACTAGAATTACGTGGATATTTCTGATGAAGGAGAAATCTGAAGTGGGTCAAATTTTTAAAAAATTTAGTAGCATGATTCAAACCTAATTTCGTGCAAAAATACAAATGTTAAAAATAGACAATGCTAAAGAATATTTCAACTCCACTTTGGGAAACTTTCTTTTAAAAGAAGGTATTATTCACCAAAGTTCTTGCATTGATACTCCTCAACAAAATGGAATTGCTGAGAGGAAAAATATACATTTTTTAGAAGTTGCTAGGTCTATAATGTTCTCCACAAATGTTCTAAAGTTTTTTTGGGGAGAAGCTGTACTTACTGCAGCATATCTCATCAATCGAATGCCGTCTAGTGTCCTCAAGTTTTAAACACCATGTCAAATCCTTCTCAAATCTTATCCAAGTACTCGACTTCTATCTATTATTCCTCCAAAAATATTCGGTTGCACTGTCTTTGTTCACATTCATTAACAGCATCAAAGTAAACTCGATCCCCGAACAATAAAGTGTATATTTCTTAGGAATTCACCAAACCAGAAAGTTTACAAAAGTTACTCCCCAGTCACTAGAAAATTCTATAACTCCATGGATGTAACATTTTTTGAAAATCAGCCTTACTACCCTAAACCTGATATTCAGGGGGAGAACATTACTCAAGAATATTAGTTTTGGGAAATAGAGAGTTCTCAAACACCTGACTATCAAATTTCTATTCTCGAGTCTCAAATAACTCATAGTCCGAGCACTCCTATAATTGGGTCCTTAAACACAACAGCCGAATTTCCTAGTACTCCTTCCCATCTCATTCAACCACAACCTGCCAAGAATAGTGAGTTCATTGTTTACTCAAGGAAGAAGAAGACTCAGGCAGAAATAGAGGAAAGAACACACCCTGAGCAAGTCCATGAAGCTGAATCGAATTCAAACTCAAATGAAATCCTTCTAGGTAACACTGATAGTAATACTGCTCACGATGAGTTACAAAATAATGATATTAATCTACTAATTGCCAAGAGGAAAGCATTCAGATCTTGTACTACTCATCCGATCCATAATTTTCTATCCTATAGTAGGTTGTCACCTGTTTTTCGTGCTTTTGCCACTAGCCTTACAGATATTCAGATTGCTAAAAACATTCAGGAAGCTCTTCAAATCCCTGAATGGAATGCTGCTGTTAGAGAAGAGATTCAAGCCCTGGAAAAGAATGAGACTTGGGAAATCACGGATCTCCCAATAGGAAAAAATCCAGTTGGGTGCAAATGGATATTCATGGTGAAGTACAAGGCAGATGGAAGTGTGGACAAATTCAAGGCTCGTTTGGCGGCAAAGGGGTTTACTCAATCCTATGGAATTGACTATCAAGAGACATTCGCTCCAGTTGCCAAACTAAATATTATCCGGGTGTTGTTATCATTGGCTGTTAATCTAAATTGGGCTCTCCACCAACTAGATGTCAAAAATGCATTTCTAAATGGCGACTTGGAAAAAGAAGTGTACATGGAAATCCCTTCAGGTCTAGAGACAATATCAAATATCAATAAAGTTTGCAAGCTCAAGAAATCATTATACGGTCTCAAACAGTCTCTGAGGGCATGGTTTGATAGGTTTACAAAAGTTGTAAAAATGTATGGATACTTTTAATGTTAGACTGACCATATATTGTTTGTTAAACACTCTCTTGAGGGGAATATGGCCATTATTATTGTGTATGTAGACGATATCGTACTGACAGGAGATCACGAGGAAGAACTATGCAAACTCAAGAATTTTCTTGCCAAAGAATTTGAGCTTAAGATTTGGGAAATCTCAAATACTTCATTGGGATGGAAATTGCTAGGTCAAAGAAGGGAAATGCAGTCTCTCAACGGAAGTATGTCCATGATTTACTGAAGGAGACAGGGATACTTGGATGCAAACCCACTGAGACACTTATAGAGCACATAATCAAATTGGGAAGGAAGGAAGGTATTGTCTCAGTAGATAAAGGAAGATATCAGCGCCTTGTGGGAAAACTAATTTATCTCTACCATACAAGACCTGACATTGGTTTCTCAGTCAGTATTGTGAGCCAATTCATGAATGATCCAACCGAGGAACACATGGAAGCAGTGTATCGAATATTAAAATATCTTAAGATGATACCTAGCAAAAGTTTATATTTCAAGAAGACAACAAACAGGGTAATTGAAATATTCACTGATGCAGACTATGCTGGATCAGTTACTAATCAAAGATCAACATCAGGGTATTGCACTTATGTGTGGGGAAATTTAGTTACTTGGAGAAGCAAGAAACAATCTGTTGCAACACGGAGTAGTGCAGAGGCAGAGTTTAGAGCTATGGCCCATGGAATCTGTGAAGGAATATGGTTAAAAAGGCTATTAGTTGAGTTAAAGATTCCTTTGGAAAAACCAATGAAGATGTTTTGTAACAATCAAACAGCCATAAGTATTACCAAGAACCCTGTCCACCATGACCGAACAAAGCATGTAGAGATAAATCGTCATTTCATCAAGGAGAGGGTTGAGGAAGGATCAGTCAATCTGATTTATACTCCAACAGGGCTTCAAAAAACTGATATACTCACTAAAGCTCTTCCAAGATCCATTTTTGAAGACTTGAGCAGCAAGCTGGGTATGATCAACATTTACAACCCATCTTGAGGGGGAGTGTGGAATTATGTTTATATATTTTTGCCTTTGCAACTGGTATTTATAGCCGTATTATATTTTATGGAATTTAGTTTATTTTCTTTCTTAGTGGGACTTAAGTAGCTTAATTTCCTCTTTCCAGATTTTGCTTCCTGATTTTATGAGAGATTTATATCCTCTAATACCGGATCTAGGTAGTTATTTTTGGGATGTTTTCCCTCTACTTTCTAGTTTAAATACCGGTGTATTATTCATTATAATATATTGAATAAAAAAGTGTGTTTTCCTCTCCAAATCTTCATAAACAAACTTAACCCACCAGTAAACTGTTCAAAAATAATAAAATAAATTGAAATACTTATGATGTACCTCGAGTGAATGGCTTTGCATATGCTACTTTAAATGAGCAGGTTTTCAAAAACTTGCACCACATTCTTCACACGAATTCTACTTCACCACTTCTCTTTCCCCATCTCCGTCACCTTGTTTCCCTTTCATTTCATCCTAAATAACAAAACAAATCACATAAATTCAAGTTTCAAATAATTTATGATACAACTATTCAAACAAAAGGAATTTGGGAACAATAATTCTAAAGGAACATACAATATATATCTGACATAAAAACTGACGTAAGTGGTGTGCTCCACATGTATTGTTTAAAATGTGGGATCCATCTAAAATTCATCCATGTCAAAATATATCATAACCAATGAATAATAGCCCAATAGATAAATATATCTGTGGGAGGACTCGTCAATAGGTAACTGCCCAAATGATTCAATAATACAAGAATGAAATAACTTTTTTCATTTTGTATACAAATTCAACAATCGCCACCACAAAGGGTGCACACAAATAGGTGGACACCAAAGGCCTTGATACCACAACAATGTGGAGTGTACCCGTGACCACCTTGTTACGAGGAAAAGGAATATGCCAAATAGTGCAAGTTTTCGAATGAAAATCACTGAAAATACAAGTTAAGCTAAACAATACACAAATACACAGTTACATGGCTCAACGTATTTAGATTTATATACATGGACACAGATCCAACAATTTTGTTGAATATACACATTCAAAATGTATGAGACATAAGCATAATTTGCAACAATTATAAGATCTAGATGCATCACATGATGTGTACTTCATAAAACTACATACACATAGGCAAACTACAAACATATATATGTATAGAGAGAGAGATTGGAAATCTACCTGGTGGTGAGAAAGAAGATGAGAGGTGATGAGGGACTTCTTAGATCTGTAAATTCCACAGTTTTCGCAGTAGTATCTCCTTATATCTCTGAATATTGGCCATTCTTCTCTCTTTATATCACTCATTTTTCCTCCTTCCATCAATTCCATTCAATTCTAGAGAGAGAGAAAGTTTGAGATAGAGAGAGAATTAAGATTGTTTTTGCAGAGTGATGTGAGCTACAGAACGGCGTGAAACCTTCTTTCTATAGGGGTGTTTTCGGTTTCGGTCGGGGTAGAGATTGGGGTACACCAAACCCTTCCCAAACTTCATAGTTCGGTTCAATTTCGATTTCCACACCTATGGAACCCAAACCCTCCCCAAATTATTCGGTTTCAGTCGGGTTGAATCTCATTTGGGTTTTTTTATATTGCTAAAACTTCAGTTAAAAACTGCATTTAAAAAAAAAAGAGCACTAAAACTGCACTAAAATATGCTTATGTAACTGCATGGAAATTGCACTAAAACAGCACTAGCTTAGAACATATTTACCACAAAAGCCCAAGAATGATTAAGCAAGTTAAATTACATTTCTTAGTAATTTATAGTATACTAATTTGAATAATTTTTCATGGTCGCAGAGGACTTCATATTTATGTAAGGATCATTGTAAAATGGAGTTTATTTTTATTCAAGGAGTTCCATTCAAAAAGCAATTCACAAGTGAATTCATGACTTAAATCCACCAAGAACTGTGAAACTTCATAGAATAAATCAAATGAACCCATCATTATAAATTTATTACTGTTGCTACCTTTCTCATTGCGGCTCATGTATTTGTACAATAACTTTCCGTATATATATAATCAGCACTAAGATTGTTCTATACTTGTTTATGCAAGCATTTACGGTCAAGAACAAGCTGCAAGTAATTATATACATCATGCGTCACATGATGTGTACTTCATAAAACTACATACACATGCAAATTACAAACACACACATATATAAATAGATTGGAAATCTACCTGTTGGTGAGAAAGAAGATCTGAGATGAGAGTACGTAGCGTGAGAGATGAGAGTAGCAGACAGAGAGACACAGAGACGAAAGCGATGGAAGCGGAGAAAAGTAGAAGTGAAAGGCCGAGACTCTGAAAACTTAAAGTTTTCATATTTAAGTGGTGTGAAAGTTCTTTATCTGGTAAAAAAATTAAGTGATTTACTATTTAATTCTAAAAATTTGCATCCAAAATTTTAAGTGGCAAATTTGCCACTTAAATCTGAAAACTTAAAACTCCTCATTACAAAATATCTATTTTACCCTCATCAAAGCTCTAATCATGTGATCTAAACACACTAATAAAGGCAAAATTGTCATATTAAAAAAAAATTCAGTTTTTAGATGTGTTATATTCAAACAAACAACATTTTTTCAGATGCAGTTTTTAAAGTAAACAAACATTTTTTTCAATTTCAGTTTTCAGTTTTTAGTTCAATATTCAGATTTCAGTTTTCAGATGATTTATCAAACGCCACCTTAGTCTTTTAGGGTTTTTCACTTTTGTCTTCCTCTAAATGGTGTAGTTTACACTGTTTAGTAGCATTTTTTTAAAGATATTCGGTGAAATCAGATCAATTCTGTTAAACCGAACCGCCCCGAAATTTCAGTTTTAGTTTCAATTTTTGTTTTGTTCAAAAAATTTTGGATTGCAATAGATCGGTTCGGTTCGTTCAATCGATTTTTAGATTTTCAGATTTCTGACAATACCCCTAACTTTTATTCTAGCTTATCTTTTTCCATCGCTTTTAAAGTATGGATACTTCATATAGAGTTATCGTATCCGTATCCGTATTCGATACATATTATGTACTAATACTTGCCCGATACACCCGAATACATACAAGATACGTATCAAAATTTCCCCAATTTATTATTTTTTGGATACTTCTTGGACACATTTAAGGTTCGTTTGGTTCGCGAATTTGAGCATTTTAAAAACGGAAGTATTTCATTTTCTCTGTTTGGTAAGCACAAATTCCGGAAACGCTTTCTTGATAGCAGGGAAAGTAGGGAGTAAAGTCATTCATCTCAAAATCAATCAATTTCATTATATTTCCCATGGAGGTGGAAAACTAAAGATCATGTCAATTTTACTTTCTTGTGTTTGTTAAAACATGAAAAATATTTAGGTAGGGGTATTGCTATCCAAATTTTTTGTAAAAAATGCTAGAAAATCACAAGGGAAAATCAATCCCATAGGTTTTGAGATGAATGACTTTACCCCCTACTTTCTCCTCTATCAAGAAAGTGTTTTTGGAATTTGTGCTTACCAAACAAAGGAAATAAAAAAGTTTCCTTTCCTGAGTACTTAAATCCGTGAACCAAACGAGGCCTTAAGATACATCATGGATACGTTCAGGACAGAATATACATACATGATAATATTTTGTATGAGTGATAAATAGGATTTAATTCATTATATTAAAAATGTATGTGAAGGAGAAAACTATTAAATACCTTTAAAATAGTTATGAATCAATGCTCACTTGCTTGAGGTTGATAGTCATGAGTTTTTTTTTTTTTTTTTGAAGAAATTATTTGCTATGTTTTAAGATAATGGAGTGGACATGAAATGTGAAATGATAATTCTTTTGACGATGTGTGATAAATATTTGGAACTAATTGAAACTAAATAGCGATTTCATGTTATATATAATTGATTATTAAATTCATGTCTTTAGAAATATCGATTTAGTATTCATAAACTTTGTAAAACTACTAATTTTTATATATAGGAATATATTAAATATTAATTTTTCTAGCGTATCCTAGCCATATTATATCTTAGTATGTTCTAGATTTTTCATATCTTTGTGTCAGTGTGGTATCGTATCGAATACCCATATCCGTATACATGTTTCCTAGGGCATCGCATTTTATTTTGAAGCCCTAGGGTCCTGATCCTCTACTCTGTCACCTCACCATGTGCATTCTCTTGTTTAGTGGAGTGACGCCACGTCATCACTCCGTTTACCACTATTCTAAGTTAAAGTTGACCTATAAAATAGTAGATTTCCGCTTACATCCTACTATTTTGATAAAATGCCAATTACCCCACTCGTATTTTAAAAGAGAGAAAAATTATAATTTTTAAAAGAGAGAAAAATTATAATTGTTCGCTATTCATAATGATTAATGAAGTTTAACCTTTACAATTATTTGGTATTTTCAATTAATGTTTTTTCGACTTAATTAAAAACGCGGGGGGGGGGGGGGGGGATCCTTTAGTCGTTTATTTTAATTGTTTGTTAATTGAAAATAAAATATTATACATTTTCTCAAAACACATGTAAGATTATGAAAACAAAGAGTCTTCTCAAAATTTAGCAAAATGCACATTCTCATTTTCTAGAAATAAAAAAGAACCAAAAATTCAAACACACATGCTTTCATCTTATTATGTTTTTGTACAAAAATTTTATACTAACTATTATGACATTACTTAAATGAATGGCGAGACAACATATTTAATGCACCGTCGATCTTTCTATTTATTTAATTCACAGCATTATAATAATTGTATAATCAATTTGTAAAACGATCAAGTCTATTTGTAATTGGACACTCTATATATTGACTTCTATCTGTGTTTTGAGAAATTATTCACTTCTATCTATTTTTAAATTAATTTACAGCAACATTTTAACATTTTGAATTTGTTAATAACGGGTATCTTTAGATATGCAGGGGAAGGATCTAAAGAGGACCAATTTTTTGGTCCTTAAATACGGACCAATCATTTTGAGGGTGTAAATAAATGAATATTTTGATAAAACTTAGTGAATATGATCTCCATGATTAGTAGATCACCTCCACCAAATTTCATCGAAAAATTAAATCGGGAAGAGGGTTAACTAAAAACTTGATATATATGTGCGTTTCTAACCGTTAAAATTTAAAATGTTTAGATAACTCACTTTCCGGTTGAATTTTTTGATGAAATTTGGTGGAGATGATCTACTAATCATGGAGATCATCTTCACCAAGTTTCATAAAAAAATTCATCCGTTTACTCCCTCAAAATGATTGGTCCGCATTTAAGGACCAAAAAATTGGTCCTCTTTATATCCTTCCCCTAGATATGCAAACCGTTTCAATTAACTTTTATTTCCCATCCCAGGAAGAATTTTATTATGTGTAGAGATTGATTTTCATGCATTATAGTTTTTAAAATGGTAAAATATCCTAAATAGGATATTCATCAAAATCAGAATAAACAATAATGAAACATGCAAAGAAGTACTCTCAAATCATAATTAAAAGTTCACATTTCTTTTTATGGACATTGCAAAATCTCTTTAACTCAATAATCAACTAATATGATGGCTAAATTCGACACACAATAGTTATTAATATAATCACCATAAGAAAACAGAGATAGCAAATGACCAAGAGAATAGCAACATAGTTTGGAAATTTGTTACTCCAGATTCAGAACTTGGAATTGGAATTTTCAGACAAAAAAAACACACTTGGAATTTGGATTCTCAAAGCTCCATATTTTTATAGTGAATGAAATAAAAATATATACAGAACCACAAATTCTCAAACCAATTTTTTTATAGTAAAGTATATGAGAAGAAAATATTAGCAGCTAAAACCCAAGAAGAGCTAATAAAGAACTTGGAATTGGAATTCTCAAACCCGCTATGTCTTCATAGTTAATTGAAATGAAAATATTAAGAGAACCACACTCATAAAACCCAAGAAAAGCAACCAATAAACAAATATTTGTTTCGTATTAACACTGAAAATCTTTAACGCAATATCTTTATACCCACCCCTTTGGGATGTTACCAATTTTGTAACTCTTGCTCGTGCTTAATACATGGCATAGATGTTTCTTTTCTTCTCATACTTGTATCATAATATTAAAAAGTTACACAAATTCACAATGAAATGTATAATAATTTTAACGATAACAATAATAGATACCTTTTAAAACCATTCAATCCGACCTAATACTCTCACGCCGATTTGGTAACATGCGACGGGGAACATCTTTGCAGGAACTTTTAGAACACAGCAGTACAAAACCCAGCATATATGTTGATAATTCAATGTCTACAGATGCATACATATATATTCTAAACATTCTTTTCAAAATTATTACATTACATAATAATATAGATATCCAAACAACACAATAAATTGAGAGTTAAGCCACTAAACCTGCAAGAAACTTCATACGTTATTGATCTTCTTCAACATATCGTACATCCTATTGAGCCTCTTTGCTAGCTTCTCTTTCGAGCAGAAACGTCAACCAACGATGCATTATATCATCACGAGCCTCTTTGGGCAGAATGCTCGAAAACCCATACAATTTACGAATCGTCTCTCCTGGCTCCTGCTCTTCGTTATGCATCTTCAACAAAAGAAACCCAAGGAGCCTCGTGAAATTCATCTTTAACTCTAGTGGAAGGTCTTGAACCGCCATGCCTTCGGGCTTGCTTTTAGAGGGAGGCTCGGGAACCGGGCCCGTACCAACATCAGAGGATGACTTAACAATCACCGCGGATCTGTCTTTGAGCTTAATGGGTGTATAGACTTGTGGTCCATTGAACAGTTTTTGGTTCAGACCAATGGATTTCTTGTGTAGCCTGGTGACTAAGAACATAAAACAAACTTAACCAAATGTGGGTTTTAGTTTCAGTCATGCGTAGAAAGAGAACCCAAACAATGAATGAAGGATTCTCCTAACACATGAATACACGCAAGTTGAAGAATAGAAATGCAAACAGAACGCATTATGAGTCCCACTTTTCTTTTTCGGGACATCACAAATTAAGATCAAATTTCTAAATGTAATGTACATATCTCACAGGACAGTCAAAGGAGATTTTGTTTTGGCCACAATAACACTAAAGTTGGCTTTCATAAGAGTTTTTTTTTTTTTTTTATTGTAAAGTCTTAATTCGATATGCTGAAGGAGTACAAAATCCCAATAAATAGTATACATGTGCGTTTCGCAATAAGATAACAAGATAGAATATATAATGTCTCTTAGAATTTGAATGCCAGTACATTAGTTTTTTTTGGAGAAAAAAGGGAAGGTCTAGTCTCTTCCCTTTACTACAAATAACTAAGAACCCTCCCCATCCCGGATGAGACAAACCGAGGATCTAGAGCGGGGCCAATTTTTTTCTACTTTTTTCTTCAATTATGTAAAACATACTAAAAAATTTGAAGGTCGATCAGTTTCAGGAGGGTATATAAAGGTACAATAAAAATGCGAGGGTTGTTATGTAGGTACATCAAAGTTTGGGGGGCCATAACCATACATATATAAAAGGTACACCAAAATTTGAAGGATATATGAAGTACACCAAAGTTTTGGAGTTGGGCCGTAACCCTATAGGTAGTTTCGTCCCTGTATATATTAGTGTCTCAATACACTTGACTATATAGGTCTCTAAACTCTCTTTCTCATTGGCTATTAAATCTATGCGCTCTCTCTCTCTCTCTCTCTCTCTCACTTTCAAAAGAGACTGTATTTAAATGAAATAAAACATTTGATACGCAAAGCCTGTGAATCAGGAAAGAATCAAGGGAGTATCAAAATCTATTAGGGTACGCTTCAGAAATCATTGACCACTTCAAAGAATTTGTGCTTCATAGTTTTTCAAAAACTAAGTGAATTTTAAAAATAATAGTACATGTGAGCAGGCGTCCACCTACCATATCGAAACATTAAAGAATTATAATTGAGTTTATAGTGTCACCTTTCTCCGTTGGTGGGGCCCAAAGGGGCACCCAAGCTTTGTGGAGGGAGAAGGACCTATGCAACTGTAGGTTCAACCTCTGCACACCATGGTCCACACTGCATTGGACCAGGCTCAGGTCTATTTTAGGTTGATTCTTTTAAGCCCCCAAGGAGCACCCAAATACTGTGGTAGACTGGTAGGCGAGAAACTTAGGCATTTGGGGGTTCAATCCACACAATTTATTAGAAAATTATAGTTCATTTTGAGTCAGACTCAATTTCATGTGCGGTTATTGGCCTCTTCAACTACATCACTTTAACAAATTTATTTAGAAACAATCAAACCATCATCCATTTTGTACAGAAAATTATTTTTGGGCCAGGAATTCTAGTTTCGATACTCATTTGTTTTTAAACTGTGCCTAGGGCTGTAAACCAGCCAAGTCGAATCAAGCCCAACAGTGGCTTGTTCAAGCTTGGTTTGAAAAACATTTCGAGCTTATAAATTTGTACAAGCTTGGCTTGTTTAGCTCTCAAGCAAACAAGCTTTTAATTGAGCCAAGCTCGAGTAGCTTGATTTTTAACATAGTTCTACAATGTTTCAGGGCTTATCGAGCTGAACTCATTAACGTGTCAATCTCCAAATTGTGTTCAAGATTGGTCTTTTTGTTTCACAAAACGAATCTCGAACGAGCTTCGACTTGAACAATCAGGAGTCAAGCTCAAGGAGCTTGGTTTGTTTTACAGCCTATTTTGTTACTAATTCAAGATTCTAGCCCAACATATTTTCTTGACCAGCTATAAAAGAAAGGCATTTCTCCCATTGATACACAGAGTTTCAGAAGTTCAGTATCTGTGAAACTTTATTCACCAATGTTTTTGCTTCTTTTTTCTTGAGCAAGAAGGGTTTCTCGATGCTTTATCAGTTTATCTTTAGGGTGGCCACACTATAAAGGCTTCATAGAGATGTGAGTAATGACTGAACCAAAGAGATTGATGCATTTCAGTATGGAGTTTCTTAGCAAGCAACTAAACCAAAGAAATTGATGCATTTAAGTATGCAGATTTCTTAATTCTTAGAGACGCAAGCCTACCAATTCAGTTTGTATTTCGGGTTCAATTCCTTAGGCCATGTTTGGTTGTCTAGTTGTCCGGTTTTCCTCCAGTTACTTCGGTCATCTAAAATTATGATTCAAAATTATCCATTACTAGTGTTAGTTTGCAAATTGAAGAACACATGAAGCTATAGTTTATTGAAATCCAGGAAACTGCATAATATACCGTTAAAATCTATATTAGCACAGGTCACAAATTAACAAGAAAGAACTAATTTATATACACCAAGTCGTAACACGGGCCAAAGGCACTATTCACCTTTAATAAGCCTGTCAAAGGACCGGATTTTGATTGAATCAGGGTAAATCCAAATCCATATTTGAAAAACTCTTCGAATCGGACATGTAATGGATTACCAAAATATTGACCCATATCCAAAGTTGTTCGGATTGGATTATATCCGATCTGTTTAAAATCTTAATAATATAATAATTAATTTGTAAATATATAGAAAATAATGAAACTAACGTAGAAGTTAAGCCAAAATTTCTTATCTAATGTTTTTTAAGTTATAGTTATTTTTCATAAACGTATTAATAATAATGTGATAAATCTAAATAATGATAAATTTAGGTATAAATGTATATCTTGGATCGGAGCGGATTGCAAACCGATCAAATCGTTGGATTTGTTAATCAAAGGCCTAACGGGTTCGGATCAAATTTGGATATACGGAACATAAATCTCAATCTATATCCATCTAAACTAAACGGATCCGATCGCTTGATAGTCCTAGATATAAATATCAAGATGCGAAATTGAAAGTTATTATCATAATTAGAAGCAATTAATGGTAAGACGATGTAATCCGTAAAAAAGGAGAATTAAAAGTTGTTCTTACAGGAATCGGAAGCAGCGAGTGAGGAAGATGATAGAGAGGCGGAGCGAGAGGGAGTAGTAGTTGTGAATAGATGATGAAGAAGAGCCATTTCTACCGGGTTTGCTTCTCTGTGTGCGACTGACTAATAATTAAGCCTTCTGGTTAATAATAATAAAAATAAGGAGTATTTGTTCCTCCAAAACAATATATATATATATATGCTAAATCGTGAGCAGGAGGCGATAAACTCGAGGAGGTGCTAAAACGTGAGCAGGAGGCGATAAACTCGAGGAGGTAAGTGGCATTAAATTCGATCCGGTCATTTTAAATCATCCGCATCCGATTCGATCTGATGTTAATTTTAGGTTTTGACATCTAATCTAATTCAATACACTTTACTAATCCAATCCAATTAAATGTCGCATTGGATCGGTTTCGATCCGATTCGATTAAAAGTTTAAAATAAGATATATTATATTCTTAAAATGTTCAATTCTAATGTAAAACAAGACGTAAACTAAATATTAAATAAAGTTCAAGTGTTCAACCAAATAGTTTCAAGTTAAAATGTATAATGTCTAACTAAAAATACATAATTAAACCAAGTGACGAACGATACATGATTAAACTAAATATTAAATAACAAACTAAGATTAAATGATATCAAAGTGACCCCTTGTATATATTATATTATGCCACCAATAAGGGAGAGACATGTGACAACTCTAATAATGGATTGGACTGAATCGGTTTCTAGGGCACATCAAACCGGAACCAATCCAATTTTTTTTGGTTTTCAAAATTTGCATCCGATCCAATCCAATCATCCATAAAATCCAGGAAAAATGGATTGGATTGGATCGGTTCCTCAATTTGGATTGGATTCTGAACACCCCTAGTAGGCAAGGGGTCCGACGCTTGTTAACTTGTGTAAAATACTACATTTTACTACTTAGGTCTCGTATTCTTCGTATGTATTCTTTTTTTTTTTTTGGAAAGCATCCTATGTATTCTTATGTAAAGTGAGAAGATAATTTCAGTTATAAAATTGTGTTATATTTTTTATATTATTCTGTTGGTCTTTTATTATTTTAATAAAAAGTTATTTAACGTAAATGATAGGATTTCTATTGGCAACAAAATTACTTCGACTCTGAACTATTATAACATAATATATTAATTTTTTTAATTAATTATATTTGAATCGCACACTTACTGCATGAGCATAAAATTCTTCTAAAATTTAATAATTATATATATATATATTAAATATTTTTATAATATCATATAATTATAACATATGAGTAGGATTGTCCGAACATGTGTCATCCCTCTTACTAAATATATTTGTAACCCTATGAGGATGAACAATTTAATCTCATTGTCATAATTCAAAAATATATATTATTTTTGAGGAGGGTGTTCGTCCACTGGTCAATATCACACCCATTACTTATGCAATATTTATCTTTGGCATTTAAAGTTTACCAATATTACCTTTTGACACTTATATTTTCGATGGTTCCATCCGGTCAACGAATATTGACCATTAAATCTATCGTACACCAATTTTTATCCCTACCCTCCAATACATTTTGTGTGACCCCCATTCCTTTTATATTAACGTCACCCCGTATTTCTCACAAATTATCATTTTTTCCCTCTTATTTTTTACAAGTCATTATCCCCCCCCCCCCCCAAAAAAAAAGAAAAATTCCCCAGAAAAATGAAAATAAATATTTGAGGACTTGTAAAAATAATAACAAAAAATATCTTTTATCTTATTAAAATAAGATTTCTATAGAAATATAATGTCATATTATACAATCCTCTTCATTTTATTTTCTTCTCAATGAAATAAGGGTTAAGTGAATAGGAAATATATAATATCAGAGTTGCTTATTTTCGTTTCCTAAATAGTTTTTTGGGTAGCTTCGGAAGTTTTACGACGAAAAACATAAGAGTTTCTCAAGAAAATTACAATTCCGTAAATCTATTGTTATTTTGTGAAGCAACCAAAGCAGCAAAATAATATTGAAAAATGTGAAATAAAAAATAAACAAATATACAAAAATACAAAAATTAAATTTGCCATGATAATGACATCTAAAATTAAAAATATTTAATAGATACAAATTGCAATAGAAATGAATATGCATATCTATGTGCATTTGATTTATTATTCTCATTACGAATTCTTATATTATTTGAGTAAACACTAGTGGAAAAAAACATAAAGAAGATCAAGAGAACAAGAGTTAGTTGGAGGATATATAAAGAATATCTACAATTTGGGGGTAATTGAGGCATTTGAAATGGGTTTAACGGCATCCAAAATGGGCGCCAAAGGGTGATATTTGTAAATTTTGGGTGCCAAAGAGAAATATCGCATAATTAATGAGGCCAAAGTCAAAATCTCCGGTTTTATTGCTTACAAATTAATATAGGATAATTTACTTCTAATGTCAAGGGCTATCATGTAAATAAATTGATTTTATAGTTGTTTTGTTGATAAAAGATAAAAAAGGAAAAAATAATCTTTCTTTTGATTGATTTGTGGCATAAATTCTATAAGCTAGGATTATTTTTTTGGGGCATTTGTACTTTGGCATCCAAAGTTTATATCGAAACTGAGTTTGACACCCACAATTTTATTTTATTGTACTTTGGCACCCATTTCTAACAGTTCCGTCAAGTCAATAAGTTTGACTGTTAGGTCAATGTTTTAATGAGCCAAATTGTCTAAACTACCCCTAAATGCACACCAATAATTACAATTCCCCTCCTTTCACCTTTTCCATTGAAACCCTAATTAATTTCTCACTTTATTTTCCTTTTTAAAAAATTTCTTGCCACTAAAGAATAGAAAGCATCGTTGATACGCACACTGCCTCTTATAACTCATTTCATCCTGCGGTGTTCTGGAGTGAGATATCGGCGCCGGCGGTGAAAGCATCGTTGATACGCATGGTGAGATAAAGCGGAGTCTCATGGTAATTGTTAGGGGTGGATTTGGTACAATACCGTACCATACCAAATGTACCATGTACCGTACCGAAAATTTGGTACGCCAAAATCTATTACCACTGCCGTACCAAAACTTTCGGTATACCAAGTTCGGTATACCAAAAAAATTGGTATGGTATGGTACGGTACGATAGATTACCAAAAAGTGAAGCTTACTAATAAGAGGAAAAAAGAGTAGGCGTTTTTATTTTCTTTTGGTTACATAGGCTTTTTTACTTTCAATATTTTATTATGGAACATTGAAACCTATCAAAATAAAAAAAAAACAAGCAGAAAGCAAAGCACCGTAATCAACCATGAGCACAAAAGTGACAAAACATAGAAGACAAAAAAGTGAGCACAAATCAAGCCTTTATGAATAAACCTAGCCCGTCAAAATAAAGAAAAATAAGCAGAAAGCTAACAAAGCAACTATTAATTTCTACATTACTTAGCATAAACTTAACAAAGTAATAAACTAATAATAGCCAAAACAGTGGGCACAAAACAAGTCTTTGTGAATACCCATTGTTCAATTCCAAGGCACAAAATAAGCCTATACAAAAACTTTAAAACATACCACAAAAAAATATAAAGGTTAAAGTTACATGCCAAACTCCGATTCAAAAAGTAAATAAAATATCCAATACTTGAACTAATTAACTTTTAGATAAAGAAACACGCGGAGGAGGCATTGAACTTGCGGAAGATTGAGATGTCACACCTACATTAAAAATAGAAAACAAAAACAATAAAACATAATTACATATTAGTTGCATTTAGAGTAAGAATTGAATGTGAATATAAACTTAAATACTTAATAACAAAAATCACTACATAAATTAAAGCATATCTTACTTCATTCCACGTCTTCTTCCATTTCCTTATAAAATTGAAGCATCTCGTCCGTTGGTTCCTTTTGAGGCTTTGAGCGGGTGAGGAGTGACCGAGTGAATACCTAAAAGTAAAATGAATGAGGACTCACGCGTGTGGATCTGTGGAGCGTGTGGTATATTTGGTATTAAAATTTATAACAAAACTTAATTGGTATTAATGGTACATTTGGTACGGTACGGTTTGGTATACCATGGCATGTACCGAAAATTTGGTATGGTACGGTATACCATTAGTATCGATTTTTAATACCAATACCGTACCATACTATTTCGGTACGGTACAAATACCAATCGGTAGTATACCATTACCAAAATTCGGTACACTTTGGCAATGGTACGGTATGGTACGGATTGGTATTGGTAATAATGGTACAAATATCCACCCCTAGTAATTGTTATCCCAGCAGTTGAGTAAGGCGGAGATTTAATTGGCGAGTTTTTCCAGAGAGAGAGTCGAACTCGGTGTGGATCTTGAAACCCATTAATTTGTTGATTGCGTGGGTTTTGGATCCAAATCTGAATTCATCGTTTCTTCTTTAAAAATTGGTCGGAAATTCGCCGTCGAATAACCTATAGTACAAACTCCAATGCAGTTGGCGGTGGGTTCGCGGGCGCCGAACCTGCGATCAGAGGTTTCTCCATTGTCATTAACTTCTGACAATTTGGATTTGTAATTATACCGAAAATGTAGGGATCATAGTAGTTATTCGTTTTTTGTTTTGATTTTTCAAGAACCCTCTACCATCTCCCTTAAACCCTTACATCTCTTACCGGGGTTTTTCCTAATCCGTCCCCTTTGCTCTCACGTCTATCTATCTCACATAACAAATACACACACCCAAATTTTAAATAAAATCTGTAACCACACATAAAACAATATCAAAGATTGCTTTTTGGTTCTACCCAATATTGGATTAATGGCGCACCTTCTTAGTAGGAGCATGACTTCTGCTTCTGTTGCTCCACTTCCTAATCCATAGCCCTTATCATTTAAGAATAATGGCAGTAATAAGATGTTGAATTTGAGAAGTGCAATTTTTCCACCTAATTGTCTAAGAAACAAATTATCTTACTCTAAGTTGAAGTGGAAGGCGAAAAGGAGAGATAGGAATATGACGGTGGTGGTTCAGTGTGAGATTGTATTTAGGGGTAGTTTGGACAATTTGGCTCATTAAAACATTGATCTAACAGTCAAACTTGTCGACTTGACGAAACTGTTAAAAATGGGTGCCAAAGTACAATAAAATAAAATTGTGGGCGTCAAACTCAGTTTCGATATAAACTTTGGGTGCCAAAGTACAAATGCCCCATTTTTTTTTGTTCTATTATAAGCTAGGATTACTAGCGCCATGAAAATGGATTAACAATAATAATAATAGGTAGAAAATCAATTGCTAGTGTGTGGTTACATTTTTTTCCCCTGAAAGCAGTGTGGTTGGTTACCACAAAATGTAAAAGTTCTATTAAAATTGAGTTGTATTGGAAACTCGTGACTAATAAAAGTAATAATGTATAATATTTACTCACTCGACTTACGCATGATTTAAAGTGCAACAATTTTGTTAAAATTTTTTTAATACAAACGATACTTAGGTAAATTTGTAATTCGATTCGGAGGAAAGGGGGAGGGGAAATGAAACTTGCTGACATGATTTGTAAAGTTTCATCAAGTGAAAAGGAAACAAAGTTAATGAGGGTAAAATTTGTTAAATCCCAAGGACTTATCCAAATTGATCATTGGGATGAGTTAAGTTATGTCTTGTGAATCTCTTATCAAACTTCAACTTTTATGGCTGCCAACTAGTACTTACATAATCTATATTATATAGTTAAGTGGCAAACGGGGAGATTTTTCATACAAATTTAGTGAGTATCCCGATGTATATGGTAAAAGATTACATGACACGATTGAACATTACATGTGAAATGAGCTCTAGGTATTCATCTCGAGTACATGACCCATTTGCACCCCCAACTATGTACGGTATTTCAATTTGCACCCCAAACTTCTATTTGTTTTAGTTTGCACCCTAAACTTCAAAATCCGATTTTAAATGCACATTTCGTCAACATTCCTTGATTTTTCTAACATAAACTGTAAAAGGAGGGGCATAATGGTAATCCTAAATGGGACAAACAAACTAGTGAAATTTATATATTATTATGTCTCTCCTATTACGTCAAAGACATCCCGCACAAAGAAAGAAAATGGCAATCATCGATTAGGGCAAATTAGGGTGAAATTAGGGCAGAATCGTGACCATGGACTGGGCATTAAGGCCATACACGGAGCGAAATGATGAACTTATTTCTTACAGTAAGTCATCTTTCCATTTTATGAACTTTAATATAATCAAATAGGATTTTTGTTTGCTTTGATAACGTTGTGGTTTTTGATGGGTTTGATAAAGTAGTGTTTCATTTTATGGGGTTTTGATGAAAATGAGTTTGTTTTACTTATTTTTTTTCTTATTTTGATGAAAGATGTTTATGCTCTATTTTGCTTCTTCACACATTAATGGCGACACATACCACTTTGTTTGTATTGGTTGTTTATTTTTGTTTGATTTATTTTAGGTGATGATTATGAGTATTTTACCATTGTACTGAACTTTGAGCAACAAAGATTTTATATTGATAATTGTGACCCTGATAAGCTTTTGTTTATAGAAATACATAACATTATGACAGAGTGTGGGATCACTAGTGCATGTAGGATAGCTTCATATAAGGAACCATTTGGAGGTAAAATGGTCTATTTTGAAAATGATTGGGATGTATTGGAGATGCGTAAATGGATTCCAGCATATAGGCTCATTAAAATATTTGTTGAGAGTGTTGATTGTTTGGTTAGTTCTAGTCATCCTGAACCTGAACCTGACCCTAAAATTGATAGTGAGATTAGTGCTGATAATTCTTGTTCTGATTCACTGGTAGATGTTGATTACATTGTTAGTGATGATGATTTTGGTCAATTTCATCCTCACCAAGCTGATTCTCACCAAACTGATCCTCAACCTAAGTTCCAAACTCACCCACAGCCTAAACCTGACCAAACCCATCATCAACCTGAGTTCCAACCTCACCCACAACCCGAACCTGACCAAACCCATCCTTAACCTGAGTTTCAACCTCACCCACAGCCTAGATACTATCCTGAACCTACCCCTAATAATGTGGATTCTAATGTTGGTGATTCTGATGATATGGTGTCTATACATTCTTCAGATGATGATGATGATGGTACTCAATCAAAGGTTAAAAGGTTTCCTCTATTTGATAAGGAAAAGGACATGAAAAACCCATACTTTGAACTTAGAATGCTTTTTTATTCTTTCAAAACTTTCAGAAGTGCAGTAAGAGAATATCCAATTTTGAACAACAAAGAGATGAGCTTTAAAAGAAATGATAAATGGAAGATTAGAGCCAAATATAAAGAACCATGTACATGGATGATTTATGCTAACAGATATAAGAAAGAACAAACGATTTAAGTGAAAAATTTTCTGAGCAAGCATACTAATTGTAGGCCAGCATTTCATAATCCAAATGTTACTTCAAAGTGGTTATCTAAAAGATATGTCAAGCATGTGAGAACCAACCCTGAATGGCCTTTGCAATCCTTTAGGGAGACTGTCAAAAGGGATTTAACAGTTGGTATGAGCAAAACTCAAGTGTTTAAGGCTAAGAGGATGGCTCAAAAAGCCATAGAAGGCAGCCACAAAGGGCAATATGCCCTGTTATAGAATTACTGTGAAGAAGTGAAGAGAGCAATGCCCAACTCCACAATGATTGTTTATATTGATGAGGCTAGTTGGTATGATGCAAATCCAAGATTTAAAAGGTTATATTGTTGTCTTGCACCATTGAAAAAAAGGGTTTAAAGAAGCTTGTAGACCTATAATTGGACTTGATGGTTGCTTCCTTAAAGGGCCATATCTAGGACAGTTGCTGTCTACAATTAGAATTGGTGCTAATAGTGGCATCTTTCCATTTGCCTATGCTTTGGTGGAGAAGGAATGCAAGAGTTCATGGGTGTGGTTTTTACAGTTGGTATGTCAAGACATTGGGATCAATCATGAATGCACCAGCTATACCTTCATGTGTGATCAACAAAATGTAATGAACTATTGATTTATGTTTACTAATTTCACTATTTGACAGTTGCTTCCTTATTTTTACTACTGATTTATGTTTACTGATTACACTATTTTTGTTCTTCCATAAATAATCATTAATAGGGATTAGTTCCAGCTATACAGCAAGTTGTACCCAACTATGAGCACAGGTTTTGTGTTAGACATCACCATAGCAATTTCAGAAAAGAATATAGGGGAAAAGCTTTTAAAGATCAATTTTGGGAGTGTGCAAAGGCTAGTACAATTGAATGGTTTGAGGAATGTATGCATGAAATGTCCAAACTTGACACAACAACACATGAATGGTTAGTAAAGCAGCTTTATCCAAAATTTTAGAGTATGTCACATTTCAGAACAACCCCCAAGTGTGACATACTCATTAATAACCATAGTGAAGTTTTTAATTCGTTTATACTAGAAGCAAGACAGAAACCCATCATTGCATTAATGAAGTGCATTAGCAATTTGTTAATGGTGAGGGTTATGAGGAATAGGGAGAAGATGAAGAGAAAATCAGGCCTTATATGTCTTAGAATTCAGAAGAAGCTTGATGAACCAGTGAAATTTACAGTGGGTTTCATAGTTGAGCAAGCAGATGAGTTTGTGTTCCAAGTCAGTGGGCCAAATTTACAGCTCATAGTGGATTTGAGTGAAAAAAACATGTGTTTGTAAGGTGTGGCAGTTGAAAGGAATGTCTTGTGTTCATGGTGTTGCTTCTATTTTGCATCAAGGTGGTATACCTTCAGATTATGTTGATAAATGGTATTCAAAAGATAACTATTTAAATGCATATGAGAATAGTATCAAACCACTAAATTGGAGTGATTTGTGGCCTACAAGTGACAGAGCTACATTGCTACCACCTATAGTCATTACACAACCTGGTAGAAAGAAGAAGGCCAGAAATAAAGCACAGGATGAAAAAGAATAATTAACAACAAAGCTACGAAGAAAAGGGGTGGAAATGAGCTGCAGGGGAGGCACAACTGCCAGAAGGGGCAGGTCATCTGCTACGAGGGGAGGAGTTGCTACCAATGTAAGTAAATTTCCATTATAGACATATTTTCAAACTTTGTTAAGTTCCTTATATTTCCATTGTACTCTTGATATGCAGGTTCGTAGGAACAATGGGGAAGGACCTTCTACCCAAACTCAGAGTCAGCATAATTCAATGTCTTCGTGGCCTTGAATAACATATTATTTTCTTGCTTGCTTGAACTCTTTTTGTGTAGTTAATCAAATATAATATTAAACTCTTTTGGTGTAGTTGATCACATTTAGCCTTAGTATGCCTTAGTATAGCCTTTTTGTGTAGTTGGACTCTTTTTGTGCAGTTGATCACATCTAGCCTTAGTATGCTTAGGATAGCTTTTTTGTGCAGCTAGTTGGCCAAATGTGCCTTATTGTAACCTTTTGTGCAGTTCATACTTGGTCATTGCTTTGAATCTATTGAACTATTTTTGGTTATTGCTTGCTTGCTTTTTGTGCACTCTTTTTACTTATTTTTGCATTATTGTAATTAATACACATCAATCACAACACACAGTGGGCATACATAAAGCATCAAACCTCCATATTCATTGATTCAAAGAAGGGTTAAAGCATGAAACACATGAAACACACACATAAACAATGCAATCCACAGTGTTACATTTCTAATGCAGTGCAGCTACAGTGTTACATTTCTCCCCACTCCCATTCTCGTGGCCACTCAGTAGTACAAAGATGATTACAACACATACAAATAGTGCAATCCACAGAAGTTTCTCCTTCATGTTTTCCTTTCTTTGTGCACGTCAGATCCAAATGACCAAGTCCTCCCAAATGAAAAACCCACAACCACCATACTGCAAAACACATAATTTATAGTAGGTGAAAATCATTATTTAGATAGCTTGCATGTTATAAAATGAAGATGGATTACCTCCTCACGTGTGGCACATCTGAAATACCTTCGGCCTGGATTTTGTAAGCTCCATGAAGTCAAATATTTTGCATCATTGCCACAAAAGCAGGTTAGCTGCATTGTTCTTCTCAATGATAAAAGGTATTCTTCAATCTCTTACTCAATTGGTGTTTTTTTTCTATTCTATTGAAATGGGGAAGGAAAATGGGAGAGATGGATATATACGTATATACATGTGTGTCAAATGGGGGGAAATGGAGGGAAAAGATGGGAGAAATGGAGGGAAATAAGGAAAAGTGTCTCTTTTTACATTTTTACCCTTCCTATCCCCCTCCTTTTACAGTTTCTGTTAGAAAAATCACGGAATGTTGACGGAATGTGCATTTAAAATCGAATTTTGAAGTTTAGGGTGCAAACTGGAACAAATGGAAGTTTGGGGTGCAAATTAAAATACTGTACATAGTTGGGGGTGCAAATGGGTCATTTACTCTATTCATCTCCAACGCATAAGAATACTTTTGCTATTTCCACGTTGGACAAACATTTATTATCATTCACATAAGACTGGTATCATTTACTGGTATGAGGCTTCATTGCTCATTTGGTACTCGTCTAAGCTAGGTCGTCCAATATGTTGGAATACAATAACATATAGTGAATATAAAAGCAACCAAAATTTATATCAAACAAGACTTTTATTGAATATAAAACAATGTAAAATGCAATGTCCGCATGCCAGGATGCAATTTCCTAATCCAAAGCACTGGCACAAGAATTTTGGAATAATAGATGGTGAGGGATAATAAAGTTGGAGATATGGAATAACCCATCTCATATAAAATGGTCTCCATGCTGGTTGAATAAATTCCTTCCATCCCCACCCCCCAAAACAAAAAAGGGTAATCCATCTCATATAAGCCTCCGTTTTGTCTTTCAACAATCTAATCCAAGAAGAAGAGACTCGCATTTTATTAGAACAATCAGATAAATGAGTCTTGTCACAATACTTATTTCTCATAAATACTAAAACGGCAAAACCTAAACCTTGTTTTTATACAAGATCTTAATAAAGGAGTATGTGAAATTTCAAAATATTCTGTAAAATTGGTTATTTAATAGTTTATGACAACACGTATATGAATTCGATCTTACTTAAGTTCTAAATAGGCTACAATTAGAATGAATTAATTGCGTCTTAAATTAAGAATCCTTTACAACAGTCAGGCTATACAATGACCAGATTCGAGAGATTTTGCACACATTCAATTGAATGGTCATGAATTCAGTCCATTTTGACATAATACGACCCATTTCAAATACTTGGATCCATTGCCAACCAAATAATCACTCGACAATACATAGATACCGCAAATTATACATAAAAATAAAATGTAAAGTATATTTCATAATTTACCTATAAACAAAATTCTCAAACATCATCTCCACCTCCCAAAGTAAGTAATCTTAAATAAATAAAGCACATTGGTTGATCTTATTGCAACTTAAAGCAGATTTGCCTCCTCTCTCTTTATGGGCATTTGGGGACCGCATTAATAAATTAACCTGATAACAATAACCTGCCAAAACTTGTTGATTATATATATGTTTTTTCTTTGACAAGATAAATACATGTTAAATCTGTAAAAATCACAATATTTTTAGCAAAAGTATAATGAGGCATGAACTTTGGTTGATATTAAAGACGTGTTTGACTGCAAAGTTAAAAAATTATAGAAAAAAAAATTCTATTACTCAAATTAAATGGTGGTTTGTTAGACAAAATGTACGAATTAACTTCATTAAAATTCTTGGGTGAAAAAAAATAGGGTCAAGCGGGGCCAATGATTTTATTTTCTTCTACTTGCATTTTTTTCATATTACTCAAATGAAAAGATGGTTTATTAGACAAAGGAATCATTAACTACACAAAATAATAATGTTCATTGATCCACATGCTGCAAAGTCAGTTATTGATAGGTGGTGAGTACTTAATTTTATTTTGCTCCTTTTGTTGCTAACCATCTTCGGAGCTGTTATATGATGATTGCTATTTCTTTCTTCTCTTTGAATAAAGAGAGAACGTTTTCAGTTTTTTGAGAGTGGGGGAAGGGGTTTTAAGTAGGAAATATTTAAAAGGAAGGGCAAGGCTGTAAATAAGAAAGGCATCTAAGGGAAAGGGAGTGATTATAATTATTATAATTCTAAATTAAATCTCCGGTGCTCAGCACGATTTATTGGCAAATTCCAAACGAGTGCATCACTTCAAACTTTTTCTTAGAATGCAATAATTTCATAATATATTTTTATTTTTTTTGATACAATATATATTTATACAAATTATAAATTTAAAATTAACATAATAAAGGTTTAATCAACATTTAGTTACGTTTATGTGTATTGAACCAAAGATCTATTTATTATGAGAATAGAAAAGATATAACAGATTACGAAACTATTGACTCCTAATAATTTTTATATGATTAAAGCCCAACAAATACTTTAACTTGAGAAAAAAACAATATCCCTAGAATGAGAGAGCATGCCTAAGTGGATGCCAATGAGCAAAAAAAATGACAAGACTAACAAAAATAATAGTTATGGAAAAAAAATGCCTAAAACACGTACAATACTGTGAATTTCAAAAATCTTAATGGTCAAATTAGAAGTCAGTGTGAATGATTTTTGGAAAGAGTTTAAAAAGAAGTTGGAGCATGAATGATGAATGTTGCGTATCAAATAAGAATATATATATATATATATATAAGTAACCAGATGATAGGTACCTTTTGTCATAAATTATGTTTGGTAGGTCAATAAATTTATACATTTTTCTGTCAAATATTGTTATATTGAGTATATAAACGATAATTAATACGATAGCTATTTAGTTTGTTTAGGAAGTTAAATGCATTTCATTTAACAAGTAATGGCATGAACTACCAGTCATCATTAAATTTTCCAAAAGACAATTACCGCTTACCAGTGAGGGTCATGAGTTTTAAGGGGCTCTGGGCGAATTTTATTTCGGAGCCCTATATATTTTTGTATATTCATATAGTATAAGTATACCAATAAAATCGCAACAAAATATATATATATATATATCGCATAATACAATGACATTTGCAAAAATAAAAAAAAAAGTAATTAAATTTTTTCAGTCATATAGAATTTAGTCAAAACAAAAACTGAAAAATAGAGTTATATATATATATATAAAACCAACTTCAAATCAACTAATTATACAGAAAAATCACTGCGAGCCAAATGAATATAAAAACTATTGTGTATTGTGAATATAAAAGGACCTGTTAAATAATATAAAGACTTTATTAAAAAAAAGGAATTAATTGAAGACCTTGTTTAAGAAAGCTAATAAATAATTTTATTTTGGGGCTCTTTCGTATTTTTGTATATTCATGTAATATATAGAATTTTCGGGAAGTGATCTCAAACAATTAACTAGGAAAATTCCTCCCGTGTTGGATGGATTTTCTCTACCGACAAAGTGTTAAGATCAATTAAAATCAAGAGGAGGAAGATATATATATATATATATAACGTTAAAGAGGGTCCATAATTTCATTTTGTCATGAATTTTTAAAACTGATTCAACTTGAAGAGGTAGAAAGAAAGATGAGGCGTTCAAAGAGAGTTTTGGATTTTATTTTTTTTCTAGATTAATTGTTTTTAAGATGGTTTAACTTAAAGAGTGGGGTGGGTTGAATATTTCTATGGGTGTAAACAAGAACACCTTAAATTTTTAGTCAAAATAAAAGCTAAAAAGTGTAACTTTTGTTCAAGAAAAACAAAAAAACAAACTTAGGCTTACTAAGCATTTAAAAGAAAAAAAGAGTAGTCAAAACAAAAACTGAAAGACATAACTTTTGTTCAAGAAAAACAAAAGAAACAAACTTAGATTTAATAACTATTTAAAATAAAAAAATAAGTAGACAGATATCTTCAAATGCCATTTAAAAGAAAAAAAAAGTAGGCAAAACAAAAACCAAAGCATTTAAAAGGAAAAAAAAGAGAAAATTTATATTTACCACTGTCAGGGCTTGAATAATGACCCACGCTTCAAATTCATTTCTGCCATATTCCGGCTGGGCCAATGAGCACTCTTATTGATTATCATCAATGTCAAATGATTTGAATGTTATACATACATATATATATATATAAGGTCCAAAAAATTCGGGGGCCTTAGTACGTCGGGGGCCTAGGCGGCGGCTTGGGCCACCTATGCCCAGGGCCAGCCCTGCCGCTTACAATATTCTCAAACTAAATCACCATTATTAAATGCCATCAAAAACATTTTCATTTAAACTTCCACAAAATAATCAGTTTGCCGCTTCCTAACTTACTATTGAGTCATTGTATTACCAATTAGGAGTTAGGCAGTGGATTAATTGATGCAAGTGGTTGGAATGTCTTTCCTCTCAGTTGCAACATTCGATTCAACATCTTTATTTACAACTCCTAAATTCCCTTTTCCAAGCCCAAACTCAATAGTGCTAAATTTACATGTAAATTGGTTTTGGAATATAAAAAATCTTGTAAGTGTCAAAGCATGTTTCCTTGGAGAAGATTTTTACTGAGCTAGATGTTGGATGTGGATTCACCAACATTAAAAAGCAACCAGAAAAGTTTTTGGAAACCTTGCTTAGTGGGTATTCTTTGTTTATTTCCCCTCTTTGGGATTTGTGATGGTCTACGACTTTGGTTTTCTATTCTTCTTGAATGCCCATGCCAGTCTACATATATGGATGGAGAAAGAAACATGATACACAGAACATAGAACACCACAAAATAAGAAAGAGCGCCGAGTGAATTTTGTAGAGAGAAAAATTATAGAAGATATAATTTTGTAGAGAGATAAAAGATTAAAGAAAATTAGAAGTAAAGTATCTAAGTGAAAACTTTTTAGTGTACGTCTATTTTTTTGAGTGTTGAGAAATACACAGTGTGCATGTGTAGGTATGTTGACTTGTCTTGTAAATTATTCCATTTGATATAGTGAAATATTTGGTGTGTTATGTGGATTGATGGATGTACGCCGAAATCATGTAATTCTCTGTGTTAAATAATTTTGATTGTGCTAATTTTTTTCTGTCATTTACATACCAAAATCCTAATTGAAGGCTAGTAGTGCCTAGTTTTCCCGACAAATGGTATCAGAGGTTTAGGTTCTAGTGGGAGCAAAGGGGAAAGAATTAATAAGTTTGATGGTAAGGACTTCAGTTTCTGGAGAATGCAAATCGAAAATTATTTGTATGGGAAGAATATGCATCTTGCTCTACTTGAAAAAAACCCAAAGGCAACGAAAGATGAAGATTGGGCACTACTTGAAGCACAAGTGCTAAGAATCATTCGTTTATCGTTGTCAAAAAGCACGGTGTTTAACGTGGTAAAAGAAATTACCACTACTGGCATTATGTCAGTGTTATTTGGCATGTACAAAAAAACTGCGCACCTACAAATAACAAGGTGCATTTGATGAATAAATTATTTAATCTGAAGATGACATAAAATTTTGAAGTGGCAAAACATTTAAATAATTTAAATACCATCATCAGCTAGTTATTTACCATCGAAATTAATTTTGACAAGGAGATTCAAGCCTTGATAATTCTGGCTTCGTTACCGAATATCTAGAAGGCCATGAGAACATCTGTGAGCAATTCTGCCAGGAAAAGAAAGCTCAAGTATGTCAATATCAGAGATCTGATTCTAGACGAAGAAATTAGCCAAAAAGATTCATAAATTCAATAAGAAGATGTAGGTCGGAAAATACCCTAGAGGGGGGGTGAATAGGGTTTTTAAAACTTAATGGTATTTTTAAAATCAATTTAAAAATGTTTGATGTCTATATCAATCAACCAAGCAATAAACAAAGATAAATCCAATCACAAGGTGCAAATAACACAATATAAAAGTTCAAAAGATAGAAAGATTTAAACCGATCAAAGTCGAAGACTTTTTGTCCACACGGTTCGGCTTGTTAGCCCCTACTCCGCACTCGGTTAGTGCCCCGATAAATTCCAATAAAACCAATCTCCTTTCGGGTGAAGATCAAACCTCTACAAGTGTATTTTTCTCACACACTCTTACAAGTATTGAATCTCTCTCAATACTCACACAAGAATTCACTATTGCTATCTTAAGAGATAAGCCTCTCTTAATGTTTGAAAGAAATGATTTGGTGATTAACACCAATGTACAATAGCTCTATAATGTATGGAGATTACAACTTAAGCTCACACTAAGAGATATCAAATTTGATCAATATAATATAGCTCAAAATAAAGATGATTGATCAAAAGCAATGTTCTTGAATCTTTGAAAATGAATGTAGATGAAGAGAATGGTGTAAGAATGATTCAAGTAAGTAAAAATGAGTCTTAAAACACAAATATATAGCTTGTGAAAGCATGTAGCCGTTTGTAGTGGAATAATAAATTAATGAGGCAAAAATGCACAATTTGCAAGGCTCCAACGGCTAGATTCTAAAACATCAGTCGACTGAGCAGGGCTCCTTAGTCGACTGAGCAAGCCTCAGTCAACTGAGCCCCTCTGCTTAGTCGACTGATGGGCTCTGTCAATCAGTCCAAAAATCCAAATTTTGTGTTTTTGCATTTTAGCTCTAAAACCACTTTTAATGCTTGGGGAATGTAAAATATAGGTTCCTAAGACACCTATTTTTGTTAGAGCTTCAAATAAGATCATTTAACAATAAATATGAATTAATTTCAAAACCAGTTTTTACTAAAATGTGTGTTTTGAAAAGGTCTTGAGGGAACTTTTTTTTGATCAATCTAGTTGTGTAAAAAACAAAGTATATGAGCTATATTTAGAGTCAAGCATGAACCTTTACATAAGTAACTAAAGCATTCACTTAAATAGAGACTAATGAGTCTTCAAGGGCTTTTGATAGTTTCTTCATTTCTTTTCTTCCTTGGCTTTCATCGTAGAGGTGCCATTGATAGAGCATTGATCATGGAGGCTTCGAGATGTGTGAGATATTGAAGGCGTACAACTTTTGTAGGTGAATAATCTTTATTCCGGCTTTTCGATTTTGTCCACGTGTGATCAATTTAATGTGGCTATAACTTAAAACATCAACTTAATTAAATTACACATGATTAATGTTATTGTTATTATCAAAACAAGATTAGTGACTATAAGGTCAACAGAAGATATGGAAGAAACATAAACAAATCAAGGAACAATACGTCACACTCAAGGACTCCAAATAATTTTAAAAATTCTCAAAACTAAAATAGTCAAAAAGTTATTGAGTGTTGGAATTGCGGTAAAACTGGACACTATAAAAACCAGCAACGAGCACCAAAAAATGATCCGGAGAGAAAGACCGAAGCAAACGTTGTTGCAGAACATTTAAATGATGCTTTAATATGCTCTTTAAAGAGCAAGGTGGAGTCATGGGTATTAGATTCTGGAGCATCATTTCATGCCAGCTCAAACAGGGATCTGTTTATGAGTTATACACTAGGTAACCATGAAAATGTGTATCTTCATGATGATCAGCCATACGATGTGATCTACAAAATGCGAAGTACAGATACAGTTGAATGATGTTCAATGCATTCCTGACTTGAGGAAGAATTTGATCGCAATGGGTCAACTAACAAATGACGGTTATGTCACAACCTTCAGCAGTGATACTTGGAATGTTTCCAAAGGTATAAAGACAATTGCACGTGATGGATCAATTGTTGTTATAGCAAGCAAAGAAGATCCAAATGTATGGCACCAGAGACTTGGTCACATGTTTAAAAAAGGACTAAAGGTCATGCACACGAAAGGGACGCTAACAAGTCTCTAGTTAATCGATATTGACTTGTGTGAGAGTTGCATCAACAACAAGCATAAAAGAGTCAACTTCAATACAAGTGAAAGAATCCCAAAGCCAATAAGGCTTTAGTTATTGCATACTGAAGTATAGGAGCCGGCTCCGGTCTTATCCATTGGCGAAAATTTTATACTTTATAATATTTATTAATGACTATTCCAAGAAGGTATGTGTTTATTTCTTGAGGCATAAATCCGAATTGTTTGAGGTGTTCATGAAGCAAAAAACTTTGGTAGAAAATGAAACGGGCTTGAGAAAAGAGTTAAAATGCAATAATGGTAGATAATATAAAAACGGAATCAAACCAGTGAGGATAGTTCCACGGACACCATAATAAAATGGGTTGGCTGAACGTATGAAAATAACATTGATTAGGAGAGCCAGAGTCATGCGTTTACAGGCAAGCTTACCTAAGCAGTTCTAGGCAAAGGTAGTTAGTACAACAACCTATTTAATCAATCGGGGACCATCAGTACCATTGGAGTGCATAATACTAAAAGAGGCATAGGGTGGCAAAGAGATAAAACTTTCTTATTTGAAAGTTTCCGGTTGTGTCGCATATGTACATATTAGTGATCAAGCTATAAGTAAGCTAGTTTTTAAATCGTATAAGTGTAATTTTCTTGGGCACAACATCGATTATTTTAGTTATAGATTGTGAGACATCAAGAACAAAATAATCATCAAAAGCAGATATGTTATATTCAATGAGAATGTGGTGTACAAGGACAAAGACACAGCATATCCAAGTGATTTAATGCAACATGGTCATTTGTATGCTGATATTGTTGATATTCTATAAAGTAATCAGATAGAATAGACAGAAGAAAGTTCTCAGACTGAGGAAGCATCACAAGTCACAACAGAGCAATACGTAACAGACAAAAGCTCTAGAGTCTCCAGTTCCTACTTATGTACCAAGGTGGTCTTTCCGGCGCCCTCATGTCCAAACATAAGATACTTTAATTAATTGTTGCTCACTGATAAAGGTGAACCTTAAATGCGAGCAAATATGAGCTTATAATGAAAAACGAGATGAAATCCCTCATCTTTATGGTATAATTTAATACCAGGGGGATGTTGTATTGTTTATCCAGGATTAAGAAAAATGAATCATATATTTTCAAAAATGCCATTACTACTATAATATTTTAAAAAATGCCACTACTATTATATTATTATTATTTTAACTTAATTTTTTTAAAATTTTTAATTTTTTTTATTTTGTTAGTCCAAAATATAATCACGTATACGAGTTACAGAATCAAACATGGTATTAACGTCAACATGAGATATCCCAGTATTAATATTGTATGAATCAAACAAGGTATTAGTATTAAATTAATGCCAGGATTAATAGTCCAATACTATTAATACTGATATTATTAATCCCACTGACCCTAATACCTGAATCAAACGAGGCCTAAAAGTCATATTATTGTTATTATTGTTGTTGTTGTTGTTATTATTATTATTATTGGTTTGGATATATTATATAAATTTGATTTTGTTATTTTAATAAGAATCTTTATGGACAATGGTTGCTATATTATATATATATATATATATATCGTGCATGTGTGTGTCTTTTATTTCATATAATAGCTGATTTAGTATGTAAAGTTTAGCTTACACACAGATGATCATATCATCAATTCTTGTGAAATATAAGTTTATGGGTTTATAGTCGTAGATAGATTGGACGGTCATCATATAATTGTGGTACAAGTTTTACTAGTTTATCTTGACTATGGGAAACAATATAGTTTCAACTCGTTGTGCTAATACACTTTGTGTGTATTGAACATGATCAGCTTTAGTTAATTATTTTTATATAGTACACTTTGTGTGTATTGAACATGATCAGCTTTAGTTAATTATTTTTATATTGAATATATAAAATAATTTAAATCTCATGGTATTATGATAGCTTATGCTCTTAATCTTAAAATAATTAATAGACGTATATATGTAGTGTTTGTTGTTTTGACTCATTATGAGTAATATTCATTTATGGATCAATAAGTTACGTGAATTAGATAATGACACTATATGTATGATGAATATTAATTATTGACGGAATTTACGTCCCGATATGGAGATTGATGATAGCCCTTGAGAGGCTTATAAGTTTTGATCATGTTAAACCCCGCATGTGGATTATAATAATCCAACATGCCAAATAAGTTAAGTGGTAGGTTCAATAATTAATAAGTTATTTAAATATAATTATTAGTAATTTAACTTAAATGACAATTATTAGTAATCTTAATGTGACGAGAATAATAAGCATATAATAATAAGGAACTCAAAATCTAAATCTGAGATAAGAATGATAGTGCAATTATAATTTGAAAAAGCCGGAGCACGTGCGGAAGCGAATTAACTAATTAACCCTAGGTTTGTTATTTGAAGGTTGAATTCTTAAAAATCAATTTTAATCGAATAAAAAATAAACCCTAAAAGTCTATGGATTTAATTCTGGAAAATTTGTTTAATCTTTTCTAATACGCAACAATTAATAAAGCAATTAAACAGATAAGCAAATACCAGAATTAACGAGGTATCCCTACAGTGCAGGACTAATCCTTAACAATTCACTATATGCACAAAGGTTTACATACTCAATTAATTACAAATTATACAAACTTACAAAACTTGAATCGCATAAGCTGCTTGCAAAAAGTGTCAACCTTCTGCGATTATAGTCCTCCTATCCGAATCGCAAGAACAGGTTCACAACGAATCACTTGTCATGGTATCACATCGTTCTTCAACTCTATTTGCGAATTACACGCACTTTGGGATCTAATTTGTTCTTTATAAAAAGAACGCTTGTTTTGGCATAAATAAAAAGTCCTAAGATGGTTTTATGTTTTGAAGTTTTTAATCTCTCTCTAAGGTTTAAAAATTTCTCTCATAACATGTGTAAAAGTGTGTCAAAATCTCTTACCTTTTGGGTCTATTTATGTAAAAATATGAAAACCAACTTACTTTAAAAAATAGTTAAAAATAATTAAAAACAAAAATTTTGCGATAAAAATACACTTTTTATAAATAAAAGCCGGGCCGTTCAAAGCAAAAAATATCTACCGGTCTAAAATTAAAATTTTAATTCCGCACCCGAAATTTGCACCGGACCGGGCCAAGTTAACGAAACATGTACCGGTCCACCATTGAACTTTGGTACAAATTTAGAAGGCAACTGCCCATTAATTGACACATGGCATGATGGCATGGTGGAAATTAAAGACAATCACACATTAAAACATGGTCACGTGGGTTTGTCTTTAAATGGCTACTTTTGACTTTTCTTTCCTTTTAAATAAACTTTTTTGTTATTATTATTATTATTATTATTATAACATTTAATTAAATTTTTTCTTTTAAAATTAATTTTTGTTTTATTTTTATTTTTGTTTTTTCGCGTATTAAATTCGTTTGAACTACAATTCGATCCAAATTTTTGGAGCAACTATAAGAATATATTAGAAATATAATTCAAGAATTTCTCATAAATTCGATTTGCCAAAACATTACGGACGCGAAAAAAACACTAATAAAAATAATAAAAAAATTAATTCGACCCAAAAGGTTTTTCTGAAAATACCACCTAGGAAATTAAATTCAAATGCCAATGCTTACCGTATCTTTCTCAATGTAATAGTTCAATGCATCGCTTCAATAGCTTGCCTTACTTGCAATTCTTCAGATGTACAAGTAAACATGTTTTTGTCAAAGGAATAGAGCCAAACAAAATATAGAATTTACTTAATTCTTTAGTGGTATGAATTATAATTTATAGAAGTAATTAATTTATAATCGAATTAGGATTCCAACTTTTCATAGGAAGCCCAAATACTTATTTCTCATTAGAGTCCTTATTGTAGCCTTAGGGTATGTGCCGTGAAGAAGAAGATGGATAAAATCTTAGTGAAATCATAGTCCACACTCGGTGTAAGATTAGACAACGGAAGGAATACGATAGAAGACGGTAAAGTTCCATCGAGCCCGTGTTCTTAATTCATTTACACCAACTTCTGTTCGTGCTAAGACGAGATCAAATCAGAGAGATCTCGAAGGTAAAATTCGATTATGCTTTTTGGTTTTACTGAAAATAATTATTCGGTCTATACGCAATATTAAACAATTCTAGAATTAGGTTTCCATCACTCCAATAGTACATAGGAGCTAGTTGAGCTCCAAACATAGAATAAGGCTCTACATAATAAGTGGGTGTACTGAATGAAAAAGAAGCATAATGGTTCTAAGATGTACAAGGCAAGATTAGTTGTTAAAGGCTTTCAGGAGAAAAAAGGGAATTGGCTATATCGACATCTTTTCACCAGCTGTAAAATTGACTACGATTCGATCAATTATGAGTATTGTTGCAGCAAAAGATTTACATCTTGAGTAATTAAATGTGAAAACTGCCTTATTTCATGGTGATCTAGATGAAGAAATATACATGGAGCAACCAGAAGGTTTCTAAGTGAAAGGGAAAAGAGAAACTTTTTTGCAATTTATAAAAGAGCTTGTATGGCTTGAAACAAGCTCTAAGACAATGGTACAAGAAGTATAGCGAGTTTATGTAAATGAATGGATACTATAGATGCATCGCTGACCATTCTTGCTACTTCAAGAGGTTTTATTCTAATTAAATCATTTTACTACTAAATGTTGATGACATGTCAGTAGCAGGTTCAGATATAGAAAAAATCATGAGGTTGAAAAAACATTTGTTGAATAAGTTTGACATAAAAGATTTGGGTGCAACAAAGCAGATTCTTAGGTTGAGAATTACCAGTGATAAGCAAAAGGGTATCTTACAGTTGTCTTAAGCCAAGTACATTGGTTATGTTTTAAAGAGTTCTAGCATGAGTGATGTTAAACCAGTTAGCACACATGTGGCTAGTCACTTTCGACTATCTAAGGACTAGTTCCCCAAGTATGATGAAAAAGAAAGATTCGTGGCTAAGATACCATATGCCTCAACCATCGGAAGTCTAATGTATACCATGTTTTGATAAGACCAGATATTGCCCGTGCAATGGGAGCTGTGAGCATGTTCATAACAAATCCTGGCAAACAACACTGGGAAGCAATAAAGTGGATACTAATATATTTATAAGATATTACTGACAAATGTCTATGCTTTAACAGAGATGGGCTGAGACTTCAAAGATTTATGGACTCAAAATTTACTGGTTAAATAGATTGTAGTTCGAAAAATACCCTAGAGGGGTGAATGGGGTTTTTGAAACTTAATTGTATTTTAAAAATAATTTCAAATAATAAAACTTTAATACAATGTTTATCAAGGAAGTAAGTATATAAATCAATCACACAAGCAACCAACAAATATAAATACAAGAAAATAGAGAGCTTGAGTTTAAAGAGATTGAACCGAATGAGCTGATGATATTTTGTTTACGCAGTTTAATTGTTTAGACTATACGTTCGCACTCGAGTAGTGCCCCCGAGAAATTCCACTAAAATCAATTTTCTTCCGGGTGAAAATCAAACATTTACAAGTGTAATCTTTCTCACTACACTCTACAAGTGTTATTCTTCTCATAACACTCAATAAGTGTGATTCTTCTTACCACACTCAACACAAGAAATGCTCTTGCTATTCTACGAGAAAAACATCATAATTTGAATAATAAATTATTTTGGTGACAAACACCAATGTACAATAACTCTCAAGTGTATTTAAAGATTACAAATAATGCTCACACTAAAGTTATCAAGATTGATCAACATATGTATAGCTCAATAATGAAAAATATAATCAATGCATAAACTTGAAAACTTGAATAATGTAGATATATGAAAAATGAATTGTATGATCATTCAAGTTATTAAAATTGTGTCTAAAACCTCATATTTATAGCTAGAAAAAGTTTATAGCCGTTGGGAGTAATTATCAAAAGTTATGGATCAAAAGTAGATATTTTCCAAATCTCCAACAGCTAGTTTCTGGCCCATCAGTTGACTAAGGCATCTCATCAGTCAATTGATGAGCCATTTTCCTTCCTACCAAAAATTTCAAATTTTAGACTTTTGCATTTTAGCTTTAAAATTAATTTTAATGCTTTACGGACCTTAAGAATATGTCCTTAAGACACCTATTTTTGGAAAAACGCAAAATATACTCAATTGAATTTAATATGAATTTATTTTGAAATCGATGTTCGTAAGAATGATGATTTTAAAGGGATTTTGTTTCAAACTTGTTTTCAATCAAACAAATAATGATATATGATGTATTTGAGCTATCTATGATCATCAACCAAGAAAATTTACATATATCTAAGATACTCACTAAATATGAAAATAAACGACTTTTCGAGAGCTTAGAAAGTTTATTCGGCTCCTCACTTGTTTTGAGTTTTTGATCCTCAAGATATGGCATTGTAAAAATACTTTGATCACATTATGGTGAGTGAAGAAGACTAATGTATTTTGAAATACATTTGTAGAGGATTGGATTCACCATCAGTTTTGTACCATGTATGTTAAATATAGGTTGTGGCTATACTTTAAAAACATTTCACAAGTTAAATTGTAAATTATTAAATTTATTGTTATTATCAAAACAAGATTAGTAACTTTAAAGTCAACATAGATAACATAAGAAGCATTACTAGTTATGTTTTTACACTAGGTGCTACTGCGGTCAGTTATATTTCATAATTATAGAAGATAATTTCTTTTTCCATTACAGATGCAGAGTATGTTGCCATAACGAAGGCTAGCATATAAATGATTTGGTTACAGGGATTATTGGCATACTTGGGTTTCAAACATGTGAAGAATGTTTTGCACTACGATAGCCATAATGCTATACATCTGGTAAAGAATTCAACATTTCATTCGAGAATCAAGCATATAGGATTTCAAAATCACTTCATCGTATCACTCATAAATGATGGGGTATTGAGAAAATCCAGGGCAGTAGAAATATGCTGACATGTTAACCAAGACAATCACAACAGAGAAACTAAAGTTGTGTTCAATTTATGTCCGTTTCAAAAATTAAAGAAGAACAAAATAAGTAGCACCAAATATTCACTACGAGAAAGAAATGCAAAGGCAATTTGGGGTGGACGTTTTGTTGCATTGTCTCTAAGTGGGAGATGTTGGATGAGGAGTTAGCAACCGGAAAAACTTTCAAAAAACTCTCTTAGTGGGTTTTCTTTCTTTATTTCCCCTCATTGGGATTTGTGATGGTCTGCCACTTTGGTTTTCTGTTATTCTTGAATGCCTATGCTAGTGTATATTTATGGATAGAGAAAGAAATATAATACACAGAACATAAAACAACAGGAAATAAGAAAAAGCACCGATAGAATTTTGCAAAGAGCAAAATTATAGCAGATAAAATTTTTGAAGAGAGAAAAATTAGAGAGAGAAAAAGTTAAAGAAAATTAGAAGTAAAGTATCTAGGTAAGAAATTTACAATTTCTATTTTTCTGAGTGTTGAGAGATACACAGTGTGTGGTGTGTAGATCTATTGACCTATCTTATAAATCACACCCTTTAATATAGTGAAATATTTTGTGTGCTCCGTGGACTAGTGACTATACATCGAAACCTTGTAATTCTCTATGTTGTGCGATTGTTGGTATTTTTGTTGTCCTAAATAATTTCAACATTGCCTAAATTTTTTTCTATCACTTGTATACCAAGATCCTAATTAAAGGTTACCAGCGCCTAGTTTTCCCAAAACTAGAAGGGTCATTCAAGAATTTACATTATTATCTTGGTTTTAGAACCTTCAGTGGTATGTAGAAGCATTAACTTTGTCTATTGGAGCACTATTAAGTATGATGAAAAATGTTATGCATGAGTTTGATGTGGTCCCAATGTATATTAAGTGAGCATCACTTAGAAATGTAATCATCCCGCAATCAGTGTATTTTATCGCATATTTCTTCTAAAACTTTAATAATATCAATACAACCAAAAACTTTCCCCTAATATAATAATGACATAACCTAACCTAATGACATGAAGGGTTAAAATATGTATCCTAAAGAGTCAAAACATAGACATCTGATAAAAAGCACACATATATACATTACATGCATCTATACTATAATATAAAGCGAAGGAAGAATAGGTACGCACATTTATACTATATAATAAAAAGAAGAAACATTTCAACTATTATGAAATGTACTCTAACTGTCCAACATATTTTTAAAATGTTCATTTTATCCTTACAATTTTTTTTTCATAAAATTTTAAACGCCAAAAATCCAATTTTAAAAAACAAGTGGTCACCAAAGTAAAAAAGAACCATAAAATGTATCAACATAAAAGTAAAAATATCTTTACAAGATAAATGGAGTATTTTATTTCAAATTTTCAATTATTTATAAAGTAATGCTACACTAACAAAAGATACACAAAAAACATGTGTAAAAGATAAAATGTCACCTCATCATTAAGATTTCATATAATTCAAGAATTACACCTTATATTGCACATAATTTTTGGTGTATATTTTTAATAAATATAAAATTAATCTAGTTTACATCTCTACAATTCTACATGAAATTTTTTCAAATGACAGTTTGAATATGGGTGATACTATTAGCAAATTAAAGCAGTTATACTTATTGTTAGAGTAATGTAAAACTTTAAAGGCATATATTACAACTTTTAAAAACAATTATATTCTTTGGCAAAAAGATAATTGCTTTGACAATATGAAAGCCTTAAATATAAAGTAAATATCTCGGGTTAATGATATAAACACTCCACAAAAATAATCTAATACTTTGAAATTATCTTTAATGACACTAGTGTTAAAGTACTTTTGTGAAGTGCTAATATCATTACTCAAACTCTTTCACTTGTAAATTTCATGAATGGCATCCTATGTGCTTTTAATTAGGCAGTGCTAATTACACTTACCAAAACACTTTGTAACACCCCGTTAATTTTAAATGGTTGTTTTATCTATTGGCACACCACACCTTTTCATATTTATTCTAATGATTAACCATTAATAACCTTAATTAATAACCACCATTATCTACATTAACAACACAAATTAATATACCCTAATCATTTCCACTCCACCCACAAACCCACCCACCTAACCAATCCAAGCCAACTTTTCCATACACATCTAAAGAAGAACACCTTGTGAGAATCCCGATTAGAACCCCCCCCTCGACGCCGTTCGACGCGTGGCTCAGCTCGTGAACAGTTTTAAAGTCACCAGTACATTTTACGAAAAAACGGACAAAAGTGTATTTTTGTACCCTTTTGGGGTACAACACAGTCTGCGCAACCAGATTAGGTTCAAAAATTATGTTACGACGCGGGAAGGTGTTAGGCACCCGCGTCGCCCTCTCGGCTTCTAAATGGACATGCTTGATTTTATTTTTTATCTTTTCCTACTGTTTTGAGGCCTAAATATGCATACGAATAATTTTTATTAACATGCAGGAATTTTGGCACGGATTACAATGCAAAAAGTGTAATTTTAACCAAAGACCATAAGACTAATTGGTCATCCCACACAGTGTACTGATTTTTGTGTTTTCAAGTCCAAAAGGCATGCGAAGATGATTTAAAACTAGATTTTGAGATATATGAATGTATTTACAGTTCAATCCCAGTCCAGAATTAATTTACGTGTCATATGAGTTATATTTGTTCAATTTCGGATAAAATAGTATTTATGCAGTGTGTATGTGTATTTACAATCATTCCCAGTCAGCAGATATATACAGATATGGGAAAGTAGTTAATAGATCAAGAATGAATAAGAATGAATAAAAGAATACCATGATTCCGAAGACAAGCCTTTGTTGTTTTGATTAATATTGAAAAAGTATTACAATTTGTAAACTAGTATAAGAATTTCGGATACAATTTGTCCCTATTTTTAGATCTAGACACATCTATTTTTATGAGCCTTTGCTCTTTTTTTTAGCCTTTGTCCGGGCTCTGGTTTATCTTCGGCGTCTCTGGCTCTCTCTCGAACTCTTTGCCAGCTCTACCTCCATTTGGTTTCAAACCCGCTTGTGATGAAGAAGTGGGTTTGAAACCAAATTAGGGGTTAAAAATAATTAAGGTTTGAAAGTTGTATGTTTGATGAGAGAAAATCCAGGGTTGAGTAGAACTGTGTATGTTGGTTGTGATAAAGAAGATTGTGTTTCCAAATTGTGACGAAGAAGATCGTGTAGAAGAAGAGAGAAGAAAATAAGGAACATCTATGTAATTTTGTAAGAATTGGGTCTTTGTTTGAAATATAGAGAGAGAAAGTGTGTGCGGAGTGGTGGAAGTGTGTGTTATTAATTTTGTTAATAATAATATATTATTTATTATTTATATAATTATTATTGTTATTAACATAAATAATATATATTTGTTAGTTGTCATTTATACAGTTACTATTTATAAGAGTTGGCCAGCAATCTCTAAATCTTTAAGTTGATTAAGTTTTATATTTTTCTTGTTTGTATCATTGTTATAATTATATACAATCGATTCAATATATCATTATTCCTTTATATTCTCTATTCGTTAACATAGTATCAGAGGATTAAAAAATCATCTTATCTTGCTATTAATCATAGTTCTACTATTGCTAGTGGGCGATACATATTGTTGCCCACCGGACCACCTTCGCTAGTGTCCCACCATAGTCTTCTGCCATCACCAAAACCATTATTACTTGCCAAAACCACCTTACTCATTGCAAACCACCTCTATCTAGCCGTTCTTTATCATCCCCATTACTAATACCCATTGAAGATAACCATCTAAGTATCTCTGCCCAACGTCCAAATCAAACAACCAAACTAGTAAATCACCACCATTACTCATCTTATACAAACCATCACAAATATATATATATATATATATTTCTTTCTCTTTCAATCATCTATTTTCAAACTCAAGTTGGTTTCTTTATACCACCTTGAGTTTGAGGGGGGAAGTAAACATATATACATTTGGACCACCAAAGCCGACAACTTCACTTGTGCCAGACAATTGGAGCTGACCTCCTCACTTGAGCTAGACAATCAAAACCGACATCTTCCCTTGTGCTGGACAACCAGAGCTAGACCTCCTCACATGTGTTAGACAACTAGAGCTAGACCTCCATCATGCCGGACCTCAGCCATGCTGGATCTCGCCCCAGACATCAATCATATCAAACCTAGCTGCGTCGGATCTCATTTCGGGCGTCAATTATGACGTGTTGGACTGCACCTTGAATGGCATCTATGACGTGCCGGACCTCGCCCCGAATGGTAACTGTGACATGCCAGACAATCAGCAATCATGCTGGACACTCAGAGCCGTGCCTCCCTTACAAAATAATCTTCACCCTGCATTCATTTACTTTCAAGACATACTTTCCAGACTCAAGTTAGTCTATTATCATCTTGAGTTTGAGGAGGATGCTAACATAAATAATATATATTTTCTAGTTATCATTTATACAGTTACCATTTATAAGAGTTAACTAGCAATCTCTAAATCTTTAAGTTAATTAGGTTTTATATTTTATTTATTTATATCTATATAAAGGATTTCCATTATTATAATTATATCATAAATTCAATATGCCATTATTCCTCTTTATTTTTTATTCATTAATTATTATTAATATTAATTAATTTTAAAATTAAATGAGAAGTTTTTAGTGGGTTACTAAGAGAAAAATGAGATGAGATTGCTGAGAGTAGGGGTGTGCAAGGTCCAGTTGACCGGACCAAAAACCTAGTAGATCGGACATTTCGGTCATATGAATTCATAGACTGGACTGGGACCGTGGCTCAGTGAAAACAATGCGAGTTATTACATTCAAGTGCAGGTGGTTAGTTCAAGAAATAAATACTTCAGTAAGTCCTGATATCGATCCACAGGGAGGAAGGTAAGTTCTTTGAGTTAGGAATGCTTTTTTCAAAAAGAAAATAAGAAAAATAAAAAAAGATGAAATATGGAGAGAATGGAATGTAGATTGATAACTAAAATAACTAACGGTAATAAAACTAACTAAAACATACAACTAAAACTAATCTTAAAGGTAGCGAAACATTATTATGCTAAAGGAAACTAAACTGGCATAACAAGAAGATGGAATAAAGCCAAAAAAAATAAACACTAAAAACAACGTGCTTAATTAATTAAATGCGTGAAAAACTTTAACTAAAATTAAGAATAAAAAGCGATAGGGGTATCTATAAGTTTCGGACAACACAACGGGCAATTCGGTGGACCGAAAATCCTTTTCTGATTAATTTTTCTTTAAAAATCAGCCTACTATCCATGAGCTAATTGATCTCATAAACTCATATTTTTTCAATAATTCATGCATGACATAAACTATACGTACCATTATTAGTTACGGAATCAATTCGCATTACTTAATTTTACCGAAAATACTTGTTTATTCAAAGTGAAGTAGTGCTTGATACTACAAAACTTTTTATTAAAAGTAAGTTTAGAAATATTAATTAAAAACTAAAATTTAATTCAAATAGGTTAAAACATGATTGAAATCAAATTTTGAATTAAAACGGATGGTGAAAACACACAATTGGCAATTTCAGTATCAAAAAATAAGAATTAAAACAAATACCAAAAACAACGCACTATAGTTTGAAATTATAAAGATACAAAACTACTTAATATATAGAGTATAGACCACTCTCTAACTCCACAGGTTAGGGTTTATCACAACAACAATGATTCAAACTAATTTGGGTCTTTTGTCGAAAAGATTTTATTAAATTTCTTATGAAAGTATATGATTAGCATATTAGGATAATATTTTAATAAAAATCAAATTTATATTGACCTTTTAACCTATAGAAAATTAATTATAATTGAATTCGGGTTCGAAAAATTACCGCGTCGGCATACCCGTTCCTTACGGACCCCTAACTAACGAATTAGCCAAACATATCTAATAAATTAATGGACAATAAATTACATAAATAAAATAGCGTGTAAAAGTTCATAAATTGAAATCTAATTAAAATCATAAGCATGCAAAATTTATACTAATAATTAACAAAGCATTATTAAAATTAAAACCTATAATTGAAGCAATAATCCAACGCGTAAACAATAATCAAATATGAAATTAATCTTCAATGATGTACTCAAATCTTTCATATCTAACTCTGTATTAACACCAAAAAAAATAATGGAAACAACACAAACGAATCCTTAATATTTTAAACAAAAATTAAATAATGAAAAAAGAAGAATAAAGAAAGAGGAATCAAACAGCTCCTTGTTGCTACTGTTGCTCTTCACTTTATATTAGACAAGCCCCAGCTTATTAAGATGTTGACGTGGTCATGGGCCAAGCCCATGTGTGTGGCATTAATTTAATTGGCTTAAAAAATATGCTACTGCTGCTCTTCACCAAGCCCTAGCTTATTAGGATGTTGACTTGGTCATGGGCCAAGCCCGTGTGTGAAGCATTAATTTAATTTGCTTCAAAAATTAACAAAAAGCAACCTAAAAGTCACCGGATCACAAGAAGAGAACATATCACACTAACCATCTAGGCTAGGATCACATTCAATAATTTTTTTCACCTTCAATTATCTTATTCATTTACACTGGAATTTGATCCTCCGGCATATTGTTCGTATTTTTGCCATAATTTTGTACTTAGAATTTTGATTGATGCAAGGTTTTTGTCTACGTGTAGCTAACTCAAAGCTATACAACTTCTATTTTTTGAGTTTTTTTCAAATTCTGTACGAATAAATACCAGAATTTACTGAAATAGAAGCCTTGTGCGAGCTAAATCTCTTCTTCATTCAAAAATGTTTCAGTTTGATTCAAATGATTTTTTCTTTGCTTGGGATTGCTCTATTGGCTTTTATTGGACACTTTCATTCACTCCCTTCATGCTTGATCTTAGGATTTTCTTCCGGTTCAGTTCTTGAACTCAATTAAATTTCGAATTTGATTGATAATGGCTAATTTTGCAGGAATTTGCTTCTGGATTCGTTCTTATTCATTTTTAACCTATAAAAAGGTTCAAATGCACTAGAAAAAATATATTATCCTATTTAATGATTAAAACTCAAATATTAAAAATTTCGGATAATTAGAATTAAATTTATGCATATTAAGCCATCTAAATATGTATAAAAATACAATATTTTAGTTTAATCAGATCGAAATGAGTGTTAAGATCGGATCAAACCGGACCAGACCAAACCTGTTCAGTTTCGGTCGATCCATTCGATTTGGGATTTTTTTTGTTCCATTTTTTAGGCTTTTTTATAATATATCATGTGCTTATTTTCATGTTAGTTAAAATAGATGTCAATGGAGAAGAAATTTTCTTCCCAAACAAGGTAATTTTGTCATTCTCTATGTATTTTGTTTCCTATGACATTAGTGTTTTTTTTATCATCTTTTAACAAAGTGGCACAAATATGACTTATGGTATTGTGTATCGTGGTAATTATGATGGCCAAGATGTTGCAAGTAATACTTTAAGAATATGGGTTGGGCTTAAATTTACTTAGTTTGCTCTCTATCAGTTTGATTTATTGCCATGTTCAGATTTGTGGTTATTATATTGAAATATGCATACTTTGTTGTTTGTTTTGAGGAGTTTTGTGATACAATTATTACTTTCTTGAAATCATTTTTGTATGTGTGCAGAAACTAAGCTATTTTGCTGGGTGAAATTTTGCATTGCAATCAATAAACATAGAACCTTAATTTTAATTTTAATATTATATATTATTAATATATATTTAAATAAATATATATATATATATATAAAATACAATATCAATTTGGTCTAATCCGATTGAAACTTTAAAAATCTAAAATCAAATACCGGATTGAACTATTTTAATTTTTAAATTTGAACCGAATCGAATTAAATTTAAACAATCTAATTTAAATCGGTTAATTTTTTAGTCTAATTTCATTTAACTTGATGGTTTGATTCAATTTTAGAACACCCTTAATTAAGAGCGTAAATAGCGCAGCCATTTTAATTTTGCCACCAAAAATGCAACGGATATACCACGTCAGCGATCCGACGTGGAACTCACTCTCTCTTAATTCTAGCTTCAAACTCCGGCTTCCACCTGCCAACTCCGGCTTCCACCTCCGACCAATATCATCCGGCGACCACGAATCTCTCGTCACTCGTCAAGCTTGTCCACCACCTCACCACGACCACCTCCGGCTTCCCACCTAACTCCTTCGACAATCAACGCCGCATTAAACTTTTAATGGTGTTGATGGTTCGGAGGTCAGAGGTGGTACGGCGATGGTGAGGTGGTGGACAAGCTTTAGAACGGTGTTGATGGTTTGATTCAATTTTAGGAACACCTTGATGAATTGACGCAGCGCAGATACCATCGGATTTGAATATGTTGCAAACCAAGTTCACTCGCGGACCCCACGCCTTCACCAAACTCTTGCAACTGACACGCAGAGACACTAGTTAAAGCAAGCAGAAGCTACCAACCAAAGGAGGAGAAGCCAACAACACAGCTTATCTTCTTCATCTTCTTCAATTCCATCCCCTTCTTTCTGCTTCAAACAAAACCCTGGAAATGGATCCGAAAATCCACAATTCAGAAGACCCAGAACCCCAAGAAGACCAAACCCAACTCCCCATTTCCCCCTCCATTGCTTCCATCTCCCTTTCTCTCTCTACTCTCCTCCCTTCCCACTTCCGCTTCCTCTTCCCTCCCAAACCCTCACCCCATCTCTCCTCTCTCCCTTCCAAACTCCGCATCCCCTCCCAAATCACCTCCCTCTCTCTCTCCTCCTCAACCACCTCTCTCTCTCCCAAAAACCATTCTTTAAATCCACCATTTCCTCAAACCCTCTCCAAAGCCCCCTTTCTCTCAACCCTCGCCGCCCCTCCGACCCCTCGAATGGTGCTGCTCTTCGCCGTGCTTCCATTGTTTGGTTCCGCAATGACCTTAGAATTCAAGACAACGAGTGTCTCAATTCTGCCAATTCTGAGTCCATGTCTGTTCTTCCGGTTTACTGCTTTGACCCGAGGGATTATGGGAAATCTTCGTCCGGGTTTGATAAGACCGGGCCGTACAGGGCTACATTCTTGATTCAATCGGTTTCTGATTTAAGGAAGAATCTTCAGGCAAGGGGGTCAGACCTTGTGGTTAGAATTGGAAAACCCGAGAGTGTTTTGGTTGAATTGGCGAATATGATTGGAGCTGAGGCTGTGTATGCTCATAGAGAGGTATCGAGAGATGATGTTAAGGCTGAGGATAAGATTGAGGCTGCAATGAAAGATGAAGGGTTGGAAGTTAAGTACTTTTGGGGAAGTACTTTGTATCATGTTGATGATTTGCCGTTTAAATTGGAGGAAATGCCAACGAATTATGGGGGGTTTAGGGAGAAGGTGCAAGGGATGGAGGTTAGGAAGACGATTGTGGCTTTGGATCAGTTGAGAGGATTGCCAGCTAAAGGGGATGTGGAGACTGGGGAGATTCCATCATTGGTTGATCTTGGTCTGAATACAACAGCAACAATGGGTCAGGTATTAGTTTTCTTTGTTCAATTGTATATGATTTGATTCTATGGTGTGTATGGCATTGATGCTCTTATAGTTTTCTTTGATACAGTTCTTACATGTATCCGTTCTGAAAAGTATCTTATATTTTCAGTTTATGCTATTAATTAGATTTGAAATGAAGGGATTTGGCTAATATAAAGGAAGTGTGATGGAGGTCAGATGTGCTACTAGTGTCTTGATTAGGTTGAATTTGACTGACTCCATCGGTTCATTTCATGTTGTTTGATTCCACAACGACCACAACTACACTAATTACATGTAAATCCAGCTTATGATCCTTTAAACAGTCTACAGATGGTGTTCATTTCAAATCCTTGAATCTAAATGCAGTCTTAGTTTTAAATTGTTTCTATGTCTTGGACAGTCATTACATCGTTTTTTAAATGTAGTTTTATTTATCTAATATATTTTCTTAATATTTTTGCATAATTCACTTGAAATGATTGATCAACTAGTAGTGAGACTTTATTATCTAGCGAAAATTTAAAGAGAGAGGGTAAAATATTAGGATATTGATGCAGGGCCACTTTAGAGCATGGGGGAAGTGGGCAATGGTTCGGGTTCCTTCACAAGTTTTAATCATATAGGGAGCCAAAATTATTATAATGCATTAAATTTTGAACGAAGAAAATTAAAGCTTATTTGAAATGAAACCATGGAAATCTATTCTAAATAGGCGCCTTGCCACCACCTACTTTTTGTTGAAGGCATCTCTTTCCTTTTTACAATATATGCAATTTCTATCAGTATTTTCTACTTACTTAAATGGCCTTTTCTTAGTTTTCCCAGGCCCTAAATATCTTTGAAATGGCCCTGCTCTTGTATCATCACACGTCTAAAAGGATAGATGTTTTAATTATGATAGTTATTATGGTTGTGCTATCAGTGTTTTAATTATTAGTCTTGTAAATGGATGTTACTTTTCATCTTTTTACTATTGTTTCTTGCATCTATAATGAAAAGGGGCCTTTATTGCCAATATGCCAATGTAGGCAAGTAACAATAATTGGGTTAGCACTTAGCAATTACTAGGAATGTGGCTTGTATACAAGGACTTCAATTCTTTAGTTGAGACTTTCTGAACCGAACAGAAGGAAGTTGTTTAAAGGGCAATATTTCTAGTCAATTCCACCTTTTGGGTGGATGAATGTCCTATTTCATAATCCCAACTTCTAGGCTGCGAAAAGTCTGCAGTAATTTTTATTAAGACAATTTAGAGGATTTTTCACTTGGAACTCCAACTTCTGGTATTATCCCTGTCCCATAAGCATATATTCGTGTTACTTGCAGAGTTCAGCACCCTTGGCTGACTAATTGTTCCAATGTTTTGTTGGCTATTATTTAATAAAAAAGTTAAGCCGAGGGTGAGAAATACTCCAAATTTTTCTCCTCCTTTGATCTCCAATGTGGTCATTTACTTTTCATGTAGGATGGAAAACCAGTTGGTAACGCTTCCCTAGTGGGAGGCGAAACTGAAGCACTGGAGAGGCTTAAAAAATTTGCAGCCGAATGCCAATCACAACCCCCCAAAGGAACCAAGGATGCTAGTAATAGTGATAGCAGCATATATGGGGCAAACTTTTCCTGTAAAATATCTCCATGGCTTGCTATGGGATGCCTCTCTCCCCGCTCCATGTTTGATGAGCTCAAGAACTCTGCTTCCAGGTATAAAATAATCAAACCGAGATTAATGTCTTAACCGTGCTTTCAGGTATGCATTATGAGTTTGAAATTTTAATATTCAATCTACAGAACAATTTCTGCTGCCTCAAACAAGAAAGATGGTGGCAGCCCTTCTGATACTGGGGCAAATTGGTTGATGTATGAGCTCTTGTGGAGGGATTTCTTCAGGTAACTTAAGGGACAATATTTTTGTGTCATCTTCACATATTCTCCCTAATAAAGAGTAATTTGTCTGGTTTGGTCCCACATATTTTTCAATCTAGATTTAGTCATTTGATACACGAATAAAATACACCGACTTTAAACTTTATTTCAATTTTTTCAGATTCATCACCAAGAAATATAGTTCTGCAAAACAAAAGAATGGTGCTCCAGTCACAGCTTGTGCAGGTGCTGGTGTTTAAGAGGAATTTATTGTAAGGGGTGAAATGGAAATTTGTAGTGGAGGACCGGTGACTTCATATATCTCTATGACTATCCAATTTGTAGCTGTTGCAAGCTGGATTATTTCAAAGCAATATTTTCTTTGATGGACCTGTATTCTCACTGCCAAAACAAGTGTTGAATATTGAAGCTAGAACAGTCTTGAGGTGGTCAGATCACATTTTGGAAGACCGTGTGCTTTCTTGTGAAAATGGATTCTTTTAGTTAACACTTTCTTGGCAGAATATGTGTAATGTGCGGAGATATATCTTCAATTCAATATTCGTTTATTGCATTAGTTTTTCCATTGGATCAGTGCATATATCAGTTAATTTTTGCATTGAATTGAATATGTACATGTATGGGGTTTGTTCTTGGAACTAGCAATCCTGATAACCATGTCCTGTTAAAGGTATCCAAACAATACGGGGGAGAGAAAAAGCCCAATTGTGATTCAGAAATGCTGTATTTGTTACCAATAGTCATTACAAGAGCATTTCCCATTAGTAAAATGGTGAAATCGATTGCAGTCTCTGACAATAATCTCTCGACCAAACAACCTAGATATCATCTTTATCGCAACATGGCAATCTCCGCATATCCTAAGGTTTTTCACAATGTGTATTGGTGTACCTACACTAGTCTTCAAAATGGCAAAGGCAACTGCCAATTTTTCGCTGTGACGTGAGAGTGCAATTTTTTTTCCTTCCTCATCTAAGTCAAGCAATACCTCTTTCGTGTTTCCCACATAACCCTCCAGCTTTAATCTATTCATTATTTCTTCAAGCATCATATATATTTCCCTCGTTTCTGGGTGAGACTCGTCTCCCACAAAAAACTCATGTATGACCCCGCCAACCTCTACCAAACTGCACCCAGGAACTTTCCTAATCCCTTTTGCCTCCATTAGATCTCTCAATTGCCTTACATCCTTCCACTTACCCACCTTTGCATAAACATTTGATAAAAGAACGTAAGCTCCACTATTTGTGGGTTCTAACTCAATTAGTTTCTTGATTGCTAACTCACATGTTTCCAGGTCCCCATGCATTCTCGATCCGCTCAAAAGAGCTCCCCACACAAGCACATCAGGCTCCATTGGCATTGAATTCACAACGTGCCATGCTTCGTCTATAAGACCAGCTCTCCCATAAAGGTCAACCATACAACCATAGTGCTGGATAAATGGGGCAATGCCGAACTCCATACTCATCTTCTTGAAATATTCCTTCCCTTCATTCACCAGTCCAGCATGCACACATGCACAAAGAACTCCCACAAAAGTCACAGCATTAGGCCTCACCCCATTATTCATCATTGCTGAGAATAGACCAAAGCATTCTTCACTGTGACCATGCATAGCAAAGGCCGATATCATTGTACTCCAGGCCATAACATCCTTACTTGGACCCAAACTGTTAAACACCCACCTTGCCCTATCAATACTCCCACATTTAGCATACATGTCTATCAAAGAAGTGCCTAAGATAACATCAACTTCCATCCCACACCTTCCAATATAAGCATGGGCCCATTTCCCATGCTCAAGCGCACCCAATTGGCCACAAGCCAAAAGCACGACAGACATTGTGAATTCGTTAGGCCTAACATCCTCGACTTCCAACCTTTGCATTTCCCGGAATAACGCCAGAGCTTCTTTACATTGACCGCACTTCACATAACCATTCAGCATACAACTCCAAGATATAACATTCCTCACAGGCATCCGATCAAACAACGTGCTCGCAATATCCACCAGCCCCACCTTGACATTGGCATTCAAGATAGAATTCCAAGAAGGTAAATCTGGATGGGGAATATGATCAAATACTTGGCGGGCAAAACCCAAGTTGCCACAAGATGAATACATGTTGATGAGAGATGTTTGGACAAAGGGGTCAGAAATGAAGCCAAAATGGATGGTTTGGGCATGAATTGTTTGACCAGAATGGAATTGAGGTGGGGAATCGAAAGAGAGGAGGAGAAAAGGGAAGGTGTGAAAATCGGGGCAGACACCATGAAAGCGCATACGGAGGAAGATAGAGAGAGGGGAATTGGTGGAAGAATATCTAATGAGGGTGTTCCAGATGAAGGATTCAAGTGTTGGGTGAGAAAGATTAAGAGATGGGTGAAGGGCGGAAGATGTGAGCTTCCTAGCTGCAGCCACTGCCACTCGCATTGCTAGTAGGTAGGTACTCAAGGCAGGCAGGCAAGCGGGAAAAAACAGAGTCCGCTGTCTATTTAGATATAAGATGATGCAGCAGCAGCACCACCTGACCTGACCTGACCTGAGCAGAATTAATTCTGTTGAATTTGAATATGGTACATTCCACAATTTTTTATACGGGTATGTTCGTATATTGTTAAGAGTTCAATTTTGGCAGCTATTTACACGCACTAATCCATATCTTTACTTTCTTATACTAAAGATATAGAATAGTACACGTAAATATTTGATTTATAATTTTATATTTTACTTGTGTATGTAAGTGATTGTGTGAGCGTAGAGAGAAGAGAGAAATAGTGAAAAGTTGAATTTTATTTTATTAAAAAAATTGTGGTGGTGTTTTTAGAATTTTATTATATTTTTGTAGTAGTTTTAAGTTATTTTTCTGGTATAAATAGAATATCCAATTTTTTAGGACGTAGTTACTAAATCATCCCCCATGTATATAGGATATAAATTGGATATGGCTCCTCTAAAGTTCGCATTGCCACTGTACCGGTAATGTTGAAACAATCTTAAACGTTAATGTTTAATCGACGGTTAATATTTTGACAACTCATTATTTAATTAAGACTTAGGCAAAACTACACCGCTTAAGTAGACGGTGCCGATAACACTATAAGCTCAACACGCAAATCACATCACAATTATGCAGAACCAAAAACTACAGGCGGTGGTGACCGAGTGCTTCTGAATATCTACCTTCTGCTCTCACAATCCCAACCTATTGCACCCAAATCATCTTACATACCATGTTTATCGAAATTCCCAATTTTCAAAGCATTCTAAAGGAATTAAAATAAAGAACCTACTAGTCATAAACATCTCATAGATTGAAAATATGCCGCTAGAGGATTTGAAGGTGACCGGTACGGATATGACTGTTTCCGGCACCGGCAGGAGTTGACAAAACCTCAACTAAGAAGGTAGCACGAGAAGACGGCGTCAATTGTTTAAATTGACAAAACGACAACATTCCTCCTCATTTATGTAATCAAGTGACGTGTATTATTTTTAACCATTTATTTTATTTTGATGGTTTAGATTCATCCAACATTACCGATACAGTGGCCATACGAACTTTAGAGGAGCCAAATCCATATCGGATCATTTTGTTAAAATAAAATGAAATTCTAATTGAATTTTGTGTATATTCGTAATGTTACACATGCATATCCACATGTGCAATGCTTTTAATTTCTTTGAACAAAAGAGCTTAGTTGCTTTTTCCGCTTGCCTGCCTTCCTTCCTTCCTTGAGTACCTGCTAACAATGACGAGTAATGGTATATATATCTATTTAAAACATCAAATTACCGACGTAAATGATGTGTCAGAAATGATATGAGTTATTGTGTTATTGTTTCATAATTTATTCCTAAGTTAACAATGTTAACCTTACACTTTCTTATTCATAATCTTTTAAACTAATATTTTATTTCACATAGTCAATATACAAAACTTGCTATACAAAAAAAGTTGTATCTTTTATTAGTTGGTAAAACTTGAACGAAACTGATATTTCTTTAAAACTTGAACGAAACTATTAAATTTAAAGTGATCTTAGTTGGTAAAGGTGCTCATTTGGACGCGTTGAATTCAAACTTTTATGATCCATGTTACCATCTTACTTGGATCACAAATGTATTCATAAAATTTCATGTTCGAATATCACTTAAACTTTGAGGATTGGAGAAGGAGGGTTTTTTTGTTAGTCTTTGAAAAGAAAGACTTAAACTTCAAATGTATTTGAATTAATTTTAAAATTAACATACCAAATATGATCACTATGTTAGTTTGAACCGTAGCCGAAAAGATGGAAACTATTGCCTATTTTTCTTTATCAGCACTCGAAGTGTAACTTTTTCCGAATTATTTTATGCATAAATTTTTCATTTCATATTCTCTAATTTTCAATTAAGAGTAAATAGCTCAAATGGTAACTGAACTTTTGGTTCAGTACCATTTTAACAATTAAAATTTAAAACGATCTACTTTAGTCATTTAATTTTTAAACGAATACCACTTTGATCACTCCGTCCAATCTAGCAGTTAAATTATACAGAATTGGGGTATTTTCGTCCATAAGCACAAGAAACATTTCTTATCCATCTTCTTCCCCATTTCTACCAATCCTTCTCCCTAACCAAAAACCCAAATAACAATCCATCATATATATATATATAAATACACATATAGTAGTCTTAATGGGAGATTGAAGATTTAGCAATCTATACGATAGTTTTCCTCTTTCTTCGTCCCTTTCTCTATATATATACGCCTTATAAAAAAAACCTCTTTCTCTCTATAAGCAATTTTTGCTCTCCCCTTTCTCTCTCCAAACTTCTCATCTCCCTCACCCACGACCACAGCCGCAACCACCACCGTCAGTCGATTATAATTGAATGTCCTGAGTGAATAGCATCTTTGAAACCCACCTGACCAACTATCTCCACCGTTGGACCACCCAACCACACCCTCCAACTTTCAACCACAAGCTACGATCTGTAAATCAGAAGATCGAGGGGAGAGAGTGCCCTTGGTCGTTCATTTCTTTTTCTTTATCATGGAGACCGAACCTGGTGTGCAAGAAGAAAATCAAGGGAATTGAATATTTTGACAGTTTTGGATGAAAATACCTCATGCACATAGCTTCATTTCATTTAATTTAACAATTAGAATCAACGTAGTAACTAAAGTGGTTCTCGTTTAAAAGTAGTAACAATTTGTTTTAAAGTGGTTCTCGTTTGGATTGAAGGGGAGAGAGGAAATGAAATAGTTAATTTGGAAGGAAAAAGTTGAATGATTAATTGTTGTTTGGAACTAAAGATAGAAAAGAATGGAATGGAAATAAATCTTGTTTGGATAGAAACAAGAAAAGAAAGAAAAGGAATTGATTTAATATATTTTAAAGTTTAATGAAAAAATCATTAAAATATTTTCCTTTCCCTCCCAATCCTCCCAATATTAGAAGGAAACAAAATAAAAGAATAAAGCATTCCCTCCTAATCCCTTGTTTTCTCTCCACTTCCTTTTATAAACTATAAACTAAAAGCTCCTCCTCTTTTCCTTTCCTTAATTTCCTTCCCATTCCCTCAATCCAAACGGACTTAGTGGCCATTTAGGAGGGAGGGGTTTGTATTCGATTCAGATTTTAAAAGATTCTAACTAATTTTTTAAAATTTGTAGATTCTATTAAGTTCATGGATTATTTTAAATCCTTTATAGAATCTAACATATTTTAATGCATGGGTTATTTTGGATTTATGTAGATTTTAATAAGTTCATGGATTTTTATAAATTTTAATACGTCCATCAAAAAAATAAAAAATCAAAAGACAAAAAAATAAAATAAATTAATTACGAGTTTAAAGTAATATTATCAAAAATATAAAGACAATTAAAAATACATTATAAAAATTCATACTGCTCCATTTAAATGTCATTATAATTATCACAATCCTCTTCATTCTTATTGTTGTCCTCTTGATATCCATTCACATTATTTTATGGCTGCCTATTTACTTAAAAATTCAAGACAACAAATTTTTATGATTTTCTTATAATTATTATTTGAATTTTACACTTGATACTATGTTTTGTTTATATGTTATTATTTTTATTTCATACAAATTATTTAATTCTTAGTATATATGTATTCATTAATAAACTTAATAGCATTTGTCAAGTACTATAACCACGTGCAACGCATGTGCACAAAAATTAGTTATAATAAAAAATCAAAGAATAAATAATAAAAGAATTTTAATTACAACTTTAAAGTAATAAACAAATTATAAATTCGCTACAAACGGTTCGGATCGAGTTTAAAAATTCAATTAACTGAGATTTTTTGCCTTTTCTATTCGATTTTCATCTTCTGTTTAAAAAAAATCATAAAATGGGAGAAAAAAAAATTAAGGGGGCGATATCACTATAATTTCGGAAGAATATATAATAATTTAAAATTTAAAAGTACTAGTATTTAAATTGAAAAAAAGAACTTTATATAGAGTGAATGAATTAGAGGGATTTAAATAAATTATAGAGACGAAGAAAAAAATAATACATAAGGTTTGAAAAAAGAATATATTTTAGATAGAAAGAATGGAGTGGAAGAGTTTAATAAATTATAAAGATAACAAGAAGTAATACTTAGGCCTCGTTTGGTTCACAGAAAGGAAATTAATTTCCTTATCTTTCCCATGGAGGTGAGAAAGTAAATTTCCTGTCAAATTTCCTTTCTTGTGTTTGGTAAATTATGGAAAGTATTTAGGTAAGAGTAGTATTGTCCAAAATTTGTGTAATAAATGCTTGGAAATTACAAGGGAAAATTAATCCCATGTGTTTTGGAAGGAATGGTTTTACCCCCTACTTTCCCCTCTCTCGGGAAAGTATATTCGGAATTTGTGCTTACCAAACAAAGGAAAGGAACGACTTTCCTTTTCCGAATACTAAAATCCGTGAACCAAACGAGGCCTTAGGGTAGGGAGAAAAATTGAAAATAATAAATCGAGGTGAAATCTTCTGCTTGAAGAGAAAATTTGTTATTCATAAAAACACTCTCAAATCTATCAAATTATAAAATTCTTCAAAATTTATTGAGTTTTGAATACCTTAAGATTTAAAAAGAACTATTTTTAATCTTAATTGAATATTATAAAATTTTAAATTTTTAAAATCTCAATTAAATACCTAAAGAACTTTTAAAATTCATTTTTTTATATATAATCTAAATTGAACACCCCCCTTAAACTATTTACACTTCAATTAATTGAGTGGCTTTAGTTTGAGATTGAACGCGCCAGATTCAAATTAATAGAGACGGCGTCGTTTACCGGGTGAAAACTTTTCCATTAGCCCTAGTTCATTCGGTCTTTGGCGTCCTCTCCGACTCTCTGTGCTTTCTTTCATTCAAGCAGGTCGTTGCACCGCCAAGCTCTGCTCGCCGACCACTATTATCATGTCAAGGTACTCTCTTTCTCTCTCTCTCTCTCTCTATATATATATATATCTTTATTCGATTATCTACTCTGTTTACTTTATACACGTAAAATTCCATCTACATCACTGAAGATTAATAATATGCATAAAATCTTCAATTGCGTTGCGTATATATGTAGGTCCAAAATTGAAATCGATTAATCGCATTTGTTATTTCTATAATTAAATCGCCTCTCCGTGTTGAGTTAAGGTTGTTCCTCCCGAAGTGTATCAGTTTATTTTGCTAGCTTCGACCCCTACCTAGGTCAAATTTTATTAAAGCACTAATTAGTCATTGTTGTGGAGGAGTTGCACCTGCAATTATTTATTCTTTAAATTTGGTTATCGAATTAGGGTGGTAGTGTGGTACTATTGCCAAAGAAATTATGGCTATTACCGGGATAATCTACAGCTTTAGAAACATACAATACAACTTTGGCAATAGGAGTAGCCATAAAATTATAGTGATGCACCATCTATAACATTAGTTCAGTAAAGCCAACAAAGTCCAACAAAATTTACCCTCCACTGGAGAACTGCGTTCTTTCTTCTTGTTCACAAAGCCCTAATTCACTAGAACCATAGGGAATTGTATTCATACTATTTCTCTTGAAAATAGTCTGCCCATTTCTCATCCCCCCCTACTAGTGCCCCCCCCCCCCCCCCCCCCCCCCCCCCCCCCCCCAACAGCACATTTTTTTTTCCACTATGTTTTATTGTTTGAATGTTCTCTAATAGATATGAATAGGGGTGCTGATTCTGTGTTGGTTTTTTTCTGTTGCAGTCGCCCAATGGATGAAGATGTTCCTGTAAGTCATCTACTTCTTGATTGATTACCGTTTATATTAGTTTGGTGTTTAGTTCTCTTTCATAGTTTCTGGAGTTGTAGATTGTCAACAAATACTGTCCAGGTGCTTATGTGTCGAGCTATTACATAAACTTTTGTATTACAGTATCATCTCCCTCAAAGTATACAGTCTTAACTGTTAGCATTTGAATATTTCAATTAAAAGTTTATTACTCTACATGGAATATACCTGTATCACTATGTTCAAACACACGAACTAGTTTCCTTTGTCTCTTGACTTTAAACTGTAATTGTAATTTCATGTTCACATTTAGCTTTTAGTTGCAGATACCAGAACTTTATACATTGTGCTGTTTCTTACATCTCCCATTGTATTTTGAGCTCTAAATCATTTCTCCTCTTGTTAAAACCAATGTTTGTTGCTCTTTCATTTGTCTCTTTCCTTAATTCAAAGTTCTAATGCTTATGCTTTCCTGAAATGGTAAAACTGTTTGTTATAGGCAAAGAATGAGGAAGAGGAGTTTAACACTGGACCACTTTCTGTTTTGATGATGAGCGTTAAAAATAACACCCAGGTAATGGAATGCTTATGTAGCTGTAGACTGGGGCATTGTGCATGTACTATGAAGTTGTTAATAAGGGTCATGAAAATAATTATCAACTGTTCATGTTGGATTAATCTGTTCCCTCATCTTCTTCTTTATAGCTATCAGATCTCTCTAACAATTTAATATGGATCATAATACACTGGGGAATTATAGATTACTAATTTTCCTTTAGATTGGTGTTTTTGGTGGTTGATGATGCTTTTGCCTCATATTTTTGCTCAAACAGGTGCTTATCAACTGCAGGAACAACAAAAAGCTTCTAGGCCGTGTGAGAGCTTTTGATCGGCACTGCAACATGGTGCTGGAAAATGTTAGAGAGATGTGGACAGAGGTTGGTATTTTGAATGGACTATCACTATAGTAAATATAGTTTCCTCCTTTTAGTTATTGAAGGTTTACGCAAACAGAATTGTGTTGATTTTAGTGAATAATTCGGAGTTCTGTTCAGGTGCCAAAGACTGGGAAAGGTAAGAAGAAAGCTCTTCCAGTTAACAAAGACAGGTTTATTAGTAAGATGTTCCTCCGAGGAGATTCCGTTATCATCGTCCTTAGAAACCCCAAGTGAAAGGTATTCATCTGTTTATCGTTCTTTCTTATGATTATTAGGCACTTTCAAACACTAGTAGGTGTTTTGTGGCTTGCCGTGTTTCTGTGTTTTATGTTACTCCATTGATATACTTTAATTTGTGATGTTTGGTGGATGCTAAGGGCACTTGTTTGTTGCAGGTATATGTAGCGTTGTAAAAAAATGAAATGCTTCTGGAGCTACTATGAGGGAGAAAGAGTTTGTTACTAGGGTTTGCTTTTACTGCTTTATCGTTTAGTCTTTTGTACTTGTTAATATACTTGGATTGTTCTACGTTTTGGTGAAAGTTATCTTTTTAACAGTTGTGGGGCTTATTTGGTGAAATACGCATCTTGGTTTAAAATTTGTATTCCAGTCAGCATTCAATATAATCTTTTTGTTTGAACTTTTCTGCTATTTTTAATGTTTGATTACCCTACCAATTTCAAAGTCAGCTATCCCATTTGAAACTAAATTCACAAGAAATGAATTTTTTTAACATACTAACTTTCAATAGTATCATGTGTTGTACCTTGTAAGCATGGGCATGGTAAAAATATGCCATAACAAGAGCACTGGGTCTCATCTCCTAGATTTCAATACAAAACATACTTCTCATAACTTTTTGGGGAAGCATCTGCACGCTATAAGGGCTATAAGGGCGCATTTGATATTTACGCATGAAAAATAATGAATGCTTTAGATTTGTTTTAACTTGAAAATTCTTCAGAGAAAACAAAAACCAAGGTGGAGGTGCTTTTTTAATCTAATGGGAAAGAAGTAAATTAGGCTAAAGCATTTTGTTATGAAAAATTAATCCACACACCCAACGGAAAGAAGTGTATTGACACCCAAAATTTACTCCAATTTGATACTCGAACAATCTCACAATTTATCTGAAAGTAGCATCTGTGATAAAATATAGTCATTTTTTTTTCTAAGGAAAAAGTACCACTACTGTTGCCGATCCTAATTACATTAAAAACAACAAAAATGGGTGGCAAGAAATTATTTCTGTAAATGGCAACTTTTATCACCTACAAAATCAAAGATGAATACAAATACAAAGATGACTGAAAAATACTGACGTGGACAATTTAAAAACTACTACTTCCATACGAGAATGAAGGCGGTGGGGTCTGCTGTACTAGTACTAGTTGTTTGGGAGAAAAGAGTCAGGAATTGTCTTCAACCAGCCGGACAACTTCTCTTTACATCTTTTCTCAACAACATTTCGAAGAGTGGGTGTTATATAGATAATTTAAATATGTAATGAATGCCTTTCTTTGCCCTTTACGCGGAGGTGGTGGAATCATCTTCCTTGTGGTCACCAAATATGCGTTGCCTGAAGTCAGAAACCATAAGAGGAAGACCATTGCGCAGAGGGACCTTAGGCTCCCAACCAAGAAGCTCCTTAGCCCTAGTAATATCAGGCTTCCTCTTGTGGGGGTCATCCTCTGTGTTTGGCCTGAACTCTATCTTCGCATTTGAGTCTATAGTTTCTTGGACCACCTGCACACCCACCCCCCACATAATAATAAGATCCAAAATCAGCAAAATCCAAAGAAGTTGGTCAATAATCCAACTTGATCGATAATAACTCTATAAAGATTTGCAATTTGGAAATGAAAGAAACAAGTTCTATCGATAAATGTAACAAAACCAGCAACGCTGGGGGATAAGTGGTCAGAAAGATGATTCCCCTTCATATGTACCTGAGCAAGTTCAAGCATGGTGAATTCACCAGGGTTTCCAAGATTAAATGGTCCCACGTGTTCTCCTTCCATCAGGCGCATTAGACCCTCCACCTTTAAATCCAAAGCCGCAACATTACTATTGGGAATTAGGTAATAAATCACAATGACGATAAGGTAAACTTTCATCAAATTATTGCATGCATGTGGACTCGTTCATAAACACTACCATCGATTACTCGGGACAAATCCACCCCTGAAAGCCACCTACCCAGAACTTTTATGCTGTTTTCACAATAGAGCGAAATACTGGTTGGAAAAGAATCTCGAAAAACATGGATTTTCAATATATTTTACTACATTTGGTGGCATTTATGGTTAGCCTGAATGGAGTGATGGACCACCAGAAACACCGCGCTTTTGAGGTTCTGTGCTCAGAGGGAATCAAAATTAGGCAACTAAAGGAAATTGGATCATTTAACACGTGTCAAGGTTCACCATAATCGTATTAACAGAGAGACCAGGATGATACCAGAATTAGGTAATGAAAGGAAATTGGCTGGTTTTACACATTGTGAACTTTATCTATACTTGGGTTGGTATTAATGAAGTTTAGGTAATAACAGTAGAATGGGCCAATTCATGCACGTGAAGTAAGTTAGTATGGCAGAAGTCAGTAATATAACGAAAACAACCAAACTTTCTTTGAATCTTGGAAGCCTGATGTTAGAAATGCCACGTTGTTCAAGAATGCCAGTACTGGTAGTATTATTCATGGCGACAACTCTTGAGTAGTCTATTTATTTGCACAGAAAGGGAAAGGAGTAATATTGCTACCTAAATATTAATCCGAAGAATCAATTGTAACAGTAAATAGAGCTGAGGTTACAGCTATAGCCATGCTAGTAGAAGAAAGGTACTCCTACTCTTTTAGAGAATCAATGATGAGACCAACTTTGATAAATTACTTAAAGTTTCAGCACTATCAATTTGATAAAAAATAATTCCACCAACACAATTAATACGCAGTGTATCCATGGTTACTAGATAATTCAGGCAAAGTAAAAAAATTCAACCCAGTTTAGTAGGCAAATTCAATTCAAATGTAGATGGATGATAGAGCAAGTAGAAGCAGAAAACAAAAACAATTGAAATTTACCAAATCAGAAACATATTGGAAACTCCTAGTCTGCTTCCCATCTCCATAGACCGTCAAAGGTTCTTTCCTTAAGGCCTACATTCGTCGCAATTGTCATCAATGCCAAATTTATTATTACTAAATCTGAAACTTTATTGACAAAAAGAAACCAAAAAATTGTGAGAATTTGTAAAAGAAACCCCCACCTGGGCAACAAAGTTACTAACAACGCGACCATCATCAATGCACATCCTGGGCCCGTATGTGTTAAATATCCTCGCAATCCTCACCTACAATCTTCACAAACTTAGTACATAAAATAATTAATTTTCATCTTTATTGTCATTTCATTGATGAATTTATGAGAAGGGCCTATCTTATTATGCACATATGCTGCCAGAATGAACAAAAGCAAAACTTACAAAATTTAATATAATCCCTACCATCTTAAATTAATATATCACTAATTCCATCTTTCTTTATTTTTTCAGACATGTCTCAAATTAATTACTTATTTACTTCTTTGAAAATAGTCAATGTAACAAAATGTCACCTGCTTAATTATATATTAATATTTACTATAATAAAATGAAATTGAGAAGAAAAATTTAAGATTCCTCACTAGTAGAAAATTTCTCATATGGACCGAATATTTAGGCTCCGTTTGATAGCAACATGGAAAATGAAAATAAAAACAACTAATTTTGGTGAGAAGATGAAAAATAAGTTGAGGCATATGGTGAGATCTTCTCCATCTTTTGTGAGTATATGTCCTCCATCCTCCTTTAATATTTTGTGGAAAAAATTTCTTCGCTAGCATCAAAAGAAAATTTTGTCAAGGAAAAAAGCAAAAGGCAAAAGTTAATCTTACCGCATCCCTCAACTTATTTTCCATCTTTACACCTAAATTAGTTATTTTTCTTTTCATTTTCCATGTTACTATTAAACGGAGCCTTAGTGACAGTTTTTTGTTACTAAAAACATATCTCCAATATTTTAGCGACATAAAATAGTTTTTAAAAGTTCTAATCCGTAAGGACCTATTCGTATTGAAAATGTACTCTCCTCGCGGGTAAATTCTAAGACGAGGATTGCATTTATTGGAAATTCTTATCACTATTAGTTTGCCTATATGCATTACATAAATCTTCGCGAGATACAACTTATGTATGGGATGCGGATAAGAATATGCACTAAGGGCTCATTTGATTGTTCTTCAAATTGCGAATTAGATAATTTACAATTAAGTAATTTACAAAATTTTCATTTATTAGTGTTTGGTTTTCTAAATTGAACAATTGTAAATATGTTAATTCACAAAAACTCAAATTAAGTAATTTCAAGTAAAACTTGAAATTGCTTAATTCTAGAATTAAATAATTCATTCCAACTCTATTTTTCGAGAAGATCTAGTTTTTACCTGTGATATTGATGCATCTAGACAAAATTTTAAATAACATAGAACAATAAAAAATACAATTGGAATTTATTGTTTAAGTTTTCCAACCACTACTTGAATTAGAATTGAATTATTCGTAAAGGAGTAAATTCACAATTTTTCAATCGAAAATTAACTAATTCTAAAATTAGGTAATTTACGTGACCAAACAGGTCCTAAAAATATTTATCCTACAAGAAAAACAAAGTTCAAAATAAAAAAGAAGGGAACCTCAACACCAGCGCCTCTGTGGTAGTCCATGGCCAAAGTTTCAGCCACCCTCTTTCCCTCGTCGTAGCAGCTTCTGACACCTGTCACCAACCAACAACGTCCATCCCACATTAGACAATTACGCTAATGCCATCAAGTGGACCCACAACACATGGCCCAAAAAGCTTTACATATGCGTGACGCATTAAAGAAATTTAACTTAATTTTGTTTTTTGTTTTAAAAGTCCGATTTTTTATGAGTTAAAAACAAGAACCGTCGGATTAATGAACTGGGAAGCATCACCGTCAGGCTGTTGACCATTAGCACAACCTGACTAAATCTAGGTAAATTGTCACCAGCTTACTCACACACGTGGCCGCTCACCCAATAAAAAAATACAAAACAGAGTGTAAAAAACGCGAGGGCTGCGAGAGAAAGAGAGAGAGGCGCACGTTAGCCCTGTGGCTGACGCTAACGTGCGCATCTGGAGGAAAAAAATAAACAATGACTAACCGATGGGATTGACGTTGCCCCAGTAGGTCTCGACTTGTGGGTGTTGCAAGGGATCTCCGTACACCTCGCTGGTGCTCGTTAGCAAGAACCGCGAACCCACCCTCTTTGCCAAACCAAGCATGTTCAATGTACCCGCAACATTTGTCTTGTAACAACTAAAATTGGAATTAAGGACCTCAAGACAAAGTTCAAACCTAAAATGCCACATTTTTTTTTTTTTTTGTTTAAGCACAATAATGTAATTTGAATTACTAAAAAATTCAAATCTGAAGAAACCAAATAAATTTAAGAAAACAGAGAGAGAACAAAAATCAATGAATGAAATAAAGGATATGATGGTCTTGACAGGGTTGAATTTGTAATGAACAGGGGAAGCAGGGCAAGCAAGGTGATAGATCTGATCAACCTCCAATAGAATCGGCTCAACAACATCGTGTCGAATCATCTCAAATCTAGGGTTATCAAAATGATGCATAACATTCTCCTTCCTGCCGGTAAAGAAATTATCAACAACAATCACACTATCCCCTCTCTCCATCAACCGATCCACCAAATGGCTACCGACAAAACCCGCACCACCAGTAACTACAATCCTCAGCCCCTTACTTTTCAATCCCAACGGAATCTTACCCCCGGAATGGAAGGATCCGAATACACGTGTCTTCTTGTGGAGGTTGGGGCGGGATAGGTGAGTTGACTCCGAGAGAGGGTGACTCAGATCGGAATCGGAAACCATGGAGAATTTAGAGTGGGGACCGTGTCCGTAGGATACTACTCGAGACGAAGGGAGGATTGTGAAAACTAAGGATGCGATCGCAATGCCGATAAGGATAAATAAAAGGCGCTGTTCGCGAAGGATGTAGCGAATTGGTCGAATTACGTTTAGCCATGGCTTTGGTGGTTTTGGGGAGTACTCGTCGGTGAAAGGGTGGGTTTCGTGTCCCCTGTAGATCAACTCTGCTGCCATTTGATCTTTATTTTTCTCTCTCTATACATATAATATATATATATATGTATTTATCTCAAAGTTTTGGTTTTTCTCTCTTTATATACATATATATTTTTATTACGTGTATGCAGATGATGGATCTGTATCGGAAGCCGAAGCCGTCGTGGTGGTGGTTGAATACGCCGCCGAGTGAGGATTTTCAGCCGGGAAGGCAAATGGAAATGTTTATCGTTTATTCGTTCTGTTATATAAAGAGAGTGATTTGGACCGTGAGGCGGGTTTAAATACTTGATCTTTTTGGAATGTTTTTACCATACTGACCTCCTTCCATTTGGAAAATAAAGAAGACGTCTGTCCATTTAAGTTCCGTTTGCTAACAACATGAAAAATTAAAAGAAAAATAACTAAGTTAGGTATGAAGATAGAATAATTGTTGAGGGATGTGGTGAGATTAACTCTTATTTTTTGCTTTTTTTTTATAACAAAATTTTCTTTGAGTGATGGTGGAGAATTTTTTTCCACAAAATATTAAAGGAGGATGGATGACATATACTTATAAAAATGAATATGAGATGGAGAGGATCTCACCATATGCCTCAACTTATTTTCCATCTTTTCACCTAAATTAGTTGTTTTTATTTTCATTTTCCATGTTGCTATCAAACGGAGCCTTATTGTTTTATTATTATTATCATTATTTTGGCACACAACCTTGAGGACACCTTAAGGCTTTTTTTTGTATTTTATATATAATTTTTTTATGGGACTCTTCACTTGCCACTTAATTTGTTATTTAAATTTAAAAATTTAAATTTTTTAGATTTAAGTAGTTTGAAAAGTTGTTTAGTTATTTAAAATTTTAATTGGCAACTTTGCCACTTAGATCTGAAGCTTAATTTTAAAATGTGTAAAATGATATGTTACCCTGTTTCTTTTAACAAAATTACATAGCGCCCCCACAACTACCGCCGTAACCACCGCCACATTTGCCACAACCACCGCCTATACACCACAACCGCTGCATCCACCACCACATCCTCCTCCTCATTCTCCTCCACCAACATCGACCGCAATTTTACAGCCCCTGTACCTCCCTACCCAGGTCAGTAGTTTTTATGGGAATATTTTTCAACCCACAATTATTCATTTAACCGCATAATTGTTTGATCAACTCCTTTGCCCTTTGTTAATGAACAACCCCCACTTCGTTTTGATCAGCTCTTCGGAAATCACATGACATAATGTGTAAATGAGAGATGTAAAAAGACTTTTAGGGGCTCTTTATATTCTTTTCCCCTTCCCATTTTCCCAGTTTTGTTTATTCAAATTACATTTACTGATTACTGAATTTTGGTAAACTAATTAAAGATAACATTATAAATTATCATTTGTAATTGACATTTTCCTAGCATTTGAAATTATAAAACTATTATACTTGGTTCAAGGATTTAAATTATATGATCTTTCTTATTTTTATTTAGAATCATGTGATCAAAATAAAATAATAAGGAAAAAATTGTCATACTGAAAAAAATTTAGTTTTCAAATGTATTATATTTAAACAAACAACATTTTTTCAGATACAATTTTTAAAACTGAACAAACAATTCTTTCAGTTTTCAGTTTCAGTTTTTTTACTAAACGCCACCTAAATTTTGTTGTACCTCTCTTTGTAATACAATTAACAACTTGGATGATGATCTTTTGGTGGCCACAAATATTAATTATTCTAGAAAGTAAATTTTTCTTCTTCAGTTCTGGCCATAGTAATAAAGTTTGTTGGGTTTGATGCAATGCAAATTGGGCAGCTCGTTGTGTCGCAGTTAGATATGGGATGACATTTTTGTCTTGGTTTTGTTAGAATATATTATGCTAGTTAATTAGTAGCTATAGGTTTTCCTATTCTTTTCAATTTTTCATCTTGAATATAACCCTATGAATAAGATTCTCATGTATTAATTCATATTATCAAAAATACAAATTCTCATATCTTATTCTCAAAATGATATAAGAAGGATTAAATCATCTTTATTAAAACCCTAGCCACCAATAAACCATTAGCTTAACCCCTTTTAGAACAAATCAAAGCAAATTAGGTCCAGACCAATAAAAAAAACCCATCAAATCAGTTTTAAATCTTAAACCATCTCTCAAAACCATTGTCAGATCTTAGCCTCAAAACCACCCTTAGATGTTACCCTGTACAATCAGAGTATATGCCCTCATTATTATCCAGTAAAATTAGAGCCACTAGACAAAACATCAAACAATACACAAAAAATCAAAATCAATAGATCTTCTCTCAGCTATACCATCAGATCCCATAACATGAGCACACCAACATCATCAGCACAATCTTTCAGGGACGATCTCGAATTTATAAAAATCTAGTCCATCTAATCACGCATGCGCTCACAGTGCTACGTGTGTAAAATCATTACCACCTCTCTAGCAAGTGCAAAGATTTACTCAAGCGTGTTCACGCGCTACGCATGCTAGCCAGCTACGTTAGCACCCACGTGTGCGTTACATCAACAACAAACTTACTTGACCAATGAACACAACTGCCATATCAATGTTGATTTAGCCACATCATCATTGACCATCCATGACAACGATTGACTTGTCATATCATTAGTTTACTTGCCACGTCAACTCCTTAGTCAAACTGATCAGTTTAGCCTCATTGGTTTAGTTCAAACTTCAGACAATTGGTTCACGCATTTTTGACCGGTTCTTGACCAATCTATACTAGTTTTTATAGTTTTTGACCATTTTGGTCTTAAATCCAACATTCGTTCTTTTAAAATCCGCCTTTATTTTATTGTTTAAGTTATAAGAACTTATAATGGCCCATGTTTTAAAAACTGTTACTGAATAATCGGCAAATGAATCTTTTCCAATCATCGTTTAGACTGATACTTTTTGTTCAACATAGTGAAGGAACCAAATTTGGTTAGGGATCATATTGCCTAGGTTGATTTTAGGGTTTTTATCAAAAATAATTTCAAATTTGATAAGCGGAATTAAAACCCTATGTAACATCCCGTAATGTAATTAGTGCAAATTAGATACATAATAATCTCGATTAAGTGAAATTTTTGAAGAGTTTAGAAATCTTGGTTGAGCATGGACAAAATTGTAAAGCTGTAAAAGTTCAGGATTAAAATAATAATGTTATGAAACTTCAGGGTTAAATGTCATAATTAAGAAAAAGTTAGAATTTTTTTAAAAATAATCGACTTTGTCACCTTTCCTTTTATCTTCATTCTTTTTCCATTCTTGTCGAGAGAAAAGAGAAAGAAAATAAAAATAAGTACGAAAACTTTCTTTCTATAAATTGGTCATACAAATTCCATCGAATCGAGTCGGGCCTTAAAGAAAAGTTGTTTTATACGTCGAGGGCTATGCAATGGTATAAGAATTTTAGAGTTATGCTAGTCGGAGTTTGGGTATCAACTCAAATTTTATTCTTTGGGGCTAAATATTTTAAGGTAGGGGTTTAATTATTTTTAAAACTTGATAATAAGATTTTATTCTATATAAATCATCATACTTTAATTATCTTTATTTTAAGAATTATTACGTGCTGAGGATGGTGATGTTTTATGATCTATAAAGTCTTGGGCATTTAATCTGAAGCAAGATATGCCATTATACTTGATATATATGTGTTATTTGCTATATATGAGATATTCCATGAATGTATAAATGTTGTATATTGATGAAATTGATTAATTGATGAATTATATACATCAAGGAACATGTATAGAGATTTATTGTAGTTATATGGTATAAATTGTTTCAAATGTTTATTTGTTAGCATGTTATGCATATTGTGCATCGTTATTATGTCAACAGAATTCTTGAAAATCTTTCGGCAAGTTTGGACTATTTTTATGGCCTATCATGTTGGCATATATCTCGTATCTATGGTACCGAAAGCTTCTTATGTCTGTTGTATCATTCTGGGACGTGATATGATCCCGTGATAGATTCAATTATGATTTTTATTGTAAACATTCGATTATGAAGGGAATGTGTATTGACTAGTGCTTGCCGGTGTGAAAATAAGTAGGGCTCGATACCCTTGGGTTGAAAATTCTTAAACTCTCAAGGGATATCAATGAGGTTGGTTGTCTAGAGTCAGCGGTAAGTAGCTCGAAAATCTATATCTCAACAAAGCACTTGTGATTCTGTTAATATAATATTGATGGACATATGGTCCAATTCTATTATGATATGGTGACGATATTTTATGGGCCAGATGATGTTATATTGTGAGTATGTTCGATTTATTCTCTTGGGCGGTCAGGCCCGTTCTTATTCTTATTCTTATGGTTTAGCCCAGCTTCGGTATTTCTTGGGGGTGGTCAAGCCCATTGTTATTATTATTATGATTTGGTTCGGCTTTGGTATTCTTTCGGTATAATTATTAACACAAGAGAGGTAATTTGCATATGTACATGCATGTATTGTTTTATCGGTTGAGTCATGATTTATGATTAAACAATTAATTATGTTTTATACGTAATATTTCCTGTTATATCCATCCTTACTGAGCTATGAGCTCACCCCGTTTTATGTAAACAAATTCAGGTATTCAAGAGGCAGATATGACTAAAGAAGTGACTGGGTCGAGAACGAAGTAGACGACATTTGATACCGACTTATTTTTGTTATACATGTGTGTATATGGTGAGTTTACTAAAATAATGTAAAGACGATAAAGTTTTGTTGTTAAAAGTAAAAATATTAAATTATATTAATTTTTTCATTAATATAAGACATATTAAACAAAAATTACATTGTTCTTCATAAATTTTATTAAAAAATTCATCTAAATAGTACCTCTGAAGATACAAAATGTTAATTATAATAAATACAGTTTTAACAATTATATGATATTTCATATAATCTTTTATTATTCATTACTCTTAAATAGTTATTATTCATATTTTAAATTTGTCTACAAATTTTATTTTTATCAAATAAGTAAATATAAATTTTAATTCACTATATCAAAAATATTAAAAGATCGGAAGTTGATCCATATATATAGTAGTATGTTTGATATACAAAAGAAATTTGAAATATTTACTCCGTTTTCAATTAAATTTAGATCATCCTTTATTTTTTAAGCATTTTGAAAAATTTATTAGTTATTTTCAACACATTTGTAAATAAAACAAAAATTAAATTAATTATTTTATAATATATATGAAAATTTAAACATTAATTATAATTAAAGAAAAGCCTAGAAAAGCCCTTAAGCTATTTTTTCTTTATTAACTTTTTTTTATACATACTTACGTAAACTATCTCTCTCTAAAACGTATATGTGAACGATATGGAGTAATAAGTTATGTTAGATTGCAAAGGTTCGGAAGAGTGGTTGAAGTTAACTAATTAATTAACATAAATAATAATTAAGTCATATACTATATAAATATGTCTTAATTCACTGCATCAAAGATATTAGAAGATCAATTTTATTTTTATCAAATATACTAGAAGAAAGATGATAGAGGAAAAAAAGTGAATAGCGATGAATTTTTCCAAGTGTTCTTAAATGCATCTACAAAATTCGTCTTTTCACCCCGGGTGTTCTTAAATGATTTTTTAATGACTTAAAAACATTTTCTTCTTTCTTTTTAAAAAAATGTTATCTTTCGTGAAAATGGAAAAAATAAAATAGTTTTATAAAAATAAATCATTTATTAAAATATTTTGTTACTTTTTATTTTTAAAATATTTAATTTTTTGAGACTCAAGAAATCGATATCCTTGCAAAATATTAAAAGGATAGAGATTTTCTCACTAAACTATTTTATTTTTTAATATTTTTTATGAGTAATTTTTAGAATTTAAATATTGAAACAATAAAAGCACAACATGCAATACATATATATATATATATATTATTTATGACATATTAGGCACATGTTAAGACAAACATTTTTTAGCTTTGACATTGTATAACTTAATGTGAGTTTTATTGAGTTCTACATGCATGCACAAATAAAAAGATTGAATAAATTAAGAAAAATATCATTGAAAACGTTCTCGTGTCAGAGCAAATAAAAATAAAAATCTAGCACTTAATATAAAAATTAAAGAATATTTATTATAAACTTACATTTATGAGATATATGTAATTAAGTGAAAATAGTAGATGATTGTTTGTTGGAAAAAAAATTGAAGTTTTTTAATTAATTTTTAAAATTTTAAGTGAGTGAGAAGATAAATTAGTGGCAATTTTTTCAAAGTATGAAAAGTGGGGTGAGAAGAATGAAGTTTACGCTATTTTTTAGGTTAAGATTAACGTAACTTTGACTTTTGGTGGGGTGAGAAGACGGATTATGTGGGTGTATCTAAAAACACCCTAAATTATTTTGGGGTTTAATTCCACTCAAGTTTCAAAAGTAACTTTATAGAACACGTGAAACATGAAAAAAATAAGATTTTTTAATAATTTATGTCGATAGAACTTTTTTGAATTTTGACAAAACTCAGTAAAAATATTTAAAAATATATTTGACTCAAAAGACTTTTAAATTCGAATTATAACTTAGCCAGCACCTATATTTTGAATTAAACCATATTATTAACTTACCTTAGGTCCAGAATTGTGTGCGATAAATTCGGCAAATTTGGTGAGCTTCCATTAATTATTCCATCTTCAAATCTTTAATTTGACTCAAATAATTACAACGGAAAAAATGCTTTTGATATCGAAATCATGCCAACTAAAAATTTAAACCTAACGCATAGTTGTTACATTAAATGGGACTAATTATGATATATGGTCTCAACTAATAGGGATGCACATCGCTGAAAAGCAAAAATTCTGGTTTATTCACAGTACGTTTCCGATCCCCAAAGGAGGCAATCCAGATTATGAAGCAAAAAATTAAAGGGTGAAAAGATGGCTCCTAATGTTCATGAAATCAAAAATTATGACACGTTCCTATTGCATAAGAAATCTGGCATTTTTGTCTAAAGCATTTTATGATGGAGTTGACGAATTACAGGTTTTTACTTTGAATCAAAAGGCATTTACAGTCAAATAGAGTGGCAAACCTCTCTTTGAGTACTATGAAGAGCTAATAGTGATCTTCAACAAATTGGATCATCGCAATAAGGTGGTAATGAAAAGTCCAAATAATATATAATCTTAAAGAAAGTCAATTTAGTGTTTTAGAGTTCACATTTTCCTTGCTGGGTTAGGCAACGAACTTGAACAAATCCGAGAGGAAATCTTACAAAAGGATCTGATCTCGGAATTAAAAGAGGTGTACTCAATAGGTCGTCGAGAAAACCTTAGGCGAAAAACAACGAATATAGCAATTATAGTGGCCCACAATTGTGTCCCACAGAACAATAAAGATTAGTCTAGCAGAAACTCAAATAGGTAGACCTAATAGGAACTAAACTTGTGACCCACAGTTTAATGATCATGGGAGTAAGTCAATGTATCCTTCTTGTTTGGTTTGCAAAAAGGCCAGACATTCAAATAAGAGTGCTATGAAGTAATTTGCTATCCCGACTGGTGGGATCCTTCTTGGAGTCGTCATTCAAATGGTAAGAATGAAAGTAATGATAAAAGACTTTGGGATTACTTCAACCACTAGGATCCCAGTAAGGCTTTAAATTATCTATTTTAAATAATACACGTACAATTGATTCTAGTGCTATAGACCATATGGCATTCAATTCTAGATAGGTCACGCCCTCATCCTAAAATATTATTTTCACTGCTAATGGTGATCTAGTTTTTATTATTGGGGAAGGGTTAATTACTTTATTAGATAACCTGAATTTAAACTATGTGCTCGTAGTCCGCTCACTCAATTATAATTTACTGTTTGTTACTTAAATTACTAATGCTCTAAATTGTTCTGGTATCTTTTGGCCAACTTAATGTGTTTTTAAGGATATTCAAATGAAGCAGGCGATTTGTTATGGCATTAGGCGAGGCACATTGTACTACTTAGACTTAGCAGTGAAAAGCATAAGTAAGTTACACAAAGCCCTGCATACTAGCGTTACTAAAGGACACAAAATTGAAGATGATATTTAGTTATAGCATCATCGTTTAAGTTACGCGTAATTTTGTAACTTAAAGAAGTTATTTCCTAAGTTTTTGGAGAATTTTAAACTTTTAGTTTCTTGTGTAAAATTTGTGAACTGGTAAAGAGCCATTGTACTTATTTTTCACCTTCATTAAATAAAGTTCTTTTTATGTTAATTAATTCTGATATTTAGGGCCACTCTACAAATCCTTATTTGAGTAGTTTTTTATGGTTTATTATTTTCATTGATGATTGCAGTAGAATGATGTTGATATGTTCTATGAAGTCTAAGAGTTAAGTAAGCTTTTTGTTTAAAAAAATCCATAAACAGACCAGTACACAATGTTAAGCTACTATCCATGTACTTTAAAGCGATAATGGAGATGCATATATGGGTACAGACTTATAGGAGTATTTTAAAAATCATAAAATTGTCAATTAACAACTTGTTCTTATACACCTCAATATCTTGGTGTTATAGAAATAAAGAATCGACATTTGCTAGAACTGGCACGTACATTATTACTTGAAGGCAATGCTCTGATATCTTATTGGGGGTAAAGTTTTCTCCTTTACATTATATTTGATCAACCATGTTACATCAGCAATTTTGGCTTTCAAACATCATTTCATGTTCTAACTAAAGCGGTATTGGCTCATACAGTGCCGAATTTGCCCCATCGAGTATTTTGATGTGTTGCGTTTGTTCACTTGCCCAAAGAACAACATAACAAGTTAAAATCATGTATTTTAAAGTGTGTATTTGTGGGCTATGCATTTAATTAGAAATAATATCACTGGTATTATCCTCCTACACGAAAAATGTATATGACCAACTATGTTGTGTTTCACGAATGAGGTATGTACTTTCACCAAATTGAACTTTAGGGGGAGCATTATAGTGAAGTTCAAGCTCTTTATTGTGGTAATGGCAACAAGATAAATTAGGTTAAAGTCTCACTACAGCTTCAACTTTAAGTTCACCGCCAAATTCAACAAACTCATATATTTCACCACCATCTTCGGGCTCACCACTGATTTTGATCTCACTGCCAAGGTCAAGCTTGCCATTGCTATTGCCTGATACAAATAACCAATTGCATCATTTGGACACATCTAAATCTGAATATCAGGTATCTTCTCTTGAACCTCATAGAAAGTAACTCCTTAACCGAATCAATAGAGGTGTACCTAAACCGACATATGGACCTGATCTTAATAGTAAGACCAAATACCCCAAGAATAACTATGTGTCTTATGATAGGCTATTTGAACCGAATAAGTCATTTAAAAATTAATTATCCTCTGTATTTATTCATATACTATGCAAGAAGCCTTATGTGATACAAAATGAAAATCAGCAATGGACGAGAAAATGAAATCATTAAGAAAGAATGGTACATACGATATAGTTGAATTGTCAGGAGGGAAGAAACTTATTGGTTGTAAATAGGTGTACACTGTGAAGGTAGATGGAACCATTAAAATATTCAAAGTAAGACTAGCAACGAAAGACTTCACCCCAACAAATGGGATCGATTACTTGGAGACATTTGCACTGGTGGCAAAAATTAACATTGTGCAAGTCTTGCTATCTTTGGTTGTAAATCTGGATTCGCTGTTACAATAGTTCAATATGAAGAATGACTCTTACATGGGGATTTGGAAGATGATGTACATATAAAGCTTCTAACGGGGTATAATGTTCTTGTGGAGCATACAAACAAAGTATGCAAATTGAAAAAGTTTTTGTATGACTTGAAATAGTCTCCAATAGCTTGGTTCGAGAGATTCGTTAGATCTATGAGAATGTTTGGTTATAAACAGAGCAATTCTAATCATATGTTTTTTTGAAGAAGTGCTATGGGAAGATCACATCACTTATTGTCTATGTAGATGACATGGTAGTCACAAGAATAACCCATGTAAACGAGAAACATTGAAGAAAAATATCTATGTCGGGAATTTAAGATGAAGGATCTTGACAAACTAAAGTATTTCTTAGAAATTGAGGTGTCCAGGTCTTCAAATAACATTTTTCTATCTTAAAGAAAATATGAATTAGATTTACTAAATGAGATTAGAATATATGCTTGTTAGCCATCAGATACACCAATAAAAGAAGATTTAAAATTAGAAGTTGAAATTAATCATGTGCCACTTGATAAAGGCATTATTAGAGTTTGGTGGGGAGGTTGATATACTTAACCCATTGGTGGCCTTGGCATTTCTTATCCTTTAAATGCAATTAATCTGTTCATGCATAATTCTAGAGGGAAGCATATGCAAGCAGTTAAGAAATTATTCGTTATCTAAAATCAATTCCTGAAAAAAGAATTTTGTTCACGTAATGATGATTGTTTGAATGTTAAAGGATATATTGATGCTAATTGGGCTGAAAATATTGACGACAGACGACCTATATTAGGATATTTTACGTTTGTTAGTGGGAATCTTGTCACATGGTGAAGTGAGAAATATAATGCCGTTCTTTGTTCGAGCAGTGAAATAGAATATCAGGAAATGGAAGTGGGAGTCCAAGAATTATTATGGTTGAAGTTGTTAATGACTGATCTAGGTTGTCTGTCGAGATAACCCATGATGTATACTGTGATAACAAGGCAATGTGCGATATTGCTCAAAATCCAATTTAATATGATAAAACAAAGCATGTGAATATATTCTTTATTTAAAGAGAAATCGAAAGAAAAAATAACCACAGTGCCTTATATACGCTTAGAATATCAACTTGCTGATGTACTCACCAATGGTGTTTTCAACAGAATATTTTCGAGGTTAATCAACAAGTTAGGCATATTCGTTATCTAATCACAAACTTGAAGGGGAGTGTTAGAATATATTATGCTAGTTAATTAGTAGCTGTATAATAGGTTTCCTTATTAATTAAAAGAATAGTTACATTAAGTAGGATTTATAAACATTGAAATATATTATGAAAGAAGAAAATACTTTCTTTATTCGGTTTAATTGAATAATTGGAAAATGAAGGGCATGAAGAGAGGTAATTTCTACACAATCATTTACATATGAGTTTGTGAATTGAGTTGCCAGTCAAATTATCGGTTCTTTTATGAAGGTAGATGAGGTAACTTGATTTTCTAATTGGAAGCAAAAAGAGTACTCACTCTATCCCAATTTAATTGTTCAACTTTAAAAAATTAAATATTAAGGAGACATAATGATTACTCTAAGAGAAAATGTTTATTTAAAAAAATGACCTTTACTTTTCTCCTAATAAAAAAAGGTGGCAGGACCCACAATAAAAAAAGTAGTGATAGTTTAAAGGGTAATATTGAAAATAACAAAAAGTGCTCTAATTATTGACTTGCAAAATATAGAAATTGAATAATTATTTTGAAATATTCAAAAATAAAATAATGAACAATTAAATTAGGACGGATGGAGTAATAAATAATTATTTGGAAGGATTCTCCGTGTACTTATACATTATTTATGCAACATTGCAACCAGAGAACCTTAATTATTTGGCAGGACTTGATTGCTTCATTATCTCTCTTTGTTTATGACAACAATTAATATAAATATTATCACAATTGGAGACTTTTATTTTAAACTATTATTCCAACAAAAATTGCTAAACAAACTATTAAATTGATAGTCTCACTTTAGCTTACATATTTTTAAAGTAAGTATTTTTTTTCATGGTTTTACTTAATTAATTAATGATCAATGATACAACTTATTTTTTTATTGAGTTCTGTTCTTCATTCTCGATCCTTAGTCTAATTGGATCGAGAATGAAGAACATAACTCAAATTTTTATTGATATGAAACAAAATTACAAGATTAAAAGAAAGAAAGAAAGAAAACAGAGGAGAAAACAACAACGGAGAAAGAAAGCAAATAAAAAAGAAGACCCCTTCTCCCATCACACAAGCCTATCTTAAATAGGGAGAGAAAAGTAAACAGGAAAAGCAAATAGTAATATTACACAGTAAAAGCAAAATAATTGCAACAGTGTTTGTACAGTGAAAGCAAAATAATTGCAAGATTCCTTTGGTGGCGTGTGCTTGAAAATTGCAGTCGATTGTCCAAAGGAGCCAATACTTTAATAAAGCTTTTCCTTTACTTTAATAAAGTAGTTAATAACTCATCAATTTTTCTTAATCACTACTCCACTTGATTTTTCCCTTTGTCTTCTTTTGTAGGTGGAGTGTTTGCGTCATCATATAGACGGACGAGCCATCTACCCATATGAGTAGACATATCTTCATTTGGCTCCGCGAAATCTTCTTCATCAATATTAATTGATTATTAGGTTCGGATTTAACCTCAGATTTTGAATCTTGTGAAATAGACATAATGTCCTCATCCATATCTAATTGTGAGGCTAAATTTTGAAGAATTTTGGCTTTAAGCTCTTTTAATGGTGTATTAGGGAATTTCTCTTTAAGAGAAGCAAGGGAAGGAGTTTTAAACTAAGTTTTTTCAATATTCTGTTTATTTAAGAAAGCTTCATCATCCTCAGCCTATTTATTGAATTCAATAAATTCAAAAAGATCTTTTTTAATTTGAACTATAAGTTCAGTAGTGTCAAATTTTTGCCACCATTTATAATAATAGTCACGGACTAGGAGAAATAACTCGTTATTACGGGTAGTAGTATTAAAATTCCATTGGAATATCCAGGGAATATGATAATTAGTAAAAAATTGTAATAATTCAAAGTTTTTGACAGGATACTGCTCCTTAATAAGAAGTCTAGGATTATTTTTGCTATAAGCAATAAAGAGTTCATATAAATTATTTGGAAGAACATCTTCTTCCGGGCCAGACAAAATAAACCACTGAAAGAACCAGTGAGGGAGATATTTTAAATAAGAATCATCGCTTTTAAGGCTGTCTATACGGAAGAACAAAGTATGAGAATTATATTGGTTTTGATATAAGAAAGCTTTTTTCCAGGCTTCAATATAGTCCCAATAATTATAAGAATGTGGGGCTGTTCTATTATCTGTATAATGAGTCCGTAGGCTTTGTTCTTTATTTGGATTTAATCCCTATTCTTCAATACTTATGACACCTTTAATAAAGGCCTTGCTGAACGCAATTTCAGAGTTATATGAACCCACATTTCTATTCATATGCGTGAATACTACGCTTTCGGTATCTTTAAGAATGGCCTCATAATAATCTCTTGTCTTCCCACTAATAAGAGGAAATTCCATCTTATTTTCAAAATACCTTTGGGCAAGAGTCCCAGGGTTCATAGCAAATCTTTGGTCACTTTCTTGTAAATAGAGAACAAAATCTTGTTGGAGCTTTTTTAAAGCCACTTGAACTTCCTCTTTAAGAGCTTCTTTGAACGTCGCTGGGGACGGTGGTTTAACCTGAGAAGAAGAAGACTGGGATTTAATCCCAGAAGTGCCAATATTACGAGCAGGAGGCCGAGGAGGACATCCTCTACCTCTTTGTCCTCTATAAGAGGAAGAGGAACCTGGCGGTCTACTCATGAGACCTTACCCTGCAAAAATTCTCTAGTTAAGAAATCAGGAAGGGAATTTAATTCTCCTTTTATAAATTCTATCTTAAAATCAAATACTGATAATATTGCTTGCCATCTAGCAAATATTTGTTTTGAAGCAATATTTTTTACATCCTTTTCAAGCACATCTTTGGCTGCTTGACAATCAATACGTAATAAAAATTCTTGATTTAATAAATCTTCTTGGAAATCAGAAACACATTCAACAATAGATAAAATTTCTTTTTTAATAGTAGAATAATTTTTCTGAGCATTATTCCATTTTCCTGAAGTAAATCTAGATAAGATTTCTTTATCAGAGTTTTTAAATTTTTGTTTAAAAATGCCACCAAAGCCAATATCTGAAGCATCTGTTTCAACAATTTTAAAAGAATAGGGCGAAATGAGGGCTAAGCAAGGAAGTTGCTTAACTTTTGATTTAATAATTTTTACAGCTTTAGTATGTCTATCAGACCAGGGAGGGGGATTTTTTCTTAGTCTCTCATACAAAGGAATACAATCTGTAGCCAGATTCTGGTAATAATCGCGAATATAATTTAAAGATCCTAAAAATCTTTGTAATTGAGTTTTATCTCTAATTTCATTGGGGAATTTATCTGCAAATTCAATGGCCCTATTGATAGGAATAATATTTCCCTTAGTAATTTCGTGGCCTAAGAATCTTATTTTTGTTTGGAAAATACTCATCTTTTTTGCAGAAACAACCAAACCAGCATTTTTTATAATTTTTATAAAAATTTGAATGTGCTTAATATGTTGGTCAATACTATTGGAGAAGATAAGAATATCATCAATATAAACAATAGAAAAAGTACTGTAAGGAGTAAAAATATTATTCATAATGTTTTGGAATTCTGAAGGAGCATTTTTCAATCCAAATGGCATGACATTCCACTCATAATGTCCAAATGGGACTGTAAAAGCAGTTTTATATTTATCAACTTTAGCAATTTGAATTTGCCAATAACCAGAATTTAAATCAAATTTTGAAAATATAACAGCAGCTTGTAGGCAAGCCAATAAATCTTTTTTATTGGGAAGAGGATATCTTATCCACTTTAAAACTTTATTTAAAGGTTTATAATTAATAACTAACCTAGGAGCACCTCTCTCAATTTCAGAAGCCTTATTGACATAGAAGGCTGTACAACTCCAAGGAGAATAACTCCTCCTAATGAGATCTTTCTCTATAAGAGAAGAGATTTCAGTTTTGCAATATTCTAATAAGACGGAATTCATTTGGGCTGGCCTAGCCTTAGTAGAGATATTTTTCTCATCAAAATCTTCCTCATAAGGAAGGGGAACAATATGTTTTTTCCTTTCCCAAAAAGCAGTAGGGATATCACTACAAATTTCATGAATAATTCTTTCTTGTAGATTTTTAATAGAAAGCTTTGTTTTAGGATTATTGATTTGGAGATTTATATTCATGATTTTAATATCTTCCTGTAAATATTCTAAATGTTTCTCTTTAAACACAAGTTTATCTTTAACCTCATTAATTTCCTTAATACGAGGTTTAGAAATAAATTTAAATAAAATTTCTCTATTGTCAAATTGTGTGACGAGTCCTCTCTTATCTTTAGTAAAAGGTTCTATAAGATTTAGAAAAGGAGTACCTAATATAATACGTTAAGATAGATTTTTAATTAAGATAAAAGTACTTTTTATACACATACCATCATTGCAAACATAAGCATTGGATAATTTAAAATTGATTTTAAGCTTATTTCCTCCCGCACTAGTCATAGATTCTGAAGTTTTCTCAAAATATTTAGTAGGAACCAAACCTTCCCTAATACAATTCATATCAGCCCCTGTATCAAGAAGGGCTATGTCTTTAAGGATAAAATCTTTATCTACAACAATAGTAATATTGATGTACCATTTCTGAACAATAACTTGATCTATAAGATTAAGAAAATTGTCACTAGTATTAAGGACCATAGTCTGAGAAGAACTTTTAGTAATAGTAGGAGATTTTTCTAAAATAGAGAGACGAAGTTTAATATCTCTAACTCCAGTTTTAAACTATTAATTTCTGTCCTTAGATCCGAAATAGTAACCTCTTTTTCCGGAGTTTTATAAAAACTTTCAAGGATATTATGTAAGGAATATGGTTCTGTACTAGGTAAAATACTTTTTTCAGTTTTAAACGTAGCTAAATATTGTTCTATAAGTTTACGTTTAACATTAGTATCCTCAACTTGATCTATAAGATCTAAGATAGACTGTTCTTCTTTAGTTAAAACATTAATACTAAGACCATTAGTTTCTAATATAGCCTTGTAATAATCAGTCTGTGATTTGCACTTGCAATCAGAATCAGACTCCGAATTATTGCTAGGAGAATCAGAAGGGGATTCAGATCTAATGTTATTAACTTCTTCCTCTTCATTTTCTTCTTCATTATCACTAGGGTTCAATAAAATCGCCATAAGTTACCTTTTAAGGCCTTCATCAGCTATTTCACTAAGCTTTTGCTTAGTCCAACACTTATTAGCATAGTGGCCAGCCTTGCCACATTTTCTACAAATAATTTGACTCATATTAGGCTTCTTATTAGGCCCAGGCTTCCTATGAGGAGTCCTAGAGGTGGAAGGTTGAGAGGTTTTCTTATGTGATTTTTTACGTTTTTTATGGTGTTTTCTAATCCTATTAGAACTGTCAGTAGTTTTCTTAGTCCTGGAATAAGGAATGCTAAGATCATAAGCAAACTGATCACAAAATTCTCCTATTTCTTTACGACCAGTTAAATTCTGAGCTTTAAGTTGAGCTTTAAGCTTGATATCATTACATAGAGATAAACCTTCAGCAATACACTCACTAATAAGATAACCATAAGTATAATCCTTATAAGGGATAGAAGTACCACCATGTTTTTTACTAATACGATCTTTAACCTTTTGTGCAAATAAGGTAGGAAGACCAGCTATAAACTTTTCTTTCCAGAAATCAGCATTAGCGTCTTCTCTAGTCATAACTTTAGATAGGAACACATCCTTATACCACCTAAAATGGGTTAAAGTGGGGCACTTTAAGTTGATAAGTAAATCCTTACTTCTATTTAATATAGTAGCGTGAGGACCAATAAAATGTTGCACAATAGTAATGAGAAGCGAATAAACAGCATTTTCTTCAGCTTTGGGTTGAACCTGGGTAATATCCTGGCCTTGCTCATTTTTAGTTGTGACATTAATATTAACTATTTTAACAGAGTTTTTAATCTCACTTCTCTGATTATCAGTCAAAACATTATCCCACCAGCCTCGTAATTGGCCTGAAAAACCTGCAATCATAAATTCAGCAACACTTTTGTCGCTGCTACCACTAGCTTTGCAAGCAGTACCATACATAGTCATTCTATACAATTGGGTTAATATTTGGTATTCTGACATACCATCAATATACCATTCATAAATGGTTTTAGCACTAAAATTAGCCACAGGATTAAAAATAGCTTCTTCCTCGAATAGCATATCTTGAGGAGTAGGACGCTGATAATAAGTCCTAGTATGGGCCATTTGGGTAGTCATACGGTTTTTACCAAAAGTTATTTTATTAAGATCTCCTTCCATGGCTAATAACTCATTTTTAAATTGAGTGATATCGGAGAAATCAGTCTCATACCCAGAGACATCCTCAGTTTGGGTAATAGGAAGTATCTGTTTTCCGTTAAATAAACGAAGTTTTTCTAGCTTATCAGTAAGGGCTTCAACTATCTCCTTATTTTTATCATTGTGTTTAAATTTCTCAGTAATCTCTATAACAGGTTTAATATAAGAGGTTTCTACCTTAAGCTTTTCTATAATAGGAAAATGCTTAGTTTAAACGAATTTTGAAAATTCTGTTAAATTAATCATTACAATCTTTAATGGAGATGCTAAAACTAAAGCTAGTACGCGTTAGACATAAATTTAAAGGAAGATAATTTGCTCCAATGAAACTGTTTACCAAGTGCTATGGGCCTGACACAAAATTGTGTCAGGTGTACGTTTTATTTCTCGCCACAATTAGCAACCGATTTAGCCAGCTAAGTAAGATAATTATTTGACACTTTTAGAGACAGATTGGTTCAGCACTTTTGCCGGTGCTGATCCGTGGACCCCCAATTAAACAGCCTAGATTAGATTAAGCTCTCAAACGGATATCTAAATATGTATAACTCCTACATACGTTGATGAAGAAAATAATTAAATCTCGGGAGAGAAACTCAGATTTTACTTGTCCATCTCGCCGGAGTTTCTCTTTCACCAGAGTGACCCGGTTGGGAGTACGTAAATCTTTTGAAGATGTACCTTATCTTTGTGAATCTGTGAGATGGAAGGTGAACTCGGCATCGGCGCGCTAGATGAATTGAAGCTAGGCTTTGTATTGAAAAGTGTAGATCGAGAGAGTTTTTTGGCTAGCCCTTGAAACAAGGTAACGTACGATTCGAGTGCGTGCATCTCGATCGATCTTATGTTAAAAATTATGTGGGTTAGTTATGAGATAGTGCGTGTGCTTAATTATGTACGTGGCTTCTTTTAATTGCTTAGTGTGCATCTACACAATATATATATGTTGGAAATGCATGCTCGATCTCAAGCATCTCCACCTATTTACTCGATCTAGTATGCCAATAAAGCTAACTAATTAATTAAAAAGGCAATTAAATTTGGTGGAAAAACTAGCTTTGAGTAATTTTGAAGCTTATTTATTTTCATGAGACTTCAAAAAGTCTAATCCCCGCACGCCACTACAAAATCCTCATAATATCATCTGCAAAACAACATAATATAAAGAATTTCAATTCAATTTCTTCTAAACTTATCCCCACTTAACGTAACAATTAACAAATTGCATATGTAACATGAATGAATGTGGACCTCTCTATTTGTTTTTTACAATTATAAAAAAATGGAGATTTTAAAAAAGGATATATAAAGTAGTATTGGTTAATTAGTTGACGCGAGCACTTCAAGCAATCACGATGCAAGAGATAATAAATATAAATGTACAAAGTTAAAAAGATGCACATGCAACTTCATGGAGTTCGAAGAAAATGTATTTGCGCGCTGAGACATGAATTATATATAGTTTTCTCTTCTTTATATTAGTTTGTAGTCGATGCTAAAATCTTGAATTCATTCTCTAACGATTTCAGTGTTATATATGGACGAGTTGTTATATGTATTTCGGTGTAGTTACAGGTGGGATTGGCAAGTTACACAATATAAATGTTACATCACGAATCGCTTGAGTGAAGTGAATCGATGTGTTATATATGTTATGCGTGATCACTACTCCTTTAACTTTTAGAAGAGGTCTTTTCTTTTAAGGAAAAGTAAAATTGTGCAGGATTGAACTCAAAGCATACAATATTTTACTAATCTTATAATGAATATGAAAATCCCATTTGGACGAAAGTCGTTTCTCATACAATTGTAATAGTTAGGAAAAGGGCTACTAATATTGAGAAGATTTAGTTTGAGATGAAAAGAGTAATGTAATAAATAATAGATGATCAAAATTTTTCTTTATTATAAAATTTAATGGATTACTGTAAAACAAAAAATAAGAAAATAGGGTTAATTTCAAGATAAAGAAATCCTAAAGTACCTAATTTATGCTATGGAGATTATGTTGAGAATGGTTGGTTCAAACTATTGACCCTTTATCGAATAATTGTAAAATTCAACGAGAGTTGATAAGTATAAAGTACGGTAGTGCCACCAAATCCTAACAAAACTTTTTAAAATAAATCCTCACACCTGTAGCCAAAGGTGTTTAAGTTGGGACAATATCGTTCCTATGTGTGTGGACCCGGCCCGTTGCCTTCTTAGCGGGAAGGTGCTTAACCTAAATGCAGTGAGTACAATAATTGGAGCCAAGGTCAACTGTTTTGATCCGAGGTGGAGATTATTGATAATGATCGGCTCAAACCATATATCCTGCATCGAAAGATTGTAAAATTCAATAGAGTGTGTTTGACGCGTCGAATTAGAGAGTCGGATAAGATTATTTAATCTCACCGGGACGGGATAAAATAATACCACTTCTTAGGTGGAATTCGTTACTCCCTCTTTCGGTGGGATAAAAATATTTGATAGGATAAATAATTCAACATAATATCCAATCTTGACAAGTACCAAACATGGAATAAGATAAAATTATCATATCCTACTCACTTATCATACGCGTTAAACGCAACCTAAGGGTAAATAAGCACCACATAGTAAGAAGACCTTTTATAATAAAACCCAAATATGTGACAAAAATGTGTTTAAGTTACAGATAATATTGTAATTATGTGCGCAGATCGGTGGGTCCAACTCGTTGCCTACATTGCAGGAAAGGGAGCACAACAATTGGAGCCAAGGTGGACTTGGATTGACTCAAACCATTGATCACCCATCGAAAAATTGTAAAATTCAACAAGGGTTGACACATTGCGGGAAGGGGCCCAGCCCGGGTGCAGTGAGCACAACATATTCAACAGATGTCAGTATAAGATTAAAAGTTTTTACACCCATCCATATTTTTTCTCAAATTCATAATTTATTAATTTCACCGTTAGATAAGTTATTTTTATCAAACATGCAATGTTTCAAATAAATCTGATAGTTGTAACCATATAATCATCACACTTACTTTTATTTAATTTTTGTAAAGTTCATATTTTAATATATATAATATGATTATGATAAGAGACTTTTGTATCTCCAATTAATTTAATTTTTTAAATGCATCATTGAGATATCATAATTAAGTAATACAAATGATGTTTTAATAAATTATAAAATTAATTGGTGTAACTTGAATTGTATATATGTATAAAGTCAACTAGTCTGGTAAAGTTAAATTGACTAGCCCTCTTTAGAACAAAAAGGAAAAAGAGTTAAATAAACTATAACATCAACTATCCTTTGTGGCTTTGTCAATAAAAGATTGCCAACTTTGGACCATTTTCATTTGTTAGTGTAATCAGGGTTTCTACGTAGAGGACCACATTACAGCCCTTTTCAAAATGGCAACACATTTGACAAAAACCATTTCAAGTTGGACATCAAATAAGCTTATTATAGGAGTTATAGTTTCGTATTTTTTTTTCCTCGTGTTTACGGGATGGCTCTTGTTTGGAGTATTACCGTCAGATGGAGTAGCGGCATGTGATATTTGAGATTTTTTTTTAGTACAAGTATTTATCCTAATTTAATTTTAAGGTGCGGAGAGGAGTCGCTAACTGGCTAAATGAGACTAGAGGTTAGAGTAAGTTGTTTTAATAATAAATAATCTTCAAAGACAATAAAAGTTTTAGATTATTGCCATTGTGACAAAGAATTAATCATCTCATTCATGAAGAATTGAATCCAAATCTTTTTAATTGCAACCCACCATTAAAACCTTTAGATTATAAAACCATTAATTAAAATGAAACGCACCAATGAAACCCGGCCTTTTCAAAAATGTCAATCAAAGTAGATAGTGACTAGTGAGGAAATTAGGATCACTTACTAATTGCAAAATTTTCTTCTCCACCTATTTACTACGAGCCAAACTAATTAATTGCAGATTAACGCTTTTGAACTCTCAACAACAAAATAGGTTTTTTCCTGTTCCTCTTGCATGCAGTGCCGAAACCAGGAAATTGATTAACGGGGGCGAAATTTGATCGAAAAACAAAACACACTAAATCATATTTAAAATCATAAAATTTGAATGTAAACATAATACTATTAATAATAAAAATTCATACAACTTAAATAACAAATGCAAACAATTATGATAAATTACAATAACATTCTACAACTTTTCATATTTTGGAAGTATTGGTGAATGGTGGTGGTGAAAAAATAGTGTAGATAAAGAGAGGTTTGAGAGGTGACTGAAGAAATGGAAATGGTGAAAGAACTGAAGCGGTAGGCGGCAAGTAGAAGAAGAAGAAGAAGAAGATAAATGAGTAGCGGCACATTTTTAATTAATTAGCTTTAATATTTACAAACTGTTAGGTCCCCTCAAGTTTATTTTTATGCATATAAATCTCTAAAAAATTTATTTATTTTTAAAATGGCCCAACCCAAGGAGGTGCAGCTGGCCCATGCCCCTACACAGCTTCGCCCGTGCTTGCATGCCATAACTTAAAAAGTGAAAGGATTAGTTTTGAAATTACAAAACATAATTTTGTAATTGGATCAATTATTCCATTTGAATGAATATGCGTAAAAGATCCTTGGTAAGATTTGTACATACAACAAAAGATCAAGCAAACTAGAGATTTCCTGACACACTAGTATTCACAACACACACTTTATTAACATACCTACTTTTACATTCTCATCCAAATATAATATCTGATTACTATTCTAAGTATTATATTTTTAGTTGGCTTGATTATAATACTAAAAACACTTTTTCAGTTGTAATTGACTGAGTCAAATTGAAGATTTAAAAATGCGACAATTAACGAAAACTTGCCAAATTTACCAGATGCACTACACATAATTCAGGATCTAAGGTAAGTTGGTTATATAGTTTGATTCAAAATATAGGTGGTGGTTAAACGTAAAATTAGTATTTAAAAGTCTTTTGAGTCAAATTTTATTTTAAAGTATTTTTAATGAATTTTGTCAAAATTCGAAAAGGTTAATCGATGCAAATTATTGGGGAAATTTATTCTTTTCATGTCTAATATATTTCAAAATTTTGCCTCTAAAATTTGAAAAGAATTAGCACTCAAAAGCATTTAATATGAAAAAAATAAAAGTTAAAAGAAATAATAAAATATTTAAAATCATTTTTTTAAATAAATAAAGAAAAAGGGGAGTCAAAAAGTCAAAATCCAAAAGCAAACCCGCGTGCCATCTTTTTAATTCCTACGCAGCATCTTTTAATGGGCCGGAGCCCATTTAATTACCTAAGGTTTCTGAATTTTTTTGCTAAAATAGACCATTTTTTTAAGCTGTTAGTTAAACTATGATATTTTTAAATATATTTGTCAAACTAATATATTTTAATGAAAAATAGTAATTTTGAATTATTATTTTAAGTCGAATCACTATTTTAATAGAAAAATAGTGATCTGAAATAACCATTTTTTCATTAAAATAGTAATTCAAAATCACTATTTTAAAAAGTGTGCTAGTTTGACAAATATGTTAAAAACTGACTTAGTCTGACTAATAATTTAAAAAAGTGGTCTATTTAAGCAGAAAACTCAAAGTTTCTATACGTTGAGCAAGAAAAATAAAGCAATGCAACCTTTTTTTATAAATTGTACCGTTACAGTTTTTTATAGTTTGGACGGTCCGTCTCAAGGAATTTTCAAGGAATTGCTTTTCCAAATTTACTGACCGGTACAACTTCTCTTTCTAGACTGGTCCTTTGTATATTTTTTTAAGCATGAATTTTTATTGCAATTTTTTTAATATTTTAAATTTTTTACAAAAAGAATTTTGACTCTATTTTTTTTCTATTAATATAACCATTGGTTTGAATAAAAAATATATGATTTTAGAGAACTTTTTAAGGCAAAAAATATCCGAACACTAAAATCACTTTTTTAGAGTTTTGAGATACTACTTAGATTTTGTTTACATGTTATATGAGATCCTATTGTTTTTTAAATTTAAGAAGTAGGGTTCCAAAAGTTCACGGTCTTACGAAAGTGTCTATGGTTTCGATTGAAGACGGAATGAGTGAAATAACTAACGAGCAATAAGGGAGATCACAAATAGGGGGTGAAAGATTGTGATCAAGTGCGTAGAAGGATGTGATGGGTAAGCCGGAAGCACTACACCAAACTAGTTGCGGCTGAATTATACGTTCAACGAATTAACGGGACAATTACGTAAATTGTGAAAAAGTAATTTTTGTAAGTAATTGAGCTTGTAATTATGTTTTGATCATAGTGAAGCACTGTCGGTTAGTCCCAAAGATTAGTCCTATGTACGTAAAGATACATCGTATTTTTTTTGTGTTGTGGATGGCTTTTGTATGATTGCTTGATTGATTTAATTGTTAGAAAATACAACACAAGATTTTTACAGTAAAATTGATTAAACCTAGGGTTTTAATTTTTCTTATAAAATCTAAAATTATTTTTGATAAAAACCCTAAATTCAACCTAAGCAATACAATCCTTAATTTTTTCTTCAATTGTTATCAGAGTAAATTTTCTTGATTTTCTAGGATTTGTATTTAAGTTGATTTGCGTCTATTTGTTTGCTTTATTTCATTTTACTTTATTTGATTTGTTTTTCATGGCTATCAAAATTGATTCATCTAAGTTCAAGGTTCCTACGCTTAATAGGTCAAATTATAATTAGTGAAAAATTCGCATGACTATTTATTTACAATCTTTAGACGAGCTAATTTGGCAAACCGTTTTAGATGGTTATACTAGACCAATTGTGAATGTAGATGGGAACAATGGACCTAAATTAGTAGCCTCATGGACTGTTAAGGAATTAAAAGCAGCTAAGTTTAACTCTCAAGGTCTGAATGCAATCATGGCTCATGTTTCTGAGAAAGAATTTAAAAAGACTTCAAACTGTACTACTTCTAAATAGGCCTGGGATATTTTGACCGTAGTTTTTAAAGAAACCACAACTGTGAAAAGTTCTAAAATTCAAAGGTTTATGACAGATTTTAAAACTATAATGATGAAAGAAGACGAGTCATTTGATAATTTTCATAGTAAGTTCAAAGACGTAGTGAATTCTCTCTACAACATTGGTGAAATAATTTCTGAATCTCGCGTTGTAAAGAAAATCCTACAATCTTTGTATGATAGGTTCCTCCAAAAAATTACTACCATTGAAGAAAGTAAGGATTTTGATTCCTCAATGGAAAACGAATTAATTGGCTCTCTTCAAACTTTTGAATCTAACCAGCTTTCAAAATATAAAATTCAAAAGGAAAAGGCATATCAAACCATTGCATTTAGAGCTAAAGATGAAAACATACTTGAATCTAATGAATACTCTATATCTGATTTTCAAGAAAAGCTAATTTTACGAGTAATTTTAACATATTCATGAAGCTAAATCAGAAATTGGGTAATGGTGGTCAAAATTTTAGAAATTTGGGAACGAAAATTCTGAGAATAAACCCCAATCAAGTTAGAATTGTTTTGAGTGTCAAGGTAAAGGTCATAAAACTTTTGAATGCTCTACTAAAATTAAGAGATTAGAAAAAAAGTTTGGCAAAAAGGGAATGTATGCCACGCATAGTAATGATGAGAAAAATCCGGACACTTAAAAATAATTTCATGATTATTTAGCTTTTGTCGCAAAAGTTTTATTAGAAGAAGTGAATCAAAAAATTTCTAAGATTTCACATTCTAATGACGAGGAAGACTTTTCGGATCTTCAATCGGCCTCTCTTTCACTAGAATGTCAAAAAAAATGTGAAAAATTCAAAACTTGCGTTTAAAATAAATTTTTTTGAGAAGTAGATTATCGATTTGAAAAAGGATAAAACAAGTTTTAAAAATTCAAAGGTCGAGAAGATCGAATTTTTAAAGAAAATTAGACAACTTGAGAATGAAAAAGACAATTGTCTCGATCTAATTGGTTCTTTAAAAAATGCAAATTTAGAGTATGAAGATAAACTCAAACGATTAGAAGAACACGTTTGCTATCTAATTTAATAACTTAAAAACGCTTTAACTGTTAAAGTTAGGTTATAAACTAGGTCTAAGAAACTTGAATCCATGTTTTCAAATCAAAAGAGTGAAAATAACAAAGAATGATTTGAATTCTCAAATTTTAATACTAAAATGAAAACTAATACCGTCTTTGTGAAAGCCGCGCCACAAAATTTTGTTGATAGTACTCCTCAAATTTTGAAGAAAGCCAAGAACATCCAAACGAAAAAACAAGTTTTTGTTCAAAAATTGGTTTATCCAAAAGTTTTTCATTATGAAGTTCTTGAAGATCAAGCGACACATTTTGATGTGTACAAGTACACACTCCTATAGCCTTTTTTGGTGTGAGTACTGCGAGATGAGAGGTCACTTGTGTAATTGCTAAGACGTAAAGCTTCGTACCTATTTCTTTTTTTCTTACTGTATAATGGTTGACACAGGGGAGGTAACCTACATATGCGCTTGCATGCATTATTTTATTGGTTGAGCCATGATTTATGATTAAATAGTTAATTACGTTTTGTACGTAATATTGCTTGCTATATCCCCCTACTGAGTTGTGAGCTTACCCCTTTTTATGTAAACAAATTCAGGTATCCAGGAGACGGATACGACAGAAGAAGCAACTGGGTCGGGAACGAAATAGAGGATATCTGATACCGACTCATTTATGTTATATAGGTGTGTACATGGCAAGCCACGGCTAGCCTGAGTTGTTGTTTACTATGTAATACATGTTAACATAGTGTGTATGTCTTTTGGATTTCATACTTGTGTATAGATGTATATTGCACTCATGTTTTATATTACCACCCGTAGCATGAGTACCACGGTTGTTTATTCCAGGTTATGTGATTTTTTTGGATTTATTGTTTTATTATTTATTTCAAACCTACTTTAGCTCTACTAAAGTGGGTTAGTAACACTCCAGGTTTTAATTATAGGTGTTATCCTATTTTACCTTAAATAAACAAGTTAGGATATTTGTGGCGGATCTCAGTTTTCATTTCCCATGTTGCCTCCTTGACTCCGTGGTGTAACCACAAAACTTTGACTAGTGGTATGACTTTGTTTCTCAGTACTCAGTCTTGACGGTCTAGGATTTGAATCGGTCGGGTTTCATACATCCCATCATTAAATATTTCCAAATCTTCCCATTGAACAATATGGGATGGATCGTAAACATACCGTCGAAGCATCGACACATGAAAGACATTATGAATAAGCGACATCTGTGGAGGTAAAGCCAAACGATACGAAACATTTCCAACACGCTCCAAGATTTCAAACAGCCCAATGTAACGATGTGCTAATTTCCCTCTGGCACCAAAACGTGTGATACCAAAACGAAGTCTGGTTTTCAAAAATACATGACTACCGACTTCAAACTCCAAAGGACGACGACGCTTATCGGTGTAACTCTTCTGCCGACTGTGAGCAGTAAGGAGATGTTGTCGAATAATCTTAACCTTCTCAGTGGTTTGTTCTACCAATTCCGGACCCAACAAGGTTCTTTCTCTGACTTCATACCAACAAATCAGAGATCTACACGGGCGACCATACAATGCTTCATAAGGCGCCATGCCTATACTAGCCTGAAAACTGTTATTGTAGGCAAACTCCACTAAAGGCAAATGCTTTATCCAATTTTCTTAAAAATCTAAGATACAAGCTCTTAACATATCCTCAAGGATCTGAATAACTCGTTCGGATTGTCCATCCGTCTGTGGATGGAATGCCGTACTAAAATTCAACTGAGTACCCAGAGCTTTCTGCAGACTCCCCCAAAATCAAGATGTGAAACGAGGATCTCGATCCAATACAATACTAAGTGGCACCCCGTGCAACTTAACTATCTCTCGAACATATAATTTGGCAAGGCTCTCTACATTTTGGTTGTTACGAATGGGAAAAAAATGAGCAGATTTCGTCAATCTATCAACAATTACCCAAATGGTGTCTTGACCACCCAAAGCTTTAGGTAACCCTAAAACAAAATTCATAGTAACATGTTCCCACTTCCACTCGGGAATGGGCAATGGTTGAAGTTGCCTTGCGGGTCTTTGATGTTCGGCTTTCACCAACTGACAGATCATACACTTGCTTACATAATTTGAGACATCAAGTTTCATACCACTCAACCAAAAATTTTGGCACAAGTCTCGATACATCTTTGTACCTCCCGGGTGAATAAAAAATTTAGAATGATGGGCTTCACTTAGAATTTTGTTTTTAAGTTCTGGATCTTTCGGCACTACCAATCTATCTTGAACTCGAATTCCTCCGTCGGTCCCAAGTCTGTATTCACCGTTCTTAGCTTCCGTAGCCAAATGATCACCTATCACCCGAAGTTCTTCGTCTACACATTGGGCACCAATCACCTGCTGTTGGATTGCTGGTTGAACAACCATATTATAAAGATATGTTTGGTTATCATTCCGACTCACTATAAGATTGTATTGTTGTAATTCTTGTCTTAACTTCCACTCTCGACATCGTAGAGCAGCTAAAGACCCTTGGGATTTTTGACTCAATGCATCGGCTACAACATTAGCTTTACCCAGGTGATACTACAAAGTAAAATCATAATCTTTCAAGTATTCGACCCACCGTCGCTGCCTAAGATTCAAATCTTTCTGGGTAAAGATATATTTCAGGCTCTTATGATCAGAATAGACTTCAAATGTCTCACCATACAGATAATGACGCTAAATCTTAAGAGTAAATATAACCGCAGCCAATTCTAAATCATGGGTAGGGTAGTTTTTCTCGTGTTGCTTGAGTTGACGGGAGGCATAAGCCACAACATGCTCTACTTGCATAAGAACACAACCCAAACCAAATCTAGAAGCATCACAATAAATTGTATAACCCTTTTCTCCGCTCGGGTAAAAAAAGAACTGGAGCCGAAGTAAGCTTACCCTTCAACTTTAGGAAGGCTTTTTCGCAATCGTCAATCCAAACGAATTAGACACCTTTATGAGTGAAGTGAGTTAATGGCAATGCTATCCGAGAAAAGTCTTTCACAAACCTACGATAATAGACTGCTAAACCCAGAAAACTTCTAACCTCCGTAACAGTTCGAGGCCTTTTCCACTTTAGAACAACTTCTATTTTCGTTGGATCTACCAAAATTCCATTACTCGAGATCACATGTCCCAAGAATTTAACTTTCGACATCCAAAAGTCACATTTGCTAAGCTTAGCATAGAGTTGGTGATCTCGGAGGACTTGAAGAGCTAGACGGAGATGATTCTCATGCTCTTCATCAGACTCGGAGTATATAAGAATATCATCTATAAAAACCACCACACACTGATCAAGATAAAGACGATACAAGCGATTCATCAAGTCCGTAAATGCCGCTGGCGCGTTCGTCAACCCGAATGGCATCACTAAAAACTCGTAATGACCATATCGAGTACAAAACGCCGTCTTCGAAATATCTTCTTCACGAACCAACATCTGATGATAGCTCGATCGGAGATCTATTTTGGAAAATCTAACGGCACCTTATAATTGATCAAATAGATCATCTATTCAGGGCAACGGATACTTATTCTTGACAGTGACATGGTTCAACTGACGATAGTCTATACTCAACCGTAACGACCCATCTTGCTTCTTAGCAAATAGTACATGTGCGCCCCAAGGAGACACACTAGATCTGATAAACCCTTTTCGCAACAACTCATCAATTTGAACTTTCAGTTCCTTCAGCTCAGCAGGAGCCTTTCAATACGGTGCTAACGATATCGGAGCAGTACCCGAAATAAGGTCAATAGAAAAGTCTACCGCCCGATGAGGGGGAAGACCTGGAAGATCATCAGGAAACACATCTGAAAATTCCCTAACCACAGGAAGATTAGAAGGATATGAACAACCTTTCTCTCGTGCCACCATACTAGCAACCACCCAAAGAAATCCCGTTGTTCCTTGGGCCTCAAATACGTACTCGACGTATGTGACTCAAACTTATAATGGAAGATCAATATCTCACTATTAGGCAGTGGAATTGATACTCGACGTTTAGAACAATCAATTATCACATGAAAAGTAGCCAGCCAATCCATTCCTAAAATAAGATCATAAACTTCTACATCCATCACAATAAGATCAAACTCTATCGAGATTCTCGAACACTCAAGGAATAATTTCTACAAATAGAACTCAACCGTACATCACTCCCCAAAGGCGAACCAACACATAGCGGTATATCCAAACGTTCAACATTCAATCCCAATCTAGTGACTAAAGCCAATGAGATAAATGAATGAGAAGCACCGGTATCAAATAAAACTTTCACCCAAGAGCTAAAGAATAGAATGGTACCTTCCATCACCTTAGCTTCAGGTTGCTCCACCTGACTCAGGGTATACACTCGACCCGAAGTTCTACCGCCTCCCCGAGCATACTAACTTTCACCCCCACGGGATTGACTCTGATCCCGGCCTTGACCATTAGAGAAAGATTGGCCCATTCCGCTATCACGGCTCGAGCCCTGAGTTTGAGACTGGTTGTAAGGGAGGTTGAGACGGTCGTTGCTCCCGACTCACATTTGGACAATCTCTACGAATATACCCCGGTTGACCGCACGCATAACAAACCCTCTATCTCTGTCCCTAGTGCTCGCTATTGCTCCCCGAAAAACGGTCTCTACCAACACTGTCACTGGAAGACCCTGAATCACCTCTATGCTTCTTTCCCTGATTACCTGATTTCTTCCCCTCGATACCCCTTTTCCTTTTTAGGAATCTACTGGCGTCTGCTCTTTCTTGCTCTACTTTCATGGCCACTCTCACAGTTTCAGTCACACTGCTATAACTTAAGTGATACACCATTTCTCTGATAGAAGGCTTCAACCCTTTCAGAAATAAACGTATCTTTTCCTCAAGATCACTGTCTAAACCTTTCTCAAAACGGCTCAGACTTTCAAACTTTGCCTCATACTTCGTCACGGATATATTTCCTTGGATAAGGGAAAGGAACTCATCCATCTTGATACTATGATGGACCGGTGAGAAATAACGCTCTAAAAACAACTGGGTGAATTGCTCCCATGTAGTAGGAGCATCAGCCTTCCTTGACACGTTCCTCCACCAGACACTCGCCTGATCAATCAACTGATATGTATTGAGACTGAGTCTCAAATCATCCGGTAAATGCATGACATTAAAGGCTCTCTCTATTTGATCGAGCAACGACTCCGCTGTATCGGGACCGGATATCCCATTAAAAGTAGGAGGAGATAACTTTTTGAACTTCTCGAGGGCCACCATAGCCCGATTCTCCTGAACTCTCTCTCGAGGTTATTCGATATAAGTCAATACAATGGCCAACTCCCGAGCTATCGCACGAATAGCATCTACAGACTCTCATCCCGAGGTGGAACTCTCGTGAGTGGCATAATTCACCCCATCATCTGGTGGAGTCGCCATTCACTATACACAAACAAGAAAAATATCATGATAACCTGATATATACATATTCATAAAAATGCAGTTCATCTCATATTTCACATATTTCGTCCCACAACCCAAGTAAATCGCAAACCTATCCTATGATACCAATTTGTAATGATCCGGTCCCACCTCAGTACGATATTGTTCGCTTTGGGTTACCCCCTTACGGCTTTGTTTTTGGGATCTCACGACCAGATTCCCAGGGGGTCACCCATCCTGGGATTGCTCTGGTCCACTACTCACTTAACTTCGGAGTTCTTATGGGATCCGAAGCCTGTGAGCTCCCAAAAGGCTTCGTACTTAATTAGCGATCATTTCTTACTTACATGGGTCTCCAAAGATCCCTTATCTTTCAATGTGGGATGCCCCCTTTGAACTACCTTTCCTCCTCCTAAGGGAGAACTCCATCACTCGCAGGGCGTCACATCCTTTTCCTCAAGGGAATTGACGTCCTCGTTGATACATCGTACTCGACGGAGTCGGCTCTGATACCAATTTATAACACCTCCGCCTTAATTAGTAGGATAACACCTGTAATTAAGACCTGGAGTGTTACTAACCCACCTTAGTAGAGCTAAAGTAGGTTTGAAATAAATAATAAAACAATAAATTTAAGAAAATCACATAACCTGGAATAAACAACCCTGGTACTCATGCTACAGGCGATAATATAAAACATGAGTGCAATATACATCTATACACAGGTATGAAATTTAAAAGACATACACACTACATTAACATGTATTATATAGTAAACAACAACTCAGGCTAGCCATGGCTTGCCATGTACACACCTATACAACAGAAATGAGTCGGTATCAGAGATCCTTTATTTCGTTCTCGACCCAGTTATTTCTTTTGTCGTATCCGTCTCCTGAATACCTTGAATTTATTTACATAAAAAGAGGTGAGCTCACAGCTTAGTAGGGGGGATATAGCAGGCAATATTACGTACAAAACGTAATTAACTATTTAATCATAAATCATGGCTCAACTAATAAAACAATGCATGCATGCATGTGCATATGCAGGTTACCTACCTTGTGTCAACCATTATACCGTAAGAATACTGAGGCCGGACCGAATCATAATAATGATAATAAAAATGGGCCTGACCGCCCTCAAGAGATACCGAAGTTGGGCTGAACCATAAGCATAAGAAAAAGAACGGGCCTGAACGCCCCAGAGAATAAGTCGAACATAATCACAATATAACATCATCCGACCCATAAAAGATCATCATCATATCATAATAGAATTGGACCATATGTCCATCCATATTATATCACAGAATCACTAGTGCTTTGCCGATGCCTAGATTTTCGGGCTACTCACTGCTGGCTCTAGACAGCCGACCTCATTGATGTCCCCCGGGGGTTTAGGGGTTTTCAACCCAAGGGCACCGAGCTCTACTTATTTTCACATCGATAAGCACTAGTTAATACCTATTCCCTTCATCATCGAAGGGCCACAATAACAATCATATCAAACTCATCACAGAATCATATCACATCCTAGAATAATTCAGCAGATATAAGAAACTTTCGGCACCATAGATATAAGATATATGCCCATATGTTAGGCCATAAGAATAATTCGAGCTTGCTAAAAAGTCTCCAAGAATTCGGTTGACACAATGACGATGCACAGTATGCAAACATGCTAATAAATGAATATTTGAAACAACTTATGCCATATAACCATAACAAATCTCTATACATGTCCCTTAATGTATATAATTCATCAATTAATTAATTTATAAATATACAATATTTATACATCCAAAGAATATCTCATGTGTATCAAATAATACAAATATATCAAGTATAATATCATATCTTGTTTCAAATAACATACACATGGCTTTATAAATCACAAAACATCATCATCCTCATCATATAATAATTCTTAAAATAAAGACAACTAAAATATGATGATTTATATATAATAAAATCATAAAATTAGGTTTTAAAAATAATTAAACCCCTACCTCAGAATATTTAGCCCCAAATAATAAAATTTGAGTTGATATCCAAACCCCGACCAGCACAACTCTAAAATTCTTATACCATTGCGTAGCCCTCAACGTATAGAATAACTTTCTCTTAAGGCTCGACTCAATTTGGCGGAATTTTGATGACCAATTGCTAAAACGTAAAGTTTCGTACCTATTTCTTTTTTTCTTACTATCGCTCGGCTAAGAAAATGAAAGCAAAAAAGAATGAAAATGGGAGTGGAGGATTGTTTAGGTGGTGGAGTCGGTTGGCCGTAAAAAAAATATAACTTTTGTCTAATTACGATAATTAACCTTGAAGTTTCATAACATTATTATTTTAACCCTGAATTTTTGCAACTTTACAATTTAGTCCATGCTTAACCAAGAAATATGTCTCTAATTTACGCTAATTATATTACGGGTATTACAACTTGAGAGAGTTTTGTCGGCAAGCTTTGAAGAAGATACCGAAGAGTGTTCAAATTCCTAAACCGAGAGAGAAAAAGAAAAAAACAAGAGGGTTAGGATTTTGGATAGAGATGAATATAAGAAAGCTAAGACTCCACGAATTAAGAAAGTTTGGGGCCTAAAAGGGATCATTGCACCTACTTAGGTGATAGGGAGTCTGCCTAATATAGAATTGACTGGATGGATGGCTATGCTAGGTGAGTTTATTATTTTAGTAGGTTTTAGCTCTTTGCATGAGTACCAAGGTAAAATGGATTTTGGTTTTGAATTTTTTATTGTGATATTGCCTAATTTCCTGGAAAAATTCATTATTTGCATGCATGTGATTGTAACTGCTTTCTATTCCAAATACCTCTAGATTTTTATAATAAAATGCTTAATTTATATATATGTGTGCATAATGTTTTAATAATTCGATAACTAGTAACATGTTATTTCAATCACATAAGAGTTTTTGTGTATATCTTATACACTACACTGCACGATCTACATTGATGCACATTGAGTAATCGAATGTAGTTAGGCTTTTGCTTTTAATTTGAAACTTCAAAAGCTCTCATATATTGTTTATTTAGGGAGAGAGAGTTTAGAAAAATTATTGTAATTAATGCAATGAGATTTTGGTGATGTAGTTTTGCGTAAAAAATTAAAACACAAGTATGTGAGAAAAATTGTAGAGGGGGTGAAAAAGGGCAACCATTGTGGAAGAATAACCGAAAGCTACCAAATAGAAATAACTAGCCTCCACTGGGGGTGAAAGCCTCCATCGAAAAGAAAAGATGTTTGCACAAAAACATCACAAGTTTAAATATAAAATTACATGTTTCAGAGAGAAAAAGATTTCTTATATGGGAAAAAGAATTAATTGAAAAAATAATGGTTTAGAGGCTTTATAAATTATGTTGTATATGGATATGCGAATGTTTCAAAACTCCTAATTATTCGATAACGCTTTGTATAATCCATATTTATAGCACAATAGGATCTATAGTTGTACTTTGCGTTGCTTAGTGTATATATGCTGAATTATTGATGAATTGTTATATGCATAGTACATGTATCATGTTAATAGAAATCACGTGTTTTGAAACTTAATTATTATATTTCGGATTTAATATATATTACATAGCAATGCATGTCTGGTATTTGTACTAATTATTTTTTTTTTGGCAATTTTGCTTTTGAAAATTCAAACCAAATCCATAGAAAGTTGAGAATTGGTGATGAAAGATTTTTCGAGGTTTAGCTAGAATATTTTAAGATTAATGGATATCTTTACTAGTTAGAATCTCTTTATTTTAACAATATTTTTAATGTATGTTAATTGATATTACTTGTTTCACATGATCTTATTTTCTATGTTTTGTTGCTTTCCATACTCATTATTTTGTTTATTCCTATGGTAAAAAGGGGGAGAGATATAATTTTTTGCTTATTTGATTATTGTATCTCTTTACGCTCGTACTTCACTAAATATTTATCGAGTTTAGTGTTTAAGGATTAATAGATAAATTATCTAGCTCGCTCTTTAGCTGTGTGAAGTATTGCAGCTGACAACGAAACTTATAGTTAGGCATGTCTTTGAGTCTTGTTGTTGTCAACTAATTCGACTTAGAGTCTGTAATTGAGATGTTATAGACATCGTGTAGAAAGCATCTGTATTAGTTGTATTTGTTTTGTTATCGGAATAGCAAAAGGGAGAGATTGTTAGGTTTATATTTTTACTTTGTTTGATTCCGATTAAAAAAACACTTTTTCATTATATTTGTTTGGGTCAAATTGAAGATTTGAAGATGCGACAATTAACGGAAACTAGCCGAACTTACCGGATGCACCGCACATAAATCAGGACCTAAGGTAAATTGGTTATATAGTTTGATTCAAAATATAGATAATGGTTGAATGTTAAATTTGTATTTAAAAGTCTTTTGATTCAAATTTTATTTTCAAATATTTTTAAATAATTTTGTCAAAATTCGAAAAGATTAATCGTCGCAAATTTATTGAGAAAACTTATTTTTTTTATATTTAACATATTTTATAAAATTATCTTTGAAATTTGAGTCAAATTGATACCTAAAAAGATTTAATATGACAAAATAAAAGTAAAAAAGAAATAATAAAAATTTAAAATTTATTTTTTAAAATAAATAAGGAAATAGGAGAGTCAAAAAGTCAAAATTCCAAAAGCAAACCCACGTGCCATCTTTTTAATTCCTGCGCAGCATCTTTTAATGTGCCCGAGCCCATTTAATTACCTAAGGTTTTTATCACTCGTGGAGCAAGGAAAATAAAGCAGTGCAGCCTTTTTTATAAATCGGAGTTGTACACTTTTTTATAGTATGCACCGGTCCTGTGCAAGGAATTTTCAAGGAAATGCTTTTCTAAATTTGCTGACCGGTACTTCTCTTTCTGGACTAATTTGGCGTGCATTTGTTTGGACATAAATTTTTATTGCAATTTTTTTTTAATATTTTTAATTTGTTTTAAAAAAAAATTGACTATATACTTTTTTTTTAAAATATAACCATTGGTTAAGTTAAAAATATATGATTCTAAAGAATTTTTTAGGTAAAAAAATATTCAAATGCTAAAATCACTTTTTGAGACATTATCTATGTTTTGTTTAAATATCATAAGAGGTTATATTGTTTTTCAAATTTAAGAACTAAGGATTCAAACATTCACGGTCTTGCGAAATGTCTTTGGTTGCCACCGAAGACGAGAATCAAAAATATTTGATTCTAAAGAGTTTTTTGAGATAAAAAAATATTCAAACGCTAGAATCACTTTTTGAGAGTTTTAAGACACCACCTATGTTTTATTTGCATGCCATTGGAGATCTTATTGTTCTTTAAATTTAAGAATTAGTGTTCCAAACATTCATGGTGCCATTAGAGATTTTATTGTTCTTCAAGTTTAAGAATTAGGGTTTCAAACACTCATGGTCCTGCGGAGTGTCTTTGGTTGCGATTGAAGATGGGATAAGCGAAGTAGAAGTAAAATCGCAGACAGGGGGTGAATGATTGTGATCAAGTACATAAAAAGAAGTGATGAGTAAGCCGAAAAAGCGATAAGCGCTACGCCAAACTAGCTTTGATTGGATTATACATTCAAGGAATTGACGAAACTGTTGCGTAAATTGTGGGAAAGCAATTTTTGTAAGCTATCGAGTCTGTAATTCCGTTTTGATCACAGTGAAGCACTGTCAGTCAGTCCCGATGATTAGTTCTACGCAAGCAAGGATACCTCATAAATTCCTTGTATTGTGAATTATTTTGTGTGATTGCTCGATTGATTTAATTGTTAGAAAAGAGTTTCGACAGCAAAACTGATTAGACCTAGAGTTTTAATTCCGCTTATCAAATCTAAAATTATTTTTGATAAAAAACCTAAAATCAATTTAGGCAATATGATCCCTAATTTTTTATTCATGATATTGTACGCAATGAGAATAGTTGGCTTAAACTATTAATCTCACATTAAAAAATTGTATAACACAAGGATAATGTTGTTGCATAGTAACGAAACCTTTTAAAATAAAACTTCACACCTGTTGTTTAAAGGTATTTAACTTGGGGGCAATATCTAATTTTTCAATGAATCATACACTAAATAAAATTCCCTTTACTATATTTACAATTTTTTGTAATACGGATACGGATGTAGACATGATTAAGTGGTTATAAGCATGCATACTGCTGCGTGCATAAATCATTTGTAGTAGTGCATTTCATCGACCCATACATAGTTCAGAGTCACGATTTCGGAGGCTGACTCGTCCGCTCAATTTTCAACTCGAATATCGGTTTTCGGTTTCGGCGATATGTACCGATTCGCTATTTAAAAGGCCAAAAAATTGCAAAAAAAATATAGAAATTTTTTAAAGTATGAGATTAATAAGATGGATCAATTAGATATGCAAAATACCATTACCTAGTATAAATTACATAGTTCATATTGAAATACTAACATCTTCCGCACTTAGTAATACAATTTAAAATCATAATTCAATAAATATATAACAATACAATCTTATGATGTACAAATATCTCAAATAGAAGTCAATTAAGCCTAAAATAACGATATTAATTATACTCAGCATCATTACTCCAAGACTCCAGTGATAAGGAATGAAGATATAAAAGAGGTTAAGAATTAGCACTCGTGGAATAAGGATGAAATTGATGGCTTGATGACTCATAAAGATTTAAGCCAATTTAATCAAGCAAAGATTAACAAATCACTTCAAAATAAATAAACATTTTTTTTCAATAGTTGTCAATCTAATTAAGTAAATATTAACAAATTACTTTAGAACAAATCAACATTTTTTTTTCAATAATTATCAATTTAATTAAGCAAAGATTAACAAATTATTTTGAAACAAATCAACAATTTTTTTTAATAATATAAAGTTAACTCAGTAAAATATCGTGACGTATCGGCGATTCAATGCGATTTCGGTTAAATATCACTGATTCAATGAAATACCTGTATTTACACATTGTGTTACGGCTACCTCCATTCTGACTCAGTATCGGCCATATCAGATCGGTATTAGCCGATACTTTGAACCATGGGCCCATCCAACAAGGATCATTTGTAACTTTGTAAGAGCCGAGAGAACATGATATCACGGTATTAACACAGCAAACTATGATCCAACACATTGTTTTCTTTCATGAATGTGTGGTTTTTTTTTAGGTTGATAATAACATAAAGGTCTCCTCACTCCCCACCAGCCACGCTGGGTGTTATTGACACACTGTCCCACTCAACTCTCTTCAAACTGCAGTGAGAACACAATGTTACATCAATTAAAGAATTTCTTTCACCCTTACATATATCTTCATCCACACCTTAACAATATAGTAAATAATAATTTGCCACATTCAAAAAATTCCTTTGACAGGCACAGGTTTCTACCGGCACTCTGCCATGGGAATTCGAGCTCTGCCACACGACATGAGAGCAAAACTCTAGAGGATTTATGATTATACAGGAGGAAACGGAAGAATCCCACAAGCATTGCGATGTACTCCCAAATACAATAACCATCCAATATTAGGCCAAAAAAATAATTAAAAAAATTAGTTTGGCAAAGAAAAGGCCAACAGGCAGGCAAGCAGGGGCAGAGCTACCTCATGGGATCAAACATTCTCAGGTCGTGTTTCTTGCTGCGCCTACATCTGTGATGTGCTTTTTGCAGTGTGTTTTCACCTACCATCTCCATATTAGTATCTGTATCTGTTTCAACCAACCGCAATATCATTTAGTTTTGCAAGCCAAAAAGGTAGAAAGAAACTACTAGCTTTCAGTTTAACACTCAATATACTTTTCGGGTGACTTAGAATAGTTTGTCAATGGTAACCTTGATTCTGTCATATAGACCAATAATCAGTGCCTTTTAGTAAGATTGAGATAGATTCATAGTCGCACTAGTATATCTTCAAGGTCAACCCTGCTAACTCACAAAATAAGAATATAATACTAAAACTACATTTGAACAAAGATCATAATAATGATCCCAGTGCAGATTTTTCCCAGATGCTGAATATGAAGGTAAGACGCTAGATAGAGCAAAATGAAGAACCCAAGATTCAAAGAGAATTTTTATTGAGATGACCATATGCTTTGATTAACTTCCATGTTGTAAAAAATCCAATTGAGAAAATTGACTCTTAACTCTTGTGCCCAAGTTAAGGTTCCATAAATATGTCTGAAGCTCATTGGGTATTGATATATAAGCTACATTTGCTGTTGGTCTGAATTTTCGACTTTCAAGTCATGTCACTTGCTTCCTGCACCACAGGCCAGTAGGCCACATAGCCCTATATTAACTTAATAAAAAGAAATTAGATTTTCAAAATTATGCTGCACGTGTCTTTAGTTTCTGGATCTGCTTCTTTTCCATAAATTCCTGATCAAATCACTTTATTAGCTGCATTTTCACATGTATCCTACACTTAGTATTTAAAATAACCATGAACAAAGATTGCGATTGCCTCGTTCATACAAGCGTTGTGTTTTTCCACATGCCCTTGTGCAAATCAAAGAAACACCAACAACGTCAGACAAGGCAACCACACTTGTGCAAATCAAAACCCGTTCTTTCTATCTGTTAAATCCTTAAAATCAACATTTCCTTCAAACTAAACTAGTAAGTAATAAACTTGATCATTTAAATGCGGCTAAGAAAACTACTTGAGTAAGAATTTATAAGGGGGGATATATGCTCTTCAACGGCCTAAAAACGCTTTCTTTCAATCTTTGTTAAACATTCACATCAGAGAAACCAACCCAACCGCTTCATTGACATGAATCATTCACAATGCTCACATCACCTAACCCAATATATGAGTTTCTACAAAAGAATCGCATTTAAGTTAATTAAATTCAAGCAAATTGCAAAAAAGTACCTCCAATTTCATCCCCCCAAAACAACAATCTTGAATCGTCCTCTTCCTCATCTACCTCATCACCGTATCCAAATTCAGCATCACCCCTGTACCCAGGTTCACTCCCATACCCAGACTCATTCCCCCCTTGATTATCAAAATTCCCAATTTGCCCAAACCCACTACTCAAACTTTCCCTCTCACCATTCACCCCATCTCTCCTCAAATTCCTTGCCACCTCACTCACATCAGAACCCCAATTACCATCCCCATTGTTAACAAACAATTCCCCACTCGAATCAGTCCCAACTGCAACATGAAAATCGGAACACGTAGCATAGGCCGCCGATGCACCGACCGAGCAGCACCTCTGGCGGGTCCCACTCCGGTCACTGCTGCGGCCCGACACCGATCTTGATCCCCTCCGGCGCCTCTTCCGGGCCATCCAGTGAAAACTTTCACGCTTGTGGATGGCTTTATCATCGTCTAAAAGGGCGAGCTTGGACATGTCCAGGGTGTCGATTGGGAACGACGTCGTTCGATCGGAGAGGCATGGGCGTTTGTTGTGTACCCCATTTGAAGAGGGAGCGGTGGGTGTGGAGTCCAGGGTTTTGAGGGTGGTAGGGAGGTGAAAGGGTCTCCAGCTGTGGAGCTGGTACGTGCAAGAATCTATGGTGGGCCTTGAATCTAGGTTTTTGGGTGACATTTTCTTGATTGATCTTGCTTATTTTCTTTAAGTTTGTGTTCTATGGAGATTTTAGTGGATTTGGTGATGAATTGGGGTTTTAGGGTTTTGAATTTGATTGTTGAAGAAGTAGAGATTTTCAAGAACCTAGATCAATTCTTCTTCCTCGTCATCTTCTTCGCGAGAGATTGGGAACTGAAACTAGTAAGTCTATTCACAAGTTGAGATGGATCATTTTGGTTGGATGGTTGAGCAACAGTAGTAGCACTGAATGTTTTTGTCATTGTTTGTCACATGGCTAGTACTGGTGGTTTAGGATTTAAGGATGGGACCCTTGTTTGTCAGGTTGTTTGCGGGGAGTCACGAGATGTTTGGTTTAATTTTTGTGATTATAATTGTTTAACCGGAGTCATAAGACCATGGTTGAAACTCGTAGTTTCGGTTTTAAAAATGGTGGTGATGTTGTCACCTCTAAAAATATTTGGTAACACTCGTACTTTAATTCGATCATTTGTAATTGAGTAAAGCGTTTATTATTCGGTTGTTGAAGACTGAATATAAGTCTATATACTCGGTTCTTGACAACCGAATAAAGCATTTTTAAGTTTTTTTTCAAATTTTATACTCGGTTCTTGACAACCGAGTAAGGCATTTTCAAGTTTTTTTCAAATTTTTGCAAGTTTATATTCGGTCCTTCACAACCGAATAACGTATACGTTATTCGGTTGCGAATGACCGAATTAAAGTGGGAGTGTTTTCAAGAGATTTTGGGGGTGCCAACATCACCACCCTTTAAAAATTAACTCGGCCATTTAATTTTTAATTTGAATATTGGTTTTAGTTTTAACTTTGATAAAACAGGTTGATTTATTATTTAAAAAGTTTAAAAAATCACAAAAAATATATATAATTTTTTTAAAGTATGAGATTAATAAAATGAATCAATTAAATAATCATAATAGCATTATCTAGTATAAATTACACAACCTACATTAAAATATCATCATTTGTCGCACTTGATAATATAATATTACATCATAACTTAATAAATATATAACAATACAATCTTATAAAGTACAAATATCTTAAATATAAGTTCAATTTGGCCTAGAATAATGATATAGATTATAATTATTATCATTACTTAAAGATTCTAACGATGAGAAATAAGAATATAAAGGAAGTTGTGAATTGGCATTTGTGGGATAAGGATGACAGGAATGACTAGATGACTCATAATTAGGAAAATTTGGTTGACCATGGTGATGATAGTATCCAAATTTCGATAATCGCTGCTACTTGAAGATGCATCATAATACGTTCTACGATCACTTCTATAACAACCACCACGAGTAGCAATACTATTATTTGATTATCCACTACTAGTATAATCTTGTGTAGAACCTCTATAACTAGTGCCAAAACCATAACTAAATATTCCGCCTCTGAAGATGCTATGTCTATAACAAATCAACTTAATTAAGCAAATATTATCAAATTATTTTGGAATAGTTGAACAAATCGGCAGTTTTTTTTTCAATAGTTACCAATTTAATTAAACAAAGATTAATAAATTACTTTGAAACAAATTAACAGTTTTTTTTAATAGTTGTCAATTTACACTCCAAGTCTCCAAAGTTCAACATGCAGTAACTTTTTTTTTTGTAACTTTAATCACCTTTTTGTTTTGTGTTTTTTTTTTGCAATACAAAGTGAAATATCGGCAACTCGATATGATTTCGATAAAATATCGGTAATATCTCGAAATACTGTGAATTTAATCATATCGGGTTATAATAGCCGAAAGCGGTTTGGCACCCCCTATTGCAAAAAAATATTTGGAGGAATTTTTTTCCAATTTTTGAATAAGTTAACAATGGAGGAATTATGTTCCGTAGTATATTTCTTGAAGATGGAAAAAAATTAAAGAAAAAAAATATGGCACCACTGGGTAGATCCTCGATGGAGACGGAGGTTGCACCCAGTGGGAGAATATCGTGTTTTATCAAATTTTGGTGTGTTTATTTTATGTGTTAATTATATATAGTGGAATTGTATTATCTTTAATTTACTTTGAGACTACTTTTAATAAATTAATTTATTTCCTAATCTTCCGGCTCCGAATCTAGAAGTAACACAACTGTTGTGAATGTTTTATATACTCGCAAGTGCACGAATCGGTACTTAGTATAGCTTAGGCAAGAGCGAGGTCAAACCCTAGGGACTTGATGGATGGAATGTACGTATCTCTATCACTAATTCTAATTAATCCTTAATCTAGCTTAAAAATTAATTGGGATGATTTATCAACTAAGAATACTAATAAAATAATAAACTAATAAAAATACTAATGAAATAACCAATTAATAAAATACTAGGGTGGCAGAGTCATATATTTGATATCATGTTCATAGTATTCATTCCCAGCAAACTCTAATCATTGTCTTGCACTAATTTAGTCTCTCGACTCTATTAGATGCGGAAAATAAATTCAATTAAGCCCAATTAAATTATAAAATCCAAGTGTTAATTCTTCCAAAGCCAAACAAATGTATAAAATCAAAACACCTACTATATCCGTCAAAACACACCCTATATCCACTCTCAACAAATCATAAGGTGAATCCAACAAAAAAATAATGAGAATCCAATTTTATTTTTTATCAATTAAAATAGGCATTCAATAGAAAAAATTATTTTTAGCTTTAAAGCATTAAAGTATCAAATTGGTAGAGTCAATTGGCATGAATACGTGCAAGGAAATCAATCAAATATACTCATCCTCAACCCTAAAAAATAATCTAACCTAGCATGCTTATAATTGAAACACAATAAAGAATTAAAGAATTCATAAATAAATAATTATATTACTTACTTGGGTACGCACGAATAAATTAGAGAATAACAATCTGAATTAATAGCATAAGATAATTCACTCAAAAATAAATAAAGTACTGCTCGGCTACTGTGAATGTCGATAATGAAGAAAACAAAGAGAAAGAGAAAAATAAAGTAAATAAAGTCTGTTGTGTCCCTTTGATTGAGTGCTGCGGCTCCTATTTATAATTGATGATGATGATGATTCCAATATTAAGGGCCTGTTTGGTGGGCATTTATTTTTATTTTTTTTTCTAAATATTAAAAACTCAACTCAAAATCAACTCTACTTTTACACTTTCCAAAATTTATTTCATTTTATTTTCTCTCTCTAAAAAAACTTTTAAAACACCATAACTTAAAATTCAAAAATCAAAATTAAATAAAATATATATATTTAAAACATATTCATCGAGATCTATAATATAAGATCCATTTTGAAATTTTTTTTTGAAATTTTTTAGTTAGTTGAAAAAAACTCAAACAAAAACCAAATTTACTTTTCTACATACTTCCAAATTCTACCAAAGACCAAATTTTAAAAACTCAACTTAAAAACTTAAATCAAAATATCAACCAAACATCAGCTAAGGTTTTAATTGGCTGAATGAGCTTGCTAGGCTTTTGGCAAATGGGATGTGATTTAATTGAATGGACTGCAACATGAATTAGTTGACAAAGGCCTGCAAGAAGAATTGTGGAGTTGGTCCATTCTCGCTGGAATTAATATTTTAGCGCACTGATCTTATTTTGGACTTAACTTTGCGCTCCAAACTCCGATTGACGCAATGTTTTCGCCCACGCGTAATTAACTCAAAGGTCTAGAACTTTTGTCTCTGGAGTTTTCTTCAAACTCCTTACAGATTAATGCTAGAAATTTCTTGAACATAGGTCTTGCGCGCGGTCAGTATTTTCTTCATTCGAATACTTTTCAATTTAATTTCAAACACCTGAAAGCTCCAAAAACACAACAAATATAATAATATATGCTCTTCAAAGTGTATATTAATGAACTACAATGTACCAATTTCTTGGCACATCAATAACTTTCCTAAAGATTTGAAAAGTTATGATTTAAACTAAATTATAATTCAAGGATTTGAAGAGATTTGAAAATCTAAATCTTTATTTTTATTATCATGGATAAATGTTTTATACTTTTTATTTTAATTATTTGAAGTTTTACTATAACCTCTTATTCCTTTTTTAGTTAAAAAAATATTTGTGGAAGGTTGTTTATTAAAAAAGAAGAAGAGAAGAAATGTGTGTTTGCATTTATATATGTCGAGGAAGAAGAAATGAATGTATGTTTGCATCATGTATATATATAGGTAGAAGAAATGTGTTTGTATGTATAAGTTTTGTTGGTGTTAAAAAGTAGAAGGATATTTTAGACCACACGCTCAAATGATCGAATCAAATGATTGGGAAAATAAATATAATTAGCCAACGGAGTCAAAGACGTATAGAGGATATTGGCCTTATATGAAAATACGGGTTAGTCCTCCTCTGTGGAATAGAGTTAGGAGTTCAGTTTTGCCTTGTTATTGATATAACTAAGTGGCTATTATAAACTCATGATGATCTCTCTAGTTAGTTAATCCTCACAATATTACAATGAGAGTATGCTTTTAGCTACGCGAATTCTAGCTTCTCTGTATCAAGAGCTCTATCGTGTGCTTGGTATCTATATCTCTCTTCAAGCTGCTGGTCACATTTTTGTTGTTCTCTAGTTGTTGTTTTTGGTTGTTCAGAAGTTATTAGTGTCGATGACAGAAGTAAATGCTTCTTCTATATATATGACTAAGAGGAAACATTTGAATGAGCTCCTAAAGCAGGTCTGAAGCCATACCTTGATCATTACCAACTCTGACCATACTTCTCTATGAATTCCGGTGCATTAAATGCAGTCGGTGCTAATTTGATAAAGGTGAGAGAAGTTCTGTGTGTTTTATAGAGCAGGTGGCAGTCGCCCATGCCGTTCGTCAGCTACTATGTCAGAGTGGTTGGGCGATGGAGCTCTAAAGCTCGTCAAACGAGCTTTGGAATCCGAGCTCCGTAATTTGACGCGCGTAATTAGCTCTTGAGCAGGTATCCAATTTATGGAGGGCTCTGCTCTTTTTGTAGTACTCAGGCAGGGCTCCTCCGAGCTCCTTCCGTTGGGATAAGCCAGATTACTGATGTGGAGGGCCAAGCTTCAGCTTGTGGTTGGCGGGGTGAATTCGGTCACTAATTTGCACCATTAAGTTTTAATGGAAGAATGTGTTTTTAATGAAGGAGAAGACTAATGGCTAGACAAACTAAGTTAGGGGCACCTTTGTCATTTTATGGGTACTTCACAGCCAACTAACGGAACTATCAAAAACGGGTACCAAACTATCCAAAAAATTAAAATTATAAAACTTGGGGTACAAAAATACCATTATGATAAAACTTTGCGTACCTAAGTACAAATCGCCCTTTAATTGGAAAAGAAAATAAGAGAAAAAAGCTATGTGTGAATTATTATTTTTAACCACTAAAATAAAGTCCGGATATATATGACTAGTTAATTTTTAGTAAGAAAAAAAGTTAAGCTTTCATATTGTATAAAATTATTTATTTTACTTAAGAACAATTATAGTTTTTTTTTTTTTTTTAAATCAGGCGATATCCAGGCCAGCTTTCGCCCATCTCAACTAATCCTCCTTCGCAATGGCTAGTTTTCGTGCACTTCGACTAATCCTCATTCTTAACTTAGACCATATTTACTGTTAGATACATAATGTTTTTACAGCCACCATGATTTGACATATGAGCCCTCAGTCAACTCTATAACTGAACTCAGGGTGGCAACTGCTGAGCACTCTAATATATTAATGGAACCATGCATTTAATATGTTACTCAGCCTTCTTTCTTTTTAATTAATACTATAACTTTTTTAAATAAAATATTTATACAAAAATGAAGAAAATTTAACACTATTCTTTTAATAATTATAGAGATTTATGAGTTAGCCAAATTAATTGAGAATGGTGGATAAGTTAATATATATCGTGGTTTTTGTCATTGAGAGTAACTCTTTGTTTTCAAGACCAGGCAATAATGAAAAATAAATGGAGTTGTTGCATTCTTTGGCGAGGACCTGGGCAAGTGCTTTGCTGAGAGTAGATCTCAAATGAAGCATAACTCCAGCCTCCAGTAAAGAAGGCCTAGGGGAAAACATATTGAATGCAAGTGTTGCGAGGATGTGCGAAAGCTGGTATGATTTAAATTGTATGCAAGACAATAAATATAGAAAAAGTATAATATGAAAGTTATATTGATAATTAAGTGATTATGACTTCCAAAAGTGAGTATATATAGGATTCAAACTAAACCCTAAAATAACAATAAGAGAGAGAAAAAAAGGTAAATGAAATAAATAATTAAGAAAAGTCTCCATAACTAAAATATATATCTATGGTATGTTTTGATCAAGACAAATAAATAATAACATAACTAATATAAACAACATAAATACAATATATTCTCACAAATAATAATATCTTGATTTCTAACATTTCGCTTCAAGGTGGAGCATGTTGAACAAACAAGCCCAACTTGAAACAAATTAAATGTAGTCAATCATCAACAAAAGTCATCTTCACCAATAACCAAAGCCGCCTAAAATGGCATTACACACAAGGTATACTTTTAAACACCAAATGATGAATACTTCATCATCCTTCACACTTATACTAAGCTGCATCACGACTTGAACACAAAATGTCGCTACTACAACATTTACACACCAATAAAAGGAATTTAATCACTTATCAACAATAAATGAAAACCTCTATTAAGGTTCTAAAATGAGGTGCAAACATCTACAAAATATATAATTTTACCATCACTTAAAAACTAACGAACATCCACTAAGGTTCAAACAACATAAGGTGGAAAACACCTATCAACAAAGGGCGAAACACCTATTAATAAGGAATGATGAAACAAATCCTTTAAACTAAGAGCGATGAAATCCTATTAACCAACAAGACGATGAAGTACGTACAACAAGGGGTATAAAAGATAACCTGATAAAAGAAAATGCTACAAGGCTTTAGAATATTGAAAGGTGCTAAACCAAGGGATATTCACCGACAATTGTGGGGAGGTATAAACCAAAAGAAGAGGAGGTATGAATCACTGCAGCTGAACTTTGATAGTCGGGGATGAATTTGAAATATACCACAATGGAATTATGTAACAAGTGTTTTTTAACCTTTTGTAGCAGCAACAAACTTGACCACTAAGGGTGTAAACAAATCGAATAAGGACCGGATACCACACTATCCATTATCCGTATGCCTTTTTAAATTTACTATCCAAATCTTTATATGTATCCTTTCGAATAATATATTAAACTTTTATTATCCTTATCCTATCGAGTATCTCGGATTCGGATAATATCCCTATCCATTTTTTTATATAATTACATACAAGTTGCCTATGTTTTGTTAACCTAAAAAATAGCTCAATTTTAAAAATATATTTGACTACATAGTTTTTCCATTAAAATGACACATTATCATGTTGTAACTCGAGAAGATAATGAAACATTGCAAAACGTATTGAAATAATGACTGACATTTTATCTCAAACTTTTAACTTAAATAATGAATTTTTTTAATTTTTTTTGTATAACCTAATAAGATTTACGTTAAAATTATAATATAACTACATAGATCAAAATGACAATTCATAGTTGAAAATCATTACAATTTTAAATTTGATATGGTTTTAAACATTTCTTTTTAACAAATCACATATGTTGTAAATAGTGTTTCTCTTTCTTTTCCTTTTTTTATAGGTGTTTTTCTTTTTTGGTTTAGTTTAATTGTATTTGTTACGTTGTGGCTAGCTTATGCACACTAAATTAAATCCTATTCGATATTTTTTTACAATGGGGATATATGTATATATATATACACAATAATTATAGTGGATAAGAATATTCAGTAAATGAGATATCCATAAATATGGATAATCTAGCTCCGATAAAGATTTCTAAGTCGAATACTATCATTATCCATATCCTTACTGGTTTTCTCACATATTTATAAACATTATCCAAAACGTCTTTTTCAAATTCCATTTGGATAAATATCCACAAAATATGGATTCGAATTCAGAACATATTCAAATTTTCAAATATCCATTTACACCCTATCAACCACCAAACCAAGATTCTTTTCTTTTTTTGAATTATAGTTTCTTTAAAACCCTAATAATGCATTCATATGCAACATAAAAAAATCAGCAAAGCACGATTCACTGTTTTTCACACTGTTCATGATTCACTATTCACCAAACATTATTCATTGCATTAAAAACTGAGATGGAACTGACACAAAAAGAATAATCTCGTTAAGCAGACGACAAGGTGGGTTGCCTGCCAGCAAAAAAAGAGGATCTTTTTTGAAGTTTGATACAAAGTTGACATTTATATGAGACAATGAATATAAAGAAAAGTATAATTTAAGAGTTGTATTGATAATTGTACGATTACATAGACTTCCAAAGTGGCCATATGTAGGATTCAAACTAAATCCTAAGATAACAACAAAAGAAAGAAAAATAAAAGAAATAAATAACTAAAGAAAGTCTCCACAAGTAAAATATCTATTTATGGCATGTTTTGACCAAGATAAATAAACAATGTCATAACTAATATAAACACCATAAATAAAATATATTTATACAAATAATAATATCTTGATTTCCAACAATATGAATTTTATTAGGAACTCTCCACATTTTGTCTCAGCAACTGCAAAAACCTATGGTGGCCAGTGGCGTGCTCTACCTCGAGTGAGAATTAATCAAGGTGCACGAAAGCTGGCATGGAGATCATGTTGCACAAAAGCCAAAGAAAAAATATAAGCGGTTATATTTCACCACCCAGTGGACAAAAATTCAACTACATAAATAATAAGTTATTCTTTATTTTAAACTTGGTACTCACATTTGTAAGGAACATTTTTCCTAACGGTGGCCATTGTTGCTAATCACCTTGTATAGTAAATGTAAGATTATTTCCAATAATAATCATTAAGTTAGAAAATATAAAATTGAGAGCAAAATATGAGTATCTCATTAGACCTTATGGGGTTATCTTACTGATTCACTAGATCCCTGTGACGTGTCACCTATTTAGCGAGAGATCCGTGTTCGAATCTCTCTAGGTGCAATTGCTAAAAAAAAAAAAGGAAAGCATTTTATATGCATAGTGCATTAGCCACAAACCTTGCTAAAAATCATAAACCAACAGAGGAAAAGAGGGCGTGTAAAACTTTCCCTAGTCTAAAAAGGCGAAATATAACATCTTATAGTACAAAAAACCACAAAATGAAAGATCCAAATATAGCGATTGTGACTACTTTTCAAGCTACAATTCTTTGAACGTGCCCCCAATGGAGAATCAATTTCATTATTCTATTGAATCTTACTTAGTTATTGGTGTAGAAATGTTGCATAATCACCAAATTGTATGTGGGAAGGAGGATGTGGCTAGAAAACATAAGAGATAGACTTGGATACCACCATTGGCTTTGTTGTGACTACTTTATCAGACAATTTCCCAAAGCTTGATTTGTTGAACCGAAATGACTCTCTAAGGATGAAGAAACTCTCTCTGCCCAACTTCTTTACCTGACCAAAATCAACAACCTTATATAAGAACCCTGACAAAGGGGAATGGAAAAACATGGAAAAGAACAATAAGAACAATTCATTATCAAGAACATAGCCACCTAAGAAGCGGATTTTTCAATCCAATTACTACGATATTACTGTCTAATTTTCAGTTGCTAATTAATAATAGGCTTTAACAAGAGATATAGGAAATGACATCACTTTTCTTTTTTTGGATGTTCTGATGACGATAAGAACAATTCATTATCAAGAACATAGCCACTTAAGAAGCGGATTTTTCAATCCTATTACTACGATATTACCATCTAATGCTTCAATTGCTAATTAAGACTAGGCTTTAACAAGAGATATGGGAAATGACATCATTTTTCTTTCTTTGGATGTTCTGGTGATTAGCGTGTTAAAGCTCAATAATTAAGTTTCACTAAACTCAACTCTCTGTTCTCTAGTTCTTGCGATTAGGAAAGAGGTTTACGGAGAAAGTTCAGTGAAATTTACTTTTTATTCTCTCCCCTTATCTCCTATTCTCCCCTTATTGAACTCCCAAACATAAGGAACAACATAATTTTCTTTCAATTCCTCTTATTTTCTCACTGTTGAAACTCCTGAACATAGCATAAAACTGTAAGAGTTGCACTTTGAAAATCAATGTACCAATTCTCACAAGAGTTAAATAAAATCTGATCTTGATCATTGATTCCATTAAAATTAGTATTGTGTTCAATGTTAACTTTTGAAACAGTAATGCTAATGCATCACTAACTCGTAGTGTATCCTAGATGTGCTAGAAGATATATAAAATGATGAAAAGCGAACACAATTGCAGATAATAGGTTATTACATGAGGCAAACTTGAATACATAAATATTTATTAATACCTACCTGTAACTGAGAAAATCTAATATTGTTCATAGTGCGGATATCTAGCACTTTATACAGGGAATCTGCCATTACCCGGATAACTAGATACTTGAAGAAAGTCTGGATAAGACTCTTATCAGCCTTCAAATTGTCATCAAAACTATCCAAATTTGAAAACCATAACATTCACTTAAGTTCATTCCATGGGATTGTGCTTTCATTGGTTGTCTGGTATAGGTGGGAAAGGCCCCACAAAATTTTGATACCTTTCAGTGATGGATAAGACATGGAGCTTTTGGATGTGGATGTTGTGGAAATTATAAAAGATGAATTATAGTAAAGAATGAGGTGGAAAGATAAATGAAAAGCAGTGTCCTCCAATAAAAGGATGCACCTGTTTGAAGACAAAGGAAACGGTCACAGGAGCAATGAAGCATTGATGTCTTCACCTTCCGGTAAGCGTAAGGTTGACCCACTACGTGATAAAGTTGATAAGCCTAAATCATGAAAAAATACACATAAATCTCCATTTCTGCATCTCTGCATATACAATCCAGCAACCATTAGAAGTCCAAATCACATTGTAGAATTTACAACAAACTTATAAGCAACCAAAAAGTGTTCAAGTTTGTTTTTAACTTGAGGACTATATAAAGCAAAAGAAGAGAGAGTGTTCAATTGAATTGTAAGCATTGTTCTTAGAATCCTAAGATTAACAACTCGACTTGCGACATGATTCACGATGCATCACTTAATCAATATGAATCATGTAATGAATCTAAAACAAAACTAGACTATAATTAATCTTATGATTCGATAAGATTCCAGACAATCAATAGCTACAGAGATGCTTAATGGTGTATAAAATCTAAAGCTTGCACTGATTGTAATGATTTATTATTTTACCAATGAAACGAGAATCATAATTAATTTTCATTTTACTTGACATTAAGTTTTGTCATAAACTCGTATTGTCATCATTTAATTTTAAACTAGCAACTTTAAATCTTTAGAGCAGGCAACAGGCATTAGTTTACAATTTTACATGGAGCTAACTTTTACGGTCATCCCCATTGGGATTGTAAGTAATTACCATAGCATTAACGACTAAGGAAAAAACATGTTTTACACATTGAAAGTGATATCGACCAGTAATTACCTGCAAAGAAACAAAGAATCTGCAAATGGGTCGTCTCAGTTGAAGTGAATGAGAAAACAGACATTGACCCCCTGCACAACCCATTGATTAAAAAATCCACATAGAGAAGCTTCCCGATTTTCATGACCATCATCTTGAACATACTGATTGCCATATGTCTCTGCTATAAAATAATTCTTATCTAGTTGACAAAATAAGTAAACAATAGATGAATTTTGACGTCCAAAGCTATAGACACTAGGATAAAAGCAAAATATAAAATACATTTATGATAATAGCTGCAAACTTTTCAGACACCTCATCCATTTTAAAGTGATTTGAACCAACAAAAGGTACGTCAACACACTTTGTTGTTTCACTAACTGGTTTTAGGTGTTCATCATATGTAGTAAGTGAATCAGAATCTCTATTTTGCTCACACTTGATAAAGCATATATGTAGAAAATTGGAAGGATAATAGTAAGATGGTAAACCATCAGATGTAACAAGAAATTATGACAGTGTTTATCCTTCAGAGGAGGACAACATATATATATAAGTTTCCAAGCCATTTGAATTAAAATAATATATATATATATTCAATTAATTGAATAAAACAAAGAACTTCCAACTATGCAAGTATCACTTAGTTCCGTACTTTGAAAATGAGTTGCCAAAATTGAATAAATTTGCCATGTATTAACTCTTTTATGCCCATTAAGCTAGTATTTTTACTGTCTTGGCAATATTTAGTAGTTATCAGTGTACTTGGAAACTGCAAAGCAACATTGATTAGTCTGAATTAACGGAAAGTACCAAATTGTCTTTCCCGAAAGGACAAACAATAAGTAGAGGTTGTTTATCCATCAAATTACCGAGCAAAATGTCATCGTGAAGCATTCATTTTTCTCCAAACTTAAGTATAAGCAGGTAAGCATCAATGACAAAGAAAAACGGGCGAGCAATCGTCCATAAAATGTTTGTTCATAGCGTCTCTTTGAAGATGCTTTTTCCAATGCACGAATATGAACAAACAAATTCAATGCATCTCTAACGACTTCATGATCTGGAGGATCATGAAGCTTTCTGCAACAGTATTGTAACATGGAAATAGATGCTGGAGTATTGACATGAAGTATTTATTATTAGAAATTATATTTATATTTTATGATTTGGTTATTAAGTTATATTAGGCATCTTCTGTGCATCCCATAATTATAAGGGATCTTTTAGATTTAGACTTAAATTAGGATTTGATTGTGTCATTTCTTGGCTTTTTATTGAAATTAGGTTATTCATTGTAACCCTAGTTTTTCTATACAAATATATGGCTCTGGCTTTCATATTGTGTATGCCTAACCTGATTTTGTTTTCCAACTTATATTATTTTGCACATTATTTTTCTTTTGCTAATGAAAATGGAGTTCCTAAAGATCTCTGTCCAAATTGTTAGCAACAGAAGCTTTTGTGTAAAATCTGCATAAATTAAGGAACTGTTCTTATTAATTAAACAAAGCAAGTTGGCTTTTTAAATAACCAGACAAAGAAACAGTAAAGTCTGAACTAGCTAAGGAATAGACCAAACAAACAAATCTTCCCTAGACAATAGGGATTATTAACAAAGCAATAGTTATCTGCATAAACAAACTTTAATCACCTAACATCCTCCCCTTAAACTGAATGCTAGTTGCAATCAGCTTACATCTGGCACTAGACACACACCTAACAGACTTCGGAACTTTAAAAATGCATCAAGCTTCAGAGGTTTAGTCATCACATCTCCTACTTGCTCTTGAATATTGCAATTAGTCATTTTCACCACTTCATCCTTTGTGAGATCACGGAAGGAAATGAAACCAAACATCTATGTGTTTGCTGCGGCCGTGCATTATTGGATTCTTGGACAACTTGATTGCTGAATTGTTATCATAATAAACAACTGTAGCTTTACCTTGAGTGTGCCTTAGATTCTTCAACATCATTCTCAGCCAAAGTGCTTGACAAGCACAAGAAGTTGCCGCAATGAATTCAGTCTCAGTGGTGGATAAAGTAACTACTGGCTGCTTCTTTGACGACCAAGACATTGCTCCAAAGCCAAACAAAAAAACATACACCGAGGTGCTTTTCTCCTATTATTTAGATCCCCTGCATAATCGCATAATCGCTATGATGTAGGCAATTAATTCCTCGCTTCCTCTCTTCTTATAGAAAACTTCAAAATTAGTTGTGCCTTTCAAATACCTTATGACCGCCGCTTGCAAGTGAGGTTCGGTAGGATTTTCCATATAACGACTGAGAAGATCGACTTACCATAAATATTATATCTGGTTGAGTAGCCGTTTAATACATTAGACTTCCGATAATTTGCTTATAAAAAGTACTGCTTACTTTCACTCCCTTCTTATCTTTCGAAACTTAAAACCAGGAACAATTGGGCTATGAACTGGATTGCTTTTATCCATTCCATACCTCTCCAATACTTCTGATGCATATTTTTTCTGACTAATGTATACTCCATCAGGTTTTTGTAGTACTTCCAAACCAAGAAAATATCTAATCTTCCTAAGATCAGTCATGTCAATCTCACGTATCATAGATCTCTTAAATTCAGCAAACATATACTCATCATTGCTGGTAAATATAAGATCGTCAACAAGACTTACAATAAGAATTTTACCTCCTGTTTATGTTTTGATGAATATAGAGGTTCATAATTGCACCTTTCAAAACCTTATATCACAAAGTAAAACTCTATACAACTATACCAAGCTCGTGGGCCTGGTTTAAGTCCATATTCTAACACAAGCAGAAACGAGGATTTTCTCTAATTAGAAATGATAAGACTAATTTAACATGATTAACATAACGTAAGATCCTAATAAACACGTTATAACAAAATTAGAACGTGGGTTTTTTATAATTTAGACACGATAAGATCCAATTAACATGACAAGATACGATTAGTGCATATTTCCAATTTATTTGAAAATTTGGACACGAAGATGACTTCGTCTTTACAGTTATAAACACAAACACGAATTATTGAGCCAATTTCGTATCATTTTATTGTGTCGTTTCTAAAATTGCTACTTCTAGGTACAAGCATAATTAATAGAAAGGATTATAATTTTTCAATATAACACCCGCCTCGTCAATACCAAGAAGGGTATAGATCGAGCATGCTTTTTGACGGTCAGGTTCGAATTTTCCTAATCCGCTCACATCCCTACTAATAACAAAAAAATATATTCAAATTAAATTATTTTTTTCAATAAAAATATAATAATGGCAATCAAATATACGAGAATTAGATCATTTTATTTAATCAAGAGCATATGTTTCAAAATCTATACATATATATCTAGAGAGAGATAATGAAAAAAAATAATTACTATTTTAGGATAGGTAAACCTTTATTTAGAGAATTATGTTAATGAATACTTTAACCTTGTTAAATAATCAAGCTTTGCTCTCTATAATCCGTAATGTACAAAAAGTTTATTTGTGCGTAATTGAATAATTGTAAATTTGATAATTCAAGTTGATTCATGAAAACTTAAATTAAGTCATTTGAAATTGACTAATTCCTGAACTTGAGAATTCACTCAGACTCTCTATTTTGAGGGAATATAGTATTTATACTTAATGTTGGTACCTCTACACAAAATTTTAAGGAACATGTAGGATTTTAAAACACGTTGTTCTAACAATTTGTATATCACAATTAAGTCTTCCAAACACTGCATAAAGTAGAATAATATAATTTTAAATGCACAAATTTTTAATTGACTAATTGAAAGTGGACTACTTTCATAATTAAAAAATTAGTGCAACAAAACCAGCCCTAACTAATTATGTAGTTATGATACATATTATTATTATTTTCAAACAATTTATTTATTACATCTGCTGCACACACGTGGGGTGTGCTCCAGAGGCTAGTACTTAATAACTCATATTTATTACACCCCGCTTCATTTATACACCATGATTAACACCCAACTCCTCCATAAGACTCAAAAACCAGCGTGCTCAAATCTCTAACCCAACATCCATGTCTTTCATTCAACTGAGTAAATACGTACTTTTTCGCTTCCATTTTCATTTCCATTTTTAAAAGTTGAAGAAGATAATCAAATCATCAAGATCAATCTAAAGGGCATGTATATACAATATGTAGTGAGAGGAGTGTAGAGAGAGTGTGGGATAAAGAAAGTTGACGATAAAGTTGAAATCAATGTAGCGAACAATGGAGATAATGTTAAATTACTAATTTTTTACTTGCATAATTTTTTTATTTCATTCTGACAAAATGAAATATAGAAACTAGGGATGGATTTGGTTCGGTAACCAAACCAAACCGAACCCTTACAACCGACATCGAACTAAAATTAATTCGGTTATCGATTTTTTGCTTGGTTTGATTACAATTTTTGGTAATGCCAAAAATCCAAATTATTTTACACTAGCCTTTGGAGTACACCTGTGAACACTTCATTTTAACACCCTCGCAGGAATCCCGATCTCTAAGGAAACAAGCACGCATGGATGCACAAGCATTCCTAGATGCACACATACTATGTACATGTGATACAGGTCAAAGAAGGAAGCCGAAAGGACAACCGGATGAGAAGTTACGAGAATTACAAGAAACTGTCGAAACTGAAAACCGTCAAAACTTTTGGAAACTTGTGAAAGGATAGTTATCCATTTCTAATCATATTAAAACTTTGAGGGTTGTTATAAATTATCATAAGGAGTATTATACTTGAAAATTAGCTCGATCTGACGGTCAGATCTCCAAATATTTAGAAAATCGGGAGTTCATTTCGGATAATCAAAAGGGAACCTTCTTGAAGTCAAAATGAGCTCAAATTTGTTCATTATATAGGTATTGTTGTGGGGAAAAACATACCCAAAATTCATCTTTATTGGACATGGGATCATTAAGAATTAATTTGTCTATTGTGCAATTCTAGTCAAAATGTCCTTCGTAGCAATTAGGGTAAATGGAGGCCTTCCCGAACTCTGATCGATCTCAAATTTGGATACAAGATAGAAAAATTTTGGAGGGAAAACATATCCAAAATTTATAGTTCAATTGTTGTACAACAAGTGAGGTTGTTGTACGCAAGTACGTTTTCTAGGCGGGAAAAACTCTTTGTACCAATCTAAGGAGACCAAGTCCTTCCTGAATTACGATCGTCTTCAATTTTTTAGAAGGTATATAAGACTTCTATTTGAAATACATATCCAAAAATCAGAATCATCCAATGGTTAGAACTTGACTTGTCGTACAAACAAGTGACCTTGTCTATAACAAGTACCTTTCCTATGCGGAAACAAACTCTTCGTACCAATCAGAGAAAAATGAGTCCTTCCCGAACTCTGATCGACCTAAAATTTTGACACAATCTATAAGACTTCTATTCATAACACATATCGAAAAATAAGCATGATCCAACAGTGGGAAGGCTTCGTGATAAGCTCTAAGAGTCCTAGTTGCAATATTTTTTCTTGCTCTCCAAGCATTTTTCAACTATAAATAGACACCCCCCTCCATTCATATCTTCCATCAATAATTAAAGGGATTTCGTCGTACACACTAAGAAACCCTTATTCTCTCCCTCCAAAGGGCCTAGGTATAACTTTCTCTCTCTTCTTTTATTTTTTCGTCAGTCTTATAATTCATATTCTTATCTGCATAATTTCTATCACTTGATAACTTTTCAAAACCCTTTTTTAAATTATTTTTTCAAATCTAAAGGTTGCATAACAAACCCAAACCCAAACCCAAATCCAATTCCAATATAGTATTATTACTTTTTTACTTTTTCTAAAAGTCCGGATTAGCGATATTGTTATACAAAGGAATCGATAATTGCTATATATCTAATTTAACTCATAGATTGCGATGTATATGTGATAAATGCTCGATTATGAGAGCACTAGTGCCATGAGTTGAACCTTTGATTCCTCTTTTGTTTGTAATAATTGTTTGAGGAAAATCTTTTCATAAATAAAATTTGAAAGTGCTCAAACAAACCCTAAAGCGCTTATATAATGTACCTCCATAATTGTTATTTTGCACACACTCACTATCATCATGCATTATTGCAAATGTGAATTTACCCTATCTACCTCGAGACAGGAGTCGTAACTAGGCCGTGGACTTGCGGGTCGACACTAGCCAAAAGCGCCTGAGACCACTCTCGTTAGCCTAATACCAAACTGAGGTATATCGAGTGAGAAGAACACTCACATACCCAGAATGTATATCAAAAGGTCTTTGCACATACTCGCCCTTGGGGTATATAGTAAGGCCTTCCAAATAGGAGGGAGCCTTAAACTTTACCCCCTTCAACCTTGCTTGCATATAGGATGCGTCAGCCTAGTACACATAAATTTGTGCATGTTTTCTTGACCGTCAGTCGTGAGATTGGTGAACAAAAGGCCTTGACATACATACTAATTCTTGATTTGGCAAGTGCGGCCGGTGGCTGCCCAACCCCGCCTGTAGAAATTCCTTCACTAAAATCTGTTAGTGAGAATTTCCCTATCAACACTTCTATGAAAAGCAACTCTAAGAGGAGAGAACTTCCCGATTTTTCAAAATGTTTTCCAAAATATTTTTCAAAAAAAAAATGTCATTTTCCAAAACGAATTTTTCAAAAAATGAATTAATTTTCAAAACTGGAAGGTTAAAATAGGCACCCCGGGAATACATATTCCCACCCTAAACCTATCCATGGGGTTCTCAAGTTGTTGCTATCGGTCTGTTTTCGCCTAATCACCAAAAAGTGATTTTCGAGTTTATTTTCTTGTCGAGTCATAGTTTTTTGAGAATTATGCAACTCATGGCAAAATATTAATTTTTTTGTCAAATCCCCGAGTTCTTTTTCTCCATTCTTCATTACACTCAAATTATCTATTACACTAGCCGGATGGACTAGATCACACTAGACGACTCACGAGATCTGACTCAACATCGATCATGCCAACACCGAGCCACTGATCGATAAACCGGGTTCAACAATACTGAGGGTAATCATGGTGAAACCTCTCGTGCAGCGGATCTGCCGCCTGGTCCTATTCTCTTGCAAACTAAGGGTAGTACCTTATCTCTCGAAGATCTTTACCATTTAATCCTTGACCTGACCCAGTCTGCAGTCATCATGAAGGATCACCAAGTGGCCACCTAAGCCCGTCTTAATGCCCTAATCACTGCTAGAACATCTGCTGAACCAAACCAAACCAACTCAATCCAAATCCATACCCTAACTAAAGGAAGCCAAACCTGAGACCCAGTAACCCCACCTAACATTCTCTGACACATTCCCTCAGTTCATGCCAAGATCAACCCCTACCTCTTGTGGCCCCTGCCAACATCATTGTACCATAGATGTAAGATCCCGAAGCCGCCTGATTGAACCTTGAACATTACCAACCCTTTCAAAAATCATAATGCCCAAGACATCCTTGGTGCAGATCCATGCAAGGGGTGTACACTGAGGGTGCCAAGGGTATATGCACTGTGGGTTTCAACAAGAAGACTAGAACAGCTCCCCGAAGACTAGTCTCACTATCATCGTTCGCACACATTGAGGGTGCCAAGGGTATATACACTGAGAGTATCGACAAGAATTACGTACACCTGAGCCCCACAACCAAGATTTAAGATATTAAAACAAAGGGGACGTAGGCAACCTGAGAAGAGACTTCAGGCCCGGTCTAAATTTTATAAAAATAAAATAAACCTTACTTTTTACAAAACAAAATGAATTTCAAGAAATTTGCCTAAAACATTTTTTCACAGCCAAACAAAAAGCAAACATAATGAGAGAAATGAAAAAATAAGTGACGTGGGGGATATAACCTTTTGTCTGCTAGACAAAAGGACACCCTTTGTCCACAAGACAAAATGTCTACTTTTGTATACAAGACAAAATGATAAATGATACTTTTTAAAATAAGTTGACATATTCTTGGAAAAGAGTCAGCATTGCATGCATTTTACACATAGGGCATTTTTGAGTAGCGTATCATACTTCATAAATCATGCAACTCAAGATTCGCGAACTTTTTAAAACGATGGTGCGATAATTTAAGCATGGCATGAGCATTTACATAATGCATACACATAAGTGCTAGGCTCTGTGACCTGCCAGACAGGCTTTCGCCATCGTATTATAATTCCGCCCAGATAGTCGAATCACATCATAATTCCTCCTAGATAGTCAAATCACAATCCCTCCCAGAAAGTCGAATCACATCATAATTTCTCCTAGATAGTCGAATCATATATATAATCCAAAACCCCTTTTCATAGGCAAATCTAAGCACTTTTTACAAGCACGAACCAAAGCCCTTTGCACAAGCCAATCCCTTTTTATAGTCACATACTGTGATAACCGGCGTTCTTGACGCCCGGGGGTCCTCGTGGGCGGCGATTTCGATATTGCTGAGCCTCCTTGGAGGGAGAGAATAAGGATCTCTTGGTGTGTACCACAAAATCCCCTTGATTGTTGATGAAAAATATGAATGGAAGGGGGGTCTATTTATAGTTGAAAAAATACTTGGAGAGCAAGAAAAGAGATTCCAACTAGGACTCTTGGAGCATATCGCTAAACCTTCTCACCGTTGGATCATCCTGATTTTTGGATATTTGTTGGGAATAGAAGTATTATAGATTGTGTAAAAATTTCAGGTCGATCAGATTTCGAGAAGGTTCCATTTTTCTCTGATTGGTACGAAGAGTTTGTTTCCGCGTAGGAAAGGTACTTGTTGTAGACAAGGTCACTTTTTTGCATGACAAGTCAAGTTCTAACCGTTGGATCATTCTGATTTTTGGATATGTATTGCAAATATAAGTATTATATACTCTGTAAAAAATTGGAGACGATCGGAGTTCCGGAAGGACTCGGTCTCCTTGGCTAGGTAAAAAGAGTTTGTTCCCGCGTAGGAAACGTACTTGCGTACAACAACCTCGACAATTGAACTTCTAGCCGTTGGATTCTCCTGAATTTTGGATATGTTTTCCCTCCAAATGTTTTATATCTTGTGTCCAAATTTGAGGTCGATCAAAATTCGGGAAGACCACTATTGATTTTAATTTGCTATGAAGGACATTTCGACTAAAATTGCACGATAGACAAATTGATTCTTGATGATCCCATGTCCGACAAAGCTGAACTTTGAATATGTTCTTCCCCACGATGAGGCCTATCTACTGACCAAACTTTAGACCATTTTAACTTCGAGAAGACCTCCATTTGATCACCCGAAACAAACTCATGATTTTTTGAATTTTCGGAGATCCGACCGTCGGATTTAGCTGATTTTCGAGTATGATACTTCTTATGGTGATGTCTAACAACTCTCAAAGTTGGAGGATGATTCGAAATGCGTAACTCCCCTTTCACAAGTTTCCATGAGTTTTGACAGTTTTCGATTCCGGCAATTTTCGATAATTCTGTAACTTCTCATTCGGGGTCCTTTCGACTTTCTTCTCTGATCTGTATCACATGTACATAATATATGCATCTAGAAATGCTGTGCATGCATGCGTGCTTATTTTCTTTGGATATCAGAATTCTTGCGGGGGTCGCAAAATGAGGTGTTCACACATACTAAAACCCTTACTACAGCAAACCCATACTCTCTCCACAAACCAAAGAAAGCCCCCTCTAAAGAGATATATGAGAAAGTTAAAGAGAGAAAGATTGGAAGTAAAAAAATCTTACAATTGATACGTGGGGAACAAACCTCATAAAAAGAGCTTTTGGCCTAGCTTCTTCTCTTCTAAAAAAGTCTTTAAGACGGGCTTCTAAAAGTTCTTCGGACTGAAAATCACAAACACAGCATGACAATTTCAAATGCGAACTTCTAAAGCAAATATTCTCAAATCGCAAGGATGATGATACTCAAGAAAATCTGACAAAGTGAAAAAGAACAAAGTGGGTACAAGAAAGAATTGAAAGAGTAGAAAAGAGGATAAATTCCACAGTGCCAAAAAAGAAAAAAAATAGAAAAGGTAAAAGATGGCAGCGAGAGCCACACCAAGAGTGACAGCTAGGCCAAAAGGCCCAGGGCTACGTCTTGGGTGAGGAAGGCTGCTGACCATGTGAAAGAGAATAAATAAGCTGCATAAAAAAAGCTTTCAAACAATTAAAGAGGTATAAAAGCATCGAAAAATAGAAATGATGGAGGAACACAAAAAATTCTCCTCTCATGAAATCAGAAACTAATAAGCAGAATCGTACCCTAGTGATACAAAAAAATGCCACGGAAGCAGAGCAAGAGGCAAAGTCCAAAACTCATGCACGAGGTTCGAGAATTGAGAGAACTTAACTCGATTATTTCTCAAAAAGAAAAAAACCAGCCAAAAGTTCTTATTTAAAAAAAAAGATCACACCAAAACTTTCTCTCTTTGTCTCTTTATGTCTTCTCAGAGACTCTCACATCCTCAGCAGATCATCGACACCTCCCATCAGCCCTTATCCAAGCCGGTAGAAGTTACCTCCCCAGCAGCTATCAACCTGCAGCCTTTATCCTAGCAAGTAAGAATTCTTATTTCCTTAGCAGACCATTAACCATCATATCATTAATAGATCACCAACCTTCCCTAACTAGAACAGTATCTCTAGTAGACCATGAATCATCATATCCCCAACTGATCCACAATCAAGCCAAAGCAATATCCCCAGCAAACCATATGTTGTAACCTCTCAAACCAATGCAATGTCTCCAGTAGACCATCAACCATCATATCCCCATTAAACCACTTACCCTCACCATTTCAAGCTAACTGAATCAGAATTATTAACGAAATCATCCCTGCATGTGGGATTACATCAGTTTAACAATATAACCAATCGTTAATAGAGTACATTCCTACCTGTGGGAGTACAAAACCTTCCTTGCCTGTGGGAGTTCAAAATTATCCCTACCTGTGGGAGTATAAAATCTTCCCTGCATGTGGGAATTCAAAATCACCCCTGCCTGTGGGAGTACAAAATTATCCCTGCCTGTGGGAGTTCAAAACCTTCCCTGCCTGTGAGAATTCAAAATCATCCCTGCCTATTGGAGTACATCCCTACTTGTGGAAGTACAAAACCTTCCCTGCCTGTGGGAATTCAAAATAATCCCTGCCTGTGGGAATACAAAACATTCCCTAACTGTGAGAATTAAAAAATATCCCTACTTATGAGAGTACATCCCTGCCTATGGGAATTAAAAGTTATCCCTGCCTGTGGGAATTCAAAACCATCCCTGCCTGTGGGAGTACATTCCTGCCTATGGAAGTACAAAACCTTCCATGCCTGTGGGAATTCAAAATTATCCCTGCCTGTAGGAGTACAAAACATTCCTTACCAATGAGAATTCAAAATTATCTTTTCTTATAGGAGTACATCCTTTCCTGTGGAAATACAAAACCTTTCATGCCGGTGAAAATTCAAAACCATCACTGCTTGTGGGAAGTGCATCCCTACCTATGGGAGTACAAAACCATCCCTACTCGTGGGAATACGTCAGTTCAAGAGATAATCATTGACAAGAGCCATCATTTCCAGTGGGAATACAATAGATCAAAATCACGGCAATGCACATGACATGTCCCGAACAATTCAGAAATCACCCATTCATCCCCAACGGAGATAAACATCACATCACAACATCATTTACATGGATTGTTTTCAAAAAACATCACATAGGAATCATGTGAGTGCCGTAAAATAATGTGCTCTCATTATCAACCTAGTTTCTTTGGTTCATAAAGAACCTAGGCTAAGAGGGTCTATAAACACCTCATTTTGACACCATCGCAAGAATTCTTATCTCTAAGGAAACAAGCACGCATGCATGTACAAGCATTCCTAGATGCAAACATACTATGTATGTATACAGGTCAAAGAAAAAAGTCGAAAGAATACCCGGATGAGAAATTATGAGAATTATAAGAAACTGCAGAAATCGAAAATCGTCAAAACTCTTGAAAACTTTTGAAAGGAGAGTTACCCATTTTTGATCATCCTCAAACTTTGAGGACTTTTACACATTACCATAAGGAGTAGCAAACTCAAAAATCATCTTGATCTGACGGTTGGATCTCCAAAAATTCATAAAACCTGTAGTTCATTTTGGGTAATCAAAAGGGAACTTTCCTGAAGTCAAAATGAGCTCAAATTTGGTTAGTATATAAGTATTATTGTGGTAAATAACATATCCAAAATTTATTTTTATCGGACATGGGATCATTAAGAATTAAAACATCTATCATGCAATTTTAATCGAAATGTCATTCGTAGCAATTAGAGTAAATGGAGGCCTTCCCGAATTCTAATCAATCTCAAATTTGGATACAAGATAGAAAAAATTTGGAGGGAAAATATATCCAAAATTCAAAGTTCAATTGTCGTACAATAAGTGAGGTTGTTGTACGCAAGTACGTTTTCTAGGCGGGAAAAACTCTTTGTACCAATCCGAGGAGACCGAGTCCCTCCCTAACTCCGATCGTCTTCAAATTTTTATAAGGTCTATAATACTTCTATTTACAATATATATCCAAAAATAAGTATCATCCAACGGTTAGAACTTGACTTGTCGTATAAAAAAGTGACATTGTCTACAACAAGTACCTTTCATACGCGGAAACAAACTCTTCGTACCAATCAGAGAAAAATGAGTCATTCCCGAACTCTGATCGATCTCAAATTTTGATACGATCTATAAGAATTCTATTCCTAACACATATCCAAAAATAAGCATGATCCAACGGTGGGAAGGCTTCGCGATAAGCTCCAAGATTCCTGGTTGCAATATTTTTTCTTGCTCTCCAAGAATTTTTCAACTATGAATAGACTCCCCCTCCATTCATATTTTCCATCATCAATCAAGGAAATTTCGTGGTACACACTAAGAGACCCTTATTCTCTCCCTCAAAAGGGGCTAGGTATAATTTTCTCTCTTCTTCTATTTATTCGTCAGTCTTATAATTCATATTCTTGTTTGCATAATTTATATCACTTGATAGCTTTTTAAAACCCTTTTTCAAATTGCTTTTCAAAACCAAAGGCGTATAACAAACCCAAACCCAAATCCAAATCCAATTCCAATATAGTATTATTACTTTCTTACTTTTTTTAAAAGTCCGGATTAGCGGTATTGTTATACGAAGGAATCGATAATCGCTATATATCTAATCTAACTCATAGATTGCGATGTATATGTGATAAATACTCGATTATGAGAGCTTTAGTGCCATATATATATCGGTTTAATCAATAGACTATGCTATAAGATCGGTCAAGTCGCCTTATGTCACATCGAATATAGGATTCCAAATCGAATCAGTTTTCGAAAAGCCCAATGCTTTATAAGATCATTTATTTTATTGTATCTACCATTATCAAACTTTCCTTTTCAAATCACACACACATTTACTTCTAAATTCATGGGCGAACTGTGAAACACATCGTTTTCACACATTCCCAAAATCCCGATTTCTAAACAAAGCACGGAAACCTGTAAAGTAATAGCAATATCATGTAAGAACTGAATTATAACACGCATATATCCTACTCAAAAGACCAAAAGGGCAAATTGGGTGCCTAACACCTTCCCAATTCATAAACTTTCGAATCAATTGGTTTCAAATACATTGTGTATAAGAGGATATTTAGTCCATAAATACTTTTCTTTTACACAAACATTTTTTTTGTTTAGTAAAACAAACTAGCAAGTCTTATTCCTTTCAAAACCGATTTTCAAAGCAACATAAAATCGACACCCACGGGGACTCAGGCGTCGAGAACGCGAGTTCTCACAACACCCTACATGTGTGCAGTGGATGGAATAAAATAAATTGTAAGTAAAATAATATTTTGTATCATAAGTATATAATTAGTTATGGCCTATTTGCGAAAAAAATTTAATTATGAAATTAGTTTACTTTTGATTAGTCAATTAAAAACTTATGCATCTAAAATGATTCAATTTTACTTGATAGAGTGTTTGGACAACTTAATTGAGGTTTTGAAAATTTTATAACATGTTTTGAAATTGGTGCTCTTGTATACATCCACAAAGTCTTTTTTTTACCGCATTTATCTTTTTATGATTTTAATAAGTTTGCAACCAAAGAATCTTTTATTTTTTATTTACAAAAAAGAAAAGAAAAATAAAAAATACGCCTCTTATTCTTTAACGCCACACGAAAATCCTCCACACTAGTGTTCATTTCAAGCCAACAGTTGCAAGTATATTAATTGTGAAGTTTACATTATATATATAATCAATTTTGTTTTTGCAGGACTCAATTATGTGCATACATTTATTAGACGGCTAGTGAATGTTGTCCATCTTCGCTAGCATTGGCAGCTTTATCCGCTCAAAGAAGTTCTTTGCTTTTTAGGATTTTTGAATTAAATTATTTCTTAAGGTCTTTTTGCTTATAGTAGGCTTAAAGTATTAAAAAAACCTAAAAAATAAACAACGTAGAAGATCTATTCCCTACAATTTAGTTGACGGTGTATATTTTATTTGTAATATTAAATCACTCTTGCTTAGGATTATCAACAAAGTTATTAGAAGCCTTAAAATTAAAATCAAATTTTTTTTTAAAACTCAACTGTCCAGGGAAAACGAAAATCTGGTGGTATATTTCGGAGAGAAATTTATTGATTGTTAAGGAAATATGATAAAAATTCACCAGAACATCAATGGGTTGTGGTGTCAAATAAATTCAATACTAATCACAATGAGTAAAAATAGGTGTGGTTTGACAAAAGCAAGGGTCAAAATTGTGTTGGTAGGGTGAGTTGAAAGTGGGGGTGAAAAGACTGTGTTCGTGCGTTTATTTAAGAATAACCTTTAAATCCTCTATGTGATGAAATTTCTGTAGAAGTATCAACATCAAGCATTTATACTATATTCCTTTAAAATATAGGGTTTGATTGAATTCTTAAGTTCAAGAATTATAAAAATTTAAGTTTTACTTTAAATGACTTAAGTTTAGTTTTCACGAATCAACTTTAATTTTCATATTTACGATTATTTAATTTTCCTAATCAAGCGAAAATCATCATAAAATTTGTAAATTATCTAATTCATATTTGAAGGGGCAACTAAATTAATCCTTATTATGTGAAAAACTAACTCTGTAATAAATACATAAATTTATGTAAATATCCTATTTGATAAAAAGTTTGTACATTATAGATTATAAAAAGCAAAGCCTGATTATAAAACTGGTTTAAATGTTCATGAACATAATTTTGAAAATACATGTTTACCTATCCTAAAATAGTATTTTTTTTTCATTATTTCTCTACAAATAAGCTTTTGATTAACTAAAAATTATCTAATTCCCATAGATTTAATTTCTATTATTAAATTTTGATTGAAAAGAAAAAAATAAATTTAAACCCCATTTTTAGTTGTTAGTGGGGTCGGCAATGGGTAAGCTTGCAAGCGGGTTGGTAAGATCTAAATCCACCCCATTAAAAAGTATGTCTACCATGTGCTTTTCCTAGCTTGACCGAGACGAGTATTATATTGAAAATTAGAACAATCTCTATTAACTGTGCTTAGACCTAAAATGACCATTTTAGAAAGGGCATAATGAAACAACATGGAACGATACAAAATTTCTATGAAATTGACTGAAGAATTAATCCGTGTTTATAATGTTTAACATGAAATCGTCTTTGTGTCCACCTTTTGAAACAAAATTGGAGATATATCGTGATAATCGTATATTATTATGTAAATTAGTGTTTATTGTGTCTAAATTAGATAAAACCAATCTTTCTGTTAGTGTTACAACGTATTTATTAGGACCTTCTGTTGTGTTAATCGTATTTTGTCATGTTAATTGGATATTGTTGTCTCTAATTAGAGAAAATCAACATTTCTACATGGGTTATGACGTGTAGACCAAAAACCTATAATCATATATGTCATTCATGTTGTGTATTTGGTAAGTAGTGTTCGTATTTTGTGAAAATAACAGAACGTCAGGTTATGTTGTCTCAAGCCCAAACACAACAAAAAACATGAATTGCCACCCCCACTTGGACTCGAATTTGTTTTAATCCAAACTAATCCTACCCAATATGTTGTAACTATATAATATTTAAGAGTATGTATTTAAAGAAAAAGTAATTTACTAAATTATCCTTAATAAGAAAGAAGGAAAGAAAATGGGGAGAACACTTTAATAATTGAATAGACACACTACAAAATGATTTGGTTAAGTGGTTATACTTTTATGACAAATTGTTGTGTTTGTTTAAGTGGTAAAGTGAAATTCCCTTTGTGTGTGAGGTTATAAGTTCAAATCCTACAAAAAAAATTTATTTTTTTCTTAGCATAGAGGAGTATTTTGGTAATTCAATTGGCCGGCACGCCAAAAACATTATTAATAGCATAGAAAATGGAGAAGGTATATAAAAATCTATACGAACATCACAAACCTAGACACACCTATACATATGAACACAAACGAAATCGTAAAAATTGAAACAAAATAGAAATCAATCTTTGTACTTACACAAAATCTATGTATATGTATATATATATATATATATAAGCACAAACGAAATTGTACAAATTGAAGCAAAATCAACAAAAATTTATATACTTACATAAAACCTATAAAGATTTGAAATACAAAAGTTATCAAGAAAGATAGATGTGTTTCCTAGTCTTAATCGTGACCGGAGAAGAAGGGTGGTGCTTGTCGACGTCAAACCAATTTGCCGAAGGGAGGAGTGTGAAACCCATTAAGGAGAAATGTAAAATAATTAGATTAGCTTAGTTGAACTTTAAAATTAAGGATGAGAGAAATCTAGGACATCCAATGAAAAGAAGACACATGAAAGTTTAAAGGCTAAATGTTATTTGTTGGCTAATTAAAGGAAAAGATGACACGTTTGAAATTTCATAACTACAAAGTACAAACATTATTTAACATATAAGAATGTATATTTAAATAAAAAAATGGTTTTACTGAACCTTTTGAATTTGAAAATCGTTACCACTGTCTGGGAATCGGTTACAAACTTTAGGTTATCGTTTTCATTTGTTCGTTTTTTTTTAACTTCGGTTTGGTTTTGTTCAGTTTTGTTTTTCGGTATAAAATGCCAATCCTAAAAGAAACTCAAAAATAAAGCATAAAAATGTTTAGAAGTTTTTGGTTCCTCAACGCCAAGCAAGCAATCTTGGCTTGAATGAACGAAGAATGTTTGCTTGGTTTATCATAACCGAGTCATGTGCATTATGCTCGATGCGAGGCAGCTGAGCCATTACTAAATCATTCGATTATGTATAGTCGAGTATGTACATTTTGGTATTAGATTGAGATAAACCATGTTTACAGTTTAATTATTCGCTTAGACTTTTTCGATTATGGTATATTTGTAGAATGAGAGGTCACTTGACTCATCCATGTGTAGGGGTGTGCATAAACCGACCTAGACTGAACGGACCGACCAGACCAAACTGAAATATAGGGGTTCTTTCGGATTTTATAATTACAATGGTCCAGTCCGGTCCGAAATTTTATGGACCGTTATTATTCAGTCCGGTTCTTTGGTCCGACTCAAAAAAAATACCTAAAACCCATACCGAACAGATATATTTATATATATATATAATTTTTTTAAAATATATATACTTTTTTTTGTGTAACCTAAAGGTCTTAAACCTAAAAATACTACATGTCGCCTCTCATATTTTGCACTTAGCACAACCGCTATTCTCCCTCTCTCATCTTCATCGCCTTCTCCCCTCTCTCATCTTCATCGCCTTTCACAGTCCTTCACTCCTTCGTCACTCTCCCATATTCACTCTCCCCAGTCCTATCTCTCATCCTCACTCTCCCATCTTCACTCTACACCATGGGTACACCGTCCACGCACCACCGACTACATCTCCACCACTGGCCACCAGCCCACCACCATCGAATCTGGTAACATCTCTCTCTTCTTCTCCTAATTCGTTATATATGTACATATAACACATATTCCTTATATATATACACATACATATATGCACCTACAAAGTACAGATCTGCTTTAGGCTTTGAAATTCAAAATTTTAGGGTCAGTTTTGCAATTTAAGCTAACTTCCATTACCTGTTTGGATGAAAGGCCTATTTGCTCTAAATCATTTAGCTGCAATGACCAAAACTATGCATTTCAGCATTTATACTGGTAAGATTAAAGAAAAACCTCAACTTTTATATAGTAATTTCAAATATTTTCTATTTGGGCTCTATTTGGTTTCTGGAGAAATACATTCCACATTTTCTGCAAGTTAAAAAGTGTTTCACTTTTTACTAAGAGTATAAAACATTAAGTTTTCTTGATTTTTGCAGATACAAGAATAATTAAAGAAAGAAATAGTATAATTTAGTGTCCTTGAGGCAGAGAAAGTAATTGGTTCTGTTTGGATTTTTGGCCTTATTAGATGTGTTTAGAAAGTGGACACAAAAAACAGTGATCATAGTACTATTATTTAGGCTATGGATTTTGCTATTGGTTTCTTATGTTTTGGGCCAATAGATTTATATTGTTTTGTTATTTTTGGGCATATGAAATTTTTTTTTTGGTAGATAGCATTGTATAACCACTATTATTACATGTAGTTTGAATTTGGGCTTGATTTCAGTTAATATAACCATTGCTATTAAACATATACTATGGAATGTTGGGCTTAATTTATGAGTTGCCCAGTTCTTCTTGAATAAGTTTGAAAATGGGTTTAATAATTTGGAAAAAATAGACAAAAAAGCCCAAATCATTTTGGCCCATTAAAAAAGCCCAGACCGGTTGGACCGACTGAAACCGGACAGTTTAAACCGGTCCAGTCTTAGCTAGCAATTCGGTCTGGTCCGGTCTGAAATTTTATAGGACCAAAGTGTTCGGTCCGGTCCGGATGCATGGTCAACAGTCTAGTTGACAGGACCGTGCACATCCCTATCCATGTGGGCTAATTGTTCATTTCTGCAAGGATATAAAACAAATGATACATCAAAACACAATTTTCCTTACTAATAAATATATCATATCGTCGAGGAATAGGTTCCTCGTAACCTTAATGGTGATGAGCAACGTATTAACTTAGAGCCTTTTAGTAAAAAAAATAGTTTTCATCATACATTTCGTATTTTAATTATATAGACTAAGCAATACATTATAATTAAAATACCTTTAGTAATTGCTCACAAATTGCATTATTATATAATATATGTAAAGTAAATATACATATTATATATTATGAATTGCATATGCTATGTAATATTTAAAAGATGTAAGCACACTTTTATCAATGGGCCCTCCATAGTCTTTTTCAGGGATCGCACCGCTAGGCCCTTTGTTGTCATTACCACTAGGACCTTTTTCTTCACCGCCGCCCTAGGATCCATTATCTCAGTTTCAGAATTTTCTTTAATAAGCTCCCTTTGAGAAATGGAGTCACTTCCCGTTCCATCTGCATAACGGTGGTAACTCTGGTGTAGTTGGTGTAAGCAACTTCTTTCTTTTGACATACTGCTTTAAGGTTGTAGTTGCAAATTTATTTTTTTGGCTTTTCTTTACCTCTCAGTGCTATCAATGGATTTTCGCATCTGGACTGAGTCCTACTATGTTTCACTCATTTTTGCTAAGCCAAGCAAATGCTTATATGAACTTGATGCATCTGAGTGGAGCAATGCTGGATTTGGAGAAAAAAATTGCTAGACTCTGCACGTCTGGACTAAGTCTTATTTGCTTTGCTCAGTTAAGTTATGCCAATTAATTGCCTACACATTCAGTGAATCATAACCGAGCAATTAGTGGGTTAGACAAAAAAAAAAATTTGTTGAACTCGGTGCAACTGAACCGAGTGATATCCTTTTCTGCTTTGCTCAGTTATATTATGCTGAGTAAATATTCATATTCATGTTATATCAATGGCTTTAGGGTTCAATCAATTCAGTGTTCAAGGGACAAAGGAATAAGTCATACATGAGGAACAAATAAGTAAATAAGTTTTAAGATCATGAAGATCATCATAACACAAGTTTAATCTACGGTTTTGACTTATAAAATGAAAATGATAATGAACATCTTACTTAGATTCTTGAGGAAGAAGGGATGGACAAAACATCTGAGGAATCACTTCACTTAATCAACTGAGGTCTTCGATGTGTGAGTGTGGAGAAGAAGGAAAGACATCTTAAAAAGAATGAAGAGAGGACGAATGGAAGAGATGAAGGGGAAGATGGGGGAACTAAGAGATTTGAACACAATAAATAGAATGTTTTATGTTTGTTTTTGATTATTAATAATTACTAGGATGGTTATTAATTATTATTATCGATAGGGTGAAATAATTACTTCATCTCTAGACCAATCACAAGAGGACATGTGGCATCCTCTGCCAACGTGAAAAAGCATAGCAAAGAAGCCTAGTGCCGCGTGGATATTGACTCGTGGAAGCATTAAAGCGGCGTTTAGCCTATGTTTGACACCACAAATTTTCAAAACTCGGTCTCCAGAGTTCCTTTGTCGAGCTGAAGCAAACAGTACTTAACCACTCTGCTAGAATGGTTGAAGAAGGCATGAACGACTGCTACCAACCCTGCAGGGGGCACATAACCTCTATCAACTGCATTAAATGCATATCAATTTCATTTAATGCTCCGGATAAAGAAGAGAAGCAAGGTCAGAAATCAAAGGTTTGGCAATGATGAGAAAGTGGATTTGTAGACACCCCAATTCTTGACCCTAGCAAGAACCCTAAAAGTCTTCGGAAGTTACCCTTGGAGTTCAAAACTCACTCATATACTATAAACTATTTTTTGGGAAGGTTTGCTGCACGACAAACTTCTTTGTTTTAAGGTTTGTCGCTTGACAAACCTAGCTTTATTGCACGACAAGTTCCCCAAACACAGATCATCCACCCTCTGACCACATTAATCTATCAGAAGCAATAGTTTATCCGTTTGTCGCACGACATATGCCATGACAATCCTCCCACTGTTGAGGATTGTCGCGTGACAAATCTTTCCTGCACTATAAATATGCCTGCACCCTAAGGGTTGAGGACGGCATTCTTGAGCTCAAAAAAAACTCTTAGGTGATGTTTGGTTGATATTTTGAGTTGAGTTTTTAAAATCTGGTGTTTTGTAGAATTTGGAAGTATGTTAAAAAGTGAATTTGGTTTTTGCTTGAGTTTTTTTCAACCAACTAAAAAATCACATAAATTTTTTTAAAAAAATAGTCACAATGGATCTTATTTTATAGATCTTGACGAGTAGGTTTCAATTATATATTTTTTATTTAATTTTGATTTTTGGATTTAAAGTTATGGTGTTTTAAAAAAAATTAGAGAGAGAAAGTAAAGTAAAATAAATTTTGGGAAGTGTAAAAGTAAAGTTGATTTTAAATTAAGTTTTTAAAATTTGGATCTTAAAACACCCACCAAACGTACCATTATTCTCTACAATTTTTTGGTTTTATAAGTAATCTCAAGTCTGATTGATATATTTGTTTAATTTCTGAGGAATTCTCGAGTTCCGCGTATCGACACTCGAAGTGTTATATTCTATCTAAATTCTCAGAAATATTTAGAAAAGAAAAGCTTATATTTGCCGGAATCTCTTATGCCGTATTATATTTTCTCTCTCTCATTATTATATATCTCATCGAGAAGTTAACTAAGACCTCTTCTAGTAGTTCAATTATATATCTGTGTACTTATTTTATTTTAATTGTTTAAATTATTTATAATGTAGAATTTTTGTATCTGTTGTTCTGTCCACTTTCTAATTGGATAAACTTATTGTCAAGTTACCGATATTCTATCATTTTCAAACAAAACATCTTTTTAAAACTCTAAATAAAATAATTTGTAAAACCAAAAGAAGAAAGGCCATTTTCATTCAATTAAACCAAACTTTCAAAACGCAAACTTATAGTTTCTTACTAAGGAATTAGACTCGGATATGTTTTGTCTTTCATATAGACCGTAATAAATCTGATACACTATCCTCAAGAGTTCAATTCCATATCAAATTAATTCTAATAAGATATAGTATTTTCTAAATTGATCAAATGAGATAATTGATATTGTTATCTGATGAAAAAATATCGAATTCATCTCATGATTTCAAACGGATAAGATAAACTTTTGTTACTAGTAATCAGACTTTGACAAAACTAAACGTTGGATCCCAGAATACAACATTTTAACAAAACTAAACATCGGATCTCGGAATAGAAGCTTTTCATATATTTTGCGTTTTTCCCAAAATCAAGTTTTAATGAGATAATTCTAAAAAGTAGTAGAATATCAGTAAAAGTATCCAACTTCTTTAACATAGAATAAACATATATAAATACTACTAGAGACCGAAAGGGCGGGACGGGTGCTTAACACCTTCCCAATCTATAGTATAGTTCATGAACCTTATAGAATCCTGGTTTCATAGACAAACTTGTAAAGAAAAGGCTTATCTGTACAGCATTTCCCCTTACACCACTCTTTTGTCCATTTTCTGGTAAAATATACTCCCGTCTTTAAAATGGACATAACTACATCTAGAATAGGATAGAAGGTCACATGATATGATTTATCACTATATAGAGACAAATAAAACGATGAAATTTCTTCAAACGTTTCAGACCCCCAAACTAGAGATTGAGACCCGAGGGCCGTATTTACGAATTTTCATAGGATGAGAACCAACTATTCCATACCTGCTGGGCACCTTCTCCTCTGATAAGTATATAAGGGGTCATTTACTTCCCTCAACAAAGAAGTAATTTTTTTAATAAATCCACGAGGTAAGAAAATAGATAGAGATATAGAGATATAAAAGGGGTGTTATAGAGCTTCTAGGCCCAGAGGTATTAAGGCCTTGATTAGCACATAACTCCTCCGATGATTGTATTGAAAAGATATAATAGTCTGAGAAATAACCCCATTGTAATAAAAACTTTCTTATTATGGCAATACGAGGCAGCCCCGAGCTCGAAGCTCTAGAGGAGGATTAACCCTTGTCAGCATGAAGGGTGAACCTCTTCCATATATTCTTGTCTTGATCTCTTCTATCCAATTCTTACATTTGCCATGTCATCCCAATTATCACTTAATTATTTGACCGTGTGGTTAGAAAAACTTGTTCTAAGTTATTACACCAATAATAATAATAATAATAATTATTATTATTATTATATTATTATTATTAAAATAACTCTGAAATTTCGAGTGTTCTTACTCAGAAAACGAGTATAATTCTTAGGAAAAGTGGGTGGTGGTGATTGTTCTTTTTAAAGAAATTTGAGCTGAGCTTGTAAAGAGTTCTTGCTGCATCACAGAGAACTGGGCATTAACTACTGAAAATCAGTAACTGTGTTGCAAAGATGCTTCATGCGATCATCAATTTCTTTCAATTTTTCACGTATCTCTTGAATGGATGTTTCAATTGTATCCAATTTTGAAATTCGCTTGCTCATGCTGCTGGTACTTTGAGCAATTTGGGATAACATGGAATTTTGAACAAGAGCATTCTCTGCTTGCCAGTTTAAAGCTGCTTCAGCTGCCAAAACCTTTTTTCTTTCACCATGAACAGAATTTTTGACTTTCCACATGTGAGAAGTATTTTGGGACTGGTTGTCAAAATCTTCTGGAGGGGGAAAAGGGTTTTGTTCTTCCATCAAGAAACGGGAAATACGTTCAGGTGTGAAATTGTTTGGCTGAAAAGGAGACGGGCTTTTAAGGGCTTTGATAGCTTGTTGGGCATATGGTGGTAAAGTTTGAGGTTTTGAAGGAGGAGATGGTTTTCAGAGTTATTTTGCGGTATTGCATAGTCCGAAACTACGGATATCTGTACCCCCCTCTATGGTATCAGAGCTAGAAACTATGTATTTTGAGTAAACTCCTTTAAGTTCTGATCTAATGAATCAAATAATCTAAATAGGATTTTCAGCTTTTGATTATGAAATATTTCTGAAAATGTTTGATAATTATACTGTGATCAGTATGAGATTTATACTTGCGAAAGTATGCTCTACGACTGCCATATAATTAGCAAATCTATGATTAGTATGCTCTGTGACTGCCATGAAATGGATCTCTTACATCAGAAAACTCAGATCTTGTTAAGTGGATCTCTCGTATCAGAAATTTCGAGTGTTCTTACTCAGAAAACGAGTATAATTCTTAAGAAAAGAGGTGATATTTTATAGTATCTCAGACAGGGTGCTTGAGGAAAGAGCGTTGAAGGCAGAGTGTGCCGTGTTAAGTTCGATGACTCGCAGAAGTGATCTGATATACATAAAATGTCTTCAGTATTTCTTAAGGTCGTGTTCTTTGACATTATAGTAAATATTTTATCAGAAGAAGTTACTACTCCTAATTTGAATATTTGTGACATTAGTGAAGAACTTGCCCTTTTCAAAATGTTTTCAAAAAACTCTTCTTCAAAATTAAGTAGATCTAGTAGTATGTCTTCCTCTTCTTCGTCTTCCAGATTTTCTTCCTATAATTTATAATCGCTTTATGAAATTACTCATACTCCCTCAACTGTTATTCCACAAACGGATTTGCCCACTGCGAATCCTTATAATGTTTTTGCTAAACCCACTCCCGTATCATGGACGAGACAAGTTCGAAAACTTATTTCCAGTAAATCCTCGACACTCCCGATTAAAGAATACGTGCAAGCAAGCAAGTTTGATTCCCTTATTATGCCATCTGGTTCAGAAGAAAGGTTCTTTCCAATTCCTCTTCCTCCATATTTTCAGAGAATGGCAATTACTCAAGGTTACACTCACCTGCACTTTGGAGCAATTCGATTTGCAATTACGTTTCATGGAATAAAAGGTCTCCCGGTTGTTATCAATGTTGCGTTGATAGACTCCCGTTTGAAGACTTACTCTCAAGCAGTTCTTGGTACTGTCCAGGCAACCCTTAATGCTGCAACAGTTTTTTTTACTCTCTATCCCAATTTCAACATCCCTGTTGTAGACAGGCACTTGGCGACGGCGTTAAAAATCCAGGTTCAAATTAGTGGTGTATCCATGGTTGAAGGAACAGCGGCGGCAACCATCCACCACCAAATGATCACTCGTTTACAGAATCATTCTTATGATCTCTGTATCCCAGGCTCAGAAACTGCAGAAGCATTGATGCTGACCATTGACTCAAACTCAGCACCAACGGCAAGTTTCATCCCAAAGCAGTTACCTCGTGAAGAACTCATTAAGTTGTTACCAGAAAAATGGGTAACTTCTTATGAAATCCTACATGAGCAAGCTAACAACGAATCGGTACAAACCACAGATCCGGTTTATATTGAGCGAGCCAATCGACAAATTGAAGTTGCTTTCAAAAGAGATTCTTCTCCCCAGCATAATCCTTTTGTTACTGAGATCAACATGATGGAACCACATGAGCGTCATCCCAATGACCTATAATTCAAAAATCTTCCTATGAAGATTTTGTATTTCAATCATGAAGGAATTCCAGTCTATGAAGGCAAGGACTCCAATGGCCACATCTGGTATGATGATTGTCATTGTGAAGGATGTCAGGAGGCAATTTATGAAGATCAGCTTGACCCATCTAAATTGAAGCGGTACAAGAGAAAAAAGAAGATCAATTAAGGAAAGTCTCTCTCATCGCAAGAACAACTACAAGAACGCTATGAAAATGGCGATCCCATAGTTGATTTGCTTGGTGAACCCTCTGGCAAGTTTGACTTTTATGTGACTTATGGTGATTTCCCAAAACCTCAACCACCAAAAGTTGCTCATTCTCCACTTCCTATGTACTCCTCCTCCAAAGCCTTATAAACCATCTCCTCCTCCAAAACCTCAAACTTTACCACCCTATGCCCAACAAGCTATCAAAGCCCTTAAAAGCCTGTCTCCTTTCCAGCCAGTCTCCTTTCCAGCCAAACAATTTCACACCTGAACCTATTTCCTGTTTCTTGATGGAAGAACAAAACCCTTTTCCCCTCCAGAAGATTTTGACAACCAGTCCCAAAATACTTCTCACATGTGGAAAGTCAAAAATCTTGTTCATGGTAAAAGAAAAAAGGTTTCGGCAGCTGAAGCAGCTTTAAATTGGCAAGCAGAGAATGCTCTTGTTCAAAATTCCATGTTATCCCAAATTGCTCAAAGTACCAGCAGCATGAGCAAGCGAATTTCAAAATTGGATACAATTGAAACATCCATTCAAGAGATACGTGGAAAATTGAAACAAATTGATGATCGCATGAAGCATCTTTGTAGCATAGTTACTGATTTTTCAGTAGTTAATGCCTAATTCTCTGTGATGCAGCAAGAACATAAGTCTTTACAAGCTCAGCTCAAATTTTTCTAAAAAGAACAATCACCACCACCCACTTTTCCAGGATTTACCCAATCACCCCCTACCACAGGAATGTCCAATACAGATTTATGGAAAGATGTTCCCAAAAGACGTCTTCCTCGTTGGCCAGATCCTAAATCAAAATCCCGTTCTCCAAAACCAAAATACCACTATGCCTATGTCCCAAAATCAAAGCCAACTCCACCTCGAGTTACAGCTAGAAACCCTGATTTTGATGATATGTACATAGAAACTTATCGTCAACCAACATCAATCCTTCGATTAAACCACTCCAGTACTCCAATCCGGTACCACCAACCCCTTCGTTTAATAAACCTGTCAATACATTTTTCCAAAAAACCAGTGCATCATCTAACCCATCAGCCTATAAACCAGAACATGATCCCACCAGTGGTGCATCCACCAGACAGATGGATATGTTGTTTGTTCATAATGACGAAAATATGCCAGAAAACCAAATTGCATCGTTCCTGAAAACTCTTACAATGAATGATCGTAAACCAGTCAAAGCATCCAAACCTGATTTGTTTGCTAACTTTGAAGAAGTTTTTATGGCAGAACAAGTTCCTCGTCAACAACAACAACCTCCACCTCCTCCCCAAGATAATGCCCCAGAACCAATTATTGAAGATCCCTCTTCTGATGATTCTACAGATCATGATTATGTATTGCCAAAAATTCCACCCGGTGAAAAGTACCAACAGTTTACCATTGATGATATCCCTCCACGAGAATGGCGAACTAGATTCCACAGGTTCACTACGTGGATTCAAACTGACTTCCAACATTACTCTCAGCCATAAGTCTTTCTAAGATTTCTTGCAAGATTGACAGGCAGATTGAAAGATTGGTATAATTCCCTTAGCGAATACAGATAGAAGACCCTGCAATAACAAAAAAACATTGATGAGTTTCTTGGAATCATATACATTGAATTCGTTGAAAAGGCATCACGTCATCTAGACATCATGCGTGAAAAATTGCTAAGCATGAAGTGCTGTTCTTTAGACCTCAAAGATCTAGAAAAGCACTATGACCGAATTTCTCAGCGGTTTTATGTCCTTGGCGGCATTGATGATGTGAATCTTAAACAAATCGTGTTTCATTCTTTTCCTGATCCTCTCGTAGCAGAAGCAAAGAAAATCTTGAAAATTCAAAAACAAGAAATCAAGGATCTCACTCTTGCAGATATCTACGAGCTTTTCGTTGATTCTATCGAACGATTGTGCAGCCAGCAAACTCTCATGATCAATATCTAGAAAAATGCTGATAAGATTCATGACTCTTGCAACAAAGATTGGATGAAAATCAAGTGCAAGAATGACAAACATTGCGACTGCAGATCTCACAGGAAAGGCAAACATTTGCGAAAACATCGCAAAGGAAAGCGCTCAAAACACAGGTCCTATGATGATGATAGCCTTGGAAACGGGGTTCCAAGCACAAAAGGTTTAAGAAAAAACCTTGGAAGTTTGTAAGAAGAAGAAACTTCAGAAAGAAGCGCAGTGATGGTTGTTTCATATGTCACAAGAAAGGTCACTTTGCAAAAAACTGTCCAAATGCAAATAAGAAAGAAGCGTTCATGGCCCTTCTGTTACAACACCATCCAGATATTCAGGAATCAGATATTGAATATGTTCTCTCAGCACAAGATGAAGCATCCCCAGAAACAATCATGCAGATCCATTATTCTGACAAAGAAACTGTATTTGATCCAGACTCAGAAACAAAACTCCTTTCTGATTCATCTTACTCCTCCACAAGCTCAAATATCCCCATGGTTTACTCTCTTGAAGAATGCATGTCACTGTCCCCTCAGCCATCCCCATATGCAAAACTAGTACCCCTCATCGCTTTTTTTGATACTGGCTCAACCAAATCCTTTATGAACCCAGCAAAACTACCATCCTCCTGTTGGTAAAAATGTTCTCCCTTCACTTTTCGAGTTACAAATGGAGAAATCCTCACAGTCGATATTATTTCCAAATCCATTCAATTGCAGATATTCCCTGGAAAAATTATCCGACATAAAGTTTATGGCAGTGCTCTCCCTCAAAAGGATATTCTCATTGGCTTCGATATTATTCGTCAAATTTTAAAGTTGAATTTTGATGATGATGGACTTCGATTCAAAAAATTCATGTTACCATGGATTAATCCAAAAGAAGCAAATCATATTTAAGCCCCAATCCCAATTCTTGAATCTCTCACCAGTCCTTCCTCCATTGAAACCCTCACAAGCCAAATCATAAAAACCTCTTGCGCTGAATCCCACACCGAATTTCTGCAAAAATGCTCCAACCCTTTTTGGCAAAATCCCAAATACTTCATGAAACTTCCATTCAAGTTAAACGAAGATGTCAATCCCACCAAAGCCTCTCACTCAGGAATGAATCCTGAACATCTCTCTTCGGCAATAGAAGAATTGAACGCCTTGTTAAAACAAAAGCTTATTGAAGAAACAACTTCTCAATGGGCATGTGAAGCCTTCTATGTCAACAAAAGATCAGAGCAAGTCAGAGGAAAAATGCGTTTAGTCATAAACTATCAGCCATTGAATCACTTTCTCTTAAGTGATAAATTCCCTCTCCCACAGAAGCACTCGATATTCAGCCAATTATCTCATGCAAAAATATTCTCAAAGTTTGATCTTAAGGCAGGCTTTTAGCAAATTGGCATTGAACCAAGTGAGCGACACAAGACAGCATTTTGTATCCCTGGTTATCATTATCAGTGGACTGTCATGCCTTTTGGACTTAAAAATACTCCATCAGTTTTCCAAAGAACAATGGCAGATATATTCCAACCCCTCATGGCTAATGCACTCATCTACATTGATGATATACTTATATATTCTATGGACATGGAATCCCATCTGAACCTTTTATCCCATTTCTACCAGCTAGTCCTAGAAAATGGAATTATGTTATCTCAGAAAAAGATGATCATTGCGACTACATAAATTGATTTCCTTGGAATGAAAATTTTTAATGGTCAAATCCAATTGCAGCCTCATATTTCAAAAGATCTCCTTAAATTCCCAGATAAACTCACCTCCGTCACCCAAATTCAGCAATTTCTTGGCCTTGTAAATTACATGTCCCAGTTCATTCCTCATCTCTCCAAATACACAGGTCCCTTAGCTGAATTACTCAAAAAACCCCTCCTCCATGGTCTCAAGTTCATTCTGAATGTGTTTGGAAGCTTAAAAAACTGACCCAGTACCTACCACCTTTACAAATTCCATCCACATGCAATAGAATCCTGCAAACAGACGCTAGTGATCTATATTGGGCAGCAATCCTTTTTGAAGAAATTGATGGAAAAAGAAGCGTATGTGGTTACAAGTCAAGAAAATTCAAGCAATCAGAAAGCCACTACCATTCTACATTCAAAGAAATTCTAGCAATTCGCAGAGGAATAGAAAATTTTCAGTTTCATCTTATTGGTCATCACTTTACCATTGAAACAGATATGAAATCTTTCACAGCAATGCTACAATTCAAGCATAACCAGATACCAAATCCTCAATTGTTACGATGGTATGAATGGTTTTTCCAATGGTCGTTTACAGCGAAACATATTCCCGGCAAACAGAATGTGATAGTAGACTATTACTCCAGAACCCAACCAAACCAATTGTCCCACATCGGCTATCCCAAAGAAACTTTTACCTACAAACCTTATAAATACCAACCCGTGCAACCCCAAAACCCACAAATCTTACCCTGCATCTTCCCCATAGAAGAAATCCCCTATCCAGAAATCCTTTCCCAAATCCCCTCTTCCAAAATGAATCCAAAGAATCAAGCCAGCTCTTCTAGTTCTTCTAAACCCCAGCCACTCTCTCATCCCTTTCAGTTCTCAGACTTTACCCCTCTCCTCGAACCAATGGAAGCAATCCCATATCTCCCTAGAGAAATCCAAGACATGATCTTTGTCAAATGAATTAAGCTCAGTGATAAGGAGCTTGTCATAAAGTTTCTTGAAATCACTCTCATGAATTATGATCTTGTTTTCCGTGGCCTTTGTCTCCACCCAGCCTACCCTTTTCTCTCAATATTCTATATCCACCGACCCTGCAGAGTTCTCATACATGCACTTGTATTCCTCTGGTATCTTACTAGAGCATATACAATCGGTATAGTATTTGATGCCCCAATTCTTCTCCAATACCTCCGCATCTCCACTGCAGATCCAGAAATTTAAGGTTTATACAATGAGTTGTACAATCCAACTGCAAAAGGAACGTACAATTTCCTTACATTTCTCCGATGGTTCAACTCTCCTCAGCAATGGCTTGACGCACTTCAAACTCACCCTCACAGATATTGTCTAATTCAATTCAACAAACCTTTGAAAAGTCCCTACGCTGAAGGAGACAATGCTCAGATTACAAAATGGTTCCCGCGCAATCTGGCGAAATCAATCAAAGAACCCGAGAATGAAGAATATGTCACCTTCCTGCAAGAAATGTGTACTCTAAATAAGGTAGACTATGATTCAGTTCCAAACTCCATAAAATTTGGAAATAACCCATGGATTACCCCATACATGAATGATGTTGCATGTGCCCCTCTTTTTGAGTGTTTGTACACTTATGTCTCAAAACACTTTTGGGAAGAAGGTGAAGAGAGTTCAGACACCATAGCATTTATTGATATGAGCTCAGACTCAACAAAAGAAGGTGAACCTGATTCAGAAGAAGTCCAGGCAGCAGCAGATCTAGCAGCAGCAGCACAAGAAGCAGCAGGATATGAAGTCAATATGCATCAGTTTAACGATGAAGATAATCTCCCAGACCCTGAAGATTTTCTTGATTATGATGTTGATAATTCCGATGATGAACCATATCAACCCCATTGGCATAACCCTGATGACAATCATTGGAACAACTCTCCAGAAGCTCCATACACTCCCGATTATAGTGGAAACGAGACAGACTAGTTTGACTCGTTCTTGACTCAGTGTCGGCAGCGAATTGACTCTCTTGACTCGTATCTTGGCAAAGAATATAGCTTTATGTCACTTTTACTTTTTTTGCATTTGTGTCGGCTAGCTTTAAGTCTTATTTTGTCAGCCAGTTTGTCTAGATATTTGCTTTTACTTTTATAAAGTTTCTTGTCGTGTTTGTATAATTGAGAAGGAATCTTTTCATTTTTCAAAGTTGTAATTATTGTTCAGTCCAGCTGTATGGTTGTAAATGTGTGTGCTCAGCTATTTATAGTGAGCCCTTAGCTTAGTTTTAGGCATCTGGAGTTTGAGAAGCGATTGTAGTTTGGTGAAGAAGTTGTATACTTCTCTGTAATTCCCTTTTTTTCGTTTAAATGATAAATGCCTTAATTATTTATATCACTCTTCTCATTTCTTTGTTTATTTATCATAGGTTCTTATCTCTTTTAACCTATTATCTGTATATCTTTGTTATATGGTTTTTATTAGCATCTTGGTATTCTGAAAATAATGATTTAAGAATTTTAGGTATCTATTATTCTTAGTTATTTTGCGGTATTGCGTAGTCCGAAACTACGGATATCTGTACCCCCTCTAGGTTATTATTATTATTATTATTGGTCAATATGGTTTCTCCTTAAGGAGTGGAATGAAGAGCAAATTTGTATGCGAGGAGTGTTAGGAAGGAGGGGAGTGTTATATAATGTATTAAGGTGTGTCATTAGGACATGCCAAACAAAAATAAATGGCCCCCGAATGCACCATCAGAGATTAAGAGTTCTAGACCAAGTCTTGAATGACTAAAATAACCTTACTTAATTGATTCAATTAAAATCTTCACATGAAAAAACTTTTTAACTTTAAATAAAAAATTACTAAAATTGTCCACCTCTAATTTTAGTTTCAAATGTTTAACACAAGTTATATATTGATAATATTTTTAATGATTTCATCTAAACTATTAAAAAAAGTATAAATCACTCTGTAGGTCGAAAAATACCCTAGAGGGGGTGAATAGGATTTTTAAAACTAAATCAGATTTTTAAAATCGTTTTAAAAATATTTAATGTCTATATCAAGCAATCAAGCAAAACACTTAAGTAATTCCAAGCATTAAGAAAATATAGCAATTTATAATAGAGCTAGAGATAGAAAGATTAAACCGATAGAAGTCGAAGACTTTTTGTCCATATGGTTCGGCTTGTTAGCCCCTACTTTTGCGCTCGGATAGTTCCCCGAGAATTTTCACTAATATGGATCTTCTTCCGGGTGAAGATCAAACCTTTACAAGTGTTCACACTTTACAATTGTTGATATCTTATAACACTCAACACAATAACAACCTCTTGCTTATCTAAGAGATAAACCTCTCTTAATGTTTGAAGAATAAGTTTTTGGTGACTAACACCAAAGTACAATAACACTCAAGTGTATGAAGTTACAAATTAAGCTCACACTAAAGGTTATCAAGTTTGATCAAGAATAATAGCTCAAGAAATAATGATTTTATCAAGTGAAGATTTCGATATTTTCAAATAAAACTCTCTAATATGATTTTTGCCAATAGATGATATTCAAAGCTTGTAAGAGAGCTACAAAAGCGTTTTAGAAGCCCTATATATAGTTATGAAAGCAATATGGCCGTTTGGGGTGGTTGAAGGTGGTTAGCGTACAAAACTAGTCTTGCAAGAAATCTCCAAGGCTATATTTTTCAAGAGTAGTCGACTCCCCTTGTATCCATGTAGTCGAAGTAGTCGACTCCCATGAGCTTCATGTAGTCAACTACATTGCTCTGCCAGGAGGGGGTTTTTGCAAAAAATCAACTTACGCAATTTGACTCCAAAATTGATTCCAAAGCTTGGGAAATGTTCCAAATAAGTTTCTAAGACTTTAAATTTTGTTTTTGTATCAAAATTCATTCATATGAATTTATTATGAATTTTTCTAGATGACTAGTTTTCGGTAAAAGGCTTTTTCAAAGTGAAAACTAGTTACAAGCAATCTTAACATGGTTAAATCATTTTAGGAGTTATATAATTGATCAACGATAACTTTTACACAAAATCTAAGCACTCACTCAATTTGCTAATAATTCGAGTCTTCGAAATGCTTGATTTGCTTATACGTTTCTTCACTTGTTTGATGAACTTGATACTCTCTTGATTGTGGATATTTGTATTTGCACATAAAGGATATTTGAGAGAATTGCTTGTGAGTTGAAGCATAAGTGTTGACCTTGAATGAGAATTGCCGATTTCGGTTCGATGTAAATATTAGTCGGTAGAGATATTGTTATATGCTAGAGCTAACACCATTTGAACAAACATGTTAAATAACACTTTATTAACTTATTGTTATTATCAAAATAAGATTAATGGCCTTTAAGGTCAACACACTCTAACAGACTCTAAAGAGGTATTTGATTGAAACTCTTAAGTTTGAATAATTGGTCCATTTAGGTTTAAGAAACTTTAATTTTGTTTGGTTAGTTTAAAAATTCAGATTTAAAAACTTATTTCCTTCTTATAAAAATAAGAGCTACCCTTCCTTCTTAAATTTGAAGTCTGAATTTTTAAAGAGGAGAAATACATGTTTTGCCATTATCCTTTTAAATATAGTCATTCTTAAAAATATAAATGAATAAGGGCAAATTTGTCCAAATAACATTTGTTCAATATTCAAATGTGATATGTTAAAACAAACAATACATATTCAAATATAAAATTCATAAACAAGATAAACATATTTTTCAATTTCAGTTTCTAGACTTCAGAATTACTTTTCAAATTTTAGATTCAAACAACGAAACAAACAAATCCTAATTTACACCCGATCACCTAACACAAAAGAATGACATTTCAATATCATTATTATTTATTGGTCAAAATAATAGTTACATTCCGATCTTTGTGGTTAAGATAGATAGACGTTAATAGTTGGAGTATACTAAAGTTGAAAAATGAGTGATTTTCTCCCACCTTACAATATTTGATAGAAACTGATTGTCACCTCACAGGTGCGCACTTATGATTTTATTTCTTCTCGCGATGGCCATTGGAAAGAGGATGAGGTTTAGTCTCTGGTATCTCCCTTATAATGTAGTGCTATTCTAAAAATTCTTGTATTAGTTTTGAACGTACTCGCTAGATTTTCTAGTGTGGCACTAGGCAAAAAAAATGGGACGTATGTATTATGTGCGTTCTGCGTGTGCAATAGCTTTCTGTTTGCTAGGTGTTGGGAATTCAAATACCTCGCCTTCCTCGTTTAATCCTCCCACCTCTCTTTAGAGGAAAATTTGGAGTTTTTAAACTTCTCCAAAAATCAAAATTTTCATTTGGAGGATTCTCCACAATGCTATGGCCACAAAAGAAAACATATATGTTAGAAAATGTTCTCCCTTTCCTTTATGTTCAATATGCACCATAGAAGTGGAATATATTGAACATGTTTGCTTTAAGTGTGATCGCATAATTTTGATTTGGGAACATTGGTTAATTTTGATAGACTCTTGCACTTGATACTCTCTCTGCTTGAAGGTGGTTGAAGGGCATTTTTGAGCTCTTTAAGTCTGAACGTGATTTGTTGGGTTTGCTCGAGCAATGTGTACTTTTTTTGTGTTGGTTCATCTAGTTGGAGAGGAACAGCTACATTTTTAATTACTAGTCTTTGCCGTCAGCCAAGTGGTTGAATGAGACTTGAATGTTGCTTCAGAATTCGTTAATGCTATGCCTCCCTACTATTATTCAGTTTAATGTTGTTTGAGACATGTCTTTCCTTCAGCTTTGAGTGACTATATATCCTCCGAGATATATTTCCCCTTCTGCTAGATCCCTTAAATTTAATTGTGACGTCGTTGCTATTGGATGTGTTCTTTGGAATGAAGCAGGTTCAATGATGGAAATGTTTGGTAAAAAACTACAAGCCTCGTCCGTCTTTGTGCTAGAGTTTAGTGCTATTTGTGAAGCATGCTTTTTTTTGCGAACGCTGGTATCGACAATATGACCATTGAAAGAGATAACGCGTCGATTCTGAAGCGGTGCAGTTTTGATTCTTTGTCCCCTTTTTGGGACTATTCGGTTTCCGGACAATTAAAATATAGGGCTTATTCAAGAAAAAATTTCACACTAAAGGAATACAACTTTTGTAAATAAAGGGCCTATTTTCCATTTTATTGATGAGATGACATGTGTCTCTTTTTTCCATTGCAAAATGACATCTCAACCCTTAAAATAAACAAAAAAATACCAATATGCATCAATACCAAAAGACATTACTGCCCCTTTCATTCCGCATTGCTGCTCTTCGAAACCACAGAACATCAATCAACACCAGCGAAAAACAGAGAAGATAGAAGGGATAGGAGAACAGAGAAGCCTAGTTGCCATAATATTTAAACCGCCGGCCTCCTTTTTAACCCTCAATGACAATTATACCATAGCATGTGAGTATTACGTTTCTCTCTATCGCTCTTCTTCGTTTTTTAGGGTTTATAATATGTGTGTTTATGTGCTTTTGATGAAAATTAGGGTTTATAGTAAGCGATTCCGCAATATTTGCATATTTTTCGACTATTTATGACAGCTAGGGTTTCTAGTCACCAATTGAAAAACTCATTTCTTAATTTTGCAAAGTTCACATTGCAACTCCTATGGTTCTATATATTTCAGGATGTATCAATGATTTTCATAGATTTTTCTGATGTTTTCTAACCTATTTGTATTGCAAACTCAATTTGGCATATCAATGATTTGTTATGTTATTGATTTGTATATAATGATTTAGTGCAAACTCAATATTGCAATAGCTTTTTTACTACAATGTGAACTTTACAGTCCATATTTTACATCAACATGAAGTTTGCAGTACAAATTTTCCTACAATGTAAACTTTGCAGTCCACATTTCACTGCAAAGTTCATATTGCAGTCCATATTTCACTGCAATATGAACTTTGCAATCCATAATTTTGGTGCAGAGTTCATATTGTAGTCCATATTTCACTGCAGTGTGAACTTTGCAGTACATATTTTACTCCAACATGAAGTTTGCAGTGCAAAATTCACTGCAATGTGAACTTTGCAGTCCACATTTCACTGTAATATGAACTTTGCAGTCCACAATTTTGGTACAAAGTTCATATTGCAGTGAAATGTGGACTGCAATATGAACTTTGCAGTGAAATGTGGACTGCAAAGTTCATATTGCAATGCAAATTTCAATGCAATGTGAACTTTGCAGTCCACATTTCACTGCAAAGTTCATATTGCAGTCCATATTTCACTACAATATGAACTTTTTAGTCCATAATTTTGGTGCAAAGTTCATATTGCAGTCCATGTTTCACTGCAATGTGAACTTTACAGTCCACATTTCATTACAAAGTTTATATTTCAATTCGTATTTCACTGCAATATAAACTTTGCAACCCAAAATTTTGGTGCAAAGTTCATATTATAGTCCATATTTCACTGCAAATTTTTGTCGATTGTTTATCTGTTTCACTGCAGTATGAACTTTGCAATCCATATTTTACTGCAATATAAACTTTGCAATCCATATTTTTTACATATGCATTCAATGTTTTGTGACAGCTTTGCTTTTAAATCTTTTAGGGAAGGATAAAGCTGCAATTAAAAACAAATGGGAAATAAAAGCCACGAAGAATCAAAGGCACAAAAGAAAGGTCTTAAGAAAAAAACTAAAACCCTTATAATCACCAGCCAACGGTATTTCGATGCAATTTGCAACCGGTAGTTAAACTGATTGATGAACAAATAGATTTTATACCCCAAACACCCTTCAAAGCAATCACGAAAACACCATTTGGGGTTTTCTTCAAGGCTATCTACGACAAGAAAGTAAATATCAAAACTATAGATAGAATCTCAAAGTCAATCATGCAAATTATGAAGTTATACTCTTTGAAGCAAGACAGATTCGTTGTGGGAGGCAAGCTATTACAATTGACCGCCAATGATGTTGCACTCACTTTTGGACTACCAAAAGTAGGAAATGAAGTAGTCCTCTTTCCAAAGACAATGGTGAAAGCAACATAATCGAGATTTGTCGAGAGACACTTCAAAGATCTGAAGATTTTAAAGAAAGATGCAATTCTCTCGGCATTGATTAAGACGTTGAAGGAAGAAGGCAAAGAAAACGCCGAAGACTTTGCCAAGTTGATGATACTGTACATGGTTGTCATTCTTTTCCTTGCCAGTTCATAAGGTGCAGTTGGATAGTTGTTTATTTCGCACATCGAGAATTTTAAGAACATAAGCAAGATAGCATGGACTATAGTTCTCTGTAATCACTTAATGCAAAATATTAAAAAAATTTACAACGAGTCTTTCAAGACACTTGGATGTGTCCTTCAACTTTTTGTAAATATTTCACTACTTTAATCTAAAAATTAGCTACGATAACATAGTACATTCATTTGACATTTATTTTTCATGAAATTGCAGTATTGGTTCTGTGAGCATTACAAAATCATTGAAACAATTAAAAGTTATAAGGATGAAACACCAATGTTTGTTCGTTGGAATCCGTTTTAAGTTAGAGAAGCTATATCTAATCTTTCATCGAACAAATTAGACCCCGAAAAGGTAGTTACACAAAATCTCTTGCTAATTATAATTATATTTATTGGACTGCAAAGTTCATATTACAGTCCATATTTCACTGCAATATGAACGTTGTAGTCCATATTTTTGGTACATAGTTTCTCCGTTTCACTGCAATATGAAATTTGCAGTCAATATTTTCACTGCAATATAAACTTTCTAGTCAATATCTTCACTGCAATATGAACTTTGCAGTCAATATTTTCATTGCATAGTTTCTTTGTTTCACTACAATATGAACTTTGCAGTCCATATTTCACTGCAAAATTCATATTGCATTCCATATTTTTATTGCAAAGTTTATCTGTTTCACTGTAATATGAACTTTGCAGTCTATAATTTTGGTGCAAAGTTCATATTGCAATCCATATTTCACCGCAGTATGAACTTTACAGTCAATATTTTTTTGTGCAAAGTTCATATTGCAGTCCATATTTTTTGTACAAACTTGTTTTAGCACACAACTATTTCAGATTATTAATAATTGCAACTTTTTTTAATACATTTTCACTCTCTTTCCTTTTTTAATACATCTAGGTAGTGGAAATTCTGGATGATATATCCGAAACAAAACAAAAGCTTCTGAGTGAAAAAATTAAAGAACATAAACTTCTTCTAACTAAAGAAGTTAAGGAACAGAAAACTAAAGAAATGAATCTTCCAACTGAACAGTTTCACAAAATAAAGAATAATGAAAGCAAAATAGTTGAAACTTTGAAAAAAGAGAATGAAAGATTGAGACAAGAAAATAAGGATCTTCTTGAAAGAGTCATTCAGTTAGAGACACTGATGCAAGTTAAGAGTGACGGGTTCTTGAAGCATAAGACAAATAAGGAATTGCAGTTGATTAATAGCAATGTGGTTGAAATCCCTCTAATCATGGATGACAAAACTGACTACATTAACTTTGAATGTCTAATTGCTACTGAAGAACTTTTAACCACAGAAACTCAACTAGATATTCTTCAAGGAAAGAACGAAAAGCCAAAAGTCAAATCATTTATCCTAAGGTTAAAGAAGAAAGCAAGAATATCGAAATATTACAATGTTTTTATTTACTATGATAAGAAAGAGATCCAAGGGAGGATGAAAAGAAAGATCCTTCTAATAAGGATGAACAAAAGAAAGCTGAAAAATCAAAGTTTAACTTGATAAACAGGGAAAAAATGGATGAAATAAAATCTGATATTCCTCATGTTACTAATAAAGACTCAATTGATGTGGATGAGTATGAAACTCATGATGGATCACCAACGAACACCGAGTTCTCCAATATGAAGAAAAAGAGTAAATTGTATAAGTATTTGGACAAAGATCAGCAAGATTTGCTTGATACATTTTTCAAGCATGGAGATAGAATGTAAACTCTTTAATCATTTGTTATGTCTATATTTATGATCACTGCAAACTTGTCTTTGCAACAAATCATTAATGAATATATACACTGCAAAGATAAGAAAGTTCATATTGTAGCCCATAATTTTGGTGCAAAAGTTCATATTACAGTCCATATTTTTACTGCAAACTTTTATCATTTCACTATAATATGAACTTTACTGTACATTATTTTGGTGCAAAGTTCATACTGAACTCCATATTTTTGGTGTAATATGAACTTTGCAGTACACATTTCACTGCAACGTGAACTTTGCAGCCCACATTTATTGTTCATAGTTCATACTGCAATCCATATTTTCACTACAATGTGAACTTTGCAGTCTACATTTCACTGTAAAGTTCATATTGCAATCCATATTTTACTACAATATGAACTTTGCATTCCATATTCCAGTGCAAAGTTCATATTGTAGTACATATTTTTTGTGCAAAACTTCATATTCCGGTCCATATTTTTTGGTGCAAACTTCATATTGCAGTCTATATTTCATTGCAAACTTCATATTGCAATCCATATTTATTTGCACAGTTTCTCTGTTTCACTGCAATATGAACTTTGCAATCCATATTTCATTGCAAAGTTCATATTGCAGTAAAATATGGAGTGCAATATGAACTTTGTGATCCACATTTCACTCAAACATGAAGTTTGCAGTTCAAATTTCACTACAATATGAACTTTGCAGTCCACATTTATTATTCATAGTTCATATTGCAATCCATATTTTATTGCAATATGAACTTTGCAGACCATATTTTATGGGGCAAACTTCATATTGCAATCCATATTTATTTGCACAGTTTCTCTGTTTTACTACAATGTGAACTTTGTAGTCAACATTTCACTGCAAAGTTCATTTTGCAGTCCATATTTTACTGCAATATGAACTTTGCAATTATATTTCACTGTAAAGTTCATATTGCAATATATATTTTTGGTGCAAACTTCATATTTTGCACAATAAATGCTCACCATAAAGTTAGCTATATTTCTCATGTTATAATATCATATAGGACTGTTGCTTGGGAAAAGAGTGAAAGCTATCTCCACATAACAGGGAATCTGTTAGAGGACCTGATGTGCAATGGTTTTGTGGACACACAGGTAATACAGAAAAAGAAAATTAAAGGTTTCCTTATATAATTATTTGCACCTTTTGAATAATAACACATGCTGCATGAACACAAATCATAGATTGATACACAATGCATTTGAAGAGGAGATTCTTTCCAAATGAATCAACAAGCATTATATTCTCCCCTATGGCTTGGGTAATCACCTACTTTAAATAATGAACTTTTTCAATCTTTTAATAATGATATTAGTTTGCTAAATAAAAACTTTTTGTTAATATAGACTTTTGTTAGAGACCGAAATAAGAAAAATGCCATGAAGTTCTTGAACAACATAATAAATGAAGTGGATGCTAGTACAACTTTGTTATTTTTCCCCATGAACTCCGGAAAAGACAAAAAAGACAAGCAAGAATTCCACTGGACTTTACTTGTCTTGAATCTTGAAACAAGAATATGGTTCCACTACAATACAACGCCTCCAAGAGGCAAAAAGAAAAATATATTCCTAGAAGATGCCAAATAGATGGTAAGAGTACAAATTTAACAATTTTTAATCTTTTTAAGGGATTATTAAATCATGTTCCTGAATTATTATTATTCTTTAAAATTTTATCTAGAAGCAAGCCATGGCAGAGCTTCTCAACTTGCGCCTGCTTTACCTTGGGCAGACGGTATTGGAGGATCACACTAAAATCATTTCAAATGAATGCCCGTGACAAGGAGTTTCGTAAGTTAAATACACAAAATTTTGTAATATATATATATGAAAGTTATTTATTTCAAAATTTGTCAAATTTACAAATACTTACACTAAACTTTTTTGATATTCTAGTGTTGATTGTGCATTCTACATATGTGAGTTTATAAAAAGGCTTGTCCAGGAACAAGATATTCCAAAAAATTTCGAGAAAAAAGATTTGATGTCCAAAAAACGCGCAAACATCGTTTGGTTAATATTGACTGATGAACCATATTCCTGGTCGCTCAAGGTCCATCTTGAAACAATGGCAATATTAGAGTTTTTGAAGCAAAACAATGATATGTTCGAAAAGGAGGATGAACAACAATAGAAACATTATATTTTTTGTTTATAAAACTTTAGACATTTGTTACATATTAGTCTAATACCTCAATGTTTACTTTTGCACAAATGAAATTGTAAATAATAAGCAGCCATGGTGAAATTGTAAATAATAAGCAACCATGGTGAAATTGTAAGTAATATGTAGTCATGGCCAAAAATACTTTGTTACAGTTATTAAATGAATAATAATATCGCATTTTATTCAATCCTCTTTTTTTATGTTCATGTGTGTTGCCATTTACCTTTTGTATTTGAAATTCTTTTGTGCAAATTCAAATTTGCATTACTATGGAAAACACAGATTATGCAAAAAGAAAGTTTGCACTATTCTTTTTTTGGTGCAAAGTTCATATTGCGGTCCATATTTTCACTGCAATATGAACTTTACAGTTCATATTTTTGGTGCAAAGTTCATATTTTACTGCAATATGAACTTTGCAGTCCATATTTTGGTGCAAAATTCATGTTTTACTACAATATGAGCTTTATAGTCCATATTTCACTACAAAATTCATATTGTAGTCCATATTTTTTGTGCAAGCTCTTCCTGTTTTGGTACAAAGCCCATATTACAGTCCATTTTTCACTGCAAACTTTATATTGCAGTCCACATTTCACTGTAAATTTCATATTGCAGTTTAAATTTCATTACAAAGTTCATATTGCAGTCTATATTTCACTGCAAAGTTTTTCTGTTTTACTGCAATATGAACCTTACAGTCCATATTTCACTGTAAAGTTCATATTGCAGTCTATATTTTTTTTGTTTTATTGTAATATAAACTTTGCAGTCCATATTTCACTGCAAAGTTCATATTGCAGTCTAAATTTTACTACAAAGTTCATATTGCAATCCATATTTTTGGTGTAAACTCTTCTTGTTTTGGTAGAAAGTTTATATTGCAGTTCATATTTCACTGTAAACTTCATATTGCAGTTCACATTTCACGGCAAAGTTCATATTGCAGTCTAAATTTTACTACAAGGTTTATATTGCAGTCTATCTTTCACTGTAAAGGTTTTCTGTTTTACTGCAATATGAACTTTGCAGTCCACATGTCACTGCAAAGTTCATATTGCAATCCACATTTCATTGTAAACTTTTTCTGTTTTACTGCAATATGAACTTTGCAGTCTATAATTTTGCTGCAAAGTTCATATTGCAATCCATATTTCACTGCAAAATTCATATTGCAGTCCATATTTATGTGAAAAGTTCATATTGCAGTACATATTTTTGGTACAAAGTAAACATTGCAGTTCATTTTATCTACATTTAAGATATCCAGATAAGAACAGTTAAATCTTACCATTCATTTGATCTATGTTTAAGAAACAAATATAACCAGTCATCAAAAGTTTAAAAAAAATCCAAATAAAAACCAAATAATTTTTTCATGGTCTTTAAATTAACATAAAGAAAGATCACAAGTAAAGTGTACTTAACAACTAGTACACATGATATATTAAAACTAATTGATACTTTCCGAACAAGCCTTTTTATTGTGAAACCCAAGATGTTGACAACTTCCGCACTTATGCATCTTCTTCACTTTTGAGCCAGTATTTGAAATTCGGTTCCTCTTTGGATGTCCTATGGTTCTCTTCACTTCTGGAGGCAAAATATGCAATTCATTTGTCACGTCTCTCGGCCTATCAGCATTAGGGGTAGGAAATATCGCATGGGAGTACGATCTTTGATAATTCACGCTAAAAAAACAAGGATCACAAAAATCATAAACACATTTTTCATCGGTCAGAATTAACAACACCGCATGATTATAAGGAAAGCCTTAAATCTTCCAAGCATTGCAACTACAATGCCGGTAGTAAAGGTCCACCTTATGACTTTTTTCTTCTTGAACCTCGAAAACAAAATCATTTGACTTCGTAACTTTCCACGTCTTGCTCGCATTAATCTTCTTAGACAAAATATTTTTCATGTCGGGGCATAACATTGTGTTCCAATTTTTTGAACTCTCACGTCGGTTGGACATCATGGTCATCAACTTCAAACGAATTTTGTCCAGCATCGAGGTGATGGGTATACTGCGTTCTTTCACAATCCAGCCATTAAAGCTTTTTGTAATATTTGAACACATCATTCCATACCTTTGTCCGGAAAAATAGGCATTTAACCAATGATCTATCGACGCTTTTTGTAGAAAATAATTTATTTCATTTCTAGTAGCACTTTTCAAATCACTAAACGCAGTTTGAAACTCAAGATGTGTAGAGGCATATGCACTATCCACAAACAACTGCAAGAGAACGATTTCTTCTTACTTTTGGCCGAGAAACAAGTACTCAAGTTGTTCTTCAAATGCCACATACAATATCTATGATAAGAGTTTGGAAAAACTTTAGGTATCGACATCACCAAACCCCAATGCCTGTCCGATATAAATGTGAAACTCTGTCACTAGCTAAAATAACCTTCAAATGGTTCAAAAACCAATACCAATTTTGCATAGTCTCTTAATCAACAACAGCCATCTCAAAAGGGAATATTTCTACAACAATATCAAACAAAAAAGAAGATAATTATTAATTCACAATTAACGCTTTTACATACTAATAATAACAAGGAATAATGAAATCATACTTGAACCGAATGATAAAAAAGATAAGTGTTTATTGCTATTCATTCCTGTAGCTGCTAGCATGCATCCCTTGAACTTTCCTTTTAATAATGTCCCATCTAAACTTAATAGAGGACGACAAAACTTAAAGCCAAAAATTTGAGCCTCAAATGAGACAAATAATCTCTGAAACTTATTGGTCTCTTCATTGACTTCAAGTATGGTGTAGTTACCGGGATTTGTCTTATTTAAGGCCTCCAAATACCAAACAAGGTTGTTGTATGATAATGACCCATCGCCGTGTATTTCCTTCACAGCTAACTCTCTACTTGCATAAGTGTAATAATAACTCGAACAAACTCTGTAGTCCCTTCGAAAATCATCAATAATTTCGGAAGGCTTCACAAGGGGCCTATCTCTAACCAAGTCCATAATAGCATTTTTCACAAACTTACTACTTATAGGCGGCTTTTTCAAATCCTTATAATCGATACCGCAAGTATGCTAATTAACCATCCTTTTAATAACAAAGAAGTTCAGTAGATTGAATTTCTATGAATCATGAATCCTCCATTGACATCCCCTTTCATTATCCTTACTACAAACAACCGTTATTCTTGTAGCATCGTTCATTTTAAACTTGTAATCAAAACCTCTCTCAATTGAAAACTGTCTTAGCTTTAAACAAAAGTCTTCTGCACCACGTTCAAATCTCTATCCAACACCGGTTATTACATTTGCCCAAATAATTAATTTTAGAGGTTTACGGACCTCCGAGGTGTCTGAACGAGTTACCGAACCACTTGATGCACTATAAGTATCATTAGCGACAGCATTGGAATTAGAGCACTCTATCAATCTCACAAAGACATTGATAGTATTTTCCCCTTAATAACAGTAGAACATATCATACATTTAATCTCTTCGTCAGTGTTTACAACGATCTCTTTCTCATCACGGATAACATACATTTCAAACAAGCAATGATTAATCTCATACCATCTTTCACATATACATTCCTTGAGCTTAGAGCCCTATACGAACATCAAAATAACCACCACTAAAAGAAATCATTGCAATGACCCCACTTGAAATGTCCCTATAAAATACGAAGAAAATAAGAACCGATAAACATCGCAGCAAAATCTATTTTGCAAAATACCTACTACTCATTTAACTGCAATATGAGCTTTGTAGTTCATAATTTTGATGTAAAGTTCATATTGCAGTCCATAATTCACTGCAATATGGACTTTGCAGTCCATATTTTACTGCAATATGAACTTTGCAGTCTATAATTTTGGTGCAAAGTTCATATTGCAGTCCATATTTTACTGCAATACGAACTTTGCAGTCCATAATTTTGGTGTAAAGTTCATATTACAATCCATAATTCATTGCAATATGAACTTTGCAGTTCATATTTTACTGCAATATGAACTTTGCAGTTTATATTTTTGTTGCAAAGTTCATATTGCGGTCCATAATTTTAGTGCAAAGTTCATATTGCAGTCCATATTTTCTTTGCAAAGTTTATCTGTTTCACTGTATTATCAACTTTGCAGTCCATACTTTCACACAAATAATCGTAGATAGCATTGAACGAATTCAACCTAATAATGAAAATAATTAATACTAAACAGACATAAATCAAATATACAGTCAATCACTAGCTACAAATTGAAGTTTGCAGCTCTTACAAAAACTATAGAAAAACCTATTAATATACTTGCACAACAGCAATCACATATAACATTGGACAAAAATCAATCTAATGAACATCACTAACACTAAAACGAAAATCAATCCTATATAAAATAAGCTAAAACAAAGAAAAACATCAAAAAGTTACAAAATATTACTTCTAAAAACCTTCAAAATCCATTGAATCATTCAAGAATGAGCTAGATAGAACGATTAGATCCTGATAGAATTGCGATTGAAAACCTAGATCCATGCAGTAATCACAATCCAAGCTCAGAATCATGATTGTAGGCTTCGCGGCTCAGAGTTTTCGCGCGAGTGAATATGAATACGTTTAAAACCTATAAGGGTATAATTGGGACTTGATAAAAATAACAAAAGGGTAATTTAGGTAATATATAACATGTTTTTGTTGATTAAATGATATTAAAATTTATTCCAATACCTTCATTTAAAATATAAAATAAAATAAGCCTCTTACACTAATCACCGATTAAAAATAGGCCCTTCATTCAAATAAATATTATTCGAATTTTTGGTAAAAATCAATGTGTAACAAGACCTTGTACCTAATTTCTAGTTATTATATCTAACATCAAGAGGTTAGCTGCTGATTGGTCCCTCTCATTTTCTCTACCTAGAATAAATGCAAACAATGTGGCTCATTGGGCGGCTGCGCTGTTGCTGCTCATGTGTATAAGGGGGCTAAGCTTATTTGTATGCTTCGGCTGTTACCAAGTAGTAGTTTGGATCTTATTAGGAGTGATTGTGTTGTTTAGTTATTTGTTTCGAGCCTACTTTGTGATCTTCTTCTTTATTTTTTTATTTTTTTGCCAAAAAAATAAAAAAATTATCCCTTAGTTCCCTTCCCCTTCCTCATGGTCAATATTGGGTTAATTATATACCATATGTATAAAATATAATAAAATAAATATAGGTTAAGTGTGCTTTATGTCCCCATTCCCAAAAAAAAGGGTAAGATAGCGATATGAAAAATGATACAAAACACTTGATTTGTATAAAAAATTGGAAGATAAGTTAAGGCATATGGTGATATATTTTATATCTCATACTCATTTTTATTAATATATATCTTTCATACTTCTAAATTTTTTTGGAAAAATTTTATTTCTCACCCTGAAAGAAAAATATTTCATGGTAAAAGTCAAAAAGTAAGAATTAATTTCACCACATATCTTAACTTATTTTACAATTTACACAAATCAATTATTTTTCTTATCATTTTTATTGGGCGGTGCTAATTACATACCGAAACACTTGATAATATTCCATTCCATTTACTCGGTGCCATTACACCGAATATGTATACATTTGCTCGATGCATATTGGCGAGTCATTATTTGGTATGAAAAAGCACATGGGTTCGGTGCAATAGCACAAGTATGTGTACATTTACTTGATCTTATTGGACTAAGTAAATATACGCATACTCAGTGTTATTGTAATGAGCCAATATAAGAGTATTAAAAAATATTTTAATATATCTTATCAAATGGAGCCCATGTGTAGTTAAGAAAAATCGAGTAAATAATAAAAATGACTCCTGAAGTTTGACCAACGTTCCTCGCTCATCTCTAAAGTTTAATTTTTGGTTGAAGCATCCTTAAATTTTTAATTTGTCCCCCACTCATCCAAAATTGGATGCACCGTTTAAAATTTGGATGGAAAAGACACGTGGATGAGTGAGTGATGAACAAATTTCAAACTTTAGGGGGTTATTTTAAGAGGTTTTCAAACTTTAAGGGTTATTTTCTAAGGTTTTCCGTCCAATTTTTAACGAAGTATTTAGTTTTGGACGAGTGAGGAAAAATCAAAAAGATTAAGGGCTTGTTTGGTAGGTTTTTTTCCCCAAAATTTTAAAAACTCAACTCAAAATCAACTTTACTTTTACACTTCTCAAAATTTATATCACTTTACTTTCTCTCTCTAATTTTTTTTAAAACACTATAACTTTAAATCTAAAAATCAAAAATAGATAAAAAAAAATATATATTTGAAACTTACTTCTTGAGATTTATAAAATAAGATCCATTGTAATTATTTTTTTAAATTTTTTTATGAGATTTTTTAGTTGGTTAAAAAAATTCAATTAAAAACCAAATTTACTTTTCAACATACTTTCAAATTTTACCAAATACCATATTTTAAAAACTCAACTCAAAATACCAACCAAACATCACCTACAAATGTTTTAACCGAAAATTAAACTTTAAGGACACACGAGAGATTTTAGTCAAACTTTAGGGGCTATTTTTGCTAATTACCTAGAAAAAACACAAGGGACCCATGTGTAATAAAGCCTTACCATAGGGGAGATTTAGTATAATCAGCCTATTGTTGTTCCTCATGAATATCTAAACCCTAATCCACGAATTTCTCACCATTTCCGCTCGCTCTCAGCTCCATCATCAACAGTTCGCTGGTAAGCTCTTAATATCTTTTCAGACCAAAACTTCAGGAAACCCAAAGATCAATCATTCATTGTAATTGGTTAGACAAATGGGGGGACTTTTGCCACGTGAATGGAATTTTAATTTCATACGAGTGGATATGCATGTTCTGTATGTAAAAAGCCAAGGTCGTGTTAATTGCTTTTTCCATGTAGTCTGGTTTCACCGTTTCACTGCGCTTGTTTTTCAAGAATCCAAATTTTGCTCTAGTAAAATTTTGCATTGTCCGGAGAATCCAAAACCCTAACTCTCCGTTTGTTTCCCGTGGAATTTCCCCCCAAAAGTTCTGAAAGTGGACTATTGTCCATAGTTTCTCCATTTTTTTGTTTTTTGTTTTTTGTTATTTTTTAGGCATCTGAATGCTTAAGGTTGAATGCTGAATGAAAGCTCAGAAAATTGGTTTGTTTGTATCTGAATTGATCTGTATGAGTATTTGAATTTGTTCACCACTAGCAATTGAATTCATATCATTTAGACATAATTATCTCTAGAACCTTTTAGCTCCTTAATGATAAAATAGGAAAAAATAACTCGACACTAAGCATTCAGAGTTGGGTTTGCTGTCACCATCTCTTTGCACACCCCTCTCTTATATTGGTTTTTAGTTCTGTTTTGGATTTGAAATAGTTCTATTTTTTAATTGTCTCAGAAACAATGAGTCGATCGAGTAGAACCCTCTATGTGGGCAATCTTCCAGGTGATATTCGTGAACGGGAAGTTAAAGATCTGTTTCGCAAGGTAAATATTTTCTCACGCATTTGTGTTTCAATTTGGAGCAAATATTACTTTCTTTTGTTTTGAAAAACTTAGTGCACTTTGGTTGCAATGATTATACCTGAAAGAAAATTTTCACATGTAAATTCGAGTGTATATATAAATGTGTGTTCATTATGTTACTTTCAAGTTTTGGCACTCCTAAGTTGATTCACAATAATAAGGAATCTACCATGCATAGTGAATCAGTAGATAAACTTTCACATGTAGACTGAGAACTAGAAATTGCAGTCCTGAGCCCTAACATTGCATTCTGTGTATATGCATCGATACCTATGATAAGTGTAGTCTATGGACATGTTAACGTGTCTAGATTATATGGCTCAAATAGGTCTGAATATGAAGTTGATATCCATGTATTCATAATCTGATTATTTGTTGTTTCATTGGTTTTAACGTATGTATTTTACTGGTGTGCACCTTGCAGTATGGACCAATAGTACATATTGATTTGAAAATCCCGCCTAGACCCCCTGGTTATGCATTTGTTGAGGTGAGTTTAGATTTGCTTATTGGCACACTTCGTCTATTGATTTCCCCCTTGTAAAATTGACATTTCTCTAAAAATCTGCTTCAGTTTGATGAAGCTCGAGATGCTGAAGATGCTATTCGTGGACGTGATGGCTATGATTTTGATGGGAATCGCTTACGGGTTGGTCACACCTACAAGGCACACATTCCTAAGCGAGCTTTTACTTTTTAGTAGTAGTGACACATTTCTTATGCTATCTTGCATATACAGGTGGAGCTTGCACATGGTGGACGTGGTAACTCGTCATCAAGGGATCGGTATAGCAGTCATAGCAGCAGTGGTCGAGGTGGCCGTGGTGGGATTTCTAGGCGTTCTGATTACCGCGGTGCGTATTTTAGTTCGTTCTTGCTTTTATGCCATTTCCCTTTATCATGCTTCATTTGATTTATTATTAGCAAAATGATGTCAACTACCTCCATCATTCAGTGTTAGTGACTGGATTGCCCTCTTCTGCTTCATGGCAAGACCTTAAGGTGAGTTCAAGCATCGTCAGTGGTTAGCATGAATGCGCAAATAAACACTCACATCCACATTATCCGTCCGTTGTTTTTTGGAAATTGTGTGTGATTTCTGATTGGTAATTTTGATGTCATAATTTTTTTAATCCAGGATCACATGCGTCGAGCAGGGGATGTCTGTTTCTCTCAAGTTTTCCGTGAGGGGGGTGGTAAGATAGAAAACTTTAGAGGTTTCTTTTATAGCTTTAGCAAGAGGTCTTGTGCTCTATGTTGAATACCCAAATCTTAGAATATATTTATGTATATGCTGGGGAAGGATCTCAAGTGGACCAATTTTTTGGTCCTTAAATATGGACAAACCATTTTGAAGGGGTAAGTGGAGAATTTTTTTGATGAAACTTGGTGAAGATGATCTCCATGATTAGTAAATCAAGTAGATCATGTCCTCCATATTTGATCGTAAAATTCAACCGGGGAAGTTGGTTGACTTAACATCTAAAATTTTAACGGAAAGAAATGCGCATATATATCAATTTTTTAGTTAACCCACTTCCCAATTAAATTTTTTGATGAAATTTGGTGGAGATGATCGGATCATGGGGATCATCTTCACCAAGTTTCATAAAAAAATTCATCCGTTTAACCCCTCAAACTTGTTGGTCTGTATTTAAGGACCAAACCATTGGTCCTCTTAAGATCCTCCCCCAGTATATGTACATGTATATCTATATATATGTGTTTCTTTGTGACTGCCCTGCAGGCACAACAGGGATTGTAGATTATACAAACTATGATGACATGAAGTACGCTGTAAGTTGTTTTTTGTTTGTCTATTAATCTGAGCAATGGTCCTGACGAGCAGATCGTTACGTGCAAGTAATATATTATTTTCCTTGTCTACAGATCAGGAAACTGGATGACTCAGAGTTTCGGAATTCCTTTTCTCGAGGAGTAATTCGGGTATGATTTCGATTATATTCTTTTTCATATGTCCTCTGTCTCAATTAAGGGTTCCATTTCCTTTTCTCGGACGTGATCAATATTAAAGAACCTAGCGTTAGCAAATAAGGTATAGGATTTACATTTGATGCATTGAAGTTGGTGTTTTTCTTGAAAGTGAGAAAGTCAAATAGGAGCTCTTAATTTGAGACAGAGGGAGTACATCGTATCATTGTTGTATGATACATATACATATATGTTACTATTTCCACTCCAAACAATTTACAGGTGAAGGAATATGATTCAAGCCGTTCTAGGAGTCACAGCTACTCATTAGGCAGTCGCAGTCGCAGCCGCAGCCGCAGCCGAAGTTACAGTCGGAGCAGGAGCAGGAGGTAGTATCATTTTACATGGGAGCATACATATATGTACATATATATATATATATATATTTGCAATTGCTTTGTATTTGTTTTAATTTATTTTAAAATTTTGTCAATTGACCTGCAGCAAGTCCCCGAAAGCCAAATCTTCTCGTCATTCTAAATCTCATTCAAGGTCTGTCTCTTCCCATTCCCGTTCCAGTTCCCGCTCTGGATCAAAACCACGCCCTGTGTCAAGGTATATATATATTTTTTTCTTTCTATGCAATTGGTTGGGTTCGGATTTTTAGATATGAATACTAAGGTGAAGTAATTTGAATATTTGATTTATCATAGTCATTGCTATTCAATAAGTACGAGTTCTTCCATCATTTAAGATGAACTGTTTGTGAATACATCGTCCTCTCATAGTATGTTGTGTTCTGCTACATTCTTCAAATTTGAGAAAAACAAACTGGTGATAATCTTTTGTTTCTTCTTGTTTTCAGTTTAGTGTTGCACTCACATGTATGTATAGATTCACATGTTTGCCTGTCTTGACTACGAAACTCCGGTTCACCTTAGTTTTTTTCATTTTATGAACGCACGTTTACCTGTGTATTTTTTTGGTATATAACCAGTACAATTTAATATCTTTGATCCTATGAAAGCTTAATAATGCCAGTACTATATTGGTTGAAGGTGTGGGGGAAGTGACATTATTATCCACACTTTCTCACTATGCGAGGTCATTGGCATGGGGAAAATTACAAGCTTTTTTATGTACTACTTTTCCTCGTTTGACCCTTTTCTATTGCTTCAGTTCATGATTTTTCTGTGTAAGCAGATGTGGTGTTGAGAAAAGTCAACGGATTGTCAAACCATCGTCTTTTTTCACTTTTGTCCTTTTTTGAAAGTGAAATTACCTTGTTTGTTTTTCTAGATATGGATAAATGCGGCGATTTGGGATTGCCAATTAGGATCTTGATGGGATATGGTTGGGTGCTGGATTGGGAACAAAGAAGATGATGGATTACAAGGGTAAAGCTGGACTGTGAACAGCCATCTATTTTGTGGTAGAAAACAATTAACTACGTCTTCTTCGCCACCGTTGGCAAGCTAATCAACCCTGTTATTTGCATTCTTTTCCAATACTCCTTTTAGCCTCAAGTATTATTTAAAGCATTTTATTTTAAGGTTCTTGCCCTAACTTTATTAGGTCTTATCTAGGTTGCAAATAATTTGGTTCTTGTGTTTTTCTCTGTTGGCTTGCTAAGTACTTTTGGTTTGCTCTATTAATCTTGATTATGGTAACTCTGACGTGGAAGTGGCATCAAGGCTCTTGGATCAAAGTTGTTAAGAGGAACGTGTGGATATTAAATTGAGTTGTTTCTGGAACTTTTGCAGATCTCCATCAAGATCCAGATCTCTGCTACCATCCGTAAGTTAAATAAAATTTGTTTTAATTAATATTTTCAAATATGTAGTTCTGAAGAGTGAAGTCTTCCATGATAAATAGGGTTTTGATTATTTATAATGGAGTTTTCCTATACATGGGCCAAGGTTTTTTGAGTTGCACCGTTGGATTATCTAAGCCTGCCATTATTAGCCGCATATTATACCGTTTCTCTTTATTTTGATTTGGTTATCTTCAGAGTAAGAAACGTGCTAGTAAAAGCCCGAAAAGGCACAGTCCTAGCAGTAGCAACAGTCGCAGCCGGAGCAAGAGTTTATCCAGGTCCCCACTTTTGTGCACTTTATTTTTGTCCATTCTTTAGGCCATTATCTTCTTATTTCAGCTCATTTGGTTCAAGTTTTTGTGCAATCCTGGAATTAGAAATTGGCAATTTCACCTATAAATTTCAAGTTTTACCAGATGAGTTGGCATTCTGTTATTATAGATATTCACAAGAAAAATGAGACACTTTAGACGTGAATTTACCTTTCAGGATTCATCCAAGGCAAAAATCAAGAACCAAACGAGTTTTTAATCAAATTTTCTCCAAGTGTCTTAAAGTTGAAGCTGAACTAAGTGGAATCTCAAAAAGATTTGTCTATTTTATCTGACTTTATTGTCTGGATCTATTTTGGTCTAGAAGCTACATGTGATCTAGACAAATTTATTAGTATACTACTATACTTAAGTACATGTTAACATCTCAATAACAAAAAGGAATGACATTTTTCTTTGGTATTAAATTAAGATTAGACATTATGTGTACGATATGCTTGGTAAAGGTTAATGCTGGATGCTAAGGTTATTTAGCATTGAAATAAGAAAATAAATCTCACGACTGTTAATGTTGAATTAAAGATATTTTTTCTGCTGATGTGTTCGCAATTTTGTTAAACAGGTAAGATCACTGTGGATGGGAAGATTAATTATGTGGGTTATATAAGTGGATCAGCCATTACAGTGGAATTATTAGATCGAAGGATTTTTAGAACCGTCAATGTGTGATCATTTTGAGACTAAATTTTGAAATTGCGGAATTCGAACTGTTGTCTATTATCTTTATTACATTATAACCTTATCTATGTATTTAAGATTTGATAATTTTAGGGTTTTGTATTGATTATTATTACAGTTTGCTGGGTCTTTTTAAGTTTGGGTTTTGGTTAAACCCAGTTTTATTTTTTTATTTTTATTTAAAAAAAAAAAAAAGAAGCAAAACAAGCGGTGGATTGAGCAAGGTGGTCTGAAGAGGGGAAGGCGGGGCTCGAACCTTGTCACCCTGCGTGAATATTCACATTTTCAATTCATTTGAGCTTTAGCCAGGATCTTGGTTTCTGGTTGAACTTATTACGTCAAGGAGTAAACGGTTTATAGTGTGTGCAGTTCAATTGAAGGTTGTCTACAAGTTTTATTTCCAATTGGAAGTTTTGTATTGCAGTAGGGTTTGGGGAAATTTATGTCAATACACCTTCCTCTTTTTTGCATGAACCCTTCGTTTGTTTTGAATCTTCTGCTTTCCGAAAGTAAATAAAAGGACTAATTAACATATAATTCATTTACGTTATGTTCTTTTCGCTTGATTTTGAGATAGGATTTTGTAAATAAGGCGATATAGGTAGTTTATGAGGGTTCTTTTAAGATAAATTTTGATATTTTAAAATTTCGTCAAATTTTAAAATCTTGTAAGTTACACGATTTCATAAATTACTCATAAAGTTGAGATTTTGAAATTTCACATTAAATTAGAGAGTTTGAATTTGATTCATTTTATTTTAATGTTCTCTCTCCTCTATTTTTGTCAATTAAGACTTTCTCACTTTAACTAAAATACGTAAATAGATAATAATCGTATTCAATATCAATTTACATTACTATATTTTGATAATTTATAAAATAGTTATGAAAATTTATAATTTTTTTTAAAAGAATTTTAAAATCCCGTGATTTTAAACTTTTGTGAAAAAACACAACTTTAAAAAGATCGTAGTTGAGGGTATTAGTCATTTTGCAAAACTCAAGCTTTATATATTGCAGAAAAAATAATACAAGTATTTCATACTTGTATACGCAGCGGATTGATTTAGATCTTGTGCGATTGGTTTTACGATACTCGCGTTACTCGAACAGCTACCACTATGCTCATAGCTTCAAGTGCTCTCTACAAGGAACCCCTAGAATGTGCTTGAGAAAAGATGACAAGTGCCTCTAATTATGTTGTGTATTGTGTGTGATTATTTAGGTCTAAAGACCTAAATATATATCATTAGGCTTAAAGGGTTTTGAAACCCTAAGGCCAACTATGGGTGTCCCTGTTAGGATAAATCAACAGGCCCAAAAACCAACATCTCTCACTCGCACATAGTGGGCAAATAATCGCATTCTCCCTTGCACTATTCTAGATTCCGCGTTCATATTTAGTAAATGAGTTGTGCAACCGCGAGCCACCTTAAAAAGAAATTTTGGAGTACTATGCCAAATTCCTAAAGAACCAGCATAGAACATGCCCATAGTTTCTCGTTCTGCCCATGACCTATTTAGTCACATTCAGATTAAGCATCTCCAATCCCTTTGAGTCACATCTCGGATCGATGCTTAAACCTCTTCCATTTTACTCTCACAGCTACGTCGCTACTCTCAGAAAGCGACATAACTTGGTACCAGTGATCATAAAACTTGAACGTGCTACCAAACAGTCATCATTTTGCCTTCATATCACTTAGATTATATTCAATTGCTTTCCCAACGATGTCCCTTTAGGCCGCATCAGTCTTAGCCATAGGATACACACATCAAAGTAGCATACACTGAACTTCCTCTTTATGATACAGTCAAAAGTCACATAGGAAAAAAAAATAGTAGAGGATCATACATATTGTATTTATCCATAAGGACACATAGTTAAGATGCAGTGATCATTCTTTCACTTCCTTATATAGATCGCCAAGCACATGTAGTATGACTTACATGTTACGGTGGAGTTCTCGTGTATTTCACTATCAAACACCGTACATATCTTAGTTCAGTTGCTGTCAAGCGCCTAACCCGAAAAATCTACTTGTTCGCTCGTCTCAGCACTAGTTGAAATTTCGCATCCGGCTATTCATAGGTTATATATGGACAGTGGGGTATCTATATTCAGTCTTTGAAAGACTCTATCTTGACCATTTCCAAGTCGACACTTCAATCAATGTCAGCTCAGCTTGCTATCATAGTGCTATAAGCTTGACGTGTCTCATCTTTGCTCGCCTTCCGGGTGCCAAATGCGATCACTTGTGTGAGAGAGTCAATATATACATGTTGACATACTCATACCATGATATCCCAACCATGGGTAAAGCGTGTGCTAGCAGTTATATTAAAACAATAACATAAGAGTAATAAATTCCAAAAAAATTATTAATAATAATATCAACGACATCAAATATCCTCTATGGTCAGGAAGCAAACAATCACAACCTACGTAACCCTAGACTCCTAACATGATCCTGGTAAATGTCTATAACTATAGGCTTAGTCAAGGGGTCCGCAACCATACGACTAGTAGAGATATGCTTAAGAACCACCTCATTTTGCGCAACCATGTCACGAATGGAATGGTATCTAATATCTATGTGTTTAATTTTTTCATGATACTTGAGATCCTTGGAGTATGCAAGAGTTGCCGAGTTATCACAATATATCGTAACCGGCTCCGAAGCGCTTTTAACAATGCCAAACTCTCGAAGGAATTTTCTCAACCAAACACCTTCTTGAACAGCAGCTGAACAAGCAACGTACTCCGCCTCCATCGTAGATAGTTCAATGCAAGTTTGCTTCTTGCTGCACCATGATATTGCTCCATCGTTGAGCAAGAAAGCATAGCCTAACATCAATTTGCGTTCGTCTGGGTCACCTCCGCAATCAGCATCGGTGTATCCAACCACACGCAAATTCAATACTTGATAGTAAAGCATATAATCAGCTATCCATTTCAAATATCGGAGTATTTTCTTCACTGCTTTCCAATGAGCAACGCCAGGATTCTCTTGGGATCTACTAACAAAACCAACTACATAGCAAATATCGGGCCGTGTACATATCATCGCATACATCAGGCTACCAATAGCATTAGCATACGGAACACGAGCCATCTTTTCCTTCTCATCAAGAGTCTTAGGACACATATCCAGACTTAAGGTATTACCCTTCTCAACAGGAGTGTCAATGGGTTTACAAGCTTGCATCTAAAAACGATCAAGTACATTTCTTATGTAAGTCTCTTGAGACAAACCAATAAGTTTTCTTGATCGATCTCTTGAGATCTTAACTCCGAGCACATAGCTTGCCTCTCCCATGTTTTTCATTTCAAAATTTGAAGACAACCACGTTTGTGTGGCGCCAACAACCATCTTCTTGTTATTTTCAGCTAATAGTATGTCATCTACTTACAAAGAGAGAATCAATAAACTATTCCCAGAACGTTTATCGCACACACAGTGGTCCTCCTCGATCATCGTAAATCCATTTGAAGAAATGGCTCGATGGAATCTCAGGTACCATTGTCTAGATTACTGCTTCAACCTATAAATGGATCGTTTGAGCTTGTAAACTTTGCGCTCTTTCTCGCTTGCTATAAAACCAACAGGTTGATTCATATGGATTTCCTCGTCTAATTCTCCATTAAGAAATACAGTTTTAACGTCCATCTGAAAAGGTTCTAAATCCATACAAGCGATAATAGCTAGAATGAGGCGGATTAAGGCAAATCTCACTACCGGTGAGAAGGTTTTCTCATAGTCAACGCCTTCTTTTTGGGTGTAGCTTTTCGCCATAAAACGAGCTTTATACTTATCAATGGAACCATCTGCCTTGCATTTTACTTTTAGAACCCATTTGTTTCCAATAGTCTTTCGCCCTGGCGGAAAATCTACCAAATTTCAGACATTGTTCTTCTTCATTGCAACTTTTCATTCAACTGAAGTAGAGAATGTGATAGTCTCCTTATAATTTCTAGGCTTATCTATATATTGTGGAGTACACATGAAAGCTGCCTCCTCAATCTCAAAACGACGACGTGGAATACTCTCACGATTGCTCCTACGCAAGTGTGGACTTTGAGAATTAGTCTCTAATAGAGGGACACTCCCACTAGGAGGTCGCACACTCCCACTAGGAAGCGAATCGCTCTCAACATCCTCATTCAGATTTGAAACGCCTTCGTTCGATTCGACCATTTCAAACAACTTAATGTTTCTGTCCACATCCCCTCTCTTGGGGAATTCCTTTTCTAGGAAATCCACATCTCACGACTCAATCTCAGAAACAGTTCCATCTTTTTGTTCACCAAGCATCATATATCTTTTAGATTCCTTAGAATATCTAATAAATGTGCACTTATGCACCCTAGGGCCTAGTTTTCTATGCGAATGAGAACTAGTGTGAACATATCCCGCTGCGCCCCATAGGCGCAAATGGCTTAAGTAAGGCTTCCTGCCCGTCCAAAGCTCATAAGGCGTTGATGAAACATATTTAGAAGGCACACAGTTGAGGATATAGGCATCAACTAAGATAGCATCCCCCCCAGAAAGATAGTGGGAGGTCAACTTGCGCCATCACTGATCTAACCATATCCAAAAGGTTTCTATTCTTTCTCTCCGCTATACCATTTTGTTGCGGAGTATATGGAGTAGTTAACTACCTCTGAATACCTTTTTCATCACATAGTTGTTCAAATAGCTCAGATAAATACTCGCGTTCACGATTAGTATGGAGAGCCTTAATAGTACTCCCACTTTGATTTTCAACCAACCTTATAAAATGTTTAAAGCAATCCAATGCTTCAGACTTATGGGAGATCAAATGTACAAAACTGTAACGTGTATAATCATCTATAAATGTGATGAAATAGCTAGCACCATGCCTTACCCTCACACTAAGTGGGCCACATATGTCTGAATGTACTAATTGCAAAGGAAAATATGCTCTAGTGGCTTTTTCAAACGATTTTTTAGTTGACTTTTCTACTAAGCAATGCTCACAATTGGGCAAACTAACTTTAGCGAACTAACCTAACAAGCCCTTTCTAGCTAATCGATTCATTCTGTCCTGGCCTACATGACCAAGTCTAGTATGTCCAATTGTAGAATTATCAGCATAAGTCAAAAAAGAAATAGAATTATTATTACTGGAATAACAAATATCCAAAACAAATAATCCATCTGAAATAAAACCACTACTATAAAAAAATATTCCATTAAAAATGCTAACATTATTGTTCTTGAAAACTACTCGAAATCCTAGCCTAAGCAAAGCAAAAACTGATAAAAAGTTTCGTCGAATATCAGGAGCAAACAATACATCATGGATCAATAAGTCGTGTCCACCGCGCATGCACAGCTTGTAGGTTCCAATACCGGTAACCTGAACAGCTTCTCCATTGCCCACGTAAAGTACTCTGCTTCCTGCAGGTATTAAGCGGTACTCCATATATCCAACTCTATCCCTCACGACATGTTCGGACGTTCCTAAATCTACAATTCAATCATAGGAAGGATGAGTTACCATAACATGACTTGTTACATAAACAAAAGGAGAATTATAACTTAAGAGTACCTTCTTCGGCTCAGTGCAGTCACGAGCGAAGTGACCTTCCTTGCCACAGTTAAAGCATGCTTTCTCGGCGTTGCCCTTCTTATCACCACGCTTGCCCGCTTGTGTTTGGTAGAGTTTGCCTTTTTAGGCGCAGGTTCATCATCGTTCCTCTTCCCATTGTTAGATGCCTTGCGCGAACCAGAGTGAACCATAAGAAAGGAATTATTAACTTTAGTAGCTTCCAAGTGCTCAGCCTCTAACTCCAAATGACGCGCTAGATTATCGAAAGTTTTGATGTTTTTATTGTGCGTCATATTGACTCTCATACATTCTCACGAATCAGGTAGAGAACGAATCCCAACTTGAATCTGCTGCTCATCACTCAAGTTGTTCCCAGCTGCCTTGAGTTCGCGAATCATAGTCGACATCTGTCTAAGATGCTGCTTCATCGGGGCGTTAGAGCACATCTTATATGAGTCAAACTTCAAAGTCAACGCATTCAACCTAATAGCTGAAGTGGAACCATACTTAGCTTTCAGGGTATCCCACATTTCTCGAGCTATCTTACAGTTCTCGAATGCATTGATCAAGTCATTGTGTATGCTGCTAAGCATAACAAAGCGCGCACAACGATCCTTCTTGACCCACTGAGTGTAGGCCTCTTGATCGCGCCGATGTTGGGCACCATTGCCATCCTCCGGTGGTGGAGTCAAAGACTGGGTCAAGGTTTTCAAAACCTCTTACTCATCAAGGGGATATTGGATTTTATGGTGCCAAATATCATAATTGTCACCATCCAATTTTTCTCCTTTGTTCAAGTCAGTAATAATGCTCTTAGAAGTCATCTAATATGCGCAAAAATAAGGATATTATTATCAGCACATCACACATAATATTTTGCAGCACAAATCTTAAATAAAATTTAATAGGTTACACATGGCACGAGATCGAAAGATCGCTACGCTCAAAATCATTCCCCCCATCATATGATATTATTAAATTAAATTTTAAATTACACGCAAAATTGTATAGAAGCTTTAAGTTACCACTACACTCCCACTATATATAAAACAGGTAAAAACATGCAACACAACGATATATAACAGTGAATTATATCAAAAAAAAATGCATGGTACCATAATAACCCAAAAAACTATTTTTTTTAAAAAAAAACAGAAAACTTTTTTTTATTATTATAAACGAAACTGTCATTTTCTCTTGAAAAACGTGCAAAGAAAAAAAATACCTTTCTAAGAGTATATATATATGTTAACACAGCAGATCATTACCTACGAAAATCATACGTACATATATACAAGAGATTGCACGTGTATGATTGTGTATGAAGACCAATCATATTGCTCTGAAACCAATGTAGGAAAAATAATACAAGTATCCCATACCTGTGTACGCAGCGGATTGATTTGGATCTTGTGCGATTGACCTTGGGATACTCGCGTTGTGTAGCGTTAACTTTGAAGTTTGACTCATATAAGATGCGCTAATGTAGGAAAAATAATACAAGTATCTCATACCTATATACGCAGTGGATTGATTTGGATCTTGTACGATTGGCCTTACGATACTCGCATTGTATAGTGTTACTCGAATAGCTATCACTATGTCCACAGCTTCAAGTGCTCTCTACGAGGAACCTCTAGAATGTGCTTGAGAAAAGCTGACGGTTGCCTTTAATTATGTTGTGTATTGTGTATGATTATTTAAGTCTAAAGACCTAGATATATATCATTAGGCTTAAAGGGTTTTGAAACCCCAAGGCCCACTATGAATGTTCCTGTTCGGCTAAACCAACAAGCCCCAAAAACTAACGTATATGGAGTTTATCTTTCCGGGAAGGAACAAAAATTGAAACTAAAAGTGCACGAAAGTTAATTCGTAGCTACATAATACCGCTCAATAAAGGTCTTGGTTCCATTTCCTTGTGGACAAGGCTAATAGAGTAATAAATGGGCATTTGTTCTAGTGGTACTGCTATCTACTTGAAGCCTTACTTTTCCCATTGAGAAGAAGTTTTCTCGCTTCCGTTACAGTAGGTGATGTCTAACACACGATCTGCGAAGTTAAAAAATGATTACCAGATAGAAAATAATAATAAAATTAATTAATTTATGTGATAAGTTAGAAAATAAAAAAGCAAAAAAACATCTTAATGCACATCTTAACTTATTTTACAATTTCTCACAAATTTATATTATTTTTTACTAGTTTATATTTTATCATCACACAGAACCTGCATTGTTATTATTTTTGTTATTATTTTCCTCGTCCAAACTCTCAAGTAAAGATCTTTAACCCTTTAACATTAGTATTTCGTTTCCTTTTCTACTCTTTTACAGATCAATCTCAAACAGCACATTAACATTAGCAAAAGTGCATTGTTATCCTAGCCAATGTATCCAACCATAGTGTCACGGGGCGTCCTTTGATGGCACAAAGGAGGCCGCGTGAGCGACCGTGCTAACCGATAGCCCGGTCGAGTGTGATCGAATTTTATTTACAATCAACGAACAACATGCAACAACAGTAATTTTAAAGAGAGCGTGAGCACAAATTGAGATTACTTCATTGCAAGAAATGAGATTACATGGAAAGCTATTACAATGCGAAAGAAAGTAAGAGCTTGAAAACAAAGTGCTAAACAACGTGCACTCGTAGGCAACTCGGGTGTGAGGTAGATAGTCTTATCCCCACATATAACCACTTAATGAAAATACCAAAGTTGTAGCAGTGCACGTTGGGTCTTACAAGTTATAAGAAAACTTATACAAAGGAAATGCAATACAATTACAAAGGAAATTCCTAGATCTAATTACATGGAAACAATATTTACATATGAGAAACCTAAACATAATAAAACTAGATGACGCTGGATCTCCTGTTGGGCCGTGCTGCGCTCGGGCACAAGCACGGTGCTGATGAAGTGTAATCGATGTCGGTCACGAGTGCTGTTGGAAGGCACCCCGTGACATCCTCCCCCACCAGAGCTGTTGACGCCCTCGGCAACTGGTTGAGGTATGCTGTGATCTGGTCCTGGAAGGCCGATAGGTCTGATGCTCTTTCCCAAGTGTTCTCTTCTGGGTCTCTTCCTGCCCATTTGACAAGGAACTCTTGGTGTTGTTTGCGAGAAGCTGTCACAACTCGATCGGCCAGGATGGCCTCCACTGACTGCTTCCCTTCTGCTCTCTGCCTTAGCCCTGGACGACTAAACTCTCCCCGGGATGGATCGGTTGTGTCAGCAAAATACGGTTTCAGCATGCTGACATGAAATACTGGGTGAACCTTCAGCCAGCTAGGGGGTTCAATCCGATAAGCCACTTTTCCAATTTTCTTCACAATCCTAAGCGGCCCCTCATATTTTTGCAAAAGGCGTGGGTCTCTACCCCTCAAGAACTTCCTATCTTGTGGAAGGAGCTTCACCATTACGAGATCTCCTACTTGGAACTCTAACAGTCGCCTTTTCTGATCTGCATACTTCTTCATTCGATGGGTGGCTTTCTCTAGGTGCGAACGAGCCAACTCAATATTCTGCTTCCACTCTTCTGAGAAATTACGGGCTCTAGGAGATTTTGAAACTGGCATCGAGTTGGCGGTGTGAGGAAGGATGGGTTGTTGTCCAGTAACGATTTCGAAGGCGCTCTTGCTTGTCCCGGAGTTTTTCTGGGCATTGAAGCGCAGTTGAGCCACGTCCAATAACTTGACCCAATTTCATTGTGTTGACTAGCAAAATGGCGCAGATATTCCTCAAGCATTGCGTTGTATCTTTCAGTCTGCCCATCGGACTGAGGGTGGTAACTGAAGCTCATACACAGTTTGGAACCGAGAACCTTGAAAAGTTCCTTCCAAAAATTTTCCGTGAATCGTGAGTCCCTATCACTAACAATGCTCCGAGGAATCCCCCAATACTTAACCACATACTTGAAGAATAATTGTGCAGTCTCCTCTCCTGACGTGTTCTTTGGAACCGCAATAAAAGTGGCATACTTCGAAAAACGATCGACGACCACAAGGATAGTCGTCAAGTCCCCCACTTTGGGCAGACCTGATATGAAATCGAGCGAAACGCTTTCCCAAGGTCGCTCTGGGATGGGTAGAGGTTCCAGTAACCCTGCGGGCTGTCTCCGCTCGATTTTGTCTTGTTGGCAGATCAGGCAAGTCCTAACATAGCTCTCCACATCGTCTTTCATTTGAGGCCAGTAGTACCCTTGCTTGAGGAGGGCCAACGTCCTTTCTTGACCAGGGTGTCCCGCCCATAAGGTATCATGGCATTCTCGAATCAGGGTCCGCCTCAATTCCCCTACTCGAGGAACAAAAACTCGATTTCCCTTTGTCGAGATGAACCCGTTGTCTAACCAAAACTGCCATGTTTTCCCCTTCTCGATCATTTTCAATAGTTGGGCAGAAATAGGATCTTGCGGTAGCGCATTCTTGATTTTGTTTCGGATTTCGGTAGCACTTGGCTGTCGATTCGAAGAATGGCGTTAAGGAACGCGTTGGACTGTTCGTTGAACTCCACCCTGCGACTCAAAGCATCCGCTACTTTATTAGTCGAACCCGCCTTATACTCCATCCAAAAATTGAATTCAGCTAGTAATTCTTGCCACCTTGCTTGTTTAGAACTCAATTTTGGTTGACTAAGAAAGTGGCTGACCGCAGTGTTATCTGTCTTCACAAAAAATCGAGAACCAAGAAGGTAGTGCCGCCATAACCTTAGACAATGGACAACTGCTAGTAACTCCTTCTCGTGAGCAGAATACCTCCTATCGGTGTCATTGAGCTTACGACTTTCGTATGCTACCGGGTGGCTCTCCTGCATTAAGACTCCTCCGAGGGCAACATCTGATGCATCGGTGTGCACTTCAAACAGCTTGGTCACATCCGGTAGAGTAAGAACCGGGTCTTCAGACATAACCTTCTTTAAAGCATCGAAGGCGGCTTGGCACCCTGTCGACCAATCCCAAACTTTTGCCTTCTTTAGTAGTTCCGTCAGGGGCAATGCGATACTAGAGTAGTCTTTCACGAACTTTCTGTAGTAATTCGCCAGTCCCAGAAAAGAACGGAGTTCCGACACATTGGTGGGCGCTTGCCATTCCTGAATAACCTTGACCTTAATCGGATCCATTTGCACTCTCCCTTGTTCAATGATGTGGCCAAGAAATTTGATACGCTTCTGCGCAAAAGATCACTTCGACAACTTGATATACAACTCATGTTTTCGAAGTCTCTCAAATACATTCTTCAGGTGCTCTTCATGTTCTTCCATGTTTTCGCTGTACACGACGATATCATCGAGATAAACAACGATAAAATCATCCAAGTAGTCCCTAAGAACCTGATTCATTAAGGTGCTGAAAGTGGCTGGAGCATTGGTTAGCCCAAATGGCATAACAAGGAATTCATAAGCCCCGTATCTGGTGATGCATGTGGTTTTTCCCTCATCTCCTGCTGCAATGCGAACTTGCCAATACCCGGATCTGAGATTGAGCTTAGTGAAAACTTTTGCCCAGCTGAGTTGGTCAAAGCAATCGGCCACAAGAGGAATCGTGTAGTTATTCCGAATGGTTACCTTGTTGAGAGCTCGGTAGTCGACACACATTCTCAAGGAGCCGTCTTGTTTCTTTTGAAAGAGGACTGGGGCCCCGTACGGCGATTTGGCTGGCTGCACTAAACCTGCATCCAATAATTCCTTTAACTGTTTTTGAAGTTCTGCCAGTTCGGGCAGGGACATCCGATAAGCTGCTCGAACTGGAGGCTTAGCACCCGGCACTAGTTCAATCTGGTGGTCCACTTCTCTACATGGAGGTAACTTCTTCGAAAGGTTGTCGGGCATTACATCTTCGAACTCGGTTAACACCCGTCGAATGGATTTCGGCAAGGGTCCTGACGTCTCCTGAATTTCGTCCCATTTCAGCGCGGCCACAAAAGTAGGATTATTGTGCTTCAGTCCCTTCTTCAGTTGAATTGCAGATAAAAACTTCCCACTACTGGAAAGGGTCATCACCGGGATGACGCAGGGGTTCTTGCCAAGCATTATGAGGCTATTCGTGCTGGGCATGACGCTAGCCTTAGTTTCCCTCAAGAACTCTAAACCCAGGATAACCTTGAAGTCGTCCATTACCACCACTGAAAAGTTGGTTATCCCTTCATAAGGACCCACCTTGACTAACACAGATTTCGCCATTCCAGCGACAGGTTGAGGGGCCGAATTGATGGCCTTCACACGGCCCACTCCTTTCTCCAAAATGAGGCCTAACCGTTCGACTTCAGTACTTGCCAGATAGTTGTGCGTTGCGCCCGTGTCCACCATGGCCTGAATCGGCTTCCCGTTGATTTTGATATCAACATACATTAGGCCGTTTCCTTGAGGACTCTTCCCAACACCTGCTCTCCCATTTGGGGTTGGGTCTACCTTCCCTTTTTGTCGATGATCCTCCTCTACTGTCACCGCGTTGCAAGAATGCATGAACTGCCCTTGATAAGCACCAAGTGAAGCTCCTTCACACTCTTCGGTTTCTTCCTCAAACTCTGTGTGGTCATTAGGCTGGATACGGAAGGGTTGTCCAGAACCAGATGGTACTTTTAGGAGCATGCCGCCACCTCTAGCAACAAGAGCACTTAAAAGTTGCTTGTCAGGGCAGTTAGCCATGAAATGAGCACCGTGACACAAGTAGCACGTTCCGGGGCTGACGGGCTTTTTTCCATTATTGCCGGTTTGGGAGTTCCCTGTGAACTTGTTCCCATTTTTGTAATTATTTTGCTGGGTAAATGGCCTGGTGGGTGTGTTGCCTCTCCAATCAAGTCTGGCAGGAGAATTCGGTTTTCTCTCCCCCGCATTCTTCGCTTGTCCACTTCTTGGGACATTTGTTTTGGGACCGGTGGTGTAATCTTGCAGGCATTCAGCAGTTGATATGGCTTGATGTAACGTCTTCACTTGCCTACGATTTAACTCCGTTTTGGCCCATGGTTGTAACCCGATCATGAAGAAGAATAGTCTATCCGCGTCATTCATATCGTGGATATCTAGCATGATGGTGCTGAATGCATTGATGTACTCCTTGATGCTCCCTGTGTGCTTTGTTTGAAGGAGTTCTTGTCGTGCGTTATGGGATGTGTTTTCGGGAAGGAATCGATCACGCAACTCTTTTTTCAGATCCTCCCAAGTGCTAATCTCGCACTCCCCAGCTTGAACCTCGTTGTACTTGTTCCGCCACCATAATTTGGCATCCCCGGACAAGTACATGGACGCGGAGGATATCTTCGTTTTCTCCTCGTCGACCTTTGTTGCCCGAAAATATTGTTCCATGTCGAAAACAAAATTTTCTAATTCCTTAGCATCACGAACACCAGTGAATGCTTTGGGTTCGGGCACTTTTATCTTTGTACGCTCCCCACCTCCAACTGGTGAGTTAGCGATTACCATCGACAATATAGTCAATTTCTGGGCGAGTTGATTGATTTCAGTTCTCATCTCATCCATCATCTCCCCAAAATGACCCCCTGGTGGGATTCCCTGAAGATTTTGGAGGCCTTCCTTCAAATCTTGTATGCGATCGATAAGTGCGAGCGAGCTACCCGATGCATCCCCTGCTGGCATAGTTTGGGTGCGTAACTCCAAACTTTGCACACGATCGAGGAGAGAGGGCGTTCTGCCCATTTTCTCCATTAGCGAGCCAACATTTCTTTCGAGGGCTTCGATTCTCTGGCTATTGGTTCCCATCGTAACATAGTAAGATACACCAACTGGGTTTTACAAGGCAGCAATCGAAAATAATTCCTCTGATACCAATTGTCACGGAGCGTCCTTTGATGGCACAAAGGAGGCCGCGTGAGCGACCGTGCTAACCGATAGCCCGGTCGAGTGTGATCAAATTTTATTTATAATCAACGAACAACATGCAACAACAGTAATTTTAAAGAGAGCGTGAGCACAAATTGAGATTACTTCATTGCAATAAATGAGATTACATGGAAAGCTATTACAATGCGAAAGAAAGTAAGAGCTTGAAAACAAAGTGCTAAACAACGTGCACTAGTAAGCAACTCAGGTGTGAGGTAAATAGTCTTATCCCCACATATAACCACTTAATGAAAATACCAAAGTTGTAGCAGTGCACGTTGGGTCTTTACAAGTCACAAGAAAACTTATACAAAGGAAATGCAATACAATTACAAAGGAAATTCCTAGATTTAATTACATGGAAACAATATTTACATATGAGAAACCTAAACATAATAAAACTAGATGACGCTGGATCGCCTGTTGGGCCGTGCTGCGCTCGGGCGCAAGCACGGTGCTGATGAAGTGTAGTCGATGTCGGTCACGAGTGCCGTTGGAAGGCACCTCGTTACACATAGCCAAGCTAGATGTGAAACCCTAACACCCAATAATTTTAGAAAGATGCAAATACATTTTAAGGATCATAAATATCTTGCATTATTTATTTTTTGTTAAATATAATAAAGACGTCCTCCCTAATCTATGAAATCTTGTGTTCAAATCTCATGGAATGAAATGAGTTCTTTGTTATTTGTAATAAAAATAAAAATAAAAAAAATTATACTTTATTTTAAAAACAAAAAAGTTCTCAAATGAATGGCAGGCCCAGTGGGTGTCAGCGTCGTCGGACTAATTCAACACCAAAACAAAACAAAGAAAATAGTTCCCAGATACGTTAATGGTCTTACACGTACGTCTTTAGAATTTCAACAAAAGCCTAAGCCAAAAGAGTTCAAGACTATGTCAACTTCTATTTTTATTTTTATAATTATAATAATAAGTCCGGGTAAATGCAAAATTTCTTATGGTTATCGATTTGCACCTTCTACGACGAGAATTAATCAATATGTGTGAAAATTAGTCCAAATATCTCTTGCATACACCAAAAAAATAATTATAATAATGACTGACATGCAAGACATTACATATAAGATCCAACTAGATATTATTTTATAAAAAAAGTTGTATCGTCACCAGCAGAATTACATAAAATTGTGCAATTAGTTTCTCAGAATGTTAGTAATTCTTTTGGTCTGACTTCGATTCTCTGAATGTTAGAATTGAAGAATTCAGTTCAGCAATAAAATAATTTACATCCTTTTTGTTTTAAATTAAAAATCTCGAATTTGATACTTAAAAATAAAATAAAATTCATCTTAATCAGTAACAAATAATATGATTTTTTTAAAAATTATAATTATTACATTGACTGGGGCAATTCCAGTTGGGTTAGTTTCAAATTCTTTTTAAGGGACAATTTGATTAGAGAGAACTATCATCATTTGTATAATTCATTACGATTTCTTAATAAAAAATTTAGTCTAGTTTTTGACTAGAGTTTAAAAATAAAAATAAAAAATAGGTTTTAAATTAACATCTTGAGAAGGAAAATGTTTTTCTGACTAGATAAATCAATTGGATACTCTTAACAATATATATGCATCACTTACTCCGCTAGGAATATCTAGTCGATTTACCCAGTAAATATAGGAAAGATTTTCTCTCCGGGCTCACATCTAAGTCGGCAGAATTGTGTAGAGAGGACAAACAGTTTCCTTCACCAAAAAAAAACTAAAGGAAAAATGGGGCCCTTGTTGGAAAGAAGTGAGTGACCACTAGCATATACTACATTTTTATAATGCTAAATATCTAAATAGAATAATACCCCTGATATTTAAGTTTTGTTCAAATGCAAATGGACGATGATAGAATTATGCTAAAGCTAGCATGCAATTATTTAAATGGGGTTGGGGGGGCGAAGACTACTAGTATTTGATGAACAAATTGTTAATTTCTTGATACTAGCAAGGCCATCTTTTATTCTATGCTAATTTCATTGAATTGTCTTTGTTCAGAAAATTATTACGCAGAATGATCAGTGAAGGAATGAAACTTTGGTAAATTGGTAGCGAGCGAAATTGAACTCCGGTGTGGTGCAGTAAAAATCAGATGGTAATAGTACTAATGCCACGGCTGAGACTCTATGTTTCTCTATTGTATGTTATGCTGCTATTTAATTTAGTCGCACAAAGGGTGTTGAGTGTAGATAAATTTAAAAGAGAAGATTTCCATTCGCCTCCTCGCTTTGTTTTTGGTTCTGGAACTTCAGCTTATCAGGTAAGATAAATTAGTTAGTCTTTTTTTCTTTTCAAACTAACCAGTTTTTTAACTTATTTGTGGGCTACAGTTACATGCACATATATAAAACTGATTGTTCATCTATGTAATTTTGTGGGTGTCAATAATATATAAAAAGGTTGAGGGAGCAGCTTTTGAAGATGGAAGGACTCCTAGTATCTGGGACACCTATGTTCATGCTGGTCAGTGTCTCATTTCTTCCTTTTTAACTAAAACAGAAATTTTTGGTTGTTGATAAAACTAAAAATATACAGTAGCATGCAATAATAGTGGGTCTTCATGTTATATTCAACAAGAAAAGTTATAGTTGTATAAAATTGCTTAATCAGAATGATACCCACGATTGTTCTTACATCAATCATCAACGACGGGGTTTATTAGAAAAGTCCAAACTATTTTCATAAAATTGCCTAATCCGACTTGTAAATTTGATAGATCACAATTATGAGGACGTCTATGTATTATGTGTTATTTTGTCCTGAAGGCTGATCACTCTATGGGTTTGATGAAAAAATTTCAGGGTATTTTAAGCTAGGCAATGGAGATGTAGCATGTGACGGGTACCATAAATACAAGGTAAATACAAGACTCAAACATGCTCCTTTTGGATCAATTTTTCATAGCATGGTCGATAAGTTCATTAATGAGAAAATGCTATCATATTATCATGCATTTTCTGGTGGGAGTATGATCTTTGTGATCGAGTAATACTATTGTGGATCTATGGTTTGCAGGAAGATATCCAACTTATGGTGGACACAGGCCTCGAGGCCTATAGATTCTCCATCTCATGGTCAAGGCTTATCCCAAGTACGCTCATCTTACTTTCTTCATGTCCTGCTAATAAACTGCAGAAAGTACTAAGCAAATTTTGCTTGTTTTTCTTAAGCTTTGTGAGTTTTCTTTCTCTTCTCAGATGGAAGAGGACCTGTCAACCCAAAGGGCTTACAATTTTACAACAATTTCATTAATGAACTTATCAGCAATGGTAACTGCCAACTTCCTGTCAAACTTATTGCCAACACTGTTTGTTTGTTTGGCACTTCTGGATAAATAGTTTTTCATCTATTTGATTGCCAAAGGTAGAAACAAACTGGTTGTCCTTGGAATTGGATTCCTAGAAGATGTTTAATCACATTATTTTACACACCAGAGTAGCTGCAGAACTCACTATTTCACCATTTTTGCTTGTCAAACACACTATGTGAAAGTATCAAACAGAGTGTTTTTCTTGTAATTCCAAAGTGCCAACCGAACACTAACTTAAAAAATCTCTCTGTACATGCTAATGTTTCTCCCTCTTAACTACCCAGGAATAGAACCACATGTTACATTGTTTCACAATGATCTACCTCAAGCACTTGAAGATGAATATGGAGGATGGCTTAGTCGAAAATCAAAGTACATTCGCAAACTCTCGCTATTATTATCACACACAAAAGTAAATGGCCAACATGAAGAATTACCTGTTTGTGAATGCAGGAAAGACTTTGTTGCGTTTGCAAATGTATGCTTCAGAGAATTTGGTGACAGGGTTTCGCATTGGACTACGTTCAATGAGCCGAATGCATTTTCCTTAGCAGGTTATGATATGGGAGTAATACCACCTGGCCGCTGTTCTTCCCCGTTTGGACCGTATTGTATTCAAGGTAACTCATCTTGGGAGCCATACGTGGTCACTCATAATATCTTGCTGGCACACGCATCGGCTTCAAGTTTGTACCGCAAAAACTACAAGGTAATTATATCAGCATTTTATATTAAACAATTTAAGGGCACTAATTCATTCATATCATTTTCAATCTTCTGTTTCTTTTTTCCCTTTTCGGCCTCTTTTGGCAAGTATCATGATTATACGAGTAAATGCTTGATGCAGGCCATGCAACATGGTATGATAGGACTAGATCTCCTTGCTTATTGGTTTGCTCCTTATACAAATGCAACTGAAGACATAGCTGCAGCTCAAAGAACACTTGACTTCTGGGTTGGTTGGTGAGTCACAAATTCTATGTAGGGATAGTGTTGCCCCTTGATACCGGTTTGTTATCCTCCGATACCAGTTTGTTGCACCCTGATACCAATTTGTTGGACCCTAATACCAGTTTATTACTTTATTATGACTAGATCTTTGACCATAGTATAAACTCGACAAGAATAAATCAAACCTAGAAAAGCATAATCACACAAATTAACCAAGACCAACTAGGACTTGAAGAGATAATTCAGCAGTTTCTTTAAGGATTATATGCCATCCCTTGAGGAGGCTGTGAAATCTTGCCAAAGAAGATGGTTCGGGGATTTTCTTTCGTCGCTGAAAATTGTTATTTGAGAGTTCTTTGTGTGATGATTTGTGTTTCAGGTTACTCAATCCCTTGATATTTGGCGACTATCCCGACATTGTGAAGAAGAATGCAGGCAGGAGAATTCCAGTCTTCACCAAAGATGAATCTGCACTTATACAGGGTTCAATTGACTTTCTAGCAGTGAACCATTATGACACATTATATGTCAGGGACAAATCTAGTAACCTTGAAACGGATAACAGGGACTTATCAGCGGACATGGCAGTAGAAGTTATGTGTATGTTTATTAAATTTAAAGACCTATATAAGTTTAGCTTCACTGTAGTTTTTCAAGTGAATAAGTTGGTCACATATGAGGGAACTGACTTGGTTTTCCTTATTTTTCATTGTAGTTTTTGAAGGTTATATGCCACCTGTTCAGGTGAGGCTGTGAAGTATAGCGTCACAAGGTTGAATAATTTTTTTCTTTTTTCTCCTTGTGTTGCTAAAACGTTTTTTTTTCTTTTTTTTTTTGATTCAGGTCGACTTAAATCCGTGGGGTCTTCAAGCACTTTTGGAGTACTTCAAGCACGCTTATGGCAACCCTCCTGTTTACATCCACGAAAATGGTCTCTCTCTCTCTCTCTCTCTCTCTTAACACTTTCAGATGATTTTGGTGGTTAACAGTTTGGTTAACAGTCTATAAAAGGATCCATCATGTTAGAGCCCTGTGAAATGGGGTTATAGCTGCATTGACTTCTAAAATATAAATCTACACTAGTACATTGGAGCAGGGGATATTTTCTGTATTTACAGTGGGGTGAGACTTGAACCTAGAATCTCCAATCGGACAAACCCACACGCTTAGTGGTTAGTTTAAATTTCAACTATTTGCTGAAGCATGGGAAAATTGTTTTGGCAGGGTATAGGACAACACGTAATGGAACATTGGATGACAAGCCAAGGGTGGAATTTATGCATGCTTATATTGGGAGCTTGCTGGATGCTGTAAGGTATGCCCATTTTTCGTCAATTTGGTAGCCTTATGTTTCAGGATCTTTCCTTTTTAACAAAATGATCTAATTTGTTTGGTCTGTTTTTATTTGAAATGGTAAAAAGGAATGGATCAAATGCAAGAGGGTACTTCTCTTGGGCCTTCCTAGACGTATTCGAGTTATTGGACGGCTATGAATCAGGCTACGGCCTCTATTATGTCAATTTGGACGATAAGGATTTGAAAAGATACCCCAAGACCTCTGCTAAATGGTACTCCAATTTTTTGAAGGGGACAAGTCTCGGTCTAAAAGTGGCTTTTGAAGCTGAGAAAAACATATCTGCTTCTTCAGAATCTCACTTCTCTCAATAGGTTCTGTCTAGCTAGCACGATTTTGCATAGATTCTTTCATTGCTCCAGTGAGGATCTTGTAAAAATTGGCGAAGTTCAAGTGTGAACTTCTATTTCATTTTATAATAATGACCTGACATACATGAATTACATACAAGATCCAACCAGGTATTATTGTCTAGAAAATTTGCATTTTCATTTTGCAGGACCCTTGTTTATTCAATTTTTCCCTCTCTTGAATATATATATATATATATTTTAAATCCAAAGAGTAATAGAATATATGTAGAAACACCACAAATTACTTTCATCTAACCTATAACCTATCTCAATCTAAAACATGATTCCTTGTAGCAACACCTAGTACTAAAAAATAAATCAGGAGATCTGTCCGAAGCATGCAAGTTTGTGAATAAATATTTCGGGCACCATTAACGTGACTAGCATCACCAAAGTGACAAGCACTTGGGCGTTTGGGATTGTCTAGGCAAACTTGATTAAGAGTAAAATTTCCATATGAACAGAGGTTGGGACTCCTTAACCACATGAAATTTCTTTAAATTATGTTTTTGAGAACTTGAACAAAGTACAAAGCAATGTAAATCCATCTTCATCCGTCAAGTTCTTTGACCACGAAACAAGTGAGGCTAAACTTGAACTACAATTGCATTGATCTTCAGACCAACCCAATTTGAGATTTTTTCCATCCTGATCTCGTTCCAATTTGTTATCTTGCCCAGTGCCAATACTCGATTGAAACTGGGAATGCTTGCTTTTAACACTTTAAGATGAATGTGTTGTGCCAAATCACTCAAACTTGAGCACGACACAACGCGGCAGGATCACATAAAGGTTTAACGATTGAAGGAACAGCCACAAGCACACTCACAAATCACAATAAAGAAATGAGAAAATAAACAACAGTTGCACAAGACAAAAGGATTTACCGTGGTGTCGATGTAAACGCCATTAATCCACACAGATAATTGTTTCTATTGATTATAAGCACAAAGGAGTTGATTACAAGTACTCAAGCAAAAAATATCTCAAAATAAGCTCTCAAAGTATTTTTGAGCCTAACACAAGCCTAAAGCTTAATGAGCCAATTTTGCACTATATACATAATGTTGCCTGGGACCACGATCGATCATCATGCTAAGCCTACAAAACCCACTGCCATACCATGATCGATTTGAAGATTTGACTCTGTATAGGAATCATATTCCTATTTGGTTTTTATATTGTTCAATTCTTAATTGGCTTTGTATGGTCCAAATCCTAGTTGGATTTGTATTATCTAATTTCTAGTAAGTTTTGGCTCTATGCAATCCAAGACCCATAGGACTTATACCTTATAAATAGAACTCTTGTCATAAGTTTTATTTGTGTTGTATTGTATTGTTTACTAGCTAGATTACAGAGTATATTTGAGAGATAATATTGAGAGCTCTAATTGGTGGCTAGAGTTTGCTTTGCGTGTTGTACTCGGAATTGGTCTTATAAATAATAGCTGTCACCTAGTGGATTAGTGGCAGTTTTGCCGATACCACCTAATTGCTTGCATTCTTGGTTATTTGTTTTCTTCCTTAATCTCTTATTTTTCGTATTGCTTGAATATTAGTGGTGTTTGTTTCTTTAATTATTGTACGCATAATTGTCCTTTCGATCCTATACTTGTGCTAAGGCTTGTTCTAGCGGTATCTTAACACAACACAATCATGGTCACCTATTGGAGAGCCAACTTCACAAAATGCAATTTAGATTTTTCATGATCATATTCACTTTCATCTTCTGCTTCTAAATTCCTTATAATGTTCAGTTATAATCCTCTTATATTCTTTTAATTTCCTTCATTTGAATCACTCCTCACCTTTATAAATTTCTATCTACAATATGCTCTTTTTAAATCCACTTTCCTTGTTGCAAATTAGTCCATGTAGCATAAGTATTTTTATTAACAACCACTCCCTTTTTGGGATATGTTCAATTTTGCAAAACCACAACCAATCCAAACGCGATCAGGAAATTTCTTCAATAAATCCATTTCAATACATTTCACCCATTTGTTGGAAAATTATTAATTAAACTTATAATTTATATGTGAGTGAAAATTAATTTTAAGATTAATAATTGTGTCATTTCTCAAGAATCATGTCTATACGTTTTAACTCTCTTCAAAAAAAACATTTCTTTAAACTTAAAAGACGCATCTTTTCAAAAGGACATGTTCCTTCCAAAGAGTCATTTGTATGTCTATTTAAACCTCCCCTCACTCCAGTTGTATCAATCCAATTTTTCCAAGATCATCTTTTCTTTTTCTCTTGACTCCTCCATATAAGTAGATGCTCTAGAAAAAAATAAAAGGAAAAAAGTATATGCTCTTGAAGTTGGGAAAAACATATCAACTTATCAGTGACGGACCCAAGAATCTTGCTAGAGCCATAAAATTTTAACGCAAACATAACAACATTAATAATATTAGGTAATTAATCAAGAAATACAACTAATATTATGCAAGTAATCAATGAATAAATTATACCTAATATTAAAAAGTAGATCTATAAGACGATTTACCTTGGCAATGTTGAAAAAATAGGTTAAAAATACCATTCTTGAGCCATTTTGAGGATAATTTTAAGTGGGACATCACACTCGGCTGTGAAAGGTTATTATAGATTCATGCTCTCATATGTGAGGACATCGAAATCGTGTATTTGTCTGCTCAAAATAGTTATGGGGTGAATGAGAAATTGTCTCCCTGAGTGAGCTATTTTAAATGAGAAAAATGAATGAAAAATGGTATGTCCCCATAGAAACTTTGTGATTTTTATGGGTTTATAAGGGATCACTTCTTATGAGTTATTAACCATTCAACAAAACTAAAACTCTCTCTTGCACCCCTCAAATCACGGTTTCACGATGAACCAAGTGACGATCACACGATGCCATGTTTTGTACCTAGATTTACTTTTAAAGAGACAGGGATCCAAGAAGGGGCACTTGCCCCCCTTTGCCCCTTACTAGGGCCACTGCACTTCTTCATAATCTCACTCCTCTTAATAGTTTCCCTTTTGCATTGGTTCTTTCGTTACACCAATGAGTATCTTGTTAAAATTGGCAAAAAGTTGTAAACTTACTATTACTTTTAGTGTGACAAACAATCCATAGATAGAATGAATCGGTCATACCTTTTCAAGGGTCGCTTGAGTTACACGTGTATTTTCTGCATTATTGTTATTTTTTTTAACCAGAGGAAATCTACACTACAACACAATTACAAGAGAATGGGGTAAGGGATTCTGTAAAACACAACTCGTGTGATTTGAACCCAGATCTCCCACCGGTTTGGAAGGATCACGGCCATATCATTCAAAGCTAGTGGTAAGAATGGGTTTTGTTCTAGTGCAAGGATCACGGCCATACCATTCAAGGCTTGTGGTAAGAATGGGTTTCATTCTAGTGCAAGGATCACGGCCATACCATTCAAGGCTTGTGGTAAGAATGGGTTTCGTTCTAGTGCTCGAAAGTAATAATCCAAAGCTTTCATGTGTTCTCCGTTACTTGTATGGATAGTTCCTATATTATAGAGTATATAATTTCGATCGTAGGGACCAATTTCTAGTCACAACGCTTCATAATAATTCTATAAAGCTTCGGCATAATTTCCTTTGGTTTGAGCTTACATCACGGTCATTATTCAATTCAAACAATCTCCATTCCAAAACCCATTATGAGAATTTTATCTCATACAGCTCTTCTTTTATGTGCATAATGAAAACAATACAGCAAATCAAAAAAGATGAAAATATTTTTAATATGAACTGAGTAGGGTAGTGTTTTTACAAGAAATTTCTAGCCAAAATACTAGGCTAATCCACTCCTAATTAAAGACCAAGGGAGTAATTACCTTAAAAAAAATTAAAAAGATTGAAGCATAGAAAATCAATAAAGAAATAAAAAGGTTTTCCCCTAAACAACAAAATCAAACAAATATCATTTTTTGCCAAAAGTAAAACCTTTATGTATTTTTCGAAGAATGCAACAAACCATTTCTCCTAAATAACAGTGATTCAAGTCGGAGCCAATGTTTTACGAAAGGCCACATAGTTGCCTCAGAAAAGCAAAGATGAAAAAGTTCCCCAGTTTCTAGGGCCATTTGGATATCAAAATTTACAGAACTGAATAGTCCAATTGATTCTCACATATATTTTATGTTTCTAATCACCCACATTCACAAAGTTTATATGCAAATCTTCAAAATCCAACGAAATGACTGATAGAAATCTAGCAAGAACCAAGCACCCCAGCCCTTTTAAGACCAATGCCTCTGCCAAAAGCTGCCAGACCTATTGATGGGATTAGACCCACCAGTTGAATGATGAGTCGATCCCCAAACAGAGTCCCTGTCAAATGATATGACTGGGAAACGCGATGGATGTTCTCTTTGATGAACATGGCTCAACAGATGATTTTCCGCTTCATGTGTGGTCCGGCCTGATGTGTCTGTAGGAGGAAATATGTAGAAACCCCCGCTACGATCGGATTGAGAGACAGCTGGCAGAGGCGGGCCCCTCTGACCAACGAATCTTCTGACATTAGGAATTATGGATAGGGGCATGCCTGTCAGATTGCTTGGTTGTTGCTGACGGTGACTTGCATGAGAAATGTGGGTCCTCTCATGTGACCGAGGATTGGTACTAGGATGAACAACTGAGGAAACAAATGGGAGCCCACTTCTAGGAGCAGACCTATGAAAGAAAATAAGCACACGGATTTAGCATTCGATTCCTGAAAGAAAGAATGAAAGGACTTTGATCATACTCCATATGGTTCTGGCCAAGCTGTTAGAATCTTACGGCTAAAGATTTGATTCACCATGTGATCTGCATTCATAGCTCAACTAATATGAAAATGAATTTTACAATCCACAATACGATTCATATGATTCGATAAATAGGTGCTTGGATTCTTAAACTTGTATAAAAAATCTAAAACCAAAATCTGACAACTATATTTTCTTGAAACTTTAGACAAAAGAAACAGATTGGGATTTTTTTTTTGTTTTTTTTGATAACCATGGGTATCGGGGCCCCTCCCCCACTAATCCCATGAGGCCCTGGTTGCTCAACCGGGAGACGGCCCCAGTGGCCCAAGAAAGGTTTCACAAATTGGGATTTCATACATGCAAGTCACAAGGCATATCTACAGAAACGCAAAATGAAGGACTATAGCTCATGCATTCAGCATAAAAAAGGATGCGGCAATTAGAGGAATAACTAAAACAAGAAAGTAGATGTTTCAAGTTTTTAATAGTGCATACCCATGACCATGGAGAAACGGATGCACAGTAGATCCAGATCTCGATAGGGAATCGGATTCAGCCCTAGTGGATCGGAGTGTTGCAGAAGGAACTGAAGCCTGATTGGCATTAATGTGGTTTCTGTTTGCAGAGAAAGGAGGAGAATGGCGACCCCAACCTTGATATTGGATACTATTTCCAGGAAAAGGATAAGGAGTGTAGATATCATTGTGTCCTAACAGGCTGTTCCATCGATGACTGAAGTTGGGATCATCTAAATTCTCACTGGAATTTGAGGAAACAGGTGGAAGAGGTTGCAAGTAAGCTACATAGGAGTGAGCCAAAGACGATCCAGCTGTATGTTCAGCAAACATAGCATGGTTTCCCTGTAAGTCATGATCTGCATGGAAAATTCATATTCTTCATATCACCTTTCCGCTGTAAATTTGAACAAGAACCAAAGAAATTTAAATACTTACACGTGGTTGACGGAGATTCCAGTTCCCTGAAAGTTTTGAAAATATCAACTCGTTAAAGAAAGCCATCAACGATTATAGCGCACAAGGGAATAAATATAGTAACAAGATTTAGTGGCCAATTATCAAAAAAGGTGATGTTGATAGGTTCTCATGCAGTTGACCAATATCCAACTGTAAGTCTGTAACTAATATATCCTTACGAAAGGATAATGACTATGTGAAGCAGTGAAGTGTGATGAGAAAGAAAATTCTAGCTCCCTTCCTGTCAAAATGTCATCCCCCCTCCCTCCTTCCAAAAACAAAACAAAAAATAAATAAAAAAAAAAAGACAACAAAAACCAATGAACGGGCCCTTTGGGATGCTTTTAACATGAGTCATGAGTGTGGCCTTTTCCTTCATGATCCCCAAATTGGACTCTTTCAGTCATCATGTGCCGAACTGGGAGGAGGCTAACCTATCTATCATCTTGCCTTCTCAAATGTATGGGTTTTTTTGCCCGTACTGGTAATTTTCTCCCCTAGAATCTTGTTCTTAATTCACTTGAGGTTATGCTTACTGTTTGGTCAGGGGGGTAATATGATCTGAGACAATGGCTTACTAATTAATGCACTTAAGGATTCTGATCATTGAATAATCGTATAATTATGAATCTTGATAACTGCTCAGCCCTAACTAATTATTCCACCTAATGATCAGGGGCAAATCTGATGTGGATATGCTATACTAGACATGCAAGCCTTCAATTACTATGATTAATTACGAAAAGCTCAATGGCCAGATTTCAATGAATATCCACTCAGTGTTTGTGATTTTTTAGTGGGTACACGAAGGCCGTAGGCAGCATATACAGCCATTTTTGCCTTGTACCACGTGTGTACTTCATTTTTTCATGACTATTAAATACAGGGCACCTATTCCAAAACATGCCCATAATGAGGTGTTCGTGGCATTTTCAGTTCAATTATTTGGGTTGCACTTATATCATATCACTATCATCTTTTTCTTTGCTGCACCCATCTTCCACCGACTTCGCTCTAGCAATAATTTTTTCTCTCCTAAACTAGTTCACCCAGTGTGTTCCTACTAATGTAATTATCTTTTGTGCTCATTTGGTTTGAGTTTTTGTGCTTTCCAATAATCCTAAATTGGTAAATTCACACATAAAAGCTCACAAGTCATGTCAAGAGTTTGAATCATGGGATGCCAATTCCTTTGCTAAAGCTCAAACTCTATATGTGAAATAACCAATGTCTAGTTCAACGAAAGCACAAAACGCTAGAACCAAAGGAACACTTAGTGGCAATGAATAAAGTTATCCCCATGCACAAAAATTGAAGTAGAGTAGGTGATATTATACCATCGACAAACGCAGAAGCAACTAGATGGCACCAATCTCTACTGCTTCTTCGACTACTTCCAAAGTGAAAAACTAAGCTATGGCCGTGGGTATATTCTGGAGTTTCGCAACCTTGTAATGGGATTTGGAGCACATGAAAGCCGTGGAGATATTTTTTCCCAGTTAAGTAAATTTTTGACGTCTGCTGAAAGATCTTTTTTAAAGAAAAAATTAAGCTCATTCACTTTACTTCAGATAAACACGGTATTTTATCTGAAAAATGTTAATTAAAAGGGAAACCAATAGATTTTTGTGGCATAAGCAGTAAGCACAACCCATAGCTAGTCTTTACTCTCTGGAAGTTCCCCAAGCAAAAAACATGACACAAAAAGTCGGACATCCATGAGTAGGCCCGATTTTCTTCGGGGACAGAAAAATTGGGACCGACAGAAATTTTCAATGCTTATCGATGGCAACTTTGATTCAATGTTTTAAAATTATGATTTTACAATTTATTGGATTTGAACATTTTTAGAACAGAATATGCATGTTCCACAAATTAATTCAACGTTTCCTGCCAATTTGTAGGATCTTTTTATTCACATTTTAAGAAATCTTAACCTGCTTGCCGATTACAAACTGGATTTCTGGCAAATGTATGCTTCATGCCAAAGTCTGGGAAAAAAACATATTGGTTCCCAAAAATTCAGAAATTCTCAGAATTGCAGTCATATCCATGAACTTTTGGACCTATAACTTGGCTCTCAGTCATCAAACTCTCAGAGGAATAAAAACAAAAAAAATGGCCGTCACAGGTTTTGAAACATACATTTCATAAATGGATAGAAGACTAGTTGACTACAAAATAGCAAATATAAACAGGTTTCCCAAAACGGACATGCTATGGAAGTATTGATTAGGACTTCTTGGATAGTTATATGTTATGGTTAGACCCTAGAAGCTTTCTATTAAGGGAAGAGTAGTTAACTTGTTGGATTGCTCACCCAACAAATGATGTACTTCATAATTATTATTCAGTAATTAATGAAGTTTTTTGTTTCTTATCAAAAAAAACAACTGCAACGTGAATGTTCAAATGCAACATACTGATACAACAAATGATAAAACTTTAGTAGAAAAGGGAAAAAAACATATGACCATACAGTAAATCATGCTTACTCAAAAGACGAATGCACTCGAGTCAATCCACTGAACGGACACCAGTGAACTCCAAATGGCTGAAAATAGAATCAGAAAATTTAACATGTCATTTGTTGCTTAGTTGTTTACTCTTTTCAAGGTGGTTTTTTTTTTTTTTTTTGGGTGGGGGGTGGCGGTTTAAAGACTCAAACTCAAAGCAGGGTGCTGTGGCAGCACTAAATGCTTCCTCCAATTGAACTTCAAATGTCAAAAAGATACTACGTATTCTCTTCCGATATCCTGTTATAACTATGGCAATGTTGTGGCTTTGTATATACTCGGGCAATATCTAGTTACAAAACCAGGCTTTGAAAAGCTTACATTAAAAGATTACATTATACAAGTAATTGAAATGATGGCCATGTAATGGCCTTTGATCTTTTATACAAGTCTAAAATACATAAAGTGCTCACCATTTCAGAGTAGCTAAACTCATAGGAGTCCTCATTAGGAGTCCAGTCATCAATGCCAAACTCAGATAATGAACGAGCAGAGCCATTTGCATACAACCAGCGGCCCTTCTCAATCTTTCGGCAATTAGGGCATTGCATTGCTCCCTTCATATTGAATGCTGAACCAATGCAATCTGATCATATAGTACAAGTGTACGACCAAAGAGTCAAAATAAGCATATATAATGAACAAATTAAAAAAAATAATAACAGATTGTTAAGAACAAAATTTTATTAAAGTTCTCCAATAAAGAGTTAATACAATCTACAACTTTTGGTAAATATTGATCAAATCACTCTTTTGTACTAACGAATTATAATTCAGACATGTTCAAACAATCTAAAACATTCTTAATTAATCTCCTATGAGATCTATAGTCTTGTGAATGCATTCAGTCCCAAATTTATCAATCCAGATTTACTACATATCCATTTTAGCATCATCTGTTGCAGACTTGCTTTATGAGCAGGTTGTTTCTCATTTTTTATAAGTAGAATTATATTAAAAAGTTGCCAGAAAGAGGGCCCAGCATCAGGTGATTATGTCTCAACGCAATCAAACAAAGGATCATCCCATTCCAAGTACTTGGGGAAATCGTTTTAACGCACTTGCCATATCCATAATTATATCTAAGTTACACCAAGTAACCATTCCTTAATTTGCAGCCAATTGAACCTGGCATAGCCTTACTCCAAGTAAGCCACATGAAACATTTGTACAACCTGTTTCATTTCTCACAAGTTATAGGCCTTCATTTACCATCTCACAACCATCGTCACCAGTAACTTCACAACTCCAAACGTTCTGATTAAAGACGGTTGTATGAACACCAAATAAACATATATACAGTTCTATTTTAAAATCAAATAAATTGTGATCGTCTTATGTCTATCGATAATAACAGGCTTCATCCTCAGGGAGGAAAAAATGATAAGGCAACACCTCGAAATGATGTTCTTATTAGCTCAGGAAGCAATTATGTACAAAGCTAAGAAAGAAAGTAAAAAAAAATGTGCCATTAATGACTATAAAATGAATTGACGTGATCAATTCCAATAAAATTTCCATCTAAATTTCAATAGAAACACGATGGCATTGATGATGACCTTCCTCATTAATCAAAGCAGAATCATATGATGAAAAAAAAAGAAGCTACCTACACAAGCAACAACAGCAACAAAATGAAACAAATTTCAACAACAATAAAAAGAACAAAGTTTGGAGTTTCAATTCAGTCACCGAGATGGAATTGATGTCCGCATTGAAGCTTAGCTGTCGATCTATCTCCTTGATCGATGACGAAATCGAGACAAATCGAGCACGAAACCGATGATTTGGCTTCATCAATGGTAACATTATCTTCCGATTCTACCATGTTTAGGTTGTTTGAATTATAAGTAGTGAGAAAATTAGGGAGGGAGGCAAAGATTTTGCAGGTGACGTAATCGGAGAGAAAAATTCAATTTTCGGACAGAGGAAGCAAAGAAAGAGGGGGATTGATTAAATGAAATGATTCGCACTCTCCTCCTCCTCCTTTTATCTGTCTGTCTGTCTGTTTATCCATTTTTATTTTATTTTTGTTTCTCTCTCTATGCTATATATCCGATCTGTCATATTACGTGGTTCGGGCCTTTTTCGTTAATAATAATAAAAAATGGTATTCACGTGATTAAATTGGATAGACGGTCAATGGTGTTCTAAATAACATGTGAATTTGTTCATCCACCCGCGTACAATCTTCCAGGGGTGTGGTAAAAAATGTGAAAACAGAACAAACGATTTAAATCGATTTGTTGTGATTTAAATTTTTTTAAATTAAAAAAATATATCAAAACCGAAATTGAAATTGAAATCAATTGATTCGGGTTGGAATGGGTTAGGAGTTCAGGGTACTTGAATTTGATCGAAAATACTGAATCTCTTAAAAAAAATTTGCTAATTTAAAATAATTACTTAAATTGTCTTACAACATATTGGGAAAAAAAAAGAAGAGAAAATGGGTTATAAAACCTCACTCTATAATGTTTTAGGACTCTAAAGACGAATTCATATTTAATAAAGCTAAATATGACTAATTTCACTATTTAGTTCTAAATTAAGGACACTTTTGATAATATTAATTTATATTAAGAATAATGAGAAATATTGATGTACAAAAATACTCCTGATAAAACCTCTGTTAAACCTTCCCTCCTCCTAAAGCATGATCGTCCCCTGTCTCTTATATAACAACCACGATCAAAATTTCATCTCTATCTACACGATCAAAATTTTCTCTCTCTATATTTTCTCTGCACGTTCGTTGTTTATATCCACGATCTCAGTTTATTCTTAATTTTTGTTTTGTTTTTTGTTGCTCATTTGTGGTATATGGTCGCTTCAGTTTTTAGTTAAGGTACGCCTTCATTCTTTTATTAATTCATTATTTACTTTTCGTTGTTCATTCATTTTTGTTAATCCGTTGAATCGAGAATTCGTTGAGTTATTTTGTATTTATGTTTTGTGTTAATTTTGAAGTTAAAAACACATTTCTACAAATGGTTAGGTTTTCATGTGTTTTGAACTTTTTTTCTTATGAGTTTTTGTGTTTATTTGTTCAACTGTGTTCATCTATTCAAATTTATACATAGATTTTATTGAACATTCTAGTTTTGTAGCATTTTATGTATAGCATTAGATGGGTGCTAAATGCATTTAGCACCTTCTAGTTCCCCTATCACATGACAACAATTCAGAGCGTGCTAAATTCATTTATCACCCTCTGTCACATGACAACAATCGACCTTCTGGTTCCCCTGTCATATGACAACAAATCATAAGGTGTTAAATGCATTTAGCACCCCTTGTCACATGACAACAATTGACCTTCTGGTTCTCTTGTCACATGATAATAAGCCAAAACGTGCTAAATGAATTTAGCACCCCCTGTCACATGACAACAGTCCAAAAGGTGCTAAATGCGTTTAGTACTCCTTGTGAGGATAGTTTATAATAATCCAGAAGGTGCTAAATGCATTTAGCATCATCTGTCAACACACTTGACAACAAACCAGAAAGTGTTAAATGCATTTAACACCTTTTGTTTGATTATGTTTTGTTCATTTTTAGAGTTAAATGATTTTTAGCACCATTCAACTTATGGACAATTGGTGTTAAATCTATGTTTTGCATCATGTAAATATTTATGTTTTGTGTTGATTTTGAAATTAAAAACACATTTCTACATATAGTTACGTTTTTCATGTGTTTTAAACCTTTTTTCTTATGCATTTTTATGTTCATTTGTTCAACTGTGTTCATTTATTCAAATTTGTACGTAGATTTTATTGAACATTCTAGTTTTGTAGCATTTTATGTGTAGCATTGGATGGGTGTTAAATGTATTTAGCACCTTATAGATCCCCTGTAAACACAGTTGACAACAAACCAGAAGGTCCTAAATGCATTTAGCACCTCCTGTCAACACAATTGACAAACAAACTAGAAGATGCTAAATGAATTTATCACCCGCTATAAGCACAGTTGACAATAAACCAGAATATGCTAAATGCATTTAGCACCCCTTGTTAGCACAATTGACAAACAAATCAGAAGGTGCTAAATGCATTTATCACCCCCTATCAGCACACTTGACAACAAACCAGAAGGTGCCAAATGCATTTAGCAACCCCTTTCAGCACATTTGACAAACAAACTAAAATGTGCTAAATGCATTTAGCACCCCCTCTCAGCACCATGTAAATAGTTACTATTTTCTATAGAAATGGTGCTAAAACAGATTTAGCACCTTAACATGTATCATTGTATGTGTGCTAACTAGAAATATGTGTATATTTGTTTTATAATGCCCTAGATAACAATGGTAATGAAGATTTATATCAATTGTGTTGAAGGGACAATGAATACTAGTATTTTAGGCAGATTTGTTGATGAAAAAGGTTTTTCTTCGAATAGGAAAAGAAAGGAGAATGTATCTAAAAATAAGACAAAACAATTTAAACCTGTGAAGAAATGTGGAAATAAAGTAGGGAGTGTTGCAAAATCTCCAGTAAAAGAAGTATCTAGACCAACTGTGTTTATATGTAACCTCGCAGTCGTTGTTAAGGAAATTAGTAGGTTGAAGAATCGTGGTGACATTAAAGATTGTCACATTGAAGCTATGATGAAAAGACCATTTGGTGCTATGTTTAAGACAATTTTCGATGATAAAATCATTACATATCATATTGGAATGATTGGCCAAGTAAGCAAGAAAATTATTTCTGCATATTCGGAGAAGGATGATGCATTTTTTATTGTCAAGGAAGTAGTGAAGTTTACCCCTGATGACATTTCTGTTACATTTGGACTGCCGAAGCACCGGAGTAAGAATATTTCGCGGTCAGCCGAATCTGTGTGCACTTCGAAATTTATACAGAGGTGATTCAGATGTGAGTCGTCATTGAAAGTTTGAAGTGTTCTAGCTGCTGTATAGAGCACGGTGTTAGAAGATGGCGCTGAGGAGGATTTTGCACGGTGCCTTATCCTCTACATGTTAGCAACTATTTTTTTGCTAACTCAAACAGGGCACTTGGTTTAAGTTTTGTACCCTGTGTTGAAGATTTGGAGAAGATAGCTGATTTACAGTGGGCTATCATTATACATGATCATTTAATGAGAATGGTGAAGAAAAATTACAAAGATCCCATCCGGACCCCCAGGTGTGTTGTTTAATTGCTTGTAAGTTTCTTAATTTTTATTTGCTGTTTTTAATTATATTTATTAGCTCAGTTTTGTGATTAATTATTCTATGTTTGTGATATTGTTGCATCTTAAGTTTAGTTATATGTATGCTAAAAGCGTTTAGCACCCAGCCAGTGTGCACATATTGGGGTGCTAAATGCTTTTAGCACCATTGCAGTCACTATTTTGTAAATCTGTAGACATACCGGGGTGCTAAAAGCGTTTAACACCCAATCAATGTCAACATACTAGTGTTCTAAATGCTTTTTAACCCATTGATGTGACCACATCTAGGGTGTTAAAAGGCTTTTAGCATCCAGTTACTGTTCTAAACGCTTTTAGCACCATTGTGTAAAACTATGAACATACTGGGGTGCTAAACTCTTTTACCACCATTTGCATTCATGAAAGTGTGAGGTGTAGATAATGGGGTGCTAAAGAGGTTTTAACACCATTTGATTTAGTTATTCTTTCAGGCACAAAACTGTACTAAATCATTGTTTGCATTTATGTTATAATACTCATCATTTTCTATAATTGCAGTATTGGTTTTGTGAACACTACAAAGGTGTTTAACCCTGTGATGGGCACAGTGATGATACGCCTAGATTCGTTAGATGGAACATAAATATTTTGAGGCACATGTTGTTTGAATTTGAACTAGCACATTTGGATGCATCGAAGGTAATGAAAATATTTTTTTTATATGATCTTATGATTAATTTATCATTTTTTTAACATTCTTTTTCTTTTATAATCTAGGTATCCAAAGAAATCTGTAACATTTCTGCCGACGATGAAGTATTCTTGAGTCCGCCTTATGCGAATAAGGCAAGTAAGGATGTGAAGGCCATATAGTGGCACAAACCAGAGCCAGAAGTGGTGAAGGAAAATGGTGGGCAAGGTGATGATAAAGACAATGAAATAAAAGCTTTAAAAAATAGGGTTGCGGAGCTCGAATTAATGATTAAACTTAGCAAACGCAAAAAGCTTATTGATCCGAAGTTTGTTTTTTGTGACAAACCGGAGGAAGACGACCCCGATTCATATGTTAACCTTATCTGTTCTAGTGTTCGGGGAGATTTCCAATTTGAGACACCGTCGAAAGAAGAAAATATAAGGGAGGAGAATAAAGGTGAAGAAAAAAAGGTGAGATCAATTATAATAAGGCTTAAAGAAAAATTAAGGAAGGCTAAGGTGAATAGTAATTATGAGTATTACTATTTGAAGAGGAAGTCAGAAAATGTGAAGGAAAGAGAAAAGAAGGATAAAGAAAACAAGAATAAGAAGAGGAAGAAGAAGAAGAAGAAGAAAGGAGGTGAATAAAAAGAGGATGTGGTAGTGGAGAAGGATGGGGCAAATGATGTTGGGATGGATATTGAAGGGGAAGAAAAGAAGGAGGGTGATTTCTCAACATTTGATTTGAATATTGATTTGAGTCGGGAATCGACAAAGGAAAATGATTCCCTGAAGGAAGGAAGCTGAACAAGATGCACCTGCATTGGTTGAAGAATGAGTCATCGATGTTGATGACTTCCCAACTCCGAATGATGAAGTTGTGGGAAAATCTACCGCCATCTAGAATGAAAGATAGATTTGGCTTTCTAAATACAAATGAAAGGGAGGTTGTTCATAGGTTTTTCAAGAAAGCAAATAAATCATATGTATTATTTTTAATTTCATTGTATTTTGTTTTCTATTGGTGCTAAAACACTTTTAGCACCATCCCAGTGCTAGAAAATTGGTGCTAAACCAGTTTAGCACCACCTGTCATGTGTGATGAGACAAAGCAAAAGGTGCTAAATGCATTTAACACCTTTTCAGCACACATCACAACAAACCAGAATGAGCTAAATGCATTTAGCACCCCCTGTCAATCCTGTCAGCACATATCACAATAAACCAGAAAGTGCTAAATGCATTTAGCACTTTCTGTTTGATTATCTTTTGTTCACTTTTGGAGCTAAATGACTTTTAGCAACTTGAATTTCATTGATCTTTGTTTTTTATTGGTGTTAAAACCTTTTAGCGCCATCTAAGTTATGGATAATTGGTGCTAAATTTATGTTTGCAACATTTAAATATTTACTCTGTTCAGGACAATAGGTGTATATCTGTTTTAAAACCTTTTAATTTACTTTTACACTGTTGTGCTGGATCTTTTATTTGTACTTTTATTGGTATAGCAGCATGGCTTGAAGAAGTTATAATACGTCAATTTTCATATCTGGCTACCTTATTTAAGATTTGATGTGTAAGCACTTTGTTGATGGGCATGTATTATTATAAAAACTTTAAACTTATGATTTGTCTCTTTATATAAGTGATAAAATTATATTTACTTGTTGTATAAATCTAAGAGTATTTTTACTAACTCTGCTTTATATGAATATAGATCATTGATTGGTATGTGCAATACATATCAAAGGATCTGCAAAAAAGAAATAGTGTTATTTTTTCTTTTTTTGCTTGGGTAATACTTTTTCTTACATATTATGTAATTTTGAATGGTTTTTAGTATTGTATTAGATGCTAAATAAAAAAAATAAAAATAAAATAATATGCAACAAGGTATACGGGATGGAATTGAAATCTTTACTAAGGATTTTCTTGAGGATGTCATAATGAAAATGCATGTGGAAATGAAAAATCTTATGTTTCCTATGAACCATGGCAGGTCTCTTGGTGATAGTGGTGGGTATCAATGGACGCTTCTTGTTTTCAATTTACCATGTTTACGTTGGACTAATTACAATACTATGTTGCCAAGAAGAAGGACAAAACAATCAAAGAAATCAGATAATCACTATTATGAGGAGGCCCTACAGATGGTATTTTTTTGAAAACTTTTCATTACTCTTAGTGTTCACAGTAATGATTATAATATTATTTTTTACTTAATTTATGTAGAACAAATATATAATGAAGCTTCTGAAGGCTCGGGGTGATTTGAAACTCAAGGATATGAAGGTGATTAAGGCGGAGTCGTACAATAAGGAGAAGAGTAAGTACTTTACAATCTTAAAAAAATCACTTTTTGTTTTTGTGTTGGACAATTGGATCTAAACCTGTGTTTAACATCATGTAATTATTTATTCTATATCATTGATAATTCGTGCTAAATCAGTTTAGCACCTTCAAGATAGGTAATATATATGTGTATATAGGTGATGAAACTGTTTAGCGTCTTCAAAGATTGATAATATTTTTTTGATAAATGGTTCTATAACATTATTAACTCCTTGAACTTTACATGTTATCTATTTTGATATTTATTATAAAAGTTGTTTATCACCTTGAACTTATCAATTTTTTGCTGGTCTAGTGCTTTTAAACTTATTTTAGTATCATGATTTTAGAAAACTTGAAGATGATTGTTTCTCTGTTTTTATGTGGTTTACAGTCCTGATTGTTGACTATTTGTCTGTGAATTTATTAAAAGAATTCTTCGTGCTGAAGAAATTTTGAAAGCTATGGATATAACATTGATGCAGATGAAGTGTGCGAAAATTACTTATCTGTTGCTGTCTGATAAGAATCATGGTTGGGAACTTAAAATAGAAACATTTCCAAAGGAACTTTCTAACGAGGGAGTTGATGATAAAGTTTTTGATAAAGGCGGTGGTGCTGATGATAGTTTTAATTCAATTATTGATGATGTTATAACATTTGTAGTGGAAAATGCAGAAGAATTTGATGATTAGTTATTTTTGTAAGTAAGTTTGTAATCATATCTGTGAATATCCATATATATACTAGAAAATGTGGAAGAATTTGATGACTAGCAATTTTTGTAACGATAGTTGTTAGTTTTTGTTCTCAATAAAGTCTTTTTTTAGCACTACTTGTTTAATATATTTAAAGTCTATTAACATTACCTATCAGCACATATCACAAAAAAAAAAAAAAATTAGAAAGTGCTAAGGGTGCGTTTGATTGCGAGCATTGAATTTGCATGGAAAGAAAATAAGTTCCAGGCAATTGAATTGCCTAGAATTGAGTTGTATGGAAAATGTCAATTAAATGTGTTTGATTGCCTTAATTTTCTACCTGGAAAATAGTGTACTTTTCCATCTTTTGGTGTTTGATAGACATTATTTTATATGGTAATTGTAACTTTTTCCAACTTTTGTTGTTTGATAGCTATTTTTTTCCATGGAACTTGTATCTTTTTTACATGGAATTTAAGATATGTTTTTAAAAAAATGTGTTTTTTTCATTTGTTTCGTTTCTTTTGATATTGGAGTGGAATAAAAAAAATGTGAAACAAGTTTTTTAAAAACAGTCCTTTTTTTTACTTCATCGAAAAACAGTTTTTTTTTAACAATTTTACTTCATGAAAAAACAGTTTTTTTTTTTACAATTTCACTTCATCAAAAAACAGTATTTTGATTTTTGAACAATTTTATTTCATCGAAAAACAGTTTTTTTTATTTTGAACAATTTTACTTCATCGAAAAACAGTTTTTTTATTTTGAACAATTTTACTTCATCGAAAAACTGTTTTTTTTTTTTTTACAATTTTACTTCATCAAAAAACAGTATTTTGATTTTTGAACAATTTTACTTCATCGAAAAACAATTTTTTTGAAAACAGTTTTTTTTTTTTTTTTAACAATTTTACTTCATCAAAAAAACAGTTTTTTTTTTGAACAACTTTACTTCATTGAAAAACAGTTTTTTTTAAAACAGTTTTTTTTGACAATTTTACTTCATTTTTAAAACAATTTTTTTTCTAGCTTTAAACAAATTTACATCAAGCCTTAAAAAGTAGAAGTTGCCTGGAAAATTAAAACCAGCCCCCCCCCCCCCCCCAAAGAAAATATTTTCCAACTTTACAAGGAAAATAAGCCCAAAAGTAGAACAAGTGGGAGTTTGACTCCATGAAAAATATTTGCAATCAAACAACACAAAAGTGGGAATTTGGGTGAAAAAGCCATATTTTCCATGAAAAATATGACCTATCAAACACACCCTAAATGCATTTAGCACCCCATGTTAGCACACTTGACAAAAAATCAGAATGTGCTAAATGCATTTAGCACCCCCTCTCAGCACACTTTGTCATAAACCAGAAAGTGCTAAATGCATTTAACACCCCCTGTCAGCACACTTGACAACAAACCAGTAGGTATTAAATTCATTTAGCACCCCTTATCAGCACACATCATAAAAAACCATAAGGTGCTAAGAAGGAATCAGATAGTGCTAAAAACCATTTAGCACCACCTTTTTAACATAAAAAAATCATATTGATGGTGCTAAAAGCCATTTAGCACCATGAACACACATGAAAAAGTATTCTGATGGTGCTAAAAGTCATTTAGCACCATCTTCCAAACATAAAAACCCATGTTGATGGTGCTAAAAGCCATTTAGCACCAGATTTCAACACACTGTAAAAAGTAATTAAATGGCGGTATTACAATTTTAACACCTTTTTGTTGTTTTCTGATAAGAGTCATAGTTGGAAACCTGAAATAAAAATAGTTCCCAAGGAACTTGCGGACGATGGAGCTGATGATACAGTTTTCGATAAAGGCGGTGGTGCTGGTGATAGTTTTAATTCAATTATTGATGACGCTATAACATTTGTAGTGAAAAATACAAAAGAATTTGATGATTAGTTATTTTTGTAAGTATATTTGTAATCATATCTATGAATATCCATATATATTGGAAAATTTGGAAGAATTTGATGATTAGTGACTTTTGTAAACATAGTTCTTAGATTTTCTTCTCATTAAAAGTCTTTTTTTAGCACCATTTGTTTTAATCTGTCACATATAAAAACTTTGTTTAATATGTTGAAAGTCTATTAGCATCACCTGTCAGCACACATGACAACAAAGCAGAAGGTGCTAAATGCTTTTATCATTCACTGTCAGCACACATGACAATAAAGCAGAAGGTGTTAAATGCATTTAGCACCCTATGTCAGCACACGTCACAAAAAACCAAAAGGTGCAAAATGCATTTAGCATCCCCTGTCAGTACACTTGACAAAAACCAAAATGTGCTAAATGAATTTAGCACCCCCTGTCAACACACATCAGAACAAACCAGAAGGTGCTAAATACATTCAACACCGCCTGTTAGCACACTTGACAAATAAATCAGAAAGTGCTAAATGCATTTATCACCCCTTGTCAGCACACATCACAAAAAAAAATCAGAAAGTGCTAAGAAGGAATCTGATGGTGCTAAAAGCCATTAATCACCACCTTTTAAACATAAAAAACTATGTTGATGGTAGTAAAAGCTATTTAGCACCATGAACACACATAAACAAGTATTCTGATGGTGCTAAAAGCCATTTAACACTAGATGACAACACACTATAAAAAATAATTAAATTGTGGTATTTCAATTTTAGCACCTTTTCGAGAATTTTTTTTTGGAATTATACAGAATATTCACTATTAATGGTGCGGATTACTTGTGTGGTCTACCCCACCGGCCTCGGGCTGACACGTGGCCGCCCAACAGCCTTGCCGCCGAGCTCATTGCTGGATAAGGAGCTCGGAGAAGACCTACCATGTCCTCGTGAGGGAAATAGATTCCTTACCTAAGGATCGATTTCGAACTATGTATTGCAAAACGCGAGCTACTAAGCCCTCTTTCGACGAGCTCGGAGATTCTCTCTCTCTTTCGTCATCTAACCACTCTGCCAGAGTGGGTGGCAAGGGCATGGGCGACTGTTACCTGCTCTACAGAGAGCATAAAATTTCTTTTACCTTTATTAAATGCACACCCACTGCATTTAATGCACCGAAATTCACGGAGAAGAAAGGTTAGAGTTGGTACTGATACAGGCATGGCTCCAGGCTCATTCTGAAGACCCTAGCCGCACATTTTGTCCAATGATATATATACCAGGGGCATTTACCCCCCTCAACCACCAAGAAAACGGAGAGAGACAGTTCACAACCGAGCTCATCTTTTAAAAATTAGACTAGCATCAACTTAGCTTCCCAATCCTACTGTAATATCAAGAAAGTGGAGCGATAAGAGAGACCTTTGCGAGTTTGTATACTTGTGAATCTATTATTAATACGAGGCAAACTGAGCTCCGATCTCCACTTCATATGGGAGGATTAACCCGTATCTCCATAAGAGGCCAACCTCCTCTATAAATCATTGACTTTCTTAAATTCAACATTTTTCCTCTTTACTACTCCAATCATTCGTCATTATTGAATTAACTGCGTGGCACTGAAAACAACTTTCTAGTTTTTAGCACCAACAGTTTGGCGCCGTCTGTGGGAAAGAATAGTGTTTTTCTACCAAAGTCACGTACCTTTCTTAAAAACCGCATAACCATCTAAGAATTTCGCTATGTCTTCAAGACAAACTCAGCTAGACCCTGTATTGGCTCTACTAGAACGGCAAGCTGTCCTTCAAATCGGAATCGATAGACTCCTAGGCCAAAGGCAAAGTCCCCAAGACAGCACCAGGAGCAGGTTATCTTCAGCCTCTGTGTCTGTTGCAGTTCGCCCGATCCCTCCACAAGTCCCGATCAGAGAAATACTGGGGGACCGTGGTAGAGGACTCGAGGAGAACCGCGTCAGACCTGACGAGCTCGAGTCCCGCCACTCCAGCTCCAAAAGGGGGACCTCGTACGAAAAAATTCCAGCTTCACTCCCTCCCATACCAATAAGGGACCCACAAATCAATATTGTGATTCGTCAAAGATGCTCGGATGAGTTTTCGCAACACTGGGGGCCGAGTGTCGGGCTACCTCTACCTCCGTCAGGAAGAATGACAGGGCGTGAGGCAGAGGCCAGACCCAGAGGGTCCGTTTTTGATAAGATCTCTCATAAAGAATCAGTCGAGGAGGTCGAAAGAAGACTGATGACCAAAATAGAGGCCCAAATGGCAAAAATGATAAAGACTGTGGGTCACATGGCAGGGAGCTCAGCGGCAGCTCTGGTAAGGGACGCTAGATCCCCATTCCCTAACTGCATTCAAAATTGCTCCGTCCCAAAGAAATTTAGGCTCCCGGCATTGAAATCATACGATTGAACCACTGACTCTGTGGATCACTGGCAGCAGTACGAAAACATGACGGGGCTCTAGAACGTCCCGAACGGTGTGGTGTGTAGGGCCTTCGTCACCACTTTAAAGGGGGCAGCCAGGACATGGTGCAACAGTCTACTGCCAGGGTCGATCTCGAGCTCTCAGGAGCTCGGCACCAAGTTCGTCTCACACTTCATGGAAACCAAGCAGCAGTCCAAAACCTCAACTCACCTATTCACCATAAAACAGGGGCCCACCGAAAGCCTGAAAGAGTACGCTTGTCGTTTTAACCAAGAGAGTCTCATAGTCACCGACTTAAACGAAGGAGTGGCGGTGGCAGCCTTCATGGAGGGGGTAACCTCCCCATACTGCCTTATGACGTTAGCAAGAATGGCACCAAAGATAATGTCAGAGCTTCTAGATGAGGTCAACAAATAGGTCGGGATTGAGGAGACTTTGCAAGGCAGAAACCTGGCGGGTCTGTCAGCCCTCATATCCTCTTCCAAGCATCAAAGGAGGAACAAGCCCTCCCCGCAGCCAGGAGAAAGAAGGCAAGAGGAGTAAAAAAGAAGCAGACAAAACCAAACCAAAGGACGACAGGGCACGCCAATAGTTCACTCCACAAACATCCCCCCTAGGTGAAGTCTACGCCCAGCTAGACCCAGGGCAAATCTCAGAAGCTCGAAAAATAAGAACGCCTGAGGAAAAATGAGATACCACCAAGTACTGCCGGTACCATAAGGACCACGGCCACGAGACCGATAGCTGTTGGAAGTGGAAAGGATAAATTAAGAAGCTCATTCAGAGAGGGCAGCTCAAGCAGTACGTTGACAAAAAGAAAGGGGTTCCTCCCGATACCAAGGGAAAGGCCACGGAAAACGAGATCTTTATGATTGAGGGAGGTTCCTCTTACTCCGAAAATTACAATCGATCAAGAAAGGCCTACATCAGGCAGGCCAGAACCTCGAGCTTGGAAGCAGAATGCTTCGAATTTTGACCTGCCAAAATGGTGAAATACTAGGTCAAAGAGCTCGTTTTCAGCGATGAAGACATGATCGGAGTAAATTTCCCTCACGATGATCCTTTGGTAGTAACAGCGATGGTGGATAATCATAATGTCCATAGGATCATCATCGACACAGGGGCCACGTCCAACCTCATGTACTACATCACCTTTAAGGCCATGGGCCTCACCACAGAGCACTTAACTCCCTCCTCGGTCACCTTGGTCAGATTCTCGGGGGAGAAGACTAAATCTCTAGGAACAATTAAGCTCGATGTAACCCTGGGGATGGTCCCCAAACAGATCACCACAATCGCCGAGTTTTTGATATTGGATAGAGCTCCCCATTACAACGCCATTCTCGGTAGAGGAACGTTCAATGAAATCAGGGCTTTCATCTCGACCTGTAGCTTGACCTTGAGATTCCTGACCCCTCACGGAGTCGGAGAGTGCAAGGAAAATCAGGCCAAAGCCCATAGCTGCTAATTCAAAACACTAAAGGAAGTTAGGACCTCTGACATCATGGTAGCTGAGGTAGAAACCCCTACAAAAAAATGGGAGATAAACACCCTAGATCCCAGAGATGAAGAGAAGTAGCTCCGAGGCGAGCCGGTGGAAGATTTAGAGAATTTCATCTTAAATCCTTCCCAGTCTGTGAAGGTCCTGAAAGTCAGCGATCAGCTTTGTGTAAAAGTTCGAGGAGAGCTTTGCCAATGCCTCTGAGCTAACGCAGATGTCTTTGCGTGGTCCCACGATGACATGAAGGGGCTTAACCCAGAGGTTATGGTACACAAGTTAAACGCCGACCCCTGCATCACTCCCGTAAGACAGAAGAAGAGAAGTTTCGCAGCAGAGAGGAATTTGGCCGCCAAGGAAGAGGTTCAGAAACTCCTTCGAGCTGGCTTCATTCGAGAGGTACATTACCCAAAATGGATCTCCAATGTAGTACTCGCAAAAAAGCACAGCAAAAAATGGAGGATGTGTGTGGATTTCAAAGACCTCAATAAAGTATGCCCGAAAGACAGTTTCCCGTTGCCCAAAATCGACCAACTTGTGGACACCACTACAGGCCACGAAATGTTAAGTTTCATGGACGAATACTCTTGCTATAATCAGGCCAGGATGGATCCAAAAGATGAGGAAAAGACCTCATTTGTCACAAACGAAGGCACATACTGCTACAAAGCCATGCCCTTTGGTTTAAGAAACGCGGGTGCAACCTACCAAAGGGTGATGAATGCATTGTTCAGGAACCAGATAGGTCAAAATATGAAGGTCTATGTCGACGACATGTTAGTCAAAAGCCTTAAAGCTGTGAGCCATGTGTCCGACCTCAACGAAGCTTTCGCCATACTCAGACAGAATGGCATGTCCCTTAACCCGGCCAAGTGTGCTTTCGGAGTTAAAGGGGAAAAATTCTTAGGCTTCATATATGGTCACCCAAAGGGGGATTGAAGCCAACCCGGAGAAAATACGAGCACTCGTTGACATGAAGTCCCCGTCCAAGCAGAAAGAGGTCCAAAGCCTAGCAGGGAGAGTGGCCGCTCTCAACAGATTCATCTCTAGAGCGACTGAGAAGTGCCACCCTTTTTTCAAAACATTGTGGAAGGCCTTCGAATGGACCGAAGAATGCGGGCTAGCTTTCCAGCAGCTCAAACAGTACATTGGAGCTCCCCCTCCTAAGCTCCCCAAGAAAGGGGGAAGTCCTAAACTTATATCTAGCTATATCACGAACGGCGGTCAGCTCAACGCTGATGAGGGATGAATAGGGAACTCAATTGCCAGTATACTACACGAGCAGAGCTCTGTAAGCTGCCGAACTGAACTACCCCAGATTGGAGAAATTGGCCTATGCTCTACTCATCACCTCTCGAAAACTAAGACCTTATTTTCAGGCCCACACCATAGATGTGCTCACTGACCAGCCGCTGCGAAGGATCCTCAATAGGCTAGAGCAATCAGGCCGACTGACTATATGGGTTGTAGAACTCAGGCAATTTGTGATTAACTATAATCCATGGACCTCAATTAGGGGTCATGATGTTGCCAATTTCATAGCCGAATTCACTTATGATGAAAACCAAATTGAAGAATCGCCAAAGCTAATACCACTTGCAGACTCGAGCACCTCAACCCCGGCCAATTCAATGAATTTACTACTTAGAGTACCCATATGGGTCTTGCACGCCGATGGTGCCTATAACCTGCAAGGATCCGGAGCTGGTGTGGTGCTGATAACTCCTGAGGCTAACATCTTGGAAATAGCGCTAAAATTCTTATTCAAAACTTCTAATAATGAGGCTGAGTACGAAGCCATAATCTCAGGCTTGAGAATAGCCAGCGACCTGGGGGCAAGGCAAATTGTGGTCTACAACGAATTCGCGATAGTGATTGGCCAATTACTCGGCCACAATATGGCAAAGGAAGATCGCATGGCCGCGTACTTAGCAAAGGCCAAAGGGGCGGCTCAAAAGTACTCCAACATAATCTTCGTCAAAGTCCCGCGAGCTCAAAACAATAAGGCAGACCGCCTAGCCAAGCTTGCCACGACTTCAGACCTACCAAGTGGGGTGCACGTCGAATATCTGGGGAGGAAAGCCATAGATAAGCCCACACGGCTGGATGTGGCCCCAGTGCAGATCTGTAATGCTGGATTGACCCGATCTTGAATTACCTTACCGATGGGACTCTCCCTGAGGACAAAAAGATGACCAAGAGAATAAAATATGTGTTCAACCGATACGTGGTCATTGAAGCAACACTGCACAAAAGGGGATACGTCCTCCCTTTCCTGCTATGTCTACACCCACACCAAGCCTAAGTAGCCCTGCTGGAAATCCATGAAGGCTTGTGTGGGGGACATCCGGGAGCTCGGTCACTAGCGCTCAAAGTCGACAGGCAGGGCTATTTTTGGCACACCATTCTACAGGATGCTAAAGAGCTGGTAAGGAGATGTGACAAGTGCCAGCGATTCGCCAACACTCTGGAACTTCCCTCAGAGCTCATGACTCCCGTTAGTAGTCCTTAGCCTTTCTCTTAATGGGTCATGAACATAGTGGGACCTTTTTCACTGGGCAAAGGATAGACCAAATTCGCAGTGGTAGCCATTGATTACTTCACTAAGTGGGCTGAGGCCGAAGCGCTAACAACCATTACCACTTTGAAGATCTAGAATTTCGTATGGAGGAACATCATCTGTCGTTTCGGGCTCCCCAAAGTATTGATCACTGATAATGGGAAGCAATTCGACTGCGATCACTTCAAGGACTTCTGCGAAGGACACGGAATCAAAAATCACTATAGCTCACCTATTCACCCCTAGGCCAATGGCCAGACAGAAGTCACCAACCGAACGTTGCTGAACTCGTTGAAAAAGAGGCTTGACGATGCAAAGGGAAACTGGTCTGAAGAGCTCTCCTCAGTACTATAGGCTTACAGAACCACGATCAGAGGCCCAATAGGTGAAACCTCTTTCTCCCTGACCTATGGAATAGAGGTAGTTATCCCAATGGAAATGGGGGTCCCGACTTACAGAATCATCCACCACGACCTAGCTCTCAATGAGAAGGACTTGATGGCCAACCTAGATCTTTTCGAAGAAAAAAAAGAACAAGCTTGGATCAAAGAAGAAGCATATAAGAGAAACATGGTAAAAGCTACAACAAAAGGGTTAAGCGCCGAGGTTTGAATGTTGGCGACTTGGCACTCTAAAAAGTCACTTTGGCAACAAAAGTTTCTGAGCATGGCAAACTCGCAGCCAAGTGGGAAGGCCCCTATATGGTCCCTAAAGTCTATAGGCCAGACACTTATTACCTAAAGACTTCAGACGGCATGGAGCTCATGAGGCCGTGGAACATAGAACATCTCAAGAAATAATACCCTTAAGATAAGAAATCCTATACTTTTGATTCGAAAGAATGTGAGTGGAATGTTTTACTAAAATACTTCGTTATTTGTAACTCACACTCTGTTTACAAAAAATCCTCTCACAAAGAGGTCAGTTGAGTGAGTGTTCAGCTTGCCAGAAGCACACTCACACTCTGTTTACAAAAAAAACCTCTCACAAAAAAGTCAGTTTAGTGAGTGTTCAGCTCGCAAGAAGCACACTCACACTTTATTTACAAAAAATTCTCTCATAAAGAGGTCAGCTTTAGTGAGTGTTCAGTTCGCAAGAAACACACTCACACTCTGTTCACAAAAAACCCTCTCACAAATAGGTCAGTTTAGTGAGTGTTCAGCTCGCCAGAAGCACACTCATAATATGTTTACAAAAAATCCTCTGATAAAAAGGTCAGTTTAGTGAGTGTTCAGCTCGCCAGAAGTACACTCACACTCTATTTACAAAAAACCCTCTCACAAAGAGGTCAGTTTAGTGAGTGTTCAGCTCTCCAGAAGCACACTCACACTCTGTTCATAAAAAATCTTCTCACAAAGAGGTCAGTTTAGTGAGTGTTCAGCTCGCCAAAAGCACACTCACACTATGTTCACAAAAAACACTCTCATAAAGAGGTCAGTTTAGTGAATGTTTTCCGCTCTCCAAAAGCACACTCACACTCTGTTTACAAAAAAAACCTCTCACGGAGAGGTCAATCTAGTGAATGTTTAGCTCACCAGAAGCACACTTACACTGGTGGGGTCATGACGCTTGTTTGATTTTTGACTACGTGATGGGGGCATACTGATACACCTATAGAGCTACTATATCTATAGAAGCTCACTCCACTATATCTCACACATATAAGCAGACAAAAACATAAACAAGAATAAGAACAAAACAGGTAACGGTACTTTCTAACACCCAAACTGTCATTTCCATTCAGTGATAAAGAGATTACATGGGCCCTAGATTTCTATATAAGGGAGTTATCAGAATTATGAAAGATCACATGGATCCTAGATTCCTATACAAAGGAGCTATTACAGCTACTATTCATCATCATCGCCAGCTTCTGCTCCGGACCTCGTGGGGGAAAGGACACCAGTCTCCCACTTGGTGAGAATGTCAGGCTCATCGATCCGTATTAACTGCAGCACAGCAAGGGCGTCGGTCCTCTTTTCTGCAATCTTAACCCCCAGCTCGGGAGTCATCTCGACCTCTAACCCCTCAAGCTCCTTCGGTCGCTGCAATGCCCACTCCTTGCACTTGTAAAAACCAGTTACGAAAGAATCGGAAATCCTCAGTAACAGCCCCTCGGAGTTGTAGAAGTCCTCGACAGCTTGAGCTCTTAACTCAAGGAGGGATTCCTTCAGCCCCTTTAACTCCTCCTCCAGATTAGAGAGTCGAACTTGTGTGCTTCTAAGGGCCACCTCAGCAACTTCCCTCTTTTTGCGCTCTGATTCAGAGGACTGTTGAGCCAATTCAAGTGCAGACCCAGCGGCCTAGAGATCCCTTCTGGTGCTGATTAGCTCTTTCTTGAAGCTGAAGGCCTCTTGCTTCGATGCCTCACACTCTTGTCCCAACGCCTTGTACTCAGACTCCAGGCGGGAGAACATGGCGTTGAAGTCATCCACTTTATTCTTCGGACCCTCTGTTTCTGACAAGGCGTTGCTCAGTTGGTCTAGCATGACCTTTTTGTCATTTTTAGCCCTCTTCAGGTCGCTCTTGGCAATATAGAGTTCGTTTTGTGTTCTGGTGAGCTCATCTTAAAGAATAAAGTTGGCCACTGCGCTGGAACCCTCCTCAGCCAAGTGAAGGGTCAAGAAAAATAGGTTCATGGCCTGCGAAGAAATAAAGAAACGGGTTATGCTTAAGGAACTCAGGAAAATAAACTCAGAATAAAAGAAACACGCACCTGACTCATGTGAAGGCTGAAGGAGCTGGCCAGGGAGCTCATCCCTCTCTCCTTGGCCTGCTCCAGAACCTTCTGCGATAGGGGAGGTAGGGAATAGCCCTGCACAAAGAACGCAGAACTACCCTGAACACTGGGATCAGGCGCCACGGCATCAACTCGTCCCTTAGAGGTCGACGCCGGGACATCCTTGGTTCCCGTGATCACTACCTCCTCTTTAGTGGTCCCTAGATCCTCTACAACTTCGAAGTTCTTGCGAGTAGGACTAGGGGATTTACCTTCGGAAGTCCCCCTCCTCTCCAAATAGTCCTTTCGTGGCTAAGAGGATGGAAGTCTTCTAGAGGGGCATTGATGAACTCCACCCAACTTTGCACATTTTTCGGTGGAGGACTAGCAGATCTGACAGCAGCCACTAGGGGTGGTATAGAAGCCTGAGGCTGCTTTGAGGTGTTTTATCTAACTCTATCTGACCCCTTTGATCTCTTGGCGGGAGGCAAGCCCATGGCCAGAGCAATCCTCTTTTTTGTCGCCTTCTCAGTATTCACTTTGAAGGCCAGGGCTGGGATAGAAAATAGCAAAGTCATAAAAAGCGAAAAGCAAGGGTTATGAGTATAAAAAAAAAAATAATAGCGGTCAAAAACTTATTTTTCTTTGGCACCACAGGCACCTGTTGGAGAGGGGATACGATTAACACTCTGTCTCCCGGAGAAACCAGCTGAACTTCCCCTTCGGGGCTTTCTTGTGGGGGTCCAGCTTCGGGAGCTCGGTCACTACCCCCTTTCTGAATAGCCTTAGATGATTGGAGCCCGAGGTTGTTCTGCTCTAACGACAGAAGTACATCCAAAGGAGGAAGGTCCTTCACAGTGAGGACATGGGACTCTGTGTTGGAAGGTCTGGGGCCCAAGCCGTACCTCCACAACATTCTGGGAGCCACGATATCTGCATAATGTTTAAGGAAGAAATCTTTGTCATCTTCCATCCAAGGCGTCTTCACTTGGACCGGTCTCTTTTCCTTTACTGAGATACAAGAAACAAAGAAAAATGTTAGGAGCCCTGGTGTTGAATGCATAAACGAACCCATTTGGCACTAAAGAAGAAACTTACTGATGGAATCGGGCTCTGAGAGCCAGCGTTTGAGGTCATGGATACTGGGACATCTCGAGTCATGTTCCTAGTCCTCCCCTGAGATGAAGAAGAATCGTTTTTTCCAGTTGGAGATGCTATCGGGAAGGCCATGGATGATCTTCGAGGCCCCTAGTCTCGTGGGGTAGTTAAAAACGCCCTTATTCTTCCCACCGTTGTCCTTTGGTTGAAACAAGGAGGTGAACTCCTCCATGGTGATATTGTGGCTCCCCGCGAAAACGACCTTAAAAATCAACACCGATCCTATCAGGCAAGACGACATGTTTGGACTGATTTGAGCAGGGGCAAGGTCCATCGTCACTAATAATTCCCTCACATGATCGTCCATGGGGAACCTCAGCCCGTGTTCGAAGGCGGCCTCGTAAAAACAGACCTCCCCAGGCCTGTAGTAACAAGCTCTTTCTTCTGGACCTGGAGCCCTGATCCTGACCGAGTCAGGAAGTGAGTATCTGTCCTTGAGTATGGGGATATCAGGCGCAGAAATGGTCGAAGGTATCCGAAAACTGGCCAGAGAACTGAGATATTTTGAGTACTGGTCAATGGCCTTTAAGTCATCAGGCACACAAGGATGAAGACAGATGCGAACCAACTCTCCCTCGCTGTCCAAAATTTCAATGGACCTCACATCAGAGAGAATGCGGGGTACGTTTACCTTGGAGGGGCCTTGCTCTATGTTGGAAGGGTTTCCCTGACCCTGGGTCTGACTAGTGAAATGTTTCATCAGAACCGCTAAAGTATGTAGAGGAGGAGAAGGAGCAAAACGAGGAATCGACCTGACGAAGGTATTCAAAGAAAAACTTGAAAACCTCTTAAAGGAGTTCCCAGAAAATAGTCTATAAGCCAGGGTAAAAGAACGACACGACAAGAAAGGGCGCTTTTGGAGGCTCTAAATCTCTAACGTACCTAGGGTTTAAGAGAAGAAGAAATAAAAAGTGAAAAAACTCTCCAAGACAGGAGAGCCTTTATAGGGTGTACTAGAGAAGCTAAGTGTCTTTTCAAAGACCTTAACTGTCCAATCGGTGACCCATTGCCAGCACAGTTTCCAAAGAATATGGAGCGGCCGTATTGATTGAACATTAATGATCGCCCCAAAGAGCTCGAACCAGGTCAGAGGCCCCTAAAACTCGAGATATCCAAGATGATTAAGGACAAAATTAATCCCAACCTCCCTCGAAGGTTCTCGTGCATGTCACTCGGTACGTAGAGCTCGGGGGACCTCCCAAATAACCTGAAGCATTGATTCTTATCCTCCTTAACCAGCCCCCTGAGCTGGATGACAAGGATATGGGGTAATTGATGGTGCAGATTACTTGTGCGGTCTACCCCGCCGGCCTCGGGCTGACACGTGGCCGCCTACCAGCCCTGCCGCTAAGCTCATTGCTGGATATAAGGAGCTCGGAGAAGACCTACCATGACCTCGTGAGGGAAATAGATTCCTTACCTGAGGATCGATTTCGAACTACGTATTGCAAAACGCGAGCTACTAAGCCCCCTTTCGACGAGCTCGGAGATTCTCTCTCTCTCTCTCTTTCGTCATCCAACCACTCTGCCAGAGTGGGTGGCGAGGGCATGGGTGACTGTTACCTGCTCTACAGAGCGCACATAATTTCTCTTACCTTCATTAAATGCACACCCACTGCATTTAATGCACCAGAATTCATGGAGAAGCAAGGTCAGAGTTGGTACTGATGCAGGCATGGCTCCAGGCTCACTCTGAAGACCCTGGCCACACGTTTTGTCCAATGATATATATACCAGGGGCATTTACCCCCCTCAACCACCAAGAAAACGGAGAGAGACAGTTCACAACCGAGCTCCTCTTTTAGAAATTAGACTAGCATCAGCTTAGCTTCCCAATCCTACTGTAATATTAAGAAAGTGGAGCGATAAGAGAGACCTTTGCGAGTTTGTATACTTGTGAATCTATTATTAATACGAGGCAAACCGAGCTCCAAGCTCCACTTCATAGGGGAGGATTAACCCGTATCTCCATACGAGGCCAACCTCCTCTATAAATCATTGACTCTCTTAAATTCAGCATTTTCCTCTTTACTACTCTAATCATTCGTCATTATTGAATTGACTGCATGGCGCTGAAAGCAACTTTCTAGTTTTTAGCACCTACAACTATCAATCAAAATGTGTTTAAACAATTTTAGCACATCTTATAACATAATATAGAACTTCTAAGAACATGACTACTAGCAATGAATATTTTTTTTTCTAAAGTCTCTGCAAGAAGAAAAGAAGTAAAATGAAGTTATTTAATGGAGAAAAATATTTAATCTAGTAGGTTCTAATTCCACAAACTAATATTAGATCTAAGCGATAGGCTCGGTGCACGATTTATTGTTATGATAAACATACTTGTTGCACCTTATGCACTTCCGCTTTTTCCTTGTACTTGAAGTGTTTGTGTCGAATCGATTCTTTTTTGGTCGACCAGGTTGTGTGTTGCAATATGAAGCTAATATCTCAATTACATTTGCCAATACATTAACACTCGTACCAGAAGTTGGCACTAGATAAGTTAAATGGGAGTACGAGCTCTTATAGTTTACTGCTAAAAAGCACGAATCAATGTACTTGTAAATATTTTTATTGTCCAACAGTATGCTCAAAACAGCATGGGAATAGGGGAAACCATCAATGCACTACGAATTGCAGCCATAGTGCCATCTTTGAATATCTAAGTATAAGTCTTTTTCTCTCTAACTTCGTACAACGTATCAGCAGACTTAGTCACCGTCTATAAGGAACTCTCAGTGACCTTATCTTCCAGCTTGTTTTTAACAGATGGACACAATTCATTTTTCCAAATTCTCGACACCTCTCGCCTATCTAACATTTGTTTCATTACTTTCACCTAAATTTGGTCTAGCATTGTTGTAATTGCAGATTACGTTCATTTATAATTTAGGAGTTATAGCTTTCAACCATATTTAAAATCATAACGTTGTACCTTCTCCCCGGGAAGAATGCATTTACCCATCATTCAATGGGTGCACTTTGTAAGAATTTATTCATTGTTTTCTCCACAAGCATGCCAAGGTTTCGATAATGCTCTATATACTCATCAACCATACGAGCATTTGCACAACTCGAGAACAATTACACTATCAAATTTTTTTCCTAAAACTTTTAGAAGTGCTGATATGAAATTCTTTTTTAAGTGAAAAATGCAATAAACATGGAATTAATTAATGAATACCTTAGGAATACCATTTTTCAAGCCAACATGTCAGTTAGAAATAAATGTTATTTGTCTATACATTCCGACGATAACCTTCAAATGATTTAAGAACCATTCACAATTAGCAATATTTTTCGAGTCGACAACAGCCATCATCAATGACAACATACCTATAAATAATACAATCAAGAAGAACATATCAATTTTTGAGTAAGAAACAGCAGTGGTACTAAATGCTTTTAGCACTATTGTCGTGACCACACCTAGGGTGCTAAATGCTTTTTAGCACCCAGTCACTGTCTACTTAATAAATTTAGCACTATTGTAGTCACCACTGTGTAAAAGTGAAGACATACCGGAGTGCTAAAAGCATTTAGTACCCAGCTAATGTCCATATACTGGGGTGCTAAACGCTTTTAGCACCATTGTAGTTACCACACTTAAGGTGCTAAACGTTTTTTAGCACCCAGTCACTGTCTACCTAATATGTTTAGCACCATTGCAGTCACCACTGTGTAAAAGTGTAGACATGCTGGGGTGCTAAAAGCGTTTAGCACCAAGTATACTGCAAATAAGCAGTTACTCGATCGAATTTTTTTTTGGTAAACTTACCTCCATCACCATTAGTTCCAGTTGAAGAGAGCATGCAACTTTTAAATTTTGCCTTAAGATGGCATCCATCCAAAGCTATTAAAGCTCGACAAAAGTTGAATCCATATATACAAGCTTCATATGCTATGAAAACTCTTTAAAACTTTCTTGTCTCTTCATCAACTTTAAGAACAACATAACTCCCCGGATTTGATTCCCTTATACTATTACTGTACGAGGCTAGTTGTTAATAAGATGCATAATCGTCATCATGGACTTCCTTGGTCGCATGGCTCTTACCAAAGTAGTAGCTCAATTTAACACCAAACTCGCATCTAAAGTAATTGATGATGTCGAATGGTTTTGTGAAAAGTCTGTCCCGAATCAAATCTAGAACAGTTGACTTAACAACTTGACTTGTCATTTGTGGGTTCCTTAAATCCTTGAAAGTAATTCCACATATATGCTCGTCCACCACTTTTCTTATTTCAAAGAACTTAGCAAGCTTAAACCTTGGAGAGGCGCGTATTCTCCACGTGCACCCTTTATCCTTGTGCCTACTACAAACAACTGTAATCCGATCACTATAATTTTTCTTATATTCAAACTTAAACCCTTTGTGAATCGCATATTTTTTTAAACTAGTTCGAAACTCATCCGCACCACCGAAAAATCTTTGTCCGAGACCCGTAATACAATTTTTCCAAGCATTAGATTGACGTGGTTCACTATAAGATTTGGCTTCACTTTCTAAACTCCCACAATTGGAAAAACTACTAGAAAAATTATTCCGTAACACCAAGGATCTAGGAGCATCACTTCGCCTTGCAACTATATCTATGGTGTCAATATGTTGAACTGCTGCAAAGTAAACCATGTATTGTATAGCTTCATCACTATCCAGAACATAGTCATTGGCATCACGAAAGATGACTAGCTCTAAATGCAATGGATTTATGTCAAACCACCTTTAGCAGATTGACCTCTTCAATACATCTATTGATAAACCTATAGTCACTTGGAATCCAAAATTAGAATTATTATAATATACTTTGCCTAAAATTCCTCTGTCAATATTCCTGCAAAAGTCATTTAGCACCTCTTGTAAATATAGGGATAAATAATCTAATGGTGCTAAAAGTCAGTTAGCACCACTTGTCAACACACATGAGAAAAACCAGAAGGTGCTAAAAGCCATTTAGCACCACCTTGCAACAAATAAGAGAATACCAGAATGTGCTAAAAGCAATTTAGCACTACCATTCAGCAAGCAATAACAATTAATATGATGGTGCTAAAAACCATTTAGCATCATCCATAAACACGCATGACAATAAACAGAATGTGCTAAAAGGCATTTAGCACTAGATGTCAATAACCAGTTATGCGGAATCTGATTTGCTAAAAGCCATTTACACCACTTTTCGCACATTTTAAACTAGTTTGAATGTGCTAAAAGCGATTTAGCACCAATTTCAACACAAAACAAGCAATTTGATGTTGTTAAAAGCCGTTTAGCACCACCATCAACACAAAATTACAATAACCAGAAGGTGCTAAAAGCCATTTAGCACCACATTTCGCACATGAAAAATAGTTTGAATGTGCTAAATGCCATTTAGCACCACCTTTCAACACAACAACAAGCAATCTGATAGTGTCAAAAGCCATTTAGCACCATCATCAACATAAAATTATAAAAACCAGAAAGTGCTAAAAGCTATTTGGCACCAACTTTTGCACATGAAAACTAGTTTGAAAGTGCTAAATGCCATTTAGCACCACCTTTCAACACAACAACAAGCAATCTGATGGTGCTAAAAGCCATTTAGCACCATCTTTCGCACATGAAAACTAGTTTAAAGGTGCTAAAAGCAATTTAGCACCAATTTTCAACACAATAACAAGCAATTTGGTGGTGCTAAAATCCATTTAACACCACTAGAAGGTGTAAAAGCAATTTAGTACCAGGTTTCAACACAATAATAAGCAATCTGATATTGCTAAAAGCTATTTAGCACCACTAGAAAGTGCTACACAATGACAAGTAATCTAATGGTGATAAAACAAATTAGTAGCTGGTATAAATGTTTTTAATTGATTCAGATGAAGAAATATGATCAATGGAAGCAATATGTATGTAAATTTCATAGTCGATATTAATCATGATCGGATGTAGATTTTTTGAATCAATACATGGATAATGAATCAGAATTTTTTATCAGAATGATTTCTTGCGTCATCTCTGTGGTTCTGATGACCGATCGTTGTGAACTTTGAAAACTTTTGATTGGGATTTGGTTGCAATTGTTTTTTGGATACGTGAGAAGTTATATATATTAAGTTTAGTGTGCTATTAGTTAAATAAGGAAGTGGCATTAATGTCTTTTTCATGTAGTTTCCTTAATTTGTAATGCTAATTCATAATGGACCTTTGTAATTATGTTGTTATTAGAGTGTGCCCTTATGCCCAATTGCCTCAAAAAATAAAGCTTTCTTACAACATTTATGTTATAAATAATTCAATCTTATGAATTATTTACATTTACAGATAATTACGTAATTTTAAAATAAATATATGTAATATTATATATTTCTTTTATAGTGCCTTTTGAGTGAATCTATATTGTTATTATAGAATTCTCATTAAAACGAAAGTCAATTTAATTGACTTCCAAATTAGGAGGATTAGTATACAGTAAGGAACACAAGTTTTGTAATTCCTTATAGTACTTTTTTTTAGTGCAATTTTTAACTAAAATTTTAACAATACAAAAAATTTGAATGAGATCGAACCAAACCGAAACTGAATAATTTGGGGAGGGTTTCGGTTCTATAGGTACAAAAATCAAAACCGAACTATAAAATTTGGGGAGGGTTTAGGGTACCCCAATTCTACCTTGACCGAAACCGAAAACATCCCTACAATCCTCAGCTAATAACTATTTCGTCCGGACAAGTTATAAAATATAAATTGTGTAATGTAGTGATTTTTTTTTTTTATTAAAAACAATTCTTTATGTCATGAAAGAAATTTTTTGGTAAAATATAATAAAAGACATGTAGCATAAAATTAATTGAAAAAAATCTCACCAAACGATTATTTTTTTTATTATTATCAAATAGAGACTTGATTACTTAATGTTAGATGCATGGTTTGATTCAAAGGTTTGGAAGACAGAAGCAAAATTTTGTATAAAAAATAAAATCAGAAGGCCCAGATCCCGAATTTAGGATAATTTTTTTTTTTTTTTTTTTGTGAGTGTACTAGCTTAGCTGATAAGAAATCCATTTGAATTTAAGAGATATTTTGAGTTCGAATTTTATTTAAGGTGAAATTTTTACATTATTATTATAGCATTAGAAAAAGGGTGATTTTATTTCTATCCACGAATTTTTGCAGTTTATTCACCCTTAATTTATGCTAATCTTGAGCCAAATCTTTTAAAATTTTCTTATGAAAATTGAGAAGTATATCCACCGATTAATAATCCTTTAAATATATTTACTAGTTTCCTAATTATAATTTACTTCCTTAATAATCTAGTCTCTTAATTTATAAAAAAATTTATTGATACTAATAATATAAATTAATTATTCATCAAAAATATACAATACTACAAAACTGAGAAGAATTAATTTGTATTAATACACCATAACACTAATGAATAATTTTTTTCAACAAATGAATTTACTATTTTTTTTCCTACACCATGAGGGCTTTAAAAAAATAAAAAATAAATAAAGCATCATTGGAAGTTAAGAAAATAATTAAAAATTAGTTGAGGCAACGAGTGTCGTTTACTTCAATTCAATCGTTTCACAAGTCAAAGGAATAATATTCAATTGTGGTATATATTTTGCATTTTTTGTTTCCCATCATGAATTTGTAATTAAAGTCCTAATTTAATTCACTTATGGGGTTTGAACTAAATTTTGTAGACATATTACAAATATTTCAAACTACACTTATTGTTTAATTATTATTGCAAGACTAATGTAAATTTTTGTATAATCTCAATTCCGAAAACTAATGTAAATATAGACTTATAGTCTAATATCGAGTCCGAAAAGGGGATATAATTAATTGACATTAAAATACAAATTATGTTTAGCTTTTGATATATTATATGTGGTGGATAAAAGTAAAAATTTGGTGGATAATTTATAATTAAATTAAAAAGAATTATTATTATATAAAAATTATTCCAACACTATTTTTGTAAGTTTATCTAACAACGTGATTAAACATAATGATCAATAGTAATTAACTTAGTAAAACCCAAAAAGAGTGATAAACTGATAAATCTAACGAATAAAATTAAAATCACCCTTAAAAAAAATAAAGAAATTTAGAGCCAAAAGTCCATCCGTGGATATGGGCTTCAGAGAACGGACTTCCTGAACTGTGCTTTGAAGAAAAAAAAATTTGTTTGGCAAGAGCATATCACAAAAGTACTTCTATATTAATATCAAATTTGCTAAAATAAAAATTATAAAATTGTTGGACTAAAATTCTTGCTTTTTCTCTTGGTTCAGAAATACATATCAATCATGGAATATTTTTAATTTTGCTTTTGTGGGCTTTTATTTCATTAAAAAAAATATTTGTATAATATAAGCAATAGAATTCAAACACTTACCAGTAACGAGAGTAATATAATTCTTTATCGTTGTTTTATTTTTTAAAAAAAATTACTTTAAATTACTTAGATTTGAACACATAGATCTATTTAAAAGGCTAATAACCATACCCCTATATATCTTATTTTCTAATATTTTTCTCCCGTTAAAAAATAATGAATAGGAAGAAGAGAATCAAATTCAAGTGGACAAGTAGTGTGTTGTGATGGGTTCAGCTGAGAGGCTAAAATATTTTGATTTTATTGAGTCCTCATACTTGAGCCTTAATCTGCCTGGCCCTACGTATACTAGTTTGGGTTGCTTGGAGTAAACATTAACATCTTAAAATGCAAGCTATTATAATCCAAAAAAAAAAAGCCAAAAAGAATAAAATTCAGTTTTGACTGCACAAGTAAAAAACCCGAGCCATTACCCATTTGCAATAAAAAAAAATTGTTAAAAGATTCGTAAATATAAAAGCAACCTAAAAACATACCAAATTAAAGTCAACAATAAATATGACGTCTCGACTTCTAATCTTATTTTGTTTTAAAATATTCGTCTATCCTTTTATTTATTTTATAAATAAATTTGGCCACAATCAGAGTTCACCAAGAAATTTGAAGTGGTTGCCTATGGTGGTAATCGGGTAGTCGGTGATGGTTGCAGAGGTGTAGCGATCACGAGCAAAAAGAGAAGAAAATATTTGTCTTTTTCTCAAAAATATTATCATGCAAGAATTGATTTGTGATGAATTTGAGTAAAAAAAATGCATATATGTAGCTTTTTCAAAAAGTTTGACGTGTCACTTTTTTCTTGTGTAGTTGTTACATTTATGCACGATTTTTTTATAATTTATGTTCTAAAAGAATTTATGTTCTTCTTCAAAAACATTTTAGGGTTTGACAAACTTTTATTTTCAGCACTACAATATTCATATATATTATAATGATTGTACGTTATATTTAAATTATAGTATATATAGTACGTGGTAAGAACAAATTAAAATTGGTCATGCGCTTATGAAGCCCCAATATTTAAGGAGCTCACGTAATTTCATAGTTCTGATGTGTATGCCAAAATCTAGGCTAGCCACGCACTTGGACATGACCCAAAAAGTCTAAAATATCACCCTCTTTTCAGTTGCTTATAGTGTACTGTTGTTTTCAAAGAACGTTCTCAAGTGTTCGACAATTCATGGTGGGAACTACCTACAAATTAATGTGCATGCTTTTCCATCATAACATCCACTCTCTCTTTTAATTTCTTATATTATATTTATCCCAAAATGATGACTTGTACAAAGCCATTACTGTATATTATTGAATATATATATATGGTGTTGGTCGTGTGATATCAATTTTGCTTGCGCATAGTCATGTTTTAACATATTAGTAAATTTGTATTATTATTACATTGGAAAATAATATGAAGTGTAAATTATAGGGGTTACGTTCTAATTTTATGTATGTGCGTGTGTCATTTGTAGACTCAAAATTAAAATATATAAGTTTGGGCGCAGTTCATCACGTAGACAAATTCACGTGTTATAATTCAATGACATGACAATTATACTAATTTATGCATATTTTGCCCCTCTCGAGTGGGATTAGAGAAAGAGGGCTAGCAGAAAATATTAACCCAATTTAAAAGAAAAAATGTGCAGAAAAAAAAAATGAAGAATGTAAGATTAAATTAGACTAAGAATCTACGAGTTATTGCAAAGATGCCCAACAAAATCTAGCTAGATACAGAGGAAGTGAAATGAAATAAATGCATGACAACCACCTGGTTTTGACTTGCTAACAATTTCCTGCCGCCAACAAACCTTTTATTACTATGGATTAAATTTTCTAATGTAAAAAAGATCGACCTCCTGCAACCAACAACTCTTTCATTATTATATTGGGGGCATTTAATTTATTATCGCCGTTGTAATTGTGAATAAATTAACTGCATCTTATTCAGCGAGAGGGTTGGCAGGTATATCCACTAAATTTAAACAAAAGAAAATTCAAATTAAGAAAAACGATACACATATTAATTTTTATTTAATTAAATTTTATAATATGATTTACCCATACAAATAAGAAATAATCTCTTTTTTAAATCTTATAAATATAAAAAAAATTAAATAATCAATTAATAATATCTTTAACACGATTACGACCTATTTTATTAGCAAAACACATGTCATATCAGTTAGAAAAATTTGGTAGATGGAGAGAAAGACATAAAGGGGTTGTAGTGGAAACTACGCACTCAACCTTATCGTTCTAATTTAGGAGCTGAAAAGAGACATCTAAAGATGGTTTCTGAAACGACAAGCAACTACAATTACAACTCACTTTATGATAGATGATCCAAATACGATTCTGCTCTTAACTCACCGTATTTATGTGCAAATGGAAGGGTAATTTTGAACTCTTCTACACTAATTCATGTTTAGTATACTATTTTTAAAATTCTAAAAATATATAATTATTTTTTATTTTTTTATTTCTTAATTTTTTTCTAAAATACAAAAATCAATAAAAAAGATTCTTTACTTGAAAGAAGTTTTTAAAATGAATGAACCAAATATGATTTTATTTTAAAAAATACCAAAAAATATTTTTTAAATCTCAATCAAACAACACCTTAAATTTCGAGTCTCTTTCATAAGTAATTACATATAATTTATATCCTCACATAAATGATATTATTTATAGCTTAGTTGCATACAACTTATCTTTGTGCAATTAAGACGCCTAACATTTAATCTGGAACAAAAAATATATAAAGTATGTATGTAACATTTTCTTAGGGTATCATATATATAGTATTATTAAATATTTAAATTTGTAAAAGTATCTATAATATTCAATAAAAAAAAAAAAAAAAGAATTATCTAAAAAAAAAAAAAAAAAGCTTAATAAAACCTATATATAATTCATAAATGGTTCTGCTCATCTATCCTTATCTACCAAAGTATCCCAGCGGCTCAGCCAAGTATTTATTGGTAGAAAATTTGGTTGAAAGTTCACATGACTCTTGACCTTAAAACTTAATTTCATGACTCCTTTTTCGGTTGCAAATTTTTGTCTCCAAGTCCACACTAATATGGATTTCGATCCAACCTTCGTAAATCAATTGAATATTTTACCGACTTGCGTTGTATATCTTGTTAATTTATCCGGTAAGTCTGCTCTTCACATATCAAAACATTTAATTTATTTTAATTGTGTTATAATATATATAATAAAATAGCTTTATGTTTAATATTAGTTAGGATTTAATCATTTATCCGAGGCCTCTTATTTGAAGGGAGGAAGAAATGAGATTATTTTATTTTATTTTATTCCGATGAAATTGAATAATTTTTCATTAATTTTTTTATTTAATACATCAAAACACAACTTCTAAAATATTAGGTGTCAGATACATGAATACGATAGGTTAATGAGACATGCAAAAATGTGTAGAATAGGTTGACAGGTGTGTTGTGTTTTAATTAGATTAAATTAAATGTAAAAAAATAAAATTTCTCAAGTGTTATGGTATTTTGAACATTATATTACCACAAAAGATGCATATTACGTGTTATACAAAGTAAGATAATTAATGCCGCGAAATTAGATTACACCGTGCTAATAAAATATAATAGTGACTTGCGGGTATATATACATAGGGGAAGGATAGGATCAATTTTTTAGTCTTTAAATACGGATCAATTATTTTGAAAATAAATAAATAAAAATTTTAATAAAATTTGGATGAATATGATCTTCATGATTAGTAGACAACTTCCACCAAATTTCATCGAAAAATTCAATCAGGGAAGGGGTTAACTAAAATATTGATATATAAGTGCGTTTTTGTCCGTTAAAATTTAAAATGTTTAGCTAACTCACTTCTCGGTTGATTTTGTTGATGAAATTTGGTAGAGATGATGATCTTTACTAATCATCGGAGGATAGGGAGCATCTATAAGGATTACTATTCACGGTTTACATAAAAAAAATTTTTATCTTCATGTTATCTCAAATTTAAGGTTAATACAATTAATCTGCATATAGTTAAAGATTAAATAAATGATCATTCTTTATAATAATCTTATTGCTCTATATATATATATATATATATATTATAATATATGTATATAATATATATGTGCAATAGCAATTAAGCATTGACTTCAAAAATCTTATTTAAAACAGAACAGAGCGTGAAACTGAAAGGATGATCGTGACTGACGTTGTAAGCAAAGGTTTGAGTTTTTATTAAGAAGATTAAGAAGATTTACTCAAAATTGATTTGTGTGCAGCAGTATTCCTCTGTTTCTATGAACAATAAGGAGAAGGAGATAATATGAAGTTCTGCAAGAAATATGAGGAGTACATGAAAGCCCAAGAACAGAAAAAGAAAAGGCTACCTGGTGTTGGTTTCAAAAACCTCAAAAAGATCTTGAAGAAGTGTAGAAGAAGAGACCTAGTTCAATCCCAAAATCATGACCCTTCCTCTTGTCCCCAACATTGCCCAGGTATGTATAATAAATAAAATCGTTCTTTCTGCATTTATTTTACAATTCAATTGTCTATTGGGTTTTGTTTTATTAGCCTAATAACTGTTTGTTAAATTCTCATTTATGTTCCTTTAGGATTTTTGTTCTCAATTCATAGTGCAAAACTGATAATTCTTCTATGCAGTGTTCACAAATTCTTTTGAATTGTGATATTTCAGTGGGATTGTTCATCTGAGTTGTAAAAGCGATGAAAAACAAAAGATAAAGAGGAATATAAGCGTGAAAAGTTCATAATTATCAAATCAATTCCCAATCTAAAATTTCATAAGAGCCAAGGGATGATATCTCTTAATCGCTAAATCCTTTCTAAACCTTTATAATTGATTGGTCTGAAACAATGAAAAATCTCTTAATTTTTGTCCAGATGAGCTTCTTTATCATTGATGCATCTTAAAAGCCTTTTAGAATGCTCATGGTCATGGATTAATCTCCCCTCTTATCTTAATCGGTTAATTAAATTTAGTATAACAACGTGTAGTCTGCGATGGAACCTTTTTCCCTTCCCTTCTCAACGAAATGTCTGCAGTAGTCGGCTCCTTTAATCAGCGGGCACAGAAGTTGCTTGAGCTACATCTCGCTTCAGGTTTCCACAAGTACTTAATTTGGTTCAAAGAGAAGCTTCAGAAAAACCATGTTGCCTTGATTCAAGAAGGGAAAGACCTGGTTAGCTACGCAATAATTAATGCTGTTGCCATGCGTAAAATTCTGAAGAAGTATGATAAGGTATGCTTGTCTCACTAAGTTAGCATTTGTTTTTTTGTCCGAATCTTAAGTCAAAAAACTGAGTCTGAAAATTGTTTGGTTTGCCTGTTTCATTCGTCAACCTATTTTTTGTTTGTCGATATAGATTCATTACTGTAAGCAAGGAGAAGCATTCAAGTCGCAGGTCCAAAGCATGCACATCGAGATCCTTCAGTCTCCATGGTTATGTGAGCTTATGGCTTTCCACATAAATATCAGGACATCAAAGGTGACTATGAACAAGGCCCCTGCGTTATTTGAGGGCTGCTCTCTCACATTCAAAGATGGCAACCCATCACTCTCTTGTGCGCTCTTTGATTCCATCAATCTCGATATTGACTTGACTTGTTCTATATGCTTGGTAAGTCCCCAGTTATTCTTCTCTTAAATCTTGGTAATAACGTACAAGCGACTCTTGGGAATGCTTTCTTTTTTATTGTTTTTGCACACACTTGAGCTATCTGATTCTCTCACTTCACATTGACTAGTTCAATTTTCTTGCCACAGTCTGCAGGGTAATAAATTTATCATGTTGACTTTTTGAATGATTCCAAAAACATAGCAGGCTATACCTAAGAAAGATTCAGTCCTGTATGTGCCAAGAAGTTGGGAATAACTAAAGCCACATAGAAAATTATAGAATTATTGACTACATTCCTAAATGAGTATGTTGCATTGTAGCATATGATGGGGTTACGTACAATTCATATTTATATGTCCCCCAACTGCATTTTTAAGGTTCATTTTTTGAGGACATACAATGCTGTAGAAATTCTGGATCTAAAAGTAATGCTTTTGAGGCAATATTCTCTATACATCCAACCATTGATCTGTGCATTTGATTTCTTTGAAACAGGATACCCTATTTGATGCAGTATCCCTCACCTGTGGCCATATCTTTTGCTACATCTGTGCTTGCAAGACTGGATCAGTTACTATTGTGGATGGATTAAAGGCAGCAAATCCCAAGGAAAAATGCCCTCTCTGTCGAGAGGTAACTTCAATAGGATATCAGTATTTGACCAGTTGTGAAAATTCAGCTTAGTTGGCTAATTCTTGATAATTTGTTTGATTTCAGGCAGGAGTTTATGAAGGTGCTGTACACTTGGAAGAGCTAAACATTCTATTAAGCCAAAGGTATGCCTCTCTTTTAGCATGTTTGTTGTTGTATTATTACATTCCACTAGCAACATTTTCTTACCTCATTATCGCATATTGAAACAGTTGTCCGGATTATTGGGAGGAGCGTCTTCAGTCGGAGAGAGTAGAGAGAGTTCGGCTAGCAAAGGAGCACTGGGACTCCCAAGTGCGGGCGTTCATTGGTGTTTGAACAATGCAATTCTCATTTCTATTATTGTTAGTATTTGCTATGTGAATTAGCAATAATTTCTTGTACATAATGTATTTGTTATTCATTTGTTGTATCATCTTTAAGTTTCAAACAAGGCTTGTGGCTGCTGGACTGAAAAGGAATGTAATTAATAGTTATTATGTTAAGGTATTTGCCGATAGGCTATGCCCTATTCTGTGATTTATTATTTGGAACCTCAACCTTTGCTTTGTGATAAGCACATTATAATGCACTTGTATAAGCTTATACATGCATTTTATAATGCTCTTATACGGCTAAACACACTAAATAAACTCCGAATTACAACTTGTTAATTCCATAGCAAATTAGGTTACTAATTTGATCTTGCAAGTTTGATTGTGTATGAAAAATTGTGGAAAGTGGATGCATGAATAATGGTCAAGATGCTCTTCAAAAATTTTGGAAGAAGAAAGAAAGTATGGAAGCATTTGAAGAAGCCATGATCGATTTTGGCAAAAAAAAATAAAATTGGTGTCTATTTTGGCATTAAAAAGATCGATCTTGGGCCTTACCAGCATTTCCCAGTGATGTCCTAAGAGCTTACAAGATCGATCTTGCCCACTTCCTGCCAGCAACAAAGAAGCAAGATCGATCTTGGTCCCCTTGCAAATATATTTGCCTACTTGTGTACAGCTCATCAAAGCAACTTGTACCACTTGCCCTCCCCTCCTTGGGACATCTTTATATAGAAGGCAAGGTTCAAACTTAAAGACATACAACTTTAGAGAGAGAATTACAACTTTGTAATTGTGAGAATTAGGAGAAAAATTATTTTAGCTTTTAGAGAGATAAAAGTTTCTTCTTCTTCTTGTATTCTCAATTACTTGTAACAAACTCTTCTTATATCAATCAATGCAAGTGTTTTGTTGATTATCTATTATTTATATCATGTATTTATTATCTATGCAGGGGTAAATCACCTAGCTAAGGCTAGGGGTGAGTTTGTTGTCAAGAAAAACATGGTCAAATTTCAAATTCTTTAAAGCTCTATGCCTAGTGTTGTCAAATAATTATGCTTGTCAAATATTGATCATATTTCATAATCTTTAATGGCTTAAAACATCATAAAGAGTATGGAACTTCCATTTTAATCTCATTTGCCTCCTTATGCCAAATATAAGGAGTTTTTTGGTGATTAATGGATATGTTTAGTACATAAATGAAACTTAGACTTTTCATGCCAAGTATGATTAGTGCTAATCGAATCATTTATATACAAACAAAATACTTCAAGTAGACATATATTATTCAACAACTGCCATTAAATGTATGGCTATGCTATTCATATAAAATTAGAAAAGTTTACTTCAAATATGGTCGCATTTTGTGGTTAAGTGTGACGTATGGTTCTATTTTCCTTTGTCACTTACATCACTTAAACACACTTTGTGCCTATATTTGAGAACTTTCTAATTACTCATCTATTTACTTAAATGTTATGTTTATCTTCCCTCATGAGAAAGACTAGTTGAGTTGGATTGGTTGTATTTGCTCGAAATCAACTACCGCCAACGTCTAGGCTTTTAATTGATAAGCAAAACATAAAACACATAAAGGTATATAGATGAGCCGAATTGGATACACAAACCATGGTTACCAAGAACAACAAATAAACCCCCAAAGCCTTCGCTTCCTTTAATACAAAAGTAATCTCATCAATTTGAAGTTTGTTTTACAACTTTTACAAAACAATTCAAAAACATAATTTTTACTCAATCAATCTTAATTAATAACACGCAACCTATAAGCTTTCGCCTCTCCAGGCGGTTCGACATTCAAACTTCCGAAATACTATATTACAACTTGACCGCTTACACTTGGGTGTAAACGATTACACTATTTTCCAGCGTCACTTTGCTTTACTATTGAAAAATATGATATTAAAAGCAGTACTAAAAAATATGATATATATATACATATTTTTTTTAAAGCTAAGCTCCATAAAATACTAGAGAAACTGATTTTATTGAGGAAAAAGAAGAAAATAAAAATGAAGATATTGATCATTATATGGATATTTGGCTGAAGAATCTTTATGCTAAGCCAAGAAATTCAGATAAAGATAGAGAAGCAAAAGAAAAAGGAAAAGCTTAATTAAAGGAAATTCCACTTAATAAAAAAGAAGATTTTAAATGATGCTTTGTCTCCCAGCCGACGCATAAGACAAGGGACTTTTTAAAAAGGTTGGCATATTTGTCAAAAGATGCGCAGTGGACAAACGACTGCACATATCATCCAGCACATGCTTACACTATTTAACATCTACTTTCCAGAGTTAATATTGTTCCAAGTCCACCATTTCCTTTCTATATAAGGGGTTGTAACTAGCAGTTGTAGATGGCTTTTTTTTTTAGTTTTGTCTCTTTTTTCTCTCTTATTCTTCTCTTGTAAATCTTGGTTTGATTAATAAAATTATCAATTTGGAGTTTGATTACATTTTCGTATCAAAGGTTGGTCTATCTAACTTATGTAAAGCTCACCCTTTTTTACCTAAGGTAAGGCATTTTTGGGGTAATGCTTATAAATCATTAACAGGCGTACAAAGTGTTGTTCCTTTGAATTCTTTTACCATCATGCTCTAAAATTGTGATAATGTTATCCTGATAAACTTCTGTTAATCGTATTCACTTATGAAAAATAAAGAAGATGTCGAATTTTCTAATATTAAAACTCAACTTTTAAACTGGAATATTCCTAAAGTTAGTCCAGATAAAATCTATGACACGGGAATGTTTAAATTGTTTTCATCAAACTATCGAACAAACTATTACTATTATAAATGCTTTTGATTTTATATAGCTTTTAACTGAACCACAGATGACTCATTATAGAGAAAAATAAAAATATATTCATATTGGTTTAGTCCAAGTTGCTCTTAAACCACTTACTGCTAAAGGTTTAAATACATCTCTTTTAATTGCTCTTCGAGACTGTAGACATAATAAATTTGTTGATTCCTCATTAGGAAGTATACAATCTAGTCTGTGTAATGATCCTGTTTATTTTAACTGTCACTCTAATCTTTCTATCTCTTTAACCGATAAAAATATCTTTGATGTTTTTACTCTTAATCTTGAATTACATGGTTATGATATGAAGATAAGATTTGAACATGTTAGTCTTACGTATTGTATCTATTATAAAGTAATGAATATAATAAGTTCCAGAGCTCATACCTATGATTGTAAAGATAAAAATATTATGCTTGAAACAGATCTTTTAAAATCATATATTGTTGTGGCACGTACTATTATGTGGAAGGATATTACTCTTTCCAATAACTGGCTTATTGAAACATCTTTTTTTAAACCAATTGAAAATAAAAAGGTAGAAGGAATTCTCCAATTTGATGATGGCGATGTTATAATTAAATTTGATAAATAATAGTGATCGGCAAATTGTTATGTCACAGCCCAATAACAAAATAACACTTAGTTAAAAGTACAAATAAATTAAAAGAAAATAACAACATAATCATTTCCAAAATCATCATTATCTCATGTCCATGATTTTTTTTCCTTGTCTTAAAAAGTGATACTAACAAATATTTACAACTCGTATACATATAAGAATGTTTAGTCAAAGTATACAAAACAAAACTAGTAAATATTTACATCTTAAAACTCGTCTTATGTTTGTGTTTAACTTATTTACAAAATATACAATAAACAGAAACGTCGTAATGACTTTTCCCACCCATCATAGACCTAGCAATGGACGTCTTTTCTTGATACCTGTAAAAAGAAACATATATAAAGGTATAAGCTATAGGCTCAGTGAATGCACCACCTTCATTAACAGTAATCTGTAAAAATATATATGTATATATATCATATATAACCACATTCAATTCTCATCCTCTTACCTTCATATAAGGTATCAGATATACCACACACGCAATCACTTCCTAGCCCTAATTATTGAGCATCAAGCATCCATACCATATACCAATCATCTAGCCCTATATATATATTGGCATCAGATGTATCATTCCATACTCTTCTTTCAATCAAGTCGCGACTCAATTTCATTACCCCAACACAATGTTATCAATATGCATACCACCCATCACATTTATACATTTAAATGTGTATAAATTTCAAATGAGTACACTCACCTTAAGTCCACACCAACGTACGATAGAAGTATATATCCATTCACCTATCAATCCAACATAATTAGTATTCTAATTCCACATCAATATAACCATTTATAAATGTGAAAAATACACTAAAAATTACACAAATGTATACTCTTTATGCACTTGTTTATTTTACAACGCATTACAATTTAAAATTAAGTGCAGTCCAAATTCCCTGCACATACGAGGCACTTTCCATGCTCGATCATTCCCAAATTTTTAGGTAGTTACACAATATATCTATAAATAATATCCTAGAATTTAAGCATAATCTAACGGCTAAAACATCAAATTTTCACAAAACAATTCAGTACAAACATGTTGTCTAAAAAACAATAATTGGAAATAGTGCAATTTCACAGCTAAAACTATACCAATTGGCTTAGAACTAGATGCTCTACCATATATTCCCAGAAAGCTCTATGTATTTACTTTCTAACGCAATTCAAAGTGTATCAATCGAAGTTTTTTAGAAGGAGTTATAACAATTCTCCCATAGTGACACCAATTTGCCAGAGTATAAAACTTCTAATTTTTTTTTTCAATCAAATCCTATACAAAACCCTAGAAAACATCAAGAAATAACACACAACTCATTTTAAGCATGATTTCTACTTTTCACACCAATTATATCTTTCATAATCAAGAAAATCCAACTCCACTATTATACTAAGAAATAAACCAAAAAGTATGTTCTTTCATTTTCAATCATGGTTTTCCAATTTTAAATACTACAAACATGATGAAAGGATGATAAAACATAAATAACATAGTTTGAACTTACCAAACTTTAATTCTCTAATTTTTCTTGTTGTTTCTCCTTTCTTTTTCTTCCTCCTCCTTATTCTCTCTCACTTTTGTCTTAAATTATTAAGCATGTTAATGAATATTATATTAGAAAAGTGCATGTGGACACAAGCTCCTCAATTTGATGAGTCATACAACTTTCACAAAAGTATAACACCTAGCACATACTTATGCTATTTACACTTAACCTACTTCTATTTATATGTTACATAACTAAACCCACTTACATACTTTTATTTTCACATTAGCTCCTCATGAATTATTATTCTAACATGAGTTCTTATAATATAAACAAACTCAACTCACATTCTTCTTAAAAAATCAAACATCATGGAAAAATGCTCAATTCCACCTAATGTTTTAAATAGCGATAGCGCGAGCAATAACGTTTTGGTTCCAGAAGCGCGTAGCGCAAATAGCTTAAGCTTTTCGGGACTCCAATAGTGTAATAATTAAAAAAATAAAATATAATATTATACTAAATAAACCAAATATAAAAGATACTTAAAGGTCTAAAAGAAAAGAATCCAAAAATAAAGGGGGTGATAAATAAATTAGAGATAACAAGGGTACAAAAATAAGAAAACTGGGAGAAGGGGAAAAATTGAAAATAATTTTGTAAATATTAACACAACCAATGTTAATTAAGTCATTATATCAATAAATTTAAAACCCTATATAGCCCTCGATCTCCATCCATCTTCCATTACCAACCACTAGCAGATAAAACTGACAGACAGAGGAAATGAGAGGAGAAAAGAGTCAACGAACGAACATAGGAAAGGAGAGATGACAAACGAACAAACAGAGAAGGAGAAGCAGCAGCAACGACGAGCAACCTGTGAGAGGCAACGACGAACGATGAACGATCAGTGAGAGACGACGTTGAAGAGAGGAGAACAGAGGATAGTTGATGGCTAGATTTGAACGAGCTAAGCCTTCTTAACTCAACTCTTTTATTTGACCTAGCTTTTCATTCTTCTCAAATAGCGTGCGTTTTCTCCAAATAGCGTAAATAGCATTCGCTATTCACGCTATAGCATGCCACATCATCAAATCACCTATGCTTTTTGTTCCTTTCGCTATTATTGGCACGCTACGTAGCGTTAGGGTGAAATTTTGCACTAAAGCAAGCTACATTACGCTTTTCAAAACATTGATTCTACCATTCACTAAACACTTAGCATAAATTCATATTACCAAATGCACAAACATGCTTGTAAATGCTAATCAATGCTTAAACATGTTTAAATGATGCTAAAATATTTGTTTAAGATTCGAGATGCCTCATGCTGAATTTATTGTTGCTGGGTTCATTAGACACTGGCTGGTGGGACAATATTTTAAATGAATCCCAAAAAATGAAATTTAAAGTTTTGTTAACATAATTCAAATTGTTGTTACTACTAAAGATCTTATTTCTCAAAAACCTACCCCAGTAGAAAATGTTGTTTATTCTTTAATTTCATCTATAGTTCTTGCTTTTATTGGTTCTCATCCAAAAGCTCTAAATATAAGTAAATATTTACTTTCAAATTTAAGGTGTCCTGTGTTAACCTATTTTTGATAGTATAAAGATACTTTTTTGTTCAAGATTGTGTCTCGTAATGATGTTAATGACGATTTTTGGAAAGAAAAATTTATTGTCGGTTTGCCAACTCTTTTTACCCAAAAGATTAAAGACAAAATCACGAGAAAACATGGTAGTGCTTCTATTCCCTACTCCCAATATACTTATATGACTTTAATTAGTAAATGCGTTACGGAGGGATTAGCCTATGCAAAGACATTAAACTAAAAGCTCGATTAAGAGCCCAAAATTTAACTGAAATAAATAAAATAGGAGAATTATGTGACCAATTTTGGTTTTGATTTAAAACTTCCCGTTAGATCAACTAGCTAGGTCTTCTAAACCTCATCGAAAATCTTCTAAAAAAATATCCAGAAAACCTAAAAGGTCTTCCCCAAATAATAAAAGTTATTCTAAACCATCTTCGTCTAAATTAAGACGTCCCTCTAAATGTTCCTTTAATCCCAATAGTATATTTTGTAAAGGTTTAAGAAAACAACTTTTGATGGCTCTTTTAAACTCTATAGACGAAGAAAATGAAGATTTTAATCTTGAAATTTATGATATTAAATCTTCATATGAGGAAATTCTAATTTAGATTTAGAATGTAATTGTAATTCTTACTTTGACTATTAGAAAGTAATTCTTGAAGCTAATGGTCTGAGTATAAACGTCATTGCTAAAAATGAACAAAATATTCTGGATAGCATTAATAAAATTGAGGATCTTACTACTAAGAAAAAAATGATAGAATGCTACTTATCTACTTTTAAATCTGAAGAGGAGGAAAATAACCCTTTGCATGAGCCTCACTTTTTAAAAAAAAAGTTCTTGATGATTTAAAAAAAATGATTTCACTGAAAAAGAATTTATTGTCCTTGATTGAAATCATAAATAAATATTTTAAAAAAAGAAATTAAAGAAATAAAGTCCTTCTTCTTAAACTAGAAACTTCTCATGATCCTTCTTTTAATATTTCTCAAGACAGTATTATTCCTGTTGAAAAGCAAAATTTTCTACAATTAATTTATCATGTTTCATATCAAATATTGTATATAAAAATTTCAATTGTTATTGATAAAACATTTATTTTAAAAGACATGGCACTTGTTGATCGTTATGATGATATCAATTCTATTAAAGAAGGATTGGTTATGACAAATTATTTTGATAAAAGTACCCAAAGCCTTGATACGACTGATGGATCTAAATTAAGAATAAAATTCAAAATTTCTAATACTTATATTTGCAATGAGGGGTATGTCTTCCTGCTACATTTATTCTTATAAAAGACCTTACTCAACATATAATTCTGGGAACACCATTTTTAAGCCTTATTGAACCATTTATGGTCACTTCTAAAGGGATTTTAACAAAATTTGAGGATAGAAATATTGTTTTTGAATTTATAACTACTCCTCAAACTAAAGAAATTAATAAAATGAAAGAACATTTTATTTTTAAAGAAAAACATATTAATTACTTAAGATAGGATGTTCAGCTTTCAAATATCTTATCTTAATTAGAAACTCCTAAAATAAAGTCTAGTATTGAACAAATTTCAAATCGTATACTACAAGAAATCTATATTGAATACACTAATGCTTTTTGGAACAGAGAATAACATATTGTTCCTCTTCACTACGAAAAAGATTTCTCAGAAAATAAAATTCCTACTAAAGCTAGATCAGCTTAAATGAATTTTAAGCTACTTGAGTATTTTAAAAATGAAATTCAGTCCTTCCTTAATAAAAAACTAATTTACAAAAGCTAATATTCTTGGAGTTGTACAGCCTTTTATGTTAACAAAGCCTCTGAGATCAAAAGGGGAGCCCCAAGATTGGTTATAAACTATAAACCGCTTAATAAAGCTCTGCAATGGATTCAATATCCTTTGCCAAATAAAAAAAGATATTATAACTCGCATCTAGGCAACTAAGAAAATAGTTTTATTCCAAACAAAAATTAAATTTCTTGAACATGAAATCTTCAATAGAGAAATCATATCGATAAACCATTCTATTAACTTTACTGATAAATTTCCAGATCAAATTCTGAATAAAACTCAATTATAAAGGTTTGTGGGTAGTGTGAATTACATTGTTGATTATTATAAAAATTTAGCTATTGATTGTGCACCTTTATAAAAAGATTAAGAAAAAATCCCAACCATGGAATGATAGGCATACTAAAGTTATTAGAATTATAAAATTCAAGGTTAAATAGCTTCCTTGTTTAACTTTAGTATCTCTATATAGTTTTAAGATAGTTGAAACTGATGCCTTTGACATTGGTTATGGTTGCATTCTAAAACAAAAATTTAAAGACAGCAATAAAGAAATCATTTCCTGATTCACATCTGGGAAATGGAATACTGCTTGATTAAATTATTCTACGATAAAAAAAGAAAATTCTTTCTATCGTTAGCTGTATTTCTAATTTTCAAGATGATTTATTAAACCAAGAATTTTTATTAAGAATTAACTACGAAACAGCTAAAGAAGTCCTTGAAATATATGTAAAAAATATTGCTTCTAAACAAATCTTTGCTAGATGGTAAGATATATTATCTGTCTTTGATCTTAAGATTGAATTTATTAAAGGAGGACTAAATTCACTTCCTAATTTTCTTACTAGGGATTTCATCTAAGGCTCTAAATGATGAATTTTAATCCTTTATCCTCTAGAGGATGAAGAAGCCTAGGTGCTCAGAAGAATTTTAACTCTGCTTCTTCTATCATAAGCCAATGATCTAAACAACAAAAACCTAAACAAGAGGAAGGATCTTCTTCATCTTATTCAGAGATTTTAAAATCATCATCTCCAATTGCTTTTAAAAAGCCCTTTCAAGATTTTGTAATTCATTTAAAAGAAAGTGATAAAAGACTGTTTTCTAACCTAATTGCTTTAGCAAAACAATATTTTAAAACTGATATGGAATTCCCACTTATAAACAGTAAAGTCGGGGAATATTATGAAACAATTCTAAGAAAAACATACTATTTTTTAAATTGTTCATGTTAACCAGAATCCTAGAGCTCGGTTTATCGAAATTTAGTTCAGTAAAACTTTTATTATAGGTATTTTAAGTATTAGTGAATTGGGATTAAACCCTAAGAGCATCTCCAACCGTAGTGTATAATTTTGTTTTGTGTAAAATTTACACGTTTTATAAAAAAAGTTCTCCAGCAGTCTTTTAAGAAACTTTGACACCTAGGATTTGTGTAAAAATGCTGTGTAAAATACAAACCCAATTTACACAACCACGTCAGATAATCTCGCATCTATTTTCACTCATCCCGTATTTAGAAATAAATGGATTTGAAAAGCAAGGGAATAAATATAGGATAAGTTTCTCTTGTGCGTATATAATTGGTTGTTTAATATTTACACAAAAGTTTAAAACAGATTGTTGGAGTAGAAAACGAAATTTTTATTATTTTTGTGTAAATCCCACTTTGACGCGTATGATTTACATAAAATATATACAAGACGATTGGAGATGCTCTAACAAACCAAAACTTCTAAGAACTCGTGATATGGAGTATAATTATTGGGACTATATTAATGCATGGTCCAAAACTTTCTTTTATCAAAATTCTTATAATACTCATACATTGTTCTTTCGCTTTGAAGTTTTTAAAGGACCTTCCATCACCTTTAAGGACCTCCCTTATTGGTTCTACAATTGGTTTTTAAAGTTTGGACCTAAAGCGGACTTTTTCCTTGAGGATATTAAGACCCTTTATGATAAATATACTATTAATTATCCAAAACATCTAAATATTCCCTATTCTAAAACCAACGCTATTTTAATGAGGTTTCTTGGCCAGTATAATAATCCTTAGATTTTCCAATGGTCATTCACCCTGGCAAATCGACAAAACCGTTATATACTTAGTAGGGTCATATTTTATAAATGATGGCCTAAACTATGTGTTGGTCGGAAATCAACCATAGAGGGGGGTGAATAGGGTTTATGAAACTTAATGCCGAATTAAAAAACTTTTTCAAAATGTTTAAGTAAAACAAATTTACTAAACCAATATATCAAGGAATGCAAGAAATAAACAATTGAACAACAAATCCCAAGAGCAATCAATAAATATAAATGCAAACATATAAGAAGCTTGAGTTACAAAGATTAAACCAATTGGAAGTCCAAGACTTTTTGTCCTCACGGTTTTGGTTTACCAAACCATAGTCCGCGCTCGATTAGTTTTCCGAGAATTTCCACTAAAATCAATCTCCTTCCAGGTGAAGATCAAACCTCTACAAGTGTTGTTGTCTCACACACTCTATAAGTATTGCTTTACCACAATACTCTCACAAGAATCCCTCTTGCTAACTTTGTGAGATTTACCTCTCACAAACACTAAAATCAATCTCCTTCCGGGTGAAGATCAAACCTCTACAAGTGTTGTTGTCTCATACACTCTACAAGTATTGCTTTACCACAATACTCTCACAAGAATCCCTCTTACTAACATTGTGAGATTTATCTCTCACAAACACTAAACAAGAATTTACCTTCTTGTTTTCCTATGAGATTTACCTCTCACAATTGAATACAAGTTGTTTGGTGACAAACACCAATATACAATAACTCTCAAGTGTTTAAAGAATACGATTGAAACTCACACTAGAGTTATTTGTTTGATCAAGATTTATAGCTCAATAAGAATGATTGATAAAAAACAATTTCTTGAATCTTTTGATATTGACGATAGATGAAGAATAATAAGAGTGATTCAAGGTCGTCAAAATGTGTCTTGGATAGTGTATATAAAGTCCCAAAACTGATATAGCAGTTTTTGAGGTTTGGTAGAAGTTTGGTAGCAAAAATGGTTAAAAAACATAAATCCAACAGCTATATTCTGGGCCATCAGTCGACTGAGTGGGCCTTAGTCGACTGAGCACAAGCCATTAGTCGACTGATGGACCAGACTGCCCTTCAGGCCATAAGGCCAAAAATTTTAATTTTTGCACTTTTGCATATAAGCTTCAAAATCAATTCTAATGCTTTTGGGACCTTAAAAATAAGTTCCTAAGACACTTATTTTTGGGAAAACTCAAAATATGATCATTCGAATTTAATATGAATTTATTTCAAAATCAGTTTTTGCTAAAATGATGTTTTTAAAGAAATTTTGATTCAAACTTGATTTTGATCAATCTAAGAATGTTGTAATAATATCTATGAGCTATATAAATAATAAAACAAGAAAGTTTACATAATACCTAAGCACTCACTCAATTATCGAATTAACGAGTCATTGAATGCTTCGATTTGTTTCTTCAATTTGATCTTCATTTGTAGCTTTTGTCTTAAAGCTCTTGTATGTGAGCATTGATCTTAGTACTCCATGGATTTGCATTGTGATGAGATTGATCTTCTTTTACTTGTCCAATGCTTTGTTGAGGAATGATCTCGATTTGGATTGATCAGTTTTGGTCCACGTATGATGATCATTGAAGTGTGGCTATAAAAACTTCAACACACATGTTAAATTACACATGATTGATTTATTGTTATTATCAAAATAAGATTAAGACATTTTAGGTCAACATTCTCCCCTTTTTTTATGATAACGATAAATTAATGTGTGTTTTCAATAATAAGCATAAATAGCATATGAATAAATGATACATGCTCCCCCTCAATTTATGCATAGATAAAATAAATGATAATTAAAATTATTTCAAATATTTGAGATAGTTTCAAAACTAATAAACAATTTTAAAACCAATTAAATATTTTTGATCTCAAATAAGGTTTTCAGAAGAAAACAATTATCAATATTAAAGACATAAAGCATTTAATAGTCTTACCAATATTGATCACCAACACACATTTTCTCCCCCTATGGCAACATCAAAAAGGGATCAAGGCCACGGAGAGAAAATGGTAGCCGCCATATGTGCTTTATCGATGAGGCAAGATTTATATACCCTTCGATCTATTGCCAAAAGGCAAAAGGTCGGCTGTTTCTTCATCACTTGACTCAATATCGGACTCGTCTTCATCCGATTCGCTTGAATGCCCTTCGAGAACATCTTTCAACCTCTTGCACAATTCTTCCTTCTTTCCTTTTTTCTCCTTTCTTCTAACCGGACAATTTGACTTGTATTGTCCCGGTTCATGACAATGCAAAAACTTCATTTCCTCATTATCAACTTTTGGATGAGTTGATCTATCTTTGAGGATGAGGGATCGTTGTTGATCTTCCCTTGTGAGTACTTCTTCTTTGTTAGGAATTTCTCAAACTTCCTAGAGATAAGTGCCATGTCTCCATCTCCTTTTATTCCTTTTCCTTCATTTGGCTTTAAGGCAAAGATTGTCATTGGATTTGTTTTCTTTCCTCCTTCTTTTTGCAACTCCTTTTCATGGGTTTTGAGAGAACCCAAGAGCTCGTCCATGCTAAGCGTTTTAAAGTTCTTAGCTTCTTGAATTGCCGTCACCTTAGGCCTCCACATCTTTGGAAGAATTCGAAGCACTTTTCTATTCTTCTCTTCATTAGAGTAAACCTTGCCAAGAAGGTCCAAAGCATTAGTGAGAATAGAAAATCTACTATACATGAAAGTAAGTGATTCGTTAGGCTCCATCTTAAACAATTCATAATCATGGACAAGTATATTAATATTGTCCTCCTTGACTTGAGAAGTTCCCTCATGGGCAACCTCAAGCTTGTCCCAAATCTCTTTTGCAATTTTGCAACTAGAGATTTTATTGTATTCATCCATAAATAATGCACAATGTAAAGAATTTAATGCTTTAGCATTGAATTGAATTTTTCTAATATTATGCTCATTGTATTCGGATATAGACTTGTGAATAACATTTCCCTTTTCATCAGTTTTTGTAATCTCATAAGATCCAACAAGTGTAACCTTCCATTGTTCAAAATTATTTGCTTGTAAAAATGTACACATAAGATTTTTTTCAATAACTATAATTTTTACCATCAAACAATGGCGGTCTATAAATAGAAGCACCTTCGAAAAGGCCGGTTCCTTGATAATAAGACATGATCGATGATCAAAACAAGAGTACATCATCTGATACCAATTGTTGGTCGAAAATCAACCCTAGAGGGGGGGTGAATAGGGTTTATGAAACTTAATGCGAAATTAAAAAACTTTTTCAAAATGTTTAAGTAAAACAAATTTACTAAACCAATATATCAAGGAATGCAAGAAATAAAAATTGAACAACCAATCCCAAGAGCAATCAATAAATATAAATGTAAACAAATAAAAAGCTTGAGTTAGAAAGATTAAACCAATTGGAAGTCCAAGACTTTTTGTCCTCACGATTTTGGTTTACCAAACCATAGTCCGCGCTCGATTAGTTTTCCGAGAATTTCCACTAAAATCAATCTCCTTCCAGGTGAAGATCAAACCTCTACAAGTGTTGTTGTCTCACACACTCTACAAGTATTTCTTTACTACAATACTCTCACAAGAATTCCTCTTGCTAACTTTATGAGATTTACCTCTTACAAACACTAAAATCAACTCCTTCCGGGTGAAGATCAAATCTCTACAAGTGTTGTTGTCTCACACACTCTAAAAGTATTGTTTTACCACAATACTCTCACAAGAATCCCTCTTGCTAACTTTGTGAGATTTACCTTTCACAAACACTAAACAAGAATTTATCTTCTTGTTTTCCTATGAGATTTACCTCTCACAATTGAATACAAGTTGTTTAGTGACAAACACCAATATACAATAACTCTCAAGTGTTTAAAGAATACAATTGAAACTCACACTAGAGTTACTTGTTTGGTCAAAATTTATAGCTCAATAAGAATGATTGATCAAAAATAATTTCTTGAATCTTTTGATATTGAAGATAGATGAAGAATAGAGTATGAGAGTGATTCAAGGTAGTCAAAATGTGTCTTGGATAGTGTATATATAGTCCCAAAAGTGATATAACCGTTTTTGAGGTTTGGTAGAAGTTTGGTACCAAAAATAGTTAAAAAATAGAAATTCAACGGCTATATTCTGGGCCATCAGTCGACTGAGCAAAGCTCATCAGTCAACTGAGTGGGCCTTAGTCAACTGAGCACAAGCCATCAGTTGACTGATGGACCAGACTGCACATCAGGCAATAAGGCCGAAAATCCCAATTTTTGCACTTTTGTATTTATGCTCCAAAATCAATTCTAATGCCTTGGGGACCTTAAAAACAAGTTCCTAAGACACATATTTTTGGAAAAACTCAAAATATGATCATTTGAATTTAATATGAATTTATTTTAAAATCGGTTTTTGCTAAAATGATGTTTTTAAAGAAATTTTGATTCAAACTTGATTTTGATCAATCTAAGAATGTTGTAATAATATCTATGAGCTATATAAATAATAAAACAAGAAATTTTACATAATACCTAAGCACTCACTCAATTATTGAATTAACGAGTCATTGAATGCTTCGATTTGTTTCTTCAATTTGATCTTCATTTGTAGCTTTTGTCTTGAAGCTCTTGTATGTGAGCATTGATCTTAGTACTCCATGGATTTGCATTGTGATGAGATTGATCTTCTTTTACTTGCCCAATGCTTTGTTGAGGAATGATCTCGATTTGAATTGATCAGTTTTGGTCCACGTATGATGATCATTGAAGTGTGGCTATAAAAACTTCAACACACATGTTAAATTACACATGATTGATTTATTGTTATTATCAAAATAAGATTAAGACCTTCTAGGTCAACATTCTCCCCCTTTTTTTATGATAACGATAAATTAATATGTGTTTTTTCAATAACTATAATTTTTATCATCAAACAATGGCAGTCTATAAATAGAAGCACCTTCGAAAAGGCTGGTTCTTTGATACCAATTGTTGGTCGAAAATTAACCCTAGAGGGGGTCAATAGGGTTTATGAAACTTAATGCGAAATTAAAAAACTTTTTCAAAATTTTTAAGTAAAACAAATTTACTAAACCAATATATCAAGGAATGCACGAAATAAACAGTTAAACAACCAATCCCAAGAGCAATCAATAAATATAAATGCAATTAAATAAGGAGCTTGAGTTAGAAAGATTAAACCAATTAGAAGTCCAAGGCTTTTTGTCCTCACGGTTTTGGTTTACCAAACCATAGTCTGCGCTCGGTTAGTTCCCTGAGAATTTTCCCTAAAATCAATCTCCTTCCAGGTTAAGATCAAACATCTCAAGTGTTGTTGTCTCACACACTCTACAAGTATTGCTTTACCACAATATACTCTCACAAGAATCCCTTTTGCTAACTTTGTGAGATTTACCTCTCACAAACACTAAAATCAATCTCCTTCCAAGTGAAGATCAAACATCTACAGGTGTTGTTGTCTCACACACTCTACAGGTATTGCTTTACCACAATACTCTCACAAGAATCCCTCTTGCTAACTTTGTGAGATTTACGTCTCACAAACACTAAACAAGAATTTACCTTTTTATTTTCCTATGAGATTTACCTCTCATAATTGAATACAAGTTGTTTGGTGACAAACACCAATATACAATAATTCTCAATTGTTTAAAGAATACAATTGAAACTCACACTAGAGTTACTTGTTTGATCAAGATTTATAATTCAATAAGAATGATTGATCAAAAACAATTTCTTGATTCTTTTGATATTAAAGATAGATGAAGAATAGAGAATGAAAGTGACTCAAGGTGGTCGAAATGTGTCTTAGATAGTGTATATATAGTCACAAAAGTGATATAGCTATTTTTTAGGTTTGGTAGAAGTTTGGTACAAAAAATGGTTAAAAAACATAAATCCAACGGCTATATTCTGGGTCATCAGTCGACTAAGCAAAGCTCATTAGTCGACTGAGCACAAGCCATTTGTCGAATAATGGACCAGACTGCCCATCAGGCCATAAGGCCAAAAATTTCAATTTTTGCACTTTTGCATATAAGCTCCAAAATCAATTCTAATGCTTTAGGAACCTTAAAAATAAGTTCCTAAGATACATATTTTCGGAAAAAAAATCAAAATATGATCATTTGAATTTAATATGAATTTATTTCAAAACCGATTTTTGCTAAAATGATGTTTTTAAAGAAATTTTGATTCAAACTTGATTTTGATCAATCTAAGAATGTTATAACAATATCTATGAGCTATATAAATAATAAAATAAGAAACTTTATATAATACCTAAGCACTCACTCAATTATCAAATTAACGAGTCATTGAATGCTTCGATTTATTTTTCAATTTGATCTTCACTTGTAACTTGTCTTAAAGCTCTTGTATGTGATCATTGATCTTAGTGCTCCATGGATTTGCATTGTGATGAGATTGATCTTATTTTACTTGTCCAATGCTTTGTTGAGGAATGATCTCGATTTGGATTGATCGGTTTTAGTCCACGTATGATGATCATTGAAGTGTGGCTATAAAAACTTCAACATACATGTTAAATTATACATAATTGATTTATTGTTATTATCAAAATTAGATTAAGACCTTCTAGGTCAACAATATGAACATGCTAATATCCTTGGATTTTTTTTAAATGCCTAACAATTTTACTATATTTTATTCTATCATTTTCTTGCCTTTTCAAATGCCCAAGACTTTTAAGTTAAGTGGCAACCGACCTCATCTTTCGGTCGGGAGTAACGATCTGCATTGGTTCGAAATCAATGAGTTTTAATGATCTTCTATTCAATTTGTTCCAATGCAATTTTATGTTTTAATATTCAATTTAATTCGACTTTGCTTGGATCAAATTGAATTGGTTTAAAACCAATGGGTTAAGGGTATAATTTACTTATTTATGACCAATCAAAGTGCAACTTTCAAAGCTCATACATTTAAACTAAATACAAGCACCAAAATTATTTACTAATTCAAAAAAAAAATTACTCATAACCTACCACATATCGAATAACAACTTGTCATTTAATATATTCAAACAAAATATTTCTTGTTAACTAACAATACACTTTAATGTATTTTAATCACTATTTTCATTTTTTCACGTGTCAGTTTTATAACAGAATTAAATTGGCTCGATTTGACGTCAATTTGTAATATGTGAAACTAAATCCGACCATTGTTAGTCTTTAAAGACATGATGCAATGCACTTACTACATTGAATGCAAAATTGAATTCGATTAATCGGTTTGAATGGATTCCACGCACTTTAATAAAAAAATAATTGATTGCAATCACGTTTATCACTTTATCTTATCTCACTTGTAGTTGTAATAATAATAAAATTTATTACATATTTATATAAATAAAATATTCCTGAAAATACCAAAAAAAATAAAATTCTATAAAATGTATATCATAATGCTAGATAAAATAACTCAATCGTAATATTAATAGTCGTGTACTAAATTATGGGTGTTTTTATTTCTATCCACCATATCTTGCAGTTAATCCACCCTTAAATCACAGAAATTTTAAACAAAGTTTTACAATATTACCCTTTTTAAAATTAATAAATATATCTGTTGACCTTAAAGTCAATTAATCTTATTTTGATAATTACAATAAGTTAATAAAGTGTTATTTAACTCGGTTTTTCCAATGATAATAGCCAATTTAACCGATATATCTTTCGACCAAATGTAACTTCAAACCGAAGCAAATCTCACACAAGCTTTACAAACGCCTCTACTCACAAGAAATGAACTCAAGTGATATACATGTGCTATACAAAGCCAAGAAAAGATCTAGATCATCAAGCAAGTGAAGATATGCACAAGAATGATCTCCACGTGTTCTACAAGTTATCAAAACCAAGAAAGGATCAAGAACATCAAACAAGTAAAGATACGCACAAGAAAATCAAGCATCACGAAGACTCGAATTATCATTAAATGGAGTGAGTGCTTAGATTTTATATAAAGATACTTTATTGATCAAATCCCTATAGCTCAAACATATTCTTGCATCTTTTAAAGATTGATTCAAACTAGCTTGAAATTGAATTTATTAGAAAAACATCATTTTACAAAAACCGAGTTTCAAAATAAATTCATATTAATTTTAAATGATCATATTTTAAGCTCTAATAAAAATACGTATCTTAGAAACATATCTTTGAGGTTCAAAAATCATTAGAATTTTATTTGAAACTAAATTGTTAAATTGCAAAAATATTTTTATTTTACATTTAAAATTCGCTCAATTTTTGTCCAGTTTTAATCTAACGGTAAGATGGAGGCCTTTCCGAACTCCGATCATTTTAAAATTTTTACAGTAGTTAGAAAACATCTCCTGGAAATTTTGACTAAAATTTGAGCATGATCCAACGGTCTAATTGGGAGAAATTAACAAAACAAATTTGAATTTTTTTGACAAAACTAGCTGTTGGAACTTTGACAAATGTGCAATTTTGACCCATTAATTAATTAATCCACTACAAACGGCTACAAACTTTTTCAAGCTATAAATATGAGTTTTAAGACTCATTTTTAACAACTTGAATGATCATACAAAACCATTTTTCATATATTCTTATTATTCAAGTATTCTAGCTAAAGCATTCATCAATCTCTTCATTCTTCGAGCTTATATTCATTGATCAATATTGATATCTCTTAGTATGAGCTTCATTTGTATTTTGTTATACACAAGAGAGATATTGTACATTGGTGTTAGCCACCAAAACTTATTCAAATCATATTTGTGAGAGGTGTATCTCATAGAATAGCAAGAGGGATTTCTTGTGAGAGTGTTGAGGGTGTTTCAATACTTGTAAGAGTGTGTGAGAAGAATACACTTGTAGAGGTTTGATCTTCACCCGGAAGGAGATCGGTTATAGTAGAAATTCTCGGGGAACTAACCGAGCGTGGAGTAGGGGGAACTAACCGAGCGCGTAGTAGGGGGAACAAGCCGAACCGTGTGGACAAAAAATCTTCGACTTCAAATTGGTTCAATCTTTCTTACTCAATCTCTTTATTTATTTGTTATATTAATTGATTGAAATTGCTTATATTATTGCTTATTCTTGGGATTGATTATTTAATTGATTGTTTTCCTTAATAAACTTATTTAACTAAGTTGCTTTGCTTAAATATTTTAAAAACGTTTTAATTCCGCATTAAGTTTTTAAAACCCTATTCACCCCCCTCTAGGGTATTTTCTGACCTACAATATCCACCAATTAACATGAGATAATCCTTAAATAATCTTTCTCTTCTTTCATACACACAAACACATTGTATAGACAAGGCTTGAAAAAAAAATTATTTGCATACAAACATACATAGATACAATGCACCCTGCCTTGATCATCTTCGTCTTCTTCATCTTCACAAAACCACCATCCCTTGTCCATTCATCAACAAATCCCCACCATCAATTCCTCCTTCAAAAACCATCTCCTGAAAACTCCTTGCCATCACCTTCTCCATCCTCTCCGCAACCCTCCTTTCCGCCGCCTTCGTCCTTTACCGCCTCTGTCTCCACACAAAACATCTTCCCTCCGACACCCTCTTTTTGTTCCCCCGTAACACCGCCCTCTCCGATTGAACCCCTACTTAAAATAGTGAAATTAGATTTACTCTTAACTTCATCTCATTTTTCTTTAAAGCACCAAAAATACTCACTTCTTCTTCCTTGGACAACTGTCTTCTTTCTTTTAGAACCTTGAGCCTTAATTCCATTACTTTCTCTCTCTAAACTCAAAACCCATAGTTTTCCTCTCTCTACAATTAATTTGGAAGTATGAAATTCCTTTGAATTTTTTTTGAAAACACAAAGATTTTACCTTTCAAAGAGTTCAAATCTACATCTTCCCCCCATCAGACCCTAACATGTGTGCGTTTTTATTGATGAAAGTTTGGTTTTTTCGATTCAATTGATTGAAGCGTTAGGGATTACATATGCAAGTTGGTTTAAGAGTATATGAGTACTTGAATATGGGTTTGCAACACAAAATATAAACATGTTTCATAAATGGGTAAAGCTGTTTGAGCCCTCGAGCCAGAAGTTTGAAGTTAAAGATTTCGAAAACCGAAACTTCAATATGAATTTGAGCCCTCAAACTAGAAGTTTCAAGAGCGTAGATGTACGGTGTGTGTGAGAAAGATGGAATAATACCATTAACATTTATGTTAATGAACGAGAAGGATTAAGGGGTTAATTTTTGTTTTTGTTATTTTACTTCAAAGTTAATTAAGATTTATCAATTGTTTAATGTTATAATCTAAATTTTTAAAGTTGTTGTACTTATTAATTTAGTGAATATTTTAGTATTAAATTATTATTTAAAATAATATTTATAAAATTAAATTAATGATATTTTTGTCAGTCTATTCACGCTCGCGGATTAACTTAATAGGTAATGCGGATTAACTTAACTACACGAATTAATTGCAATATTTAGTTGATAGAAATAAAATCACCCTAAATCATTTGTCATGCTGACAATGTCATTTTTTTTTTTGCGCAAGCCACGACTTTCCATCTCTCAACGTAATAAGCACCCCTTTTTTTAGTCTCTTTTCCTTTGGTTGATAACCTGGCATTTACATGTAATTATATATATACGAAAAATTTTAAATGCGAATCGAGTCGTACAGACTCATTTAGTCGTATATGTATATATAAAAAAAGATGGAATTATTTATTTATTTATTCTGAAATGAATAATGAGTGTATTTTCTAAACAATCCAAACAGGCCTAAGGGACTTAAAATTAAAATTGGACAACCTCCCTAAAACCCTAACTCTGAGGTAAAGCTTTTATATTCTTCCCTTAGATCGTCTTCATCACATATTATAGAGTTACAGGAACATGGAAGAAGACATCGAGATGGAGGTGGAACAAGAACAAGAACAAGAAACCCTTCCCACTTCTTCAAACTCCTTCAAGCGATTCGGACTCAAAAACTCCATTCAAACCAACTTCGGTGATGACTACGTTTTCCAAATTGTTCCCAAGTACCCTTCCTTTTCTCTATCCAACACACATGAATTTATACATAATAAAATTGCGAGTTTGGGTTTTTTGATTTGTTAATTTTGGTGAAATGGGTAGGGATGATTGGACATCAATGGCGGTTTCTTTGTCTACAAACACAGTAAAGCTCTACTCATCAGTTACGGGTCAATTCATGGGAGAGTGTAAAGGTCACTCTTCAACTATCAATCACCTATGTTTCTCAGCTCCACATATACTGCACTCTTGCTCTTCTGATGGTACTGTTAGGGCTTGGGACACCCGCTCTTTCCAACAGGTACCCCCTTCTCTCTCTCTCTCTCTGCCTATTTTATCTATACACAACGTTTGCTTAAACCTCTGAATGCTAAATCTGAAAGCTTAATGTTGAATGGAGCCTTAGGAATTTTGAATGTTGAATAGATGACATTTTACAATTTTACCAAAGAGTATTGAAATAAAATTTCATTTAAGTGAAATTGAATGGGTCTTGCATCTTAACGCTGAATGCTTAATTTAACTCAAATTCAGCATTTTCCGATTTTGTCCAATCATTTTGTTAGCAGGTGTCTTGTGTAAGTGCTGGTCCTTCTCAAGAGGTATTTAGCTTCTCATTTGGGGGATTGGGTGATACTCTTCTTGCTGCCGGTTGTAAATCTCAGGTATTATATCTTATAGACTGGAATTTATTGCTTTTTTGTTATACAAACAGCTTGTTTTTAATATAGTATTTGTGAATAATTATCTCTGCGTTTTATCTCAGCAATATGAACAATGAAGTATTTAGAACCATGCTCTCATGTTTCTTGTTCAATTGTATATTGTGTACATCACAATTCTCGAATAATGGTATCTTGAAGATGTGAAAAAAATCAAATCATGCACAAATTTCTCGTGAAAACGATCATCTATGGGAGCAACTGTCTTAAACTTCTTTGGCCTTTGTACCTAAAATGTGTCTGTAAATGCCCTGGAAATCGACCCATGCCTACCTACTGCTTAGTCTCTTGTGAGATAAAATAGTGAATAAAAAATTTATGAGATTTTCGCTACCCTGCATGTGTAAATGATGTTTCAGTTGCGTAATTGGTGGACAATAAGCCTACTGCTTTGCTACTTGGTTTCAGAAGGGTAGACATAAAATTTCTTGACATGTAAGGGATGTAATAATTCTGATGTTTATTTCCTGGAGATGATGTCATGCATATGAAAGAATGGATCTTGAGACAATAATTTGAAGTTTATCTAGAGCTGAAACCCCAAGAGTTGAACTTAAGAATTCAGATGTAATGTGTGTACTTTAACATATCTCGATTTTGGAATTGTTTTTCATGTACCGTGGAAATTGTAAAAGTTCAAGTTGAAAGATTTTGGCTTGATGGAGTTTCTATATATTTGATTTGAGCATGTCAGCGGATCCCTGGGACTTAAACCCGGAGGATAATTAGTTAGTGGCTTATCACACAAGAACACTGTTGTTTTCTGAAGTGTTTAATGCTACAGAACTCATTATCTATGTTGTCTTATTAGTACAAGCTAATTGAAAAGCATCCCATTTATGTGAAATGCATCTTTCTGTTGACATCTATTTCTTGTCGTTCGTTGATTGATTTCAAGCAGATACTCTTCTGGGATTGGAGGACCAAAAAACAGGCTGCATGCTTAGAGGAATCTCACATGGATGATGTCACTCAGGTGTTATTTTGACGTCTTTGGATCTGTTTGCAACTTTTCATATCCTTGATAAATGACATCTACCAAATGTTTAATGCCTAGTTTTTCTTCACATATAGTTGTTGTAATGAATATTTTGTTACCCCTTACTGAGCTTATGCAGAAATTGTGTAATCAAGAGCTCAGCTTTCAACAGTAATTAATATAGCTGAACCTAAGTTGAGCTTGTTCTGAAGCATTGGTTTTTACTCCTGATTGTTAAACAGGTTCACTTTCTCCCCGACCATCATAGCAAGCTTGTTTCCGCTTCTGTTGATGGATTAATGTGTATCTTCAATACCAGTGGAGATATCAACGATGATGATCATCTGGAGTCGGTAAGTGTGGAACTTCTTTTAGTTGGATTTCCAATTTTGTAATTTTGTTTCTGTATAATGCTGTCAGCTCTTGAAAGAATTTGGTATATTAAGCAGATTAATTGTACTTCTATAAATGGAAGGGATTGTAATATGCTAGTATCGAAGATTTAAAGAACTCCCTTTATTACAGACAAGTCAAGTCCACGTTGAACTGTTTAACATAGGACATAATCTTTTTCACTTTATTTGTAGTTTTGATGGGAGTTTTCTTTCCACATTTTTGTAAACCCGCCCAACCCCCCCCCCCCCCCCCCCCTGTCCCCCAAAACCCAAAAAAACAACACAGATTACAGGTTACTAACTTAGTCAGAGCTTACATCGTGGTAAAGAAATTTGATTTAGCTTCTTAAGGAACACTTGTAAGAAAATATAACTATACGAATGGTAGGTAATTTGAACTACCCTTTACTAATATAGTTTTAATCGTTTACCCATCTTTGACGAGAAGAAAGAAGAGAAAAAGGATGAGAGCATGAAATAGAGTTTCTCTTTATAACTAACTGATTAAGAAGCATTTTATCTATGTGACCTTTGTTGGTAATCATTCATTTCCTGGTATACTTTGGGCATATAAGATTTGAATTGTCTGTTTTATGAAAAATTTCCAACTATAAATTGCATCTCACTACAGAGAACAAGATTAAAGTATAGTTTTTTCACTTTTACATGACTATTTTTCATAGATGATAAGGATTATCTACCTTGTTCTTGATTATTTCTATTCAATGGCACATAATTTTGTCAAATGTTGTGAATTCATTTTCATTTCATTCATGTGGTACTAGAACTATATTGACAGAGTATATCATTTTTCTATTTATTTTTACTTTTATTTATGTATATACTTTTCAAATCTACAATTATTGCCGTGGTCTGTAGGTGATGAATGTGGGAACCTCTATTGGAAAAGTGGGGTTTCTTGGAGAGGGAAATCAAAAGCTCTGGTGTTTGACTCATATTGAAACATTTAGGTATTTTAGAAAAATACTCTGCAAGGATTTAAACAAGATGATCCCATTTGCCGTGAAATTAATTCTTCACATGTGGTGGACCAGCTTTGGATTACAATTTCTTTAAATGCAAATACCTAGTTTCTTATAAAAAAAAAATGCAAATACCCACATTCATTTGTTATTCTTTAGATATGTTTTGGAAACCCTTATCCCCTTCCTCTTCAATTTTGCTGGTCAGCGTTTGGGACTGGAAAGACGGAAGACTTGAAGCCAACTTTGAGGATGCTCGCTCTTTAGCCTCTAACAGCTGGGGACTAGACCCTGTACGTTACTTTAACTTTTTATGCTTTGACAAATTACCCATTATCTTCATGTGTATATTCAAAAATCTAAGAAGAAAGATCACACAATTCTGTTTGTTTCCATGTGATAGCAAAACTTGAGTAACTACTAAATAGGTCATTAGATGTTCTCCTTTCCTGGATAATACTCATTACTGTGTAATTGTGCACCCTTTATATTAATAATACACATGTAACAGTAAAATCAGTTTCTTGTGATTTGAGGCACCAAATAATTGGAGCTTAGTTTTTGCAAACTTGATACTGACACTTCAAATTAGATTAGAGACAATTTAAGTTATTCATTCTAATTGGATTTTGGTAATGGTAGGTTGACTATTTTGTGGACTGTCACTATTCCGCGGAGGATGATCATTTGTGGTTAATCGGTGGCACAAATGCTGGCACCATGGGCTACTTCCCGGTTAAATACAATGGGATGAGAGGAATTTTGGCTCCAGAAGCTGTTCTTCATGGTGGTCATACTGGTGTTGTAAGGAGTGTGGTCCCAGTTTCTAGCACAAGGGGAGGGCCCACCCAAAGCCAGGGCATTTTCGGATGGAGTGGTGGCGAGGATGGCCGCTTGTGTTGCTGGTTGTCTGATACTTCTTCTGACGTAAATCATTCCTGGATTTCTAGCACGCTTGCGTTGAAGTCGCCAAAAACTCACAAGAAAAACAGGCATCAACCTTACTAAGTTATTAACTTGTAGATGAAATCGTCTTGTTGTAATTTCTGTTTTCAATTGTTTTCTTTTTCTTTTTGAAATTTTGTTTGTTTACTTTTTTTCTTTTAGAAGGAATTCTTTGGTATGATAAGGGCGGGGAAATTGTTATTATATGTAGACTTGTTTTCTGCTTGCTGATAATTTTTGTTTCTGTCTCAAAACGAGACACTCGTTTAGACATCACATAACAAGCAATTATAAACAAAGATTAGTAGAAGAAATCTTCAGCTTAATTTAAAATAACTGTTACAAATAATGATTTATTTTATTTTGGTCGCATCATGAATTCACGAGGCTTATTTTGACACAACATGAATAGGTAGGGTTCTTAATTTAGAGGGTAGCATGTTCATATTTTTCCTTTATGACAAGTAGGTTTTATACATCACTTAAATAAGGATGATGACATTGCTAACACCCTTCTCCCAATAAGTTCAAAAGACAGAGAATTAGACATCTTTGAAAGATGGATTGGTCATAGCAATGATTTGAAGATAATAAGCTGCAAAATGACTTTCCCTGCTACTATGCTAGCCTTTTGGAAGGAACATCCCCTCGAATAAATTAGTTGATAAACGCTTACAGTAAAAAAGTAAGCTTGCACGTACAACACACAAGCGTGTGCAGGCAACTTTTCTATTTAGGAAGAAAACATGAAAAAGAAAGGCCTGTCCTCCCACAATACAGCCTATATCTTTCACTCAAAACCAATATTTACTATTCCAAGACTACTCGCAACACCCGCGAGATTTGGCAACATACTGCCATTACAGAACAAAAGGTAGTAAGCATGACTAAGATAACGTCATTGTTTAATTGTTTTGTGATTGTCCAGGTACCCCCATTATAGTAGAGCTATAGTTCTTTATCACTCGTCCAACATCACCGCGCTCGCCCTCCCCCTGTCACCAAAATCACAAATTGTTAGAGCATCTCCAACAAGTTCATCAAATATATACTTTGTTGACCAACGTGGAAATCTGAAGAGTGACTTTCTAAGAGTACTTTAAAATGACTCCAACAAGCTCTTCAAATGATAATATATACTTTGTTGACCAACGTGGAAATTTGAAGAGTGACTTTCTAAGAGTACTTTAAAATGACTCCAACAAGCTCTTCAAATGATAATATTTTAATATTTTTCTTGTTCTTACCAATTAATGTTTGTGTCTTGTTTCACCAACACAAACAACTTCGCCAATTTTGCTTATGTGGCTCTTAAAAAAAATTGCACTTTAGTCCTTTGAAGAGCTTCTTGGAGATGCACTTAGAATTTAAGTTTATCAAAGCCACATGCAAATATTCATCTTTCCCTTTCAGCAAAGGCAAGGATGTCAATCTATATATTCCACTTCAAAATGAAGAGTTCCGCTTTGAGTTATCCAAGTACTAAGAAAACCAAAATTTCCCCTAATCGATGGTTTCGTCAATACAACTTATTTTCTATTGCATGATTGATACATGGATTATGTCCCAAAAATAAATGGCACTCACAATTTGAGACATCGCAAAAAAGGACAGTGGACTCTTGATTTGAGACAGGGGGGAGTATATGATACATTGTGTAAATGTGTAAGTAGATAAGGTGGCCGGCCACACACGAGTGCAGCAGGTAATTGCTCTTAATAAAACAAACAAAAATGCACTACCTCTGTTACCACCTGTTCTCCCACCAGGCCCACCTCTGCCTCGCCCTCCACCCATGCCTTTAGCACCTCCACCATCATCTAAGCCACGACCAATGCCTTTTGCAGGGCGGCCACTGGTGCCATCCTCTCTGCCTCTTCCTCTTCCTCTCCCTACCCCAGGTGGCTTCCTGTCTGAAACGCCGATGGTCATAACTTAAGAAAATATAATAGGAAGTTCCAAAATAAAATACAGCAGTAACAGCACCATCAACTAAACTCTCTGAGAAACAACACACATGATGGAAATATATACTTAGTCAAATGAACCTAATGAAGAGGGGCTTCGGAATTATAAAGTTCCAATAATCCCCTGATAAATTTCCATCTTTTTATTACTTCTAACACCCATCTTGATGAAGAGTTAAGGACCAAGTCTGTGGATTATCATAGTAAGGGAAGGAGAAACTACGATTTTCAAACACTTGCTTCCCACAAGCCAAAACTTTCTTTTCATAGAAGTAAAACAAGACATGATTTCCTATTAATTGAAAGAATAAAAACGAGAGAGTATGTATACCAGAACGGCTCTTCGTCTCTTCCTGAACCTTATCAATCACCTAGAAATCAAGAAACCAAAACTATCAGGTTAATGATGAATAAGCATTCCTAGGATTAAGAATAATAAAGTGCAGACAATCGAACAAAAACAAGTCGAGAAGAAGATATCACTGGGGCAAATATTTTTAAGAAAATTAGTTTAGTACATTACAGGGTATGAATCCACCTGCAAAAAATTCAAATGCATCACGAGATATTTCAGCAAGAAACATCAAGTAAGGAATTTTAAGCTACCACTTTCATTTCCATTATATACATATTTCTATTTTCCATGTGACAAGCAATTGTCCTTCATCCCATAATGCAGGCATGCAGCACATTGGCCAAAATAGTAAAGACATACTTATGTTAGTCTTTTTAGTATATAAACAAAGGCCTTTCCTTTAGACGAGAAACTTAAGTGAAACCCAACTCTAGACATGTATTCTTTGCATGGAACACAAACAGTAACTAGAGCACAAAATCAAATGGCCATACATTTTTTGGCAAAATAAAAATTCATAGGAAGAGAGGGATTGAAACTGAGAAGCATATTCCAGATAGAGAATAGTGACAGACTAGGAGAAAATTAATTTCTTAAAATTATATGTGGAAGTTCACAACAAGAAAATGATTGAATATTAGAATAGATGGATATATGATCACAAAACCAAGCGAGAAAAAGAAGTCGCATATAAGGGGGAACTAGCTCAAATATTGAAGAAAATCAGAGGGAAGTAAGTATACCTCATCTGGAACTCGAAGATACTTTATCGTATTGCCCCGGATGTAGCATTCAGGCATTCGCCAAAACCTATCTCCATCCTACATTACAGATAATAATAAGTTAATAACCAGATATACAGAAAAAGACTACATCCCCCAGGAGAAAAAAGAGTAATCAAGAGACCTTGGAAGTACAGATAACTTCACGAAGATGAATGTTCATCCAAGTATCGCAGTTAACCAAATGGCCATTGTAGGTCTCCCCATTTTTCAGTTCCACCAACTGGCATAAAGCACAACCACTAAAACGTAAGCAGATGCAACTACTAAGTGGGCGAATTCAAATCAATGCTCCAGTTCTTTCACCATTTATTCTCAATAGGGAATCTTTTTTCTAAGACTACGAAAAATCATAGTAGTGTCTAAAGAGATACAATGAAGCTAAGTTAGGAGAAAGAAAAATGATGATAAAAATAACCGCTTAGAGTTGGTACCATAGGATGGCCTTGTGCCGTCTTCAGTAGAGATAGAGGAAGCTGCAAAAACCAAGTAATTGCGAAAAGCTTAGGGAAAATAAATCACAAATCAATGTAAATGTAAAAACATAACCTAAAGAAAGAAACCCTAATTCAGGCTAGTTTGAGTCACGTACCATTTTTCTTTCTCTAGGGCAAAAACCGCCGTAAAAGCTAGCGAGTTAAAGAAAGTAGCTGCAATCACAGGGAAGAGAAAGAAAAAAAAAACACCACAAAGATTCAAAATTTATAGACTGAAAACCTAGGGTTTAGGGATCCATAGATTCTCCTAATATGAAGAAGATTCTTCTGCTATGCTATTAAAAACCGGAATTGGAAAGATTTGTATTTATTTATAAAAACCTACATAAATTGAAAGGATTAGATTGCACTGACCGGAGGAGAAGACTCGACGAATTTTCGGCTTCGAAAGCGATCGAATGCAATCAACGATCTATATTTATAAAATATATACACACTGTTGTGTCTCCTCAGGCTCAGGGTTTTACTTTACTACTATTGAAATCGGTGGTATTGAAATAGATCTCTCTACCGGTACTTGCAAAAATTTCATTTCAAACAAATGATAACTGAAAAGTCTTCTTTTTGTTTAGAATGGAAATAGTTATTTATTTAAGGTGCCGTTTAGTAAAAAAACTTAAAACTAAAAATTAAAAAAAGCTGTTTGTTTACTTCTAAAAAATGTATCTGAAAAAATGTTGTTTGTTTTAGGTGCCGTTTAGTAAAAAAACTGAAAACTGAAAAAGCTGTTTGTTTACTTCTGAAAAATGTATCTGAAAAAATGTTGTTTGTTTTAATATAACACATCTGAAAACTGAATTTTTTTTATTATGACCATTTTGCCCTTATTATTTTATTTTGAACACATGATTTTAAATGAAAATAAGAAAGACATAATATTATATCAAATTAAAACTACTTAAACATTGATAATCTATCTTTCAATCCTTGAACCAAGTATAGAGCAACTCCTTTTTGATAATCCACAAGAAAATAAAAAAAATGATGATCGAGAAGATAAAATATGCAACTTTAAAGTAGAAGAAGAAAATCTTAAACCATAAAGACATAATAATATATGAAAGTTAATTAAACATTGATAATGGTATCTGTTCATGATTTATATTAGCACTGTCAGCTATGTTTGATCCCCCACATTCATTTTAGGTAGATTGGGAAGGAAAAGTTGCTCTTATACAATGTGCAAAAGCAATGGAAATCCAAAAGTTCATTTTCTTTTCCATTCACAATTGTGACAAGCACCCTGAAGTTCCGCTCATGGAGATCAAATATTGCACTGAGAAGTTTCTTCAGGACTCGGGAATAAACCATACCATTATTCGGTTGTGTGGTTTCATGCAGGTAATTGTAACCTAGATTGCAGTTTTTGACTATGGTACTTCTCTGAACATCAAAAGTAACGAATATAAGCTTCTTTCAAATTACCTAAATATGATTTTTAGCTGTGTAGTAACTTCAAATATGTGATGATGATTCTAACCTGTCTGAGAAATCCCTTATTTAACCTTTTTTAATGTTCTCTTTGGCAAGTAAGTGTGAATGAATTCTTGGGATGATTGCAGGGCTTGAACTAATTTGACAAAAGGGTGAGGGTGGGTTTTGTGTAATTTTGAGAAAAGAGGGAGGGTAAAGTAGACTTTTTTTACACTTTAAAATTAAGTTTCAGATTTAAGTGACAACTTTGCCACTTAAAATTTTGGATGAAAATTTTAAGTTTTAAGTGGTAAAAATTAAGTGGCCACTTAATTTTTTTAGTTAGTGAACAACTTTGACAACCACTTAAATCTGAAAATTTTAAGTTTTTAGATTTAAGTGGCAAATTAAGTGGCAAGTGAACAAGGCCTAAGATGGGGCTATTGCCACACTCAAAACTTATATGCAGTACTCTTTACATTGATTTAATATATAATACGATTGAGTATATGATCTTTTATTTGATTTAATATAGCTGAATTATTGTTGAGAACAAAAAAAATACGTTGACTCGATTTTATTATACTGAGTAATATACAAATATTTGGCTTATTGCACTAAATAAATGTACATATACTCTGCTCGATTGCATCGAGTCAACATAAGAGTGTTACACAAAGGTTTGAAGGGTGGCAATAGCCCCACCCTTTATTTAAGGCATAGACATGGACGGATTTGGAGTTCAACTGAAAATAAAAAAAAAATCTTGCGGCATGATATTTTTCGAAAAAAAAAATTAACAAATATTATTTTTTATAAATAAAGGCTTATATATTATTATCATTCTAAAATAAGAAATTGTTTATTAATTGTATTTTAAAATAATGCCTTAACCAAGTGCAAAATTAACTTTGCACAAAATTGTGTTTTGTGCAAATTTAACTTTGCAGTAAAAAAAAATTTAATGCAAAGTTGTTTTGCATAATTTGTTTATATTTTTTAACAAGTATATTCTTATATTTTATTCATAAAATTTTAAAACAATATCAAATAAACACAAATACACAATAATATTTTAGAAAATAAGTAGTACAAACTTAACTTTGGGTAACTCCAAAAAAATTAGTATGTGCATTTTATTAATAAATAGGTTTTGAATATGGAATTTGTTAAAATTATTCTAAAACACTATCAGCTAAATACTTATTTATAACAATATGCTATAAAACATGTATTGCAAAACTTAATTTTGCATAATTTAGAAAAAAGATACAATTTAAATATCTACTGCAAAGTTAATTTTGCACTCTTTTTAAAGTTTAGGCAAATATAGGCTCTCAATTTACTAAAATATCATTTCTTAATTCTTTTACATAAAACTTTCTTTTAAATGAGCGTTATTTTTCAATCTCTCGAGAGTTAAATATCTTTATTAGTACGGAGTATGAAAGATTACAGTAAAATTTCATGATTTTTAATTTTACTATTATAGTTCCAAGTGGTGGTGACGTTCACATTCAAAACTTACATATTTTAGGTAAGATTCTTTCTAGTTGCAATACATTATTTATACAAACTATGATTGGAATAATATAAAGACTGATATTTGAAGTGGTTTTAATTTTGTTTGGTTAGTTTAGAAAATAAATATCTGAATACTTATTTTGTCTCTTAAAAAATAAGATGCAATATTGCTTCTTAAGTTTAATTTGAAGTCTTAATTTTTTAAAGATGTAAAATTCATATTTCACCCTTATCATTTTAAATATATTTATTTTTATAAAATAAGTGGGTAAGGCCAAATTTGTCCATATAACACTTATTCAGATGTGATATGTTTAAACAAATAACACCGATTCAAAAACAAAACAGACAAATTTTTCGAATTCAGTTTTTAAACTTTAGAATCAATCTAGTTTTCAATCAGTATTTAAACTTAAATAACAAAGAACCCTGAGTATGCTCGAGTAAATAAAATAAATCTCTGAAATCGTTCTCTATTAATTAACAAAGTTACATGTAAAACAACAAAGCAAACTCTCTCAGTACCAAATAAATAAAAATCAAGTCACTTTTTACACGAACAAAATGAAAAGAATGTATGTATGTATCTTAATTTTTGGAGTACCAATTAAGTAGTAAATAAGAAACGTCAATTCAGTTGCTGATCTTAATTATTTGTAGTTCGGTTTGCTTCCATTTCATATATTATTCATCTCAAGAAAAATTAATTTAAAGGTCAAAGTTGATATAAAATAATTATCAATTTCACAAAAACTAGATTCTAGTAGTAAAAGATTTGCATGCCTCAAATGAATTGGGCCAATGTCAGTCTTGCAAAATCATGTCTATTTAGGTGATAAATTCGTATCATAACATTGTTCATCTTGCGAGAAAACATCATATCTTTCATATATGGCCTTTCGAATATCATATCGTCCTCCAAAGAAGATCATAATCAGATTCAGATTTAGATTCAGATTGAACTACTATTACTATATATTACGTATTTTCTCCCCTTTTACATTGGATAATGTTTCACTCCCAACTTTTTTTTTAAAATTAAAGTCTGATTAATTTATAGCCAATTAAGATAATCTATAGCATTTTTATTTCTCTCTTTTGTTTTTATTTTTTTCTTCCTGTCTATACTATATCTAATGCTATTATTTTCTCCTTTTCTTTCCGTCTTTTTATTTATATACTAGTTTTTGTGCACGTGCGTAGTTTTAATGCTTAATAAAGATGATTAATTAAGTCCATTAAAAATACGTATATACTAATAATTGAATAATTAGTATCAAATAAAAATAATCGCAAATAAACAAAAACATAGTATCAAGTATAAAATTTAATTAATAATTATAAGAAAATCATCAAATCGGTCAACTATATAAAAATGTTATAGATACGTGATAAAAATTGATCAAATATATAAAAGAGTAATATATTTTTAATAAATTTTTAGAATTGATAGATGGTTAATCTATTAAACATATATGGATTATTATGTACAGTATCACAAAATAATATAACACTCATATAAACAATAGATTGTTTAGTCTCATGATGTATAAGTTAATATTAAATAGCTTTTTAATTCACTTCATTAAATATACATACTTTTGCGATGAGTTTTGAAAAACACCTAATTCAACACAAACTCTAACTTATATAATTATTTTAACCAAATAAAGTAGAGTTTAAATTTATTTAAACTAGTAATACTGATATAAAAAAATATGGAGTTATACACTGTTTGATATACTAATACTAATATAATTATAACTTGTTTAATTAGTTTAACTAAATAGAGTAGAGTTTAAATTTATTTAAAATACTAATACTATAATATAAAAATATATGAAGTTGTATTTTTTTTAATGAAAATCTTAAAATCTTGTGTTTAAAATTAAAAGGATATTTGTCTCTTCAAAAAAAAAAACACATAAATTATTAATACTTTTATATATGATATAGATCTAATGCCGCTGATATGTTAACACACTCTCTCTCTCTCTCTTTGTCTATATCTAATGTTACGATATTATTATTTTCTTTTTGTCTTTATATCGAATCTTAAAGTTCTCCAAAAATCCATTGCCATGAGTATAATTAATGCTAGACTGGTAGAGTATCTGCCTAATTTATATGTTACTCAAGTGTGCAGTCTTTTAATCTTGTTGTAAAAGATAGTGCTAGTAGCAATTTTGGTCCTTTGATTTTGAAAAAATAAATATTATTATCAAGTGTAATTACAAAAAAGTTAATATTAGTATTAAAATTGTTATTTTTAATACAATTTTATTTTATTTTTTAAAGAGAACTTAAAATTTTCATTTTTAAAAAATCTGCTACACCATTCCCTTAGATATATAAATAAATTTTAACATTGAAATGTACCTTATAATTTCATTTTTCTTTGTAGTAACTAGTTTCCACTAACCAATATCTTACTTATGCCATTACTTGAAACTTGAACTCGAAATACCCAAAAATAGATAGACCAAGGTGAGCGCCTTCGCTCCCCTCTTTCTATTAGTTGTATGTAAAAATTATTGTTTTGATTCTTTTCAATGTAAGGTCTAAAATCCCTTCCTTTACAAATACTATAAATCTTACAGAAGAGAATGGAACTCACTTATCACAAGTTTTGAAATCCTTGATTAGAAAACAAATTTCATTAAAAAAATGGGTTTTGTAAAAAAAATATTGCAAAATACTTTGAAGTGAAGAAAAATATTAGAGAAATTTTGAGATTATGCAATATTTGTGTTTGCACCCCAAATAATTTCTCAAAATATTAAAGACACAAAAGACTAATAATTGTTTACGCATAGTCTTACGGACAATGAGAATATAATTATAATAGGGGCCTCATATTGATAAGCATGTAGAGGAGTATTTTTTGAGAGCTGCTATTGACTCACACCATTTGACTTTCTAACACCTCATAAGCATATATTCTCTCTTCCTAACACTCATAACACTCCATCTATTTTTAAGTTTAATTAATATTAATCTAAAAACACTCATCTCTCTCTCTCTCTTTCTCTCTCTACAATTCAAAGAAATATATTGAAGGAGAGCACTAATGACACACCACAATACATACATTAACACTCCTTTTCAAAAAGTGAGTTTACTTTACTAATGAGACATACCTTTGTGTTTTTATTACTCAATGGTTAAAGCATTAAAACATTTCACTCGCGTCATTAAACCCCCTCCTCCTCTTTTTTCTTTACCATCATCATCACCATCATTGTCCTTCACCTCCTCCTCTACCACCACCATCACCGCCACCGTCATGATTTCAAAAACTTCCATTTCATTTAATAGTTAAGATAAACCTTTATCCTATTTCACTTGTCTTCTTATTCTTCTTCATCATCATTAGCTCTCTCCTCCTCCTCCACCACCACCACATTCACCACGATTTTAGGCTTAATCTATGAAATATGTATGAAAACCGAGCTGTACCTCATAGGCTCATATAACTCATATGAACAATTCAAACCATAACCATGTATGAAAAAAGACTCCAAAAAAAGGGATGAAGTTTATATGAAGGTCCACTTGGAAAACAAAAGCCAAATGCACAAAAGTCCACTTAGTTGATGTTAGCCGAACGGAAAAGAGCGTACTCGTTTTTTTGTGGCCAAGTCTTTGTAAAATAGATTCAGTTAAAAATAATTTAAGGTACTTAGCACACAGAAACCTCAGGTTTTAAAAATAATGCAATGTACTCGATTGATTCATGCTTAGTACGTTGCATTGTGTATGGTCCATGTGGGCCGAGTGCAAAAAAAATTACTGGGTTCATGTAAATCGAGTTCGAGTTAGATTTCTGAAAAAAATATGTTAATGAACTCGGTTGTTTCCGACCAAGTACATTGTCATGTACTATGTTATACTGAAGTGATGGCAGTTTTGTATTAAGTGGATTCAAGTTTAAAAACAAAAATCATATTATTAACTTAGTACATTTCAATATCTATGATTTTGAGGAGTATAAAAACTCTGAAATCGTAAAGAACAAAAATGGATGTAAATAATGTAAAGAGAAGAAGACACCTTGATTGATCTTCAGAGATATAATGGAAAGAGGCGGCGGTGGTTATGATGGTAGAGTGAGTAGAGTTAGGTTTTGGGAGGATAGAGGTTTTTTTTTTTTTAAGTTAATTATATAATTTATTATCATTAATAATTTTATTAGTTGTTATTAATTACTAAGTGGGTGCTTATTTGGTGGGAGTGTTAGTCATTGGGGAGTGTTCGGAAAAAAATAGGGTGTGTCAATAGTGTTCATCTAATTAATTCACTCAAGATGGGCCTACTAAGCTAGTTCACATGCTATCTATATTTAAAGGGTGGCGCTATTGCCACCCCCTAAACATTATGTAACACTCTTTGAAAAAACAATGTTTTTTTACTTTTGCCACTCATCACAATTATTTTTAAGCCACAATTAATAACCGTTATTTACACTTAATCATTTATACTTAATAATATATTGGGTACCGGTAAAAGTACCCTTAAAAATTAATTTTGACACTCTTTTTTAAAGCACTCATAATCAACTTTTAAATTGATTAGTACACCCATAACAGTAGAATCACCCATGCAAAGACATTTGAACAATATAACTTGTGTCCACTCTTTCTAAATTAACACATTCATATGCAATGTATGTTTTGCTCGGTTGCAAAGTTATGAACCTCAAGAAACAGAGTTTATCAATCCCTTAACTTTAGTTAGCCTTTGTGGAAACAAAAAAAGAAAGTGAATTGCAATTAGTATGATTTTTTTTATAACAAACTTAAAATCTAAATTATTGTTTTGAGACAGTATCAAATTCATAAACAATGTATTAAAAATATAAATAAGTTAAAACATCAAACACCTTATGAACATTGTTTATAACAATATGCGCAACATACAAGTTCGAGTCAAACTATATTTTTCAATAACTAATAAGTGTAAAATTAATTTCAACCCCTGGATGTGATGAGTCCACATCTAGATGCCATTAAATACATGTGTATATAATATATATTTTAAATACATTGCTCATGAATTTGATACTGTATCAAAACAATAATTTAGATTTTAAGTTTGTTAGATTTTTAATATATATATATATAGGAACATTTCAACTAAGGATCTTAACTTAAGAACCTTATTTACGAACCGGGCCATTTAGCACGCTTCCTGGTAGAATTTTTTGATGAAATTTGGTGGGGATGTTCTTCATCATGTGCAGAACATTTTCACCAAATTTCATCAAAAAATTTAGCCAAGAAGTGGGTTAACTACAGGATTGAAAAAATATTGGATTTTATATATCTATTTTTGGACCAATATTTTTTAATCTTATAGTTAACACACTTCCCGGTTGAATTGTTTGATGAAATTTGGTGAAGATGTTCTACACATGATGAATAACATCCCCACCAAATTTCATACAAAAATTCCATCGGGAAGCGTGCAAAATGGCCCAATCCGTAAATAAGATCCTTAAGTTAAGGTCCTTACTTAAAATTTTTCATATATATATATAGGTCGTATTATAAAAGTAGATAGTGATTATAAATAAAGTAGCTTTTTTTTAGCAACTGAATTCTTCTGGTAGTAAAATAATCTTCACTCGAATTTGAAAATCTCAAATTTGAGACTTACCTATTCAAGTTTAGCATTAGCCTAATTTAGTAGTGTAAGTTTGCTCTGGAGAAAAAAAATAAAAAAAGGTGGTTGTTTATTCTTCAAAATTAAATTAACATCTTTAGTTGCTAAAACATGAATAAGATTGAGGGTCATATTATCTTCTTGATTAAAAACAAAAACTAGAAAAACACTCCATTTTAAGTAAGGGTGCCTTAAAATTAAACCTTATATTAAAGTGATTTTTTTTTCTTTTCTTTTAAAAGGTTGTTGAAATTAATTTTTAAGAGTGCTTTTACCAACACCCTAAAATATTTATTACACTTTTCATTTATACTCAATCATTATCATTAACCCACAAAACCTCAAAACCAACAAAACCCCACATGCTTCAATCAAGCTCACATCATCCAACCAAGTAAATACGACCACCTTCATTTCCATTATCAAAAGTTGAAGAACATAATTAAAGCATCAGCATTGATTGAAAACAAAGATAATGAAGATTTTACTTGGACTAGTGGATTCTTGAGGCAGGGATGGAGAAATCAATCCAAAGAAAATCCGCAACAATGGAGTAAGGAGGAAGCTTAATACGTAGCAATGGAGTGAGGGGAATACCCAGATAAGAGAAAGAAGAGCAATGGGAAAGAGAGAGCAAGAAACGAAGAAAAGAATGGGATAGAGAGAACCATTCTGATTTGAATGGAAGAGAGAGGGGGGCTATTTTGTTGTTAATACTTTTAATTTTAATTATGAGCGATTATTAGGGGTGTGCATAAACCGACCCAGACCGAACCGACCGACCGGATCGAACTGAAATATAGGGTTTTTTTCGGATATTAAAACTACAACGGTCCGGTCTGAAATTTTTTAGACCGTTACTATTCGGTCCGATCTTCGGTCCTGCTTGAAAAAAAACACCTAAAACCCGGACCGAACCGAAATATTTATATATATATAAATTTTTTGTTAAATATATATACCATTTTTCATTTGTTGTAATTGTAAGTTGTAACCTAAATTCCTAAACCTAAAGTTGCTACTGCCTCATGCCCGCCTCTCATTTTTCACACCCACACAGGCACACCGCACAAAGCTCTGCTTTTCTCCCTCTATCATCTCTCATCTCCCATCTCCATCTCTCATCTCCATCCCATCTTCATGCTCCACTACTCCAGCACCACTGTCCACTCCAGCACCCCCGTGATTCCGCACCACCAGTCCACCGGCCAGCAGTCCACCAGTCCCGTAACATCTCTCTCTTTCTTCTCCTAAGTCGTTATATATGTACATATAAACACATATTTCTTTTTTATATATATATACATAGATATATGCACCAATAAAGTCCAGATCTAAATTTCCTTAGGCTTTGAAATTATAAACACATATTTCTTATATATATACATATATATATACATACATATATGCACCAATAAAGTCCAGATCTGAATTTCCTTAGGCTTTGAAATTCCGAATATATGGCTTTAAAATTACGAATCTGTTTTTGTAATTGCGAATCTCATATCTGAATTTAGGCATTGAAATTTCGAATATATGTATGTAATTGTGAATATATATATACATATTTCCTTATATATACATATTTCCTTAGGCTTTGAAATTCCGAATATATGGCTTTGAAATTGCATTTCTGTGTATGTAATTACGAATATCAGATCTGAATTTAGGCATTGAAATTTCTATTATATGTATGTAATTGTGAATATCAGATCTGAATATATGCTTTGTAATTTCGAATATATTTCTGGTGCAATACTAACGTCACCACCTACAATTTTAGGAGAAAGTCTTGAGGTTGAAGACAAAGACAATAGTTTTAGTATTTTAAGTTGGTGGAAGAACAATGTTAACAAGTATCCAATGCTTTCTTGTGTAGCACGGGATGTATTTGCGATTCCCGTGTCTACCGTAGTTTTCGAGTCCGCATTTAGTACCGGAGGTCGTGTGCTTGACCCATTTCGTAGTTCATTGTTGCCTAGTACGGTGGAAGTCCTCATTTGTACACAAAATTGGATTCGTTCTTCATCAACCCCAATTAATCTTCGGGATGCTTTGGACGAAGTGGAACAACTTGAAAAGATTGATTCAGGTAATATTTCCTTTTTCATATATTTTGTTACTTTGCAATTATTTTTTAAGCATTACTTTTTATGTCAATTTATAATAATATTTTGTGTTTATTTTTTAGAAATGTTGGGCTCAACATCGGAGAAAACTTAAATGATTCTTGATAAGGTCATAAGGAGAGGCTTCAAAGAATCAAAGAAGTGCTTGAATGGAGAGTTCAAAATTTATATTATATTTTGATTTTTGGGATGTGCTTGGAATTAATATGTATTTGTTGTCTTAGTTTTGAATTGTAATTTGTTGTTTTATGTTATGGATTGTAATTTGGAATTTGTTAGATTTTTGGGCCTTAGATGTGGCTAGACAATAAGACACAAAAAACAGTGGTGGTGTCTTATTTTAGAAAGTTGACACAAAAACAGTGGTCATGGACTCATGGTGCTATTGGTTTCTTATGTTTTGGGCCAATAGATTTATATTGGATTGTTATTTTTGAGCATATGAATTTTTACTTGTGTAGACAGCAGCACTGCAGCAGTGTATTCGTGAAAGATGAATGGGCTTGATTTTAACTAATTTAACTATTATTATTAAATATTTAATATGGAATGTTGGACTTAATTTATATGTTGCCTAGTTTTTATTGAATAAGTTTGAAAATGGATTTAATAAGGTTGAAAAAACAGACCAAAAAAGCCCAAATCATATTGGCCCATTAAAAAAGCCCGGACCGGTTGGACCGACCAAAACCGGACCGTTTAAACTGGTCCGGTCCGGTCCGGTCTGAGCAAGAAATTCGGTCTGGTCCGGTCTGCAATTTTATAAGACCGAAATGTTCGGTCCGGTCCGGATGCATGGTCAATGGTCCGGTTGACCGGACCGTGCACAGCCATAGCGATTATAATTAATAGTTAATGATTATTATTAACTAATTAACACAATATTAATGTGGGTGCTCTTTGAGAGTGGAAGGTGGAAATATATTATATTTGAGGAGTGTTACAAAAAAAGGAGAGTATTTGAGATAGTATTAAAGTGTGGCAACCATATTTAAAGGGGGCTGCTAATGACACACTCCATTTTACTCTGTAATACTCCCTTAAAAAAAATGTTGATTATTCTATTGACATACACCATTTTTTTTATTTTTAATTAATAATTAAAACATTAAACACTCTCTTAAACTTCATCATCATCATCATCACCACCACCACCACCACCACCATCATTGCCGCCTCTTCTTCTTCATCTTCTTCTTCTTCTTCTTCATCATCATCATCACCACCTCCATTACCGCCACCACCTCCATCATTGTTGGTACCACCACCATCCAAATCATCATTCATCTCCAAAAGAAGTAGGATACTTATATTTTCGATATTGCTTTACATTTTCTTTCATTTATAAATCATTGGATACAAACAAACGCAACAAAAAATAAAAAACAGAAACAAAACACGAAGAATGTTTACTCGGCCCTTAGGAACCGAGTGTTGAACAGCTTACTCGGTCCTTAGAAACCGAGTGTTATACAGCTTACTCGATCCTAAGGAACCAAGTAAAGTACAGCTTACTCGGTCCTAAGGAACCGAGTTAAGCTTTGGGTTATTTTTCCAATTCCACTCGGTTCCTTAGGACCGAGTGACTTGTGCTTTACTCGGTTCCTTTCGGCCGAGTATGATGAACAACACTCGGTTCTTAGGAACCGAGTAAACCTTCATCCATAGCATAATTTTTTTTTGATATGGTGTGTGCACTGGTGGAACTTTTTTTAGCCAATAACAAAAAAGTTCAAGAAAAAAAGAGTAGAACGATTAGATTGTTAAAGAAAAAGTTAAAATAAGAAGATCAAGATGAGATTTGTGGGGTGAGTGGTGTGATTTGTTTTTTTGAATTATAGAGAGAGTTGAATGCTTAATTCCAACCGGAATTTTTGAAAAATCCATAATGGCAATGGGTTGATTTGTGGAAGAAGAAGATTGAAGATGAGAGAGAGAGTGGAGTGGTAGAGAGTAAGATTGGAGTGATTTTTAGATAAATGTTAATTAATCATAAAATTAAATGTGGAGTGGTGGAGTGATGGAGTATTAGGAAGAGTGAAAGTATACCTGTGAAGTGTTAGAGAGATATGGAGTGTTAGAGAGTTAAATGATGTGTGTCAATAGTAGCCTCCTATTTAAATCATTTGTTTGTTATTGAGACTTTTATAACAACGTTTGATTTGATGGTCAGTGTAGCTAAATTATACAGATAACTACAAGCATGAGTAACCCCAATGGAGCCTAAACACTAGTAACATTGATTAGTCCTTTAGGCACGAATAATATGATTAGTGCGTAGGCACAAGTAAAGCAGATAATATGATGGACACGAGTTATACCCAAATTATGTATTTAAATGATAATCGAGAATGGTTGTTGAAAGAAAGAAAAAAAGAAAAAGAAAAATATATGTCATAAACAATCGAAGGGTCCAGATAATAATAATAAAAATAAAGGGTGATTTTAAATATACTTATTAAATTGTGCTTATTACCCCACTTTAAATTTCTACTCACCCAATCAAAATTCCATGTTTTACTCATGCATACCCAAAATTGTTTCTTCTATTATTCTGCTCGTACTCTTTCTTGTCTTCTAACATTATTGTGCTCGTTCTTTGGATCGTGACATTTGCGGTATAAAATGTCACATTATATCACAAATTATTTTATTTTTATGAAATTTTATTATTTATGACCCGAAATTTGGGTCGTGACATTTGCGGTATAAAATGTGTAATTAACATTTGATTTAATCAACTAACAAAAATCATTCAAAACGGCACCCAAAGTTTATAAACTTTGGGTAATAAGCATGAAATAAACTTTAGGAAATAAGCATAATAAAGAGGTTTCAAAGTCAAAATCACAATAAAGTGTTGAAATAGTTGTATGATTCTCGCATATCAATAATTAGACAAATTGTGTATATGTTAATGCAAAATAAACAATTTAAGAAAATTAATAGCAATGTAGAAAATGTGTAACCCATCGGTTGTTTCAATAATAAACATATGATAAATTGCAATTAAACTATTTGATAACAAGCAAACAGTTATCATAAAACATTAAGTCTAGAACAGTACAAATTGAAATAATTTTTAAAATATAGTGCATTTATTAAAATATATTTTTTTAAAATAGTACAATATAAAAATTATTCAGATATTTTTGTACTAATTTTAATACAACATAAATGGAATATTAAAAATAATTAAGGGAATTTTAGTATTGTATCCCTATTATTTTGAATTTGTAAGATTTAGTTCACTGCAAGATGTATTTTAAAATTTTGTCCCTCATACCTTAATTACTTGACAACTCCGATTATAGTATATTTTTGTTGGATCAAACTTCCCCTATTCAATGAAAATAGTGATTCCTGCAATTATGGATTTTAGAATTTGGAAAGTTGTTGACATTGTATTACCTAAATGACTTTTTGGAAATTATATTAATTATTTTTAATATTCCATTTACGTTGTATTAAAATTAGTACAAAAATATCTGAATAATTTTTATATTGTACTATTTTAAAAAATATATATTTTAATAAATACACTATATTTTAAAAATTATTTCAATTTGTACTGTTCTGGACTTAATGTTTTATGATAACTGTTTGCTTGTTATCAAATAGTTTAATTACAATTTATCATATGTTTATTATTGAAACAACTGATGGGTTACACATTTTCTACATTGCTATTAATTTTCTTAAATTGTTTATTTTGCATTAACATATACACAATTTGTCTAATTATTGATATGCGAGAATCGTACCACTATTTCAGCACTTTATTGTGATTTTGACTTTGAAACCTCTTTATTATGCTTATTTCCTAAATTTATTATGCTTATTACCCAAAGTTTATAAACTTTGGGTGCCGTTTTGAATGATTTTTGTTAGTTGATTAAATCAAATGTTAATTACACATTTTATACCGCAAATGTCACGACCCAAATTTCGGGTCATGAATAATAAAATTTCATAAAAATAAAATAATTTGTGATATAATTACCGAACTTCAAACCACAGTGATAAAAATTTATTTATGAGAAAAGAAGAGAGAGATATATGAGATTTTTAGAAAATACATTGGCCAGATGATCTAAACATCCCAAATCCACGATAACTAAATAAGAAAATCATATATACCAATTCAATATTAATAAAATTATTAAAAACTTCATCACTTTGAGTAACCTATTTATCCCAGTCAACATCAAACCTACAAAAGTCTAGTAGGGGGTGGGCACACAGCCTAGTAGATTCATTAATACACAAGAGTTTTACCAAAAACTATTCGTACCAAGTGTAAAAGAATAATGTAAATATTAATGCATTATAAATAAATAAACAAGTCATGATATCAAATCGTATCGCAAGACCATAAAACAAATGTCAGTTAATTCACACACAAACAAACAAATAAGTGAGACTAAATAGAATTGAATAGAAACTCACTAGGTATATCTCCCTTATCCTGAACCACAATCCAAATGAAAATGAATCACGGGCACTTCTATTTTTCTTCTTTTTCTTTTTATATATTTTCTATCTTCTCCTCTTTTCTTTCTTTTTCCTCCTTTTTCTCTACAACTCTTGGCAAAGAGTTGTGTGTTTCTTTTTTTCGTATTTATCTTCTTCCATTTAACTCCTTTATTTTTTCTCTTTTCTTCATTTCCCTCTCGGCAGTATTGTCATAGTCACTCTCTCTTCCTTTTCCTAATTTTTTTCCCCTCCCTTTCTTTCAAATAAAACTACAAGAAAGCACATATAATAATAGATTATTCTAGATTAGAGCTTCCATATATATAAGTATACTAATTCAAAATTTTAAGAAAAGATAATTAATTGAATTTATAAATAAGAGGTAATTAAGCACCAATTGTCAACTATCCAAAATTAAAACAAATTCAAAATTTAATCTTCCTTATCTTATTTATTTCCTTCTTTTCAAAATAAATAAAGAAAGAAAGAAAGAAAGGAAGATTTTTTTTTAAAATACAGGGTTTTACAGAAAATGCCATTCTAACCATCTCTACCCCAAAAAGATAGTGAGCTTTGCAATTCGACTTAATAATTTTCTTACAAAAATCAAATAAAATCTATATCTTTCTTTATATGTTAGGTTTATTAAGTTTTAATAAAGGATCTTAAATACTTGTAGATTTTGATAATAAATTTTGTAGGATCTTTTAAATACTTTTGTATTTTGAAATTTAATTCTGCACTATAAATTTTAAATATGATATTGGGTTTAGATTAAGTTTACAATGCTTTGAGTACAACTCTCACTCTATATTCCAACACAAATGAACTCTCCACTTATTTATAGGTGAGGCCTTCCCAAATAGACGGTCGAGATCGATCCGATCCAATGATCTAGATTTACATTCCAGAACTTTTCTATACAAAATATCTCTAACTAAATTACTCTAAAATAATCTACCAAGAATATCTACAACTAGACTATTCTAGAATGTTCTACAACTAGACTCTTCTAGAATATTCTAGTAAGTTGGAGGTTCTTCTCCATTATTCCATAAGGTTCTAGAAAATTCCGCAAGCCTCCATAGCACTCTAGATTTTTCCAATTTTCTTGGACAAAATCAAGCGGGTCGTGATAATATGGTTTTCGAGTTCCTTGGAAAATGGGTAAATTGTACTCATAAATCTATATCATCGTAATATTTTAGTTTGAGCTTTACAACTTCTTTATAAAATTAGTTTCACACACATCGGACACCCCAAAATACAGAGCCCAAATTTGTTAACCCCCAACTGACGAAAGTCAAAGCGACCTTATTCTATAATTGGTTAATATATATTCATGTCATTACAACATTATATAAAATGGACTCTTTGCCAGAGGGAACCTCTCCGGTCATAGAGCGTAGGGTCACATTGTGCTCGTTCTTTTTTTCATTCTATCTAAAATCCCTTTCTTTGCCTCTTCTCCATTGCTAGAAGTTTTGTGAGCTCAAATCACGGAGTAGTGTACTTAATCGACAGAATATCGAAAAATATGATTTTTGTCTCTCACTTCAAAAGTGTGTAAGTTTTCTTCATAAATTATATTTACTTTTATAAAGTGCATCATTGATTTATGTAATCCATGATTTGCTTAGGTTAATTTTCGGGAATTAGGTATTAACTTACCAAACTTTAATTGGTTAATTTGATGCACTGTGCACATTAATAGTGTATTTGAGAACCCAATTCAATCATTTATTACCATAGTTTGTGATCTACTTTAGTTAATTTTTGTGAATTATGTATGAACTTTCCAAACTTTAATTGGTTAATTTTTTGTAATTTGTACATTAATGGTACGTTTGAGAATCCAATTCTTGTTTCAATTCTAATTTGAAAGCTCTGAATTGGATTCCTAAACACACTAAAGTATTAAACCCATGTGTATTAGAAAGAGGCTGCCAGCAATCCTAGCTTGGTGCGTAGCTTGCCAACATCAATTGAGAAAAATAGATCAAGTGTACAATCCAAAATACAAGTCTTGATTATACAATTTTTTTTGTAAATGAATTTATTGATTTTGGACTTTACTGCAGAGGTTATATTCCAACCATAATACATTCTCCAAACATTGAAACAATCTTGGCATTGTCCACCTAACGTGACCAATTTTTTTTCCTTGAAAAGATCAAAAATCAATTTTCATTGTTCCTCTCGTATTTTTTTTTTCTAGGTAACAAAGATAGCTAGCTAGAATGAGATTTTCCATGGAATTAAATTTTAGCCGTTTGAATTGTTTGGAATTCATTCCCACGCATAATCTGATGAATTTTTCGTTAATGAATTTTTGTGGATAATAGCAACAAATTATTTCGTCACTAAATATTCATTTTTACAGAAATATTGGTTTTAATAAAACTCATCCCGATTATGAGGGGTGAGTTTAAATATTTTTATTTTTTTAATTTTTAAAAAAAAATTCAAGTGTAAGTTCATTCCTTGAGCTAAAACCCTAGGTTTATATAATAGTTTACTACAGAAACATAGAAAAGGCCTCATACCAAGCATATTAAAAGCAAGCCATCATTCCTTCAAACTCCATCCCCATTACGAAACCAGATCTTAACAGGAAATAGAGATTTCAAGTGTCTTGAAATATACATTTAACTACAGGTTACAAATGTTACGCAAAAATATGGACAAAAAAATATAATTAGACCATTGTGGATGTTCAATTCAATTGCTAAATTTGCCCCTACATTGGATTCCTGGTCAAAGGTCGTATCTTGAAATTTTTTACCAAATCAAAATAGCACTACCGATACCCCCAACACAACCCAATCAAATAACAACAACAACAATAATAATAATAATAATAATAATAATAATGTTGACGAAATTTACAAGATCATTATTTACCTACAGCTAAGAAGACATAATAAGTTCAGGGAAGTTGAGCAGTAAGATGCTTATTAAATTAATTAAATAGTATATACAGAAAGGGAGCCTAGCGAAGCACAAGGATTAATTGTGTAAGTAAAGAAACTTAAGAGAGATATTAAACCTATACCGAATAGGGGAATATACCCATAATCTAAATATATATATATATATATATATAATACAAAAAAAAAGGCCTAACTGGGCAAAAGAGACAGTGCAACGGAATTCCATCAACACAGGTCATCTCCCATATTAGCTTTTAATTTAAAGGTGAAAAAGGACAATAATAAAGCTTAAATTAACGGTTGCTATACACTTAAAACATCCTACCTCCTCCTCTTCTACATGAAGTAGCTTAACGATTTCTTCTTCCTTGACCCGCCTTCTCCATATAATTCATTCCACTGGAGGAGCTCATTCATATTTGAAGACTCCGATGACACACTTGCACATACCTGCTCATTTTAGACACCACCACCACACGTTACAAGGATTCACTAATTTCAACATAATCATTGATCAAGAACTAAACCTGTTTAATTATCCAGTACATTGATTTTACAAATGTTACTCGAGACTTGGCCATTTACGGAGTTCAATGATAGAGAGCAAAGGTCGAACATTCACTTTTTAATATTGAAGATAATATGTCTGAGATATGGTGGATGAGAAACTACCATGCGAAAGGCAGCAATGACATGGATAAACTACAAAACCTCTAGTACAAAGGGGGTGCATATATTAGATGCTACAACTACAGATTCATACATGTCCATAAAAAAATTAATCTAGAAGCAGGTGTAACAAAAAATTGATATATACGTGCAATTTCGGCAGTTGAAATTTTTATAGTAATCTCACCCACTTCTAGAATAAAACTTTTTCATCTCCACCAAATCTATGAAAACTTCTTCAATTTACTCCTCAAAATGGACGGTCCTTTTTCTTTCCTTAAACGGGGTACCATCCCCTTTGAGAATGACTATAGATGTATCACAAACTGGGGGCTTTTATTAATAAAAAGGAGCTTGCAACCACTTAACAGACTCGATTTATCATACCTGCTCGTGTGCATATTTAAAATCATCCGTACTGAGAGAGCGAACATCTGCACTGCAATGTAGTGCAGGCAATGGTCTATTCTCTGCCAAAGCCAACGATTTTTCCTGTTATGCAATTATATCAATAATGATTAGATGCAAGGAAAATACCAAGCAACAAAAAACTTGTCACCACATCAAAATGAACAATTCAGTCCAATTTGTACATATTTCGCCACTCAAGTTTAGTTGAACTATATACATTAATACACCATAGAAAAAGTGCAATAAACAGTTTAATTGCATGTGAAAGTTCACTGCCTTATCAAGACTTCTTTCTGAATTAAAAACGTTCATAAAAGAAACTCAAAAGTTCTATGCGAAAGGGAAAGAGAAAACAGAGAAATAAGAGTAGGCTCTACCTGTTTCCAGGTCTGAAGAGGTAACAGAAACTCTAGTATACCAATATAGTGGAGTTAAAAGGGATATTTGGACTTTGCACCCCACTTTTTGACCCCTAATTTGATATTGCACCCCATATTTTAAATCCTTGGTCTTTGCACCCCACCGTTAACCCTTGCTGTTACGTCCTCTTAATGAAACTTTATATTGACCATCTTGCCCTTGTTGAAGATACAATGAAATGGGAATTTTATAATCGTCTATGTTCTTGAAAATTGTAGAATATCCAAACCCATTAGAAAATTGTGCATATTTTACCAGAAACTTCAATCCAATTATCAAATCTGATGCCTACCCACACAAATATATATATATATATATATATTCCATAACATACAAGGAAAGAAGAAAAAAAAAAAAAAGAACAGCTCAAAAAAGGTTTTTGATTATCTACTTTGTTTTTCATATTCAAACCCATCATTTAACTTCTATACAACAAGAATCAGACCAAGCATTTTCAAGAGAAAGTAAACTAAGACTTTAGAGAGGGGCACAAAAGTCTTAGTCTTTCTAACTTTTTTTACTATAAACAAAAGCCCAGTTACTACTAATTTGTAAGAACATAAGAACATATTGTTAGATCAAAGACCCATATACAATATGAAAAGGAAAAGGAAACATGAACTAAAGAATTTATTTTTTCCAAGAGCACATAAGCTGTTATTGAACTGAGCACAAAGCTGGTGACCTCAATCCTCTGGTTCTAATTTGTCTCATTCTTAGCAAATAAGTAATCAACCAAATCAGAAAATAATTCATATTGATACTGTTGGATCAATGCACAAAATTAGGCTTTCACAATTCATTTCCCATCCTTGAACCAATCCATCAATCTCCACAAAAACCTAACCGGTTCTCTACAAATCCACAGTAATCTAAACAAAAGCAATCACAATAATAGTATCAACAACGAAGATGAAGAATTTGTGGAGGAATATTAGAACAAAGTGGTTACTTAAAATCCAATCTACCAAATCGATTGACTCCATTAATGGTGCCTCATAATTTGTTATCGCCCATGAAAGGTAGTAGAGAGAAAGAGGGGATTCCTGTGCTGGCAGACCAGACAGTGAAGTTTGAGGACGGTTGTTTATGGTCCGCCGCCGACAAAGGAGACACTAGTGTCGAGGACGAGTAGTGTCACTGTGCAGATGGAGATGGAGGAGGAGGGGGAAAAGGGAAAGGGCATTTTCGTCATTAGATTAATTTATTAACAGGACTTAACTGAAATAGTTAACAGTGGGGTGCAAAGTCAAAGGATTTAAAATATGGGATGCAATCTTAAATTAGGGGTCAAAAAGTGGGGTGCAAAGGGGTCAAGTTAGATTTTAATGGGGTTTATTTCTCTCATCTCTCACTCTCGCCTCAAGCCCCAGGTCGAGTAGATTGAGATCACTGCACCATCAACTACGTCAGCCACCATTCGTCCATCATCATCTCATCTTTCTGTCTCCAAGATCTCATTCTCGCCTCAAGCCCTAATTATCAAAGCACTGACTCGAATCGATTGAGTTCACTTTCTTCGTCTTTCACTCTGTTTATCAGAAGCAGATTTGCTATTACCTGTAAGTGACATTTCACCTTCTCTGTTCCTTAATCTCGTCAACCGTCGGCTCTTTACACAGATCTTGGAAAGATGAAGGAAATTAATCAATACCCTTTAAATTCCAAAGCACCGATCTTCAAACATAGAGATAAGTACTTCAGATTCGAACACAAATTCTTCCATTTCAAGATAGAAGATGGAGGAACCATGGCCACTCTCACTGAAGTTGTTCGTAATTACAAGTATCCATTAACAATAGACTTTGGTGGTGTGTACTGGATGATTGAAGGGTTAAACAGCGCATGTCGGAGATTCACTGAGAACAATTTTTTTAGCAAATATCAAGCGTCCTACAGTTTGTTCTTGATGCAATGATAAAGTAACAAAAATGGAAGCTTCATGAGTATATCCAAACTGCTGCAAGGTATCATTTTTCCAGCAGGGAGAGAAGGGGAAGGCTGGATCGGTATAGCAAAGTCACTGCAACAGCTTCTGTTCGCACCGAAAAATATAGATGCAGGCCAAACTTCAAAGAAGATAATATTTCAAAATCACGACACCAAGGTACAGAAGAGTCAAAGAAGTTACACCTTGGTAGCAGCATCGAATAGGCAATATCAGAAAAGAAATAGCAGGGAAGAAGACCGATGGCAACATAGAAAAAACAGGGAAAACTATGCAGAAGTTGTTAGAGAAACAGAGGGGATACGGGTCTGGCAAGAACGAGGATGATTTCGAGACCGGCGATGATTGGAACAGAGTGATTGTGTGCACAAGGGAAAGCATATTGGATAATTGGACGGAGATTCAGAGCTCTTTAAACAAACTGTACAACAAAAATATAGTTCTTCATCCATTTCAACCGGATAAGGCTGTATTTTGTTGTAAAGATGCAGGGGAAGCAGAATTTTTCCGAAAAAGAAGACTTCTATTCATTGCGGGTCCATTCACAATTAAGTTGCAAGGGTGGAATCAAGGTGATGCTTCCCTAAACAAAAAGATTTCATGCACAAGTGGATGGGCGGAGGTGGAAGACCTACCACTGAAATGGTGGAAGAAGGAATTTTCGAAGAAATTGGGGCCAAATGTGGAGGGCTCTTACAAATAGATCGAAGAACTGAATTAATGCAACAACTCTTCACGGCCAGAATTAAAGTTAGAGGTAACAACAGTGGTTTCATCCCAGCCGAAGTGGACATGGCAATTGGATCTGAGAGGTTTACCATTAAATTAAAAGCCAAATCAAGATTAAATTTCAGTCACCAGCATTCACAAAAGATGGTTACGGAGTTGGAAGAGTTTGATCGGAGCATTATCGATATTGAAGGAGAAGACGAAAGTGCAGAACTGGAAGACAGCAGCAAAATACATAAAGTTTCAGGGGGGTGGCCAAAGGGTGGTGGAGAAGAACGAGGAAAACGATGTAGAAATGAATGAGAATAGTGAACCACGAGTGGGGGATAATGTCAATAAGCATCAATTAATTTCGGTCCTTGGCGTAAAAGTAAGACCCTCAACATGCACAGCACAGTAAGTATTAAAGATATTTTTTCAACGTTAAAAGAGAGTTTAGCATACAGTGGATCAAATCCAAAAAGCTCATCAGAAACATATCTAAACCAGCTAGGTTGCACAAATACAGAGATCCAGCATGTTTAATTGGGACCCAAGACTAGGACAAGAAGTAAAGTTCAAACTTGGCGAGTTTCAGATTAAAGGCCCAAGCTTTTTCATGAGAGGAGAAATAAGGAGGGAAGAAGAGGTGTCTGGCTCGTTACAAAATAATCTGGTAGCTAGTAAAAAATCAGTTTTGTGGCACGATAATGAAGAAGATAATGATGTTGATTACAATAAAAGTATGGCAGCAGAAAATGAAGAAATTAATACAACGGTGGATTCAAAGGACGTTTTGGAATGCTTCCCGTTCAAATCAGTGAGTACGGACGAAGACTTGTTAGACTCACAAAACATGGGAGTAATTATGGGCGAGAGGAGGAGCTGGTGGATGATAGTGAAATGGAAGAATACGAGACAGAAATTGAGTCGGACCAAGAGCAAGATACGGTGGAGAGGGTGAAAGAGTTGTTTGAAGAAACAAATGAACTCTCCTTATTGGACGTGGAGCAGTCTTCTCAGGAACCAGAGAGGCAGCCAAAATCACTAGAAAAGGGACCTCCAACACTTTTCCAAATAATGACGCAATCGATTTTTCAGTCTCGTATCCCAATCCTACTCAGGCATTTATTGGCAATCCAGGTACTTCTTCTCCAATCTCTAAAACCTTTGTTAATTCCATTTTTATTTCATCCAATTGCATGACTCAGAAAGGGAATATGAAAATGATAGTTATGAACATACAATCACACCCATCAATGAGGACAATTGCCATAATATCCAAATAAATAAGTGTCAATGCAATACAAAAATTCACGGGAAACCACATATCCACTGTACCAAAAAAGCCAATGAAGGTAGTACTTTGGGGAGCGATGAAAGGTGTAATGAAAGAGAGCGAGTGGAATAAATTATCAGATTTATTAAAAAAGATGAATCTGACTTTAGTTCCTATTCAAAAGAAAGACAAAAAGGTTTTTCGGAAGGATTTTCAAAATAATAAAAATAAAATTGGAGTGTCTTCGACTTTGAAAAAATCAGCGGGTAAGAGAGAGTTAAAAAACCTAGAGAGTAGCATTAATTATGAAGGGAGGGTTAAAGGGCAGGGGAAAGTCGGGGTTTTTAATCATTTTAAATGAAGATCATAAGCTGGAAGATAAGAAGGTTGGGGGGGAGGGATAAAAGAAAGGTCATAAAGGAGATTTTGTGCAAAGAAAAACCAAATGTCGTAGTTCTTCAAGAAACAAAAACGGAAAAAATTGATAGGAAGTTGGTGGGAAGTGTAGGGGGGTTTAGATTTAAAGAGTGGGCGTGTTTGCCGTCAATTGGTAGGTCGGGTGGGATTCTTATGATATGGGATGCAAGGGTAGTTAGAGGTTTAGAGGTTCTTCTTTGGATTTATTCAGCGTCAGTAGTATTTCATCCAAGCTGGGGGAAGGGGGATGTAGATTGGTGGTTCTCAGGGGTCTACTGCCCATGTTGTTCAAGGGATAGATTAGAATTGTGGGAGGAATTAGCTGGGTTGTATGGTTTATGTGGTGAGAGATGGTGTCTTGGGGGGGGATTTTAATGTAGTTAGATTCCCATCAGAAAAACTAGGGTGTGGCAGAGTCCCTAGAAGCATGAAAGATTTTGACTCCTTCATCAGGGAAACCGGGCTAAGGGGCACCGCATTAAACAATTCACAATTCACTTGGTCTAACATGAGGGAAAGATTAACTTGCTCTAGAATCAATAGGTTTCTATTCTCTGAGGGTTGGGAGGATATATGGCAATCGGTGAGGCAAGAGGCGTTAGAGAGGGCCACTTTAGATCATTGCCCAGTAGTGCTGGATACCAATAACTTCAAGTGGGATTCATGTCCATTTCGATTTGAAAATATATGGTTAAGACACAAAGATTTCAAGTCCAATTTTAAAAAATGGTGGGAAAATAGTGAATGCCAAGGGTGGGAGGAGTTTAAATTCATGAAAAAATTGGAGTCAGTTAAGAATGAAGTAAAGAGATGGAATAAAGAGGTATTTGGTGATGTGAGACTGGAAAAAAGTGCAATTATAAAGTGCATAGAGGAGTTAAATAAGGAAGAGTTTCTAGGGGACATAGAGGAGAATGGGAGAAGAGAGCGAGGGGAACTAAAGAGGAAAATGGGGGAGTTGATCATTAGGGAAGAGATCTCTTGGAATCGAAAGGCCAAGGTTCAACGGTTCCTGTAGGGGACATCTTGTCCCTTCTTCTGTAAATTTTTTCTATATTAATAATATTTGGTTTCTTATAAAAAAGGTAAAAAAAAAAAAGGGCGAAGGTTCAAGGGATCATTGAGTGGGATAATAATTCCAAACTATTTCATAGAATTGCGAGTGCGAGAAAGGCGAACAAATTTATTAATAAAATTGAGAGAGCAGAAGGGATGATATTACAATCGGAAGAAGAGATGGTAGAGGAGATAACATCATTTTTCGAGAAACTGTACAAGGAAGAGGAGAGAGCAAGGTTTGGAATAGAAAGATTGGATTGGGCATGTATTTGTAAGGTAAGGAAGGAAAAATTAGAGAGACCGTTTGAGGAGGAAGAAATTAAGACGGCATTATTATAATGTGAAGGGGACAAGGACCCCAGTCCAAATGGTTTCTCTATGGCAGTCTTGCAACAAGGGTGGGAAATTATAAAAAGATGATATGATGAGGGTTTTCCAAGAGTTTTTCAATAATGGAGTGGCAAATGCAAGAATGAACGCGACATATATTTGCTTAATGCCTAAGAAGTTAAATTCCATATCCATTAAGGATTGTAGACCCATCAGTTTAGTCTCGTTCGTTGTATAAAGTATTGGTGAAGGTACTATCATTGAGGTTAAAGGAGGTGCTGGGAGAGAATCGATTCCTCACAAGGTGCATTTGTACAAGGTAGGCAAATTTTGGATTTAGTCCTAATTGCAAATGAAGTGGTCGAAGAGTATAGGGCAAAAAAGAAAGAAGGCATTGTTTTCAAGATTGATCTCGAGAAAGCATATGAACATGTTAGTTGGGATTTTCTTGATTTCGTATTTGAAAAGAAAGGGTTTGGGAGAAAATGGAGGATGTGGATTAAGGGGTGTTTATTGACGGCTAATTTTTCGGTTATAATTAATGGACAACCGAGAGGACGTTTTGGTGTATCTAGAGAAGCATGTCAAGGAGATCCATTATCTCCTTTCTTGTTCATCTTGGTAGCGGATGTTTTAAGTAGATTGGTAAAGCTAGCATGTGACAAAGCATTGATAGAGGGATTTGAGATTGGATGCAATAAGATTAGAATATCATCTCATTTGCAAAAACGCAGATGATAGTATTCTCTTTGTGTCATGTAAGGATAATAGCATAGGTCACTTGGTGGGGGTAATAGAGTTATTCTCGTTTTTGTCGGGTTTGAAAATTAATATGGCCAAGAATATTGTAGTCGAGCTGAATGTTGAGGCCGAGAGGTTGGCTAGAGTAGCAAACAAGCTAGGATGCGTGAGGATCATGGCTGCTAAACTATCTAGGAATGCCGTTAGGTGGCAATCTTAATAGTTTATCGTTTTGGGATCCGGTATTAGAAAGTGTCAAGAAGATTAGATGGCTGGCACAAAGGCTGCCTTTCGAGAGGGGGTGGATTGGTGTTGATTCAATTGGTCTTAAGTAGCGTCTCCATATACTTCCTATCAATTTTCAAAATCCTAACCAATGCCGTTAGGTGGCAATCCTAATAGTTTATCGTTTTGGGATCCGGTACTAGAAAGAGTGTCAAGAAGATTAGATGGCTGGCACAAAAGGCTGCCTTTCGAGAGGGGGTGGATTGGTGTTGATTCAATTGGTCTTAAGTAGTGTCCCCATATACTTCCTATCAATTTTCAAAATCCTAACCAAGGTGGCACTTTGGCTTGAAAAAATGATGAGAGATTTTTTGTGGGAAGGTAAAGGGGAGGGTAAGACCATCTAGTTAATTAGGAGATGGTAACAAGATCTAAGAAATTCAGGGCACTTGGGGTGGGGAATTTAATTAAAAGGAATTTGGCTTTACTTGGTAAGTCGTTATGGAGATTTCCATTACAACAAAATTCACTTTGGCACTCTATTATTGCAAGCAAGTATGGCTTGCATCCGAATGGATGGGATGTGAATATGGATGTCAAAGCTTCTCTACGTCACTTTGGAAATCGATAGCGAAAGGATGGAATAAATTTGTGGAAAACACAAAGTTTGTGGTGGGGAAAGGAGATAAAACTCGGTTTGGGGAAGATGTTTGGATGGGTAATTCTCCATTAAAAGAATTATTTCCTAAATTATATCAATTATCCAATAATCGCAATATGTTAATTCAATCGGTCGTTTCTTGGCATTCATATCCCAATCATTCATGGGTTTAAAGTTTTCAAGGAAGTTTAGTGATAGGGAGTGTAATGAACTTATTTCACTGTTGAACTCTATTGATAGTGTTCAACTCAACCGTAATTCTTCCGATAAGAGAGTTTGGGTGGGACATTATTCTGGGGAATTATCTTGCAAATCTTTCTTTGAAATCCTTTTGCAATCTCCTCCGTTTCCACAGTCCTGATTCATTTGGAAAAGTGATGTCCCTTCCAAAATCGAAGTCTTTGCATGGCTTGCCTCTTTGCGGAAAGTGAATACTTTTGACATGATCCAAGCGAGGAGGCCTTTCATGTACCTTTAGAAAATGTGGACCACATTCTGCTGCATTGCATCTTTGTTAATGATGTGTGGGGTTAGGATTTTTGATATGTTTGGTTTGGTGGGTGCTTTCCGTAAAAGCTGGGCTGAGTTTATACTCATCAAAATGGAATTTTAAGCATAATAGTAAGAAGTTGAAGTTAATATGGAGATTTGCAGTTCTAGCCTTGGCATGGTCCAGTTGGATGGAACGAAACAAAAGAATATTTGAGGATAAAAGCAACAGCGCTAATGAAATCTGGGAGCATACATGGTTTCTGATTGGTTTATGGACTAAAGCTTCGAACATTTTTGATGATACTGAGCGTTTTTGGTTTAGTTTGGATTGTGCTAGCTTTATGGATGGATATGTGGGCTAGAGAGTTTTTGTTCTTTGTAACCTTTCCATAGGCTTAGGAATTACTTTCTTTTGTTGCTATTAGTTCCAGTGGATTTCTTATCCACTGTTCTTTAGCATTGCTTGCATTATAATTCCTTTAGCTGATCAATAAAATTTTGTTTTCTATTAAAAAAAAAAAATAGCCTTAATACCACAAATAGCATAGACTACATAAAAATGCACTCACTTTTGGGCTCAGTGTCAAACATCCACGCTCGCAGGCACATAAAAAGAAACATATTCAACTTTTGCATATTTACTTTGACCAGGCTGCCAAAACACTCCCAACGCCTTTGGAGCTGGATTGTAATTTTCTAAAACACAAATAGTTCAATGTGTGCGCCTCATTAGCCTCTAGAATTTGTGCGCCTAATTAGCCTCCACTAAAACCTATATTACATCTACATTCCCTAATATTTAGATATATTATACAGACTAAATATATCTTAGTTGCTTCCTTTTATTGGTGTAGCATATATATTACTTGAAAATTACATTAGCACAACAATAACAATAAGACTGCAAATGTCTTAACCAGTCTACTTTGATCAGGTACCAACTAAAGCAAAACATACCACTACCATGGGCCTCATACCCGATTACACGCAACCAGTACAAGTAGGTAAACATTCATTACATCATCCCTGTACCACAATTTGGGCGACAAAACCCCAAACATAAGGAGTTCAAATGCAGAATCTCTCAAATTTTTTGCCCAATTTTAGACTTTATTCTCTTAGCTATTGCAAATCTTAATGATGCTGCTCCTCTAATAAAATATCTCTTATCCAAAAGAAAATATTCTTCTCACTTTCTACTGATGAAAAAAAAAATTACAGAAAACAAAAACCTCCCAACCAAAAATAATATGCACAAGAAGCCATTCTTCATTCTGAATTTCACTATTGATGGAAGATATGCATACTTACAAGTTACAATATAATTGTACCAAAGCAACACCAACTCCAATAACAGAATAAAGCGTTTTAGAATACAAAAATCAAAGCAAGTAAATCCAACCCCCCCCCCAACAACCCTAAAAAAAAATACCACCACCACGGACCAGTACCCATTAATGGAGCAACCCACTCTTAGGTACAGCTCCATACAAGAAACTATTTTATACAGTACCCCGACCCACCCACTTTCCCCCAAAACGAAAAACAAAAACGACGAAGACATGCAGAAAGAATGGGGAAAAAACACCCGAAAGGTAACAGAGAAAAGAAAAGGAAAACAGGAACTTCTTTGCCAGTTAGCAGGAGTATTCGAGACAAGGATTAGAACCATTCAAGTAAACTAACCTTCTTTTCCTTCTCCAAAAGTTCTCTTATGGGGCAATGGGCAGCTGTAACACAGAGATTCTGAAACAGAGAGGGTGGGGGAACAAAGCAAACATCAATCAAATTGCAGCAGGTCCCAAATAACGATCAAGATAGGAGAAAAGTGGACACTGAAAAGATATTCAAACCTTCAAATCACTTCCTGAGTAGCCATCTGTCATATTAGCTACAGCACATAAATCAACACCAGGTGCCAATTCTTCATTGGCCAATATAACTCTTAAAATCTTCTCCCGGTTTGGGGCGTCCGGTAAGTTTACCATCAATCTGTGGCAAGTATATGATGTTACACCGCCAAGAACAGTTACTCTCCCATCATGTACATGTAATTTTTTTTTTTATCAAAAACACATACGCATTTTATTGAATCAACAAGAAAAGGCGATACAAGAGGCCTCTACGGGGAACCAGAAGTCCACCAAAAGGCGATACATGTAATCAAACATGAATACTCACAAGAATAAAAGTTTGTACCTTCGTGGAAGCCTCCTAATAACAGCCTCATCAAGGTCAAAAGGCCTATTGGTTGCAGCAAGTACCAACACACGCTCCTTATCCTTCGTGCGCAAACCATCCCAGTTTACCATGAACTCGTTCTTCATTTTACGCATTGCTTCATGTTCTCCAGGATTTTCACGCCTTCCTAACATGCTGTCAACCTGTAACAACAAATGCATAAGTAGAACTAACCCCAAAAAAAAAATTGATAAGAAAAAATTAAATTATTAATCAAAAAATGACTACAAACCATGGAGGACAAGGAACAGGTAAACAAAAGATGAGACAGTAGAATAAGAGAAAAATAGAAATCACCAAAACACCAACAAAAGGTAATAAGTACGAAATTAATATATGAAACTGCACAAGATTATACAATTGAGATTACAGATTCATAACAAAGAATCGTCAGAACTCAGAAGTCACATTTCATAATAGGAATAAAATCTTTTAAAAAGAATCAGAAGGGAGGAGGAGAGGCTTGATGATGATCAAAAAGAACACTTAAACAAGCAGAAGAAAGTAAGAGATTAAAAATAAACAATTGCTACAATGAGATAAAAACAGAAAGAACAGTCTAAACAACAACAACAACAACAAGCCTTTATCCCACTAGGTGGGGTCGGCTACATGGATCAAACGACGCCATAGTGGTCTGTCGTGAATCATATCTCTAGTGAAACCATTCGCCTCTAAATCCTTCTTAATAGTTTCACCTATAGTTTTTCTAGGTCTTCCTCTGCCTCTAACAACTAGGCTTCCCTCCATATGATCAACTCTCCTAACCATGGCATCTGCAGGTCTCCTCCATACATGCCCAAACCATCTAAGTCGAGATTCAACCATCTTTTCTGTAATAGGTGCCACCCCAACTCCCTCTCTGATGGTAACATTCCTGATCTTATCTTTCCTAGTCTTGCCACTCATCCATCTCAACATTCTCATCTCAGCTACACTTAGTTTATTCTCGTGTTGGCTTTTGACCGCCCAACACTCAGTCCCATACAACATTGCTGGTCTAACCGCGGTACGATAGAATTTTCCTTTTAACTTGAGTGGTACCTTTTTATCACATAACACACCCGAAGCTTTCCTCCATTTCAACCATCCTGCTTGAATCCGGTGATTTACATCTCCCTCTATCTCCCCATCTTCTTGTATAATGGATCCAAGATACTTAAACCGAGTGACTTGTGGTATGACATTATCCCCAACTTTTACCTCTAAGTTAGTAGTGCTCCGCCTTTTATTGAACTTGCACTCCATGTATTCTGTCTTACTTCTGCTTAAACGAAAGCCATGCGCTTCTAAATTTTGTCTCCAAGTTTCCACCTTCCCATTTAGCTCTTCTCTGGACTCACCCACTAGGACAATATCATCTGCAAACAGCATACATCGCGGTGCTGGCTCTTGAATGTGTTCCGTGAGTACATCCAAGACCAAGGTAAACAGATAAGGGCTCAAAGCTGACCCTTGGTGTAGTCCTATAGTTATAGGAAAATCTTCTGTGGACCCACTATGTGTTCTCACACTAGTCATAGCTCCTTCATACATGTCCTTGATAACACGAATATAGGCAATCCTAACCCCTTTCTTCTCTAGGGCTTTCCACAAAATCTCTCTGGGTACCCTATCGTACGCCTTCTCCAAGTCAATGAAAACCATGTGTAGGTCCTTTTGATCCCTCCGATATTGCTCCATCAAACGCCGCAACAAGTAAATTGCTTCCATGGTCGACCTTTCGGGCATAAAACCAAATTGATTATCTAAAATGCTGGTTTCTTTTCTTAGTCTCCGCTCAATCACCCTTTCCCATAACTTCATAGTATGACTCATGAGTTTAATCCCCCTGTAATTGGCGCAATTTTGTATATCCCCTTTATTCTTATAAATCGGGATTAGGGTGCTTCTCCTCCATTCTTCCGGCATCTTCTTTGACCTCAATATCTTGTTGAAAAACCTTGTGAGCCAACCAATGCCTTTATCACCTAGACCCTTCCAAACCTCAATAGGTATACTATCTGGCCCAACTGCTTTACCACTATCCATTCGTATCAATGCTTCTTTCACTTCCTTTTCTTGAATTCTGCGATAAAAGGTGAAATTTTGGTCATCCTCTCGCATGTTCAGCTCATCTCCACATGCTAAAATCTCGTAACCTTCATTAAATAATTTGTGAAAATAGTTCTTCCATCTCTCTTGTATGTCTTGTTCTTTAACCAAGACATTACCTTCTTCGTCCTTAATGCATCTCACTTGATCCAAGTCTTTTGTCTTCCTTTCTCGACCTTTAGCAAGTCGGTAAATAGCTTTTTCCCCAGCTTTGGTGCCTAAAGATTGGTATAATCCATCAAAAGCTTTAGTCCTCGACTCACTCACCGCCTTCTTAGTCTCTTTCTTTGCTTCTTTGTAAGATTCTCAATTTTCCGCATTCTTACATAGAGACCAAGCTTTAAAGCATTTCCTTTTTACCTTAACTTTATCTTGTACACTATCATCCCACCACCAAGATTCTTTATCCCTAGGTCCACACCCTCTTGATTCACCCAGCGTCTCTTTAGCTATCTTCCTGATCCCCTCGGCCGCCTTGTCCCACATATCATTTGCGCTTCCGTTTGCCTCCCAAAACCCTCCCTCCAGCACCTTGTGTTGAAAGATCCTTTGTTTTTCACCCTTCAAATGCCACCATCTAATCCTTGAAACCTTACCTTGGCCCCTTCTCTTCACTTTCCCCTTAACTCGTATATCCATCACCAGGACTCTATGTTGGGTAGTCAAGCTCTCTCCAGGTATGACTTTACAGTCCATACAACTCTTTCGATCTCCTTTCCTAAAGAGGAAGAAATCGATCTGCGAGCATGCTGCCCCACTCTTGTATGTGATGAGGTGCTCCTCCCGCTTCTTAAAACATGTATTGGCAACCATAAGATCATAAGCAGACGAGAAATCAAGGATAGATTTTCCCTCGGTATTTATCACCCCAATGCCATAACCTCCATGCACCCCCCTATAGTTTTCAGAAGAGCTCCCTACGTGCCCATTCAGATCCCCTCCTAGGAAAATCTTTTCTCTAAGTGGTATATCCTGGATCAAGCCTTCTAAGTCCTCCCAAAATTTTATCTTGAGGTGTTCTTCACACCCGACTTGAGGTGCATAAGCACTTATCACATTAAAAGTGTCCTGCTCCACTACGAATTTTAGGGCTAGGATCCTATCTCCTACCCTCTTTACATCTACAATGTCCTTCTTCCACCATTTGTCGACAATTATACCCACTCCATTTCTCGATTTAACCTTGCCAGTGTACCAAAGCTTAAAACCCGAAGTGTCTAATTCCTTCGCCTTAGCTCCAACCCACTTAGTTTCTTGAAGGCACATGAAATTGATCCTCCTCCTGATTATAGTGTCAACTATTTCCATCGATTTTCCTGTGAGTGTGCCTATATTCCAAGTCCCAAAACGAATCCTCCTATCATGAACTAGCTTCTTTACCCGCACCCGTTCACAAAGGTGCGGGAACCCTTGCTTATTTTTCACTACACCCAGGCGGCGATGTAGCGGCCCTTGCTCATTTGTCACTGGACTCGGACGATCCAGCGCGTTGCTTCTGGGCAACGACCTAGCATTAACACTCTTATATCGTTTGTCCATGTCTTAATAAAAGATGACTACTGAAATAAATGTACACATTATCTACTAACCTCATCAACAAAAACAACACTAGGAGAAATTTTACTGGCCAGGCTGAAAACAGCTTTTACATATTTCTCTCCTTCACCAAACCACTGTAAGCAAAGGAAAAATGTCAATAATATCAAGATGCCACAAAAGGGCAGCAACGAAATCATTCAGACAAAAGATGTACCTTTGAAGTGATGCTCGACATCGATATGTTGATAAAGTTGGCACCAGCCTCGGTGGCAACAGCTTTTGCGAGCATTGTTTTACCAGTACCAGGAGGTCCAAAAAGCAGTATTCCCTTGCAAGGCTGCAAAGAGAAAGTTTGTTAGGTTCAAAACAACCCTATCAGCCTCAACATTGATACCACAAACAAAAATAACTGAAGTAACTTCCATAGAATAATTAAAATGATATATATTGATTTAACCTTTGTGAGCTGTCCTTTACAAAACAATTCTGGCCTTTGAAGAGGAAGCATCACCAATTCTTTCAATGTATCCTTCACATTTTCCAAGGCTCCAATGTCATCAAAAGTAACTCCAATATCACTGGGTGGAATAACTTCGGCAAGGAGTCTCTTCTCAAACTCATTTTCAGTAGCCACATCCTGAGACCTCACAAAATGACATCAAAACAAATTAAACCATACAACACGGGTAAAAAACAGAACAATAGAAAGTGGATAATAGGATCCAAAGGCACCATACTATCAACTTTACCTTGAGTGATTTCTTCGAAGTCTTGGTTTCGTTTTGAATACTTTGTAGTATGTTGAGCCCATACATTATACTGTTAAAATGATAAAACAAAAATGTAATGTGAACATCCAAACACGGAGGACAGTGGTTATCCATTTATATAATTGTTCAAATCCTTTCCCTTTTATATTCTTCTACATTTTTTATGACAATACACAATGTCATGTGCTTACCTTTCACTTGAAATCAGCAGCTTGGAATCTTTTAGAGAAGCTTCAGAAGAATGCATGAAGTGATGGCTCAAACCCCAGCCTATAATTTTCTCCACACCTATTAAGTAGAGAGGTAATTGTTATAACACTACATCAAGAAAATAAATCAAAGTAAAAGGAAGTTATAGTGAGAGATAGTACTGACTTTCACTCGTCAGAGCTTGATCTTTTATGGATAATGTTTCAATGTCGGGACAATCCAGCCCATTTCGGTTTAAAACCTGGCAGAAACATTGTATTTCAGCCCTTCTAAGTAAAGAAAAGTCAAAACTATGATATCTAGATCCTACACAAAAAAATATATACGCACAAACAACCAAGGTAACTATAACAACAAGAAGAAAATAAAGAGATCAGGAAATTAATAATTGCAGCTGTGACAGGACGAAATCAGTTCACACAAGCAGGTAACCACTTACCGAGCGGATGCTGACAATGTTTGCCTGTGATTTCAAAGTCTCCACATCGCGATCCAACTGTTGTTTCCAGTCTGAAAGTAGTACTTCATCCTGCCACAGCTCAAACAAGGTCAACTACCTTCCTCCAAACTTTTATAGAAGACTAACATCAAATCACACACCAACTGTTGTGTTTACCTGAGGCATCTGTATGGTAATTTTGTTTGGAAAAAGACGCGTAAGTTGCTTCATTGTCTTGGGGGTTTCTTTGCTTCTATCATGCAGTCTACCGAAGTTATCCTGAATAACAAAATTAATAATGTCATTCAAGGAACAACTTCCAATTACACATGGAATGCAACGATTTTTCCGTTCAGAACACTTAATGAGTGGGAAAATATATTATCATATGGAATGGATATATGCACGTAAAAATTTATTCATATCCATCTCTCACATTTACTTCGGTCTACATTATACTGACCAAGCAGCAGAACTTGGAAAAAGATGGGACAATAACACTATCTTGCAGTCCCACTAAATGATTAAAATGGCAAATATAACACTTGCAGCCTTAATAACTATGATCAATGTGATAAATATGATAAGACTTGTAGCATCAAAGCAAAGTTAGCGTGACTAAACCTATTGGAGTCTTTATTCAGCTAGATTCATCACTCCATTTAAGATTACATCCTCTTCTAAACTACAGGCTGTTGTATTTTTCTTATGTCTGTTAAAATCCCTTTCCTCACTGGATCAATCATTAATCAACTATGCAAAAATCATCTCGTTACCTAGTGTTCCCTCCGATAAACAGTGTCCTAAAAATCACTTTGGCAGCCGCCTGCGACACGCCAAGGCACTAGGCAGCGACTAGCCACATGCCCCCACCACCAAGGCAGACAGGTGGGGTGCCTAGCTACCAGGCGTGCTTGGATGATCTTTTCACTCATTTTCTTTAAATTATTTTTGTTTGTTTTTCAACTATGGAAAATGTTCGGTTGGACAATACCCATACCAAAACTTATACATACGCAAACAAACTGAGAGCAATAGAGATACGAGGACGAGGAAGCTTACTTCCTACCAGTTTTTTCAATCATGATAGCTTGTCGCGTGGCTTTTTGGTTCCAGGATTGCGTAGCTTATGCAACGGGGCAATTTGCGTAAGCGATTTGGACATGTGATTTTTTTCAATTAAAAGAATAAATATAAATAACAATAACAATATTTTTTATCAATATGTAGTAGGTCAAATTTTAAGTAATTAAAACACCATAAATTCCATACAACAATTCCAAAATCCATAAAAAGCGAAGAACATCCATAAAATCCTCACAAGCACACATCAAGTCCTAACTTACAATGGCCTTAGTGAACTGTAATACATCATTTACTAGGCCTTTTTAAAAAAAAACAAGGTTAAATCTTTTTTATCAACTAGTTTTTATGCACGTGCGTTGCACGTGATTTTAGTGCTTTACAAATGTTATTAAACTCATTAATAAATATATATATAACTAAGACTTGACTAATTAGTATGAAATAAAAATAATAACAAATAAACAAAACATAGCAAGTGTAAAAGTCATTTGATTTTTTTTTTACCGACCTCAAAGCCTTCTAATTTTAATACGATCTAATTTTGGGAAGTTTGTTATGAAATTATACATAAATCTTATATAGAACATATAATTTAACACAAATTCTAATTTATTTAATTATTTTAACCAAATAAAGTAGAGTTTAAATTTATCTGAAATACTAATACTAACATAAAAATATATGGAGTTATACACTTAAAATCTTATACTAATTATTTTTAATGTAAATCTAGCTTAAAACTTTTGTTTAATTATTTTAGCAAAATAGAGTAGAGTTTGAATTTATTTGGAATACTAATACCAACATAAAAATTTATGGTGTTATACTGTTTTATTTAATCTAAATCTTAAAATCTTTTGTATAAAATCAAAGGCATATTTGTCTTCACAGAAAAATGTAAAAATACTTGAGTTATTTGTACTTTTATATATATTGTTATTATTGTTATTGTTATATAAAGTTATATAGAAATCTTATACAGAATATATAATTTAACACAAATTCTAACTTGTTTAATTATGTTAGCCAAATAAAGTAGAGTTTAAATTTATTTGGCATACTAATACTAATATAAAATATAATACTATTTTATTTAATGTAAATCTAACTTAAAATTTTTGTTTAATTATTTTAGCAAAATAGAGTAGAGTTTGAATTTATTTGGAATACTAATACTAATATAAAAATATATGGAGTTGTATTATTTAATGTAAATTTTAAAATCTTTTGTATAAAATCGAAAGGGCATATTTGTCTTCACCAAAAAAGGGAAAAACACTTAAAGTTATTCGTACTTTTATATATAGTATAGATATAGATCAGTGTTTTCAATAGCGCGCGATGTAGCGCGCTTTTGCGCACTATTGCTTTTTCCGGAGGTGAAACGCCATGTAGCGTGGCTGTAGTTGTGTTTTGATCAAATTGCCTAAGCAATTTGATGACGTGGCATGCAATTTTACGCAATAGTGCGCTAAACGCACGCAATTTTACGCTATTTGAAGATTGCTCACGCTATTTGGGACAAGCCCTAGCCTCTTCTAGACGTTCTTCTCTCTTCGTCTCCTTTTCTTCTCAAAAGCGAAACCCTAGCTTGAAAGAAATGAGGCGTACTCTTGCTACGCTTTGGGTGGGTGGTGGGTTTGAGCAAGTTAGGGTTTTATCTAAGAGAGAAATTGGACTACAGTCAGTGGTATTGAGTGGGCTAGAGAGAGAACGGTATTTGAGCCTGAGAAGAAGAAGGAAGGAGAAGAGGAGTGACGGCAGAGGAAAGTAGAGAGGAGGGCAGGAGGCTGCAAAGAGATGACATATATTTAGGTTTTTGTAAAGGTCTAAAGGTTAAAATGGCATTGGTACCCTTAGTCATATAAAACATTAATAATATTGTCTTTTTTAGTGTTTTTCTATTGTAAAGGCTTTCTTAATGTATTATTTATTAATATTATCTTATTATAAATAATAATAATAATAATAATAAAAATAAAAATAAAAATAAATATCTTTATATATATATAAATAGTTATTTAAAATAATATTGAGTTTTAATGAATTTTTATTTTTGTTTTTTAGTATAATATTATTATTATTATTTATTTTTATTACGCTATTCATTATTCAAATTGCTTACGCTATTACGCAATTTGTGAGCGCTACGCAATTCTGGAACCAAAACGCAACGCGTTACGCTATCGCAATTTAAAACATTATAGATATAGATATAGATAGATAGATAGATATAGTTATGGCATCGTTTTGGAATAGGCTGAGAAAAGTTATGAAAACCCTCTATAGTACACGCAACTATTTACTTAAAAAGTGCATGCTATTGCATGAATTGCGATACATGTCATCATTATCGTGCACAATCCGAGCAGATCACAAATCCATCAGCGCTAGTATGCGTTTTCCAAATCTTTTTTTTACATTATTGCTAGCAACGTCATGTGCTAGTCAACGCAATTAAAAACACGGCTTCCCACCCCCCAACCCCTCTAAAAGCAGCAAAGATAAAACTTGATTATTAGGTAAAGAAAAAATACGAAAGCCGTAGAAGATAGATTTTGCATACCGGGAAAGCAAGGTCAAGTAGTGCTGTCTGACTGCTTCCGAACTTTGTAAACAGAAGTCCACCTGGGTGGGACTGGAATATATGTACATATTATTAGATACTGCATCAGAGATATATATATATAAGATATGGCTCTGAAAAGCAACACCATCAATTACTTACTTTCTCCTTCCGATTGTCCATCTGGGTGTGCGAGGTCATCACAACTACATTCCCTGGTAAATTTTCAAGCTTACTCTTAAAGGCCGCATATGCCTCTGAATTCCCCAGCATCGACTTCTCTATGTCTTTCACAAACAAAATTAATGGACTACTAATACTTTCTTTTGAAGCAACCTACAAAATTTATACTATGTGTCACTAAAGTTCAGAAAAGAAACATGAATAAGACTGGAAAAAAGTGTATCTTATGACCCATTAAACATAATTGCCGCTTACCTCAAAGAGTTCATTAATGGCAAGTTTCTCAATATCATCACCACCGGAAGAATCAAGTCGAAGCAAGTCCGCTGTACCATTTTTAAAAAAAGAAAAAGAAAAATCAGATATCAACCGTAAAGACAGTTAATGTATTAAATATTAAGGTTTTAGAATAAAATGCTCAGTCAGGAAATACAGATCAATGAGATAAAGCATATGTAGGTTGAGAAATCACCTGCACAAAAGAAGCCATGGTCTTCTTCACAATGACCACCAAGATCAGTGCCTTCTGGAATTGATCTATCAAATCTAACCCCAATCTTGGAAGAGCCATTTTCTTCAAACGGAAGTACCACTTTGCCTCTATAACCATATGTTGGCCCCCTGCAAAAGTTAAACAAAAGATACATATGATCTTCCGAATCACACTTTGATAGAATTAACTTAATCTATCCAAGTAAAAGCAATATTCGGTAATGACGACAAGTTGGTTGGAGGAAAAATGTCGACAACTGTTGAAGAGCATGATACAAATTGTTGGCCCACTACCCAATGTTTTAAATTGCGATAGCGTAACGCGTTGCGTTTTGGTTCCAGAATTGCGTAGCGCTCACAAATTGCGTAATAGAGTAAGCAATTTGAATAATGAATAGCGTAATTATTATTATTATTATTTATAATAAGATAATATTAATAAATAATACATTAAGAAAGCCTTTACAATAGAAAAACACTAAAAAAGACAATATTATTAATGTTTTATATGACTAAGGGTACCAATGCCATTTTAACCTTTAGACCTTTACAAAAACCTAAATATATGTCATCTCTTTGCAGCCTCCTGCCCTCCACTCTACTTTCCTCTGCCGTCACTCCTCTTCTCCTTCCTTCTTCTTCTCAGGCTCAAATACCGTTCTCTCTCTAGCCCACTCAATACCACTGACTGTAGTCCAATTTCTCTCTTAGATAAAACCCTAACTTGCTCAAACCCACCACCCACCCAAAGCGTAGCAAGAGTACGCCTCATTTCTTTCAAGCTAGGGTTTCGCTTTTGAGAAGAAAAGGAGACGAAGAGAGAAGAACGTCTAGAAGAGGCTAGGGCTTGTCCCAAATAGCGTGAGCAATCTTCAAATAGCGTAAAATTGCGTGCGTTTAGCGCACTATTGCGTAAAATTGCATGCCACGTCATCAAATTGCTTAGGCAATTTGATCAAAACGCAACTACAGCCACGCTACATGGCGTTTCACCTCCGGAAAAAGCAATAGCGCGCAAAAGCGCGCTACATCGCGCGCTATTGAAAACACTGCCACTACCTAACAGCTTAAGCTTTTGGGAGAGATGGTTCATTGCATGGCATTAGAGCTCAACTTCCACAAGGTCCTGGTTGCATTTGTTTCCCACTTTCCCCCTTTGTGTTTGTGCAGTACGCACATAGTTATGTTTGTGCACTGAGTGCAGTTTGGTTAGGTTTGTCTCCCCAAGTCGCACTTGAGGGGGTGTGTTGAAAAGTATGATATACATTGTTGACCCACCACCTAAACAGCTTAAGTTTTTGGGAGAGATGGTTTGTAACAACAGCAAAAATTGCCCTCAAAATCCATAAACACCACAGCTCCAAGAATGGAAACTATTTTTGATTTTTGTCCCTCCTGGGACCTCCAATAAAACTGGAACGATGCGGAGAAGATTAGCACGGCCCTTGCGCAAGGATGAAATGCACAAATCTAGAAATGGTCCCAAAAAAAAGGTCTTTAGCCATCATGGAAAGATTTTCTGTACATTAGAAGATCGCTAAAGTTGCTCACACTCTCCTTACTGATGGATATTTGCCACTTTCCCTCTATAACCAATGGTACAATGACATTATTCCCATATGAGGTAATTTGACTAGATGGATTTAAAATAGAAACATAGATTCAACAGAGAAATCAGATGGCACTTATGACTCACTTATAGTGGTAGTACAGGTTACCTCAAAGGAGTATGCAAAGAAGAAAACCCAGATGGCAAGGGACCAACGTATTTAACTCTATCACCTGCCAAAAAGACGATCAATAATGCAACTATAAACATTACAAGTACATAAAAGATACCAAAACACTCCCTCTGGACAGGTATGGTTGGGACTTCGGGGATTGAGACAAAACTGAATCAAATCTACCCAAGAGAACACGAGGATTGAGAAAAGGAAAAGATACCTTTCTTGAAAGTGTAGCTTTTGGATGACGCAGTAGATGCCTCTTGCTTAGGCTGAGCGTGAGAGCTTATGGTAGATCCACCAGTTATATCAGCCTCAACACTCGAAGCTGGTTTCTTCAGATGCAATGTAGCCGCCCTTTTAGCAAACACACTTGCTCTTTCAGGCCTTGAGCTTTCTTTTACAGGCTCAGAAGATTCCTTCGCTGTTGATCCCTGAATGGTGTTTTAACATGAATTAGAAGCATTACTATGTATCAAACTATCAATTCAACCAAGTCAGCTACATAAATAATGGCGAGGAAGGTGATGATTATCAAGCACAAGATATAAATTAATATATACTGAAGAAGGTACTCAAGTTAAGTTATTGAAGAAGCTTACACCGGGTAATAGAAGAGAATCAACTACGAGAAGTCTAGCACCAAAATGCTTGGCAAGTGCCTTGGTCAATGTTTCTTGATATATTTCAGAGCCTGCATGGACACAGAGGAACGAATAAAAAAGGAGAAGTGGGATTAAATACTACAGAAAATAGACAATATAGCAACATAAATTTCAGGCAATACCTGCAGGGCCAGATAATAATAGTCTTGGGCACACCGTAGGCAGATCCGAGGTATACTTTGCAAATTTGTTGCACTTTAAATTTATGTAAGTGGAGGCAATCATAACATTCTTTGTGGTCTCGCTGTCAAAAAAAATTAAAATCATAAATAACATATATCCAAATAACGTATATCACACCACTAGAGGGAAAGGGGAAAATCTCTGGAGTAAATCTATATATCTACATATACGGAGCATCCTAGTTGAGCAAACATCACCAAATTCTAGTATAAAAACAACAATGGTCATCAAAAGTTTCACATATATCAACTTTGCATTACATCCACTTCTAGATGGGACTACAGCTGTTTCAAGTGGTCTTAGTTGAGGGAGTGACAGTATTTTGGAGTTTGTCAGAAACTCCACATAGTATGGATGTATGATTACATTATATAAATACTGTACTCGAGAATAGAATATGTTGTATTTGTACTATGTTATTTTGATGCGAGACAATATCTTCACGGTATATGGTGTCTTTTTGTTTCAGAAATGCTCACGTGTTATAACTTGCAGTCTACATAAAACAGGAATACATCCTTTTTTGTAATATGTTTACGAGGTAAGATAGCGAGTAAGTGTCACTGTATAAACAAGGAAAAAATGATAGTATTTCCATAACTTATAAATTTATATTGAATATCCATACAAATTAGCGATTCCGATACGCAGTTGTGAATATGCAAGATCCAATGATAAATCCATAAAATTGGAGAAAGGATATTTAAACCCTTGTCTACAAGACTACAACACAGAGCCATACAATCATGAACAGAACTATGCAGAAAATAACTATGCAACCTCATTACAAAATTAATTTAAGAATATAATTAATAATTCTACCAAAGCTAAGTTTCATATTAGTAACAAGGAAACGCATATCAAAGTTGGTCTTGGGCATATAAGAATCTAAGAAACTTTAGGATACAATGTAGGAAATGTGTAAATATCAAACCAGAGATGATAAAGGAAATTAGGTTCATATAACACAATTTGACTGAAAGCAGCAATAGGACTACATTTATCTACATATGTCACTATAGTTTCGACACTCCTTAGTACTACCGCATCAATCTGAATTCCATGTACAACAATTAAAGTACCAAATTTTGAGTCTTACACGTAAATACATGGATAAAAAGGAAATGCACAATACAAGTGGAAACGCACAACGATATTGTCCAAGGTCAAATTTCCAATCTCAGTACCATGTAATGGAAATGAGAGAGATAGGTAGCCCCACAAACTATTTAGAAGGAAAAAAATTGAAGATGCCAACATCAAGTTATAAAGTAGAGAGGAGAGGGTTTGGCACAGTGGTAGGCAACCTCCACCCTTGCCTTGAGGCCTAGGATTCGACTCATGGGGGTGGAGTTTCTTTGTTAGACTTAGAACTCCCTTAAATTTTAAAAAAAAAATGTCATCAACTAGATTATGTGAAATCAAATTCGCAAAAGAAAATAATGCCCAAGAATTTAGCATTGCCTTGGAAACGTAAATTAGAAAATACTGAGTTAACACTACATAAATATCTTTAAGATCAGATCATATCCGAAAAACATATGAAATTGCTCCTATAGTGTATATTATAGATCTCCATTCATAACGAGTCTTAGCTGATAATAAAAATTGAAAGGGAAAAAATGCACATGTCCAAAATACAACTATTTACCAAGCATGACGTTGGAACCTCATTAGCTACCCACACTTAGCACATGTACTCAGCTATTATTAAAAAACTTAGTTTGACATTCGATAGAAGTAGTTTAAGGTAAAGAAGGTATCCAGATATATTAGTTGTAAGACACCAATAAATATATCACAGAAAATAAATCTCCGCGTGTTGTTACTAATATCATAATTGCTGTAGAGCTGAAATATGCAATTTGCAGTGGCAATTAAAGTAGAGGTGTAAAAATCAATGTAGTGTAAGATTGAGATCAAAAGTTGAACCTTAAATAATACGGAAAATTTTCAAATGAAACATCAATGTCGTTGGAACTTATAACTCCTTGCTGCAAGCTCTCTTTAAAGGCTTGACGTTTTGTTGAGATCGAAATCGAAGGATCAAAATCCTTGATTAATTCTCTGATTTCCCTTCGCTCATCAAGAATTTTAGAAATGCTGCCACTTAAATCAAAATCAGAAGCAGATGATCCAGCAAGAATCCGAAGAAGTGGTCTTAATTCATGGGTTGCCTCAGAGGCCTTTCTAATATCTGCATCAACAGAAGCATCAAGCCCAACAGTATTACCATTCAAGTTTTCATTGCCATTATCTGAAGATGGAACAACTGCTTTCTCGCTCAATGAAGCCCCAGCCCTATCATTATCATCAGAAGTGTCCTTCATTTCAGCATCCATAACACGATTGTCCTCATCAGTTCGGGGTGGTGTAACAAGGGATAACTCCTTCCCGAGATTCGAGAAAGATGCTAATACGGATGCTCCAGCAAGAGCAGAAGGATCTCCAGATCCAGCCTCAAATTGTAATCCTTTTATTGGACCGTTATGCGCTTCTAATATGCTAACAGAAGGCGGCATGCCAGCGGCAGCTAAGGCATCATTTGCAAGTTGTTGAAATATCTAATGATATATGTTAAGGGAATTTGCTTCTCCTCATAGGATGTAATGAATATTAAAATCTAAATTATACTATACTAGAACACATGGCACACTCAATGCGTGCACAATTATATTTTATTTTATCAGAAACAAAAAAGATTTTATAAATAATAAGAAAGAGGATTACAAACATAATGCGTGGGCAATTTATAAGTGGTAATCCTTAATGATTCTGTATAAAATATCTTTCAAAGCATTGTGATCATGTTCAATCAAGTAGTTAAATTGCAAGTCAATAAAGTAAAGGTCATAGGTTCAAATCCTGATGAAATAATTGTTCATTTTCTAAATTAAAGGGATGGTAATTTGGGAATTGCATGTAAATACCAAAAGTGCTCCTCTCACTTGAAATATAGTAATAGATGTCTCGAAAACTCAACTAATGGTTGCAAACAAAATAACCTCATATGGGCAAAATACACAAACAAGGATACATAAGCATGTTTACCAGATGAAGTAAAAACCACCTCATCACCTCCATTTAGTGGTATAGTGGAATTTTTAGGGTAAACATTGCCATTTACTTTGACAGCACCTCTCCCTCCAGTAATTTCAAGTAAAGTGATTGGTGGACATCCTCTCTGGGCAAAGTAACAAAAAAACTTTTAAGACGTTTGCTGCTCCCCCATGAAGAGATGGTAAAGTGACAACGCCGCCCAAATAGAAAAGAGAGAAAGGAAAGGCATACCTCTGACTCTATGTGCTTCAAACTACACAATGATTTACTGATAGATGGATCCCTCACACACAAGTCGCATTCACGGCCATGGCCAACCGTAAAAATGGGACGGTGCATAACAATGTGAGGGTTCTGGAGTAGAAGAAAATTTTGAGGGTTAAAACCCATATAAGTCCAGCTTCAAAGAATACAAAATTTCTTGCAAGGATATAATTCTTAGTAGCAAAGCAAGAAAATACTTAATGTACATGAACAAAAGCATAGTTATTAACTAAGGTGCCATACAATCTCAAAACAGAGGAAATAAATTAGAACTTATATCCCAACACACACTGTGTCACCCTTATTGTGCAAGACAAGCAAGACCAACATAAAAGCTCTCTCAAAACTCTGCCATGTACTTCTCACAACTCAGTAGATCAAACATACAAGTACACTAATTGGGTTCAATTTTTGACCTAGAAAATGAATAATTATTGCAATAAATGGAAGGCAAATTACTTCCATGGTTGAGTATGATTTCCCACCAGAAATGGTTGACATTTAACAGACAATGTACAAGAACAAACACCACAGGAATCCCCAACCCACACTCTTTTTTGTCTATGGGATTAGTAGGACCAACAATAACATCACGAGTGTACACCCAAAATGGTTAACCCAAGTTATATTTTAGATTCACTGGACCAAATATAAGCCAAAGACATCCCCCTTACACTACAGATGTGTGATGTGGTCAAATTAACGATTCTGACTTGCTGCCAACCTCACACATAACACGCAATTACCACAAATCTGCATGGTAGTAAGCATGGGTTGGCTTTGATACCGTATCTAACAACCTGGGACTCCCCCAAAATGGCTAGCCTGAGTTATTATTTGAATTCATTGAAACTGCATATAATGCCAGGACCACCAACATTACACTACCGATGTGAGGCATGGGTCGTTAAACCAACTCACCAAACTCAAGGTCAATTTTTATGTTCCAAGAATGGGGCAAATGCCAAAATAACCAAAACATAATGGATAACATTGTGAGCAATAGAAAGTCTATTGAGACAAGGGAAAGGGGAAGATATTGACTTGGGGCCACCCATCCCCTAAAAACCTTATTTTTTTACTGATTACCAACTTTGAGCTAGAGAAAATGCGAAGTGAAGGAAAGAATTCAAGCCTTGTGAGATCAACTGCCATGGGAAATGGCAAGGACCCTCACCACCACCTTGGGATCCATCTCATTAATATTCAATCCCCACGGAGAGATTTCCATTGAAGAATTAAGTTGCCAATTCCTAGCCATCTCTTTCTTTTAGCCCTACAACCCTCCCAAAAGGAGTCCTCATTACTTATTCAATCTAGTCAATTTGTTTGGAATCATTATTCAAACAACCTGTTCTCCAGCCTTTGAACCTTTCATGCACCTTATCAATGACAAGGTTCCAATAGCCAACACTACACGGATTTCCACAAAAAAGGTAACCCAAGGTAATTTAAGAGCCGCCATAAAAGGTCTTCTCCCACTATTATATAAGTAATTAGGTTATTGAGTCTCATTCTCATGTTTTTTGCATTGTGTTGTAGCCCAATGTTTTGGATGAGATTGTTCTAGGTTATTGGGGAAAACTAGGTCCTCCCCACCCCAAAAAAAAAAAAAAAAAAAAAAACCACCCAAAACAAATGCAATGAGAGCTTTTTTTAATGCCAGGTACTATGATTTAACTGGGGGATTTTGGTGTAGAAAAATAGGAAGATTTTTCTGGGACAGGAGACACCTTTACATCTTTTAATATGTAGTGCAAATTTTAGGTTTGCGAAGCATTATGCAAGACAGATGACAAGGCTCAATCAACTGAAGAGTAGATGAAGTAAGTTTGATTTATGTCTGGAGGAGCTCAAGGTAATCACACGTGGCCAGAGTGCCACATTTTTTCCCGTTGTAACAGGATTCTATTGGAGGAGATATGAACCTTGCATTCTTGGATAGGCAAGATGCTGATGTCGCAATGTAAAAGACCTTCATGGCCATGCAAAACAACATCAAGAATAACATACAAGAAAGTCAATTTGCATCATTAAAGTCAAGTCCGTACAATTATGATGATTTTGTGTGAGCTACAACTTCACTTGCAGAGCGCACCACATGAAATATATACCCGAAACAGTTTTCATACTTAATAGCCCCTGCTTTCCCAATGTATAATTTAAACTTAGTCCCATTTTACCCAATCACTTAACTACCTTAACAGATCCTACGGCTCGTGACAGAATCAAGGCCATTAAAATTGAATACGTATATTTGTAACCATCTTGCCTCTCTTATGAGCAATGTTTTAAAAGGCGAGGGTGTAGGTCGAGGCATTTTCTTGTCGAAAGGCGAGGCATAAGCCTCGAGCGCTAATGCGCAAGCCTTTCGTACATTAGATATTTAAATTAAAAAATAATAATTAGAAGACACATCTTATCTTTCTTGCTCAAGTTTTCTAATGGCAATAAGAGTTCATATAACAGCAAAAAGATGAAATTTTAAGTTGAGGTTTCATACATATAGCAGGATCGAGTATAATTATCAATTTATATAGCAGCAACCAATATGAATTTATGGACAAGAAGCTATATATACATGTAAAAGTTGCAGCAAAGATAAAAAAATCAAAAAGCGCCCAAAAGGCGTAAAAGGCCCAAAAAGTGTACGAGGCGTACAAAAAGGCATAGAAAAGCACAAAGAGGCACAGGCCTTTTGTGCATCACACACTCATTAATGAGCTTTGGTGTGTTTTCTAGAAAAGGCGAAAGCCTTTTAAAACACTGCTTATGAGTTATTATTACACATAAAACCACCTACCTATTTGTATCTTTTCCAGTCGAATAAAATGCAGATACAAAACACTAACTACATGGGTTCGTAGACAACCAGCTCTCAAACGGTCAAGCCTGAAAAAGATATATGCTACAAGCCTACAAATATTTCAACCAACTACCAATTTTGTGGAGCACACTCGTTTTGGAGGCAGAGAGAAGTATTTAATTATATGAAAGAACAACAGAAGGAAATACAGATAGAGGGGATTGGTTGTACACTTGTAGCACACTAGTGCATTGTTAACTCCTAATCTCTTTAAGAAAAATACCTCTCCCAAATTTCAAGAATTCTATATGCGGACTCACAAAGTTGGGTAATCTTCAATTGAGCAGCAAGCAAACATTTGAACAAGAGGTACATTTGAATAGCTAACCCAATAAAGGCGAGAGAACTTACAATGCCCTAAATAAATTTTTAAATGCCTTGCAGATTTATAACTTGGCATAACATCAATCACAGCATTCTGTAACCCAAGTATTAAATAACATGAGTAATCAGTGAGCGCTATTTCGATAAGTCGAACAAGGAGTGAACTTCGGGAGTTAAGGAGGGACTTGGATGAGTGTAAAAGCACTAATACTTAATTATACAGTTTTGTACTTGAACTCAGTAGAAACTTAAAATTGAGGTGAAACAATAAGTAAAGAACCTGTGAACACTGAGAAAGAAGCTTTCCCCAAGCCGTTCCAACAACATTAGATTTGAGTTGCCGTTTTTTCAATCGAGCATTCAACTTCGTCTTCTCCACCGTCTTTTCCACTTCTATTGCCGCATCATCTGTGAAAAGTAAATAAAGAATCAAAAATCCAATTCCAACAAAGTCAAAGTACATGCAATACTGAAAGATTCCAACTTTGATCAATGGGCAACAACAAAGAAAAGGCTTATACCATCAACTGGAAGGTCCGGAGACTTCTCGGTAACAGCCACATCACAACCTTCTGACGACGGTTTCAAAGGGCCAGAAGAGGGTTCTTCCGATGATCGAACCTCCTGGTCTCTAGATTCGGAACCCAATTCCCTCGCCTGACCTAGGGTTTCATCCGCAGGCGCACAAGCTGTATCATTAGTCGACGACGTCGTCTCCGCTGCCTGATCAGAATAAAACAAACAAAATCAGATAAAATCAAGCATATGTAGGAGAGATAAGACGCACACATGCAGGTAGGTAGGTAAATTAATTGTCAGTGAAAAACGTAAACAAGGCCCTAGAATTGGGGAAAGAGGGCGAACTTTGGATCGTTTGCCGTTGGGGAGAGGAGATGAAGAAGGAGAGGAGAGGGGGCGTTTGGAAGAAGACGAGCTTCGCCTGGTTTCAACCATGTTCGATTGGATGGATGGATGGATCGATCTGGATGTTTGTTTGTTGATCCAAAATTTGTTGCGGTGAATGAGAAGAGAAATGCAGACTTACAGAAAAGAGGGGAAGAAGAAGGGGGTGAAATGAATGATTATGGTAGATCAGTTATAAAAGCTTCCCTGACGTTTTATCTACAATAATTATTATTATTACCAACGTTATTATTATTGATATAAAATAAGGAAACAAAACAAAAGCACAGTAGAACATATGAACTTTCTACATTCTAATTAAAGGAAAAAGGATATGGTAATGAGTTATAAGGTGTTGCTCAGTAATATTTTATAAAACTAAGAATGAACTCATATTTAATAAAAAGAATTAGTATTAATTTTATAATTTGGTTTTGCAATAAGATACTTTTTATAATATTAATTTATTTTAAGAAAAATAATAAATATTGATGGACAAAAATACTCCTAATATAAACATCTCTTGGCCCCTCCTCCTCCTCCACTTAAACTTCCAATACTTCATCTTTCTCTAAATTCCATTCAACAATCAGATACTCCCATGTGTCTCACTAACGACCTCTCCTCCTCCACCACCACTTGATTCTCCGATCGTATCATCGGGAGGAGCGTCGTTTTCATCATCTTTTTCTTCTTTTTTTTACAGGGACAATCATAAAACAGATATAACTTTTGATTGAACTGTTGGATTTAACTGATTTTCAGATATGTTATTCGGAAGACAAAGTTACTATAGTCGCACGAAATCGTTCCACCAGAAGGAAGACTCGCAGCATGAAGACTACTTACTGGAGCAGCATGGCTCAAACCAGCCAACCAGTCAAAACTCTACCCCGATTTAGCTGTAACAACAATAGGAATTGAGTGAGAAGCAAGCAATAGGCATTTTGCAAATTGATATTATATACGCGAATAGTGATTTCCCACCTATATTTGACTAAACTATCAAATCCGCACCGAAAACATTCACAGCTAAACTCACCCGGAAGAAGGCCCTATTCAATCAGAGGTCGTTTTGCTATCGAAATCGACCAATTTCGACAGTCCAGCGGGATTTTGAAGAAAATAAAAACTTATCGTTCCTTTTTTTTTTACGAACCCTATGTCGATCTATATATATATACATATATATATAAATAGAGTGGATGTTGATCTCATTAATTTTATTATTTTATGTTTTGTAATGGTGTTAAAACCAAGTGGTGCCACCTTCTGATTGTTGTCCAAGTGGTGCCACCTTCTGGTTATTGTCCAAGAGATGCTAAATGTATTTAGCACCTTCTGGTTGTGGTGCTAAATGCATTTAGCACCTTCTGGTTGTGATTTAGTACCTTCTTATTGCTGTCCAGGTGGTGCTAAATGCATTTTGCACCTTCTGGTTGATGTTAGTGTCATAATGAGACGTGAGATGTTATAAGAAAAGGATATTAGTTTCCTTTTTGTACAATGTCCTTTAATTTATACTACTAATTTTTAAGTGTCCTTTATAATTATGTTATTATTAGAATGAGCCTTTATGCCTAATTCTCTCATTAAGGATCTGATTTATATGATTTTATTTTATAATTATATGTACAGCGACAAATATATAGTTACATTTTACATAATTATCAACTCACGAACGTATCGTACTTTATTAAAAAAAAAATCCGTGCTACATAAAACCTTAATGTGCTGTAGCTTTGTATCATCGTGTTTGTAACTTTGCATTGTCGTGCTGTAAGCTTGGCATCGTCGTGCTATAGACAAGCCACCTCGTGCTTATAAGAAGAATGGTAATGGACATTCACATTAATGATATATTTACAACACTCTTTCTTGAATGTCTACCACCAAAATAAGCCTCGTTAAAACCTTGCTAGAAAATATAGTGGGAAAAAACTAGCGAAGGAAAAATAGTACAACATTCTATTGACTTTTGCAACTGTCTCATTAAAACCTTGTCAAAAAACCCAGTAAGAAAAAAACCTTGACTAAGGAAAAAGTGTAAGGCACATAAGTAATGTGAGCACTCCCTTTAATGAAGACCTTTTTATTGATCAAGCGTCGTCTTATGCCGATATATTGTACAAACCTCTTGAATACTAATGTTGGTAATACTTTAGTGAATAAATCGACAAAGTTATCAGTAAAACGTATATGCTGAAGCTTGATCTCGTGGCTCTACTTGAGCTCATGTATGTAAAAAAACTTAAAAGAAATGTGCTTCGTTCTATTACCTTTGTATATCCTTATTTGATTTGTGCAATACATGAGGCATTATATTCATAGATAATTGTTGGAATATTCGTATCTGAAGGTAATTTGCATATGCTTCTAATGTGATGGACTAAAGATCTTAACCAGACGCACTCACGACTTGCTTCATGGAGTATAAATATCTTAGAGTAATTTGATGACGTAACTACCAAAGTTTGCTTAATAGATTACCATGAGATTGCATTATTTTCACATATATATAACCTGTTTGCAAACGAGCTTTGTGAGGATCTGAAAGATACCTAGCATATATATATCCTTTCAACTAAGAAGCATTGGATAATTTCCTATGATAAAACAAACCCATATTTGTCATTCCACGAAAGTAACACAAAATGTGCTTGATGCCATTCTAATGACGTCGAGTTGGGGCCGAACTAAACATGGCTAACAAATTAATTAAAAGTGCAATATCAGGTATAATATATTGGGCCAAATATAATAAAGCTCTTACAGCGCTTAGATATGGAATTTCAGGACCAAGAATTGCTTTATTGTTTTTGTTTTGGGTGAAATGAATCCTTCTTTATATTAAGTGACCATACAACCTTAGAGGAGTTTAATGGGTAACATTTGACCAAATTAAAGCACTTCAGGACTTTTTTAGTATATATTGTTTGATGGAATAAGACTCCACTAAGGTTGTGTTCAATTTGTAAACTCACACAATATTTTCTTTTTCTGAGATCGTTCATCTCAAATTCTTTCTTTAAATATTAAATTATTTTGGCAAGCTCTTCTAGAGTACCAATTAGTTTGATATCATTTGCATATACTACAATTATAACATACCCAGATTCAAGTTTCTTAATAAATACACAAAGACAAATGGGGTTATTAATATATCATTTTATCACCAAGTACTCGCTAAGGCTGTTATACCACATTCGTCCAAATTGTTTTAATCCATACATGGATTGTTTAATTTTAATCGAGTACATATTATAAGGTCTTGCTTCTGGCGATTTAATTCATTCTGGCACATTCACGTATATATCGGTATATATCATTTCATATATATATATATACACGCTGTTACCACATCTATTAGATGTATATCATGACTTTTGGATATTACTAGACTAATTAAATATCGAAAAGTGACTGCATTAATTATTGGCGAGTATGTTTCTTTATAATCAATCACAAGTCTTTGCAGAAAATCTTGTGTAATAAGACTAGCTTTATATCAACTGATCTTATTTTTCTTATTACTTTTTTTTCAAACACCTATTTGTAACTTACGGGGTTTATATTAACAATTCTGCTTAGACTGCGTTTTCCCATATTTTGTAAATCATTTATTTATTGACATTAATCCACATTGTGTAGCTCGAGATCGTTCTCATTCATAGTTTCAATAACTACTACAAAGGAAAAATTATCGTTTACAACTATTTTTTACACTCTTATAATTCTTTTGTGCATGCATAATTTATAATTTTTTTTTCCAGGTATATGTGCCTTTTTAGGGGCTTGTATCTATTCTAGGACCTTTGTCTCTTTTGGGATTTGTTTAAAGAATGTGGTGTTTCCTTTAGCTAATGTAGCCTCTCTATGAGTGTTGTACTTTTCTTTTGTTTGTCTCATTATAGGAGCTGAATCTTTGGAGCCAATGGGCCTTCTATGCTTCAAGCGTGCATTAGTGGATTCATTTGTTATCATATTCACTAGTTTTCCTTATGTGACATCAATTCTTTCTAGAGCATTCGTAGCAAGTATATACAACTTTGTTATTTTGACTACGTTTATAAATGCATAAGGCATTTAATTAGCAATCTTTTGAAGTTGGGTGACACTTCAGTTTCACATTGATCAATACGAATGTTAAGATAAAATAAATCTCGTGTATTCCATGTAAGTTCACATCGTTCTTTAGGATGGTAATTTCCTCCCCCAATAGCGGCAAGGTTTGTCTTATTTAAATGGCAATCTGCAAATTATGCAATAAAAATATCGCTTGTTAAAAGTTCAAGATATATAATAATAGAAGGTGAATCGAATCCCAAATATATTCCTAATCAATGTTGTGGACTCGTTTTATTGCGTTGTGGGGTGTAATTAGGATTTACATGGCACATCCAAATATGTGTAAATGTGAAATATGTGGTGGATAACTAAATATAAATTGTGATGATGAATACTCATGGTAAATAGTTAGTTGGAGATGAACCAACATTGCAGCATGCAATATGGCATGTCCCCAAGCCAAGATGGACATTTTTTTTCTCATAAGCATAGGTCTAACAATTATTTATAGACACTTAATAAGAGACTCTACTAAACCATTTTGGGTATGGACATGAGCAACAGGGTGCTCAACATCAATTCATACGCTCGTGCAATAGTCATTAAAAGTGTGAGATGTAAATTCACCACCACCATCAAAACGGATCGACTTGATTCGATGGTTTAGAAAATGTGACTTTAATTTAATAATTTGAGCTAAGAATCATGCAAATGCAACATTACTAGTTGATAATAGAGAAACGTATGATCATCTGGTAGATGCATCTATTAAGACCACAAAATATTTAAATGGTCTACAATGAGAGTGAATAGGGCCAGAAATATCTCTTTGAATTCATTTTAAGAATTCAAAGAACAAATTCATATGGGTTAAAATTTGTTCTTTAAGTTATCAATTTAAAGAACAAATTATAATCCATATGATTATTTAAATATTATAATATATATTGTGCCGTGTAGTGAGGGGAAAATGCTAGCATACTCTTATGTGATTGAAATAACACACTACTAGTTTTAATCAGTTAAAGCAATACGTCACATATATCTCAAATTAAGCATGTATATCAAAAAATTATGAGATATCTGGAATTAAAAAGTAACAATCACATGTATGCAGGTATTTCAAAAACATCTTGAATTTTAAAACAATTTAGCAGTTTTGTAATAAAAAACAAACAAGTGTAGAAATCGAAATCTAAGCAATGAACTAAAACAAGATTGATTTTACACACAAACAAACTATTAGCCTTTGATATCTAAGCAACGAATGAAATCAAAACCAAAGCTAATCCAAAACACCTAGCACAACCAACCACCCATCCAATCCTATGCTAGGCAAACTCCTAAATTACCTAAGTAGGTGCAGCCCCTTTAGGAACCTAAACTATTGAAACACAAGGAGTTTTAACTTTCCCATGTCCCCCAAATTGTCTAACCCCAAAATCATCGTCAATGCCTAATGCTCTAAGCTCATTGATAATCATAGTAGACTCGAAAACTATAACATTAACCCTATCCTCAAAACAAATGGATCTAGCCTTAGGTTTATGATAAGCACATTATATGTATATGCCTATACATAGACATTATAGCATGCTTATATGACTAAACACATCAATTAAACCTCAAGAATATTACTTGTTGATTCCTCAAACAATGTAGATTACTAATATGATTTTGCAAGTTTAATTTTGTATGAAAAAGTTATGCATGGATATGGTCAAGAAATTCACTAAAAAAAAGGGCAAGAAAGATGTAGGAACCTTGAGAAAGATTGAACAAAGTATTTAGCAAAGAAAAGAAGGCAACTAAACTTTCCAAGAGTAGTAAGATCGATCTTGCTACTCTCTTGAAGCTCACTGCCAACCTTCTGCCAGCCAAATCCTTGTTGATTCAAAGGAGCAAGATCAATCTTGCCTCTGTATTTCTTCACCGTGAAACAATCTTAAAGATAAAATTAAAGCAACTTGTCAAAGTTTCCAACTTGCACCAACTTGCCAAAATATCATTTTGCAACTTGTCCACTTGCCATTCACCTATCTTTGTACATTTATAAATAAAAGGTAAGGGCCAAGCATCAAAGAAAAAAATTAAAGGGGAAGATTTTTTTTTGTAATTAAAAGAGAATTAAAAGAGAAAAATATAGTGAAATTTTATTCTTCTTCTTGTATTCTCTTACATTTATAACAAAATCATTTCTTATTTATTAATATAAGTGCTTTATTGATTCTCTTTTATCATTAACATGTTTTCATCTATTATAGAGGGGTAAATCACCTAGCTAAAGCGAGGGGTGAGTTTGTTAAAAAGGAAAACATTGTCAAGTTTCAAATTCTTTAAAGCTATACATCTAGTGTTGTCAAATAATTATGTTTGTCATATATTGATCATGCTCCATACTCTTAAAAGGCTTAAAATACCATAAAGAGTATGGAACTTCCATTTTAATCTCATTTGCCTTCTTATGCTAAGTATATAGAGATCTTTAGTGATTTATGGATACGTTTAGTATATAAATGATACTTAGATTATTCATGCCATGTATAATGAATGTTATTTAAATCATTTATATACAAACAAAGTATTTCAAGTAACCATATATTATTCAACAACCACCAGTGAATGGATGACTATGATTTTTACATAAAATTAGAAAAGTTTATTTCAAATATGGTCACATCTAATGATTGAGTGTGAAGTATGATTTTATTTTCCCTTGTCACCTACATCACTTAAACACATTTTGTGCCTATAATTGAAGACTTCCTAATTACTCATTTGTTTACTTAAATGTGATGTTTGTCTTCCTCATAAGGAAGCTAGTGAAATTGGATTGATTGTATTTCCTCGAAATCTCTTATTGCCAATGTTTAGGAAGCCAAATTGGATTCACAAACCATGGTTACCAAGAACAACAAATAAACCCCCAAAGCCTTTGCTTCCTTTGACACAAAACTAATCTCATCACTTTGAAGTTTATTTTACAAATTTCACAAAACAAATCAAAATACACTTTTAAATTAATTAATCTTATTTGACAAATCCGTGATCTACAAAGCTTTTGTCCCATCCTTTTGGTTCGACACTTAGACTTTCAAATACTATACAACTTAATCGCCTACACTTGGGTGTATACGAATGCACTATTTTCTGCGCATCAGTTTATGTTTAAGTCTAATGGGGATTATAACAACCCAAAATATCCCACATTACCAGTAATGTAATAGGAAGGTTGATTAAGCCAAAATATTGCATTTTTATACGTATCTAGGTGACTTAATATGCATGAATTTAATTTTAGTTATCTTAAATTGTTAAGAAGTGAGTTTTAATCATGAAATATGATAGTATGTTTGTTTATAGTGCATTATAACCTTTTTACAAGTTAAAAATGAATAAGAATGAATTTAGAAGTAAATTCCTCCAAAGTTAGTCATTGCCGGTCAAATTCGGAGCTAAATTAAGTTCAAGAGGTGAACCAAAAGCAAATCCCAAGCTCAAGTATGAAGAAATTTGATGGAATAAACTAAGAGAAGCCAATAGAGCAGTCTCAAGCAAAGAAGAGTCATTTGAATCAAACCGGGAAATTTTTGAATGAAGAATGGATTCACCGCGCGCAATGCTGATATTCTAGCCAATTATGGTATTTATCTGTGTAGAATGTGAACAAAACTCCATAAATAGAAGTTGTGTAACTCTGAATTAGTTACGCATATGCGAAAACCTTGAATCAATTGGAGTTCGGAGTACAAAGTTATGGCAGAAATACGATCAGTGCGCCAGTGGATTGGGTTTAAGCACGAAAGAATACATAAATTCATGGTGCAGATATTTACCGAATGGATTCCTTAGCTTAGATGATAATTGACCAGCTCTCTATTCATGTTTAGTGACTTAGTCTCTCGAGTCAACAAGTTTTAATTATTATTTTTAAGCTGACCCAAGAATTTGAGCTAAAAGACTTTGTCTCTCGAGCCAATGACTTGATAGACAATAAAAGCTAAAAATAGCTTTTGGATTATTATTATTATTTATTTTATTTTATTTTTATTAGTTTGTTTTATTTTTGAATTTTGAAAAAAGGTCGATGTTTTCTTAGGTTAAAGGTTTTGAGAGTATAGTCAATACTTTGAAGAGTCGACATCATCTTCTTCTTCAATAATTTCAGAATCCCCATACCATCAGAGAGAGAGTCCAAGGAAGAGTCAAAGATAGTTTTCTTTTTATATTTCATTTTTCTCTTTTGGCTTGTATTGAAGAAGAGACGGAGTTAAATAATTTTGGCAGTGTAGTTTTTGATAATCTACGTAACTGTAAGTTTTTTTTTCCTTTCAATTTTATTCTTAATTTCTTTCAATTAATGCTCATTATGTATTTGAATGTGATTAATGATTTAAATACATGCTTAATTTATATTTTTTATTGGAATTTTTACTAGAATCTCGTGTAGAACCCTAAAAATATGTGTTTTCGTATTTCGATCATAACTTCTTCGTTTCTTGGCCGATTTTAATGATCCACCTATCAAAATGATTGATTTTATAAACAATCACACTGTTTTGGAGTTCCAAATTTCGAAATTTTCAGGACCAGTGGGTGTATTTCGTTTCTGGCAGTGTATTTCATTACCGAAATTTGTTTAAGTCGTATTTTTTTATTTATTAATTGTTCCTTAGTTTTAATTACTGTGAGATTTTGTATGCTTATTCAATTAGATTTCAGAAATATGTTTGGTCAATTTGTGATTGAATTTATTATGTTTTGCTTAGTTTTTATCAATATGCTAGCGTAATTTCGTAGTTAGCGGTCTCAGTGAAGGCATGGCGGATTAGTGCATAATTTTGATTCAATTATGATTGTGACTTAGATTTCTTTTTGATTGTAGGTCAATTGATAAATCCAGAAAATATTTAATCTTTCATGCATTAAAAACATGATTTTTTTAAAATTATTTCTCTATTATTTGACAAAAGAACCGAAAAACCTCAAATTACAAATTTTTGTACTAAAACTCTAACGAGGTTGAATAGAGGACGGTCCTTATACCTTATTGAGATGAGTTAGTGATTCAAGTAATTTGAGAGCTTCGGGCGTTGTTTTGGTGTCATCTCGGAATCGGTACCGAAATAGTGCCAATTTAGCTTTTGAATTTTTCTTTTAAGAATGGTTTTGTTGTATGTCATGCATATGCATAATCAAACTTTAGGAATGAGTTGAACTTTTGGTATTAACTGAAATTGGTTAAATTTAGTTTGTTTTTGTCACGCACTAGCATTACTAAGTGAAAATCATTTTTTGTAAAAAATCATAAGTTCCCTTATTGAAAACTAAAGTTACATGCGGCTTATATAAGTCTTGTCATGCACTTTTCATGATATGCTCGTGAATTTTAGTATTTAATAATTGATAAGCTAAAGATATTCATTGTTAGTAGGAAGTCAGGTCCACAGTCATATTTTAAATCGATTGGTCGCACTATTTGTAATGCCATAGCTATGGATACCCCTAACGATCTTAATCCATTTTATTAGATACTTGTTTTAGTTTCTGTCTATTTTATCCTTGCTTTATTTATTTTTATTTTTATTTAATTAATTAATTATTTATTTATTTTTATTTATTTATTTTCTTTTAAGTTTAAAATTTAATTTCTTATTCTATTCTTTCCCATTTTATAAAATTTATTATCTTTTCTTTATTTTATTTTTCTTTTCTTCTTTCTCCCTGTTGAAAGTTTAGCTAGAATAATAAAATTACACTCTTTCTTCGTGGTTCGACCTTGGACTTCTAAGTATATATATTATAACTTGACCGCCTGTACTTGGATGTATAAATTACGCGTTTCTAAGTGTAGTCAAAGGTCATTGGTATATATGTGGGTGCAATGACCCTAATTTACAACTTAGGCTAGCCATTTTGGGGGAGAACCAGCGTGGTTACATATGGTATCAGAGCAGACCTAAGACCACTACCATATGACGTGTAGATATTGTAAGTCAGGTCTATGCAGCTTACAGCAAGCCAGAATCGCTAGATGCGGCTAACAAGAGCCGAGATTGACTATGTGTGACCCCGGCCTGACGAGGACATCAAGGATTTAATAGGGGAAGATTATAATGACCCAAAATATCCCATATAGGAAGTGTAATGATAATGTCCTTGGTATATATATGGTTGCAATGACCATAATATACAATTTGGGCTAGCCATTTTAGGGAAGAACCCGGGCGGTTACAGGGATAGCATTTGGCAACTTTTCCCTAGCATGCCAACAAAACTCTCTTAATTGATCATTGTGATTAAAAAACTCACATAAAAAGGTTACGGTAGAGTATGTTAATTAACTTCAAGCGATATCACTTTTAAATCTTCTTTTTTGTGATTGGGAAACTTTTTTTGAAACTTTAAGAGCTTAGATTTGTTTAACTGGTTTTCCCTTTAAGAAGTTATTTTCCTTGTCTAGGCTAGCAAGAATTGGTTCATCTTTGGAATTTGATATGGAAAGAACAAACTTACCAAAACCTAAATCATTTTTCTTGTTAGAGAAGCGAACGAGACCGTATAAAATTTTGGCAAATTTAGCATTATCAAGTTCTCTTTCGAGTTGCATAACTTTAATTTTAAGGCTATCATTGTCTTTTGAATGAGTTCAAAAATTGTATTTCAAACACTCTAAACAAGGCTCAATTAGCTTTTAATTACTTTTTAAAATCAAAAATTGCATACAAATTTAATTTAAGCATGAAAGTAAGGCATTGCAGCACATTTGTATTATACTAAGCCGTTTTACAAGCCTAAGGTGGTTATGTAACTGAGAATTAATGCAAGAAAGAAGCTTGAAAGCAAAAAAATACAAAAAGAAGGCCCAAAATACCCCTAAATTATAAGAGCAAGTCTCCAAGCATGCATGGAACAAATGCAAGTGTCCAAAAGAAGCTTCAAAAGCAATACCAAGTGAAAAATAGTCCATTTGAAACAATTTAAGAAGTTTTCAGTTGAAGAAGATCATGATTGTGCACAAGGCAATTGTTCCAGCTAATCTCGGTGTTGATCCATTCATAATTTTAAGAAATATCTAGATATTGAAGTTTTAGAGTTCGGAGTTAGCTATGCATAGAAGAAAACCTTACATCAATCGTAGTTCGAAGTAAAAAATTATAGCAAAAATACAAAGATAACATGATCAATTCCCATGCTGCCTTTTGGCCCGTTTTTGTATTTTGACTCCGGTCCAGCCCGTTACTTTAAAGATTATTGAAATCACCACTTTAAACACTTGGATATAGTATAAAAAATGCATAAATTTTATTAATTAAGTTACACCATAATTTAGAAAGCAGATGAGAGCACCGTAACTTTCTTGATAGCTTTTGTACTACAATCTGACAATCGAACTTCAGAGTTTATTATTATTTTCTTTAATTATTCAATTAGTTTAAAGTTATTACTATCTTTTAAGGCTGGAACAATTGTTAGGTTTATTTTTATTGGCTTTATTCCCTCGACAAAATCAAAATTTTATTTTATAAGTGTTTTGTTCGTGTCCACACTCGATCAAGCTCAAAAATCTAGAAGCCACACTCTTAAGATTGTGTTCACATTAGCTTGGAAAGGTGTGAGATTTTTGAACTTGAGTGGTGGATTTTCATTTGTTCTTAAAAAGGTTTTCTAAAAGCTTCTTTTGAAAATTCAAAGGATAAATTCAAATTGGATTTCTCTTTCTTTTAAATCATGCAAAAATCTTTGTATTAAATCAATACAACGCATGTAAACATTTTTCAAACCGACTTTAATTGTTGTGCATTCTTCTAATCAAGTACAAAACATATCAAATTAAAGAAAAGCAATTTTTATAAATTGCGGACCGGTATGCCTAAAAGCCAATACCGATCCGGCAGTAAAAGTTGGCTGAAACCTGCAGTTGCGGACCTGTATGCTATTTTTTGTAGACTAGTCCGGCATATAAAATTTGCCTGTTTTTTCAACTGCGGACCGGTATGCTGATTTGCCAATACCGGTCCGGCGGTTAACTTTTGTTGAGTTGTCTTTTTCATCCACTTACCCACATGCCTTTCTTTACAATTTGCATCAATTTTCAAGGCACAAAATACATTGAACCAAGGCTATACTACATCACTTGAACAAGCTTTTATTTTGGAAAAATATTGAACATACTTTTGTTTTTGAAAAGCAAAAATCCTCCACAACCTAGGATTTGATTTTTCATGTCAATCTTTTAAGTTTTTCATAAAAAGAACAACGAATCCCAAATTGTGTTTTGAGATTATAAGAACGGTGTGATACCGCAACGAGTGATTCGTTGTGAGCCTATTCGTGTGATTCGAATAGAAGGACTATAAGCAACGGAGGTGGGGACTACAGCTCTTCTTGTGTAACTCAAGTTTGTAAATTTGTATTTATGATTAAATTGTCTGTAAATTCTTGTGTTTTATAGTGTAAAGTTCTTGAGGATTTGTCCTACGTAATTGGGAATACCTCGTTAATTCTGGTTTTGTTTGATTGCTTTTTGAGTGAATGATTTGTGCATACTAGACAAGATCAAACAATATTTTCAGAATTAAAATTAGTAGAAACCTGGAGTTTACTTTTACAGCTTTTTTTTTTCTCAATCAATTTTATTCAAGTAATCAGAAAATAAAATATCTAGGTAATTTTTGTTTCCGCACACGCTAGCCTACTAGTTTTTTCACAAGTGTGTAATCAACATTCAATTATCAATTTAGATTAAGTTTCAGTTTTAATTGTTGTTTTTCATACCGGATAAACCACAGTTTTTGTTTTTTTTCAATTTAATTGTTTCTTATTGTTTAATTGCTTTGATATTGAGTTATTAGTTATTTGAGATCATATATATTCTAAAACTAGTCCTAAACCCACGTTTTAAAAGCTGGTCCTAAGGTTTATAAGTCTGTTTTATTGATTTTTCAAATTATACATTGATTTCTATATGATTATTGTTTTAGATTATAATAGATTGTAGAATTTTTATACTATTCATGTGTGATTCTTCCATGAACACTAATATTCTTATTTTATAGAATTATTAGGGTTTAGGTTGAATTTGTTGAGTTTTTATCGTTTTTTAATTCATTTAATGTTTTAGTTGTAAAACCTTTGTTTTAAATTCGAATTGCAAAATTTCAAAGACAAAAGTTTTCAAATATGATTTTCTATATTCTATAGCATGTTAATTATTTTTCCCATAATTCCCATTGGTCTGAAAATTTAAAACATGTTTATTTCCAACCACATAGTCAAATGTTTGGGTAATGATTGAAGCAATCGTTGTGCGTGGCATAAAAATAATAATTGAACAAAAAGAACAATACAAGAATGTATAGAGGTAGTTCGCCCTATATGAATATATGGGATAATCTCCCTCTTGTAAATGGAGCCAGGAGCTCATGACCACTTTATATTATAATGAATAAATTCCAATTACAAGCTGCCGTATTCTCCCTCGCTATTATATTCTCATAATTCAATAGTTAGAGGAGTTTTGTATCACTCAAAGCCTTAATGCCTTAGGCCCAGGAGCTTTATGGTGCCCTTTAAACCTCTATCTCTTTTGTTTTATTTCTTTGCTTTTTTGCGCTGTTCAAAACCTGGTGGTTGAGTGAAGTAAATGCTTCCTTATATATATATATATACAAGAGAAGAGGACTTCTGGTGAGTACAAAACATTTGGCTTACAACAAACCATTCTTTCATCATTGCAGCATGCTCGACTGAACACTTTACTTATCTTTTTAATCCAAAGCATTAAATGCAGTTAGTATTTCGTTTAATGCAATTGAAGGAGGTTTTGCACTTCTTGCAAGGTTAGTGGCAGTCTTCCCTACCTTCGTCAACTACTTTGATAAAGTGGTTAATCACTGTTGGCTTCAACTCGGTGAAGGAACTCTAGAGATCTGTGGCCTCGAACATATAGCATACACTGTTCTAACATTTTCACGAGCTTAATTAGACATGCAACCTTGAGGTCCAGGCCTTTTACCTTTGTTTTCACATGTCAGCAAAAATAACCACATGTCCTCCTGTGATTACTCCATAAGGTGAAATGACTATTTTACCCCCATTAATTACCTCCTATTTTTGGCGCCCAGCTTAAAAGAGTTGGTTGGAAAGGATAAGTCTTTACTTCGAGAGCTATAGTTGTTTTGGGTTGTGGTTAAGGGCTCTGTGGAGGTCTGAGATGAGATACATGAGTTAGAGCTGCACCTAGTATTTTTGCTTCAAGGGGTAGTATGGGCTTTTTTTAAATTTCGACTTTCGAGGTACTCCGAGTGATGTACAAAGAAATTGGTATAATGTATTATGCTAATTTATAATTTAAAGAGCATAAATTATTACTAATATTTATATTTTTAATGTTTTTCAGGCGTTCGTAAATAATTGGAGAATATTGAAAAAATAACGAAATTAAAGTGCGTAAACACACCTAAAAGTGTTCAATACTTTTGGATGCATAACTTTTTACTCGGAACTCCAAATAATGCGATTCTTGAGCCTAATTTGAAGAGAATTTCGAGAGATACAATTTTACAGTTTAGCATTTTTTCAAATTCATCAATCTCGGAGTCCAAAATTGCGACACAAAATTTTACAATTTAATTAGGCGAAAATTTAACAAAATTGCATTCAAATAAATGGACCCAAGCCCACTCACCGCCCATTTATTATTAAGCCCATTTAATGGCAAATGGCCTAATATCCATTAACCAAGATACAAAGCTAAGCCCATTTAATTAATTTAAGTTAATCTTAGAGAAATGCCATAATCTCATTTGAAGGAGGACTCTACAATTATATAAAGAAGAGCAGCCACAACAATTTGGGAGGCAATTTAGTTGAGCCGTGCACAGTGCTTGCCGAGCACCTTTTCTTTATTTATATATATATATTTTTAATTTCTTGTGTGTTTGTTTTATTTCGTTTTGCTTTAATTAAAGACTTTGAAGATTGAAGAGTATGTATTTAATTAATTTAATACTAAGTAAGTTTTCTTTTAATCTTATTTGCTATTTAATTTTATACATGTTAGCGTAAATTTGTGTTAGGGTTAGGATGGACATATTTAATTAATTTTCTTGCACGTATTAATGCCAATTGACTTTGCCAATTTAATGTTTTAATTTTAAATACAATTCTTCCTACTAGATGCCTATTTTAATTGATAAAAAAATAAAGTTGGATTCTCATTATTTTTTTGTTGGATTCACCTTATGATTTGTTAAGGGCGGATATAGGGTGTGTTTTGACAGATATAGTTAGTATTTTGACATTATACATTAGTTTGGCTGTGGAAGAATTACAATTAAATTTTATAAATTAATTGAACTTTATTGATTTTATTTTTCGCAAATAATAGAGTCGAGAGACCAAATTATTGTGAGACAAGAGGTAGAGTCTACGCATGAATACTTAGGAAGATGATATTAAATATATGACTCCAAAACCCTAGTTAATTAATTCATTAATTTTATTATCTTGCTTTATATTGCTTAATTTAGTTCCATTACTTTAATTTACTTGTTTTGCTTTATTTTATTTTATTTTATTTACTTTATTTTATTATTCACAAATTTCTCTAACTAGATTAGGATTTTATTGAAACATTAACAAGATAATTATAAAACATACTGTTTGAGTCATTGTAGGATCGACCTCGCTTACACGCTACACTATAAGTTGATTCGTGTGCTTGCGAGTATTAAAATTTATCATAACAAGTTTTTGGCGTTGTTACCGTGAATTCTAATTTAATCTTGTTAATTTAGTAATTAAATTCCTTCTACTAGTTTTCTTCTTTAAAAAAAATACAGAATATCCGGATATATTTATATCTAAAAAATAAGTTAATTTATTTATTTTTGGGGTAATTAAAGGATATGGGCTAAACACCATATACGCAGTGGTGTAAATTATTACACATTTAGCCTTTTGTCCTAGTGGTAAAAGTTGAGTTTTGCTCACAATAGGTCATAAATTTAACACTTGGCACTAGCAACTTTTTATTTAAGCCTCTAATATATTCAAATATTCAGTTCTAGCTTTTGTCCAAGATCATAAAGTGGTATTTAATCCGAAAATTTATGTTTACCCCAAGTAGGATTTTTATATTATTATTATTAAAAAAAAGAAGAGAATTGTTTAGTTTATGAATGGTTATTGGAAACGAGGAAGAGTGAGACTTAATATAATAGAAAATTTAAAAATTAATCCTTTATTTGAAAAAAAATAAAAAATGGGGGAATGTGAAGATAATATAACTTAAAAAAACTATTTGCTTTAATATCTAATATTCCTCCCTCATGCATTATTTTACCAACCACTACCGCCGCTTATTTTGAACTGAAACCGCAAGTGATTCAATTGCTCCCTAATTTTAATGGTTTAGAGATGGAAGATCCTTATCTTTACATAAAAGATTTTTTAAAAATATGCGCTACTTTTAGATTTCAAAAATTTTCTGATGAATCCGTTAGGTTGCGTTTATTCCCTTTTTCTTTAAAAAAACAAAGCTAAAGCATGATTAAATTCTTTATCCTCGAGATCTATCACAACATGAGCGGAGTTAGTTACTAAATTTTTAGTAAAATTTTTCCCTATGGTTAAAACTAATGAACTTAAGAGAAAGATAATTGATTTTTGCCAAAAAGATGAGGAAAAATTCTTTGAAGCATGGAAAATATTTAAAGATATACTACTTAGATGTCCACATCATGGTTTTGATGCTTGGAGATTAATTCAATATTTTTATAATGGCTTTTCACAAACTAATCGAAATATGATAGAATCTATGAATAATGTTAGTTTTCTAAGTCTAAATAAAGATGAAGCTTGTCAATTCATAGAGAATTTGTTTGAAAGTTCTCAATGGTAGGACTTTTCTAAGAGTGGAACACAATCTCAACCTAAAAAGGGGAAAGTTTATGAAATTAATGAGAATGTAGATACTAGAAGGCAATTAGATAGTCTAAATAAAAAATTAGAAGCCTTAACGATGAGACTGTCTAATAATCCAGTCAACTTTGTGCAGAATGAAGTGTGCTCTGTTTGTGCTAGTCTTATGCATGTAGCTGCATCATGTCCATCTATATTAGGGTATACCATAGACAATCCAGAGCAATTAAATGCTATAAATGAATTTAGGAAAAATTTAAACCCTTATTCAGATACTTATAATCCCGGGTGGAGCAATTATCCAAAATTTTCTTGGTCCCAGAATCAACCCATAAATAATATGGGAAATCAAAATAATAACCTTCGTCAAAACCCACTAAGTTTTAGAGCTCTTCTGAACATGAACAATGCCACATCTTTTGTTACACAACAACAATTTTCATCCTTAGAAGATAGTGTGAAATCAATTATGAATGATGTAAGAAATATTGCTTTAATAAATACCCAAGAAATAACACGTTTAGAGAATCAGAAGGGTCAGTTAGCTAATCAGTTAGTAGAGAGAGAAAAAGAAAAAATTCCTAGTCAACATGTCCCTAATCCTAGAGGTGGTATTAATAATAATGTTAATCAAATTCAAAATCCACATTTTGATTATAATCAAGAGCAAGTTAATGCAATCACTATTTTACGATCAGGGTGCCAGATTGATAATCAAGTTATAATGCCAGTAAGTAATGAAAAAGAATTAAAGGAAAAAGAAAAGGAAAGTATTCCCGAAGTGTCAAAGACTCATGTGAAAGATTCTAACCCTACCATTAACCATAATGATTTAAAAGAAGTTGAAGTTAAAAAATTTGTGCCTAAAGCCCCGTTTCCTCAAAGACTAAAAGACAATAGGAAGGAAGCTCAGTTTAAAGAAATTCAGGAAGTAGTTAAGCAAAATCATATTAATATACCATTCCTAAATGCAATTAAGCAAGTCCAGCTAGCAAGAAAATGGAAAGGTCTATTGGTGATGTTAGGCGTAAAGTTAGAATTCATACCTTCCAGATTGAGAATCAATGGGTTGTGGTCAGAGTAGGTTTTATGCAAGTTTGTGACGTTTGCCTCTAGATATTGAACCCTCCAAGTAGGATTAGCAAGATCTCTATCCAGTTTAACCATAATGTTAGCCATACCTTGCTTGCTGTTGGTCCAAGTAAGGTTTGGGCCACTAGAACTGAGATCGATAAAGTTACAGTCTTTAATGTTTCTCGCAAAATTTGAATAGCTCCTTGAACTAGACGATGAGACAAAGGACTTCTTCTCCCTTGCGTGGAAATGGTCATTGAAGTCTCCGGCAACTAACCAGGGGAAGTTAGCGCCGTTTGCAACCATTTTGAGGTTATTCCAAAGAAGTTTTCTCAGAACCCCGTTAGGGTTGCCATAAACTGCAGAGAGTAACCAAATCTTCATAATTATTTCGGGTTACAATCGCATGAACCACTTGTTGAGACACTTGATGTTGGGTAAGCGTGACTCTTAAGTGATCCAAAATGACCCAAATACCTAGGGGTGTGCACGGTCCGGTTGATTAGACCAAATAGCATAGGACCGGACCGGATATTTCGGTCCTAAAAATTCGACCAGACCAGACCAGACCAGACCAGACCAGTTCGGTTTGGTTCGATTCAGGTCGGTCCATTCTGTCTTGGGCTTTTTTTTAGGGCCCAACATTAAGAGCCCTCTTAGTCTTATGTTCTTCTAAATTGAGACAAATATTCTTCTAACCCGACCTATTTATAAATTATAATAATTTATAACCTACGTAAAGTAAGATTTCACCCAAAATTGCTTAAATTTGTGTTAAAAATTGACAATCTAACCCGACCCACTTATGTTCTTCTAAATTGAGATAAATCATTTTAGAAGTAAAATATGCAATCTGAATCACTGATTAAAATTTAACCTTTTAGATTTCATCCATTTCGAATATTCATCCATCTCATTATTCTCGGTAGCTACAACCTGCAGCCAACCTTTTTCACTTGGGAGCGTTTAGAACAACTGAAAATGAACTCAGAGAAATTCATTCATTAACTAGAATTATTAAGAAGGCAAGAAGATATAATAAAAATGACACCAACCCTTTTATTACATCAATGCCAATGTAGAATAATATAATAACAATAAAGATAAAAAAAAATGCTTATGTTGAGACACCACCATCCACCACGTTCTGTTTCCTTCAACCACCACCACCACCAAAAAATAATAACAATGACAACATAAAATAATATAATAACAATAAAGATAAAAAAATTCTTTTGTTAAGACACTAACATCCACCTTGTTCTGCTTCCTTCAACCACCACCACCACCGAAAAAATTAAAAGAAAAGAGAGACAAAAGAGAGGGAAAATACCAACATCCACCATGTTCTGCTTCATTTAACCACCACCACCACCGAAAAAAATAAAAGAAAAGAGATAGAGAAGAGAGGGAAAATACCAGTGATTGGTGAAGTGAGAGCGGGATCGACGGGATCGGGGGAAGAAGCGAGAACTGGATCGGCGAGAGGAGCGATAGCGGGATCGGCGGGAGGAGTGAGAGCTAGATCGATTGGTGAAGCCATGGTTATGGAGAGAGAGAGAGAGAGATAGGTTTTGTGAGGGTCTGACCATCTGAGGGAGAAGGGTGAGGGAGAGAGATAGGGAGAGAAGATTGGGGGGTGTGTGTGTGTGAGCCGTGAGGGGACTGAGGGTCTCAATTTAGGTTTAACTTTAGTATTAATATTATATATTAATAATATATATTTAAATAAATATATATATATATTAATATTAGTTCGGTCCAGTCCGACCGAGGAATTAAAATTTAAGACCGAACGCCGGATCGAACCATTTCGGTCCTTCAAAATTTAGATCGGACTAGACCGAATTCAAATGGTTCGGTCTAAATCGGTCCATTTTTTGATTCAGTTTATTCAGTTTGACGGTTCGGTTCGGTTTTTGAACACCCCTACAAATACCACATACTTTCCCGTCCAGATCCTCAATTATGTTATAGAAGTAGCCCAAATTCCTAAAAAAATTGCAAACACTATCAAACGGCACCTTCATTTCAAGAATGATAATAATTTTAGGGTTATGGTCCCTGCACAAGTCTTTCACAATATTTTTTAAAGCAGTACTACCCGCATCGCGACAATTCCAGAATAAGCATTTCATAGATAAACCAATATGATTAAAAGGGAGGACAACATCTTTAAGCCAACCTATTATGAGTTTTCCCCTCACCATTGAGTCAAACTCCGCCGCTATAGCTGCTATCTGCATATTATGCAGCCATGGTTTCATCTTCCAACTTTCGTCGGTCAGCATCCTGAACCTTATCTGGTTGATGTTATATTTTGTTTATGTTATGTGTATCTCCTCCTCGTTCACTGGCAGTGAGAACCAAGAAGGGTTAGTTGTTACATTGTGGAATATTGGTTCTATTTTTATCGATTATATTTATCAGATTTGGTGGTTTAGGGTTATGGCTGAAGATAGGGATGGGTGGAGGTGTATAGGTGTGTATGTTAGGGTTTAAAGAGGGGCCTCCTTTATTTATGCTAGAGAAGGTAAAATTTGTGGGAATGGGAAGTTGTGTCAAGACACTTTTCCCTTTGCTAGAACTAGTCACAGTACAACTAGTTTGGTTTCGTTGAAGCGCCTGTTTGGTGTTTAATCTGGTTTTCGTGCTTGTGATGTGGTTTATAGCTGTACTCTTGGGCTTTTGTGCGTTGGGCTTAGGGGCTTGCTGTTGTTGGGCCTGCAACTTACTGTTGGTACCAAAAGTATTATTCTGTTGGTTTTCATTGCTAGTATTTTCCTTTCTCGATTTTCCTTTCAAGTTCTCCGAGTCCCGTGTAGTACCTGTTACACTTAGAGAGTGGAATCAATTTCCATTAGGAGAATTAACATTTGATATAGAAGTCTTACCTGGGCCCGTAGCTTGTGTTTTCTTGTATCTGGGCCTAACAATCATCCAAAGCCCATAATTTCCCTCATCACTTCCTTTTTCGTGATTATCATTTTGCTCATCAGTATGCATATCGCCATTTCCATGAACCTGGGTAGGAGTACTTACAACAGTTATAGTTGTGTTCTTAACATTGGTAGCAATCATAGGGTATTCTTTACACAAGTCGGCTCTATGTCTAACTTTACCATAGTTGAAGCATAATTTATGTATGAATTCGTAAACAGCGTTGTATTTTTTTCGGCCAGCGTGTACGCCAGGACCAGGGGTTTAGCTAGATTCACTTGAACACATATCTAGCGTATTTTCCACGCTTGGAGGAGGTAGTGTTGTAGTCCATCTTTAGAGGTTTACTCATATTTTTGCAATTCGATAGATAGGTTTTTGCTCAAAATATTTGATGGGTCATTCCGTGAGTCTTATCCAAACTGCCGTCGGTATAACCTTTGCTTCAGACAGTTTGAAATTTGGCTCCCATTCTCTAACGGTGAGATAGTGGTTCATAATGATCCACGGTCCCTCTGTTAACATATGTTGGCAATCCTCTTTAACATGAAATTTTAACAGATAAAACCCTTCATAGAGGTTAATAGTATCAAATTTTCCTTACAATTTCCATAGGATCTTAGCTCTGTTGGTCAGAGCTTTGTATCCTATATTTTTACCCTATAATTTGAAATCTTTCCATTTCTCATGGAGTTTCCTCATCATCCCACTAGGAATGTCCACCACAAGCAACATATGGTCTTCGTTAGAGGGGTTCCTATTAAGGTCAAGATTTTGGGAGTTTAAATCTCCCTCAATCTCTCCATCAAACCACACATCCACCTGATCATCAAATAAGATTTCTTTGTGAGTATCATTTGAAACGACGTCCTTATAGGACTTGCTCTGTTTGGGTTGTTGGTCATCACCACCACCTCCCCTATTAGGAAAATCATATTCATGCATACCATGGTCAAAATCCACGAGCTGAGGTGTGGGCACACCTCCCAACTGTGTATTTCATGGCCAATTGATATTATCCTCTTCGGTATCAATTGGGGTCAAATTTGATTCCCTAGAGTCACAGACAATATTCTCTATAGCAGTAGAAGAAACAATTATATCATGGGCATTTTTTTTTTATTGCTGTGAGTACTGTTGTCTTCTTCTTCAAAAGAACTTCCCGGTAACTGTCCCATTTTCGCTAGAAGAAACTGTGCATTAGTGGTCGGATTGCTCATAACGGATATATTTTCTCTCTCTAGACTTGTATTGTTAGATTAAGTCTAAACAAAACAAATTTAATATGAGTTAACTTTGAGATTTTCATTTTGCTTCTTTTATGGAGATTGAAAAACCTTCCTTCATTTTTCGGTTTGCCACATAGGGGTTTGGTCACCTACTCGCACCAGATAGAATTTCCATTTACCTATTCATAAGAATCTTTTCTTGAATATTATAATAAGGAACATTTTGTCGTAGTACATGATTTACTCAAGCAAATATATATATATATATTAATAAAATTAAAGGAGGTTTAAGTTTCCCTTTAACTTTACAAGTAAAGAAAAACATTCTCTCACCTTTAAGAATTGAACATTTGACCTTAATACAAAGGTGAAAATTGTCTACTATTAAATCAACCCCTCTCATCTCAAGAAAATTTATATTATAACAAATTAAAAGTTTTTTTTAACACCCAAATATCTTAAAAATTCTGTAATCTAATGGTCATGTTTACTGTTTAAGAAAGAAAAAAAAAGTTCATGATATTAAATATCATTAAATGAATGCCAGCCATTTGATTGAATTTTAAAATGTCACATCAAATCTTATGCCAAAACTAACATTCACATCATTACTTATTAACCTACATCCTTAAAAGTGTGGGCCTTGGGCATAGGCGATTTATGCGGTCGCCTAGGGCTCCTGATGTAATAGGACCCACAATTTTTTTTCTTTGTCTATAAGTTATAGTAGATAAAATTAAAATAGTTTTTGGCTTAATAAAAGCAAACAACGAGACACTTGTTCTAGCGGGTGATGGTTTTTGTGTTATAACTCGAGGTTTTGAGTTCAGAGTCTTCGTATGGGTGAGATTGGGATTCTTTTTTTTCTTTTTTAACAAGAACACAAGCTCAAGTTCCCAATTCAACTAAAATTAAAAAAAAATGCAATAAAATAACCCTAAACCTTATATATCGATGAGTTTATTTGAGAATTTTTTCCCTGTTGTTGAATAAAACGTTATTTTTTAGTTTTTGTTTTAACTAAATTCTATATGAATAAGAAATTTAATTACTCTTTTTGTTACTTTTCAAATATCATAATTCGAACATATACATATATATATATATATATATATATATTTATATTTGTTGGAATTTATTAATATAGTTATGTTACATGAATATACAAAAGGGCCCCAAAAACAAAATTCGACTAGAACCCTTCAAAACTTAAGGCCGTCCCTGATCTTTTATGCTATTCTTCTCACTCATCAACTTTTTTTTTTAAATAAAAAATATACCATAACTTTAAAATTTATACATTTGAAATCAACTTATGGAAGAAAACGCCATCATAAGGTTCTTCTCCTACGAAATTATCCTCTTTATCTAATTATGATACCCCAAATGTCACAAAAGCCAATGCTTTGATCGCTGAGTTTGCTAAATTCACTACTAAAGATACAAGTAACAATATTAATAGTATTGTTGATGTGGGCTTTCCAGTGGTGTACGCACGAATTCAAGTCAGGAGGGAAGGGAGGTGAGCTTTGGAGATTTTCAAATTTTTTAAAGCAATAAAATGATGATAAGATTAAAATATTAGATATCAAAATATGCTAGTTATAGAGAACAAAGAGATGGCAGTTGTGTTAAGCTAGTTTATGGAATATGGTATATTTAGATTATCATGTTGATCCCATTAATACAATAGTAACCTCTTGTTTCGTATCCTATAAAAGAAGGGTGTTTAGCGACGAGTTTTTTCCTTTAAGGGGTAAAATGCAAAAAAAATGTTAGTTATGGGTAATATACTAGAATCTATTCTCATATATTTAACCCAAGTTTGAAAACTACATGAACAACCCTCTAATTATTAAAGTTTACATAAAGACCCTTCATACTATGAAAATTTTAAAAACCCGAATTCAAGTGGGAGTCAGATAGCTGTAACTTAAACTCAAATTCAAGTGGGAGAGATAATCTGGCTGAATTTTTTGAAATGAATGCAACATCGAATCAGATGCCAAGTTCTAAAACTGACATTGGATCAGATTGGATGCCCACCCCTACGTATAAAAATTCCAAATACATGGTTTTATTTGTCCTCAAACACTTAAAAGGAAAAAATGGAGTAAAATAATGAGGACGAAAAAAAAATTTAACCATTAAGGCATATCTTAGTTTAGCCAAGTTTCACATTTTGATGTACCTCCATCTTTAATTATGAATCCTATTATTTTTTTAGACATTTGAAGTGTCTTTTAAAGAAAGTTGAGTAAATACCATCAATGGCCACTAAACTATTGGCAAATTTTATCAGTGGCCACTATACTTTATTTTGTTACAATCGAACCATTAAACTATTAAAAGTACTACCAATGGCCACTCCGTTAAATCTCACCGTTAATTTTTGGCTGGAATCATTATTACTTGAAATATTGGGGGGGGGGGGGGGGGTTGGTCTTTTTCCTTTTTTTTTTTTTGTCTTTTTTTCCTTTCCTTTCCTTTTCTTTTCTTTTCTTTTCTTTCTTCTTCCTTCTTCCTTCTGCTGTTCTTCTCATTCTTCGCCATTTTTCTTCTTTGCCTTTCCATCTTTGATAAAATCAAAGAACAACAAAATACACCAAATCATTTTAATTTTTTTCTTTTCCCTTTTCTTTTCTTTTCTTTCTTTCTTCTCCCTTTTTTCCTTTCTTTCTTCTCCTTCTTCTGACTTGCTTCTTCTCCTTTTTCCGAGTTACTGCTAATTTTCTTTGCTAATTTTCCGAGCTACTGCGAAAATTTCTCTTCCTCTTCCGCAGCCAAAGCCACCTACGATGCGAAAATATTATTTCTCATCGCCATCGCCGCATCCACCTACGATGCACCCCCTCTCATCGCCGCCGCCGCCACCACGGATGACGCTCTCCATCTTCAATTCTCACAAAGTACCAATTAACCCCAATTTAAATCATCCAAAACTCATATAATAAGCCTCTCTAAAAGCCCCAAAATAACTCAAAAGATCAAATTGAAGCTGAACACCCCTTAATTAAATTCTCACCTTACCCCATTAAACCAAAACCATCCAAAAATCCCTCTGTGGATCCTCAATGAATTTGACCAGAGCTTCAATTCGACCAACGAACTCACTGAATATCTTGGATACAATGGTGGTGGAAAAGAGATGTGGTTCTGGTGGTGAACAATAGTGGCTGGGAGTTGAGGAAGGTTGGGGAAGAAGAAGAAAGAAAAGGTGAAGAAGAAGAAGAAGAAGAAGGGCGGAAGGAGGGAAGAATGGCGGAAGAAAGAAAAGAAAAGAAAAGAAAAGAGAAAAGAGAAAAGAGAAAAGAGAAAAATTAAAAGAGAAAATAGAAAAAAAATGGAAAAAGACTAAAATGCCCTTAAATTTTCACGTGTTAACGATTTCGTTAAAAACTAACGGTGAGATTTGACGGAGTGGCCATTGGTGGTACTTTTTAAAAGTTTAATGGTCTGTTTGTAACAAAATTAAGTACAGTGGTCACTAGTAGAATTTGACAATAGTTGAATGGCCACTGACGATATTTACTCAAAAAAGTTTAATAAAAGTGAAACTTTTAATTTGATATAGATTAAATATTTCAAAGATTAGGCCTTCGTAGTTTTTTTTTGTTTCGTGAATTTCTTTCATATTTGTATATACGACTTAGAAGTAAGCGAAGATAATTAAAAGATATGGGAGAGTGGACCGGAGGAGATACAAGTGAAGAAATAATGACCATGAATTGTAGATGAGAAATGTGAGGGAGTAGACAAAGCACGTATTATTTATAGGCCCAACAACAAAAGTGACACATCCTAACAAAATAGCCCCATGGAAAATCCCATCCTAACCGTCATCTCTCTCCCACATGCAGCCGAACAAATTCCAATTTCCAGTCATCTGACAACAGCCACAGAATTTACTTGATGTGAATTCGTTAGGAAGAAAAAAAATACCATAAATATAATTAGAGCGACAATAATTATACACATTAAAATATTTAATAGTATTTTATTCCATTTGCTCATCATAATATTATTGAATATGTGTATATTTACTAGGTACATATGAGTCTAGCCATTATTTAGTATCAAAAAAATACATTAACTCGGTGCAATAGCACCGAGTATGTAATTTTCTCAATGCTATTGCGCAAGTAAATGTGCACGTACTTAGTGCTATTGTATTGAGCCAATGTTAAAGAATTAGGAAAAAAAAAATTAGTAGGTGTAATTAGCTCCACCCAATGATTAGGATCGGATTTTTGACTAATTTTTTTTTTCCAAAAATGTATTCTTTTTTTATTAAAGGATGCAGTTTGTATATATATTTTTTGATATCTCTTGCACATATACTTGATTTTTGTATAGAAATAGAGTATCACTTAATAATATATATATATATATATATATATCTATCTGAGTTCTCGCTAGAAGAAAATATAATATTTGCAGGAATAAATACAATCTACATAGACTGCGTCATTTAAAATTGGAAGACCGCTTCTAAAACACCCATCAAAATCTTGAAAATACTGTATTATATTGTATTTGTGGAAATAAAGTGTTATTTTAAATATTTTCACGTGTTCAGAAACATGATAGTTTTATAACGAAGGAATAAAAAATAGGGACTAAAAGTATTTTTAGAAAATATTTGAAATTGAAATTGTTTTTCTAATTTTTCTCCTTTCACAAACGATTTTGGATCTTCATCAAGTTTCTATTTTTCGCATCACACGTCACGTATCAAACAAATTCTAAGGCCACAAGTACAATTTTAAACCACGGTACATCTAGGGGTGAGAAATATACCATTTATACCATATTAATCCGTACCAAATGGAACAATTATTAAAATATACCGAAATTTAGTAATGGTACAATACCAACCATACCAAATTATTTTGGCATGGCACTGGTACTCAAATTCATTACCGACAGTATACCGTACTATACTAAAATTTTGATATTACCATAATAGGCTGTACTAAACAATACCAATTGTGCCATTATACCAAATGAAAAGAAATTAAAAACAATTTACAGGTCATTAGTAACAAAGATAAAATTATGTAGAACTTGAATTGATCATATATTCATAATACCTTAATTGAGTCGATCAAGATCAAATATGTTTATCCTCTCTCGTCTTTAATGATTGCTCCTAAGATGGCTGCTAGTTAGATGCCAAGTTGGCAATCACGCCTTGATGCAAAGAAGTCGCATGGGAAATCTCGCCCACTACTTATGGTAATGAGTTCTAATAGTGCGATCTTGGACTGGCCTCTTTCGCATGACCTAGAAAAAAAAAGAATATATATATACTTTTGCTCTGTGTATTTATATATTAGTTTATGATTTACTTAAGATTTTACTATAATTGTATTTATTACAATTGTTTTTTTGTATTTTCCAAAGTTCATGGATGGCCTTTTAAAAGCCATAGGTTTCCTCCAAAGCTATTCATTTTTCTTTTTCTTTTTTGGATTGTGTCTTTGTATGTATGCAAACAACAACTTTCCTCTTGGTTCCCTTGTAAGAATGTGCAATTTTATTTTATCAAGTCTATCAGCTACTTTCTTTTAGTAATTTCAATTTGTTTTTTTCCCTATATATATTTATACATATGTGTATTTATATAGACTGTTAGAGTATGAAAAGAAATGAAAAATAATTAACAATTTGTTAGTAATAATGTTATAATTAACGGTTTGTTGGTATTCATCTTCAATTCTTGTTCTAAATACCACTAATATGTTTCATTATTTTTAATGTAGGCGTGACCTCTCAATTTTTCGCATGTTCTACATACAACTTTCAGTTTTTATTTTTCCCTTTTTCTTCTTTTTTTTTCCAAGATTAATTTTTTGGTAATATATCGTACCATACCGATGTTTCGGTATACCGAAATTTGGTATGCCGAAAGTTTTGGTATGTCAATGGTAATGGATTTTGGCATACCAAATTTTTGGTACAATACACGGTATACTTGGTATAGTATGGTATTGTACCAAATCCACCCCTAGGTACATCTAAGAGTCATCTACAATGGTAAAATTACATGCAAAGCTAGTTTTCTAATCTGTGCGATACACGAGCACGTTTATATATATATATATTTTCTTTTTTACATTTTATAAATATTGATAATACTTTCAATTATTTTTTTCTTTTTATTAGATGAACTATAAGTTTCACGCCTATAATGTAATCACTCATTAAGTATGGGATGGTCATAATTTTCATATATATTCACCATTAATTAAGTATTCAACAATAAATTTTGATTAAGATACAATTTAAAAATGGGCTTTTTGTGTTTAGCCCAATTAATTTATATTGTTTTGCAATTAGCCCAGTCCGAATTAGAAATTAGTAAATAGCCCAAATGATTGGATAATTACTAATTAATATTTTTTAATTACTTTTTTCCTTTTAAAAATTATTTAGTTGATTTCCAAGATTACCCTTTTGTTGACTTCTAATTTTAATATTCAATAATATCCTAAATTCTAGCTACTCGTAATCTAAGGGGACAATTAAATATTTAAAAATAGTTTTTTTGTTGACTAGATAAACACTATTTATATATTTTTTTAAATAAATAAATATCTAATCACATATGATCTAGTTTCGTTTGAATTTCAAAATTTTTAACATCGAACCGAATTATCTAATCTAATACGAATAGACATATTATTATTTGTTGGAAGACATATTATATAGACAGTTCTTAATTACATGGTAGACATATTAAAGATTTAGAGCGTAGGGTGTATGAGTTCAAAGTGTTGCTAACCTTGTATGTTGTCTTTGATGCCCACCGTAATCATCCGAAATAATTTTACATGATAAACCACCTTGTATTCAAAGTAAATATAACTATAAGTGTTCCGCATCATATTCTGCTCATTGATGTATATTGGGATGTTGAAAGAATATCTAAGAATATTAATGTTTTAAGATTAGACTATCAATACACTTTTATTTGGGCCAAGGAATATTCTTATGGGCCCATTATTTTAATTTTTATGATTTGTAGTTAGCTTTTTAATCGTAACCCATGGAAAATTTGCCCCATAGTCCAAGTAGGCATATTAGTGTGTTATACCATAAATTTTTGAAATAGGCATATTAGTGTAATATATTAGAAATATTAGTGTAAACAGACATATTAGTGTGATACACTTGAAATATTTAAAATAGACATATTCATGTGATGCACCATAAGCAGGCATATTAGTGTGATACACCCTGACTATTCCATAAAAATGATATACATCCACAAAATAAATTGATATTGTAATCACAAACCTACCTAACCATCGATCAACAAAAATAACATGCAACATATGATAAAAAAAACCTAACGAATAATGGAATAATGTGAAAAAAATCTTGATGAATGGCAAGAAAACTTTCTAAAATGCAAACGTACCTTTGACCAAAGAAGACCGTTGTAGCAAAAAAGTAAAAATATGATATGTAGACCAAAACAAATGATGAAATTGAAAAATAGTTGTTTTGTGTATGGCTTGAGAATAAAACGCGCCACCAATAAAATAGAAATACAAAATTAAATGATAAGGATTAATCCAATAATTTGTTTAATAATGGATATGCTCCAAAACAACTACCCATTATCCTATACTTTAGGTGGTTACCATAATTTATTTATTGTGAGAGTAGCAGCAAAAAATAATGAGCCATATCCGATCCATTCAACAACCAGGGCAAGATGGTCATTTGATGCTTAAAACCCTATAATCATAATGAAATTAATTTTAAACTAAAACCGGGCCAAATGCAAAACAATTGGGGTAAATACAAAAAAGTGGGCTAAATCCTAATTTCTAAAACGGACTGAGTTTGAGTAAAAATAATCCCATGAAAATGGGTTAAATACTAATTTTCCATTTAAAAATTTAGCATAATAGTTAGTTTAAAAGAACTAATTTAATTGAATGAGCATCCAAGCACTCAACTCATCACAACAAATTTAACTTATATTAAAAAAATAAAAACAACTCCAGCAGATGAAACTTAATTATAGATTATATTTTGGGAACATATTGTTAAATCTTAATTAAACTAATAGCTTTCACATAACAACATCCGACATTTCTTAAAAATAACAACTAAAAAATTTAGTATTAATGTACTAACAAATTAGAAGGAGCACGTAAAACCTGTAAATATATAAATATAATTGCAAATCTAACTTAAGGAATAATTTTTTGGTGAACAACTTAAGGAATAATTGCAAATATATATAAATAGTTTCCTTTGGTAGACATGTTACAACATTTTCTTTACGTAGTTTCATGGAACAAAAATTTGCACTCATCCATGATTTGTATTTTATAGAACAAAGTCTATATATTGTGTATGCATTTATAATGCTTTACTTTGGAAGAGGAAGAAGAGGAGACTATTGAGAAATCCAAAAGACTGGTACAATAATGTAGTTTTTTTTTTTTTTTTAGGAGTATAATAACGTAGGTTATTATTAAACTGTTAATAAAAATGTAAGTTGTTTTATTAAAAAACTTAAAAGGTAATACCTTAATTTTTTTAAATCTAATAAATACTCTCAAAATATAACTTTAGAACTTCCTTCATAATTAATACTTACCAATGAGCGTAATTAAAAGAAGTGAGATAGAGGATTTCCTCCATATTATTATTAGGGTGAAATAATCCCACCTCTTAGGTGGGGTTTGTTAATCCCTCTCTCGGTGGGATAAGAAGATTTAGTGGAATAATTATCCGCCTGGATATCCAATCCCAACAAATACCAAACATGTGATATGATAAAATTATCCTATCACACCCTCTTATCTTATCCGTCAAACGCAGTCTTATAGTAATGTATATGACAAGTGAGATAATTTTATTCTGAAAGTAATTTTGACTTTGGTACCCGTTTGTTATGGGTATTTTAGAGTATGGCACCCAAAGTTTATCACATATATTTCGACTTTAGGGGTCATTTTAGATGAATTTCTTTAATTGACTTAATAACCATTAAATCCATTTTAGATTTTAACAAAAGGTCGAAAGTATCCTCTTATGCAAAATCCTCTTTCATATTAAACGAGGTTTAATCATATTTATTCACAATCTACCTTGAAAAAAAAAGGTTTGACTTGTGGTGAATTTGAGGCACTTAATTGAAAACTTATTTTCTATAATTTCTCTTTTTAATTAGTACTTTTCTCTAATTTTTCTTCTCTCGTATAGTTTTAACCTATCTTCCTTAACCTCTTTTTTACACAAGCTTGGTTTTTTAGTATGCATCTCTAAATCATATTAAACTAAATTTTAGTAATTTTCTTCCAGCATTTGTAAAGGTTAGCGTATTTTTTTATCTTCTCTTCTCAATAATGTCACTATTTATGACTTATTTACCTCTTTTCTTTTCAGTAGTGTCTTTTCATTTTTACTGCCACATCATTTTTCTTTCAAAAAATAGTGAAACTAATATTTTTTATTTCATCACAAATTATTAAGAGTTTGAGCATGAGAGACTAAATAGATGAGAACTACGCCATGAGAAAAAATAATGATTTTTTTTAAAACAAATAATGTTAAATATAATGTATTTATGGGGACTTGAATTATTGAAATGAAATGAGCAATTACAACAATAGTAGCCTTTACCTAACAAATTTACTTATAATTACCAAAAGAATGAAAAAAAGGGTGGCGAGAGTTCAAAAAATTAAGAAAGATATAGATTTTGTTTGATTTTTGTAAGAAAATTATTAAACTGAATTGCAAAGCTCACTATCTTTTTGGGGTAGAGATGGTTAGAATGGCATTTTCTGTAAAACCCTGTATTTTAAAAAAAAAATCTTCCTTCCTTTCTTTCTTTATTTATTTTGAAAAGAAGGAAATAAATAAGATAAGGAAGATTAAATTTTGAATTTGTTTTAATTTTGGATAGTTGACAATTGGTGCTTAATTACCTCTTATTTATAAATTCAATTAATTATCTTTTATTAAAATTTTGAATTAGTATATTTATATATATATGGAAGCTCTAATCTAGAATAATCTATTTTATTATTTGAAAGAAAGGGAGGGGAAAAAATTAGGAAAAGGGAGAGAGAATGACTTGAAGAAGATAAAAACGAAAAAAAGAAACACACAACTCTTTGCCGAGAGTTGTAGAGAAAAAGGAGGAGAAAGAAAGAAAAGAGGAGAAGATAGAAAAGATATAAAAAGAAAAAGAAGAAAAATAGAAGTGCCCGTGATTCATTTTCATTTCGTTTGTGGTTCGGGATAAGGGAGATATACCTAGTGAGTTTCTATTCAATTCTATTTAGTCTCACTTATTTGTTTGTTTGTGTGTGAATTAACTGACATTTGTTTTATGGTCTTGCGATACGATTTGATATCATGACTTGTTTATTTAATTATAATGCATTAATATTTACATTATTCTTTTACACTTGGTATAAATAGTTTTTGGTAAAACTCTTGTGTATTAATGAATCTACTAGGCTGTGTGCCCACCTCCTACTAGGCTCGTTCTTTTTTTCATTCTATCTAAAATCCCTTTCTTTGCCTCTTCTCCATTGCTAGAAGTTTTGTGAGCTCAAATCACGGAGTAGTGTACTTAATCGACAGAATATCGAAAAATATGATTTTTGTCTCTCACTTCAAAAGTGTGTTAGTTTTCTTCATAAATTCTATTTTCTTTTACAAGTGCATCGTTTATTGATGTAATCCGTGATTTGCTTCGGTTAAAAGTGTGTAAATTTTCTTCATAAATTATATTTACTTTTATAAAGTGCATCATTGATTTATGTAATCCATGATTTGCTTAGGTTAATTTTCGGGAATTAGGTATTAACTTACCAAACTTTAATTGGTTAATTTGATGCACTGTGCACATTAATAGTGTATTTGAGAACCCAATTCAATCATTTATTACCATAGTTTGTGATCTACTTTAGTTAATTTTTGTGAATTATGTATGAACTTTCCAAACTTTAATTGGTTAATTTTTTGTAATTTGTACATTAATGGTATGTTTGAGAATCCAATTCTTGTTTCAATTCTAATTTGAAAGCTCTGAATTGGATTCCTAAACACACTAAAGTATTAAACCCATGTGTATTAGAAAGAGGCTGCCAGCAATCCTAGCTTGGTGCGTAGCTTGCCAACATCAATTGAGAAAAATAGATCAAGTGTACAATCCAAAATACAAGTCTTGATTATACAATTTTTTTTGTAAATGAATTTATTGATTTTGGACTTTACTGCAGAGGTTATATTCCAACCATAATACATTCTCCAAACATTGAAACAATCTTGGCATTGTCCACCTAACGTGACCAATTTTTTTTTCCTTGAAAAGATCAAAAATCAATTTTCATTGTTCCTCTCGTATTTTTTTTTTAGGTAACAAAGATAGCTAGCTAGAATGAGATTTTCCATGGAATTAAATTTTAGCCGTTTGAATTGTTTGGAATTCATTCCCACGCATAATCTGATGAATTTTTCGTTAATGAATTTTTGTGGATAATAGCAACAAATTATTTGTCACTAAATATTCATTTTTATAGAAATATTGGTTTTAATAAAACTCATCCCGATTATGAGGGGTGAGTTTAAAGATTTTTATTTTTTTTTAAAAAAAAAAAATCAAGTGTAAGTTCATTCCTTGAGCTAAAACCCTAGGTTTATATAATAATTTACTCCAGAAACATAGAAAAGGCCTCATACCAAGCATATTAAAAGCAAGCCATCATTCCTTCAAACTCCATCCCCATTACGAAACCAGATCTTAACAGGAAATAGAGATTTCAAGTGTCTTGAAATATACATTTAACTACAGGTTACAAATGTTACGCAAAAATATGGACAAAAAAAATATAATTAGACCATTGTGGATGTTCAATTCAATTGCTAAATTTGCCCCTACATTGGATTCCTGGTCAAAGGACGTATCTTGAAATTTTTTACCAAATCAAAATAGCACTAACGATACCCCCAACACAACCCAATCAAATAACAACAACAATAATAATAATAATAATAATAATAATAATAATAATAATAATAATGTTGACGAAATTTACAAGATCATTATTTACCTACAGCTAAGAAGACATAATAAGTTCAGGGAAGTTGAGCAGTAAGATGCTTATTAAATTAATTAAATAGTATATACAGAAAGGGAGCCTAGCGAAGCACAAGGATTAATTGTGTAAGTAAAGAAGCTTAAGAGAGATATTAAACCTATACCGAATAGGGGAATATACCCATAATCTAAGTATATATATATATACATAATACAAAAAGGTTGTAATTAAACCTATACCGAATAGGGGAATATACCCATAATCTAAAATCCATAATTGCAGGAATCACTATTTTCATTGAATAGGGGAAGTTTGATCCAACAAAAATATACTATAATTGGAGCTGTCAAGTAATTAAGGTAAGAGGGACAAAATCTTAAAATACATCTTGCAGTGAACTAAATCTTACAAATTCAAAATAATAGGGATACAATACTAAAATTCTCTAAATTTATTAACTCTCACTCAAAGAGAGTCAAGTGACCCTATGCTCTATGACCGGAGAGGTTCCCTCCGGCAAAGAGTCCATTTTATATAATGTTTTAATGACATGGATATATATTAACCAATTATAGAATAAGGTCGCTTTGACTTTCGTCGGTTGGGGGTTAACAAATTTGGGCTCTGTATTTTGGGGTGTCCGGTGTGTGTGAAACTGATTTTATAAAGAAGTTGTAAAGCTCAAACTAAAATATTACGATGATATAGATTTATGAGTACAATTTACTCATTTTCCAAGGAACTCGAAAACCATATTGTCACGACTCGCTTGATTTTGTCCAAGAAAATTGGAAAAATCTAGAGTGCTATGGAAGCTTGTGGAATTTTCTAGAACCTTATGGAATAATGGAGAAGAGCCTCCAACTTACTAGAATATTCTAGAAGAGTCTAGTTGTAGAACATTCTAGAATAGCCTAGTTGTAGATATTCTTGGTAGATTATTTTAGAGTAATTTAGTTAGAGATATTTTGTATAGAAAGTTCTGGAATGTAAATCTAGATCATTGGATCGGATCGATCTCGAGTGTCTATTTGGGAAGGCCTCACCTATAAATAAGTGGAGAGTTCATTTGTGTTGGAATATAGAGTGAGAGTTGTACTCAAAGCATTGTAAATTTAATCTAAACCCAATATCTTATTTAAAATTTCTAGTGCAGAATTAAATTTCAAAATACAAAAGTATTTAAAAGATCCTACAAAATTTATTATCAAAATCTATAAGTATTTAAGATCCTTTATTAAACCTTAATAAACCTAACATATAGAGAAACCAAAAGGGATTCGATCTCTGCATTGAATTCCAGTGTTCCTAAGGTCGTTTAGCACAAATAAATAATTCATTCTGCATGATTCCCTCTCGGAGGAAATTCTTAATTAAAAAAGAAGAAGAAGATATGCTATAAATTTTAATTTCAAACTTTCCCTTTAGTGTACTTGAGGAATTGGTAAGTTTAGCTTCCATCTTAAAACATAGAATATTACGCAATTCTTTAGATTTTGAATTTTATTTTAAATCTAACTACAACATATTTTCATCTCAAAAGGAGAAACAAATAAATTGACGACCTATTTTCCTTCAATTTTTGTTTTCCGCATTATTAATCATTAGGATATAGGTATTATATATATATATATATATTATAAATTACGTTACAAGATCGAAACTAAGACATTGTGAAAATGTTAAATTCGTAAAAAATTATGAAAAAATTGTGAGATATAACAATAACCAATGTTTCTGAGAATCTAAAACTTTTGTACTCTAGTTTTAGTCAAACTCAATCTCTTTTAAATATTAAAAATTAAAGTCAATCTAAAGTCCATCTTTTTCATATTTTACATGCGTGTTTAGAATCCTTTTTTCAAAATTTTTCAAAACTTTTTAGGCTTTTTAAAACTTTAATTTTGTGTTAAATCTTTTACCTTCCATCATGATATTTCCTTTTTTCTACACTGATTTTACTACCCCTAAATTTTTCTTAATGTAATGCAGAGACGATACTTTCTTTTCCTTTTCATCATAATCATTAACTCCAATGAAGCTCAGCTCATCCATAGCCTTGCGCCCTGTTTGTTTTTTCATAGTACTGGTAATTTCTCAATACTTAATTATTTCAGTGATTACTAGTAGTTTTAAGTTTTAATCTAGATACTATTGTTTTTCTTTATTAAATAATTAAGTGAAATATATATATATAATTGTGATGTGCAGGTATTGGTAGTGTTGTTACTTTCGAGTTTGATGATCCCATATTGGATAATTAAGGTTCAAAGAATCGAAAACAAAGTGAAGTTGATTTTGCAAAGCACTCACCAAGAAATTCTTTCCCGAATAGAAAATACAACGAAAGTGTTACTTCCATTGAATTTCATCAGCAGAAAATTTGGCCAAATTTTTAAGTGCGTCCCTAGATGGAATCCAACTTTCGTTCTCTAAGATTGAAACCATGGTTAGTATATATCCATATTTATATTTCTTGTATTAGGGTGTATTTGATTGTTTACGTAGACCACGTTAGTTTCTTGAAATTATGTTACATGGGAAAATTTGCCATGGAAAACAAAGCCAGCACATTGTCACGGACTTGAACCTTTTCAAGGCACGTGCGGCAGCTTTCAAACTTCCGCCTATACGGATTCACATTAAATCAGCCTTCCCACAATGGCTTTAGAATAACAAACACACCGAATGGAAAACTTAAGCAAGATAGAACAAAAGTATTAATATAGAGTGAGAGTTGTACTCAAAACTTAATAAATTTACTCTTGTTTTACACTTTTGTTCTTTAGGAAATTAATGATAATGCAATATAGCACAGCTAAAGATGTAAAATATGAAATTTTGAGAATTTTCTGGGGATAAAATACTTAATCTTAGTAAGTTCGAAAGGCTAAATTTTTTATTTCTTTTTTTTATGCAGGTTGCTCCATCACTATTTCAAGCATTATCAGTAATATCTCATATGTCACAAATTACATATATTGGAAAGGATGGTATTTTCTTCTCTTACTACAAGAAGAATGATCAACAACCTTTTGCCCTATATTCGAATTCTTTGATTTCTCTTAATACCACGAAAATGTATACTTGGTACACTCAGCCTGTGAATCAATTCTCAGGAAAGCTACAAGGAGCAGCTATAAAATCTCGACCTAAATTTATACCCAACACGGATTGGTTTCGAAAAGAATTGAATAGTACAAATGGAAACGCTTCATTAGGAACAATGTGGATCGATGATAAATATCTTTTGTTCTTGAATAAGGCTAGCATAAAAGGAAGAGGAGTCATCTATCTAGGATTTGAAGCTACTTCATTAATAAATTTCTTTTCTAACGTAAATCTCATCAATGGAAGTACTTTTTATTTGGCGACAAAAGAGGGAAAAGTGCTTAATGAATTAGGGATTCCAAACACGCATGTGGTCCTTGTTGGTGATTATGTTTCTCTACAAATACCAAATCCAAATGGTGACCAAATGATCGTTGGTAATGTTACATGTCAACAAAATGATGGTACCAGTACCTTGCAACCTTCTATCTTGAACATTTTGGGGCAAAATTATATGTTTTATTGTACAACTCTTCAAATAGTTGGAGTTCAGTCGGTATGTTCTTCAACTTCATTAATTATATTAATAATTTGTTAATAACATTCATCCATTTTATAACATTTTCTACTATTTTGTTGGATTCAGGTTTATGTATTGGCTTTACCAGACAAGGGACCAGAGACCTTTATTCACGAAAATATTAACTTTGCATTCCTTTTACTTTTAGTTTTGATTGGCGTAGTAGTGTTTGCTATTTTGGCTTTCGCATTCTTAATTGTTAGAGCGGCAACAAGAGAGATGCACTTATGTGCAACACTTATAAAGCAAATGGAAGAGACTCGTTGTGCAGAAAGAAAAAGCATGAATAAGAGTATCGCCTTTGCCAGTGCAAGCCATGACGTGCGTGCTTCTCTAGCCGGAATTAAAGGGTTGATAGAGATTTGTCGCCATGAAGTTGCCCGTGGATCCGAGTTGGAGTCCAATTTAGTCCACATGGAAACTTGTACAAAGGACCTCTTAGGTAATTTACTAGCTTATTTTCAAAATGCATTAAATAAGGCAAAAACACTCATATAAAAGCATATATTTACTATTTATCCCTTTTTCTTATTCTTAATATCAGGTAATAAAATTAATAAATTTATTTGTTGATTGTCTAGCTTTATTGAATTCTATTCTTGATACAAGCAAGATTGAAGCTGGGAAGATGCAACTTGAAATAGAAGAATTTGACATGGCACAATTACTTGAAAGTGAGGTCGATTTATTCTATCCAGTTGGAATGAAAAAGGGTGTAGATGTGATTTTGGATTTGTATGATGGCTCTATTACAAAATTTTCTCGTGTTAAAGGTGATCATGGTAAGCTTAAACAGATACTAAGTAACTTATTGAGCAATGCTGTGAAATTTACCTCGGAGGGTCACGTATTTGTTCGAGCTTGGGCCAAGAAACCTAGCTTTGGAAATTCAATTATTTCTTCTACTCAGAATCATTCATTAAGATGCTTATCGTGTTTCAAGAACAATGGAGTATACAATGACGTCGAAGCCACCAATACAATCCAAAAAGATCCTAATTGTATGGAGTTTATATTTGAGGTGAACGACACGGGAAAAGGGATTCCAAAGGAGAAATATAAATCTATTTTTGAAGATTATGTTCAGGTCAAAGAGACTGCTCTCAAACAACAAGGCACCGGATTAGGGCTTGGGATCGTTCAATCTTTGGTACGTGTATATATATACACCTTCACTTGCAAGGCCACTTAATATCTTTACTAATTATAACTTATTACCTAAGAGCATTTCTAATGGAATAACTAAAATTGAATAATCCAAATAATTTTTGATTATCCATTTAGTAAATTTTAAAAGTTAACAATGCAAGTCTCCCCAATGGATATTTTTTCTCAATAACTAAATTTGTAGGGTCCATTACATTGATTGGCTACAAATTAATCATTTTTAACTTTGTTTCAAAAAAAGGAGGAACATATTATCTAAATTTGAAAAGATTCTCTTTTAACCAATTGAATTAGTGGGTCTTTCATTTTGGTTATTGAAGAAGATTGTTAACTTTGATTATTAGAGTATCTCCAATGGTATAATCAAAATAACAATTATAATCAATTTTAACAATATTCGCTAAAATCACTACCCCAATGGCATATTCAAATTTTAGCAACCTTTTAATCAATAACCAAATCTACTCCCTTTATAATCAAAGTTAACAACCTTTTTTAATAACCAAAATGAGGAATCCACTTTTTTTTGAAACAAAATTTAAATTAATTAATTTGTGGCCAATAAATATAATGGACCCCACAAATTTAGTTATTGAGAAAAAATAGCCATTGTGAAGGCCTATATTATTAATTTTAACAATTTACTAAATAGATAATTAAAGTCATTTTGATTATTTAATTTTGGTTATTCCATTGGAGATGCTCTAATAACCGCAAAAAACCTTTCATTTTTGAATTCTTTTTTTCTAATTAAGCTTTTCAATGAAATAATAGGTGAGGCTGATGGGAGGAGAGATAATGATTGTGGAAAGGGAAGTAGGCGAAAAAGGAACTTGCTTTAGGTTCAATGTCTTTTTGATAACATGTAATGATGAGATTGAGATAAATGGCAATAATGTTGTAAAAGAAGATGACATTGAATCGAGTTATATGTCAAGTGACTCATATCAGCACTCATGGCCAAGTATTCATCTCCCCAGCCCTAAAGTAGAAGGGTCCTACATAGTGCTCTTCATTCTGAATGAAGAAAGGCGCAAGATTTCACGTAGATTCATGGAAAGACAAGGGTTAAAAGTGTCCGTTGTAATGAATTTAGAGCAGTTTTCTACTACTCTCAAGAAAATTAAAAGCAGACACACGCTTACGCATTACAGCTCTTCAGGTAGATCAGACACAGTCTCAAGAATCAATTTAAGCCCTAGATTGAAGGAGGTGCCTTTAAGTTCTCTAGACGGAACAGATGAAATGCCTACGCTCCAGAGGAGGACTAATCTTAGAGGGGTGCCACATTTCACATTAATTGTGATAGACACAAACGGTGGGCCATTTCGAGAGTTAAGTAGGGTCGTGGCCGAGTTTAGAAGAGATTTATGTCCTGATTATAATAGGGTTGTTTGGATAGATAAACCGGGTGCTCATAGCATTCATGTTCAAGGTCTCGACGAACATAAACTCCCTCCAAGCGATTTGATCATAACGAAACCATTCCATGGGTCCCGTTTAAATCAAGTTATAGAACTTTTGCCGGAGTTTGTGAGTGAAATGCCACCAAAAACACGCCCAAATGGAAAATTTCCATCAGAATCAACTGCTTCAACACCTCAACCTCAAACAAGTTCGAACTCAAGAAATTCTCCATCTAAAAAAAAAAGAACCAAAAATGGGGAAATACAAGAAATTGGTGAACCATGCAATGGAAGTGAAATGTATTTAAAAGGGAAGAAAGTTTTGGTGGCCGAAGATAATCAAGTGTTGTGTAAAGTGGCCGTGGCTCATCTTAAGAGGCTTGGTGCAATTGTTGTTAAATGTGGAAATGGTAAAGAAGCTCTAGAACTAGTCCGTAATGGCCTAATGGATCAACGGAGACATCGAGCTTCTCATACTCCACCTTATGATTACATATTTATGGATTGTGAGGTAAAGTCTCTACATAGACCTTTTGTTTAGTATTTAGTTACCTACATACTTAGATTGCATTTGCCTTTTCATTTAACTGATGTTTAAGCTTAAAACTGGAATATGAAGTCCAATATTTGACTTTGTATATTAAAACATCATTTAGACTCGACATTCAGGCAAGTCATAAATTAATTAGCCCCTTAATAATTTTAGAAACAACCATATGTCTTTGCGAGCGTATAGAGCTATGGAAGATGCTAAACCAAAAAAACCATCTTAAGGACCGGTCATGAATGGACTCGTGTAATATGCAATTGGAGATTTTTGGTATATGAAAACTTGTTTATATTACTATTTTAGGTTAGAAATACTAATATTATTGTGCTTCTGCTTAACATATATATAGATGCCAGTTATGGATGGGTATGAAGCAACAAGACGGATACGCAACGAGGAGGAGTATTATGGGGTTCACATCCCCATCATTGCATTGACTGCTCATACAGCAGGTGAGGAAACAGAGATGATTATTCAAGCTGGGATGGACGTTCATTTGCCAAAACCACTAAGAAGGGAGACCCTATTGGAAGCCATGGCATATATCCAGAGCAAAAGAATAAACTAGTTTTATGTTATAAGCATGTCATGTACCCCATTTTTTAATCTTTTACTTTTGTGCTAAATGTTGACAAATTACTGTACTTTCTCTACATTAGATCATGTACTATTTTCATAATGGTTTAGGCTTTTCCAAGTTAAAAGAGGATAGTTCTCATCTTTTAGAGTAATCTTTTGATGTGTAGACGTTGAATTATTGTAAAGCCCAAAGATGTTTTGATAACCATAGCTGGCTTGATTGCAGTTTATGAAGATATAGTCAGTAGCAATTTTGATTTTTCTCCTATTTTCTTTTTGCAAATCATTGTCTATATCTTTGGTTTTACCAGGAGCTTGTAATCAAATGCATTGTGCTACATAGTTTAAATTTCCAACTACTAATTACAACTTTTAATTTGTCCTCTGGGCATTCTTGCTATATAGATGTAATCTTAACATTAATTCTTTCACCAATATTCAATGTTCTTTGGAGTTCTACAATAGAATATGAGGTTCTCAATTTTTTATATTTTTTCCTTTGTTACAGAGAATCGGTTCTGTCACTATCATCGATTATCTATGGACTACCAGAAAGATAGTAACTAGTAAGGTATAGCTGTCCAACCCTTGCAGGCATTGATATAAATATATAATTTGACATCTTTGAAGCTCGGACAAGTTGTGTCAAACGGGTCTATATAATTCGCCTATCGATTACATTTTTTCCTTAAACTAGTTATTGATTAACAAGTTAGAAGGTGATTGGCAAACTGCTCGCGACCTATAAGCTTGCTTGTGCAGTGTTAAATATTCACTGTTTCTCTAGTATAGATTTATATCTTTCTGCAGCTGGTTTTATTGCAGCTTATGAAGATATAGACGGTTGAAATTTTGATGTTTTCTGTCACTTTGCCGGAAAATAAAAAGAGTTCTTGGGAAGAATTTGTGGTCCTAATCTATTTTGTCAAAATTAACATTGATGGAAGAGTCGTTCATGGGCTCTATTGTTTACAAAAAGAAGTTAATCCTCCAAAACTTTTTAATGCGGTCATTTGGATTGTGAAGCTTTATATAGATAAGTAATAGTTTTAATGTAATTAATACTATCCTTCCTTATATTCTAAAAAAATATTGTGACCCTTCTTCTAAAAGGAAATGAGTATTTTGTTTTCTTGATTTGTTATGACGCAGCAGAAATTAGATCCGATTGAAAGAAATGATCAAAAGAGAAAACAAGAACAAGGGAGGAGCTTTCAAAATATCAACCAACTGATAATTCATAAAACTTGGACATTGGACATGCCATAATACCTTGATACCAATCACCATAAATAATTTCATAAAAACTTGCAAATCCATCTAGATGAAGAAAATATATTCTGCTTGTACCTTAATTCTTTGGAAAAATCTAAACCAAATAAACATACAAGACAAGCTATTTTCGTTGCTTTTTCGACTTAATTGGGGGCTTCTCGGGAGTCTCACCATCATCTTCAGAGGAGATCTCATCAGGAACATCGTTTGGGATGTTGTGCTTCACGATGAAGTCCTTTAGTATGCTCATGCTCTCCCCCTTCATCGAAACCAATTGCTCAGAAAGGAAGCCCTTGTTTGCTTCAACGCAATACGTTTCTGATCCAAGACGAAGTGTGGCTTTAACCCGTGGCATAGAAGAAACGGTTTCTTGCAATTGAGCCTCCATTATGTCTTCAAACTCCTGCATAATTCAACATGTGAACTTACCATTATCTAATCGAAGTTCTAATGGGTGCATTTGTTAGGCAACTTTTCCATGGAAAATAGCTGCAAGGCCATCCATCTTTTGTGTAGTGTTTAACAGTTGAAGCCCATATTTCTATAGGTTGACAGTCATGCCCAAGGCTTTCCTTAAAAAGTTAGAAATTCAATTCATCTGGGCAGAAAGAAAGAAAGAAAGAGGGGGAAGGTATTTGCTGCAGGAAACAAACACCTTCAACTCTTGAAGAAAATTAAATCCATAAATAAAAATTCTTCAAGAATAGAATACAAACTCCTTAATACAGTTTGTAATCAAAGGCAGCAAAATTGCTATTCTGAAGCCGGATGCCGGCAGGCAATCTATAGGGCAGGGATTGGATGCCTCGGTCAGAAACAAATACTAGACAAAAGAGATAAGTGAAGTCTTATTATTACCTTCAACAATTAGGGAGAGTAGAGTAGGGACGGGAAGGGAAGGGAAGGGAATTGAAACCTATAAGAAGTTTTCCCATCCAAATTATCTGAAGCAAAGCTTATAAGGATTTTGGTTCAATCCATACATACTAGTACTAGTTTTACAGCAAATTCACTAACATATTTGATGGTTATATTGAAAATGAGAAATGAAAACAACAAAAAAATCTTTGAATTGGAATAAATAAATAAATCCCTAAAAATAAGTCTTAAGGAACAGGCACAGGAAAGAGAAAGGAGGAGTAACCTGGAGGAGGTGGTGGTAGTAATTCCTTTCGACTGTGGCTGCGATGCGGTCTCCTTCGCACTAACCTCCTCCTGTTGTGGCTGTGGTTGTGCTCTCGACTGGGTAGTCAACTCACCTATTATTATGATTATTATTTAGAGGCCCAAGCTCCAAAACCCTCAATAATCTTCCTATTGAATTTTTTTTTTTGATTCGAAAACAATAATCGTGTCGTTGAAATTTGGTTAAAGAAATCCACTCGTAAATATTATTTTTTGTTTTTTCTCCTTACTACCGGCCCCACTCACTCTCCCTACTTTCCCTGCACGTTCATCTCTCTCTCTAAAATCCATTTCTCTCCTTCAACTTTCTCACTCTCTCAAACTGTTTTTACTATTTCTTATTTTTCTCTTTCGGAAGTCCAATAAATTTTTTTTAAAAAATAAATAAATTAGTATACGGAGAACAATAACTTTTGTATAAAGAAAATAAAGTCGCAAAAGATTAAAATGATAACAAAAAAAAATGTGTTGCTCACCTTTTGTGTAGGTGCTATAAATTGATGTTATAGGTAATAAAATATATCTTTTTACGAGATTTTAATTTTGTTTTACCTTTAAATTTAGTGCTTATTATTTTGTTTGACATTCTAAATCTCTCATTGTGTAGGGTAACTTATAATAATATTTTTGGGGATCTTTTGGATTTAAAAAAATAAAATAAAAATCAGGCTATGGAAAATCAGAGTTTGTATGAAAAAGTTTTTTGTAAAATAACCAAGGAATAATATTTTTGTAAATTAAGAGCCTATATTTGACTAAATTCTAAAAGGAGTGCAAAGTTAACTTTGTAGAAGATTTTTTAAATTTTATTTTTTTATGGAATCATGTAAAATTAAGTTTGCATTACATTTTTTAGTATATTATTATAAATAAGTATTTAATTAACAGTGTTTTAGAATAATTTTAACAAATTACAATTTAAAACCTATTTATTAATAAAATGCACATAATAATTTTTTTGGAGTTATGCAAAGTTAAGTTTGCACTCCTTATTTTCTAAAATATTACTATGTACTTGTGTTTATTTGATGTTATTTTAAAGTTTTATGAATGAAATATAATAATATACTTGTTAAAAAATATAATTACATCATGCAAAAGAAATTTATATTAATTTTTTTGATTGCAAAGTTAAGTTTGCACTCAACACAATTTTCTACAAAGTTAAGTTTGCACTCGGTCAAAACTTTTATTTTAAAACGCAATTGATAACAACAAGCCCTTATTTTAGAATGATAATGATATTTAGGCCTTTATTTCCAAAAAATATTATTCGTTGATTTTTTTGCAAACAACATTGTCATGTAAGACTTTTTACCTTATTTCTTGAATAAAAACCTAAGTCTCTCCTTTTAATTACAAAATTAAATAACGAAAACCCATCCAAGATCCCATTTGGTGAGGCTCGAAAGAAAGTTGACATTATATTAATACAAAAATCATATCTATGTTTTTGTTGTGAGAATGTTAGGGAGTGATAGCCTTGGGGCTTATGGTTTTTTACTCTCTTGTGTGAGTTTAATTATCAATTTTATTTTATTTTTCTTCATTTTAAATTAAGTCATATTTTTATTTTTAGATTTACCAAAGTTCATGATAGAAAATATATTTTTTATATTTTTTTTTCATTTTTTTTGTTTGAGAGAATGTTCTAGACATATACTTTGAGGACTTCTAGGTTTTAGTGTGTTATAGGAGTGTTTTTTTTTTTCTATTGTAAGTCACCAAGTATTCTATCAACAATACTTGAGGTTTAAGGTTTTTCAATTTAGACTATTGTTAGATACGACAAAGTTTTATTCTTTTTAAAAGCTTGTGACCCTTGAGAGATTCTTTATTATTCTCAAAAATTAAGTATGATAATCACAAGTCAAATATTGTTATTTGAATGGATAGGTACTTTGTAAATTCCATTGATAGAATGATCATTAAAACTATATAATGGTAGATATATATCCTTTTGGTTCGGCTCAAATGTTGTATAATACTCAAATATTATTATCAAAACTCGGATATTATTATTGAAATCCGAATACTATTAGTTCAATATGTACAAGGGATCTTAAACAAAATGCCCAATTTTTTTTTTTAAGTGGCAGAAGGTCTAAGCATACCCTAGTAATTATATATGGAAAACTTATCTATATATTATATATATATAAACCAATTTTTAACTCCTTTCAAAGTTAAAACTGTATCACCTATCTTATCCATGTGAAATTTCTTTTGGTAGCAACAAGAATTGAATCATTGCTTTTGAGCATTTTATACTCAAAGTTTAATATAGAATTATTTTTTACTTTTGTTAAAAAAAATTTTATATAGTTTTACACATATAAATAATACACGTACGCAAAGCGGTCTAGTCTATTTAAAAGAAAAAGAGTTACATGACATACAAGAATTGAACTGTTTGGGTGATTAAGGTGATTTGGTGTAGGAAAATTAGTCGAGCAAACGAATGATTATTATTGTTATATTATGGGAAATATGCTTTGTGGACCTTTAAGGTGGTGTTTGGTTAAAATTTTAAAATCAAATTTTTATAATTTTTACCAAAAAATCAACTTTATTTTACGCTTCCCAAAATTCACTTCACTTTCTTTTCTCTCTCAATTTTTTTTTAAAACACTATAACTTTAAATTCAAAAATCGGAATTAGATAAAAAAAAAATATATTTGAAACCTACTAATTGAGATCTATAAAATAAGATCCATTGTAACTATTTTTTGAATTTTTTTCATGAGTTTATTTGAATTGGTTGAAAAAAACTCCAAAAAAATTAAATTAATTTTTCAACCTACTTTCACACTTCTCAAAAATTTATTTGAAAAACATATTTTATAATCTCAACCAAACAAACACTAGAAATAAAAAAATCTGGAGATTGGGCTCGGTAGCCCACTTATATTTCCGAATTGTGATCTAGATATCACTCTGAAACTTTGAGAGGTTGATTTAAAGCAGAACTCGTAGATAAAGAAATTTTTTCATAAAAATTTGATAGTAATATAAAAAATAATAATAATAATTAATTGTGTGATAAATTAAAAATAAATTCATTCATGAGGTTATAAAAAAAATTAGAGGTTAGAGAAAAAAAAATTCACAAAAAATAAAGAATAATAAAATACTAAGCCATACATGTAGATGTTGTATCCCTTGCATGGCAAAGGCAATAAATTTTTTAAGCCATAATCTTTCAACTTTCTTTTTAAGAATGCAGCTCCCACAGATCTTGTATTTGTCTATGGTAAAAATTTAGATACAATATATGTGCCTAGAAATACTAAAATACAGTATCTACGTACACGGGAGGTGGACTACATTCTTTAAAAAATAATATTAATATAAATTGCATCCTTTAATTTTTTTTTTTAAAAAATCGCATCCTACAAAAATTTCACTCAAGAACCCGATCTTAATTTTTTCTTGATTTTTTTTCTTTGGTACAGGAATTATTTCTTTTATTGTGTACGTTGAGTTGACACTTTTTGATTGCATCTGCACACTTTTTTCTTTCACCCATAAAACCTTATATATAAAATAGTAAAATACTATTGGCCTCCTCCTGTAGAATATTAACAAAATAACCCTTATGTCATTATTTAATGAATTAATTTCAAAAAAAGACGTTTTTGTGTAAAGTTACTTAGAAAATGTAATGCCCTGTCCAGCTTCTTAAATATTATCCATTTTGAAACTTTATAATTACAAAATATAACATATGTTGTCATATTTGTTATTGAAACAATATAATCATCAGTAACATTAACATTTTTTTGTTTACTTAGTAATATTAACATTATATAGACAATAATATAGTTATAATATTATTTTATATAATTACTATGCAATATAACAGAAACATTATTTGTAAATAAAACTATTAGACATGTATAATTGTAGACACAAAACCTCTATTTATACTATATTATATATCATATGCAGTAATAATATATCACATTGTCAAATTTGATATTTTATGTACAATGTTTTATTGCTGTATGTACATTTTGTGTTTGTATATATTTAAATTGGCAATTTAATCAACTTTTTAACTAAAGCATTTGATCACCATCAATATTGTATAATGTGAATTACAAAATAAGCAGATATGCAGTCAAACATAAAATATGATTATGTTAAAAGAACAAATGTAAGACTATGGAATGAAAGTAGTTCTCAAATATTAATTGTAAACAACATGTGAAAAAAGGTTTAGAGCAAAAGAAATTAAATATAATTAGAAACAAATTTTAGATAACGACATCCTTAAAAAATCAAAAAAAGACCTTAACATATGCAGAGTTGTAGCATAATTAAAAAAAAAAAGAAGGTCTGTTTGATAAAAAAATGGAAAGGAAAAATAAAAATAATTGATTTTTGTAATACGTTATCAAATAAGTTAAGACATGTGGTGGTATGTCTTTTTACTTTATGACTTTTTCAATGGAAAATTTTTCTTTAGCGGTTGAGAAAGAAAAATATTCACAAAAAATAATAAAAGATGGAGAACGTACATTTATTCATAAAAATGAGCATGAGATGGATACCATATCATCACATGCCTCAACTTATTTTCGAACTTCTTACATAAATCAAGTTTTTTTCTTTCTTTCTTTTTTTTTTTTTTTATCAAATAGAGCCTAAAATACCATCATGGGGTACTATTTAACAGACGACATTTATCTACGGTACTCGACTATTGTGAAAAGTATGAAAAGGCCAAGTTTATAAAAAGATATAGTTTTTTCCCAAGCACAAGAAAAATGTAAAGAAGGACGTGAAACATGTTTTTGGCATTATACAAGCCCGATTTGTAATTATATGTTAGCCATGAAGGTTATGGAATGAGGACGCACTAAACATTGTGATACATTCACTATAATATTACACATCATGGTTGTTGGAGACAAACGACGTACAAATTAGCCGTGTGAATGTGATCAAATTGAATAGCTGTTACAAATGCAGTGAGATCCAATAATGCAGTCTTCAACGCTTACATGAATCGTCGGACCAAGATGACTAATATTGATAAGCACAACTGTCTACGAAATGGTTTCATATTTGTTCGACGAGATATAAACATAATTAATGAATATCAAAGTGAAATTTTGAAAGCAAATGATTTTTTAGAGTAGGCTTCAATAATCTATTGAAATAAATAAATAAATTTAGGTTGCAAAATGAAAATATTGCTTCAAAGTGTGTATTGGAATGGAAGAACAAGGGGGTTAATTTATAGATGGAGGATTAAAATAGCCATTAAAGTGCAACAATTACAATTTAAAAAATTCCTTGGACGACACATGATGTGTTGACCAAATGCATGCCTTTAGACGACACACATCATGTGTTGCCCCAAGGCATCAATGTTGCATAGGTGACATATCGAGGCATCGCCGCAAGTGCGTTAGTATAAGGTGATAAATCATCCATCGCCTAACCTAAAATCTTGTCGGCAGCTATATTTGCCTCTACTTTAGCTTTTGGAGTCCTTTTTGGTGTTTTTTATTTTATTTTAAGTGCAGTGAGGCACACAAAATGCTAAATTTACACTTTTAACTCTTGCATTGGAGATGGCCTGAAACCTTCTTCCATTTTTTGGTTTGCCATATAAAGGGGTTGGTCAATTACTCACACTAGACATAATTTCTACTTACCTTTTACAAGGATTTTTCTCTAAAGAAATAAAACAACCTCTTTTTTTGAAAAAATAAAATACACAATCTGGAACTATACACGGTTTAATTAAAAGGAATAATTTTTTTCAAACGATTCGTGTAAATTAGATTAGCTTAGATGCACCAAGTCAACTTCTCTCTATTTATTCACAAATAAAATATTCACATCAAAATTAAAGTTTGTACACACCAAATTAATATTCTTTATGATGTAGTAAAAAATAAGCTATTCATATCCAAACTTGACAAAATATTGCTAATAACACCATAATATGGACCAACAACCAGCACAATTATAACGAACTAACAAAAAATTTAACAACTACATTGATGTAAGTATTTCTTTATTAGAGTATCTCTAATACAACTATGAATTGGAAAAAAAATTGAGTGCAACATAAAATATATATTTACAATGAGTTCAAAGAACCATTTCCATTGCAAATATGAATAATGACCATGAAGGTGATTTAAAAAAGATGGGAATACATTGTGAAGGTGACCTTCTATATGTAAGGGTCTCCTAGACAATCTCTAAGCGCTACGTCATTATTTTTACTTTAATATTTTAATTTTTAATTTTTAAAATATTATAACTTTTAATTTATAATTCTATATTTAATAAACTTTATATTTTAAAAAAATATTCGCCAAGATCTATTAAATAAGATCCATATTCTTTATAATTTTTTATTAAAAAGTTTGATGAATAGTGTCAATTGCAATTTTATCAACAATACTATTAAAGATCATTTTTTCTAAAACTTAACTACGAATAAGATTTATAGTGCGACATAAAACATATATCTTTAAATATAATTACATTTTCATGTTTTTAAATCTAATTCACATTAACATCCGAAATAATCTTTATATTAAAAAATATATGCTTGGTCAAGTATTATTGCTGCTTAGCCTTTGATTCGAAAGAAATCCCGCTTGCGTGTTTATTTAGGTATTAATATTAATGTCTTTTCAGATCCGTGGCTCCCGGATCCTAATAATCCTTATGTTGAATTAGTTCCTGAATTTGGTTTGGAAGATTTATCAGTTAGCTCGTTGAGATTGAGTCTTTCGGAGGGATGGGATCAGACTATTTTATTGGACCTTTTTCAGCTCGTGATCGGGACCTAATTCAGAATATTCCCCTAAGTGCACAGATCCAAGAAGACGGGTGGCTTTGGGACGGAGATCCTCAAGGTAAATACACGGTGAATGATGGTTATAAAATATGTAACTCGGCTTCTACTATACCTATTCCTAATGCTTCTGATATTTGGTGGAGCCATATATGGGGCCTCAAAATCCTGGCGAAGGTCTGATGCTTTATATGGCGTATTTGCTCCAATTCACTCCCTTTAAATCCAGCTTTAGCAATAAGGAAAGTGGAGATTAATCCTTAATGCCTAGTGTGTAATCCTGATTAGGAAATAACTTTGCACACCATGGTTTCATGCCCACTTGCTAGCTCGGTTTGAGCCTGTTTGTGTATTAGCTCTTTTATTTTAAATGTAAGTTCATTGGCTGAGTGGTGGAATGTTGTTTGCGACAAATTCAAAGTGGAGGATGTTTGTGTCGTAGCGATGATCTTTTAGGCAATTTGGAATAACCGAAATAACTTGGTTTGGAATTGGAAAGTGCTATAGCAGTATGCACTGTAGGCTTAGCGCTAAACCACCTCCCTAGCGCAAAAATTTCGCAGCCGCAAAATTAATTCTTTAGAAGTTGAAGGTGAAGTTAAGTGACAGAAACCAAGTGCCGGAAGTATTAAATGCAAGATATGATATGGCTTCGTTCTAAGAGACGCCTCGGGACACTTTATTTATGCTCGAAATGGTTCTTTATTAGCTCCAGTTGATCCGCTTCTAGTCGAAGCTATAAGTTGCCGTGAAGCTCTCTAGTGGATAAAAAACGTGGGGTTAGCCAATGTGTGTATTAAATCAGATTCATTGATTTTAATTATAGCACTGAGAGGTGACTTTCCAGACTTCTCGTACATTGGTTCAGTGATTTATAATTGCAAAATCGTATCTCAAGATATTTTAGGAGTTTCATTTCATTTGTTTTTTAGATCTACAAATCAGGTAGCGCATTGCTTAGCACGTGCCTTTGTTTCTTTTTCTGGTTCGGAGCTATTGATATGATATAAATGTTGTTTGCGCTTGTAAAAAAAAAGGGGGCTTTTGGTTTAAAGGACAAAAATAGAATTCTCTATCTACTTAAGGACACATATTTTAGGTCAATTGTTTGAAGGACAAACTAATTGCATAAAGACATATTTTAGCTAGAAGGTCAATTATAAATATTGTAATTAATAAATAAGAAAAATATAAACTAAATCTAAAAATTTCAATAATGCCCTTCACCTAAATTTAATTATAATTTAAATTCAAATATTTAAAAGTGGAAAATATCTATAATATAATCAAAATTCAAATTCAAATTTATAAGATAAATGTCAAACCAATCAATTAAATTCAAAATTTAAAACCTACTTAATGGATAATATTTATTATCTACCCTAAAGTCAAAATCAAAACTTTAAATTTAAATCAATTAAAAAAATTCAAAATTGTAAAACAAAAATTGTTAGATTTTACCAAATTTAATTCCTAAAATTAGGTATCAACTCCAAACTTACTTTCAGACATATAATTAGTTTAAATGTAAACATAATATAGCATGAAGAATATACGAGACATATTAAGTTTTGTGCAAAAAATGATTGGTTGAACAAACATTCCAGGCATATATCTTTGAACGTGAAAATGTCTTCCAAATATATTAAGTTTCATATACGTTGATATGGAGACACATTAAGTCAGGTAATCATATTAAGTTTCGTGTAAGAAAAAGATTAATTGAACAAACATTCTAGGCATATATATTTGAACATGAAAATGTCTATAAACGTGAAAATGCTTTTCAAGCATATTAAAGATAATATTGTTGTAAGAATAACTGAGTTATGCCTTTCATTAGATAACTCCTTTAAATAGGGCATAAATACAATATTACATAGGATTTACAAGAAAACCCAATATGGCCTATAATACATAGGTTACATAGTAAAATCCCTAATACATATTCTATTTAGACGATAGCACACTATGTGTAATTTCTTTCAACACTCCCCTTTGTGCTGAGTCGGAGATAGAATGGTACATGTCTTGTTGCCTCATTAAGACCTTGTAAAGTAACAAAAATCCTGTGGAAAAAAATAACCTTGATTGAAGGGAAAGAGTTCAACATTATAACAATCATGTTATACTTCCTCCATTGAGTCTATATTTTTATTTGATCCTTATTTCGATCAATAGGGTTTGCATGTATCTTTACTTCGTTAAAAACCTTACCAAGTAACAAAATCCAGTGGAAAAAATAAACCGTGGTTTAAGGAAAAGAGAATAACGTAACATCGTGTGGATGTTAGACTCCCCCTCAAGTCTGCACCTCCCCCTGACGTTTACATTAATCAAGAAATTTGAAAAGCTTATGCATGTATTGTTGTCTTGTTAAAAACCTTACCATGTAACAAAACCCAGTGAGAAAAATGAACATTGGTCTAAGTTAAAGAGTACAACGTAGGTGTGAAAGTTTCATCATATTTCACAATTTCCATTGATCATTACTTTGATCATGGAAATTGGGAAGGTCTAAGTACCCTTATGTTTTTCACATGCTTTTCAAATATGACATTGGACAAAGACTTGGTGAACTAGTTTGCCGTATATTCCTTATAACTTGTTGTTGCTGATTATGAAAAACTTTGAAAATGTATTTTTGTACTATCACCCTTGATATAATAAAGCTTCATTCGTTTGATGCAAGCTGCATTATCTTCATAAATGCAAGTAGGCTCTTCAATGGTAGAACTTAAACCACTAGTCCCTCGAATATGTGTAATGATAGCCCTTAACCATATATACTCACGAATCATCTCATATAGAGCGATGATTTTAGAGTGGTTCGAGGAGGTAGCCACAAGGGTTTGCATGGTTAATCTCTAAGATATTGTCGTATTCCCAATAGTGAATACATAACCAGTTTGAGAATGACCTTTATGTGGGTCAGAGAGGTACCATGTATTAGCAAAACCAACCAAAAAATCATTTGGGATTTTAATATAGGGGTTAGCCTTTTTGACATCAACATTTGCTTTAGAAATTGTCATATCATTTGTAGTTCTTTTTGCATCTCTGTAGGGAAAGAACAGTCTTAAGTCAATGGTTCCTTTTAGATATCGAAAAATATTTTAATAGCGTTTTAGTGATGCTGCATTGGCGCTAAGCTAAATTTAGCTAACAAGTTCAATGAGAATGTTATATCTTGTCGAGTATACTGTGTTAAGTGTAATAATGCGTATATTGCACTTAGATAGGAAGTTTCATCTCCCAACACATTTTTGTAATCTTACTTTGTACAAAATTGATTTTTTCTTTGATCTAAATTTCGACCGATTATGGGAGTGTTAGAAGAATGCATTTTGTCCAAATTAAATTGCCTGATTATCTTTTGAACGTACGCAGACTAGTGGATTAGTATTCCACAAGCTTGATATTATAGATTAAAATATAAACAAAATTCGAGCTTTCCCAAGATTCTTTATCTCAATTTTTGAATTTCAAGTAGCTTACGATTTTTCTTCATTCATTAAGAGTATTTATAGTTTTATATCATCAACATATACAACTACAATTATGAATCTAGAAATTGTTTCTTTATGAATACGCAGGGACATAATTCATCGTTCTTATATCCCTTCCCAATCAAGTAATAACATAAACGGGTATACCACATCCATTCGGATTGTTTTAATTCATAAAGTGAGCGTTTCAACTTAATTGCAAACGCACTCCGTGGTTTAGAGTCACTTGACATGAGTAATATAAGACCATCAAGTACTTTCATATATAATCAAGATCCCCATAAAGATATGCAGTAACCACATCCATGAGCTGCATTTTCAGACATTTGAAAACTACCACGCTAACTAAGTAACGAAACGTTTATAACGTTTAGGCAATTCCAGAGCATCTGTGAAAAACCTTGCGTCACAAGGTGAGCCTTTTACTTTAAGACTTTTTTTTTCTCATTTACGCTTTATAACAAATAGTTGTTTATGTCCTACAGGCTTTACACTTGGCGCGGTTAGCACTACCGGATCAAATACCTGTCTCTTTGCCAAAGAATCTAATTATGTCTGGATTGCTTATTTTCATTTAGGCCAATTTTGTCCTTTTTTGACATTTTGCAACAGAGCAATGTTCGACATCATCGTGCTATTTGATTCTTTGAGCAATAGTGTATCATTAATGCATATGGAGATTCTTTCCATTAACTCATATGCCATTTCTTAACCTATTGAGATTTATTTATTCTCTAGAATCATTTATAACGTCGGGGCGTCCCCCAGTATTGATTCATGGACATAAGTATAATCAGAAATAATCTCATAAAAGGGGCTTTTACATTAATGATTAATTAATCAATGTGTGTCTTACTCCACCTCTTCTTTTGTGTGAGTGTTTGTTGAACCAAGTGGCATCCTTTTATTCCTTTAAGGAGCCATGGCCTGAACCACACCTCTACTAAGTGTGGTTACAACGTCTCTTTCTGCGACACTGTACCTTTTATTGAGGACTTCTAACATTGCAGGCATATTGCAGCTGGTATATTTGATCTCGTCATTTTTCGATATCAATAAATGCATCAGGCATCGAATCTGTTACATTTTAAAGATTGATTATTTTTTGTCACTTCACTATACATTATGATGTATGTGGGGATCAAGATGAGATAAAGTGGGGATCATGACAATTCCTGTCGTTCCCTTGAAAAATTTATTTTCCTTTATCCCCCTAATAACGAAAAGACTGTTTCATCAAAGTGACAATCCATAATTCTTAGCGGTAAAGAGATCGCCTAACAATGATTTCAAATGGTGGATTATCGTTGAGGATTTGTATCCAACGTTAAGACTTAATTGTCTCAGCGAGCCCTGTTTAGTGCGCTGTGGGGGTACAATCGGCACATATGAGTAAAATATCAGGCTAATCTTCAGTTTCCAACTTGTACCCATATAATAGTTGTCTAATATTAGGCATTGAAACAAATAAGTAAAGTTGCGTGCAATATCGCATAAACACCGGGCATATATAGGCTATATGGTGCGCATAACCAATGCCCTATCTACCACCTATATCCTTTTGATGGTTACTTTTGTGAGACCATTTTGCTTATGCACATAGAGAACAAGATTCTTTATTTCGATTTTATGCAATAATCATAAGGTACTTTTGATGTAAACTCTTTAGCTTTTTCGAATCTTATAAACATGATACAGTAATCAGGGCGGTGAGCCCTTAAGTGTATAATATGTGCTAAGAGGTTTATAAATGTAGCATTTCTTATAAACAATTATTCGATGTGTGACCAGAATGTCGAATTATTCACCAGATCCATAAAGTACTTTGAATGGTTCCGCATTCTTGATGGATTAATTCACAAATATATCATTATATTCTTTGTAAAAATAGTATATTTTATTTTGTATCTTTAGCATAGGAGGGTCTCGATCCTATTTTTTGCTAAAGAGCAGGCTTTAAAAAATCGGGTGTCGTTCCTTTGATATGGTCAATGATGCATAATGGGAAGGGGGATATTGCTTCCAGTACTTCAAAAGTCAAGGATTACTTTTGAGCATTGCTAGTATCAACACGTTGCCATGTGTTGAATTTTTGTTCCATTTATTTGTCACTCAGAAGAGAGGATGTCTATATAAGTACTTTAACACACGGATCATCATGACTAGGGTGCACTAAGTAAGCATGCCAAAGCCTGTATAAGTCAATGTCCTATAGTACATCGTTGGTAACATCATAAAATTTGACCATCCTTATTGTAGTGGGGTACATTCCACTAGAATGACTCATAAGTTTCTCTAAAATGCGTTTCTTTGCACATTTGTTTAGAGGTAAAATAAATATAATTTTGTTCCATTGTTACATTTGATTTTTGTATAATTACTGTTGGTACGAATATCATTAACAAAGTTTGGATCGTTCTTGGTGTATATAGAGCGTATGTGGTTTTAAACACCATTTTAGTAACAAAATGGTTGAGCAGTTCATCACTCTTATGATAATTTAATCATCATAGTCACATAGGTATTATAGGTTATTATTGCCTATTTTGTTGGATGGATATGGTGTTTCCACTATCAACCAATCATTAAAGTTATCATCGATTCATTTTTACAGCAATAAAATCGAGTATAAACTCCGAATTATATGGTAATAAAACGAACAAATTTAATTACTTTAGAATAAAATTCGAATAAAACCAATGGTAATTAATCCAATATCTTGTTTAGAAATCTAATCCATCAAATAAACTTGAAGACATAATCATAGTCTAACTAAAAATTAGGCAATATGACTGTTCAACTATCTTGAAAAAGTAAAGTGAGTAAGGTAGATCAGTCAAAATCGGGTGCATTCATTGACTGAGCAAAATCATTTTTACCACTAAAGTCTGCGATTGTGAAGCTGACATCAGCGTCATTACCTTTTTCATTCCTAAAATGAGATTCTTGTTCTTTAGACTCTCAATATCTCTTATAACCGGCTGATAATTTAGCACTTGCATGGCAGTTCTTATATCATTGTCCAGCAACATTTTTTTACATTGGATGTCTTTCCACCATTGACCTTGTCATAATTGGCTTTAAGAACTTCTTTTTATCCCTACAAGTAGTATTATTGCTCAAAAGAATAACAATGTTGGTTATACTAGTTCATTAGTATAAGAGCTGAAATAGGGAATGCGAAAAGAGTTTTTTGAATCATATCATCTTTTGTGATATCCTTTTCATAGAAGTTAAAAAGTGCCTTCAGGTGCAACATATCCTTGTTGAAGTTGTTAACCCTTTTATAGTCAAGCAAGCAGATTTCATTCCACTGAATGGTCAATTCTGGGAACAAAGTGTCATGAATGTTCTCAAAACGTCCCTTAAGGGCATCCCATAGTTCTTTAGGTGTCTTCAATTGAAGGTGCTCTCAATGTAGGTTGGGATCAATATGTCTCATAAGAAACATTAATACATTGATTTTCACCATATCAGACGGTCCTTTGTCTGTGGGGTCTTTGAGGTTAGCAAGTGTGGCAGAGTATTATTTGGCCACAAAAACAGTTTTTACATCATAAAACCACCAATGGTACTCAGATTCTTCTGAGTCCAAAATGTCAAATTTAGGTCGAATTGGGTCAGCTATCTTAATAAATAAGAGATAAAATATTACACAGTCATGAGTACATCCATGCTAGTTATTTTTCAAGAATATTAATTATATTTCAAAAACCAAGATACGTAATGGTCACATTTTCGATACTATATGAAAATACTTTATCATAGTAATTATAATGCGCATGAACTTTCATTATCATGGCAATTTTCAAAGTTATGACATATTAAATAAAATAATTAACAATAAAAATAATATTCAAAATTTCTTAGCATGCTAATTTACCACAGTTATAAATGTAATTAATTCATCTCAAATAAAATATATATATATATATATATATATAATAAAATGTTTAATACTATGCAAACAAAGTGTCCAATACTATGCAGAGAAGCAAGTAAGAAATAAGAGAAAAAAGTTGTTATTTTATTTCTTTTAAGGAAAAAAAAATTTGACTAAGCATGCAAGAATTATTATTATTATTATTTTAAGGAAAAGAAAATTTGTTCTTATTCAGTCTATAATAATTACATGGAAAAAAGAAATATAAACCAAAACAAACTTTAGTTGTAATTATTAATTGTTTGGTCCACTAATGGAAAAATTCCAATATCAAAATTCTTTTTCAAACTTAAAATAAATTCCATTCACAAAAATTAAAGGTTCAACAAAGCATACATATTTATACAAACAAAACGGAGAAAAAAAATCGCAATACCCAAATAAAGATTACATAATATTAGGCCAAACAAAACGAAAATAGCTAAACAAACATAATCGTTAAAAGATCCATGATCGGAGGAGAGAGATAAAGCAAGCCACTTAGATAAAAAAAATCTTCCTTCATTCAATCACTGCTTTTACTTTGTTTGGTTTCTCTCTCTGGCGTACATTTATATATAAATATAGATATAGATACACGTTATATATACATAGTTAGATAGATAATAAATATTAATAATAATCCATAAAGGTACATATATATATATATATATATATATATATATTATGCTCTATAAAAAAATAGAACAATCAACATAAATATATGGTGACAAAAACAAATGAACTTGAATATTTATTGTTTTGCAGTAAGATTGAGATGATAATGACAAATAATATATTTCTCCATATATTTACAGATCCACTCGAATTCATATAATTTCCATCAAAAAAAATTATTCTAAAAATATTAGGACAAAAAAAGCAGCCTTGAATTATTCGGACAAATTATATCTTATACAAACATAACCTTCAATAGTTCTCAAAATTAATATCTTTAATAAAAAAAAGGAGTTATTTACATACTTTGAAGCTTGGGAGAGAAGATCAGTTGATGTGGCCGGTGACTAGGGTTTTCTTAGGATTAGAGTTATTAGCTCTGAGCGTACTGATAACATGTTGTAAGAATAACTGAGTCATGCCTTTCATTTGATAACTCTCTTAAATAGGGTATGAATACAATAGTACATAGGGTTTACAAGAAAGCCTAATATGTCCCATAATTAGGGGTGTTCATGGTCCGGTTGACCGGACCGAATAGCATAGGACCGGACCGGAAATTTCGGTCCTAAAAATTCAAAGACCGGACCGGACCGGACCGAAATGCTTATTAAGACCGGACCAGACCAGTTCGGTCCGGTTTCGATCGGTCCATTCGGTTTGTGTTTTTTTTTTGGACTCAAGAGTTGTATTAGGATCAAAAAGGAATTTTTGCATAACAATAATATGAATTTTAAACTGAATTTTCTGCACAAAGACAAATTCAAAAAAAGAGCAAAAACAGTTTATATGGATTTTTTTTTCGCAGCAGTAAAATTAAGATCACAGCTTCATTTGGCCAGGTTTATTACAATTTACAAGTAAGGAACTAAATATATACCAGCCGGACGACAATTCAGATTCTAGGGATAAGGTTTTTATGAAGCTTTGCATATTTTTATTAAGAGTAATGATATAATGTAAATTGTTATGCTTCTCGTCCTTGCATATGTTGATAATGTGGTACATTTTTTTTCCCATGCTTAGGTAATTAATCTCTTGTAGAATTGAAGCATGATATATGATGTTTTCCATAATGTAGATAGTTTTTTGAGTGTAATCACCACTGACCACACTACTGAATTTAATCAAATAAAATTACTTTGGTCCTACTTACTACCGAGTTCATTAAGCTTAATCAAAGGAAGAAAGAAAATAGCATCTTAAGAATTAAATCAAAATTAATTAGGTGTTGTTTGGTTTAGGGTTTGATGTTAATATTAATATTATATATTATTAATATATATTTAAATATATATGTATAATATAATACCGGTCCAGTCCGGTCCGACCGAAGCTATGAAATTTAAGACCGAAGACCGGACCGAATCGTTTCGGTCCTTCAAAATTTGGACCGGACCGAATTCAAATGGTTCGGTCCAAATCGGTCCATTTTTTGGTCCGATTTATTCGGTCTCGCGGTCCGGTTCAGTTTTTAAACACCCCTACCCATAATACATAAGTTACATAGTAAAATCCCTAATACATATTTTATCTAGATAATAGCATAATATGTGTAATTTCCTTCAACAAATATACGTTTATACGGAGATATATTAAGTTATATATATATATATTTATATAATAAGGTGCAATATTTTTTAAATCTTAAAAATATATACGTACATAAATTCCTAAACTTATTTTTGTAAATCACAATAAAAAAATTTAAATAATTAATCAATTAATTGCTTAAGTAAAAAACCAAAAGGCATTAAAACACCAAAACAGATTCAAACAAACTCAAGCTAATGTAGAATCTCAAAAAGAAAATACACACCTTTAAGAATCCTAAAACCCTAGAAACATCCTCCCCCACCAACCTCCTCTACAAATCCTATGAGTCAATCAACACCAGTCTCTGAATACATCTCGACAAATCTCCACCGAATGTAACACCTATGTCCTCAACTTCTCCGTAAAAAAAATACTTCAATGAATAAGCACCCTCTTGTGGTATTCTTGATGTAGAACTAGTGTGCAAGTATTGTACTTGGAGCAATGATGGTGAAAAACAAGTGAAAGAGATTAGTGGGATATGAAATAAAATAATAAAGGTGAAGATTTTGAGGGTTTGATTGAAATCCATTAGTCTTTAATCACGAGAGATATTAATGTGTATATGATTAAAAATTATTTTAATTTGAAAAGGCACATTTAATGGAATAAAATATTTAATTTGAAAATTTAATTGAATATGTTGGTGATTAAGAGATATAAGGTTAAAATTGGCATAATACCTAAAAATAATAAAATTGATATATTTTAAAAACCAAAAAAATAAATGGGACTTTGTACAAAATGTTTGTACTTAAAACAATGAATCAAAAACTCGTGTCCTTTAAATAATTAAATGCTTGCATGTGGGACTTTAAACTAATTTTCTAAAAAAAGGGGGTTATTATTTACACCCCATATTCTTGTCACTAACACCAGCTCTGTCACAAACAGCATCCTAAAGCCAATTTTTAGTCACTAACACCCTTCACCCAATTAAAAGTTAATACATAGATTACTTAAAAGTCACACTCGCTCCACATAAGGTGAATGTGTTGCAAAGGACCCGCCTACTATAAGGTAATGGATTGCTGAGTGTACTGGAGTGTTTCTAAATTAGACTTGCCTAATGAGAGATGAAAGTGAGTGAATTCACACACACTCACCCCATATCAAGTGAATGTGTTGTAAGGACTCGCCTAATATAAGGCAATGGAGTGCTAAGTGTACTGTAGTGTTTCAAATTAGACTTGCTTAATGAGAGGTGAGTGAATTCACACACACGCACCTCACATCAGGTGAATGTGTTGCAAAAGACTCGTCTAATATCAGGTACTGAAGTGCTGAGTGTACTAGAGTATTTTTCAAACTAAACTTGCCTAATGAAAGGTGAGTGAATTCACACACACTCACCTCACATCAGGTTAATGTGTTGTAAATCACTCGCCTGACATAAGATAATAGAGTGCTGATTGCACTGGAATATTTTTCAAATTAGAAGAAGTTTAATGAGAAGTGAGTTAATTCACACATTAATAAGAGAAACTTGTTACTTTATTAATATAACAAAACTAACATATAAGAGGTTGAAACATTCAATTCAACCTAACTTTTCAAAAATACGTATATGAACTTTACATTTTCAATTCAAGCCAACTTTACAAAAAAATTAAATATATAACAGCTTTACATCTTCAATTGCACCCATTTTCAAAAAAAAAAAACTTACTATGCGACATGTACGCATAACAAAAAAAAGCCTGAGCAATCATTAATCATTTGATTATGATTGATGAGTCTTTTATTCTAGGGGTGGGTATATATCTTTCTTTGTAAAATTAAAATTTATCGATAAAAAGTTGCTCCCAAGCAGTTGCCTCAGGAGTTTGAATGTACTCTCATCTTCGACTTAACATTTTAAATTTTACTAATTGTGGATAAATTCTCTTTATTACTTGCTTTGAGCCCACAAGGAACATTTTTCAGTTTCACCCCAGGAATGCTCATCTCAGTAACAAATTTCTTCTCATCTTTCGTCAATCTTCCTGCAAACGGATACTCAACTAAGGTATTCGGTAAGTCAAGATTATGAATTCCGCATATTATTTTTAAATTCTATTTATCCTTGCCGATACTCAAACCACATAGTGCAAATAGACAATTACACTTCTTCGTGGCATTATCTCTTTTTCTAGGTACATATTTTTGTGGTCAGTTATCACGAGGTACCCCTATTTTTTCACAACCCAAAATTACCCGTGGCCTTTTTTTACTAGTACCTCAGTCAGATTTTCGGGTAACTACTATAGTTTTAACCCCTCTTCCTTTTTGTTGAGCATAGTCAACTAAACTTTTCCGAGAATTAAATACCTACAAAATAAATTAAACAAATATTAGTTGCTATTATATTGTTATTAAATAGTTACTACATGGTACTAAAGTATTATGTACTTACTTCGTCTGTTGTAAAAATGTTACTCATGTCAACTGCTTTCCCTGTATCATAATCATCATTATTAGCCTCTTTTTTATTAGCATGCTTAACAATTTCGTCTCCACCATTAGAATAAAGATCAACACAATTTCTTTGAGAAAGAGGCTCTTCTACTATATGATCTTCTTCAACATCACCAAGCTTATAAGTAAGATCCTTTAGACTCTCTTCTTTAACAATATGCTCGATACATTTGAAAATATAAGCCGGTTTAGGAGCTTGTTGTAATTGTATTGTCGTGAAATCATTTTTTTTAAACATTAATATATCTCCCCATATGCTAGATTGAAGTGATAAATCCTGAAATTATATGCAAAGTTTGTTTTGGCTCAGTTTACTTTGGGAGAGTTAAATGTGTTTGTACGCACTCGCTTATCTTGAGGTGAATGTGTTTGTATACACTCGCTTATCTTGAGGTGACTGCATTTGTACACACACATTACTTGGGCTCTGTCCTCTATGTGGAATGTTTTTCAAATTAAGTTCACCTAATAAGAGGTGATTGCATTCACAAAGACTCGTCTCACATGGGATGAGTATGTTCTTAATCACTCGCCTAACATAAAGTAATGGAGTGCTGATTGCACTGGAGTGTTTTCTAAGTTAGGCTTACTTCACTTAATGATAAGTGAGTGAAATAACATACACTCGTCTCACATGGGGTGAGTGTGTCAGTACACACTCACCTTATTTAGGGAGAGTTCTAACTATATTACTCTCCTTATATAAACCGAGTCAAGCCTTGGACAAAACCCATTTTATACTCTATTTTAGAGATTACATCTTTGTTTCAATTTGAATGATGTATGAAAGCTTATATTCACATTAATATACCAATAATAATAATTATACTACCTCTTTGGCTTCATCTTGGAGTGAAATTTCACCACTAATTTTTTCTTGAACTTTTTCTTTTTCTACCATCTCATGAACAATGTTTCTTCTTTATCATAATCCAAGCTTCAAACTACCCACCAATAATGTTTATACTTCGATTTGGTTTAGTTTTCTTGATTTTGAGAGCTTAAATGATAAAGAAGTGTGTCTATTCTCTCTCTCTCTCTTGTTTTACTTGAAGCAATAAGTACGTGATTGTGAATTGGGAAAAATATGAGATATATATTTGATTATTTGAATTAATGTTAGATTAATTTATTAAAAATTGAATAAATAAATAAATTAATGTTTATAATAATTGGGTAAATAATTTAAGTGAGAGTTAAATAAGAGTGTATTTGTGATAAAAAAGTAAAGTGTTAAAATATATTTTTTATTAAATTATAAATAATAGTATTAATGACAAGAACGGAGGGTGTAAACAATACCAAAAAAACAAAAAAAAAGCCACCTATCATTGGTCAAGCGTGTAGTAAATGTGAAATTAAAAAATCTGAAAATTAGGGCTAAAGATTAGATTTTTTATTTTTTTTCATATTTGAGTAGTAAGTATATCAAACAGCGAAAGCCCCAAAGCCTCATCTCTCTCCCTCCCGTGCGGCTACGGGACTCGCTTGCTCTCGCATAAACCTTATCATCATCCAACATAATAATCTCCTCTCTCGCTACGCTTCTTCAATCTCTCTCCTAATCCCAATTTCTCATCTTCACAAACTCAAAACCCTAATCTTATACCTCAGCCCCCTACCCTTCTCCATACCCTCCGTTAGGGCTTTTAATCACCATGGACTCGAAGGAAACGCCATCTTCAGGTTCTTCTCCTATCAAAATTTCTTCCTTTTCTGATTCTGCTACCGGAAATGTCACAAAAACCAATGCTTTGAACACTGATGATGTTAAATTCAGTAATAAAGATCCTAGCAGCAGTGACAGTATTAGTAGTATTGCCAGTAGTGATGACGTGGGCTTTCTGAGCGGTGAAGAGGAATTTGAAACAACGCCAGTTGTAGCTGAAACCCTAGAGAAGGGCATTGAAGAAGAGGTGGTGGATGGTTCTGGTGGTTCTTCGGAGTTTCCGATGCCAATTGAGGATGTCAAAAATGATAAGTTTTTGAAGGGTGCAGAAGAAGAGCCTAGTGTTTTTGTTGAAGGATTGGGGTCGAGTTCGATTCTTCGAAACGGTAGTAGTGATTTGAAGGAGGTAATTGGAGGGGAGGGGAAGCCAGGTAATTTTAACTTAAACTCGAATTCCCTTGGGGGAGATAAGCTGGCGGAATTTTCAGAAATGGATGAGGTAGTGGGGGAAAGTAAATTAAAGGACGAGGTGGTTGAGGAGGATAAGAAGATTGAAGTTTTGAGTGCTGATAGTTCTGTTCTTGCATCTGATGCAAAACATGTTAGTGACGTGGAGGATAAAAAGATTGAGGGTTTGAACAGCGAAAATTCTGCTGCTGCATCCAAGGCTAGAGAGGTTAGGGATGTGGTTGAGGAAAGTGCTATTGGTACAGTTAATCCTGAGATTGTGGCTGTTGGTGGGCAGGTTGAAGGAACTGAGGAAGCTGATGGCAATACAGGCTCTAAGTTGGTTGACACAGGTAGTTCGAAATCTACCTCTGAAGGAGAGTCGATTGTGCAGGCTTTACAGGTTGATTTACCAACTCCTGCAGTGGCTGTTGTTGGGCAGGTGGAGGAAAAGAAGGAAGCCGATGAGAATACAGACTCGAAGTTGGTTTATGCAGATAGTTCGAAATCCACCCTGAAGGGGAATCTATTGTGGAAGCTATACATGTTGATTTGCCAGCTCCCAGAGGGGCCGTTGTTGGGCAGGTTGAAGAGAATGAGGAAAGTTATAGGAATAAAGACTCTAAGTTGGTTGAAGAAGATGCCACACAATTTACCCCTGAAGGAGAGTCTACTGTGGAAGCTATAAATGCTGATTTGCCAGCTCCTGGAGCGGCCATTGTTGGGCAGGTTGAAGAGAATGAGGAAGCTGATGGGAATAAAGACTCTAAGTTGGTCAAAGAAGATGCTGCAAAATTTACCCCTGAGGTAGAGTCTATCGCGGAAGCCTTACATGTTGATTTGCCATCTCCTAGAGTGGCTGTTGTTGCCCAGATAGAAGAAACCAAGGAAGTTGAAGGAAATATTGCATTGAATAATGGGTCTGATCAAACAAACGAGGAAGTTGATGTGAATACGACATTGAGTAATGGGTCTGATCAAACAAGCCATGGAGCAGCTGTTGATTTTGAGAAGAAATCTGAACCTCCTAACAACAAAAATGTTGAAACCACAAAACAGGAGCCTGTAGAACCAAAGGTTGCTGGGGATGGATTAGGGAACTTAGCTGATGCAAATGGAAGTGTTCAGTCTGGTGGGGTAGAAGTTGTATCTGCTGAAGAACCAAGTTCAATCCTAAACCGACAAGTAATGTTGGCTGAGGATATGGCTGAAAATGACACTGATGAAGAACGTGGCTCAGGTTTTGATGATGACGATACTGAAGGGTTGATCTTTGGAAGCTCCGAAGCTTCTAGACAATTTATTGAGGAGTTGGAACATGGATCAGGTGGCAATTCACATTCTGGTGCAGGCAGTTCTCGTGATCATTCACAGAGAATCGATGGCCAGATTGCAACGGATTCCGATGAAGAAGTGGACACAGATGAAGAGGGAGATGGGAAAGAGTTGTTTGATTCAGCTGCTTTGGCTGCTCTGTTGAAAGCGGCAACAGGTGGTGGATCAGAAAATGGCAATATCACGCTAACCTCCCAAGATGGATCCAGGCTTTTCACAGTCGAACGTCCTGCTGGTTTGGGATCTTCACTCCAGTCTCTCAAACCTGCTTCCCGACCAAACCGCTCCAGCCTTTTTACTACTCCTGGTATTACGAGTGGCGGAGAATCTGATAACAACTTGAGTGAAGAAGACAAGAAGAAGCTCGAAAAGTTACAGTCAATCAGGGTGAAATTCTTGAGGCTTGTGCACCGATTAGGGCTTTCTGTGGAGGAATCTGTTGCAGCACAGGTTCTGTACCGGCTGGCACTTGTTGCAGGAAGACAAACTGGTCAACTCTTTAGCCTCGATGCTGCAAAGAGGACCGCTATGGATCTTGAAGTGGAGGGGAAAGAGGACTTGGACTTCGCTGTAAACATCCTGGTTCTTGGGAAATCTGGGGTTGGTAAGAGTGCTACCATAAATTCGATTTTCGGGGAAGAGAAGGCTCTAATTAATGCATTTGAACCTGCCACAACTACTGTGAAAGAGATTAGTGGTGTGGTGGATGGAGTTAAGATTCGGGTCTTTGATACACCCGGTCTCAGGTCTTCGGCTATGGAACAGGCTTTCAACCGCAATGTATTGTCTTCTGTAAAGAAGTTCACAAAGAAATGTCCTCCAGATATTGTCTTCTATGTGGATCGTTTGGATGCCCAAACCCGAGATCTTAATGACTTGCCCCTTTTAAGGATGATAACAAGTTCTCTTGGACCGTCTATTTGGCGAAGTGCCATAGTCACTCTTACCCATGCTGCTTCCGCACCTCCTGATGGACCGTCTGGTTCCCCTTTGAGTTATGACGTGTTTGTCACCCAAAGGTCCCATGTTGTTCAGCAATCTATTGGGCAAGCCATTGGCGATCTGCGTATGATGAGCCCAAGTTTGATGAATCCAGTCACCCTTGTTGAGAACCATCCCTCATGTAGAAAGAACAGAGAAGGCCAAAAGGTACTCCCTAATGGCCAAAGTTGGAGACCACAATTGCTGCTGCTATCCTATTCTATGAAGATCTTAGCAGAAGCAAATTCTGTCTCTAAACCCCAAGATCCATTTGACCACCGCAAGCTCTTTGGGTTCCGTGTTCGTTCACCACCTCTTCCGTACATGCTGTCTTCGATGTTGCAATCTCGTGCACACCCGAAACTCTCCTCTGAACAAGGTGGTGAGGATTCCGATGTTGACTTGGCTGACTTCTCTGATTCTGACAAAGAAGAGGATGAAGATGATTACGATCAGCTCCCACCATTCAAACCTCTTAAGAAAGTTCAACTTGCCAAACTTAGCAATGAGCAGAAGAAGGCTTATTTCGAAGAGTACGACTATCGAGTGAAGCTTCTTCAGAAGAAGCAGTGGAAAGAGGAGTTGAAAAGGATGAGAGAGATGAAAAAGAGAGGCAAGGATTCTGTAACGGATGCTGCGTTCATGGAAGAAGATGGTGATCCAGGTGCAGCAGCTCCAGTGTCAGTTCCTTTACCTGACATGGTTCTGCCACCTTCATTTGATGGTGATAATGCCTCACACCGATACCGGTTCTTGGAGCCGACTTCCCAGTTTCTAGCTAGGCCGGTTCTTGATACCCATGGGTGGGACCATGACTGTGGATATGATGGTGTTAATGTCGAACAAAGTCTAGCCATTGCCAGTCGTTTTCCTGCAGTGGTTGCTGTTCAAGTCACAAAGGATAAGAAAGAGTTTAATTTCAATTTGGACTCCTCGATTGCGGCCAAGCATGGGGAGAATGGTTCAACCATGGCTGGCTTTGATATTCAACCAATTGGCAAGCAACTCGCCTACATTGTAAGGGGTGAAACCAAGTTCAAAATTTTGAAGAAGAACAAAACTGCTGCTGGGGTCACTGTTACATTCTTGGGTGAAAATGTCGCCACTGGGTTCAAGGTTGAGGATCAGGTTGTTTTGGGGAAACAGTATGTGTTGGTTGGTAGTGCCGGTACCGTCCGATCGCAGCAAGATGCAGCCTATGGAGCGAATATCGAGGTGCAGCGCAGGGAACTGGATTATCCAATTGGTCAGGTTCAATCCACATTTGGGTTGTCGATAATAAAGTGGAGAGGGGACTTGGCATTAGGGTTCAACAGTCTAGCTCAGTTCTCTGTTGGTCGAGGGTCGAAAGTAGCGGTTAGAGCTGGAATAAACAACAAACTCAGCGGACAGATCACTGTAAAGACAAGCAGTTCAGAACATCTTTCTCTCGCATTGGCGGGTTTCATTCCTACTGCACTTGCCATCTACAAGAAGATCCGGTCTGGTGTTAACGAGAAGTACTCAATCTACTGAATCTTGTTTCGTTTCGGGCTCCAGTTCAGTTCATATTTTGGTTGGCTTCGTGAAGTAGATCATAGTTAATTGTCCTGTTATTTTATTTGAATAATGCTCATCTTTTTATTCTGTTTAGAACTGCTGCCAGTATTAGGTTCATGTTATTTTTTGACTTTATTGAGAATCAGATGGATGCAAGACGGCATATAGCAGTTTCATTATTTTTGTATCTCTACGTCATAAATGCAAAAAAGGTGTTCATGCCTTATTTTTCTGTTTGTTGGAAGTTATCACCCTGTGCCTGTTGTACGTAATGGTAACTTGTTTACACACTGTAATCATTTTAATGTGTTTCCTTGCTTGAGAATTTTGGCATGTATAGATTATTTTGCTCTGGAAAATGTTTATACTTGTTTGTGGGAAGATACCATGGGAAATTGGCTTCTTGGTTGAAGTTCATGGTACGTACAGTTTGATGATACTATGTAAAAAATGTACTTTCGTCTGTCTTCTTTCACTTCCCTTTTTTGTTATCCTCTGAGCAATCAGTTCCATCTAATTCCCTGTCTCATTTTCACTCTTTTATATTTGGTTTTGGGTGCTCAAAGGATAAATGGCTGAAAGAAAATAATTGGAATCTATAACCGTGATTTGCTTTTCCATCTTGGTTAGGTTCAAATTTGTGATTTGCTTTTCCATCTTGGTTAGGTTCAAATTTGCTCGGCGCATGCCCTTTTTTCAATTTCAGTTGTTTTCTTCAGGTCTTCAGTAATTGGAATTGATAGCAGAGGGTAATAAAGTAAAAATGCACCTGATAAGCATAGTGAAGTTATTTTTCCTCTGAAAAACTATTTTCTATTTAATGGCACATTAATGGCTCTTTTGTTTTGGAATGATTTTTCTGGATGACATTGTTCATTTACTCTTAGTATTTTTCCTGGTGTTTATCTCCTGTATTTTTGTAGATGAGGAGGAAGAATATAGATTGAGCTGAGATCGCAGGCTTTACTGAGCTGATCTTCAGATTCATTTGAATTATTCAACCGATCAAATCTTCTTCGTTTTGTTTTTCTGTAGTTGTAGAGTTTATGTATTTATTTGGGTGCTTAAAGAAGGATACTTGCAGTTTTGAGTGTTCAAAGGACCTGAGACTTCTTGGTAGCCAATCCAAAGGGCATCCCACTGTTCAAGGAAAATAAGCTAAAGTTCTTGAAATTAGTGACTATATGTTCGAAGTCCTTGATTGGTGAAATTTGCTTAAATGAATTCATATTCCTCAGTTGAGCAGAGGAATTTCTAAAGGGAAAACAAAGGTGCTGCATGTCCTAGTGCCTTTTTTGTTTTTGATCGAAGTAGCTTATAGTTATTCTTTCAATCAAGTATTAGTTTGCAGTTACTTTTTCGCAAATTTTTAGATGAGCAGATAATGTTTTGTTATCTTCTGCAGCAACAGAATGGGACCTATATTCGTTATCACAAGGTCGACCCAAAGCCATCACATGAATGACAAAATAGGAGTAACTACTGCATCATTATGTATTTGTGAAGGTATTGCAAAGGACCTTGCATAATCATGAAAGGTTTATTCCTCTCTTTCCTTCCTTTTTTTTCATTGAGAAATGAGGAAAAGGTTGTTCCAAATTTTAGGGAGTGAAGTTATATTCTTTTCAACATGTCACGTTTAATGCTTGTTTGAAATTTCTTTTCATGATGAATAGATTGAAGGTCAATGCCTTTTAGGTGCAGAACATTGATAAAGATAAATGATTTCCCTTAGGAGGTCAGTCTCTTTTTGTCTTCTGTGATGAATGTATAAACGTGCGGTTTAAGTATTCAGTGAAGTATTTGTTGATCTTTATCATTTCACTCAACCTCTAGCCTTTCTACACTCTTTTTTCTGGTTTAATACCACTTGTGCTTTAGTTATCAGAAGCAGCAATTAAGCATATTCCCTCAATTTTCCTTTTAGATACTTATATACTCCCTCCATTCCACTTCATCCCAAATTAAGGGCATATTATTCTTTTTTGGGTTGTCTTAAATTAGAAGTTCAATTTTCCTTTTAGGACGTAATCAATACACCACATTTCACAATACCGAACATGATTAGTTTGAAAGTATTGCAATGCTTAGAAAGAAAAAAAGCCAAAGTGGATTCTTAATTTGGAATGGTGGGAATGTTGTATATAACTATATATACCAGTTTTGAGTAAAATAATTAGTTTGATATATGTAGCTTAAATGCAAATGTTTTGCATTTGACTAGGGAGATCCTTGTTTCAAACTTCTTTGATTACAGTTTATTATAGTAAAAGGCCATTTGGGCTTCGGGTTCTTTGAAAATAAAATATTTTTTTAGTACTTTAAACCTCAATTTTATTTTAACTAATTAAATTTCGATTTTGAAAGACTACAGTTTTTGACTTGGTCTTTCTGATCGTTGGAAGTGGTTGGAGTACGTGCGTTATTCACTCCACGTTATCTTTTTTTTGTTGAGATTTTTTTTTTGTAAAGGATTTTTACTTTTCAGAAGAGACTTGCTGAAAAACCATTCGTCGTTTTTTTCTTCGTTTTTTTCTTTGGCGTATTTTGAGTTTTTCGAAGGGTTCTACCGTTGGCAATATTAGGTAGATTGCCTTGTTTGTTAAATCCTGTGGAGGGTTTTGCTCTTGAAGCCTGTCAGTTTTAATAGCAGCGGACAATTTTCATGTTAGGATATTGTGTCTACACAAGCAATTTTGTTGTAGTAGTGGCATGATGGTCTGTGTTTTGTAATTTGAGTTCCTTTCACGTATGATGAAGTTGACCCAATTTTCTGTTCTCCTAATAGTGATCTATCTGAATAATCAAAAGCAGAGGAGGGTGGTTACCTTAATTTCCAAACGCTTAAATTAGATAATTTACAATTTAAATAATTCACAAATTAAATAATTATTAATAATTTAATTTGTAAATTGGAAGACAATCAAACGAACTTAATGATTACCTTAATTCCCAAATGTGTACTCCCAATTTAAGGGTGCTTACGCGGATTTAACCTTAATTCCCAAATGTGTACTCCTAATTTAAGGGTCTTACGCAGATTTAAGGTTGTGCATTGTCATTCTGATATATGTATATATATATATATATATATTTCAATTTATAAACTTGTACAAGCTATTCTAAACACTTATAAACCCAATCCTATATCATTCTTTTAGTATATCTGTCTTCGAGAAGCGCAAGAGGAAGATTTAAATTCTCAATTCATGAACAAGTGCCTCTCCTCTCCTCTTATTCGAGAAAATCTATGTTTTGAAGAGAAGATTTAATTCAATAACGAGGAGAATTTGATTAAACCCCTCACCATTATTTCTCCCATCAATTATATACTGTCAAAATACTTTGACGTGCATAATGAAAATAAAACCCCCCGACACTACATGCAACTCCTTTGTTGCTTAGCCACAAATAGTTTGATTCGGTCTGATTTTATAGTATATAAATCTATACTGGTGTTGAATATTAGACAATAGACGTTAAAATTAAATTCGACTAAGTTGCTTATTGTATAGCCAATAATCGTGGTTTTTGAAGTTGCTTTGGATCCTTTAGCCACACATTGTTGTGGAACCCCTAGCCAAACAAGATCATTTTCAACGGTAAACGAAATTGGCTAAGAAGTCTCTATGCATTTCACTATTCACAAAATACTCCCACATAAAGAAAATTACGAGCAGCAATTAGACAAACTATGTTACCAAATATCCAAGCTCTTTAGCAAAGTTCATAATACTTTATCCTTCATTTCCAAGACAAAGCCAAAAAATAAAAAAAAAAAAGCCTCCTAATATAACAAAACATTACGTACAAGTGAGCACAACGTCAATCCGTGAACACACACCCTTTTCAGCCCAAGATTACAAAATCTGCCCAACCTTCTGTAGTATTTCACACATAACTTTCATTGTTCCACCACCACAGCTTCCCCATGGATGACTACACTTGGCTCATTCTCAGCCCCTTCGAACACCTTCGAGATCTTCTCAATTGGCACCAGAGGCAGATAATACGAAACCGTGTACCCCCTCTCAGCTGTGACAACCACCGCCTGATTGTACTTTTCCGACCAGTAAGCCGCTGTTGGAACCACAATGTGAGCCACCTGAGGGAACAGGGGCAGCTTATTGAGCGACCACCAAGCTGAGACTGCGTATCGTTCGGCTACCGGCTCGTATTTCTTATACAATTCTTTCGCCGTTGGCTCGTACTTTGTGTACACCATCTTGGCTATGTTAGTAGCCGTGTCCACCACGCCGGTGGTGTGTACCTCCGAAGCCACCGATCGAGTCACCTCCCAAGCCTTCTGAGCTGCCACGTAGGCTTGGCTCGAAGCCTGCTTTAGTAGGGCGGGCACGTGACGCCCCACCTCATTTATTGACTCGTCCACCTGTTGATGACGTGCGTATTTTAAGGGGACTAACATTCGCCTAGTGCATATAGTGTTATTATATTACTAAAGATACGTAATTATTATTTAAGTTTGTATATTTTCTTTTTTTTTTCTCTTTGCATGAGGTATCCGGGACAACTTTTGCGAACCTCGATTAATCCCCGCTAGTGATATTGCACCGACTAATTCCCGCTCGCAATATTGCACCGACTAATCCCAACATATTGTTTTATCTTGCGGGGAAATGAACTTGAGTGGTAACCCATGACAACCCATAACAAGATCCTAGTGGGTGGCATGAGTTCACTAGGCCAACTATGTTGGTTGAATTTGTATATTTTCGGTCCATTTTTTGTAATATATATATATATATATATATATAATTTTTTTGAATTTGCAAATTCACTCTAAGAGTTTCTTTTATTTTCGTGGAGAACCTAAATTGTTAGTTAATTAGGTTCAAACTTTCTACAGTAAAATTATCATAACAAGTCCTTAAACCATAAGAAGTGAACAGTGTGTATAAAATTTCATGTTTAAGGTTCGAATCCAAAGAAAATCATTAATTTTCTATAAAAACGAGACATGTAGGTTGGAACGAACCTTGCGATCGACGAACTTGAGGAGCTGGAAGGGGACATCGTGGAACTTGTCGTAAACGGGGCCGATAACAGTTTTGACGGTGCCCTCAACGGCCTGAACACCAGGTTTCAATGGACCAGAGTTCTCTTTAGCGTACTCGTAGAGACTTGAGAAGCAAACGATGAGGTAGATAGCCGATACTTGTGCAAAATCTAGGTACTTGAGCACCTTCTCCTCATCTTGTTGAACCTTCAATCACAATCACAATCGCAAAAAATTAACAGGATTTAATAACCAAAGTATAGAATCTTCTAATGAATATATATATATATATATGTAAACTAAATCGCAGCAGGATCTAAGAGAGTAGTTATCGATCGATGTGTGCTTACCGGTTTCTGGGTTGGTGATGTGGTTACGGTAGTATTCTCGGTTGGTGTTGGTGGTTTGGCTTCAGATTCCGCCATTTGTTTAAGAAAGCTCGGGGGAGAAAGAAGGTTTTGGTATATAATAAAGTGGTAATAAAGTCGAAACGATAACGAATAATCTTTTTATAGACGGGATTCCCGATCTTATTTAATTTAGAATAATCTAGGTTAGGACTCTTGTTCAAAAAAAAAAAATTCTAGGTTATGCCTCCGCACGTGCCTCTAGCGTCATGGTCCACGCACGGTCCACCATTAGCTATTTTTTTGGGTGAAATTACACCAGAAAGCGTTTCAATTTAGTCACTGAATTATTAATTATTTCAATTCATTTATTAAATTATTTAATTATTTTAATTTAGTTATTAAATTATTAATTGTTTCGATTTACTTAAATGAAGTTGATCATGTGCTTCACGTATAATTTCACTCTGTCATGTTTAACACTAATTTGAACGAAATAAACAAAGTGGCACTAACTTTAAAATTTAATGGCTATAGTGATTCGTTTAAAGTTTGATGACAATCCAAAGTTTAATATTCATTTGGGTTGTTTACTCTTATTTCAATTTACCCCTTAATTTTGTCAAAATTCTTTTAAAATATTGCCAAAATTGAACATGTACAGTTCACATTTAAAGTATGTGAACTACACATGTCTAATTTAATCAATATTTTAAATATATTTTGAAGAAATTAATGAGTAAATTGAAACAAATAAATAAATGAAGATGTTAATCGACATTATTAATAGTTTAGTGGGTAAAGTGAAATAATTAAATAATTTAGTGGATTAACTATATAATTAAATGAGTAAATTAAAATAATTATTAATTTAATAGATAAATTGAAATAAATCAATAATTTAATGACTTCTAGTGTATTTTTTTTTATAATCCTTGCTGCGGATTATTTTGTATAACTTTTAGTCTTTTATGCGCTTAGAGAAATTAGCAAAATAGTGGCAAGCGGCTTGAAGATAGGAGGGAGGTGGTGGGGTTTGTTTTGGGCCTTTTCCAAAATAGAGTATTTTTTTTGAAGGCGGTGAAATCTATAACAAAGATGACACTTGGAAAATGAATGACCGCCTCTCCTCTCCTCTGGAACGTGAACTTTGTCGGGGACGAAAAGATTAGATTAGTGAGAGAGAGAGAGAGAGAGAGAGAGAGAGAGAGAACATAACATAATTTTGTGCCGCAGCATGGGTATGGAGATATTCCGGCACGCTGCTCGAGGTTCATCTTAATTCTTATCCCCATCCATCTTCTCATCCTTTCACTCGGGGCATCTGTCTCTCTTTGTTAAAAAATATAAACACAACATATAAAATAAATTTATATTAATTTTGTTTATTACAATGTTAAATTTATGTAAAAGATAATTTTATGCAAAGTTAAATTTATATTCAATCAAATTTCTTATTTTAAAACACAAATGATAAATAAATCATTATTCCAAAATTATAATAATATTTAGACCATTATTTCTAAAAGATATCATTTATTGGATTTTTTGCAAAAAATATTGTTATGCAAGATTTTTTACTTTATTTCCAATTTATATAAAGTTTTACGATTTAATTAAATCTTGAAATCATCTGAATTTACCATTACTTACATCAGATATAATAATTTATTTAGAGGGTACATTTATTTTAAGCAAAAGTAATATGTACACGAGAGTAAATAAAGTTACAATTTTAGCTATAAACTAAATTAATATTGTTTATAGCTAAGGAATTCATTATTTAAGACATACAAAGTATATAGGAAGCACATGTTTGGTAAATGTACAAAAATGGTAAATGTACAAAAATCGTTTGAGAGAAAGGGTTATTTAGTTGTTGATGGTATTTTCGAACAAGTGTCTAATCTTACCGAATGTATTTTCAGCACCTCCCTTTCTAATGAAAAATGCTATATTCACTAACATATATATATATATATATATATATATAAAGAAGGTATATTCAAGAAAAGCGAAGGAAAGGTACGTCATCGATCAGATACTCTATTTTCTGAAGTAGACACATAAAACAAATATAACTCAAAACACACGCATCGCAACAAGACACTAAATGATGACGATACGATTATGTTTCGCCAGTCGTTTACGTAATTTATTTTATTTTGTGGTTGGGGTTAGGTGTTATGGGGTAGCAAAAGTTGTGCTTGTTTTCCTTTAATTACAAATTATATCTTGGGTTTAGTAGCAACAAAATAATGATAATAAACTATTCATCTTTTCCAAAAAGGGCGTCAATTTTGATTGATTGTTTGTTTGTTGCAACGCTAATTGTTCTGTTTCTCACTTACTAACTTGTACAGCGGAACAACGCAATATCAAGGCCGGCTTACCAGTTGAAGACCATTTTCCATTGGCTCATACACTTCCAAAATAAATATAGGAGGCAGCAATAATACGTGTACCAATTTAAATAACAGAAGTATTAAAATAAAGTGCATTTGCCAATGTTTTTAATAGATCCAGCCCAAGCTAATGTTCTTTCTATCTCAATTAGTACGGGTATCCACTCAAGCAAACAATTTGGCTTCGGCCATTTGAGTTAACTTTCATGTCAACTTTCTGAGTGCTAAAAAACTACAAACTTATTTCTAGAGTACCCGTAAGGGTGCATTAATCCGTCATGAACAAAGTAAAATGTCTTGTACAAGTATGGAATGACATTCTACTAACAATATTCTCACTGAATTTGGAGTACCACAAGTACACGTCAAGGTTTCAAACAGTGCCTAATATTTCTGAAACCGAGTAAAAGGAAAACAATCCGCTCTTTCCTTTATGTCATATTTTGGTAGCAATCCAAGTTCTATCATAGTATCATGGAATACAATTTCTGTTGATGTTCAATTGGTTAAGATGAATACACAATCTATTGATTGCATGGTCACCTTTCATAGCAGTCAGAGGGTGTTTATGCTAACTGGGGTTTATGGTTTTAATAGAGGGGAGGTTTGACTTGTGGAGGGACTTGAGAAGCTGTGCTGGCTGTGTGGGTAATATGGCTTGGATTATGATGAGTGACTTTAATATTGTTAGGACCCAGGAGGAAAAGAAAACAGGGAATATGGTGGATAGAGCTGAGATGAATGACTTTTAACACTTGTATAGAAGATATCCAGGTGCAGGACATGAACACCAAGGGGTTGACTTTCACATGGTATAATAAACGCAGTGATGGTGATGCTATTTTGAGTAGAATTGATATGAGTGCTACATGATGACAGAGGGAGTTGCTTATTCCCTAATTGTGAAGCTGAGGTCTTTCCAGCAGGGCTTTCGGATCATTGCCCTATTGTTGTAACTATTAATGAACAGGTGAGGAGGGGGAGGAAACCGTTTAAATTATTTGATTATTGGATGTATAATCAAGAGTTTGATCATGTTCTTCAAGATTTTTGGCAGCAAGATTGCAATGGTACAAGTATGTATAAGTTTTATGTGAAGCTCAAGAGATTAATGCCTGCTCTGAAAGCTCTGAATTGTAAATTCTATATTAGCATCTCGGATAGGGCGCTCAAGGCCAAGGACGAACTGAGTAAGGTTCAGAAAGATATTTAGGTGGGTAATGTTTCTGTTGAATTGCATCAGAAAGAGTTGCAATGGACACTAGCCTATGTTTCCTTGTGCAAGGACGAGGACTTTTATAGACAAAAATCTAGAGTGCAGTGGTTGAGTGCTGGGGATAAGAATACTGGCTTCTCTTATAAGTAAGTTAATGGGCATCGAGCTATGAATGAAATTATGAGTATTAACACGTTGGAGGGTGAGCGAGTTAGTGGGGAGCAAAATGTAAATAGAGAAGCAATCAAGTATTTTAGTGAGTTTTTGGGAGTGCAGCAGAATGTTGGTAGCTACATTGAGAGACTTCAACAGGTGATTGTAAGGAGGCTTACTGATGAGCAACAAAGAAAGTTACGTAGAAATGTTACTCCTCAGGAGGTGAAGGCAGCTCTTTTTTCCATTAGCAACAAAAAAGCCCCCTGGCCAGATGGGTACTCTGCCAGTTTCTTCAAGAGGAATTGGGATTACTTAGGTGGTGAACTCACTGAGGGTGTGCTAGAATTATTTACTAATGGTAGGCTTCTAAAAGCTTGGAATGGTACAGCTCTCACGCTTATTCCTAAGGTGGTTCTGCCAAATACCATGCGGGATTTTAGACCGATTGTGTGTTGCAATGTTATCTATAAATGCATATCAAAAGTACTTGTTCATAGATGAAAAGATGTGATGGCAGATCTGGTTGGTCCTAACCAATCAGCGTTTGTTGCTGGACGAGACATAGCGGATATTGTTTTGCTAATGCAAGAATTAGTGAAGAATTATCACAAAGAAGGGGGAAGGCCTAGGATTGCTATTAAGGTGGATTTGTAGAAAGCATATGCTACAGTCCAGTGGCAGTTTTTGTTTGATGTTCTTAAGGTGATGCAATTTCCTTTGGTTATGATTAATTGGCTAAAGGAATGTGTTACTACTGCCACTTTTCCTACAGCCACTTTTCTATCAGCATGAATGGTTTCCTTGAAGAATCCTTTTGTGGAGGCAGGGGTTACGACAATGAGACTATTTCCCCTTACTTTTTTCTTTTAGTTATGGAGGCCTTCTCTTGTGTTCTTCGGAGTAATATTATTGCTAGCAATTTCAGTACCATCCGAATTGATCTGATGATTTGTTTCTTCTTGCTGGTGCTAATGTAGAGTCTATTGAGGTGTTACGGAGATCTCTCATAGAGTTTGGAAGCATGTCGGGGGTACAACCTAATGAAGACTGAAATATGCTCTGTTATGGGCATGGAAAGTAAAGATTTGCCTGTTAAATACCTTGGTGTTCCTTTGATTCCTGGCAGATTGAAGTATGTGGACTGTGAGGATTTAAAGCAGTGTATTTTGAGGAAGGTCCTTAGCTGGCATAATAAATGCCTTACTTATGCAGATAGAATCCAGCTCATAATTTCAGTCCTAGTGAGTATTCAGTCTTATTGGAGTAGGATTTTTGTCCTATCAAAAGGAGTTCTTAAAGATATAGATTCTATTTTGAGAAAAAAAAAATATTATGGAATGGGCCGAATATGGAATGTCCTATCAGTTCATTATCACTTGATGATCTTAGTCGGGATTGGTGTGCAGCTGTGAGTTGAAGGATTTTGGATGAAATTTTAGTCTGGTGATTTATGGGGAGCTATTTAGTTGCTCGTCTTTTTTTCTGTTTATTTTCCAGCTTTATGTTTAGTTAATGTTTGGTTAATGTGTGTTTTCCATTTCTTTCTCTGGGGCTTTTGGTAGACTACTTGTAAACCATTAGCCCCCTTACGCTTGTATTGGTTATTTATTTTCAATATAAGTTTTGTTTCTGATCAAAAAATAAAAATAAGAAAGGGCCGAATATGGGGCAGTGCAATGCTAAAGTTTCCTGGGTGGATGTGTGCATGCCTAGAAGAGACGATGAACTAGGCATACCTAATATTCTTGAGTCTAATGTTGCTAATATGGCTAAGCACTTGTGGGATATTGCTAACAAAAGAGATACCCTTTGGGTCAAGTGGTGCCATGAATATTTGTTGAAAGGGCAGTGCCTATGGACTCATAGGTGCCCCATAGATGCCTCTTGGACATGGTTAAAAATAATGAAATTGAGGGATAGCTTTCATAATAGCATTGGGTGTAAAGTTGGGACTGGTAATAACATTTATACATGGTATGATCAATGGCACGATGATGGACCTCTTGTGAAGAAGTATACCATGATAATAATGTATGATGCTGTCAGTAATTCAAACAGTATACTATGTGATTATATTCAAGAGGGCAGATGGGTTTTTCCTAGTGTTGGCTCAAGAAACCTTGCAAGAATTGCTCAGAACCTTCCAGTTCTTAATGGTGGCAGTAATGACCAAGTAATGTGGAAATCTAATAAAAACGGTAAGTTTACTTGTGCTTCGGCTAGAGAGGTGGTTAGAAGGCATGGGGGTGTTGCTCCTTGGTACAAAGTGGTTTGGTTCAGAGGATACGTTCCTAAGCTAGCAGTTATTCTGTGGATGACTTTTCGAAGAAGAATGAATACTAAAGAAAAACTAATGGCCGGGGGAAGAGTGCAAGAAGATGGCCGTGTGCTATGTGGGGCTGCTAGTGAGTGTATTAACCATATTTTCTTTGACTGTCCTTTCTCTAAAAATATTTGGGAGGAGGCTCTCCGTAGAAACAGCTTGCACAGAGCAGTTGAGAATTGGGATGGTGAAAGCAGGAAAGCTATTGTTGAAAGTTGAAACTAAAGGCAGTGATCTCATACCTCGTCTTAGAGTGTTAGCCTTGACTACAGTGGAATATCAAATTTGGAGGGAAAGGAATTATAGGATCTTCAAGCAGGTGGGGCAGAGCTGGCAGCAGGTTTTCACCAAGATAGAAGACCTGATCAGAGAAGCTACTTGGCATTGGAGAAGTAGGACATATACTTGGCTGTTATGTAAAGAATGGGGATTAAGAGATTTTGTTATGCTTGTGTAAAGGGAACTTTTATGATGTTTGGGCTTGGCATTGAGTGGTTAGTTAGGCCCGTTGTTGTCTTGTTAAACATTACACATTGTAATTGAGTTTCTTTGTTAATATATTCAAATTTCAAAAAAGAAAAAGAAAAAAAAGAATTGCCACGTGATAAGCAATTGCCACAATCCGTTTAAAATTTGCCACAGCGCAATAAGCAATTGATCATGATGTATATCAAAAGATTAAGAATGCAATGTCTAACACAGCCACGGGGCCACCAAATTGATGCATGACGATTACAATTATATGCAACTAGAAACTGGGAACAAATGCCTAAAAAATGAACTTTCATTTCTCAAAAAGGATGTACTACTTGCAGTAAGAATTACTTGTATGAACAAATTTAGTAAAACCCAATAATTACGAGATTAAAATCCGACTCTAGTAAGTATTCAGATGATGGTGAGAGATTTACAAGAGGATATTAACCTTGCCTTGGAGGCCTTACGTTTCATCCATAATTAGCCTTCCTAAAATGCAAACCTGAATAAACCAAACAGGAAAGTGCAAATCAACACAACTATGAAATCAAATATGAGCAAATATACATATATCAGATGAGGCTGCAAAGTCCCTGACATGACAAAGATGGATCCTTGGGATCTCAAATTCATTTCTCAGTCTTTTCTGAATGTTTTCCTTTGTTATCAGCTGGGATCTTGATTTATGCCTAACCATTAGGTATCTAAGACAGATGGTATATAGAAGTATACACTTTGATATACTATCACAATAGAAATATTAAAGACGATTCAAAACACGGCATTTCAACAGTTGTCCATAATTTATCGGTACAAGCGAGGTTACGTCCAGAACAAACGACGTCAATCACCCTAATGTCCCGTCTTTCTAACAAACTCGCATTATCCCTTACTAATGGGTCACCCTCTAATGCTTCTAATCATAGGATTTATTGAAGACTCATTTTGATAGCAACATGGAAAATGGTAGGAAAAACAATTGATTTGCATAAGTAGTTAGAAAATAAAATTGAGGCATGAGCTGAAATATCTTAAAATTTCCACAAAAACACTTAAATTTTTTGAAAGTGCAGGATCCTACTTTTCTGGGACATGAAATTCTCAGTCATATTGGACTAAACTTCCAATCTTTTTAGCTTGATGTTCCTCCAACTTTTTTTCTCTAATAAACCAGTCAGAATACCTCATTCTTCTAGTAAAGCCACCCTCTCCAATAAACCATCCAGAGTAATCAACCGCACAACCCCCTTAATTTCTTCCTACAGCATAGACGCTGAGACCAAATTTCCCCTTCCCCCTCCCCCTCCACAACAAAACCCATACCCACACACCCAAAAAAAAAAGCCCAAAAAGTGATGAAGGATGTGATTCTTTAATTTAATTTTTTTGCTCATAATCTAAGGAGACAGAACATTTGAAATTTTTTGCAGGACAGCATTGTGGGCTGAGGTTTTGAGAGCATGTTCTCTTCATCTCTTGTACTCAACCTTCTCTTTAAAATCCTTTCACATTTCTCTCATAGCCTAATATAATTCATCCATTGAATCCTTTCATTGAGATATTTTGTGGGAGGATCATTCATTAAAGCTAGACCACTACACCTTCACTCCATCATTGTGTTGAAATCTTCAATTGTGAATTGGATAGTATAAAATCAAAGCCACTTACTAGATCAAGATCCCAGTACTATAAAGTGGCTACTTTCTCACGATTATGCATATATGAGTTGTAAGTGGATTCTTACATGTTAAGTCGTACTTTGATTGTCTCACAAAGGTTGAAGGGGAGGAAAATTTTGCTCCACATGACATGTTTTGGAAATCTGGTATTCCAATGAAAATTAGAGTTTTGGCATGGTTAGCTGCTCTGAGAAAGGTCAACACAACGGATCAATTGCAAATTAGAAGACCTAGCATGGCTCTATCTCCTACTAGATGTGTTATGTGTAAATCTAGCAAAGAAAGTTTAGACCATCTACTAATTCACTGTTCATTTGCTCAAGTTGTTTGGAATCTTGCTCGCAAGGAATTCAGTCTGATTTCAGTGTTCCCTAGTTCGTGGCACGACCTGTTATTGGTTCATTGGAGGTTCAAGGGCAACAAGGAGAAATCTCAGATGTTATGGAGATGTTGTTTGATGGCAATATTATGGCACATTTGGAAGGAAAGGAATGCAAGGATTTTTGAGGATAAAGAAGAGTCAGTGGAGAGAGTGTGGGAACAAGTTAAAATCTCAGCTTCTCTTTGGGCCTATGTTTCCAATAATTTTCATTGTCTTCCCATTTCTGACATTGTGAGGAACTGGGAAGCTGCTATGTCCTAAATGCAGGGAGCTTCTTGTGCTTTGTCAGTTTGATTGATTCAGTTTGTTTTTAGTTGTCTATTCTGATGTTTGTTAGGGTCTAGCAGCAGTCATTTGTGTAGGATCCAGGGGCTTTGTGTTTGGTCGTTTTTGTTGTTTTCAAGGCCTGTTAGTGGAATTCTCTTCCACTTTCAGGTTTTCTTTGCTTGTATTTGATTTTTCTTTCAATATAAGCCTTTTTTTCTGATCAAAAAAAAAAAAGTGGATTCTTACATTTATAATTGAGTTAATTGTTTTGAGAGGCTCAAGCTATGAACAACCAGAAATCTATTAATAACAAATCAAACCCATTAAAGATAAATATTCTGTCATGTTCATTGCTGGTTAGTTGTATTAGGCCCTCCCGATTCTAATGTAAGAAATTTACGTTTGATGCCTTCAACATCTATTAGTTTATATGGTATCAACCCTAGCCCATCTCAAATGCAATAATTTCTCCTACATGATTCAAAGAAAACAACTTCTACTCCTAATACTACAACAACAAATAAAGTTCCAACACGCCTTTTTTGGAGGTCTAAGTCTCTCCCTTTAACTACAAAAAAAGAAAGCCCAACCCCCCTAGGTGAGACTTGAACCTGAAATCTCTCCTGGGTCTGAGTTGGCACCTCCCCAACTAGGCTAACCCACTTACTCAAAACAAATCAAGTTTCAACACGCCTTCTCAAATAAAAAACTAGCAAAAGAATTGACACCTGGTGATTCAAACATTGTAAGTGAATTACAATATTTTATTTACCTATTTAGCATCCAGGGAGGAAAGAAATGACTAGTGTCTGGTTTGGACACTACTTTTGTGTTGTGGGAACCAATTTCATTCAGTTTTAGGAATAAATAAATAAATGCATAAACACAAAAATAAATGCACTATGCAATTACTCTTCATAATTACCAACACAATTAAAATAAACACAAACTAAACATTTTATACTAATGTAGCGACTAGCAAGTAAACTATACATGGAAGAACAGAAGAAGACAAAGGAAGAGAATATATAGGGATAGTGGAGTACCTAATAAAATAAAAATGTGACTCCTAAGTTATGGTATACATTTGAGTGTCAAAGTCAAAATAAGAAATCCGGACGATTGGCAAAGTTAAAATCACCCAAAGAAATTTCATCTTGAGAACAAAAGATTCTAAATTTTCCATGTTCACGAATAAAGGAGAAAAATGGTTAGCATAATGAACCAGAATGTGGTTCAAACTTTCACTGGCCTCCTTTCATAAAATGCACCAAGAAGGAGATTGAAAAGATGTGGTCTCTTCAGATGGAACTGGTACTTGAATTAAGTAGCATGTTAGAACAGAGATGGGTTGGTCCAATGGCATGTGACATTTGCAAAAGGAGTTCACAATCAGACCTTTTTCAACAACAAAGGGGCACTCAGAAAGATAGTAGAGATCCCACATTGACTCAACCCCGCTTGGTGACTGCCTAGAACCATTTCAATATTAACTTTCTCCTCAATGGTAATATATATATATATATATATATATGTTTCTTTTATCATTTTTATGGAGGGGCCAGCACAAAGCAATCAAGGAGTCGCACCAAGGACAGGGTAATAAAACTAGTCTATCCCCCTTGAAACAAAAAAGAACGAGAAAAAATTACTAAATAAACAGATATGGAAAACTAATTCACCAACACAATATGACTCATCAGAATTAATTAACAAGAGAATATAGAATATTGCAGGCAGGTAGTGAAGTATATATGAGAAAGAAAAAAAAGTAAGAAATATATAGGTTTTTCTGTCAACAAGTTTTTGCTTTTCTTGTTTCTTTTTTGTTGTTAATAGAAATTATTTTTCATGTTCAATTCCATCCAACAGAATTTATTAATCTCTCTGATAACCTTTTTTCACCAGGAAAAGAGTCTTTTAAGGCCTCTCAGATGGACTAAATAAAGATATATATAGTATTTCAACAAATGTATGTTCACAGCCTCACAGGTTTATCTGTCATCCTTTCCAAAGTTTCAGCAGAGGAGTTTCTCTACCAATGCAACAGTGAACTCCAGTCCTCCACTTGTTGAAACAACTTCCATTGCCTCACTGTCCCTGTTCCCAAAATTTACGAAGGATGGGATTCTTTCATTTTTGGAAGATACAGAACACTCAAAACTTTGGGCAGGAGTAGTATTCGTTCAAAGCTAGACCATTAGACCTTCACCCCATCCTTCTGTTGAGATCTTCAAGAACGAATTGGATGGTCGAAAATCACCCTTGCAATCCTATTACTAATCAAGACCCAGTGCTATAGCGTAGCTACTGCCTGCGATTGTGCATCTATAAGTTGTGTATAGTGGGTTCTTATATTTATACTCAAGTTCATGTCACTTAACTTTTAATTGTTTGAGCAGCTCAAACTATTAATGACCAAAAAAAATTTCTATTTATAACAAACTCAAACCCATCAGCTCAAACTATTACAACAACAACAACAACAAGCCTTTATCCCACTAGGTGGGGTCGGCTACATGGATCAAACGACGCCATAGTGGTCTGTCGTGAATCATATCTATAGTGAAACCATTCACCTCTAAATCCTTCTTAATAGTTTCACCTATAGTTTTTCTAGGTCTTCCTCTGCCTCTAACAACCAGGCTTCCCTCCATATGATCAACTCTCCTTACCACGGCATCTACAGGTCTCCTCCATACATGCCCAAACCATCTAAGTCGAGATTCAACCATCTTTTCTGGAATAGGTGCCACCCCAACTCCCTCTCTGATGGTAACATTCCTGATCTTATCTTTCCTAGTCTTGCCACTCATCCATCTCAACATTCTCATCTCAGCTACACTTAGTTTATTCTCGTGTTGGCTTTTGACCGCCCAACACTCAGTCCCATACAACATCGCTGGTCTAACCGCGGTACGATAGAATTTTCCTTTTAACTTGAGTGGTACCTTTTTATCACATAACACACCCGAAGCTTTCCTCCCTTTCAACCATCCTGCTTGAATCCGGTGGTTTACATCTCCCTCTATCTCCCCATCTTCTTGTATAATGGATCCAAGATACTTAAACCGAGTAACTTGTGGTATGACATTGTCCCCAACTTTTACCTCTAAGTTAGTAGTGCTCCGCCTTTTACTGAACTTGCACTCCATATATTCTGTCTTACTTCTGCTTAAACGAAAGCCATGCGCTTCTAAATTTTGTCTCCAAGTTTCCACCTTCCCATTTAGCTCTTCTCTGGACTCACCCACTAGGACAATATCATCTGCAAACAGCATACATCGCGGTGCTGGCTCTTGAATGTGTTCCGTGAGTACATCTAAGACCAAGGTAAACAGATAAGGGCTCAAAGCTGACCCTTGGTGTAGTCCTATAGTTATAGGAAAATCTTCTGTGGATCCACTATGTGTTCTCACACTAGTCATAGCTCCTTCATACATGTCCTTGATAACACGAATATAGGCAATTCTAACCCCTTTCTTCTCCAGAGCTTTCCACAAAATCTCTCTGGGTACCCTATCGTACGCCTTCTCCAAGTCAATGAAAACCATGTGTAGGTCCTTTTGATCCCTCCGATATTGCTCCATCAAACGCCGCAACAAGTAGATTGCTTCCATGGTCGACCTTCCGGGCATAAAACCAAATTGATTATCTAAAATGTTGGTTTCTTTTCTTAGTCTCAGCTCAATCACCCTTTCCCATAACTTCATAGTATGACTCATGAGTTTAATCCCCCTGTAATTGGCGCAGCTTTGTATATCCCCCTTATTCTTATAAATCGGTATTAGGGTGCTTCTCCTCCATTCTTCCGGCATCTTCTTTGACCTCAATATCTCGTTGAAAAACCTTGTGAGCCAACCAGTGCCTTTATCACCTAGACCCTTCCAAACCTCAATAGTATACTATCTGGCCCAACTGCTTTACCACTATCCATTCGTTTCAATGCTTCTTTCACTTCCTTTTCTTGAATTCTGCGATAAAAGGTGAAATTTTGGTCATCCTCTCGCATGTTCAGCTCATCTCCACATGCTAAAATCTCATAACCTTCATTAAATAATTTGTGAAAATAGTCCTTCCATCTCTCTTGTATGTCTTGTTCTTTAACCAGGACATTACCTTCTTCGTCCTTGATGCATCTCACTTGATCCAAGTCTTTTGTCTTCCTTTCTCGACCCTTAGCAAATCGGTAAATAGCTTTTTCCCCAGCTTTGGTGCCTAAAGATTTGTATAATCCATCAAAAGCTTTAGTCCTCGACTCACTCACCGCCTTCTTAGTCTCTTTCTTTGCTTCTTTGTAAGATTCCCAATTTTCCACATTCTTACATAAAGACCAAGCTTTAAAGCATTTCCTTTTTACCTTAACTTTATCTTGTACACTATCATCCCACCACCAAGATTCTTTATCCCTATGTCCACATCCTCTCGATTCACCCAGCGTCTCTTTAGCTATCTTCCTGATCCCCTCGGCCGCCTTGTCCCACATATCATTTGCGCTTCCGTTTGCCTCCCAAAACCCACCCTCCAGCACCTTGTGTTGAAAGATCCTTTGTTTTTCACCCTTCAAATGCCACCATCTAATCCTTGAAACCTTACCTTGGCCCCTTCTCTTCACTTTCCCCTTAACTCGTATATCCATTACAAGGACTCTATGTTGGGTAGTCAAGCTCTCTCCAGGTATAGCTTTACAGTCCATACAACTCTTTCGATCTCCTTTCCTAAAGAGGAAGAAATCGATCTGAGAGCATGTTGTCCCACTCTTGTATGTGATGAGGTGCTCCTCCCGCTTCTTAAAACATGTATTGGCTACCATAAGATCATAAGCAGAAGAGAAATCAAGGATAGATTTTCCCTCGGTATTTACCACCCCAAAGCCATAACCTCCATGCACCCCCCTATAGTTATCAGAAGAGCTCCCTACGTGCCCATTCAGATCCCCTCCTAGAAAAATCTTTTCTCTAAGTGGTATATCCTGAATCAAGCCTTCTAAGTCCTCCCAAAATTTTATCTTGAGGTGTTCTTCACACCCGACCTGAGGTGCATAAGCACTGATCACATTAAAAGTGTCCTGCTCCACTACAAATTTTAGGGCTAGGATCCTATCTCCTACCCTCTTTACATCTACAATGTCCTTCTTCCACCATTTGTCGACAATTATACCCACTCCATTTCTCGATTTAACCTTGCCAGTGTACCAAAGCTTAAAACCCGAAGTGTCTAATTCCTTCGCCTTAGCTCCAACCCACTTAGTTTCTTGAAGGCACATGAAATTGATCCTCCTCCTGATCATACCCATTACAGATACATCTTCTCTCACGATCATGGCTGGTTAACTGTACTAACAACTGCCCATCCCAATTCTCTAATGTAAGAAATTTACTTTTCATGCCCTTAGTTTTCCTGGTTTGTAATGTATCAACGCCAGTCCACCTCTAAGGAAATTAAGTTTCTCCTATATGCTTTTAAAAAACAACTTCTAATACTAGAAATAAATTAAGTTCCAAGATCAACTTCTCAAATAAATATTAACTACGTACATGTCACAAGGAATTTGGATGTAAACTGAAAATTATAATGCTAAAAGTATCCAGATTATAAGTCATAATTCAAGATCCCCAGATGGCAAGGATACTATAATTCAGTGCTTATTTGGTTCGAGTGTTATGTTTTCCAGAGGTCATAATTTAGGCATTTCACATATAAAATTTAAGAGTTAGCAAAGGAATTGACATGCTGTGATTCAAACCTTAAGATCAATTTCGTGGTTATGTAATCTACCTATTTAGAATCCTCTCGGAGGAAAGAAATGGCTAGCCTATGGTTTTTGACACTAGTTTTGTGCAGTGGGGACCAATGTCATTTGGTTTACGGAATAAACAATTACATAAACATAAGCACTATGACTCTTCAGAATGAATAGCACAGGTAAGAGAATATATACTACTAGTAAATTATACAAAGAAGAAGATAGTGTAAGAGAATATTAGGGATAGAGGAGTACCTAATAAAATTAAAGAGCGATGACTTCGTAGAGCTCAATTCTCTAATATGAGGAACTAGTTGCCCCCTTATTATTAAAAAAGCATTTTCAATCTCTGCCACACAATTCTTTATCCCTATACATTTGAAAGATTCAAAACCATTGCCCCTTGTTATATAGATTTAATTTTGGTGCTTTAAAATTCTTGTGGTCGCCAGTCTGCCCTCTGAGGCAAGGCAATTAATTTTCTCTGATATGCTTTGGAAAAACAACTTTTAATACTAGAAAGAGATTAACAACACAAGTAGAATAAACACAAAAGTAAGAGAGTATATACCAATGCAGCTAGTAAAGTATATATGGAAGAAGACAAAGTAAGAGAGAATATATATGTATATATGTAGGAGTGGAGTAGTGCCTAAAATAATTAAAGTGCGACAACATCGTGGAGCATTTTACCATGAGCGAGAAACCGTTCGCATCGATCAATAACAGCACGCAATCAATTCCTTCGGTTGCACATGCCCACCCAAAACTTCAAACAAGTGATAGATATAGTTCCTTCTGGTGCTTTGTCAGCGAGGTCGGGTTTACCACCCCAAATTATGCAGAGCTTTCCCTTGCCAAGGTAAACCATAAAGTCCACCTACATGAGCCTTCTGATTGGGCAACTTGTTGTCGAGACCAGGTACCGGTTGGAAGGATTGTTCAGGGGAGGATTGGGCAACTTGTTGTCAATACCAGGTACCGGTTGGAAGGATTGTTTGGGGGAGGATGAATCAAGGGCATACAGTTTTTCATTGAGGAATTTGAAGATAAGATGGCCAACAGCTACAGAGGTTGAAAATACAGCATAACCGTCTTGGACAAGTCTAAAGTGGTCAATGGGGACACGGGCATAGAGGGTGCTTTCCCATTGGGCAGTGGTGAGATTGAAAGTGTGGCGTCAAAGAGAAGAAGTGAAAACACAAAGTTCGCTTCTATCCTTGGTGTCAATCAATGCATAATCATTTACTGAACCGTAGCGGTTGCGTAGTTGTTCGGAAGGTTCGGGGCATTGGTTCCATGAAGTTGAGGAGGGATTGAAGACCACTCCCATGGATGGCAGAGGATCATCTGGAGCTCGAGACGTAAGACCAAAAGCATAGACATTGCCATCTAGGGGGGAAGCTACACCCATAGAGATATACAGTTGTGAGGGCATTGCAGGGAGCTCTTTCCAAACAGGTTTATCAGATGCCAAATCACAAACAAAGGCTTTTGAGGAGCGATCACAGAAACTACCACCAAGAGCGTAAACAAGCTTCTTCTTATGTTTGCCTTTGCCTGAGGAGGAGGAGGAGTGTGTTGGGATTACACGAAGGGAAGAAGGTGTGGTTGGCATCTCTGAAATTGGGGTTAAAAGTCTTGGGAGGGTGCTTCTTCTTCTTTTTCAGATTATCATGATAATAAGATGATGATGATTTGCGTTTGAGTTTGGGTTTGGGGGCATGGACGGTTGTGTTTGATGGGTCGATTTTATACCAACAGTAGGCATAAGCGTCAGTTCGAATGCAGAAATAGAGATCGATGTGATTGTTAGGGTCTTCAGGGGGGAGTGATAAGGGTGATGCTAGTGGTATTAATGGTGGTTTTGGTGACACTGTTGATTAGAGGTTTAAGTGAACCATACTTACTACTCTTCTTCTCCTCCTCCTCGTCCGCCAGGGAGGAGCATCGGACTAGAACCCTAGGCTGCCCAGGTTCAGTTATTGTTTCCTTCTTCTTATTCTTCTCCTTTTTCTTCTTCTCTTCATCCGCCGAGGAGGAACATCGAAGTAGATTATCCTGCGGCTCAGGCTCGGTTGTTCCCCTCTTCCTACTCTTCTTGTCCTTCTCCAAGGAGCATGATTGTGAAATCCTCGATTCCATCTCTGTCACGATCGCTGGCGGCGGCTATTGCTAGAAGGGAACATGTTGCTAGAAGGGAACATGTTGCGCGGGATGATTGAATTAATTAATTTTATTCAGTATTTATTATTGTCGAAAAAAAAAAATAAAAAATTTTAATGTGTTTAGTGTAAATATATATATATATATAATATTTTAATTTTGTCTTATATTTAGTATAACATGGAATTGAATTGTATTCATGATTAATTATTTTTTTTAAAATTGGATAAATATATATATTATCCTTATAGGTGGTATTATTTTATCTTAAAGCTTTCGTATAACAAAATGAATATAAAATTTAATTTTTAATTAATTTTTTTTATTTTGATCTTTTTTTATGCCTATTAAATAATCAAATTTATTAATGAAAATTTTCAACCCCCAAAATCACATTAACTTAACTAATAAAATTCATTTCTCATATAATATGATATTTTTATTTTTATTTTATTAAATGAAGCTATTTATAAGAATATATATATATATATATTTTGTTATAAAAGGTAACATTAGAATTTGAAACTGTACTTAATACCTAGTTCATAAATATTGTATGTAACATATAACTTTTCTCCCGGAACAGTTTTTTAAAAATCTTATTTATAAATAGGAGAATCGCATTAGCAAATATATATATATATATATGTGGACAACAATTAAAATTGCATTTATTTTTAAAAGAAAAGTAAGTTGTATTATATAATATCTTAACTTGTAATCCGAAACTCCATCAAATATAAAATTTATTAAATTTTTATTCGACTAGTCTTTATCCTGTCTGATCCCGCTTAATCCTTATCCGACTGAATCCTTTTCTATCATATCCCACATAATTCCTATCCGACTAATTTCGACTCTTATCATATTCGGCCTTTATCATATCATATCATATCATACCTCTTTATCCGACGCGCCAAACGCATCATAAAGGTTGTTACACACGGACACACGGTTTGCCCATGCATCATTTATTATAGGGAACTTCTGAATTAGCACACACGTTTTGCCCTAGCTTGACTTTGCACTCTATTTAAATGAAAACTTTCTAAAATAATTGTAATTAGGCATAACCTTCTAACTTTACACTGTTAACTTTCTATCCATTCTTAACTTTTTCACACCAAAACACCCTTTTCCATTTTCTTGTCCTTCTCCATTATAATTTAAACCCTAACCCTAACATTAAACCCAACCCAGTCCGTAGTGATTGGTAATGTCTCTATTCCCCATCGTTCAACTGCGACCAGGTGACCTCCTTCTTCCCCACTTTTTACCGACCACCGGTCACATCCCTCTCCCCAACCGTTCACTTACAAAAATTTGGGAATTTTTATGAAAAACTCATACCCAGATTCATACATACACACATTCGCGCGCACGCACGTACACACACGCACATATATACATACATATATATATATATATATATATATTCATGTCATTCCCCATTAACCAAAATCATATTATCCACCCCCACCCCACTCCCAAAAAAAAAATAAAAAAAATCATCATTCAATTTCACATCAAAAAAAGACGCAATCACTGACCTAAAATTATTATAAATATGCCGTGAGAACATTAAATCATTAGATCAAAACATAAACATATATCTTCAATCAGAACGTCCATTTAGGAACATGAAGTATGAAGGTCCAATAATTTTGATTTATTGATAAATACTTGTTTAGTTAGATTCCTTTATCTTAGATATTTATATATATTTTAATATATATTATTGCATTTAAACCTTTCCATAAATCACATATATATATCTAAAACAACATTTCAAGGAATATTCTAATTTTTTAATTTAATGTTTAAATTTACTTATTTTCGGCCGGGCTTGTCAATTGGACCAAGTAAGCCCGATACCCGTTTATTCGGCTTGTTAAATTAAGGATTGAGTTTTAATTAAATATGTTTTTGGGCGAAACATGAACAGATTTTCAAGTCTGAAATAAATTTTGGGCGGAGCTTGAGCTTTGATCATTTAGCTTGACCTAGGCCCGGCCCGCTTGGATGTATTAAGGTATAGTTACTTACTGCAATTCTTTTAAGGATTAACTACATTTTAATACATTGTACTTACACTCATTTTTCAATCGATACATTATATTTTTTAAAAAAATATAACAACCTTCTTTTTGTTTGTTTGCAATCGGTACATCTGTTATCTGACCCCTATAACACCGTTAAGCAAATATGACGTGACATCCCATTTGGCATTTTAACTTGCTAACAAAGCAGTCACGCTAGTGATTCTCTCTCTCTCTCTCTTCCTTCACCGTCTCCGGCACCTCCACCACTTTTCCTCCAGCATCGGTGACTCTATCATCTTCCTTCTTTCTCTACCCCTTCTTTATCTCTATCCATCTCTACCACTTCCTTTTTTGTACTAAATTTGATACCTCCAAACCCTTAATACATTGAATCACCATCTTTATCGTCTTCGGTTGCCAACCACCATTACCATTTTCATCTCCATCGCCATTTCCCCTTAATCAAACAACTTCAATTCAGTTACCCCACGAGAGTGCCAAAATCAAGCCAAATTAAGCAACAAATAAATAGAGTCCATTTCCATTCTTCATTTACCTTGAATTTTCACTTCAAATGCTTAATAATAAGTACCCTTATAAGAAATCCCAACCCTTGTGAGAAATCAAATAACCAAACCCTTGTGAATTTCCATTTCACTAGAAAATTCCTCTTCTAATGTACTAAAATTGTTTCTGTAAAAAGAAGAAATGGAATTTGTTTATGTAAGAAAAGGAAATGGAATTTGTTTCTGTTTGGAAAGATAGGAGAGGAAGAGCGATGGAGATGATCAAGTGATAATTATTCAAGTCAAAAAAAAGAGGAATGGGAGTGAAGGGAGACATATTGCAAAGAAAGGTGGGGGATGACGACGTTTGTTTCGGAGATGTGGATTCTTCATATAAAAGGGACCCATTATTGAATTGTTCAGGAAGCTTTAATGCATCCATTGAATTGACTGTGAAGCAGGTGGAGGGGAGGTAAAGGGAAGGGATGGGAGGGCTTTTGTAAGTTCTATCATGCTATGGGAATTAGGAAAAAAGAAGAATATATAATTACGATTATCTGACTTATACATCCGAGTTGGCAAGTTAAAATGACAAATGGATGCCATGTCATATTTTTTGATGGTGTTGAAAGGCTAACATAACGGATGTATTGATTGAAAACAAACATGAAGAAACTTGCTATATTTGAAAGAAAAAAAAAGTATGATGTATCGTTTGGAAAATAGGTGTAAGTACAATGTACTAAATTGTAGTTAATCATTCTTTTAGTTATTAAACAACTTTCATTAATTGGCTAATGGTACATTTTCTATAGTTTTAAGTTTAAGAAAATTGTATTTATTGTAGGTTCTAGATGAATATGTTGATACTTTTTTAAAATTTATATTGTAACACTATTCTTTTGTGAATGGTGTCAAAATATTAATGCTTTTTATATCTTAGCTTCTCCCAATGGCATCATGAGAATTAAAGTTGCAGTTTTTTGCTTACTCTTGTTCCAACCACGGATAATTTTGTGATTTGGTTAAGAAGTGTTTTAGTAGTTTATTAGCTTTTTTAGGGGATTTTTTTAGGGGATGTTTTTTTAAGCAATGTTTGAATTATTCAGATGATTGCTTTACATTTAAGAGTAACTTAGATTGCTTGGATATGTGGATACATTTAAGAGTACACTTAGATTTTGTGGATATGTGGATACTTATTAATTATTATTTAATGTTTTACGTTTTTTTTTTCTTATCTTCTTATATGCTGAGATGTTAACATCATGTATGACGATAATCTGAATCTGATCCAAAAACACTTTGATTCCATGATCAGATCATGCTATATCCAAATCCGATCCGAAAACTAATACATTGAATCTGGCCTGATCCATTAATTTGATGGATGTGTAAAACACTATCCATATCCTATTTGTTATCAAACGAATATCCAATCAATATATCCAATCCAAAATTCAAAGAATTCTAGTTTGTTGTGGATGTTTTAATTACTCGCAAGTGCACGAATCAAATACTGGTATAGCTTAGGTAAGAGAAAGGTCGAACCCTAGGGACTTGACAAATGGAACGTACGTAGTTCTCTCACTAACTCTAATTAATTCCCAATCTAGCTTAGAAATTGAGTGGGATGATTTATCAACTAAAAATAAAAATAAATTAATAAATTAAAATACTAATGAAATAATCAATTAATAAAATACTAGAGTGGCGGAGTCATATATTTGATATCATGTTCTTAGTATTCATACCCAGCAAACTCTACTCATTGTTTCGCACTGATTTGGTCTCTTGACTCTATTAGATGCATAAAATAAATTCAATTAAGTTCAATTAAATTTTAAAATCCAATTGTTAGTTCTTCCACAGCCAAACGTATGTATAAAATCAAAACACTCACTATATCCGTCAAAACACACCCTATATCCGCTCTCAACAAATCATAAGGTGAATTCAACAAAAAATAGTAAGATTATTTTTATCAATTAAAATAGGCATTCAATAGGAAAAATTGTTTTTAACATTAAAGTATTAAATTGGTAGAGTTAATTGGCATGAACACGTGCAAGATAATCAACCAAATACACTCATCCTCAACTGTAGAAAATAGCCTAGCTTAGCATGCTTAGCATGCTCGTAATTAAAATACAAAATATAATTAAATAATGCATAAATAAATAAATTAAATACTTACTTTGTACGCGCAAATAAATTGAAGAATGAATGAATTGTAAAAAGCAATCCACTCCAATATAAATCCGTTGTCTCTTGAACTCAAAATAAATTAATAATGAAAAGAAGAAAACTAGGGTTGCTCTAATATATATATATGCACACTTATCGAAAAAAAAAACAGAGAGAAGAAAAGAAGGAAAGAAAATTATAGATGCGTCTCTCGAGAACTGTGCAAAAGGAAAAGAGAAAAAAAAATCAAATTGTCGAATGCTCTCTGTAAAAAAAATCCCTTGCGGCAAAGCCCTTCCCTTCATTATAATTGATTGGCTTGTTGATTTATGGGCTTGGGCTGTACCTTAGGCTTCTTCAGATTGCTGGCTGCTGCTGCTTGTTTATGAGGCTGGACAAGTGGGCTTGGCCCATTATTAAAAAAGAAATCCATCTTTATTACAATGGCCCAAAATCGCTGGAATTTATTTATTTGTTGCATTGATTATATTTTGGCCATAACTTCGTGCTCCAAACTCCGATTGACGCAAGGTTTTCTCCCACGCATAGATAACTCAAAGATCTAGAACTTTTGTCTCTGGAATTTTTTTCAAATTCCATACGGATTAATGCCAGAAATTTCTTGAAAAAAGGCCTTGCGCGCGGTCAATATTTTTTCATTCTAAAACTTCTCGATTTAATTCCAAATACCTGAAAAGCGCCTAAAATACAACAAATTTAATAATATATGCTCTCCAAGATATATATTAGTACCCTATAATGTACCAATTTCTTAGCACATCAAATTCCCCCCAACTTATACTTTGCTAGTCCTCGAGCAAAGCAAAAGTCTTAAAATAAATTCTTTTATTAACCTCAAGGTTCCTCCAAGAGGACGAGTGAAGTCTCGTGGTGGTTAGCAGTGAATATACCAACAAAATTCGAATGTAATGATTCCTTTTCAAATTCATTCCCCTTCTTTCACCAATGCAAATAACTCAACAAAGACATCAAAACACCCACACTCTAATCATTGTAACACACATACAATATCAAAGTTCTCAAACTAGCAAGATTAATACGAATATTTCTTTCTCTCCAATCTCATTGTGTGTATGAATTGACAACATCATAACATCATTGATATGTAAGTAGTCAAAACTTTCAAATCCCATCCAAACTATACTTTGACTCAACTCCTCACATGTCATACACTCAACAAATAAAACGCTCAAGAATATGGTGTAATTGTTTTCATTACATGCGGGTTATAACGAGTAAATATATTTAAATTCAAATGCCTCTCACATGAATAAATGAAAAACGCTGTAAATGAAAGAATAAGTATCTCATGAAAGGATAAATTTGACTAGAAAAGCAAAATGCATAAATGGATCCCCTCCACCATTCTCACCTCAAAACCATACTCCAAAGGATCTTTAGGACTTTTTTCGAGTTGTAACGTAAGGCTTATGGCAAGGGTTATGAAACGAAAGGGATATATAGGAGATTCAAATATCTAAGAAACACATATTGAGATATAAAATTAAAACTTCGTTCTAAATTTGACTTCATATAAGCTTTTCTTTTCTTTTTTCATTTTTCTTTTCACATCTCCCTTTTTTTAGATAAATTTTCATTTTGATACTTGGAGGAGATTTTATCATTTTTTTCTTTATTTTTTCTTTTCTTTTCAAGCTCACTTTTTATTATTGCCCATACATAGAATAGATAATCTTAACATATTTTTAGATAAAAGGGTAGGCTATAAATATGGTTTACACTCCTAATTGGAGCAGGGTAAGGATATCGGGCTACCAAAGAAATGTTATACATAAGGCTCAAAGGGGTGACTAGCGGTACATATGTAAGGGTAAGATTAGGCTACACTAAGGCTGCCAAAGACAGCCTAAATCATTTCTTAAGGTTTATAGTTCTTCAGTTCAAGTAATATCAAGAATCTTTAAAATAAAATTGCATTTCATGGACGTACCTTTCTAGTGTTTAATCAAAGCAAATATAATAAGACTACTCAATGAGATACGCTTTTCCAAAATTAAAAGTTGATGTAAAAACCCTTAAATAGGAAGATTGGCTCAATTACTCACAGGTTACTTAGTTTCCACATTTATTCTTCAGAAATTTTCAGATTTGCTCACTCATCCATCTAGTCATACATAAGTTGTCACATGTGCTCAAATATAACGATGATTAAAAATCATGAAATTTCTCTTAATAATGATAGTAGGAGAACTAAGCATGCACATGTAAAGTATTAAGACGAATGCGTCATCGCACCGGCTAGACAAAATGAAACTTAATATCAGTCCAAGAACCATTGCATTTTTTTTCTTTTTTTCTTTTTTTTTAAAAAAAAGTTCGTTCAATTTCTAACAAAGTGCAACACATGTGAGGTGTGTGAAATGATAAGGCAAATAAATTCCACCCCCAACTAACATCTTAAATTGTCCTCAATGTATAAAGACAATTAAATAAGAAAGGGAATGATGTCACCTAAAGCGGATGAAGCTCAATGAGAAAGATAAATCTGCACTTTTGTTAGAGAGAGATAGAGAACAAAGAAAAGAAAAATAGAAAATCTAAATATACAATAATCATGGCCTCACAAAAATCAATCCCGGTAGACAGGATCCTTTAGAAGCGTAACTTCAACTTCTGGGTTTTCCAACTCTAAAAATGGTTTCAAACGATGGCCATTCATTTTAAACACACTACCATCTTTGGGATTCTGAATTTCAATGGCCCTATAAGGATAAACCTGTTGAACTATGAAAGGGACGGACTATTTGGATTTTAATTTTTCTGGGAACAGATGATGACGAGAATTATAAAGAAGGTCTTTCCGGCCAGGGTGAATTGATTTCCTAACAATCTTTTGATCATACACCCTCTTCATTCTTTCTTTGTACGACTTTTCACAATCGTAAGTATCATTCCTTATCTCGTCTAACTCAGCAATTTGGAGCTTTATATGAGTTCCTGCCTGGTCAACATCAAAATTAAGCTGTCTAACTGTTCCCAACTCAACAGGCAGGTGACATGTCTTGCCATATACCAAACGGTAGGGAGACATTCCAATGGGAGTTTTGTACACAATACGGTATACCCACAAAGCATTTATCAGTCGAATTGACCAATCCTTTTTATTGGGATTTACTGTCTTTTCTAATATATGATTGATCTCCATATTCAAAATTTCAACCTGTTCACTAGTTAGTGGATGGTACGAGGTTGACACTTTATGAATCACGCCATACTTCTTCATTAGACCCTCAAATGGTCTATTGTAAAAGTGCGATCCCCCATCACTAATGATAGCGCGGGGTGTACCAAAACGTGCAAGAATATTCTCTTTCAAAAATCGAACCACCATTTTATGGTCATATGTTTTGCAAACAATAGCCTCGAGCCATTTTGACACATAATCAACTGCTATTAAGATATAGAGATTACCAAAAGAGTTAGGAAATGGTCCCATAAAGTCTATCCCCCACACATAAAAAATCTCTACTATCAAAATTGGATTTAGGGGCATCATACTTCGGCGCGTAATGACTCGGTGAAAACAACGCAAGTTATTACACCCAAGTGCAGGTGGTCAGTCAAGTAATAAATACTCGGTAAGTCCGAGGTCGATCCACGAGGAGAAGTGTAGTTCTTTGACTTAGGAAAGTTTCTTTCAAGAGAAGGATGGGAAAATAAAGAAAAGATGAAATATGGAGGGAATGGACTGATAATTAATAACTAAACTTACTAAAGGCAATATAACTAAATAAAACATGCAAATGAAACTAAACCTAAAAGTAGCGAAACATTACTATGCTAACGGAAACTAAATTAACATAAGAAAAACATGGAATAAAGCTAAATAAAATAAATAATAAAAACAGTGTTCTATATTAATTAAACGCGTAAATTTTTTTAATTAAAATTAAGAATAAAAAGTGCTACGGGTATCCATAAGTTTCGGGCAACACAACGGGTAATTCGGTGGACCGAGAATCCTTTTCTAATTAATTTTTCTTTAAAAATTAGCCTAATTTTCACAAGCTAATTGATCTCATAAACTCATATTTTTTGCAACAATTCATGCGTGACATGAACTATACGTACCAATACTAATTATGGAATTAATTCGCATTACTTAATTTTACCGAAAATAGTTGTTTATTAAAGTGAAGTAGTGCTTGACACTACAAAACCTTTTATTAAAAGTGAGTTTAGAAATATTAAGTAAAAGTCATAATTTAATTCAAATATGTTAAAACATAATTAAAATCAAATTTAAATTAAAAATGGTAGTGGAAACATAAAATTGACGATTTCGGTATAAAAAAAAAGGATTAAAAATACTACCGAAAATAGTGCGCTCTAGTTTGAAATTAAAAATATATATAACCAATTAATTTAGATAGTATAGACCGCTCTCTAACTCGACTAGTAAGGGTTTAGTGCAAAAAAAATAATTCAAACTAGTTTAGTTCTTTTGTCGGAAAGATTTTATTAAATTTATTATAAAAATATGTGATTAGCATATTAGGATAATAATTTAATAAAAATCAGATTTATAATGACCTATTAACCAATAAAAAATTAATTAGAATTAAATTCAGGTCCGAAAAATTACCGCGTCGGCATAACCGTTCCTTATGGACCCCTAACTAACGAACTAGCCAAACATATCTAATAAATTCAAGCTCAAAAAATTAATTAAATAAAACAGCCTACATAAATTTGTAAATTGAAATCTAAATAAAATCATAAGCATGCACAATTTATACTAAGAATTAATAAAGTAGTAAATAAAATTAAAAAAATCTAGAATTGAAGTACACGCGTAAACCAATAATTAAATTCTGAAATTAATCTTCAATAATTGTACTAAAATCCTTCGTCTTCAACCCCAAATTAATACCAAAGAAAAATAATGGAAGCAATGCAAGCGGAACTTTAATGTTAGCAAAGAAAAATTAAACAAAGAAAGAAAGAAGAAAAGAATGGAGAGAGAGGGAGAGAGAAAGAATGGAGAGAGAGGGATGATGATTGATTTATATATATATATTATAAACCTAATTTAATTAGGTATGTCATTAGATGGGCCTATTAATTGGCTTCAAAAATTGATCAAAAAGGAACAATAAATTGCTGCCAATAAAACTTGAACCCAAGATCACAAGGAAAGCATTTCTCACACAGGCCATCTGGGCTAGGCCCACTTTCAATAAATTCTTGCACCTTCAATTATGTTATTCATTCGCGCAGGAATCTGCTCCTCCAGCGCACTGTTCGTATTTCGGCCATAACTTTGCACTCCGAACTCCGATTGACACAAGGTTTTTGCCCACGCATAGATAACCCAGAGCTCTACAACTTTTTTCTCTAGAGTTTTCTTAAAATTTTGCACGGATAAATACCAGAAATCGCTGGAACAGAGGTGTTGCGCGCAGTGGATCTCTTCTTCATTCGAAAATTTCCCGAATTGATTCAAATGACTTTTTCTTCGCTTGGGATCATTTATCGGCTTCTCATAATTTCTTATAACTACTCCATTCATGATTGAGCATGGAAATTGCTTTCGATTCACTTCTTGAACTTAATTTAGCTCCAAATTTAACCGGCAATGACTAACTTTGGGAGAATTTGCTTCTGGATTTGTTCTTGTTCATTTTTAACCTGTAAAAAGGGTAAAATGCACTAGAAATAAATATATTATCCTACTTCATGATCAAAGCTCAATTCTTAACAATTTAAGATAATTAAAATCAAATTCATGCATATTAAGCCACCTAAATACAGATAAAAACACAATATTTTGGCTTAATCATGTAAGAGTACCTAACTTCTGGCATCTTTCACAATCGCAACAATAGGCATGGGCATCACGAAACAAGGTAGGTGATTGAGCCAAAATATTGTATTTTTATACATATTTAAATAGATTAATAAATTTGATTCTAATTATCCTAAATTGTTAGGAATTGATTTTTAATCATGAAATATGATAATATGTTTGTTTCTACTGTATTTTACCCTTTTTACAAGTTAAAAATGAACAAGAACAAATCCAGAAGCAAATTCCCCTAAAATTAATCATTATCGGTCAAATTCGGAACTTTATTGAGTTCAAGAAGTGAACCGAAAGAAAATATCAAACTTAAGCATGAAGGGAGTGAATGGAAGAAATTAAGAGAAGACAATAGATCAACCCAAGCAAAGAAAAGTCATTTTAATCAATTCGAAAAATTTTCGGTTGAAGCAGATATTCACCGCGCGCAATGTCTCTGTTACAGCCAATTTTGATATTTATTCGTGAAGAATTTGAAGAAAACCCCAGATACAAAAGTTGTAGATCTCTGAGTTAGCTACGCGTGGGAGAAAACTTTGCGACAATCGGAGCTCGGAGAGCAAAGTTACAGCCAAAATACGAACAGTGTGCTGGAGGAACAGATTCCTGCGCGAATGAATAAAATAATTGAAGGTGCAAAAAATTATTGGATGTGATCCTAGCTCAAATGGTTTGCATGAGAAGTAATCTTCTTGTGGTCTTGAGTTCAAGTCAAATGTGCTGCAGTTTATTTTTGATCAATTTTCAAGCACCAAATTGGGTCAGGCCCATGACCCATTAGCACACCTAATTAAATTACGTTTTCTCATACACACACACACACACACATATATATATATCATCAATCATCATCAAAGAAGCCATAAAACAGCCACACAGCCGAGCAGCAGTAACAAAACACACAGCCGTGTTCTCTCTCTCTCTCTCCATTCTTCTTTCTTTTTTTTTTCTTTTTTTTTTATTTTAAAAATTAAGGAGTCGTTTGTATTACTTTCATTATTTTTCTTTGGTGTTAATTCAGATTTTGAGATGAAGGATTTGAGTACATCATTAAAAATTAATTTAAGACTTGATCATTGTTTACGCGTTAGATTATTGCTTCAATTTTAGGTTCTTAATTTTATTTAATGCTTTGTTAATTATTAGTATAAATTTTGCATGTTTATTATTTTATTTAAACTTCAATTTATAAAATTTTATGTGCTTTTTTTATGTAATTTATTGAGCATGAATTTATTAAATATGTTTAGCTAGTTCGTTAGTTAGGGGTCCGTGAGGAACAGGTATGCCGACGCAGTAATTTTTCGGACCTACATTCAATTCTAATTAATTTTTAATTGGTTAATAGGTCATTATAAATTTGATTTTAATTAAATTATTATCCTAGTATGATTATCACATATTTTTATAATAAATTTAATAAAATCTTTTCGACAAAAGAACTAAACTAGTTTGAATCGTTGTTTTTGCGCTAAATCCTAACCAGTTGACTTAGAGAGAGGTCTATACTCTCTAAATTTATTGGTTATGTATCCTCTTAGATTTCAAACTAGAGCGCACTGTTTTTGGTAGTAATTTTAATCCTTACTTTTCGATACCGAAATCACTAATATTGTGTTTCCACCGCCCGTTTTAGTTCAAATTTGATTTTAATCATGTTTTAACCTATTTGAATTAAATTGTGATTTTTACTTAATATTTCTAAACTCATTTTTAATAAAAGGTTTTGTAATGTCTAGCACTACTTCACTTTAATAAACAAGTATTTTTGGTAAAATTAAGTAATGCGAATTGATTCCATAATTAGTATTGGTACGTATAGTTCATGTCACGCATGAATTATTACGAAAAATACATATTTATAAGATTAATTAGCTTGTGAAAAGTAGGCTGATTTTTAAAGAAAAATTAACTAGAAAAGGATTCCCGGTCCATCGAATTGCCCGTTATGTTGCCCGAAACTTATGGATACCCCTAGTACTTTTTATTCTTAATTTTAGTTAAAGTTTTTCACCTGTTTAATTAATTTAGCATGTTGTTTTTATTATTTATTTTATTTATTTTTATTCTATGTTCTTCTTATGTTAGTTTTTAGTTTTTGTTAGCATAGTAATGTTTCGCTACCTTTAGGTTTAGTTTCATTTGCATGTTTTATTTAGTTATATTACCTTTAGTTAGTTTAGTTATTGATTCTCATTTCATTCCCTCCATATTTTATCTTTTATATATTTTTTCCATTTTCCTTTTAAAAGAAACTTTTCTAACACAAAGAACTACCCCCCTCCCCGTGGATCGATATTGGACTTACCGAATATTTATTACTTGACCGACCACTTGCATTTGGGTGTAATAACTCGCGTTATTTTTACCGAGTCAAGCCAATAAAATCCACACTGCAAAACCTTAACAACAATTTTTTTTCCACTAAACTAGCCTCCAAATGGTTGATCATGGCAAAAGGAGAGAATTTGCATTTGGTCATTCTCAGGAACACATCTCCTAATTACCTGATTGGGACAGTACCTGAAGAGATAGGGATCATCCCAATAAAAGTACTTCACCTTAGACAAGAATTTGTACTTATCTTGTTTTGACCAATAATTTGGCATTTCACATGTGACAAGATAGTTGACAATGTCCGCATACTAAGGTAATTGAGAAATTTGCATAAGTTGCTCATCGGGGAATGTCTCAGCTATGGGCAGTGAATCACTAAAAAATTCAACTATAAGTCAGAGAGGTGGTTTGCTATAACATTATCGGCTCATTTCTTATCTTTAATCTCCAAATCAAACTCTTATAGAAATAAGACCCACGAAATCAGTAGTGACATCGTATTTTTCTTGGAAAACAAGTATTTCAAAGCGGCATGGTCTGAATAAACCAGGACTTTAGATCCTAAGAGATATGTCCTACACTTGTCTAGAGCAAATACGACTACTAGCAACTCCTTCTCTGTGGTGGAGTAATGGAGCTGAGTATTGTTTAAAGTCCTGCTTGCATAGTAAATCACATAAGGGACTTTATCAATTCTCTAACCTAGAACTGCCCCAACTGTATAATCAAAGGCATTATATATGATCTCGAATGGAAGGCTCCAGTTAGAGGACCGAATGATGGGTGCGGAGGTCAGAGCGGACTTCAATGTCTCGAAGGCTTCATGCATGCTTCATCGAACACAAATAGGGCATTTTTAGCTAGAAGATTGCACAAAGGTCTAGCAATCTTACTAAAATCTTTGATAAAACACCTGTAAAATCCAAGCATTGCCTAAGAATGAATGAATCTCCTTGACCGTCCGCGGGGGCGGTAGGTTGGAGATTAAATCTACTTTAGCCTTATCCACTTCAATTCCCTTTTTAGAGATGATATGCCCAAGAACAATTCCTCTTTGTACCATAAAATGGCATTTCTCCCAGTTAAGCACGAGATTCTTCTCTTTACACCTCTCTAAGACTAGAGCTAGGTGTTCCAAGCATTTTTCAAAAAAAGACCCAAACACTAAAAAATCATCCATGAAAACCTCTAAGAATTGCTTTAATATGTCAGAGAAAATATATATCATACACCACTGAAAGGTGGCAGGTGCATTGCATAACTCGAAAGATATGCGTCAGTAGGCGAATGTACTAAAAGGGCACGTGAATATTGTCTTCTCTTGATCAGATGAATCCACTGGAATCTGGTTATAGCCAGAGTAACCATCCAAAAAGCAGTAGTAAGCATGGCCGACTAACCTTTCCAGCATTTGGTCGATGTAAAAAAGGGAAAAGTGATCATTCATAGTCATTGAATTTAACTTTCGGTAGTCAATACAAACACGCCATCCTGTCTGAATACGAGATGGAACTAACTCATTATGCTCATTAGCTACCACTGTAATTCTTGACTTCTTAGGAACTACTTGTATAGGGCCCACCCCACTCACTATTAGATATCGGCTAGATAATATCCGCATCTAGAAGCTTGAGTACCTCAGCCCTTATTACTTCTTACATCACTAGATTCAACCTCCTTTGCGGTTCATGAGAGGGTTTTGCATTCTCCTTTAAGTGAATCTTGTGCATGACAACTGACGGGTTGATCCTATTTAAATCTGCGATAGACCACCCAATAGCTTCCTTATGCTCGTGAAGGACTTTAAGTAATTTCTTTTTTTGAGCATTATCGAGATTAAAAGCTATGATAACAAGCAATAATTCGGATGGAGCTAGAAAAACGTATTTCAGATTATCAAGCAAGGGCGTTAGGTCCAGCTTTGGTGGTTCTTCGATCGAAGGAGGTCGAGGAGCTGATGAGAGATTGAGATGCTCTGGTTTTGGTTGGAAAGAATGAGTACCCATGACAGGTACTGAATCTAAGAGAGCATTGACTTGCTCTATAGATTCGTCTATGTCAAAATCACAACTAAAGTGGGACAGACAAGTCTCTAATGGGCCATCTTTACAAGTTTACAAGAAAGATTCCTCTACTAGACTATCAATCAAATTGACTTGCCAAAATCATCATCATCATTTGTGTCTATTAAGGTATTGATGATAAAACATTCAACTCAGCAGTGAGGTTCATTAATCCAATGGATGTGTAAATTACTATCCATATCTTATTTGTTATCAAACGAATATCCAATCAATATATCCAATCCAAAATTCAAAGAATTCTAGTTTGTTGTGGATGTTTTAATTACTCACAAGTGCATGAATCGAATACTGGTATAGCTTAGGCAAGAGCGAGGTCGAAACCTAGGGACTTGATGGATGGAACGTATGTCTCTCTCTCATTAACTTTAATTAATTCCTAATCTAGCTTAGAAATTGAGTGGGGTGATTTATCAATAAAAATAAAAATAAAATAATCAATTAATAAAAATACTAATAAAATAATCAATTAATAAAATACTAGGGTGGCGGAGTCATATATTTGATATCATATTCCTAGTATTCATGCCCAGCAAACTCTACTCATTATCTCGCACTAATTTGGTATCTCGACTCTATTAAATACAGAAAATAAATTCAATTAAGCTCAATTAAATTTTAGAATCCAATTGTTAGTTCTTTCACAGCCAAATGCATGTATAAAATCAAAACACTCACTATATCCGTCAACATACACCCTATATCCGCTCTCAACAAATCATAATGTGAATCCAACAAAAAATAGTGAGAATCCAATTTTATTTTTATTAATTAAAATAGGCATTCAATAGGAAAAATTATTGTTAACATTAAAGCATTAAATTGGTAGAGTCATTTAGCATGAACACGTGCAAGGGAATCAACCAAATACACTCATCTTCAACCTTAGAAAATAGCATAGCCTAGCATGCTCGCAATTAAAAGACAAAATATAATTAAATGGTTCATAAATAAATAAATTAAATACTTACTTAGTACGTGCAAATATATTGAAAAAGAAAATTTTGAATTAATTATAAAAAACAATCCACTCCAATATAAATCCGTTGTCTCTTAAACTCCAAATAAATTAATAATGAAACGAAGAAAACTAGAGTTGCTCTAAAATATATATATATGCACACTTATCGGAAAAAAGAAACATAGAGAAGAAAAGAAGGAAATAAAATTATAGATGTGTCTCTTGAGAACTGTGCAAGAGGAAAAGAGAAAAAAAAAAGTCAAATTGTCGACTGCTCTCTGTAAAAAAAAAAACCCTTGCGGCAAAGCCCTCCCCTTCTTTATAATTGATTGGCTTGTTGATTTATGGGCTTGGGTTGTACCTTGGGCTTCTCCAGATTGCTGGCTGCTGCTGCTTGTTTATGAGGCTGAACAAGTGGACTTGGCCCATTATTAAAAAAGAAATCCGTCTTTATTACAATGGCCCAAAATCGCTGGAATTTATTTATTTGTCGCACTGATTGTATTTTGGCCATAACTTGGCGCTCCAAACTCCGATTGATACAAGGTTTTCGCCCACGCGTAGCTAACTCAAAGATATAAAACTTTTGTCTTAGAGTTTTCTTCAAATTCCTTACGGATTAATGCCATAATTGTTTTGAAAACAGGCCTTGCGCGCGGTCAATATTTTTTCATTCTAAAACTTCTCGATTTAATTCCAAATACCTGAAAAGCTCCAAAAATACAAAAAATGTAATAATATATGCTCTCTAAGATATATATTAATACCCTACAATGTACCAATTTCTTGGCACATCATAGTTAAAAAAAAAGTTGACAAATTGAATTTTAAGAAAAAAAAGAAGAAGAGGAAGAGTGGAAAACAAATACAAAAAGTGCTATGTATGTTTATATATATATATACATGAATATATAGGAAAAGGAACTCTTTGACAGAGCCATCTACCCAGCCAACTATTTTGCTCATAATTTACAACAATCAAATCCAAAGATATGTGCAACTAGAATAAAGCAAATAAGGTAAGGAAATTTGAATTTCAACACTCTCCTCTCCAAGTTGGAGCATGGATATCAAATGCCTAACTTGCCTAAATGTGAATGAAAGATAGTCTTTCACAAACTTTTGGAAAATATATCTGCAATTTGAAGAGCGGAAGGTGTAAAGTAGGTTGAAATTTGCCTGGACTGAATTTTTTCTTTAACTAAATGACAATCAAACTCGGTGTTTTGTCCGCTCATGAAATACATGATTTTTCGCTATATGTAAAGAAGCTTGGTTATCGTAGTATAGTTTTGCTGGCCCGGGTGATCAAATTGTAAGTTTTGCAAAAGATACATTAACCATGTAAATTTACAAGTGATATAGATGTCATTGCTCTATACTCCACTTATGTATATGAGCCAGAAATAGTTGTTTGCTTCTTGGTTTTCCAAAAAATGAAGGAATCTCCAAGAAACACACAATATCCAATAACAGATCTCCTTGTTGTTGGGCAGCTAGCCCAATCTGCATCATAATACCCTTTCAATTTTAAGGTACTATTAAATATAAATAATAACCTTGGCCTAGTGATCCCTTTAAGTATCGTGCACAAAAAGTCGCATGGAGGTGCGTATTGCGCAGTTATTGCATGAATTGGCTAAGAATACGCACTGAATAACTTATGTCTAGTCTTATAACAGTGAGATAAATGAGCTATCCTACGAGTCTTCCATGACGAGATGGATCATTAAAGAGGTCACATTCCGATGAAGTAAGCTTTAGATTATGTTCCATGGGAAAAATAACTGGGCAGCTCCTGTTAAGTCCATATCATCAAGTACATCAAGCGTATACTTACGTTGTGAAATTGAGATTCCTTGTTTGGAACGTGCAACTTTAATACCCAAAAGCAAAATTTAATTTTCCCAAGATCTTTAATCCAAATTTGATCATTGAGAAATTTCTTAAGGATATCTATTGTAGATGAGTCATTTTCGGTAATCACCATATGATCCATATAAATTAGCACTACTATGAATGAATCTTTTGTTAGGTTTATATTTTAGTTAGCTTGATTCCAATGCTAAAAGCACGTTTTTTGTTGTAATCGTTTAAGATCTGAATAAGCGACATTAACGAAAACTCACCAAACTTATTATATATATATATATATATATATATATCATACAGAGTTCCAGGATCTCAGGTAAGTTTGTTATATAGTTTTATTCAAAATGTAGGTTGTAATTAAGAGTAAAAATCAAAATCGAAACATTTTTTAATCAAACTTGAATTTTGAGATTTACAGGAGTTTTTCCCGAGCCCATTTCATCCACTGAGAAAAATAGATGAGAAAACCCATTTTTTTTCCATGTCTAAAATGTTCCATACGTTTCATTTGAAATTGGATTGAATAGGAATCCGAACGGATTTAAAATGGCGAAAAACAAAGCAAATTAAACATCGAAAAACCAGTAAAACAAAAAACGAACCCATTATGAGATTGTTTGTACCACGTGTTAAGTTTTGGCTAAGAGCTTTCAGTTAAAGCTTAAAGAACGGACTGGTTCACAATGACTCATTATTAATCCGCGTGCAATATTTCGGCAGCAAGCTTGTTTTGCAATAAATTTTTAGTTTTAAATGTTTTTAAATTTTTCTAAAAATGATTTGGCCAACGATTCTCTTACAAATATATCTTATCATTGACGGTCAAATACACAATAAATTAAAATGGTTTTTGAGGCAAAAATATCCAAACCCTAAAATAGCGTTTTTAGCACTACCTATGTTTTGTTGATGCTATACAAATATGTCGTTCTTTCTTTTTAAAGAACTAGGGTTTCATAAGCGTTTGAGAGGTCCTGCAGGAGTAGCTTTGGCTACAGCTAAAGTTCGGTAGAGCGGAAAAAATTTGGTTACAAACGAAGTAGGAAGTATCTAACACGATAGAGAAAATTAATCGCAAACAGTGGTAAAGGATTGTGTCAAGATTGTCGAGGGCATTCCGAGATAGAGAAATCATAATTTGTGCGGAAGCGTTTTTCAATCTAAGCTACGGTGAGGATTCGTCGATCAAGAGGTAAAAAGACAACTGCATAGGTAGCGCTGAGTTAGAGCTAGTAGGTCATATTGTGTCCTGTAACTTCGTTTTGATATTGTGAAGCAATGTCGATTTGTCTCAAGGATTAGTCTTACGCAAGTAGGGATACCTCGTTACTTCCTAGTATTGTATGATTGATTTGTGTGATTGCTTGATTGATATAATTATTAGAAAATACAACACATGTTTTAGTAGTGAAATTAATTAGACCTAGGGTTTTAATTTCGCATATTAACAAATTGTTTTTGATAAAATCCCTAAAATCAACCTAGGCTAGACGATCCTTAAATTTTGCACGCATAAATTGGAATTTTCATCTCCACATACTCGCATGAATAGAGAATAATCTGCCTTGAATTGCTGAAATCCTACATTTTGAATGGCCATAGAGAACTTGGAAAACTAATTGCAAGATGCCTGTTGTAACCCATATAATGACATATTTAATTGACACACTAGATTCTCCTCCTGTAGATTGAGGCCCGGAGGTGGAAGCATGTATACTTCTTTATCAAGGTATTCATGAAGAAAGGCATTTTATACATCTAGCTAATGAAAAGACCAATTTCGAGTAACAACAATATTAAGTAAGCACCTTACATTCACAAGCTTAGTAACTTGAGCAAACATCTCACTATAGTCCATGCCTGAAAAAGGTTTGTACCTGAAATTGTTAGGCGAAAATGGTAAGTTAAAAGATAAAGTGACGGAGGAAGGGTTTTTTTTTTTCAAATTTACTAACCCTAAATTGACTTTAATTTTTTAAAATGTAATATTTTTGCTTACTTTAATAAATTAAAATAAATGTACTAATCAACACCGCTTTAACTCGAATGGGTGGCCTAGTGGAGGGGCGAATTTGGGACGTGTGGCACGTCTCAAGTTCAACCTCCCTAGTGAAATTCTTTGAGGTCGGCCATCACTCATTGAGCGAACTTGCAACCCTAAAGTCTTCCTGCTAAGCGTGATCAATTAGATGCATTAGTTGATCCCATTTTCAACGTGGCTACTCAATTATCACCTTTTGTCAAACTATAATTAAATTATTAGTTCATAGGATCAATTAGATGCATTAGCTGATTCCATTTTCAACGTGGTTACTCAATTATCACCTCTTGTCAAACTATAATTAAATTATTAGTTCATAATGGAACTTAAATTATGAGAAACCTTTTAATAATTTTAATTTTGTTGGAAATTAAATATGGTTTTATATAAGAGATTTGGTTGGAAGAACTATTGCGACCATTAAATCTAAAGGAATGACATTTACGTCTCCCTAACGAATGAGGTGCTTCCTCCCCAATATATATTAGTTAGAAAGACACATGTTTATCCATTATAAACACATCAAGCGTTCGCCAATATATATATTAACAATAAATAAATTAATAATGTGAAATGTTTATCAATGAAATTATTAATTGCTTATCCAATATATTGTGAGTATTTTCATTGGGTTGATCCATGATGTCTTTATTATTAATTGCTAACATGTTTATTGTTAATATACTGTTAATATAATTAAAAGGTGATTCCTCAGCTCCCAGGCCAATATATATATTAACAAGAAAATTTTGACGCTTCTCTTAAATTTTGGACCTTGAGTAGTCGCCCTAAATATCCTCCTCTAGGGCCAGCTATACTAATCACCTTTGTGTTGTAACGTGCATATATTTTTAACCATCTTCACATATAACTTCCTGTATCAATCTTAGTTTATTGGTTTCACTAATGTTGCTAGTGTTTCGAATTATATATATTTTTTTCCTATTTTAACAATCATAATTTTTGTTTTTGGATAGGAGTTCTGAAATATCAATCGTTTAGAGTGGTATTAGTTTTGAATACAACAATTTTAACGTGTGTGTACAGGCAAGAAAGAAACTTCTTTAAAGATCACGGAGATACGAATCTTTAAGAGGGGTATATTGCATATCTAATTGCTTTTGATTTTTCAATGGAACATTGCTCATATTGTAATGCTTTGCAGTATAACTATAATTTTTTATGGAATCAATTTGTATCGTAAGATTTAAAAGATTAAAGAGTATTTCACTCTTTTATGAAAATAAAACAAAATAATATTTATATGTAGGATACATTTTAAGTAAGGTTTTAACTCAAAGATCAATTGGTATAAATTAGATGATTTTGGGCTCAAATTCATGTTTTTTCTTTTTGGTGAAATTTGGTGTAGATCTCTATAATTAGTAGATTAAATTTACTAAATTTCATTAAAAAATGTTGAAAAAATGGTTTTAAAGTCATTTTCTTAGCCATTTTGAGGGTAATTTTAAATGGGGTTTCACACTCGATTGTGAAAGAAAATTCTAAATTCGTATTTTCCTCCGTGAGTACATCGAGATCGTATATTTGTTTGCTCAAAACGGATTTGCGATGAATGAAAAATTGTCACCCAAAGTGAGCTATTTGAGATGGAAAATAAAATGGGAAATGTTAGTCCCACATTGGAATTTTGGGAAAAAAATTATGAGTTTATAAAGGATAATCTTTCACTAGCTCATAAGCTTCTAAGAAAAATAAGGCCCTTTCTCGTGCACCCTTGTTAATTTCCAGTTTATGCAAAATTAAAATTAATTATCTGGATATATATATTTCAATTTTGTATAGTTAACCTTCGGTTGAGATAATCTACTTATCATAAAGATCATATCCATCAAGTTTCGTCAAAAAATTCATTCGTTTAACTTCCAAAATATTCAATTCATGACTTAAGATTCTTAAGTTAAAACATTATTTAAAATGGAATGTACCATATATATATATATACACATATATCGTAAAGATACATTTGCCCCGCAACTTTACCATATTTTCACCCTATACGTGTACCCTCCACAATATTTTGTCTTAATATATCTCATGTGCATGTTACATGAAGCAATAAGGGTAAAAAAGTAAAATCATTCTATCACAAAAATACACGCACATGACCAGATCTATTAAGAAGAAATATTGCTTGAGTGTTAATTATATTAATACTAATATAAGTTTAGTCCAGTCCTAATACAAAATATTAATTTTTTACTCACAAAAAGACTAAACATGCATGGTTATCTTTTTGTGCAAATAGTAAGTAATTTTTATGTTAAGCCAAATGTTATGAGTTCTAATTCTTTGTCTAACATTGATGTGTAACATTGGATGGGTGTTAAATCTGTTTTAGCACTATGAATTTTGTTGTTCTCTGTTTTGTATTGGTGCTAAAACAGATTTAGCACCAATGTTTTAGCATAATTGGTGTTAAAACATATTTATTACCAATTTTGATGAGACGTGAGATGTTATAATGAAGGGTGTTAAAACAAATTTAACAACATTGGTGCTAAAACCACCTTGATGTGTAGCACTGGATGGGTGCCAAATCTGTTTTAGCACCATGAATTTTGTTGTTCTTTGTTTTGAATCAGTGCTAAAACAGATTTAGCACCATTGGTGCTAAAACCATTTTAGTACCAATGTTGGTTCTAAAACAGATTTAGTACCATTGGTGTTAAGACACATTTAGCACCATTAGTGCTAAAACCATTTTAACACTTAGCACCATTGGTGTTAAACCATTTTAGCACAAATGTTTTAGTACTATTAGTGCTAAAACAGATTTAGTACCAATTCTAATGAGACGTGATATGTTATAAAGAAGGGGTATTAGTTTATTTTTTGTACATTGTCTTTAATTTACATGGGTAATTTATAAGTATCCTTTATAATGATGTTATTATTAGAATAAGCCATTATGCCCGATTGCCCTTAATATATATATATATATATATATATTTTAAATAAGGGCCTATTTTTATTATTTTTTTAAAATAATGGTATGTTTATCAATTGTGTTTTAAATTGAAAAATTTTCACTCAAATTGTATTTTGTGTAAACTTAACTTTGCAATCCAAAAAAATTGATGTAAATTTTTTTGGCATTACGTATATTTTTTTAACAAGTATATTCTTATGTGTTACTCATGTGATTCTAAAATAACGTCACGTAAGCCCAAATACATAGTAATATATTAGAAAATAAGTAGTGGAAACTTAACTTTGCATAACTCAGAAAAGTTATGTGTGTTTTATTAATAAATGGTTTTTAAATTTTAACTTGTTAAAATAACTCTAAATAATTGTCAATTAAACACTCAGACATAACAATCTGCTAAAAAAAACATGTAGTGTGCACTTCATTTTGCACGATACCATTAAAAATTACAACTTGAAAATATACTGTAAACTTAATGTTGCACTCCTTTTGAAATTTAGTTAAATATAGACCTTTAATTTACAGAAATATTATTCCCCAGCTCCTTTGCAAAAAGCTTTTCAGACAAACCTCATTTTATAATATCCCGTTATTTATATATAAAATTAAGAGTTATACTTTTTGACCTTTTTCGTAAAAATTTCTCTAATTTTAATATTGTCAATTAAAAAATAATAGCAATTATATCTATATCTATATATATAATATTATACTATATAATATATAATACAAATCAAGGATTACACTATTTACTGATTATGACTACAAACTTTTACAATCCAAATGTCACAAATCAATTCAACAATTCAATTGTCAAGATTGATTCTTGACTTAATACACCTACATAGGCATGTGGTAAATATTAGCACATAATTTAATACATTTAGAATACTCCATCCGTCCCAAATTGTTGGTCCTCTTTCCTTTTTTGTATGTCCCAAAATAAATGTTTACTTTCCATAAAAGATAAATACATACCTATTTTGCCTTTTTGTACTTTCACTTTTCAAGTAAAAGTTTTGAATAAAAAAAGGATAAAAAGGAAAAGTCAATATAAATTAAGCAAAAAGTGCAATGATGATGTTGGGTCCTTAATAAGTTGAATTTTCCAAAAGGGACCAGCAATTTAGGACGGATGGAGTATTAATTAATTTAATTATGTTATCCTCTCTAACTTACAAAAATAATACATTTACAATATTAATTTATTTAGCTATGTTATGGAATAGAAAGTAAAACTCATAATTTAAAATTAATATAGTAATTTACTATTTTGATACAAGAGCTAAGCATAAGGATATTTATTTAACACCCTCTTTAAATCTTCTTCTGTGTAAAATTAACTATTTTATTAGTTTTACTTTCCTTTTATTTTTTATTTTTTTAACTATTTTTTTTATAACTTTTATTTTTTGTGTTTTGGTTATTGGAATTTTTTTTTGTTAATTGAGTAAATAAAACGTAGATATACTAATGAAATAAAATTATTAGTATATCTGAGTTATGGTTCCCTTAGCTTCGCTCTACGTTTTATCTACTCAATTAACAAAAAAAATTGCCAATAACCAAAACACAAAAAATAAAAGTTATAAAAAAATAGTTAAAAAAAAGTAAAAAATAAAAAGAAAATAAAACTAATAAAATAGTTAATTTTACATAGAAGAAGATTTAAAGAGGGTATTAAATAAATATTCTTATGCTTAGATCTTGTATCAAAATAGTAAATTACCTTATTACTTTTAAATTATGAGTTTTACTTTCTATTCCAAAACATAACTAAATAAATTAATATTCTAAATGTACTAATTTTGTAAGTTAGAGAGTAGAACATAACTAAATAAATTAAAAATTAACAAAAAAATTTGATATTAAACAAAACACAAAAAAAAGTAAAAAAAGAAAAAGAAAATAAAACTAATAAAATAGTTAATTTTACATAGAAGAAGATTTAAAGAGGGTGTTAAATAAATATCCTTATGCTTAGCTCTTGTATCAAAATATTAAATTACCTTATTAATTTTAAATTATGAGTTTTACTTTATATTCAAAAACATAACTAAATAAATTAATATTGTAAATGTATTATTTTTGTAAGTTAGAGAGGAGAACATAATTAAATTAATTAATATTCTAAATGTATTAAATTATGTGCCAATATTTATCACATGCCTATGTAGGTGCATTAAGTCAAGAATCAATTTTGATCATTAGATTGTTGAATTGATTTTGTGACATTTGAATCGTAAAACATAGTGGTCATAACCAGTTAATAATGTAATCCTTGATTTTTATTATAGATTTGTGACCTTTGGATCATAAAAGTTAATGGTCGTAATCAGTGAATAGTGTAATATTTGATTTGTATTATAGATATAGATAGAGAGTTTTTTTTGCAATTAAACTTAAAAATAATACCTTAATGTTTTGTTTTAAGTTAAAAGCACTCATTTTTTATCCAAATTATTTGTCCGTCTTCATCTTTATTTTTAATAAAAATATTATATATATATATATATATATATTTTATTGAGACATAATACTATTTAAACGTTAACCACAAGATGCGACACTACGATAAATAAACTGAGTTGATCTGTGAGGCAAATTGTTAAGACTTTGACCGTGTTTGACCCCCGAGAACAGTAATTATGTCAAGACAAGCCTCAATTTTCTGAATGGAAATAAAGTCCACACTAATATTGAATGCAGTAATAAAATGTTAATATCTACAATTCATTTAGCAGCTATGTTACATTATTTTATTATTATTATTATACACTAGTACAATATATTTGTGCCGAACAAACATTGTAACACGAACAAAACCACTAACAATTATATCGTAACCGAGTATTTTTCTTTTCATGCCGTTATCAAATAAAGTCTTATTGTTACCCTACCATCATTTTTCCCAAAGTTACCATAATTAACAAATTATGAAATCGTGACGTTTTCGCTAACAAAGTAATACATATGTCCTCTTAAAAATCTTTCTAATATAAGACCAAGCATTCAAGTGATGTAAAAGAGAAGATGTGCATGGAAACCTCTTGTAGTTCAATATTTAATTGTATGAATGAGAAATGGCCCTTCCCGGCTATAAGGCTATTAAATTAAATTTGGTGTTTCTAATTTTTGCCCGTGCATTTGTTACTTTAAAAACAAAATAGACAGACATGTATAAGATATTAAATGAGGTTTGAATTCTTAACATGGGTTGGATGGGGAAATTTTTTATCATTAGCTATATATTACTTCATCTATTGTACGTATATTTTTCACTTTTAATTAGATGACACGTGCTCACAAAAATAGCGTGTGCTTCGGTCTCTAAAGTTATATAAATGGTAAAGTTATGCTTGGTTGGGTTTTTAAAAGTTTCATTTAAATTTTACTTTTTGGTATAATTTTTTAAAACTTTTTTTTAATTCGATTTGTATACAATACACTATTTTCAAAATTTTACAAAAAATATAATCTTTCGTTTTTTTTATTCATTTCATAAAAAAATTCTAAAATATAAAAGAAAAAATAATTAAAAAATATTCTTTTTACTTGAATGAAATTTTTAAAATGGGTGAATTAAACACGATTTAAAAAAAAAAAGAACTCAAAATATTTTTTAAAACTTCAACCAAACAAAATATAACTAATCAGTGTTGTTGATGATACACCTTTAAATGTAGAGTCTACCACAATTGTTATTTTCTTTCAAAACTAGGAAAAAAAAATTGATGCAAGTAATCTACTGTTGTATAAAGTCACAATCCATTTCAACAGTTAATTAAAGTTGTGTCATCTTTTGTTATTTTTTTTATTTTTACCTTTGTTATAAAATTCAAACACTTGCATTAGCAAATACTAACATTTCTCAACTGCAATGTTACCAGAATTTACATTAGCAAATACTAACATTTCTCAACTGCAATGTTACCATTTTTTTTGATGGGTGACAATATTGTCAAAATAATTATGATTATTGGTAAAAAAATATATAATATTAAAAATATACGATAGAACTTAGGGTGCGTTTGATTGTAAGCATGGAATTTGTATGGAAAAAAAATAAGTTACAGACAATTGAATTGCCTATAATTGAGTTGCATGAAAAATGTAGTGTAGTGTGTTTGATTGCCTTAATTTTCTACCCGGAAAATATTGGTTGTATTATGGCATTTTTAATGTAGAAAAAATTATTGGGATTTTTTTTTACATAATTTTATAGTCATGATGGATATTGTTTAATTGATCTTGATTAGTAGATTTTAAATATTAAATATTAAATTTTTATATTATTTTGAATTTTATATTTTAAGTTATGGCATTTTTAATGTAGAAAATGGTAAAAACTTTGTCTCGTGAATCGTGCCCAAGCATGGAAAACAAAAACCACCTCCCCCAAAGAAAACATTTTCCTCAATTGTCTTGAAAATGCACATGTGCGAGGCAAAAGTGAGAATTGAATTATCTGGAAAAAAAAAAGCCAATCAAACATCTTAAGTTGTCAAATCAAGTGAAAAATGCTTATTTTTTATGAAAAAAAAAAAAAGCCAAGGCCTCGTTTGGTTCAAGTTCCCCTATCTTTCCCAAGGAGGTGGGAAAGTAAATCTTAATTTCCTTTCTTGTGTTGTCATAGAAAGTATTTAGGTAAGAAATCGTCTAAAAGTGAAAAATGAAATCACATGGGAAAATCAATATTTTTTGGGAGGAATGATTTTACCCCCTACTTTCCCCTCTCTCGGGAAAGTGTTTCCGGATATTGCTTACCAAACAAAGGAAAGGAACACTTTCCTTTCCCGATCAAACGTGAACACGAGGCCTTAATGTAATGCTTTATTTTGATAAAAAAATCATTATTTTGACAATATAAATACCTCTTTTTTATTAATGATTTTTTGTTATATTAAGTGTATCTTATACGTGGCATAAATACTACAATAAAAATACGTAAACATAACATTTTACTTAAATCCTAGGTTGATTCATTCTAACCCATGAATCATGTTGTTACTGTAAAAGTTCGGTTGAGATTTTTAATTAAATGTTGAAGGACAAGTGAAAAAAAAAGAAGAAAAAACAAGTAATTTTCTCCTGCTAGAAGAAGATTGTCGAAATCTCCTCTATCACTATCTATTATCTACAATGGAAGGACAAAGTACGAAAAGGTTAACATAAAAGCTTTGGCCGTCTTCTGAACATAATGTACGGAGCCTTTACGTACTCTCATCATTTTGATTTAGCTGGCCAACTGAAAATGGCGTATACTTCATTTATTTTATAATAATTCCAAATTTAAAACGAAAAATATTTTGAAAGATAAGTTAATTGATATGGTGACAATTAGTATGCCTTCTATCTTCTTATTCTTTTTCTTATGATTTTTTTTTGAAATGAGAATATTTCATTTTTTTTGAAATTCTTATAAAAAATAATTATTTTTTCTCACAATTTTTTATTTTGTTATTAAAAGAAAAAGTCGAGAAACATATTTCATCACAATATCGCTGTGAGTGCAACTACACCACGCGGTGTAGCTAGGTTAGCATTGGGGAATCTTGGGACGTCACGTCAACATGACGTTGGTTAAATTACATTATGGGCTTGCAACAAGTTAGGGGTAGCTGATACACTGAAGGACTCTTCATGAGTAGAGAAAATGGACAAAGAAGAGGATTTGTCATGAATCCTTATATAATTAATTATCTTTTTTTTATTTTTTTAAAACATGGATTTACACAATATTCAACCTTAGCGGAGGGGCATATATGGGCCGTACTGAGTTTCCAAGGGTACCTATGATTAAGTGCAGTTACAACAATTCTATTTATTTTGAGGTAGAAGAACTTTATTAGCTTAAATTAGAAATTAATACATCTGAAATAAAATGAGGGGATAATCAACCCAAACTTCCCGACTAGACACAGAAGCCGTTGCTCTAGCAATACTATGAACAACTGTGTTTACTGATTTACGCAAAAATTCAACCTTACATTAATTTAACTCCTAAACTAAGAACTTACGATCCGAAATAATCATACCAAAACTAGAAACATCAACATTCTCACCATTAATAACATCGCAAACTAATTGCGAATTAGTCTCGACAATAACTTGCATGGCTTGCAATTGATAAACCCAGCTTAGAGCCTCTCTCACCCCATTGCTTCTACCAATTGGGTGTATGCTTGCCCAACATGTTGCCTCAAAGTCCAACCAAAAACTGTCCTTCCGAATCCCGTAGCACCCAGCCGAACCCACTCATGGAAGGATTGGTAAACGTACACACTTGCATCAACATTCAATTTTAACCATCCAAGAGCGGCTTGCACCACCTCTGAAACGTCTCATCTGTGCTTGAGGGCTGGCAAGTTGTTTCTTGCTGCTATTTGCTTCTACCTACTGCCGCAACAATCTCTTTATGTATCATAATACTAATATAAATAAGCAATTCTCTTTATTTATTTATATTAGTATTATGATACATTTTGTGATTCAGTTAACTTAGGTGCAATAAATATAACTATTAAGAAAAAGCAGGTGTTTTTCTTAATGGAAAAATATTAAGTAAAAAGGTAAAAAAGCTGTCTAGATCTCTATTCAACATCTCTTATTAAGAATATACCGTCCTAGAATTGAGTTTTAGCTGACATAGAGTCAATCAACCTATAGCAAAATTTGATTAAAATGATATAATCAAATGATACTCATTATGTCATCTGACTAAATAGTTTATCGGGTATTAAATTTAGCTGGAGATTAGCTATTTACTTACATATTATACTTTTGATCTTTAACTGGAGCATTATTCCTAATAAATTATACAACATTGAAATAGAGAAATTATATTAATGAGCAAGAAATCCACAAGGGGTTACATTGTTACAATCACTCCATTCTTTACAATACAAGACTAACAAATATATAGTGATACAAAGGGAAAACAAATTATAAGACAACCTAAAAACATGGAGAAAAATAAGGAGAGAAAAGGGGAGGAAAATAGGGAGAGGGGAACAAAGAGGAAAACATGGTAGGAGGAAAACATGGAGAATATTCTAACACCCCCCCTCAAACTCAAGGGGGTATGAAGAGACCAACTTGAGTTTGAAGAGGTGAGGAAGCTACCAACCAGCGGAACGGCGGTGGGGGGCAGACGGAACGGCGGTAACGAAAATAACAGGAGCCGACGGAACGGCGATGACGGGAGCCGACGGAACGGCGATGACGGGAGCCGACAGAACGGCGAGGTCCGGTGTAGAATTTCCGGAGGAAATAAAAACTTGATCTGAATACGCGAGCAGTACGTATAACAGTAACAAGAAATTGAATCTGAATACTTTGTCGTGCGGCGAAAGGCTGCGGAAAAATTAAATTGAAAAGATTGAATATATATATATATATTAAAGTGGCTAGTTTTCAGAGGGAGAGGTTGATGTCAGTGTCTAGCTCGGCCTTGGCGAAGGCGGTGGAGGAGATGAGGACGAAAACGTCGCAGCCTTCGACGAGGCAGTCGTGGAAGAAGAGGCAGAGTGCGGCGGTGTTGGGTGAATTGATCTGCTTGTTGGTGATGACGCGGGCATAGGTGAGGACGAAAGCGGTGCGGCGGTGCTTTTTGTTCGGTGGATTTAGAGAGAGGTTGTTGGCTGATAGGAGGAAGCGGGGCCTCCACCTCCGGAAGCTGAGACGGTGGTGGACTGCGCGGTTGTGGACGGTGGCGGCGGCGCGGTTGGTTTGAAGGTCCGGCGGACGACGATATACATCGCCCGCCGATGATCGGAAAGGTGTAAGGATCTTACATCCTCTGATACCATGATAAATTATACAACATTGAAATAGAGAAATTATATTAATGAGCAAGAAATTCCACAAGGGGTTACATTGTTACAATCACTCCATTCTTTACAATACAAGACTAACAAATATATAGTGATACAAAGGGAAAACAAATTATAAGACAACCTAAAAACATGGAGAAAAATAAGGAGAGAAAAGGGGAGGAAAATAGGGAGAGGGGAACAAAGAGGAAAACATGGGAGGAGGAAAACATGGAGAATATTCTAACAATTCCAAGCCATATTTGGTTTTTAACCTTTTTCATTGCAAATATAATGTAAATTCTGAAGCATAAATGACTAACATGATTAATTTGTTAAATTCGTTAAAAAAAATATAGTGCTAAATTTATTTAATTTTGTATGAACTTTTTATATAAAAATTTATAGTACCAATCAAATTAAACCCAAAAGCAGACAGTATATTACATCTTCAGTATTTACCCTCTCACTAATCTCCTGTTCATCATCCGTATAATTTGTTGTTTTTTCCCCCATGTTAAAGTGACCCCTCATTATTTAACTAGTGCCCTTTCTACAGTAGGAAATCAGAATGGGTGGTGATGTTGGCACCCCCAATATCCATTGGTAACACTCCCACTAAAAAAAAAGGTAAATTGTTATTTCCACCCTACTTCATTTAATCTAATAAAAAAGTTAATTAACCCTAAACTAATTTTTCACCCACTTGTTTTAATTTAAAACAAAAGTTAATGAATCTCCCTCCAAAGTTAATCAAACATTTATCCCCAAATTAATTTCCCTCCAAAATCTCCCTCCAAAGTTAATCAAACATTTATCCCTAAATTAATTTCCCTCCAAAATCTCCATCCAAAGTTAATCAAACATTTATCCCTAAATTAATTTCCCTCCAAAGTTAATCAAACATTTATCTCCAAATTAATTTCCCTCCAAAATTTCTCTCTTCTACCAAAATAGGCAACAAAACTTTGATCTCCACCATTGATGCAAAAAGGTAAGCTTGAGAAGAATGGAAGGAAACAAGAAAACTTTGGAACAAGATAAGAAAACCAACAAACAAAACCTCCATTAATGCAAAACTTTAAATTTGAGGAGAATGGTATAAACAAAACCTCCATTGATGCAAAACTCAAAAGTTAAGAATAATGGTAGAAAAAAGAGAGAAACTTTAAAATAAAGAAAGGAAAACAAATAAGAAAAAGTTAATGAAAGGAAATATGAAAAAGGTTTACTCGGTTCTCCGTAACCGAGTTGCAAGCTTGTACACTCGGTTGCTCTCAACCGAATATGAAATCCCATAAAATGTAATGCTCTCGGGACCTTTATTCGGTTAAGAGCAACCGAGTGTGATTAATGTCACTCGGCTTCTCACAGCCGAGCATAATATAACAACACTCGGCTGCTCTCAACCGAATGAAGGTCCCGAGAGCATGACATTTTATGAGATTTCATACTCGGTTGAAAGCAGCCGAGTGTACAAGCCTGCAACTCGGTTACGGAGAACCGAGTAAGCCTTCTTCGTGTTTTAAATATAAAATTTTATTTTTTGTTTATATATTTGATGTGTATTCTATAAAAATCATATAAACAATAAAACAAAATAAAAACATGTATGTTTCTCTTTCATTAACTCTTTCTTGCTTGTTTTCCTTCCTTTATTACAAAGTTTCCTTTTTTTCTACTATTATTTTCAAATTTTGAGTTTTGCATCAATGGAAGTTTTGTTTATACCATTCTTCCCAAACTTAGAGTTTTGCATTAATGGAGGTTTTATTTGTTGTTTTGGTGCTACCAAAATTTGTTGCTAGATAGAGAAGATGGTAGAGATGGTAATTTTGCTTGTTTGAGAAGATGGTAGAGATGGTGGAGAAATTTTGGGGTTAATTTGGGGTAATTTGTTTTATGTTATTATGTGGTTAATTACTTAATCATGTTATTAATTAATTAAGTATGAGATTAGTTCCTAAAAATAAGTGGGAGTGGTGTGAGTGCTAGGTATAACATGGGAGTATTCTTATGATAAAAGTGTAAAAATAGGAGTGTTAGTAAGAGTGGGAGTGTTAGCAAGAAGTTTCTGGGGTGCCAACATCACCACCCAATCAGAATCTAAAGTTCTATTACAAGCTAAATTTCAATTTAATAAGCGGAGCCTAGCGCAAAAATAATTGTGCACAAGAGATTATCAGCTTCAATTCGTACAATTGAGCAACTAAAGTTTGTTGTATGTAGTACACTATTTTCAAAATTTTACAAAAATATAATCTTTGTGTTTTATTCATTTCTTAAAAAATTTCTAAAATATATAATAAAAAAAACAAAAAATATTCTTTTTATTTGAATGAAGTTTTTTAAATAGGTGAATTAAACACGATTTTTAAAAAAATAACTCAAAATATTTTTTAAAACCCCAACCAAGCAAAATATGACTAGTCAGTATTGTTGATGATACACCTTTCAATGTAGAGTCTACCACAATTGTTATTTTCATTCAAAACTAGGAAAAAAAATTGATGCAAGTAATCTACTATTGTATAAAGTCACAACAATTCATTTCAACAGTCACGTAAAGTTGTGTCATCTTTTGTTATTTTTTTATTTTTACCATTGTTATAAAACTCAAGCACTTACATTGGCAAATACTAACATTTCTCAATTGCAATGTTACCATTTTTCTAATGGTTGACAATATTGTCAAAATAATTATGATTATTGGTATTTGGTAAAGAAATATATAATATTAAAAATATATGATATAACTTAATGTAATACTTCATTTTGACAAAAAATAATTATTTTGACAATATAAATACATTTTTGAGATAATGGGTTATAGAGCCTCGCTCCGTAATGTTTTATAACTCTAAGGACGGACTCATGTTTAATAAAGAAAAGTAGTACTAATTTCATAATTTGGTTTTATAATAAGGACACTTTTCATAATATTAATTTATTTTAAGGAAAATGATAAATGTTGATGGACAAATATACCCCTAATTAGTTTAAGTTAATGTTAAAAATAACAAATCTCTCTCTCTCTAGTTCTCATTTCTTCTCTCTTCTCTCATCTCTCTCTCTAAAATCAAATACATTACTCTCTCTCTAAAATCAATAGACCAACCTTAGCTCCTACCAACCATCTCACCTCCTCCTCCACCACCACTACCACCACCACCACTTGACTTTCCGATCGTTTCGCCGAGAGGATAGGAGCACCGTTCTCATCTTCTTCTTCTTCTTTTTTTTTCTGCAGATGTAATCATAAAACAGATATAACTTTTGATTGAACCGTTGGATCTAGCTGATTTTCGAATATGTTGTTCAGAAGACAAAGTTACTATATTATCGCGTAAATTAAGACGATCAGAGGTCGTTTTGTTATCGAAATCGACCAATTTCGACAGCCCAGCGGGATATTGAAAAAAAAAATTCTGATTGTAATTTTTTTTTTATGAACCCTACGTCGATCCATATATATATACATATATATAAATAGAGTAGATGTTGATCTCATCAATTTTGTTATTCTATGTTTTGTAATGGTGCTAAAATCATTTTAGCACATTTTGGTTGTTGTTCAAGCGGTGCTAAATGCATTTAGCACCTTCTGATTGCTGTCCAGAAGGTTGTACATGTGGTGCTAAATGCATTTAGCACCTTCTGGTTGCTGTCCAGGTGGTGCTAAATGCATTTAGCACCTTCTGGTTGCTGTCCAGAAGGTGCTAAATGCATTTAGCACCTTCTGGAGTGTATTTAGCACCTTTTGATTGCTGTCCAGAAGGTGCTAAATGCATTTAGCACCTTCTGGTTGCTGTCCAGGTGGTGCTAAATGCATTTAGCACCTTCTGATTGCTATCTAGGTGGTGCTAAATACATTTAGCACATTCTGGAGCGTATTTAGCACCTTTTGATTGCTGTCCAGAAGGTGCTAAATGTATTTAGCACCTTCTGGTTGCTGTCCAGGTGGTACTAAATGCATTTAGCACCTTCTGGAATGCATTTAGCACCTTTTGATTGTTGTCCAGAAGGTGCTAAATGCATTTAGCACCTTCTGGTTGCTGTCTAGGTTGTGCTAAATGCATTTAGCACCTTCTGGATCGCATTTAGCACCTTTTGATTGCTGTCCAGAAGGTGCTAAATGCATTTAGCACCTTCTGGTTGCTGTTAGTGTCATAATTTGACGTGAGATGTTATAAGGAAGGGGTATTAATGTCTTTTTTGTATAGTGTCCTTAATTTACATGTCTAATTTTTAAATGTCCTTTATAATTATATTATTATTAGAATGAGCCCTTATGCCCAATTGCCCCTACATTTTTCTTATTAATGTTTTCCCCTTATATTATGTATATCTTATACGTGTACACGGATACTAGAATAAAAATATGTAAACATAATATGTTACTTAAATCCTAGATTCATTCATTCTATCCCATGAATCATGCGGTTACTGTAAAAGTTCGGTTGAGATTTTTAATTAAATGTTGAAGGTCAAGAAAAAAAAAAGTAATTTTCTCCGGCTAGAAGATAGTAGAAATCTCCTCTATCAGTATTATCTACAATGGAAGGACAAAAGTACGAAAACGTTAAAATAAAAGCTTTTTTCTTAAAAACGAAAACTTTTTGTATCTCTAAACTCACTTTTTTCCTTTAATCCTTTTGTATATTTAAGATTGTCAAAAAAAAAAAAAATCAATTCTTAAATACAACAATAATATATTTTAATATAATTAATAATTAAGTATAAAATTTATTTACTGATGTGGAATTTAGTATATAATCACGTGGCTATAAAGAACTCGACTTTTAATTAATTTAAAACGTATAAGCGAATATGATTGATCTTATTGTATTACAAAAGCCTATTATAACTTGTCTATTAAGAGCATTTAGAAAAAAAAAACTTCTTAACCAAGTAGGGGCACTATTGGATAACCCAAAAGTAAAAAGAGCATTGGGCAGAGTGCATATTTTTTTTTTTTTTTTGCATTAGAATAGAAGCGAAAGATGATCCAAAAAAAAAAAAAAAACAAAGAATAGAAGCGAAAGAAAAAGTACACGTAAAGGGGAAATGGAAAGGTGAATGAAAAAGGAAAGTCGCGGGGAAGAGGAAAAGTGAAAATAGGAAACATATAACATGCGGGAGAAAGATAGAAATTATTCAAATTATTGAAAGGATGATTATATTTTACCCTAAATAATGTTTGGTTTTACTATCAACTTTTATTTGATCTTTGAACAATGAAAAAGAGTACGATATTTGCTTCTTAAAGATCGAATATAAATTTATTATTTGGTATTTTATTATTCAGTATTTAGGGATCGAGTAAGGCATTATTAAACTTATATTCAGCTCTTAAGAACTAAATAACAAGCTCTTACTAAGTATTTAAAAGAGTGAATGAGGGATATAAGTAAAAACAAATATTATTAAGAGTGTAAATAGAATCATCTTAGTAATATGGGAATCTTGTATCCCGATATCTCTTCAATGAGGTAAATCAATTTGTTTATATTATTGTTTTTGAGTCTTCCATATTTTGTTATGTCTAGACAGACTTTGAGCATATATATCGCACTATTTAGGTGCATAATTCTTCTAACTTTATTAACATTACAAATTATAAATATTCATAGAAAATTGTTATTTACATAAGAAAGTGTGTCTAACAGAACACAAATTAAATGTACAAACAAATATAAAATACAGAATTATCATATACGATCGAAGCACCTTTTTGCAATTTAACCTAAAACTTTCCAATAAAACATTGATTTAGTTTTATGTTTGTTTGTTTGGAATTTTCTAGTTGTAGCCAAGAGCTATTGTTTGCAGTCAGGGATTGCACTCTTTAAAAAAAATAATAATAAATTGAGAACTACTTTGTAAAATTTTCTAAACTTAGAGATCGGATCTTAGCTTAAAACTCCATTTTTTTAATAGTACGATTGTATATATATGACATTAACTGCATTTACAATAAAGTACTTGGAGTGGGGATTGTTTAGTAAGTAGTAATAGCACAATTTATAAGGTGATTTTTTCCCTAATGCAATACATGTGTTGTCCAGGTGTGTTACTACTAAACAATAAGCAGAACCAATCATCAAAATATAAAAATCTATGAAGTCTATATAAAACATATTAAATAATTACTATTTAACACTTTAAATATTGACTTTAACTGGTTTAAAGAGTTGTATTATATGATTTTAAAATTGTATGGTATTCAAGCAATAAGTAGAATCGACTTAACAATAGTACCACCTAACTCAATGCTATTCGATCAACAAAAAGAAAATTTCATAAGTATAATTGAAAAAGAACTTCCTTTTTTGCACCTATTGAAACTCGATCTAGTTAGCTAGCTCCCGGCAATCATTTATCAATTTTTTTGTGTGTCTGGCAGTGCATTAATATATTTTGCTCTGTATTGCACGCATTGTACTCTTCCTTTTAGCTAATGGCACTTTACCGTATGTATATGAATAGACGTCTTAAATGAAGACATGCATGGACAAGAGATGTAAATTGAAAGTTAGGAAAGTGTGAAAGAAAAATGAAACAAAAATGGCTGTCCATTGCGAGGGAAACATGAATTTTAATTCGTATCAAGCTATCTGCCAAAGAAAATTATATATTTCCTTTCTCACAATTGTACTCGTGTCCTTTCTTGCATTAATTATTCTACCTTATCTGAAGAAGAGCCTTCTTCTTTGCTTTATAACCTGGTTGCTCATTTTTCTTTTCAAAGTTATAATTAAACTACCTCTTTTCTCTTAATTACAAAAGTCACATGCTAGACACTGTAAGTCTCTTCATATACTTCTCTCTTCTATTCTCGTCTCCTCACATCTCATCTCATAACGTAATTCTTATTTCCTTTATTTCGATCAATCGATCCTTAACTATAAGCACCCACATTTCTATATTAGAGATTTTGACCTTTGTCTAGAGAAGTTTATTTTTTGTCAAGATACACAATTGCACACAATTTACTTAGATACATACATAAGATTCTTAATATACATTTTCATTTTCTTATTTTTTTTGACCTCTTCATTTCTGCCCTTGTCTTTTTTCTCTTTCTGAATTTAGTTGCAAATGGAGAACAATGTATTGTTCATCGACATGGTAAAAACGGGAGGAGAAATTTTCTTTTGGGAAACTTCGGATGTCAATACTGCGCTTAGGCCGTCACTTATTTTCATAATAATTTTGAAGTTCGTATTTTTTTTCCAAGTTTCCAATTTGTTACATTAAATATATATATATATGTTACGTTTTACTTTTATCTAGAGAATACTTGACGATGTTACAACGATCACATGACCACAACCAAGTTCATAGGTGAAAAAATCTCTCAAAGAGTATTTACTTTCAGTATGATGATTACCGGATGATGGAATTCATAACAAATCCAATACCATGCAGTGGTATACGCATCTTCAGGAGTTGTTATTCAAACTAGGGTTCTTTTCGAACTTAATTAGGTAAATAGGGTTGTTTGGAACTTATTTATGAAAATAGGGTCTGTTTAAAAATGTTAGTTAAACTGGTATTTTTTGGGTTAAAAACGCTGGAGTGACCAGCGTTTTTAACCATTTCTACCCCTCATGCACTCTCAGAAACATCCCACAAACATATCCCACAAACACCCCGCACAGCAGCTAAAAATTCGCCCATCCCTTCGGCGATTGCTTGCTTGAAATCGCTGCTCCCATCAGCGATTTTAACAATAAAATCGCTCTCCTCACGCACAGCTCTCGTCTTCTTCTCTCCATCTCCGTCGTTCCTTCAAGCAGCAACTGAGCTTACCATTACCCCTCTTCCACGCCGCAGCTCTCTCTTCTCCACGCCGCAGATCCGTGGTTAGATCTCGACACTCGCGACACCGTTGGATACTGTCCAGCGTACTTCCTCTTCAATCCTAAACTAGGTGATCTCCATATCCCTCCCGAACATATAGGACATGACGAATTTAGTGCTATTTAATATGGGTTTCGATTTCAATTTTGTGTTATTTAATATGGGTTTCGATTTCAAAATTTATTGGTGATTTCGCTAGCTGGATTACTCTTATTTTTTGGAATTTGAAGCCAATATATTAATTATGTTTTGTATATCCATGGCTGAGACTCTACCTGTGAAGAAGGGGACTTCTCAAGCCAACTGGCTTGGCACTGACATTAGCTTTATATATTTCTCTGTAATATATGGTTGGTTGTTGAATTTATCCTTGTGCAAGTGTATTTGTGTAACTTGGTATTAGAGGTGTGCTTTACCATTACCCCTCTTCCACGCCGAGCTCTCTCTTCTCCACGCCGGCTCTCCTCTCTCTCTTCTCCACTCTGGATCCGTGGTTAGATTCGACACTCGCGGCGCCGTTGGATACTGTCCAGTACTTCCTCTTCAATCCCAACTAGGTGATCTCCATCTCCCTCCCGCTTGACATGCGAATTTAGTGCTATTTAAATGGTTTCGATTTCAATTTTGTGTTATTTTATGGGTTTGATTTCAAAATTTATTTATTTCGCTATATTTCTTATTTTTTGGAATTACAATATATTAATTATGTTTTGTATCCATGGCTGAGATACCTGTGAAGAAGGGGACTTCTCAAGCCAACTGGTTGTGCACAATGACATTATTACTTTTTATCATTACTGTAATATATGGTTGGTTGTTGAATTTATCCTTGTGTAAGTGTATTTGTGTAACTTGGTATTAGAGGTGAGATGCTTTAGGAAAATTTGTGAGGTTCTTGTTATACAAAAGAGAAGCGTAATTTTATTTTCATAAACCCAGACCCAAGTGAGTGGAAGTGGTCCTACTTGAATAATTTCAGATTTTATTAGGTTATGATTTTTATTTAATTAGGCCAAGGCATTTTGGTTAAAACAATATCTATTATTGGAAGCAAATGATTTCAAACATTAAGAAAATTTTATATGAGTTGGAGTGATCAATTGTTATCTCATTGCAACCTTTAGCAAATTTGTTTGAACTCTAGAAATATAACAGCTATAAAAATGCCTTGGCCTAAATGTAGTTTCCCTTTTTATTTTCTTTTATGTGATAAAGGCATCTCGAATTGGCTTTTGGTCAAGAAAGTAATATCTATAATTTGAATATTTAGACTTTTTTTCATTTTCTTAATAATTAATATCTCAAATCTCATAATAGAACATAAATTTATATGCTTGATCATTGTATGTTAAAATTAATATTAACAAATAAAATACTAAAGTCTAAAACTCAATTTAATATGAACTCGATTGTCCGTTAAAATATTAACATAAAAACAGAGGGAGAAAAAAGAGTTAAATTAGATATTTGTTGGTTAGAGAAATAGAGGTGATAAAGCATACACTTAGGGAAAGAGGGAGAAAAAAAGTGACTATATTTGTTTTTCTGATTAAGTTGTGGATTTTAATATATAATTTAATTTTTATTTGACTGGGAGATGAATTTGTTTGGTAAATTGTAAAAAAATTTGATAAACAGATGAATATAAAAACAATGGATTGCTGTAAAAACAAATGGAACTCTGCCAAAATTTTGAGAAATTATAAATTTTGTTACATTGAAAAATTATTGTTATGATTAAGATGGGGATAATTATATTTACTTTTTCGCAAAAATGTCTTCGAACTCCTGTTCTTATTTCGGATCATGTTCATACGTGACTTGTTTTTGTGGAGAAGTAGCTCCTATTAGAGTTTCATGGACCTCGAGAAACCCGGGTCGGAGATTCTTTGGCTGTAAAAAATATGAAAATAATGGATGCAACTTTTTTCAATGGGTTGATAAGGATAAAACTGTTGAGGAAGAGATGAAAGAAGTTTGCGATCAAATAAGGCACATAGCGGTCCAAAAAGAAGATTGGAGGGCAGTTGTTGAAGGAGTGAAGGATTTGAACACCCGTTTGTTGAAAGGGATAGAAAATGAGAGGGAAAAAAGAGAAGAAATACAGAGAAAGTACGAGAGATGCAAAAAATCACTCAAGTGTGCAAGTCGTATCATGTATTTGCTTGTGTTTTTACTTGTTGTGTCAGTTTTATGTAATTTGTTTAATTAGGTGGTGTAGACTTATATGTATAGGTTTGGAACTTGTTTGTTAATTATGTACATATGATGTTCAAGTTGTTGCACATACAATATGTAATGCGATATTATAATGTAATTTTATTAGTTAATGAATGAATGTATATTGCATTTAAGTTATGTACACAAATATACTATTGGCAGATGAATTGATTATTACTTTATACCTAATGAACATGTACATGAAACAGGTATTTGCTAATGGATCCTGGTCCAGAGGATCGCCGTCTGTTATATTTACAGGGTCATCATAGGTCTTCTGCGATATGGGATGGCCATGACCTTGCATTGTTGGAACCACGTAGGAGCGATACAGAGTTTAGCGGGCCCGATGAAGAGCGTATTATCCTGCCCGAGAGGGTCCAACGTATACTATTACGTGCAGGCTTTTACGGAGTGTACTGCGTAGGTCATATTCAGTATGATCGCGCACTGATTACATCATTGGTGGAGCGGTGGCGGCAAGAAACGCATACGTTTCATCTACCCGTTGGAGAGTGCACTATCACACTCCACGATGTCGCGATACTTCTCGGATTACCCATTGATGACGTGTGTGAGCGCGTATTGGGCGTCCGACCACCGGATCACGCTCTTAGGAATTCAAAGATGAAGCTATCCTGGATAGCTGATACATTTCGAGAGATACCTGCCCATGATGCCGAGGATGTTGTTGTCGAGCGATACACTCGTGCATGGATTGCACAATCGCTTGGTGGTTCGATTTTAGCTGATAAGTCCTCGTCGTTTATCAAAGTGTCATTTCTCCCACTACTTTAGGATTTAAATAGCGTGGGTAATTATAGTTGGGGGAGTGCAGCCCTTGCGGTCTTGTATAGGGAGATGTGTCGAGGCACTCGTATCAGATCCAGGCAGATTGCAGGTCCATTGTTGTTGTTACAGGTATAAATTAAGGCTAATTTTTTTTAAAAAAAATTGGATCTACAATCTAAACGATCGATAATATATTATGAATTTTTTTTTAGTTATGGTGTTGGGAGAGATTGTCTCAGCTTCGCCCCCAACGGGTCAATATAGCTATTGCTGATGAGGAGGCAGTTCATTCGATTGATAGACCACTACACGGAGCCAGGTTTGATGATACAAAATAAGACATTTGTTAATATGGGTTACGATTTGATGTTTGACACCCCATATTTATTTGATACAGGTGGCGGACGAGGTTTTCACTTGAGCGAACTCCGATACATGTTTTGACGCATTATAGGGACCAACTAGATCATATGCGAGCGCAGCAGGTTATTATAATTATTATAATCTTAATTAGTATCAATGAATTAGTCTGAGAATGAATTGTTATAATCTTATTTGCTTTTATGATTAAGTTGTGGATAATTAAATATATAATTTATTTTTAGTTTGATTGGGAGATGAACTTGTTTGAATTGTTTGTAAAATACTTGATTAACAAGTGAATATTGAAATATGGGATTCCTGTAAAAACAAACGAAACTCTGCCGAAATTTAGAAAAAATTATCATTTTGAACTATTGTTTATTGTTTTATGATTACATTAGGAGATGAATTTGTGGTATATATTGTAAAATACTTGTTAAACATGTGAATATTAAAATACTGGGTTATTGTAAAAACAAACGAAACTCTGCCAAAATTTAGACAATATAAATTGAGTTACGTTGAACAGGTGAATATTAATGATACTCATAAGTTGTAGTTAATACTTTACAGATGATTTGGCAGCCGTACACCCCACATGTTATGGCAATATTGCCTCCCTATTGTCTTGCTGGCCAGGCTGTATGGCGGACGCGGTCACCCCTTATCTGTTTTGAGATTGTGGAGTGACACCTCCCTGACAGAGTGATGCGGCAATTTGGACTACAACAGAACATCCCTGGAGATTTTGACACAAGTGAGCAATTGCACGATACAGATCTTAGGGGGAGGGGGCGAGGAGATCCTGTTGATTGGATGCAGCATCACCGTGACTTCATTGCCTTTTGGGATCGCCGACACGAGCACGTAGTTAACGCGGATGTGTTGCAGGGCCCGATTCAGTACGACCATCCTTACATGGTTTGGTTTCGTACCGTTACTCGACGTTTCATACTTGCGGCGCCTGAGCATCCTCCCGAGTTCGGTCCTGAGCCAGTAGGGGTGACATTGGAGATTCTGGTAAACTCTAATTGATTATATAAAATGTATTTTCTAATTTTTTCAGATTTTTATTTTATATTTATAATGGAGTTTTAATGGTACAGGGTGATACACTTGCTAAGATATATGCATTGGCTATGAACCATCCTTTGCGGTCTATCACAGGAGATTCCACATCGGAGGAGATATTTGACCTAGCACATAGTGCTCTTGTTACTGTTCGACAAGAGTTTCGGCTATCTGTTGATCCATTACAGGTCCACGAACCTGTACCCGACCCGATCTCACGACCCTCTCACCGTCGTCAGAGGCGACCCACTACCAGTACTAGTACTACTACTACCACGCTACCCTCTCCCAGTACTGCTACTACTAGTCCGTTACCCATTCCCACTACGACGACCACTAGTACTACTACCTCATTACCCATTCCCACTACTACTACTCCTCATTTACCTATTCTCATTACCACGACCATTAGTACTAGTACTACTACCTCATTACCCATTCCCACTAGTACTACTACTACTCCTCCTCCTTTACCCATTCCCACTACCACGACCACTAGTACTAGTACTACTACCTCATTACCCATTCCTATTCCCACTACTACTCCTCCTCCTTTACCCATTGCCACTACCTCGATCACTAGTACTACTACCTCATTACCCATTCCCACCACCTTTTCCTCTCCATCGCCCCCCGACTTATCACAGGCAGATACACTCCCTACCATATTCGAGAATTTTGACATGGGACAGTATGTCTCTATATTGACGGCAGACACATCATTTATTTCACCACACATATCACAGCAGATTCCGCTCGTACATTCACAGTCACCGACAGTTACACCCACGGAGCATGGTGAGGGGTTGACACAGTTGGTCATACCAGAGGTTGTAAATGCACCTGGGGTACCTATCGATATAGGTCGAGGGAGAGGTAGACCGAGGGGTAGGGCTACGGACAAGGGAAAAGGTGCTGGTGTAGAGGCACACACCCATACGGAGGTTGAGAGGGATGAGAGGCCTAAGAGGAATAGAAAAAAACCTAGTTGTGGTACCTAGTAGGTTTATTGTTGATTATTACTATTGTACTTAGATATTTGTTTTGCTTAGTTGTAATATTTTATTAGATGATAAAATGGTTTGTATTGATGAGTTGCCAATCCACTGTAAATAGGACAACAATAGCTTCATTTTTTGATACAAATAATATAAAAAATATATAATAGGGTTCAGTGATAGGTTAAATCATAATTTCCTGGTAGACAATGTGTTGTCATATCAACCAACTGTATAAACAGGCATGTAATTACTACGAAACTTGGTTTACGATATTTAATATCACAGATATAATATTATAACACGTGACTCGAAAAACCATTACATCAGATAGGCATAAACACAAACATAGCAAAACATATTAGGTAACAGGCAAATAATACATTCATACATACTAAATAAGATCATCTGATGATAATTGACGGACATCCATTGAAAAGATCATATCGCCTTCTTTCTCGTTAATACTTACCACTACCAGTATGGCACAAGTTTCCTTATTTTGTGTGTTTTCAATTAGTTTCCATTTGCATCTGTGCATCTGGTGTCGTTGCCATTTCTTCAGTATTGTAATCATCACCTGTATTCAAGGACTCTGCTTTCCATATGGCAGTTTGACATACATTGTTTAGCAAATCTTTTGGGTCGTGTCCATGCAAAGATCCATTTGCATTGGTTACCCATTCAAACTGAGTTTCTTCGTGACGGCCGTTGTCCATTAGAGGCTTGTTCGAGTTAAACTTTGCTATCAAAAGTACATGTCTATTAATTGGCTCCGTCAATGGATGTAGTGAGCTATGTCCAGATGCAACCACTCTCCAGTCTTCACCAAATACTTCAAACCAGAACTTGTTAAAGAGAGTGTAGTCATAGTATACCCATTTATCCCATGTAATATATAAATGGGGTGAGAAGACAATAGGCATGTGATAAGTATATAGCAAGTACCACAAGTAGACATAAAACAAAGGCGTCCATGAGTACAAAGGCACGAACGCAAGCGGTGAACGATAGGGGAAGTCAAGATTCGGCCATTGATATAGAAAAGATCTTGGCCTCAAAAGAGGAGATGGAGTTCGCAATAAGCCTTCACACATTGATATGATTCTAGTAGCTCGATTTCTCCTTAATCGAGCTCGTATTTCTCCTTGAATTTCTACTGGAAGGAACGGAATCAAATCATCAATTACGGATGAGTTGCTCATGTTTTTTTATAGTAAGATAGGGGTAAGATCACTGTAAATTTTTGTAATGAGATTGGAATGAACTGAGAGTAATATGACTACGCTTCTTATATAAGACTATAATCACTGACAAGCATGCGTTTGTACAGTGTAAATCTTCAGTATATCTTTAATTGTTTAATATGAGAAAAATGAGTGACTTGACGAATCACTGAAAAAGTAAAAAAGATTGGACCAGTCACTGATTTTTGCAGGATTACTTTCCAGAGCAATGTTAACCCATTCACTTAAACATTGCACATAAAACAAAGTAAAGCATATTAATACATTAGATTAAACATTACATATTAAAATGGATGTTTGGTTGGTACAGTCATAACCAAACTTCGAAAATACAACATTACGAGTGTTGTAGTTAAAACATTACACATGATACAATGTAAAGCATATTAAGACATTAACTTAAACATTATATATTAAAATCAAATATTAATTGATAGAGTCCTTGAGAAACTGCCAGTACAATATATAGGGGAAGTTGACACCTTCTTCCACCAAGTACATGAGATGAGCATGTTCTTGCTGTATAAAAGATAAGATAAAAAAATGTGCATTAGATACCGTACAAATAATGATGAGCAAAATTAAAATAAGTGAGCAATTGTTAAAGTAACCTTTTACCATTTCCTTTTCAACATCACCATAAAATTTTGCCAAGTAATGGCCCTGTTGAGCAGGAGATAGAGTGATATATTTTGGATGAGGGGAAGGCATTTCTTTCTCATTGTAAAAGCGGTGAAATTTTTTTATCACTGGTTCAACCTTTGCCCACAGTTGAGCTAGATGATCAGGCATGACAACCCCATCTTTCCACAAGGAGTTCGAGTTCTTAGGTGCTGCATTAAACATGCTAGCCATTTTTTCCTATGTTCGTGGGTTATTCCGTTCACACCACTTATCATCATGGGTGATTTTTTTCCATGCCTCACATAACAAAATTACATCTGGTGTTTCAAATCCATCTAGATCGTCGGATTGGTTATTATTTGAGCTTGAAGAAGTCATTATTTGTTAAGAGTGAGGTGAAAAAAATTGACAAACATATGATGCTTAAATAATGTTTACATAGGCGTGCCTTGCTACAGTATAGTTGTTGGAGCGCATGTGAGAGTAATTACTGCTATGACACTTAGATGACAATACACTGCACTGACACTAATATGACAATACGAAACACTCTGACTGAGATGACAATACACTGGTATGACTTACAATACAGGTATAGTATGCTATGCAATATCAGCAATCCTGACATTGAAGGTTGATATAGAAAAGATCTGTTGCTTTATATTCAATTTTTAAAAGGGCATTTCCATCATATTCTAAGGCATGTGAGAGTAATTAAATTAAGTTCTTGTAGTTAGTAACAAATGTAAAACATAATAAAATTAAATGCGTTGTGCAAATTTATATAAATAAACATCCAAAAAACAGAAAGTTTAAAATCTTACAAATTAAAGCAACATGTTTACTTATAAGGTAGCAACAATTGCTTATTCTTCTTTCTGGGACAAGTGCGTTGATCATGCCCGGCCTCCCCACAAATCCCACAATGGTTAGACCTTCGACGATCGCTTACATCCATCTCGTTATGAATGCGCTTAGATGGACGACCCTTTTGACGCAACATATTTGGATTAGGGATTAAAACACCAGCATCTGTATTAGGCAAACAGTCATCCCAATAATCTTCAGGCAAAGCAGGATGCAATGTACGAGAATAGGTGGCAACGTACGCCTTAAGACTCAAGTCTTCGTGAATTAAATACTTTGGATTTACCCGTAGTTCACCACACACCGCCATGATATGTGCACAAGGATACTTATAAATTGTTCACTTCCCGCAGCTGCACGTGCCTTCAAGGATGTTTACATTCTTTACTTTTCCTTTAGCTGACGTGACATATGCTACTCCCTCCGAATTGTTATGCCTATAAACGATATATTTGCCAATATTCTCTGTAAGATTCGATAATTTAAGCGCCATAAAAGACGTGTGTTCGACCTCCGATTTATCAAGCCTACTTTTTTTCTACTCGCCTCTTTCGCAAAAATATGTAACAAGTCGATGAAAAATGAGCTTTATCGACGCAGTAACAGGCAAAGATCTCGCTCCAAGTAAAACTTCATTGAAAACCTCCGAAATATTTGTCGACTTTATCCCATAACGATGGCCTCCATCATGAACAAAAGTCCACTTCTCTAAGGGAATTTGGTTTAGCCACCTCCATGGTTTTTTCCCTTCGCTTTCTTGGTGTTCATCGTACTCTTTTATCATGTCCATGTACCGATTGAATTTTGGCAAACAAAAAGCAGTTGCAGCCTTCCACATTAGTATCAATAAACTCTCGTCTGGTTTACATTTACTTGTGAAGTTACTACGGACATGTCGCATACAGAACCTATGGTACGTCATTGGCTCTTGAAATTGTGGATTGGAATTGATTACAGACAGTATGCCCCTGTGTCGATCAGAAATCAAGCAAACGCCATCTCGTCCCTTCACAACGTAATGCCAAAGTCGTGTGAGAAAATAATGCCTTGTCTCGTGACTTTCCTCATCCCCGTATCCAAATGCAAGTGGAAATATCCCTTCGCTGGCATCTATGGCCATTGCAATGAAAAGTTTTCCATTGTACTTGCCACGTAGATGCGTCGCGTCTATACTTATAACAGGCCGACAGTGCATAAAGCCTTCAATGGACGCACCAAAGGCCCAAAAGTTCTTGTCAAAAATACGATAATGGCCATCATACATCTTGCTTCTACACTCGTGGATCGTGCGTGGGTTCTTGTACTTAATAGCGGCCAAATATCTCGACATAGTAGCATAAGAGTCTTTCTAATTGCCAAATATTTTTTAAATAGCCTCCTGTTTCGCATTCCACGCCTTCCAATATGAAATCTTGTAACCATATTGATCTTTAATAAATGCGACGATAACACGAACTTTAAGCCCAGGATCAACCTTAACCAAATGTGTTACTTTTTCGGCAATGAATTTGCAATCCAAATGTTTGTGAGTTAGTTTCAAACGATCAAATGTGCATGTGTGGGGACCCTCGTACTTGGTTATCTCAAATTGGCCGTGTTTTTTTTCCTTTTTGAAGCACAGAGCCTCCATTTGCATCCCTTTTCATGCAATTTACACCTAATTGGCCATGTATCTGCCTTCGATTCCTCGACAATAAATTTATTTGAATTTTTAATTGCAAATTGTTTTACTGCAATTTTCAACTTCTCTTTAGTCTCGTAAATGAGCCCCTTGCATAATTCATTTTCATCTACTAATTGCTCATTCATCGTCAACTCCTGTTCAACATATGTAACATTAAACTGTGTGTAACATGACGATATATCTTCCACAACCTCCTCAATTTGGTTCAATTCTTCCCATTCATCACTTCCAGTGTCGCTGAATTCGGTAACACTGTCAGAGTCTGAGTCCCAATCCGTACGATCTCCAGTGGCATCATCAAATTCTACGCCAACCCCACAGTCGTACACGGCCTCGGGTGTGGGTCGAGATGAATTACAAATTTCCTTCTTATTCCCACTAAAATCAAGCCTTCGAGATGGACCTGAACTTGAAGGTAACTTAGAAACAGGAGTGCCTTGTATCGATGGTGGTGAGATGTACGACCCGAGCAATGGAAAATTATCCCCAATTGGGGCAACATCAAAATTCAGGTTAAGTTTCTCTACATACAACTCGATCACATTGACAAATGGAGCATTGAAATTCGAACCCATTGCAAACTGTAAACGTACATCATCGTAAATTTCGTGAAAGAAGTACTTGTAAGTATTTGGGGTCACATACATGGGACATCTACATAAAATCTTTAACCTCGATAGTGAGTAGTCATCATCCATAGCAGAATAAATAATTTCTACTAATTTCGCGTATGTCATACCTTCATTTAAGATAATGCCTCTTCTGTGCGTAATATTGTATCCACAACCATGCTCACCGTTAATAACATGACCACCCCAATATAAAAGCGTAAACGCTTGTCTAGTTGTCATTATTCACCTACAACAAAATTAAATAAATTTATCAATAACTGATAATAAATAATAATATATTTAAAATTGTCAAAACGTACAATATGTGAAGAAAAACACAATATTTAACATAAAAATTCTTTTTTAATAAAATATATACAACATACATTCTTCAAAATACAATAATAATATGGTAAAATAAAATATTAACAATCAAGCCCAACAAATTATGATAATAAATTTTATATTTAAAATTAGCCATTAACCATCACACACATACACACACACATATATAATATCTATTTTAAATGCCATTTTTTAATAATCCAAAAAATAAAAGAACACACATATATCTTAAAGGACACATTTTCTCTAGCAAAAATACATGAACACATATATATATATATATATATCTCAAGGTACGCATTTTCTCTACTAATTCAAAAATAAATGAATATACATATATCTGAAAGGATACATTTTCTCTACTAATTCTAAAATACATAAACACACATATATATTTCAAGAACGCATTTTCTTTACCAATTAAAAAATATTTCTCTACTAATTCAAATATATTATGAACACATGTATATCTCAAGGACGCATTTTCTCTACTACTTCAAAAATATATGAACACGCATATATCTCAAAGGATATATTTTCTCTACTGATTAAAAAATGCATGAACACACATACATATATACATACATTTTACAAATATATATCATAAAATCACATACATATATTACAATAAAAAAAATAATTAAAAAAATATCATTCCCATTACCAATTGATAAAATGTAAAGTAAAATAAAATAACTAAAATAATATTAATTAACTAACCTTTTTCTTTTGAAGTTAACAAATGAGAATATTGAACTGAATGAAAATTTTAGGTGAATGTATAGAAAATTTGAAGAAGCAAAGAACTTCAACTAGTTTAGGAACTGTGTTTAAATGGCGGCTGCTGTGTGTGTTGATAATTTAGGTTTTCTTCGTGTATACAACTATGTAGGGCGGAGAGGAAAAAAAAATCTACTTAAAACCACTATAATAGGTGGCAATTTTACCATTAAAATCGCTATACCTATTGGCGTTTTTATAACATAAACAAATGGTTGCTCTGGCGATTTTAGGAGGGAGGAATTTTGACCAACTTAAAATCGCGAGGTTGACCAGCGTTTTTTCACTTAAAAACGCTGGTTTGACTAGCATTTTTAACCAAAAAAATACCACTTTGACCCACGTTTTTAAACTCACCATATTTCCTCAAATAAGTTCAAAACAACCCCATTTCTCTAATAAAGTTCGAAAACTACCCTAATTTGAATAACAACTCCATCTTCAGTATTACCCTCTCATTAATCTCTTATTCATCATTCGTACAATTTGTTGTTTTTTCCCATGTTAAAATGTCCCCTCATTATTTAACTGGTGTCCTTTCTGCAGTAGGAAATCAGAATCTTAACTTATAGCACAAGCTAAAATTCAGTTTAATAAATGGAGCCTAGCGCAAAAATAATTGTGCACAAGAGATTATCACCTTCAATTCGTACAATTGAGCAACTAAAGTTTGTTGTATATAGTACACTATGTTAAAAATTTTACAAAAAATATAATCTTTGCTTTTTATCATTTCTTAAAAAATTCTAAAATACAAAAAAATAAAATAAAAAATATCCTTTTAACTTGAATGAAGTTTTTAAAATGGGTAAATTAAACATGATTTCTGTTAAAAAAAAATCAAAATATTTTTTAAACCCAACTAAATAAAGTATAACTAGTCACTATTGTTTATGATACACCTTTCAACGGGTCTACCACAACTGTTATTTTCTTTCAAAACTAGGACAAAAAATTGATGCAAGTAATCTACTATTGTATAAAGTCACAATCCATTTCAACAGTTACTTAAAGTTGAGTAATCTTTTGTTATTTCTTTTATTTTTACCTTTGTAATAAAATTCAAACATTTAAATGCAATGTTTTCATTTTTTGGATGGGTGACAAAATTGTTAAAACAATTATGATTATTGCAAAAGAAATACATAATATTAAAAATATACGATATAACTTCTTAATGCAATACTTTATTTTGACAATATAAATACCTCTTTTTTATTAATAATTTTTTCTTATATTACGTGTATCTTATACGTGTGCATAGATACTACAATAAAAACACGTAAACATAACATTTTACTTAAATCCTAGGTTGATTTATTTTAACCCATGAATCATGCGGTTACTATAAAAGTTCGGTTGAGATTTTTAATTAAATGTTGAAGGACAAGAAAAAAAACAAGTAATTTTCTCCTACTAAAAGATTGTAGAAATCTCCTCTGTCACTATTATCTACAATGGAAGGACAAAAGCACGAAAACGTTAAAATAAAAGCTTTGGCCGTCTTCTGCACATAATTTACGGAGCCTTCACGTATTCTCATCATTTTGATTTAGCTGGCCAGCTGAAAATGGCGTATACTTCATTTATTTTATAACAATTCAAAATTTAAAGGAAAAAATATTTCAAAAAATCAGTTAAGTGATATGGTGACATTTAGTATGTCTTTTATCTTCTTATTCTTTTTCTTATGATTTTTTTTTCTGAAATGAGAATATTTCACCCACTTAATTCCTTTTTTTTTTTTTTTTGGAAATTCTTATAAAAAATAATTATTTTTTCTCACAATTTTTTATTTTGTTATTAAAAGAAAAGGTCGAGAAACAGATATTGAGAGTCCAACTACAGCACGCGGCGTACGTTAGCATTGGGGAATCTAGGGACGTCAACATGACGTTGGACTTTATGGGCTTCCAAGAAGTTAGCGGCAAATGGTACACTGGAAGACTCTTCACGGGCAGAGAAAATGGACAAGAACAGGATTGGTTAGGGGTGTTTTCGGTTTCGGTCGGGGTAAAAACTAGGGTACCCTAAACTCTCTCTAAATTTTATAGTTCGGTTTCGGTTCGGTTCGGTTTCGGTTTTCGTACCTATGAAACCCAAACCCTCCCCAAATTATTCGGTTTCGGTCCGGTTCGGTCTCATTCAGTTTTTTTTGTATTGTTAAAACTTTAGTTCAAAATTGTACTAAAAATATAAATTCACTCAAAATACGCTACAAAAAAATTATATAATGTATTTATTTTAATAATTAGCTTAAGTAATTATTTGTAAATGTAAATAATCCATAGGGTTGAGTCATTTATATAATGTAAATGTTGTAAGAAAGTTTTCTTTTTTTTTTCAACGTATTGTAAGACAACTTAAGTAATTACAATAAGTTAGCATTTTTTTTAAAGATTCGGTTTTTTCAGTCCAATTCGAGGACCCCGAATCCCCAACCCATATTGACCCAAATCAATCGGTTTCGGTTTTGGTTTTTTTTTCGATTCGGGAAATTTCGGATCGCAACGGATCGGTTCGGTTCGTTCGTTCGGTTTTCGGATTTCTGACAACACCCCTAGGATTGGTCATGAATCCATATATAATTAAATTATCTTCATTTTTTTTACATGAATTTACTCAGTATTCAACCTTATTAAGTGCAGTTACAACTGTTGACCTTGAAGGTCTTAATCTTATTTTGATAATAACAATAAATCAATCATGTGTAATTTAACATGTTCTTGATATAAGATTATAGATTTCTTATTTGAAAAATCAAGAATAGCATGATTGCTCAAAGAAAGTTTGACAAGGATCATTCAATCAATATCCGATCTAGTCAATGAAGCATTGGACTAAAACCGATCTATCCGAATCAAGATCATTCTTCTACAAGACAAGTCAAAGAAAATCATTCTCATCACTCACTAGCAATGCATTTCATGAAGCACAAAGGATCAAAGATCATATGCCAAAGTTTCAAGGGAAAAGCTTCAAGGGAAGAATCAATTTGAAGAAACAAATCGTTGCATTCGAAGACTCATCTATTCGGTAATTGAGTGTTTGCTTAGGATTAATGTAAAGTTTCTTAATTGATTGATTATATAGCTTAAACATGAACTTACATCATTCTTAGATTGATCAAAACAAAGTTTGAACCAAATCATTTCAAAACACCATTCTTGCAAAAACCGGTTTTCAAATAATTTCATATTAAATTGATTTGAGCATATTTTGAGCTCTCATGAAAATAGATGTCTTAGGATAATATATTTGACCTATCCCAAGCATCAAAATTGATTTTGGAACTTAACTGCAAAAATGTTTATTTTTTCCCTTTCTAAATTCGCTCCGTTTTTGCGCAGTTTTAATCTAACGGTTTGATGGAGGCCTTCCCGGACTCTGATCATTATCAAATTTGGACAGCAGTTAGATAACACATTATAGTACTTATATCCAAAAGTTCATCAAGTTCCAATGGCCGGATAATGAGATATGATCAAAACAAATCAAAAATTTGCTGTCTGCAGCAATCTATCTCCAGAACCATGTAGTCGACTACATGGATTATGGGGGAGTCGACTACACCATGTAGTCGACTACATGGGTCACTTGAGAGTCGACTACATGGGTCACTTGAGAGTCGACTACATGGCCAAAAATAGCCGTTGGAACTTTATCAAAAGTGCATTTTTGCCCCATTAATTTATATATTCACCTCAAACGGCTATATCACTTTTGGGACTATAAATATGACTTCCAAGACTCATTTTAAACACCTTGAATCATTCATATACTCTATTCTTCATCTATCTTCATTATTCAAAGATTCAAGAAATTATTTTTGATCAATCATCATTTATTTGAGCTATATCATCTTGATCAAATGTGATAACTCTAGTGTGAGCTTCAAATTGTATTCTTTACACACTTGAGAGAGTTATTGTAAATTGGTGTGAATCACCAAACAATTTAGTATTCAATTGTGAGAGGTAAATCTCATAGGAAAAACAAGAAGGTAAATTCTTGTTTAGTTTTTGTGAAAGGTAAATTTCACAAGGTTAGCAAGAGGGTATCTTGTGAGAGTATTGTGGTGTAGCAATACTTGTAGAGTGTGTGAGAAAAATACACTTGTAGAGGTTTGATCTTCACCCGGAAGGAGATTGATTTTAGTGGAAATTCTCGGGGAACTAACCGAGCGCGGACTATGGTTTGGTAAACCAAAATCGTGTGGACAAAAAGCCTTGGACTTCAAATCGGTTCAATCTTTCTAACTCAATCTCTTTATTATTGATTGTTTGATTATTTGCTCTTGGGGTTGTTTGTTTAATTGTTTATGTGCTTACATTCCATGATATATTTCTTTATTAAATTGTTTTACTTAAACATTTTCGAAAAATTTTTAAATTCCGCATTAAGTTTCAAAAATCCTATTCACCCCCCCTCTAGGGTTATTTTCCGACCAACAACAACAATACTCTTTATTTATTTATTTATATTAGTATTATGATACATTTTGCAATTTAGTTAACTTATATAGGTGCAATAAATATAGGGGGCTGCTATTGACACACTTCAATTTACTCTGTAATACTCCTTGGAAAAAATGTTGATTATTCTATTGACACACCATTTTTTTTATTTTTAATTAATAATTAAAACATTAAACACTCCCTTATACTTCTTCATCTTCATCACCACCACCACCACCACCATCATTGCTGCCTCTTCTTCTTCATCTTCATCATCATCATCATCATCATCATCACCACCACCACCGGCCATTGCCGCCACCACCTCCATCATTGTTGGTACCACCACCATCCAAATCATCATTCATCTCCAAAAGAAGTAGTATACTTATATTTTGGTTATTACTTTACGTTTCCTTTTATTTATAAATCATTAGATACAAATAAACGCAAAAAAAATTAAAAAACAAAAACAAAATACGAAGAATGTTTACTCGGCCCTTAGGAACCGAGTGTTGAACAGCTTACTCGGTCCTTAGGAACCAAGTGTTGTACAGCTTACTCGGTCCTAAGGAACCGAGTTAAGTTTTGGGTTATTTTTCTAATTCCACTCAGTTATTTAGGACCGAGTGACTTGTGCTTTACTCGGTTCCTTTCGGCCGAGTATGATGAACAACACTCGGTTCCTAGGAATCGAGTAAACTTTCATCCATTAAAGAATTTTCTTTTGACGTGGTGTGTGCATTGGTGGAACTTTTTTTAGCCAATAATAAAAAAGTTCAAGAAAAAAAGAGTAGAACGATTAGATTATTAAAGAAGAAGTTAAAATAAGAAGATTGAAGATGAGATTTGTGGGGTGAGTGGTGTGATTTGTTTTTTTGAATTATAGAGAGAGTTGAATGCTTAATTCCAATTGGAATTTCTGAAAAATCCTTAATGGCAATGGATTGATTTGTGGAAGAAGAAGATTGAAGATGAGAGAGAGTGGAGTGGTAGATAGTAAGATTGGAGTGATTTTAGACGAATGTTAATTAATTCTAAAATTAAATGTGGAGTGGTGGAGTGTTAGGAAGAGTGAAAGTGTACTTATGGAGTGTTACAGAGATATGGAGTGTTAGAGAGTTAAATGGCGTGTGTCGATAGTAGCCCCATAAATATAAGGGAAATGATATTAACATTCTATAATTGTCCTAAGGCACTCTATAATTATTTTTAGTGACACTTATATAGATTTTTTGGGAGACTTTTTATGTCACTAAAAATAATTTTGAAGTACGTTAGTACAAGTGTGGAATACTAATATTATTTACCTAAATATAATTATTAAGAAAAAGTAGGTATTTTTCTTAATGAAAAAAATATTAAGTAAAAAGGTTAGAAAGCTGTTTAGATCTCTATTCAACATCTCTTATTAAGAATAAACCGTCATAAAACTAAGCTTTAGTTGACACATAGTCAATCAACATAAAAAAAAATTGGATTAAGATGATATAATGAATATCGACTGACATATGTCACATTCAAATGATACTTATTATATCATCTAACTAAATAGTTTATTGAGTGCTAAATTTAGCTTGAGATTAGTTATTTACTTACATATTATACTTTTGATCTTTAACCGGAGCATTATTCCAAGCCAAATTTGGTTTTTAACCTTTTTCATTGCAGATTTATTGTAAATTTTAAAGCATAAATTACTAACATGATTAATTAGTTAAATTCATGAAAAAAAACACGGTGTTAAATTTATTTAATTTTGTACGAACATTTTATATAAGTAGTTGTAGTACCAATCAAATTAAACCCAAAAACAGACAATATATTAAATATATACACACCTTCAGTGTTTACCCTCTCACTAATCTCCTGTTCATCACCTGTACAATTTCTTGTTTTTCCCCATGTTAAAGTGACCCCTCGTTATTTAACTGGTGTCCTTGCTGCAGCAGGAAATCAGAATCCTAAGTTATAACACATAAAATTCAGTTTAATAAACGAAGCTAGCATGAAAATAATTGTGCAGAGATTATCTCACCTTCAATTCGTACAATTGAGCAACTAAAGTTTGTTGTTAATAATTTAGGGTATTCATGTTGTTAAAATGTTTTTTTTTATTAGAATATAATATTATTTTTAAAAAATATACTATATACTTATAAAGTTTTGTAATGTTTTATCAATATATATAATTATTTTAACAATAATATCACCGTATCTAAAAAAAAAAAAAAACTGTTGTCAGCTTTTTCCTTAATGCAAATACCGTAGGATGAAATAATTGTTATGCGGGCCAAGCTTGCAATAATGCATTTGTACCTTTTATGACGTTTGACCTCATTGGTATTTTCTCTCACTTAATACTTTTTTTATATCCAAATAGTATATAGATATATTTACTGGCTGACGGTGAAAATTTTCATGATTTGAATCCAGGCGTGGGGCAGGTAAACTCAACCTTAATTCAACAAAGAATCTCATGTATATGGAAGAAAAATGAAAAAAAAAATTAAAGGAAAGTTGATTTTCTTATCTTCAAGACATAGAAGTATACATGATACATGTGCACGCTTTATTTCATATATGCACATATGTAATTCAAAATGGAAAGACTAAATGTTATGAGTTGTTGGTTCTAGGAGTGGCATTTTGTATTATAATTATCGTGCCATATTGTACCATTACAAAATTATATCGAAGTTTGGTAATGGTATAGTACCATACCAAAATATTATAATATGGTATTGGTATTGAAAATCGTAACCAATGGTATACTTTATTAAAATATTAGTATTACTATGGTATACCGTACTGTGCTATACCAAATTGTACAAATACTACCAACATACCAAATATGAAATATCTCACAATTAACTTCACATACACGATACAACGGACTATTCAAATTACATAATTTAAGTGATTTTTAGTCGTTAGTAACTTTATAATTTAATAATCTACCAAGTACCATTTACGGACCACCCATCTCTCTCTCTCTCTCTCTCTCTCTCTCTCTCTTTTCTCCATTTTTCTCTATTTACTATTATAGTCTTCATTCCCTCTCATCTATTTTGACTCCTCACAACTTTTTTTATTCATTTTTCTTCAGCTATATATATGTTATTTGTTTCAATATGAAAATGGCTAACTAATATGAATTAATTGCTTTATATGACTCTCAAAATTTAAATTGAGCCATGTTAGTGAGTTTAAATAGTGAACAACCGTGTTGGTACAATGATACCCTCTTAATTATCCTTTGCCCCCCTTTTAAAGTGCCAAAAGAAAAATAATGCTTATATAGTTTAAATCATAATCTAATAAGTGAACTCGTATTTTATTTAAGTGGCAGCTATTGTGTTATAATTAGGAGCAAAATGATGCAATTTACATTTTTTAAAAGTAGCGGTTCCTGGTAGGATGTTTTGAAAAAATCTTCTTTTTTTTAAAGCTTAATTATTTGGCAATATACTGTACCATACCGTACCGTACCAAATTCTTGGTATACTAAATTCGGTATACCAAAAATTTTGGTATGGTAGTGGTAATAGATTTTAGTATATCAATTTTTTGATACGGAACACGGTACATACAGTATGGCACGGTATTGTACCAAATCTACCCCTAGTTGGTTCAATAGTTGAAACTACTATTATTAACCAAAAGGTCTCAAGTTTGAATTTACTTATTAACACATTTTTTAGCAAAATAATGAGTATAAGAGCGAAATAAGAAAAATAAAATTTTGGTGTCATAATTATATTGGAAGGGTGTTACCTCTCTATATTAATATAGATTATGTATAACCAGGTATTGCCTATGCCGGACGGCACATTGAGAAATGTGACAGTTGAGAAATAATATATTGTTACTTGTCAGATTAATAATAGTTCAATTATAAGATTAATGACATTGAATGGAAAAAAAGGAGCTAAATTCTTCAATAGGCTGCCAAAAAGAAAATTTGCTAAACAATATTTTTAGGTTTTAATATTAAACCCGAATCTTTAACTTATTTGTGGCTCTAGATAAAATTATATTGTGTCATCTGACACAAACGGAGTACGTTGCCTTCTCCTCATAACCCCATTCATCCAAAAAAATTAATAAGGTCGAATTTGAGGGTCAAATGATACTTTTAAGTGAATAGGTCAACGAAGAGGAGCCGAGTTCAACACGAAAAATATCTATTATTAACCTTGAATGTATAAAATCAAAGTGTGACTATGAGCCGGAGAATACTTGCCTTACTAACGGTATTCAACTAAATAAGTATTATAATTAAAGTTTGAATACATTTTAATTATAAAATAAGTTTTACAAAATCAAACTACGAAAATGAGATAAACTTATTGTTGAGCTAATGTTGATTTATTATTTATTTAGTTTTGATTATTGTAATTCAATTGATCTAACAAATATAATCTTTAGTAGAAAGTTTGTTAATTGTGTTTGATTCCAAGAACGCTGCATATATGGACTCTTCAAAAGCTATATTTAAAGTGACGTGGAACCTATCAAATGACATAGCATCCATCCTACGTGGCCATAAAGCTCAATTGCAAAAGGCTCACTCCAACATATTTCAAAGAATCAAGAAAATTCAAGAGAAGATTATGTGTGTGAGTGATTAGGATTTTTTATGTCAAAGTTTTAGATATTTGATCATTAATAAAATTGCTCAAATCATTTTTCAAACTATTTTTGCAAAATTGCATCTCATTAATTAAATATTGGTTTTTTATTTAAATGTAGTTTTATATATTATATATTAAAATTATTTTTTTATCGAATATATCATCCATATGTTCATCATACCTCTTGCATCACCTAAATTTAAACTTGCAAGCCATTTAACGTGAGTTGATGTAAAGTATTAATGAGATTTGATGTTTTAGTGATTATAGGCCTAAAAGGCTATAAAGTGCTGTCAGTTCAAGTACAACAACAAGCTGTTGGCAAAAATAGCATGCTGTTAGGACCAAACAACATGCTGTTCTTTCCTGACAGTTTGAATTAAGTGTTTTTCCTCCCAAAATGTGCTAAAACGGTCATATTTTCTCTCAAACGGCTATAATATGTTTTTGGGTATTTATAGACTTGAAAAGCATTTTCAAACTATCTTATTCATCCAAAAATCAATCTTGCAATTCATCTTGATCTTAAGAATCATTTTCATTGATTTTAAAGATAAAAACTTGTTTATTTGATTTGAGCACTATATTTCTCTTTTCTTTGATCAAATTTCTCTAACTTAAAAGTGAGCTTCATCATTGTATCTTTGCAAAACACTTTGATTCAGTTAGTAAACATTATTGGTGTGTGTCACCATTCAATCTTATTATTCATTTGAGATGTTTTTTCATTGTTAATGCAATAGTGTTCTTGTGAGGAGTGTAGTGAGAAGAACTACACTTTGTATGAAGGTATGGTTTTCACCCATAAGAAAATTAATTAGTGAAATTTCTCGAGAAAACTACTCGACACAAATGTATGGTCTAAACAACAGAACTGCGTAAACAAAACGTCATTGGCTCATTCAGTTTTGTAATTCTAAACTGAAGCTCTCTATTTATCATAGTTCATACTTGTTCTTATTATTGCTTGATTACTTTGTGGGTTTCCTTGATATATAGATTTGCATTTGATTTTTATACAATCTCTTAAAAACTTTTTATTTACGCAATTATTTTTAAAAACCCAATTCACCCCTTCTAGGCTAGGGTTGTTTTCCGACCAACACTTATATTATAAATGTAATAAAGAAAAAAGTTTTACATTTTTATTGTTTTCAAGATTGCATTACATAGATGTTCTAATTCTTTCAATTAAGTTTCACATGCTATGAGCCAAACATAATTATAGTTTCTTTTGTAAACCATATGTTTTAAAAAATAGCTTTTTAGCCCTTATAAAACAACAATGGATCACAATGTTGTAAGGTCTATTAATGTTGGCTTTATTCCATTAAACAAAAATACCGTTTATATTGTATAGTTTTCCAAACCAAAGTTCAAGATCTAAATAAAGACAACAAGAATGTCAAGCTACCAAGAATTGATTTCAAAAGGTTTACAGTGGTAAGCTTGGTGAAAAGGTTGATTCACTTAAGTGGGATGTGTCTTTTTGGAAATAATATTTTATAACTGGTTTTTAATAAGAAAAACTTGGCCTGCTTTTCGGAATGGTACAATGAGTGTACTTGGACTGGTCCATCGTTTAATTTCTTAGGGAATTGAATTTCGGATTTCGGACCGGTACATGAGCTATAGTTGGACTGGTCCGGCGTCTCTGCTGTTCCTCAGTTTTCTTATACTGTGGACCTATCCAGATCTTGATAACTTGGACCGGTCCGGCAAGGATTTTTTTGGGCAAAATTTTTATCGTAAATTTAATATTATTTTGGTATGTTTCCTATTTCAACTAGGAGTTAGACTCCTGGTTCTCTATAAATTAACTCCTAGGGTCTCATATCAAAATAAGCTTTTTTCATATCAAAAGTATTATTATTAAGAGAGCAATTTATACATCTCACCACCTAGAGTTTTTTGAATCAATTCTTTATGCCAAAGAACAAAGATCCCAAACTTTTTGTTAAAGCGTGAAGCTGTCAAGGAGATAGGAACGAGTCCGAGGCGTACGATACTTGGCCTGTGTTCCAAATCGAGAGATTCAAGGAGGAAGTTGCTACACTAGAGGTTACTACTAGAGTTGTTCTTGAGCAATTCAAGACTTGTACATCTAACGGTTAGTGATTAATCGAGTCTGTACCTCTTGTAATTTTATAATGAAATTGTTTGTTGAGGATTAGTTTTGCACTGCAGGGATACCTTGTTAAATCTTGTCTTGATTGTCTGTGATTGATTGTTTGCTTTTCATGTGCATGTTATACAAGATTAAACAAACTTTTGAAATTAAAATTGGTAGACTTTTAAGTTTAAATTCTGCTACATTAATAAATTGATTTTCCGTATATATCAGAGAATAATGTATTTAGGTTAATTCACCCCGCATGCGTTCTTAGTTCTTCAAATGTTAGGTGAGTCATCAAATAACTATAAAACTCACATAAATACATACAAAAACAATTCAAAAATACATGGAAACAAATAAAAATTAAATAACATAAAGAGCACGTCTTATGGTGCCAGAGATAGATGCGATAGGGGCGAAGGATTACACAAAAAGGTGGTAGTATAGATCTTTGTGACAGAGCTGTTGTGCCGATGGTGGATCCATCTTTAGACATTGAAGTGTTAAAAAAAGAGATAAAATAAATCAGAAAGGTAGAGAGAGAGAGAGAAGGGGATCGAGTGTGGGAGAGGAGAAAATAGAGAGAGAGAGAGAGAGAGAGAGAGAGAGAGAGAAGAGAAGGGGATCAAGTGTGGGAGAGGAGAAAATAGAGAGAAGTGAGACAAATGTTTTTGTAAGGTTGATTTTAAATGCACCCACTAGATTATGCTTCTCACCCCACCTAAAATTTTTACATTAAATAATTTTTACCTAAAATAACCTAATTGAGATCTGTAAATTCACCCCACCAAAAATTCCACACTATTGTCGCTATTACCCGAGCGTAATAAAACCCCTTCTTCTCTTATTCTTTTCTCCATCTGCAGGAAAACTAATCGGTAGATTCTTTCATCCCATCTGCATCGAAACTAATTGGAAGAAGATTGAAGAATATGATTTTGTCTCTCACTTCAAAAGTATGTAAATTTTCTTCATTAATTTAAAATCATCCTTACTCGATTCTATGTCTTGGGGAACATTTGTGATTTAGCACTTTGGATTCTGTGTTCTTGTAGTAAGAATGAAATTTCCGATTGGCCAATTTTTTCGACTATGTCGAGCGCTATTTTGCCTGAATTATTGATGGATTTGTTTTACAGGTAATGAAGATCGCCAGTTAAAATAATATTTTTCAAAAAATTTAGTTTTCAATATTTACTTGCTTAGAATTAATTTCCATGTAAATTCTGCTCATAATCTAATGAATTCTATGCAATTGAATTTTTGTGAAAAGTAACGGCAAATTATTCGTCACTAAATGTTCATTTTTATAGAGGTATTACTTTTAATAAACTCACCCCACCTAGGGGGTGAGTTGAAAGATTTTTTCAAAAATTAATGGGGTGAGAAGAAAGTTCTCTCAAAGTGGGGTGAGAAGCCTAATCTAGTGGGTGCATTTAAAATCACCCTTTTGTAATTATATAAAAAGAGGTAAAAAGGTCTGAAAATATGAAATTCAAATTGTATTTTATCTTTTATCATTATATTAGAGTGGAGAAAGAGAAAGTAGAGAATTATAATTTGATATCCTAAAACTATATCGAATGGGTCACATTTTTCCTTTTTTTTTAAAATACATCTAGATCATTAATTAAAAAGAATAACATCTTCAGACTTTTTTTTTTCAAACGCTCAATACTCATAAAAGTTGTCTAATAGTTCAATATCGACCATATTAGTCAATAAAACATTTGACCATTAAATCAAAAATTAAAATGTTATCTCAACTTTTATATTTCTCTTTTCTCAACTTTTTAAAATTTTTAAAAGACCCTAACTTTATAATATTAAAAAATTGGAGTTGAATAATATATTCTAAATAAACCCATCAAAATCTATATAAAATAAGATATATTATAATTATAAAATTGTGTGTTAAAAATTCATGAAAAAATATTGAATATACATAAATTAGATAATTTTTTATGTTTGTATAACATTAATTTTTATACGAGTTTATAAATGAACAATATGATCACAAAATGAATAATTGTATAATTCGTGTATCTGATTTACACATAAAATTATATATAACAATTTGAGATGCTTTTAATAACCAAGTAATTTAATGGTCGCTTTCTGTATTTCTAAACTCACTTTTTTCCTCTAATCCTTTTGTGTATTTAAGATTGTCAAAAATTAAAAAATCAATTCTTAAATATGACAATAATTAATTTTAATATAATTAATAATCAAGTATAGAATTTATTTACTGACGTGGAATTTAGTATATAATAACGTGGCTACAAAGAACTTGACTTTTAATTAATTTGAAACGTATAAACGAACATGATTGATCTTATTGTATTGCAAAAGCCTATCATAATCTGCCTATTAAAAGCATTTGAGGAGAGGGGTTGGTCTAGTAGTAGGCAACTTCCATCCTTGTCTTAAGATCAAGGGCGGGTGGGTGGAGAATTTTTCTTTATTTGTAGGATTAAGGGAGAGACTTAGACCTTCCTTAAATTTTTTAAAAGAGCATTTAGAATAAAAAAAAGCTTCTTGCGACTTGAGAAATACTAACCAAGTAGGGGCACTATTGGATAAACCAAAAGTAAAAGGAGCATTGGGCAGAGTGCATTTTTTTTTCTTGCATTAGAATAGAAGCGAAAGAGAAAGCACCAAAAAAAAGAAAGAAAGAGAAAGTACACATAAACGGGAAATGGAAACATGAATGAAAAAGGAAAGTCACGGGGAAGAGTAAAAGTGAAAATAGGAAACATATAACATGTGGGAGAAGATAGAAATTATTCAAATTAGTGAAAGGATGATTATATTTCACCCTCAACGATGTTTGGTTTTACTATCAGCTTTTATTTGGTCTTTGAATAATGAATAAGAGTACGTTATTTGCTTTTTAAAAATCGAGCATAAATTTATTATTTGATAGTTTATTACTTAGTATTTAAGAACGGAGTAAGGCATTATTATATAAATTATACTCAGCTCTCAAGAACTAAATAACAAGTCCTTACTAAGTCTTTAAAAGGGCGAATGAGGGATATAAGTAAAAACAAATATTAATGAGAGCGTAAATAGAATCACCTTAGTGATATGTGAATCTTGTATTCCGATATCTCTTCAATGAGGTAAATCCATTTGTTTATATTATAGTATTTGAGTCTTTCATATTTTGTGATAGGGCTCGGACCGGTTCGGTTCTTGGTAATTTTATGAAGAACCGTTTGAAGAACTATTAATATTATAACGATTTGGTTCCAACTATATTTTTTAGAAGAATCATTTAATTTAAGAAACGAATCGGTTATAACGGTTCGGTTTCTCGAAGTTATTGGTTAACCGTTAACAAGAAAAAAAACCGTTATTAAAAATTAACTGCAAATCTTAAACTGAATAATGATTAAGAACCAATATTGTAAAGAACCGTTTATAGACCGGTTCTTTAGTGAGAAACCGTTAAGAATTTTATTGAAACTATCCTATGATTAGACAAGAAACAAAAGAACTTTATTAAGGCTAATTTTCTGAATTATAGAGCCAAACAATATATTTCAATAATTGTCCCCTTCCATAAATGTACGAATACATATATAAGATTAGGAAGCAAAAGAAACAAAAAGGAAAAGAAGTATCTAAAAGGAATGTGCTAGCAAGAAGATAAACAACAATAAGTGACATTGAGCAGATTAAATAATTTAGATACTCACTTTCAAGAAAGGTTCAAATCACTCCCCTTAAACCAGGCCCCTATCTATTGTTATCTATATATATGTATACACGTAAGAATAAAGATTTGGTCCTTTGGATATAATTTTTTTAATTTTAAATCCATAGTTCTTTTTATAGGCTCAAGTTGGGAGTATAATGTTCAACTCAACTAATTTCAATCTAGATCAAAAAAAATAGTACACTAAAAATGTGCAAAATACATTTTTATTTTATTAAAACAATGTGTAATATATGTATGATGTGATTTTAGAATTTCTTATACATAAAGTCATAAACCACAAGTTTTAGTAGGGTGGTTTGCTAGAATCAATCAACCCAAAAGAACAAAACCAAACTTAAACTGAAATCATACTCATGTTATATATGTATAATATATCTGGATATATACATATATATAACCAAGAGTTATGAGTGTCATATAACCTTTAGCGTTATCAGTCGTTTATATTTTATACTAATGTTAAACTAATAAAAGTAAATTATCTTCATAATCTAAACTTATTAATAAACCAATGCTTGTAAAGACTCTTTACCAAATATATACTTTCTTTGGTCATCTTATATGGTTATAAATTTATAAACTTATAATTTAAAAACTGCTGCTTTAATATCAACTGATATATACGTTGACAATTGAAAAAAAATAAAAAATCTGGATATTGGAAAGTAACCAGCCAACTTACCAAAAACCAAAATCAAATCAAAAAACACATTAATTTTAAAGAAATTATAATATATATTATATTATATAATAATTATATATATAAAATTGTAAAGTTTCTTAACGATTCTTTAACGGTTATTTTAAAGAAATTATACAAGGAACCCGTAACCGAACCGTTAATTACCCATAAGAATCGGACCGTTAAAAAATCATTACACATTTTCAGGAACCATACCGAACTGGTTCTCCGGTTCTCCGGTTCCCGGTTCTAATTTCCCAGCCCTATTTTGTGATGTCTAGACACACTTTGAGCATATATATCGCACCATTTAGGTGCACAATTCTTCTAACTTTATAAGCATTACAAATTATAAATATTCATAGAAAACTATTATTTACATAAGAAAGTGTGTCTAACAGAACACAAATTAAATGTACAACAAGTATAAATACAGAACTATCATATATGATCGAAGTACCTTTTTGCAATTTAACCTAAACTTTCCTGTAAAACATAGATTTAGTTTTATGTCTGTTTGGTTGGAATTTTCTGGTTGTAGCCAAGAGCTATTGTTTGCAGTCAGATATCGCACTCTTTAAAAAAAATAAAAAAATTGAGAACTACTTCCTAAAAATTTCTAAACTTAGAGATCGGATATTAGCTTGAAACTCCATATTTTTTTTTGTAATAGTATGATTGTATATATATGACATTATCTGCATTTACAATAAAGTATTTCGAGTGGGGATTGTTTAGTAAGTAGTAACAACACAATTTATAAGGTGATTTTTTTCCCTAATGCAATACATGTGTTGTCCAGGTGTGTTACTACTAAACAATAAGCAGAACCAATCATCAAAATATAAAAGTCTATGAAGTCTATATAAAAAATACTAAATAATTACTATTTAACACTTTAAATATTGACTTTTACTGGTTTAAAGAGTTGTATTATATGATTTTAAAATTGTATAGTATTCAAGCAATAAGTAGAATTGATTTAACAATGGTACCACCTAACTCAATGCTATTCGATCAACAAAAAGAAAATTTCATAAGTACAATTGAAAAAGAACTTCCTTTTCTGCACCTATTGAAACTCAATCTAGTTAGCTAGCTCCCGGCAATCATTTATCATTTTTTTGTGTGTCTGGCAGTGCATTAATATATGTTGCTCCGTATTACACGCATTGTACTTTTCCCTGTAGCTAATGGCACTTTACCATATGTATATGAATAGACGTCTTAAATGAAGACATGGACGAGAGATGTAAATTGAAAGTTGGGAAAGTGTGAAAGAAAAATGAAATAAAAATGGCTGTCCATTGCGAGGGAAACATGAATTTTAATTCGTATCAAGCTATCTACCAAAGAAAATTATATATTTCCTCTCACAATCGTACTCTTGTCCTTTCTTGCTTTAATTATTGCACCATCGCAAACTAGCCTTCTTCTTTGCTTTATAACCTGGTTGCTCATTTCCATTTTCAAAGTTATAATTAAACTACCTCTTTTCTCTTGATTACAAAAGTCACACGCTAGACACTGTAAGTCTCTTCATATACTTCTCTCTCTTCTATTCTCGTCTCATCTCAATCTCATCTCATAACGTAATTCTTATTTCCTTTATTTCGATCCTTAACTATAAGCACACACATTTCTCTATTAGAGATTTTGATCTTTGTCTAGAGAAGTTTAATTTTTCTCAAGATACACACTTGCACACAATCTACTTAGATACACACAAAAGATTCTTTACATACGATTTCATTTTCTTAATTTTTTTGACCTCTTCATTTTTGCCCTTGTCTTTTTTCTCTTTCTGAATTCAGGTGCAAATGGAGAACAATGTATTGTTCATCGACATGGTGAAAACAGGAGGAGAAAATTTCTTTTGGGAAACTTCGGATGTCAATAATGCGTTCAGGCCGTCACTTATATTCACAATAATTTTGAAGTTCGTATTTTTTTTTCAAGTTTCCAATTTGTTACATTAAATATATTTATGTTACGTTTTACTTTTATCTAGGGAATACTTGACGATGTTACAACGATCACATGACCACAACCTAGTTCATAGGTGGAAAAATCTTTTAGAGAATATTTACTTTCAGTATGGTGATTACCGGATGATGGAATTCATAAAAAATCCAATACCATGCAGTGGTATGCTTTGCTTTCCTATGATATTGAATTGGTGTATTTTGTTTCTCCTTTTTTTCTTTTGGAGAAATCTTTAAAGGTCTTTAATATATATACTTATAGTCATGTATTTCAATTTTGTAGAAAACAAATTCATAAGGCAAAAGGTGCAGGAGTATAGAGATGTAGCCATTCTAATTGAGACAGTGCAAAGACATTTCTTTGAAAATCCTAATAACGAGAAAAATTGCCCCGAGTTGTTTGAGTTCTTGAACGATTTAAGACATTCTACTGGGTAAACTTAGATTTCTTCAACTTTAAAATTAAAAAAGCTTAATATTCTTACTAATATATATATATATATGTGTGTGTGTGTGTGTAGACAAGAACTTCGGATGGCCAGACACTACTGCTTGTGGAATCCAGAACAACGATTTGGCTTTTTTCTTGATCTACACTGTAGAATGGATCAACCTGCATTTGGACTGATGTTTGAGGATGCATTAGTTCGACAAAATCAGCTCGACTTCGCAGAAGAATATGAAGAGGGGTGGTGGGTAGAATTCGAAGATGATACGTTTATGCACGAGAGGTACCGGCAGAACCATCATAATTTCTAAAAGGATTTCTTATCTTTGGAACGCTATGCGAGAAATGTGTGTTCGCATTATCAGGTAGATAATCATGCAAGTTTCATAATGAAAAATGTTCACTTTTAAATAATATTTTTATAATGTCATGAAGCAATTGAAGATCACATTGCAGTGCAACTATTTAATTAAAGAACTATAAGTCATACCCATCTTTCTTTACTTCATTATTAAAAGTTATCTATATTATTAATGTATATAATATATTTCTCTTTCTTTTTCGGCCTCCAGCAGGTTGGCTGTTACGACGACCTGTAATCTCTTTCTTTTTCTCCTTTTTCCCTTCTTTCGCTTGCTACTTTGCTCCTTTTTTTCCATCTCTTTTTTTGTTTATTTGATTTTTTCCTTCTTTCTGTTCCTCATTTTTCCCCTCTTTTTTCTTTATTTTATTCCTTCCTCTCTTTCTTTTTCTCCATTATAGTGTTTATACTTTATATATGATGTTTTTATTTTTTTCCATTTTATTTTATTAAAGTGCTAATTAAATATATGCATTAAATTTGATTAGAAAAAGTTAATTATTAGCACTAAAATGATTATTTGCAAATTTGTTCGTAAACTTGCCAAACACGAAAGGTTATACTCCGCCTTTGCCCTAAATTATAAAAAAAGTTTACCATTATCGTGTATTTTCAACTTAGTTTCTCCTCATGATGATAAAGCCTTAACTTATCAAATTTTATTCATTTGCCATTGGCTTTAGATTTTTCCTGTCACCGTTTTTGATTGCAACTAGTTATCAAAACTTTACTTGTCACTATTATTTACCATGACAAACTTGTATTTGAATTTTTTTTTATTGACAATGTGTTCTCATGCTAAAAAAAAAAGAAAAAAAAATTCTACTTTCAAAATGTTATTTTAGCACCCACCGGACAAAAATCTTGGGAACGCCACTGGTTAACGGCTAGGTACCCTTAATATTTATTCTCACTACTATATATGTTGCAATTCAAACATTTTTATTTATTAAAAAAGTGAATTTTTAAGTCTCTTCCTTTAACTATAACTAAAAAAAATATACCCTAACTCCCTGGTGAAACTCGAGCCTGGGAGATCCCAGGTTTAGTGAGTGCCTAACTCCCTAAATAAACCAGCGCACCTGCTCCAGTTTAAACATGATGTACAACCACCACCACCACAATTTATATATATATATATATATATGTAATAAGGATCAATGGTTTTTGAATTTTGAAAATGTATAAGGGGATAAAAAATTGTGTAATTGAGACTAAAGATACTTTTTGAATGTTTAGTAATGTCTTTGTGGTAGGTTATGACCTAGTATAATCATATACGTTGAGATAGATATGTGTTATTGAATGTTTAGTAATGTCTTTGTGGTAGGTTACAACCTAGTATAATCATATACGTTGAGATAGATATATGTTAGGAGCCTTAACCACCACCAAACTTATTTCCCTTGCTTGTTTCTTATTCTTGACAAACTTTAGGTAAGTAGTAAATTTCAAAACCCCATTTTTCACTCTTGTTCGTTTCCCGATATGATTTGAATTTTTATGCATCTATATAATTACTTATGCAGATTGATCTTTAGTGGTCGACTAAATGCTCTGGTGGTGATTTTGTTGGAGTAAATAGTAGGAGTTGAACTTCTCTAGAGTTTTTAAACTAGTAATTAGAATTATGTGTGGCGGTGATTTTATATTCGAACTTATTTGTGCTTTTGCTATAAGTCGTGGGCATGTCACGGCCAGGACTTAAAACACACTTTCATCTTGTTGCACTTTATATGAACTTGCTATCTTGTGTCAGTCATGTGATAAATGTTGGTTTTTAATGCTTGGGCAGAATTTGTGTGGAATTCCTGTGATTCTAAATATGAAGCTTTTAGGTTTGTGAGTTGCTATTGTTTGTTGGTGTGCTCGTAATAGATTCATCTTGGTGGAACTGATATCAACAACCAATGGAGAAATCCATTGGGGAATGGGCGTGTAATTTGATTGTTGAATTTCTCTCTGTGACTGAGGGAGTTCCTCCTGCTATTCAGGTCAGCTTGTTGCTTCCCTTGCTGTGTGGACATGTCCCACTGGTAGGATTCTAAAGGTAAGTTGTGACGTGGCTGGGGTTTCTCAGTACGTACATGAAGTGGTCAAGTGAATGGATTTCCACATTGGAAAATTAGGATTGTTATTGCTGATGTCATGCAGCTTGCTTGTAAAGCTCCTTTTACCATTAGTAGTAGTAGTAATTTGTTTTCTTGTTACAAAAAGAAATGCCATCATTGCCATGACTCTTTTAGTGTTGCATTCTACCTAATTACTCCATAACTTGACCTTAAAAAATCACTAGTTTTTTAGTCAAAATATGTGCTAAAGAGAATCTATATGTGTATATAAATTGTAAATGACATAAAATATTCGTGGTTTTCTTTAGTTCAGTTTTTTTTTCAAGCAACAAGCAGTACTTCAAGGCCCTTCTCTCTGTCTTCATTCTTCATTTACTCTGGTATTTTAGGTTAGATTTCTTTTTTATAATCTTATACATATTGTTTTAAAATTTTGAATATTAAGAATTTGTTTATTGATGTTGATTATTCCGGTATATATTTGATTATTGATGTTAAAATTTTGAATATTAAATTTGATTATTGATGTTGATTTGCTTATTAAATTGTTAAAGACGTTATGCTATTTTGATTTTTGATGTATAAGATGTTAAGTATTTTAATATAATATTTTAATTTTGGCTTTATTATTGTACATGCAAAAAATTCTCGTTGCGATGTAGTTTGGCCCCACCTGAACTAGAATCCTGGCTCCGCCACTGAGTCTATATTGGGTTAGGGACATGATAAAATAAGGAAAGAAATAATCCTAAATCAATAAAAGGAAATGAAGAGATTTGGTGGAACTAATTTAGGAGCATAATATATAAAAAGTTAGCTATCATATCAATTAGTTGGCATAATTGATATGTTAACTCATCCCCCCCCTCTCTTAAAATTAAGATGGTAAATGAGAGACCAACTTGAGTTTGAAAATAAGATCATGAAAGAATGGCGCATGGGGCGTGGGGCGAGCACTTGAATGGCTCATGCGTAATGAAGGTACCAAAGCTGAAGAGAGGGGGGTGGGAGATGGAAAATGAGTTGTGCTTCTAAACACCTAATAAAGAAGCTAGAGACCGATAATGGTGTTGAACCATGAGAGTGATAGTGGGGCCGAACCAAAGGTGCGCTTTTAAACACCTTATAGAGAAATAGTGAGGAGCATATGACAGCATGAGAGAGTTTTCCGACAGTGATAATGTTCCATCGTGATGTGAGATAGGAGAGAGTGGGGTGATTATTTGATTGAATTTGTGTGGTTTGAAGTGCATGTGGTTGAGGTTCGGCTGGATCTGATGGTGATTATGAACAATGGTTTGAGATGGGAAGGGGTGGTGAAGAAGATTTTTGAACATAGTGGCAGTGGGTTTGATGGGTAAAGATGGGATTATTTAAAGGTGGATTTAGAAGGTGAGTTTGATCGTGAAAACAGTGGCCTTGAGAGAGGATCTGGTGTAGGTTGAAAGGTGTGAGATTTATAGAGAGGGGCAACGGCTAGGGTGGTTTTTTAGGCTGCTATAGTGGTCTGGTAGGCAAAAATATAAATCGCCCGCCAACAATGGCAGAACTAAGATTAAAACCTCAGGATATGAGGATATTAACCATATATTTGATACCATGTAGAAATAGAGAATTTGTATATATATATTTTGATTAATAAACAACACAATAAATAACGTACCGTTTATACGTAGAGGGTTAGGAACACGATAAATTAAGGAAAAAAAATAATCCTAATTCAATAGAAAGAAATGAAGAGATTTAGTGGAACTAATTTAGGAACAGAATATATAAAAAGTTAACTATCATATATATCAATTAGTTGGCATAATTGATATGTTGATTGATAAATTAACAATTGCTTTTAATTAGTGTTGTTAAAAATATTAAGTGCCAAATGATTGAACCAGCAAACTTTTAGTTAATATGAACAATCTTAGGATTCTTAACCACTAAGCTAATTCTTCTACTTAATATTTTTTTTCATTTTATACTGAATGTATGCGTGCATAGAAGACTTACACATGTATCCTGTATGCCCCTTTATCTAGTTAAAAAAAAATCAAAACTTCCAACATGGAGAAACTACAACTACATATGTCGGTACTCCTAATTAAAATGGAATTTCAGGCATCACATAAACTTAATTAATTGCTTTTAATTATTTCCTATAAGCCTTTCATATGTAGTTGTTAGACGCGAGAGGGAAAGGTTTACTACAATGATCTTAACCAGTGATAAATCTAGTCATTTAGAGGTGGGGTCTGGGGACGATTGGTAAACATTCGGTTATTTCTATTCCTATGCTAGTTCCTCAATATCAAATTATGAATCCGTACTGACTTTGATAATTTTTTTTGAGACTATGTTTGATAACAATATGGAAATTGGTGAGAAAAGCGATTGATTTGTGTGAGGAAGAAATTTATGTGCTTGGTGATGAAGAAAATTTCACAAAAAATAAAGGACGAAGGACAATCTACACATAAAAAATGGAAAGTATCTTATCTTATCACACCACTCGATTTATTTTCTAACTTCATACACAAATCAAATGTTTTTCATATCATTTTTTTATTTTGTTATCAAACGAACCAAAAAACAATAAAAAAATACACTAGTTTTCAACATATCAATATTTGTTTTTTTTGTTTTTTTTAGAGGGAGAAACATGTAAGGTTTTAAATATGTTGGCTTAATTCCTTCGATGAAAACACATTTTCGTTTGTAATCTTGTTGCGTCGATCATGCTATCTTGAAGATTTCATTTACCAGAAGCTTTCGAAAATTATGCAGACTATGTTCATTATATGGTATGTTTGGTCAGTAGTTGGATTCATAATCTTGGTGGTGTTTAAAAATTGAATTGAGGTTTAATTCAAAGATGTGAATCCATGGGATTGTGTTTTTCCACCTTCAGTAGGGTGGACTAGTACCCATTGCACTGAGTGTACCGGTTCAGCTATATCTTTATAGATTTCCATGGAAATCGATTCCTCAGAAAGGTGGACCGGTACACATGAAACCCAGTGGACCGGTCCCGCGTTAAAAGGTGAACCGATACACATTGTGCTAATGTGAATTGGTTCGGCTTGAATTTTTTGCTATGATTTTTTTATCGTAAAAATTGATCTTTTGAGGTATGTTTCCTAATTCAAAATGGAAACTAACTTAATTTTCTCTTATAAATAAAACCTCTTGTCCAGAATTCATTAATGCTCATTTTACAACAAATTTATTCATCTTTAAAGAGCTATTTACATCACACCACCACCTAGGGTTTGAATATATCTTCATGCCAAACTAATTGTTCTTCACCAAGAGCAAAGATCCCTAACCCATTTCTGAAGCGCAAGGCTGTCAAAGAGATCAGAGCGAGTCCAAGGCGTGTGAATGTGTGATACATTGTGTTCCAAATCGAGAGATTCGAGGAGGAAGCTGCTGCACTAGAGATTACGTTTAAAGTTGTTCTTGAGCGATTCAAGAATTGTTTGTCTAAGTCAATTAATGATTAATCGAGTATGTACCTCTTGTGATTGTTATAGTGGAATTATTTGTTGAGGATTAGTCCTGCACTGTAGGGATAGCTCTTTATATCTTGTCTTGATTATCTATGTTTGATTGATTGAATTTATTGGTGCATGATAGACAAAATTAAGCAAACTTTCTGAAATAAAATCGGTAGACTCTTAGATTTACTTTTGCTATATTATTTAATGTGTTTTTTTAATAAATCAGAAAATAATACACTTAGGTTAATTCACTCCGCATGTGTTCATAGTTTTTCAAAACATGTCAATAGTTAAGAGCAGAATTTATTAAATTTTTAATTTTATATTTGGTATATTGATTATCTTCAAAAGAGTAGAATACCCCTTAATTTTCTTTTTGACCAATTGAAAGTATGTGGTGCAGCTTGGTAGTGTGTTTGTTTTGGGTACAAAATGTCACATGTTCAAATCATTTCATCCTACTTATTATGCTCAAAGTAATTTTGAGAAGTGTTTGTTAGATGATTATGGGTAATTTGTTCTCTTTTGGCCTATTTTTTTTGCTCAAGAAAAAAATCCCCCTCAAACACAGCAAAAACTATTGGCCATACTCATGCAATAGAGAATAAAGTTACGCAGGGGCCAAGGGGGACCTAAAAAATCTGATTTACCTGTGTGTAATTTGAGGATCGTATAACATAGGTTTCTTTTAGGGGTTTTATAAGAAATAATTTGAAATTTAATAAGCGGAATCAAAACCCTAGGTCTAATTAATTTTATTATCGAAACATGTATTATGTTATCCAACAATTATATCAAGAAATTACACACAATACCAGGAAGTAACAATGTATCTCTACTTGCATAGGACTACTCCTCGACCCTAACTGACAATGCTTCACTATGAAGGAAACGTAATTACAAACTCGATGAATGATCATAATTATGTCCCCATAAGCTTTTACTCTTTTAAACTCCCTGGTTTTGTCTATATTTTTTCCCAAATTCCGAACCTTTGTCATGAGGATGGCTCTGGCTTATATAGCAGTGGAATTCAGCCTCTAATTAGAAACCCATTTTGGAAGCTCAAAAAATCGTTTCAGAAGCCCAAAACCCGTTCTTCATTTAGAAAGCTTGTAGGGGCTTGCAGATGTTCCATACAAGCCTTCAAAAAACCCATACAGGCTTTGTGGCATTTGCCCCTATTTTCCCCAAATTTGGAGTTTTTACCCAATTGTAATTGGATTCCCTTCTACGAATTATGTATTGGTTTGTACATGTTAAGTTTGCTTAAGTTTTTAATCGAATACACTTGCTTTCAAATTGGATAGTCATGGAGTGAGATATCCACAAATCCCCTTGACGTTTATATGCTTAGGATAAGTGTTCAATGCCGAGAAATAACATTAAAAGGGTAAGATTCAAATTTTATAACTCTTACACGTCTGAAAGTGATTAAACAATTATTCTACTCCGAAAATCAAAAAGCCTGGTCCAAGTGCCAGAAAGCCTGTTCCGGGATACATGAAGCCTATTTTAGTGCTAAAAGGCTTGTACGGTCTTTGGGGGAAAAAGGTCATTTTAGATTACAATTTGCCCGTTTCGGGTACCACAAGGCTCGTACAGGCTTTTTGCCCATCTATATATTTTTTACAATTGTCAGCTTCCTCATTATGTTTTGAGTTTCAAAAAATTGCAGAAAGCTTATTTTGTTTTCTTCTCATTCTCTCTCGCGCGACCATTTCAAACACAAAAAATGGCAGAATTCCATATTGCAATCACCGAAATCATTAACCAAGGCAATGCACGCCTTTCCCTTATAATGAGAATTAGGGTTTCATTAATAATCGCGCTTACCGGCGCCCCCATGCTGACGACTAGTTTGAGGTAGCTCAGGGTGCGTATATATCAGATGTATGGCACCAAGTTCAGGACCTGCCCGCATGCAATCCCATGGCCAACCCCGAGATTTTGTTACAGCAGCCGGACCGCCATCTTTGCACCATGCTAAGCCCCCACTATATATGTGTTTGACTCCTAGTTTTATTTATTTTTTTGAACAAAAATATAAAGATAAACCTATATATATGAGTATGTGTGTGTGTGTGTGTGCATCCTGTGTTTGATGAGGACAAAATTATAAATTTACCATCTGCCATGATAATGACATGTTATAATATGATAAAGACATCTAATGATTACTTAAGACACATTATCATACTAGTTGTGAAAATACGAATATGCCCTTATGAGACAAATTGGTAAAAATGGTTACCTTTTCGGTAGGAAAATGACTAAAAATGCACCTAAAAGACAATGTTAGTACATATGACTACCTATTCAGTAGGAAAATTAATAGAATGCTACTAAAAGACAATGTTAGTACATGTGGCTATCTTATTGGTAGAAAAATTACTAAAATGGCCCTGAAAGACAATGTTAGTACATGTGACTACCTATTTGGTAGGAAAATTACTAAAATTCCTTTAAAAGACAGTGTTAGTACATATGGAAACCTGATTAGTAGAAAAATTACTAAAATTCCCCTAAAAGGGCTACATGTTCGATAGAAAATTACTAAAACGCCCCTAAAAATGTTAATATATATGGTTACCGTTTCGGTAGGAAAATTACTAAAATACCCCTGGAAGACAATGTTAGTACATATGGCTACATGTTCAGTTGTTAAAATACCCTTGAAAGACAATGTTAGTGATAAATGCATAATATTGTCATTTATACGCTCATTTTCGGAATTGTTTGATGCATTTGTCTCTCTAAAACTACTCGGTTTGCCAACTTATTTCGCGATTAGTCTCGTAGCACTTTTTTATTTAACATTGCTTAAAAATACACATTTTTTGGTGTCTTTAGATCTCAAGAAATGAATTTTCCAAGGAAGGAATAATCAACCAAGAAATTTTGGACTCTAAAGAAAAAGTCAACATTAGATCATGCTATACTTTATGCTTTATGCTTTATGTCACTTTCCCTTTTTGGCTCCACATCCCATACCTAGCATGGAGGCTAAATTATGGCTACAAATCTCAATCTCAAGAAATATTATTTTTAGTACAATAATGGATTTATCCATGGGATAAAAACCATTGTTTCTTTTGGGTTCTTAGTGGAGAGATGTGAGGTAGACAACACAACAATTATATATAGCCTTAATTATTATATTGGGGGTGGGCTTGGATATCTTTATAATATTTTATTGTCTTAAATATCAATCTTTTTTTACAGTTTGTAATTTATTTTTCATTGAAGAGAGATGGAATACACTTCTATAATTCATGTCTCTACCTTTATTACCGAGTAAATTTCTTTGCTAAGGCTAAAAGATAAAGTTTACAACGCACTAATTATGTAAGTTCATTTCTTATTCTATTATTAGTATTGTTTACTTGTTGAATCCTTCATCTTCTCTATTTAATCAACCATTCATAAGCTATTAAGATAATTTTCATATGATGATTTGACTTTGTATGCCTTTTATACATAAATCTCAAGCATTAATAAGGAGATGATAAACTTGGGTATTTTCAACTAGCCTATGTCCATTCCTTCTATGAATGAGATCTGTTGACTTGAAAGTCATTAATCTTGTTTTGATAATAACAATAAACTTAATCTTATGTAATTTAACTTAATTGATGTTTTAAGTTATAACCACAATAAAATTGATCACACGTGGACTTAATCGAAGAGCCAGAATCAAGATCATTCATCTACAAAGTATTGCAATCAAAGTTTTACATCTCACACAACTCTTGTCAACACACCTTCAATGGCATCTCTATGAAGTACAAAAAGCCAAGGAAGAATAGAATCGAAGATACAAAAGAAGCTCTCGATGATTCATTGGTGTTCATAATTAAGTGAGTGCTTAGAATTTATGTAAAAGATATCATTGTTCAATTATATAGCTCATAAAATGATTTAACCTTGACAAGATTGATCAAAACTAGTTTTATCCTTGAAAACATATTTTTACCGAAAATTAGTCATCTTGAAAAATTCAATATAAATTTATATGAATGGATTTTGATACAAAAACTATGATAGAAGTCTTAGAAAATCTTTTTTAAACATCCCCTAGCCTCAAAATTGATTTTTGAGTTAATTTGCATAAGTATGAAAAATGGGATTTTTGGCAAATCTGGCCTCAGACCAGTGGACTCCATCAGTCGACTGATGGGCTTTGCTCAGTCGACTAATGGGCTTTGCTCAGTCGACTGATGGCCACTCAGTCGACTGATGGCCCAGAAACTAGCCGTTGGACTTCAGATTTTTTACCACTTTTGGTACCAAACTTCTACTAACTCCCTCCAAACGGCCATATGGTTTCCTAGACTATATATACACTATCTAAGACTTATTTAAATACTCTTGAATCATTCCTACACTATTCTATTCATCTACATTCAATATTCAAAGATTCAAGAACATTTCTTTTGATCAATCATCTTTATTTTGAGCTATACTTTGTTGATCAAATTTGATATCTCTTAGTGTGAGCTTAAGTTGTAATCTTCTTACACTATTGAGCTATTGTACATTGGTGTTAGTCACCAAATCATTTCCTTTAAACATTAAGAGAGGTTTATCTCTTAAGATAGCAAGAGTGAATTCTTGTGTGAGTATTGAGAGAGATTCAATATTTGTAAGAGTGTGTGAGAAGAATACACTTGTAGAGGTTTGATCTTCACCCGGAAAGAGATCGGTTATAGTGGAATTTCTCGGGGTACTAACCGAGCGCGGAGTAGGGGCTAACAAGCCGAACTGTGTGGACAAAAAGTCTTCGACTTTGATCGGTTTAATCTTTCTATCTCTTGAACTCTTATATTGTGTTATTTATATCTTGTTATTGGAATTATGTTTGTTTCTTGTTTGCTTGATTGATATAGATATTGAATATTTTTAAAATTGATTTTAAAAATACCATTAAGTTTTAAAAACCCTATTCACCCCCCTCTAGGGTATTTTTCGACCTACAAGATCCTTTTCATTGCCAAACATATATAATTAGTCTTTGAATATTCATGAAAACACCATAAATTTGAGATCCAATCCTTGAATACTTTAATGATATGTTGAGTGCTTTCTACACTGTATGTGATTTTGAGACTCATCATTTTCTTAGATGTCAATGAGGATCTTTAAGTTTATGTCATAAACAATTTCACTAATCATTCTAATGATTCAATTTGTATTTATCAAATATGTCTAAATCGGATGATTTAATCTCCACCTAGACCTCCCAATCTTAGACAAATGAAATTTTATGATTTGTTGAGCTAAATTCTTTATAGTTGTCCAATTTCATAATCAAATCAATTGCCTAGGAGAAACTAACAATGAGTTCTCAAATGCCTAGTTTAAATTTATGCCTTTTCTTTTGGTGTATTTCAAGTTTGTATCTTAGTTGAACATTATATGGGAATGAGTTGAATTTACTTCACACCCTTTATTACAAGATAAAAAATGAGAGATACACTTGTGTTGAGTTTTACTTACATCATTTCTTTATATGGCATTTATATGGGAATGGGATGCTTTTGCTTTGCACCCATTTGCTTAAAAAAGTGTAAGATACTCAACATTTAGGAATTGCATTGAAAACTTTGAATAAGATTTATTCAACATAACTTTGTAAAGCAAATGAATTCTATAATGCCTTAGCCTTTTCTCATCAATTGATATATTATTTTTATTTTTATTGCAAAACTTTAAAATCAACAACTAAAATCAACCAATCAACTTCTCTAAACAAAGCCTTGGACTCGTAATTGCTACATCGTCTTTTCGACTATCTTTATGGTTCGGCAGTTGGACTTACCAAGTATTATAACTTGACAACCTACACTTGGGTTCTTACGCAGAAAAGTATCTTCGCCGCGCCAAGTTTTTGGCTTTGTTGTCGGGGCTACGGCCAAAGACGGATTAAGGGTTTTGTATAAAAATCCGCATTGTAAGTATTTCTTATCCTTTTGTGAATAAGTTTTTCATGCTTATTATTTTCTTCTTTTGTAGGTGAAAATTTTATTTAAGATCATCCTTCCGAGCTTATGCTCAGGAACTTGTACGTTGATCTTCGAATAAGTCCACCTAGAAATCCACTACCCCTTATCCTACTCCATTTGAAATGGACAACTATGGCATTGAATCAAATGTTGGAGAGAATTATGATCACCATCGTTTGGTCCGCACAATGCGAGATTTTCTTCAACTTCCTCGAGGCACTTCAAACTCTTGCATTGTCATTCCCGCGGGGTCAAGTCGGAATGTTCACTCTCAATCCAGGCATGTTGCAACACATACCATCATTTCATTGTATGGATTCTGAAAACCCTTACTTGCATTTAAAAGATTTTGAGAAAGTTGATCTACTTTTAGAGAAGCTAACACAAATAAAGAAGTAATGAGGTTAAAACCTTTTCCATTCTCTCTAAAAAATAAAGAAAAAATATGGCTAAATTCTCTACAACCCAATTTCATTTGAACTTGGCAAGAATTACAAATAGAATTTTTAAAGAAATTCTTTTCCGTTCATCGAGCCAATGTTTTGAGAAGGCAAATTTTAAATTTTTCTCCCAAAGAAAATGAAAGATTTTGCAATTGTTGGGAAATATAGAAAGAGCTTTTGAATTCTTGCCCTCATCATGGACATGAGACATGGAGTATTGTTAGATATTTTTACGAATCACTCACTCTGGAAACGATGTGTAATATAAATTTCTTGAGCAAAAGTCTAGAGAAAGCTTTATTGTACTTTGATAAAATAGCCGAAAGTGCCAAAAATTGGAACACCTACACGAACGAGGTTAAGGGTACGATTTCTGAGAGAGGGGGTTTGTACTAATTGTTCAAAGGTGACGACATTGAGTTGAAATTTACTCAATTGTCAAAGAAAATCGAAGCTATGGAGTTTAGTAAAATATGAGAAGGTATTGCAAATAGTAACACCATTTGTGTCATTTGTGAGAAGGTTGGGCATTCCACGGAGGAGTGTCACACAATTTTGGTCTTCAAGGAGGTCCTTCAAAGTCCCTCACAAGTCAATACTATGAACTCATACTCTAGGCCACACAATGACCCGTTTACTCAAGGGTACAATAAAGGGTGGAGGAACCATCTTAATTTTAGTTTAAGGGGAATCAAAATGCTCATTAAAATTCGAATGCAAACTTGAACTCCTACCAACCAAGACCACCTCCATCCCAAAACAACTCTTTTGGTTAAACAAACCTAAACCCAAATTCGAATTTGGAGACTCTTTTGCGAAAATTTCTAGACAAGACCAATATAGAGGTTAGTGATTTGAAAGCCCAAATGTACAAACTCATAATTACATTGTCCACTCAATAAAAAAGAAAATTTTTCGTCCCAACCTTTAGGTAACCCCCGAGGCCAAGCTTTAGTGATTAATAAAGCTGAATCGAATGAAAATGTTAAGGAATTGAAATCTATCACCATACTTAAAAATGAGAAAAAAATTGACAAAACTATAGTTCCTAAGGCCAAAAATCCAGTGGACATAGCCGAGTTAAGTCAAGTTGAGGAAATCACCCTAGAAGAAAGATTGGAGGAAGAAAAGAGAGTTGAAAAAGAGGATTTGGAAAAAATTAAGAGTAGTATTAAAATCCCTTTTCCTGAAAGGTTATCTCAACCTTTCAAGGAGACTCGAAATGCCAAAATTCTTGATGTGTTTAAACAAGTGAAAATTAACATTCCATTGCTTGATGCGGTAAAACAAATTCCTTCTTATACAAAATTTTTAAAATATTTGTGCACCACTAAGCGGCCATTGAATGTTAAAAAGAAGACATTTATGGCGAAACAAGTGAGTTCAATAATGCAAGGCATTCGAATCCCAAAATTCAAATATCACAGTTGCCCATCCATTTCTTATTTGATTGACAATTTTAGAATAAAAAATGCTTTGCTTGATTTGGGTGCTAATGTTAATGTTTTTCCATTTTCGGTCTACCAACAATTGGGTTTAGGAGAGTTGAAACCCACAAAAGTTACAATCCAATTGGCGGATCAATCAGTTAAGATTCTAAGGGGAATTGTAAATGATGTGTTAGTTGAAATTGATAAATTTTACTTTTCTGTGGATTTCATAGTTCTTGACATGTAACTGGTGTCCAATCCCGAAAATAAGATTCTCGTGATTTTTGGATGACCCTTTCTTGCAACTTCAAATGCTATCATCAATTGCAAGAATTGGATTATAAAATTGGCCTTTAAAAGTGTGATTCTTAAGCTTAACGTGTTTTCAATAAATAACAAATAAGATGATTTTAATGATTAAATTGAACGTGTAAACATGATAGAGTCATTAGTACAAGACCATTTTTCTTTCACTCATGAATCGGAATCATTGGAAGATTTGCTAACCACTCCCAATGATTTCAAGGAGTGTGTGCATGTGTTTTTTTTGGATGATAAAAAAAAGGAAGAGCTTTCAAAGCAAGAAGAAGATGCCCATGTGGAACCACTAAATCTTGAAGGAAAGATGGAGCTTAAGCCTCCCTTTAGAAATATGAAGTACGCTTTCCTAGTTACATTCGAAACTTACCCGGTAATGATCTCCTTCGAACTTTCAAATGATCAAGAAGAACTGTTGGTAAGTATGCTAGGTAACTATCGAAAAGCTTTTAGATGGATGTTAGCCAACCTTTAAGGGATTAGTCCATTAATTTGCACTTATAAAATTCACTTGGAGGAAGGTGCAAAGCCGTCAAGGCAATTTCAACGCCGGTTAAATCCTCACATGCAAGAAGTAGTAAGAACTGAAGTGTTGAAATTGCTTGATGCCAAGATCATATATCTAATTTCGGATAGCAAATGGGTGAGTCCAACCCAAGTTATACCTAAAATATCTGGGCTTACGGTAATAAAGAATGAAAATGATGAGTTAATAACTCAATGAGTCACTAATGGGTGGCGAATGTATATAGATTACCGTAAGTTAAATAAAGTCACTAGAAATGACCATTTCCTCTCCCATTTTTATATCAAACACTTTAAAGAGTGGCGGGCCATGAGTTATGAGGTTCCTAAAACTAAAGTTACTCAATATTTAAGAACTCTTTTGGCACCATGCATGTGTAAAGGTCGGGAAGGGTGGAATAAAAAAACATATTTGCCCCTTAATTTTGTGTCCATTTCAAAATACACCCCAAGCTCAACTTGTTCCAATTTGAATCGTAAACTATGTTACTATTTCCAATAAGATTCGTGACCAATACTTCTTCCAAAAACTAACATATATGGTTTTTTGGATGAAATAAGAAAAGCAAAATTGTAAAATGAGTTTTTCTTCCAATTCTAGGCTCCACTTCGGTACAAACTAAACTAAACAAGAAAAATAATTATAAAGGATAATTTTGTTTACACCCACGTAATTATGAAACTCACCCCACCTAAATTATAGGATTTGATTGAATAATCAAACAAACCCTAAACCTCTGCTCTTTTTACCTATTGATCTCTGCCTAGTGCACATCCAATTCTTTCTCTAAAACATATTTGTGACTATATTGGCTGTAATTAAAGAAATTTAGCAGTGCAAATAGAGACATTCAGATTTTATGCAATAACTTAAGTTACGATGCAATTTTTGAAATATACTCGTCCAATTTATGGTGAGTAAATATGGTAAAACTTTCCTGTCATTGGGAGAGTATCATCATTGTTACTCGCTCGACATTAAGCATCTGAAACTTAAACAGATCTGCGGGTATGAATTTTTTTAGAAGAGATTTATATATATATGCATTTTTTCTTTTTTTTTTTATTTTTAAAATATATATGTGTGTGTGTGTGTGCATGTATGTATATATGTATGTTTTGAAGAAAAAGAAGGACGAGGAGGACGAGGATGAAGAGGAGGAGGAAGAATTCATATTCTTTTGTTTTCGAATTTATATATATTTATGTATATATGTATGGTTTGAAAAAGAGGAGGAGGATGGGAAAGAGGATGAGGATGAGAAGAAGAAGGTAGTGAAAGATTGTAGTATTATTTTGTTATGATTAATGATTAATTAATTAGGTTAATTAATAGTTAACCTTTGTATAAAAAAATGAATTGAGAGGGTGGTGGGAATAAATTTATTTTAATATTAATAAATTTTTTAAAAGGTGTTAGTGACAACAAAAGAGGGTGTATTTATTACCACCCTTTTATTATTTGACAATGAGAAGCACATTGTTGGAGTTTTCTTGCAAACTAGTGTAGTTTTTAAACTTATTTTAGCAAATAGGGTTGTTTCAATCTTATTTAGCTAAATAGGGTGGTTTGACCAGGGGACCACTTGGACCGCTTGTTGGACCACTTTATCTTATATGAGGGGACCACTTGTAATTACAAGTTTTCACCCTAGTGTTTCTTAAATTAATCTTTTCTATCCTTAATGTTTTAAGGATAAGAGATCAGTCTGACCAATTTATATCGTTTATATCTGGGTTTCTATTATCGTCTGTATTAAAATTATTAGACTGGTCTTCTGCTGGTGAATCACTATTTTGTTCACTCGGTAGAGGGGGCCTAAGTTTTTCACTCAAGCTTAATCCGTTTGGACACTGATGGAGCTGCGAGGCTGCTAACGGTGTCCACAGAAAGTCTATTAATTTTAAGGCTTCTAGTCTATAATTTGGAATATTCCAGTTTATATCATATACAATATCTCTAATGGGATTTAGAATATTATTTTCTATTAGCGAGTCTAATCCTTCATTTCCGTAGTCGGATAACAACTGTCTATAAGCATGTAAGTTATACTTATTAGCTGTCTCTATAAATCTGAGACGTTTAATTCCTCCGTTTTCTCGTAGAAATTCTGTAGTCTCTACAAAGTCTTCTTCTTTGTACGAACTTTATGTTTTCTAAAGTTGTTTGTAGTATATGTCTAAGATCGTGTATACCTCCGATAACGTTTATTTGAGTGTTATCTCTTCCTTGAGGGAGGTTTCTTTGAGGATTACTGACTTCATCTTCGTTTAGATTTTCTATTAAAGATTTAACATGTCAGTCTGTAGCGATTTCTAAGTCTGGAAGTTTTCTTACTTCTCTAGATACCTACTTTCAAATGTGGTGTATATAAGGAAAAGTTCTTCCTGATCTGAAGTGTGCGGTTCGCATTAGTCTTTGTTCGTCTGGGTTAATTACACCCCACCTTAATATAGGTTGGGTATTTTTAACGACTGTTTGGTTTACGAAATTTTCTTAATCTCTGTCTATGATGCTCATAAATTGTAAAGATGCAAGGAATTTTCTTATTTTTAAAATTTTAGCTAGCTATAAGCACTCACAAATAAGTTTAAACAGTAATATATTTGAATAAAAAGTGTGGTCCACTTTGCTTTCGATCGCCTTTCTTGCCTTCTTCTTCCGTCTTAGGTCTGTTCTATCTCATTTGCGTTTGTTCTCGCTGTTCATCCACCATAAAGGATTGGTCGTCCATTTTCTGCCTGCGCCTCAACGCCTAACGCACCCTTGCTAACGACTCACGGCTACGGTACCTGCTAACAACAACTCAAAATCGGCCACTCACCGATCTTGTATGAATAAGAGATAAAGTCCTTACTAGGAACCCGCGTAAAGATATGTCTATTTTTGGAAGTAATTAAGCAATACTCAGAGATTTATTGGAAGTTGTACTGAATATGAAATCATATTTTTATTTAAGAAATATTACTATTACAAACTACTTGCTTTCTTTTTAGCTAACTAAAGAAAGCTCTACTTTCTCATGATTTGGAAAATAAACTAGTCTAAGATACAATTAAGCTCTTACTTACAAATGAAAACTAATTCTCCCTTTATAGAGGAGATACATACTCTAACCTATTACTGGCTGCTAAAAGATGTCCGGTTTACTAGACAAAAGTATAGAACGTGCCTCATAGCTTTAAACACCTTTCGGTGAATAGTGAGTGAAGGGGATCCTTTCTTCGGTCGACATAAATGAATTAGACAATTACCTACAATAATACACATGGGTTACTGCTTTCATGGGCCCCATCATCATGTGCTTGTATAGTAATTTAACAACCTTTTACAAAATAAAAACAAAAATTACAATGTAAATTATTCGTCTGGTCTTGCTAAAATAATTACAAGTCTTGATTCATCATTGCTTACGTTCCTTTGTAAGATGACGTTTTCTTCTCTATCTTCTACGTCACTTGGCTTCTTCTGTTTGCACGGTGATGTAGTCGTTTGGGCTGGACGCTCGACTGGTTAGGCCTTTCCGGTCTGTCTTGGCTGAGCCTTTGAGGGTGCTCCAGTATTATTCTATATTGGTGATATTGGAGATTGTTGTTGAGATTATTACCTCCACGCCATTAGTCTATCCTCTAATCATCCTCCCTCCAAAGGGTTCTTGTGCTTGGATGATTATGTCTTCTTCTTGGTACACCGTCTACCATTTTTCTTCACTTAAAAGTTCTTCCATAATCTTTAAAATTCTCAAAGACCTGTTAACCTTTAATGCTTTGGTATTCTGTCTTTATTTAATGGGCTCAAGTTCGGCTGAACTGAGTCCTTCTACGTTTAGACATGGCTCTTTTGAGAACCGGATAAGTTAGAATCCTCCAATCTCATGGTTGAACCCGGTTTCAGGCCCAATAGAATAACTTCTCAAGTAAAGAGGAATATATTCTTTAATTGTCTCAATGTAATTGGCTATCTTTTCACCAAAACATTATGCATCTGTAGTTTCTTGCACAAGAATTTGTCCAATTAGCCCTTGGCTAGTAAGGAGCTCAACTGGAATGTCTGTTTTTCCCCAAATATTTATCTGGGTTATCTCTTCACAAAATCCTTTGATGAACGAGGCATATCCAAGAATTGTTCTGTTGAAGAGATAATTACCCATTTCCTTTAGGGTTTCTAGAATGTATGAGTCTAAGTTCATCGTTTCTTCATTGCCTACTTCACGTTCCTTTTTTAGGGGGGTAAGTAGGTTGATGAAAAATCTCTTTTTTCTCATAAACAATATCATTTTTCTTGTTTTCCTTTGGTAGAGCTATCTGGGCTGTAGCTCTAGCATATGTTATGTCTTGGGGTCTAGGAGCTTCTATCAAGTTCCTGGGAGGAGCTGGACTTATCTAAGAGATAACAAGCCACTACATCCTCATAAATTTGGTTGTAGCAACCAAATTTTGTCTAAACTCTATTTTTAGTTATTGGAATAATTCTACCATAGAGCGACTATGAGAGTGAGAGTCTCTTTAGTAAATTCTCTTCTGAATTTAACTAAGTCTGGGAATCTTTGGTCTGGTTTATAATCGGGGAAGAATATTCCTCTAATAATCTTGTTTTGTTTACAAATTTCCTTACTCCTCTTTCCTGGAAGAATAAGTACATCGTCTAAATTTTCAAGAATAGGTCTAGGTAGCTTTAGCTTGTTTCTTTAGCTGGTCTGCGTCTGAGGGTTGTGTGCACCCTGTAGGTACCTGGAAATTTCAACCTTGTCAATAAATCTGGTCTTTATGTTGGAGCTTCCTCTTATCTCAATTGGTTTCGTCTGATTGTCTGTAGACAACACAAAACATACTATTAGATTTTCGGCAAACATAGGTTCCCTAGACATGATATCAGGAACTGCATTCTTTTTTCCCTTAATATGAATTATGCTAAAATCATAATGACTAAGAGATTGTTGCCATCTAATTAGTCTATTAGTTTTTGATCTATTCACAACTTCTTTTTCTTAGTTTGATAATCTAAAGTATAGTAGATTGCACCCTATTGTTTATTTGAAGCATCTATTTCTACTATATAGATATTTTCTGCATTTGGCATCTTAAGTCCAAGGATATTTTTGACTTCTTTTTTTAATTTAGTCATTATATCCGTGTTGTCTTTTGTCCAATTGAATGGATTAGTCTTTTCGGTTCCTTTTAATTTAGCGGTAAGATTTCTTATTTTTCCAGCTAAATCTTTAAGGTAATCTGTTGCACAATTAAGCAATCCAAGAAAGTTTTGTAATTGTTTTCTATCATTAATCACGTCTGAAAAATCTAAAATCTTTCTAATAATATGGTCTAAATGAGATATATTTCCATGTCTTATATGGATTCCTATAAAATCTATTTCTTCTTGGAATAAAAGCATCTTCTTATGAGAGATAATAATACCATGATTATCGAATTCAACTATTATTATTCTAAGATGTTCTAGATGGTCTTCTTTTGTATGATTTGCAATTAGTACATCATCAATATATACTAAGCAAAATTCTAAATACTTTCTAAAAATGCCGTCTATTCTTCGTTGGAAGACTTAGGTGCATTTTTGTATCTAAACGGCATTACTAGCCATTCATACTTTCCTTGTGGTACACTAAAAGCTGTCCATGGTATAGAGTCTAGATGCATTTTGATTTGCTAAAACCCGGGCTTACAATCAAATTTGCTAAATATATTTCTATTTTTGATAAGACTAATAAGATTATTCTTATCTAGTATTTTATATGAATCGAACTCACAATTTTTATTGAGAGCTTTATAGTCTAATACCATTAGTCTTTTCCTCGTTTTGTTTTATGATTTGAGACTAATGCTTTCTTGAATCATTCTACCCTTAAATAGATTGTCTATTTTTGTTTAAAATTCTTCCCTATCTCTCCGAGAGTATCATTTCTTATATGTGCCTCCATTTATGGTTGCGTCTGGGTTTATGGGTATAATTTGGCAATATGCCTTATATTTTTTCCATTTTTTATAGGATTTTCTCCAGTAGTAGGAATTGCTAATTCCTTGATTTTGTCTTTTTCTACTTCTAATGATCTACTATCTATCTTTTTTTTCTTATTTCTTGGACTGCCAAGAGTTGCTGTCTAGTCTGGTCAACAATTTATTGTTGGATTAATGTTATTTGGTTATAACATTTTTTGTCTAGACAAGTGCATTTGTGTCTAAGAGGGCCATAATTTCCTCTATTTCACCACACTTAGCTGATGAACTCTGAGGGGGGACCCATGAAGGTTTAACTTGCATGAGGTGAAATGTTCTATCTCGAGATATGAGCATAGTCTGTGTATCGAATTTGATAGTATGCGATAATTTTATTTTATCGTTATATTGAGCAAATGGTTGTTATTTGTTAAGGAAATCATTTCCTATTAAAAGATTTCGTGTGAATTTACAAGCTGGGTCCATGACATAAAAGTCATGTATAAATTCATTATTTCCTATCTGAAAGTGAATAAGAATAGTCTGTAAAAGGAGTTTAAAATAATCTCAATTAGCAACATATCCTGTGATAAGTTGTTTGACGGGATTATAATATTCGTCTGGAAATGCATTTGCCTTACAGATACTAGAGGTACATCCTGTATCGATCATGGCAGCAAGTAGTCTATGATAGTCTTGATAAATGATCTTTATTTCAATAAAGCTTGTAGATGATCTTTTAGCCCTTATACCTGGATTATTCTGTTCTCTGATTTCAATTCATTTTAAAGGATTTGGAATATTAGGAAATATCTTAGGAGGACATTTGTCTATCTTTTTCTTTCCTTATTTAATTTTCTTGAGTCTATTTGTATCAATTTTTTGATAATATTTATCTATGTTTGTATCTAGTATGCGATCGTACTATTTTCATACAAAGTACGAAATTCTTGTCCCCAGCAGTCTTCATGGTAATAAAGTTTGCACGTAATACATACCATGAATAATTCAAGTGATATTGTTATAAAACAATAATCACAAGTGAAGCATGTAGGGCTACATTTCATCTCGAATTTACACATATGGCTTGGATTAGTGTAGCACTAAGGTATTCTAACCATTTTCTATGGTTGAGAAGGTCGCCATACATCTGCTAAATTACAGCAGTAAATGGCTTTTTCATAGTTTAGATAAACGACTTCTTCTATTTGTTCATCATCATCAATTGTTGTGATGATAAAACATTCTTGAAAATCTTCTTCTTCTTCCTCAGAAGATGATTTAGTATTTGACTCAGTCATGTATACACCATACACACTAGCATTGTTGTATAGTTTAAAGTCTGATAACTCAATATTATATATGAGGACTAAGTCTTGTGTGTCAGCGTGGGTAAGCATAACTTCTATGTCATGTCTTTTCACACACCCAACATTCATTTTTTGAATTGTATGATGTTGGTTTCTTATCTTCATCATTTCTATAATTAGGAATATTCTTTCTAGTGTCTGAATTCTTCTTGAAATATCCCCTTCTAGGAAATAATCTATTTCTTTTCTTCAGATTTCTAAAGCTAATCGATTTTCTAAATTTATATTTTTTGTTATTAGGGTATGTATTGATCATAGCTTTGAAAGTCTGTTTCCAATGTTTCCTTTTATGGACCTTGAAAGTACTTCTTCCACATCCCCATTGGATAGGTGCTATGTCTCTATCATCTTTGATTGAAGGCATATTTTTAAATGTTTCCTTAATCAGGGCGTCTTGTGCTTTTTCGCGTCTTTTTGCTATAAGGTAGTCTTTTGCAAAATTTATTCTTTCTCCAAAAGTATCTTCTTTGATATTTGTAGGTCGGAAAATACCTTAGAGGGGGGGGGGGAGAATAGGGTTTTTGAAACTTAATGCGGAATTTAAAAAACTTTTGAAAATGTTTAAGTAAAACAATTTACTAAACAAATTTATCAAGGAATGTAAGCAAATAAACAATCAAGAACAAAAGCAAATAATTAAGCAATCTCAAATAATTTAAACAAACAATAATAAAGAGATTGAGTTAGAAAGATTAAACCGATTTGAAGTCCAAGGCTTTTTGTCCACACGGTTTTGGTTTACCAAACCATAGTCCGCGCTCGGTTAGTTCCCCGAGAATTTCCACTAAAATCAATCTCCTTTCGGGTGAAGATCAAACCTCTACAAGTGTTATCTCACACACTCTACAAGTATTGCTACACCACAATACTCTCACAAGATACCCTCTTGCTAACCTTGTGAAATTTACCTTTCACAAAAACTAAACAAGAATTTTACCTTCTTGTTTTTCCTATGAGATTTACCTCTCACAATTTGAATACTAAATTGTTTGGTGATTCACACCAATTTACAATAACTCTCTCAAGTGTGTATAGAATACAATTTGAAGCTCACTCTAGAGTTATCCTATTTGATCAAGATGATATAGCTCAAAAAGAATGATTTGATCAAAAATAATTTCTTGAATCTTTGAATAATGAAGATAGATGAAGAATAGAGTATATGAATGATTCAAGGTATTTAGAATGAGTCTTGGAAGTCATATTTATAGTCCCAAAAGTGATATAGCCGTTTGAGAAGTTTGGGTGATGATTTAAACTCAAAAATGCAAAAAGAACAACTCCCAATGGCTATATTCAGGTCATCAGTCGACTGAGCAAGGCTCCTTAGTTGACTGAGTGACCATCAGTCGACTGAGCAAAGCCCATCAGTTGACTGATGACCTCTGCTGGTCTGTTTAGATAGATTACTGCAGACATCAAATTTGTCCTGATTTATTTTGATCATATCTCATTATCCAGCCGTTGGAACTTGATGAAATTTTGGATATAAGTACTATAATGTGTTATCTAACTGCTGTCCAAATTTCATAATGATCTGAGTCCGTTAAGGCCTCCAACAAACCGTTAGATCAAAACTGCGCAAAAACGGAGCGAATCTAGAAAGGGAAAAAATAAACATTTTTGCAATTAAGTTCCAAAATCAATTTTGATTCTTGGGATAGGTAAAATATATTATCCTAAGACACCTAATTTCATGAGAGCTCAAAATATGCTCAAATCAATTTAATATGAAATTATTTGAAAACCGGTTTTTGCAAGAATGGTGTTTTCAAAGAAATTTTGATTCAAACTAATTTTGATCAATCTAAGAATGATGTAAGTTCATATTTGAGCTATATAATCAATCAATTAAGAAACTTTACATTAATCCTAAGCAAACACTCAATTACCGAATAGGTGAGTCTTCGAATGCTTCGATTTGTTTCTTCAAATTGATTCTTCACTTGAAGCTTTTCCCTTGAAGCTTTAGTATATGATGATTGATATTTTATGCTTTATGAAATGCATTGCTAGCTTGTGAGTGATGAGATTGATCTTCTTGTCTTGTCCAACGCTTGTAGAAGAATGATCATGATTCGGATAAATCGGTTTTAGTTCAATGCTTCGTTGACTTGATCGGATATTGATTGAATGATCCTTGTCAAACTTCCTCTGAGCAATCATGCTATTCTTGATTTTCCAAATAAGAAATCTATAATCTTATATCAAGAACATGTTAAATTACACATGATTGATTTATTGTTATTATCAAAATAAGATTAAGACCTTTAACGTCAACAATATTATTAACTCCATACCACTTTCTATATTCATTGATAAGAAGTTGTCCAATAGTTGGGAGTTTTCTAAAATACTAGTCTTTAAGAGTTGTAGTGAACTCATTTATCTGATAGTACAATGTTTCATAGTTATTACTATATTCATTGATCTTGTCTAGACTGCATATACTAAGTAATGATAACTTAGTTTTTGCCACATCTACTTCTGATTCATGGGCAAGGTGGCTTCGTCCAATGAATTCAGCTGTAAAGAGTTGCATATACCCGTTTATAGATCTTTGATTCTTTATCTCATTAAATCTTGCTAGTTTAGCTATACTAACTTCATCTGTTGCTGTTCTTAAACTGTCTAAATAGTTTTTTGCAATTCATTTTAGTGACTACTCAGCATATCTTCTACATGATCCCGCATTCCAATTTTTGTTTGACGCAAAGCACATGTGCATCTGATCTTGCTATTCTTTTAATACATTCTTTCTATCTTGTACGTTGTCTAAGTTTAGGTAAATACTTATTGGGTTAATGGCTACTGATGCTATATTCTTTGTACTTTGAAAGTATATAGTTGTCGTAGGTAATCCTTTAACATAGTCTGGTTTAGTCTTAATAATACTTTCACTATAAATAGGAATATTTATAACTGCAAGAGTTTCAAATAATTTGAACCTGTTTCTAGAAGTTTCTTATGTCTTAATATTGTTTTCTCCTAGGATTGCCGAAGGGACTGGAAACAATTGTTCTTCTTTTTATCGGAGTCTTAATTTTCTTAGGAGTTCCTTAGTGTCCTAAGAATTCCTTAGGTCTTTTATAAATTCGCTAAATATCATCATATTGTATCTAGTCGATTTACTTTTCTTAAGAGTAGTTTTATATATGTCTTTTTCTTGTTCTGTTAGGTCTTGTTTTTGGATTTTAGCCTTTTCATACAAAGTATCATGATTGTTTATAGATTTTCTTGGTCTAAAGTTTGGAGCATGTTAAAATATTCTAGCGGTGCTTGCCGTACTACATTCTCCTTCTGAATAATCATCACTTGTTGAATCTCCCGTGTTTCTAAATCTTGATTCATCTGTTCTAATGCTCTTTGATTTGAACTTTGGAGGAGCAAACTGTAGATTAATATTGCCTGTGATATTATCTTGTGCAATATATAAATGCTCGTTCTGTATAGCCTTTGTTTCTTGAAATTCTGGTAATTGCCAGAAAGTCTTAGCATGTTCTTTCATAGGTCCAGTATTTTTTATACTATATGTATTATTAAAGTCTGATGTATTTGTTCTAACAAGGATTTGCTCATTTACTCTTCTCTATGGAATACCTGGTTTTGCATTCATTCGAATGCATTTTGGGAAAACTTAATGTAGCTTTGGAATTCTATGTTAATGTTTGCGTCTGGTATGACATAATCTTCGTAGCCTGTGGCATATAGAATTAGTTTAAAGTATTTTGCTATTGGTTTAGTTACTGTAAATGCCAGGGTGACATTGAAGTATCCTATATTGTTTGACATCTCTAATTGGGCTATTCCAATTAGGCTTTTCTGGAAATCGTTCCATCTTTTGTCAACTAGGCAACAAAGGATGTTAACTCCATTATGAGGTTTATGAAGTTCTTGGATTCTTGCTTATAAGACTCTAAAGCTTAGGAATTATAAATTCCTATATGTTCCTCTTGATCTTAACCATTCTGGTTTAAAGATTTGAATTCATGTATAATTCTTTTCGAGAATATGATTCCTGTATAATTATGGTTCAGGGTTTATAGTTTTAAAAGAGAGACAATTAAAGAGGATGAGTGCAATTAAAGAAAATCAAAATGGATATTAACAAAAGTAGATCACTGTCATATTTTAGGGGGTTATGCTAAAGTTTATCGAAATGTGGGGTTATGTTTAATTTTGAATTAAAAAAAGGGGGTAAGTCCAATAGCCCTTATTTTAATTCTATCAGGAATAGCTGATCGAAGTTCCTCCTAGAACTCATAATTCTTGGGAAAGATTTATTGTGTATTTCATAATTATAACTCCCGGCCTTTAAATCTGTCCATATAAGCTAAACAATAAGGAGCCTTCCGTAATCCCTCTACTGTTTCGAATAACAAAATAAATTCCAATTGTTTGCTGATTTACATTTTATGACTCTTGCAAAAAGCTCACAACATGATTTTTACTCGAGAAGTATCTCTCCTTGTTCTTGCGAGTGATTGCAAGAATTGGGGCTTGCATACCATCATTATCATGGCATACTACAAGGTACTTCAAAGTTTTTACCTTAACTATATTAAGGTTCCGTTTGGTTTGTTGTTTGGATCAATCTTGTAATCTTGAACTCCTGTCATTCGAGATTCCGACATTTGGTTTGAATTTTGGAATTGGATCCAGGATTCCAGGAAAAGAGAATTCCTTTTATCTGTTCCGATATTTAACAGGGGGAAAGCTCAGGATTCATGGGAATCTTTTCATGAAATTTTTTTAATTTTTGACAAAATTACCCCTATTTCTAACAAAGAACTAAATATTTGCCTTTTGCATTATAAGAAAATAGTATTTAATAATATATTATACTAAGATAACTAGCGTTGATTAATTTTTTGTATTATATAATATATTTGCAATTTCTCCCGAATATGGTCTTAACCAAACTTTGGAAGGAATCTCAAATGCCAGGAAATGAGATTTCCTGAAATGCCAATGTCTTTCCTAATACTTGAACCAAACGAGTCCCTGAGATTTTATATGTTATTGCAGCAATGAGGTGATCAATTTGTTTGGTTTTGTTGTTCTTTTTGTAGAATTCGGGGAAGAACTTGCGAAGGTTTGTCGAACTGGAGAAAATTACATCATGTGTGGTTTGGCCTGAAAGAGATATGTCCTAGGACTATTCATATATTATGATTTGTACTTGGATATGTTATGCTTATTGTCATTAATAAAGTTTATTTTATTTTACTTTATATTCTCTTGTAAATAATATTTATTAATACTAGTTCATCAAGTACGTGACTAAATTGTGGGATGCTAGTAATGTTATAATAATATTGTTTAGATGTCCCTGATCATGTGTCAATAACCTAGGATCACATTGATAGAATGATTAGAGTATGGGTCAGCTGATGACTATGTTCCACAAGTCATGGATATGGAGATATCAAGCTGAACATACTGATACTTGTTAGGGAACAAAGTATTGGACCGACCCGCTTTGGGGACATTGCGAGGAGTGTTACATAATGTCATCAGTGATGTTCCCCATTTGTGATATCGTATTATCCTCAGACCTGAGATCGCCATGGTTACCAACATAGGGATTAGCATGTCAGGTATTATCAAACGTTGCTCTTGACCGAGTAATTATAAAGATAATGATCGAGCATACTATGAACTATGTAGAGGTATGTGGTTGATCAATATGGGATTTGTCACTCTCATATAATGAGAGAGATATCGTTGGGCCCCTTGATAAGTATAATTAATATTTGCATGGCCATGCACAAATGAGATGTCATTTGTTTTAGATTAATTATACTTAGAGATCAAGAAATAAAGATTGAACTATACAAGAATGACACTTGCCTAGTCTTGTGTTCAATCTAGATATCGATTGACAAAAGGAGTTAATATGGTGGAATATCAATTTAAGGTTGTGTTGTTTTGACCATTATACCCTTTGGGTAATAGTAATGTTTTACTAGAGATCGCTTACTATTTCGTATAATAAAACGGGCTTTTAATTATACTGCCAAAGAGTATAAACCTACAGGGTTGCACACTAAAACGAGTTGGATCAAAACGAATTGAAAATGGGCCAAGTTGGACTTGGGCCTAATTCGTTTTGTTGTTTAGGATTTCTCACTAGGGTTCCCCTTTAAAAGGGACCATTGTTCCTCTTGGCCGTCTGTGAGAGAAATAGAGCCAGAGAACGAAATTGGTGTGAGAACCCTAAAGGCACTAGTACACCAAGCAAGGATCCGATCTCGTTCGTGTGTGCATACCGTAGAGGCGTTGTATTTTCAACGCTAGAACGACAACAACAGAAGGTTCTGTCCACCGTGTTCATTGATTTTAATTCGAATCTCATACAAGGTATGTCTTCTATCGATTTTTATTGAACTGTATAGATCCTAGGGTTTAATGATTAGTGCATAAATTAGTGTATGTGATGCATGATTTCTGCCCTAATTCCATACATGGCCTTGAACATCTATAATGACAAGTAGTTTACGCAAATCAAAGTGATTATTTGATTTATATAATATGGTTACTTTATTTTGAGTTATGCAGCAAATTTAATTTTCCCATGACATTCTGTTCGTGAAACATAGGAGAAGATTTGGAAAATGACACCGGAAGGGTTGCTGCCTCAAGATTGGGGTGGAGAGGATTTGCTTCACGGGTTAGTTCTCTTTTTACCTTCGCTTCTTTGTTTCATTTATTTAGGAACCATTATTTGCCTACTCTGTATCCAAATTCGATCCGTCTGTGTAGATTCCAAATCTGATATGATCCAGTGGATATATAAAATACTAGTTTATATCTGAACCTGTTACAAAACCATCCTAATATCCAAACCGACCCAAAAATTATCAAATGAGTAACCAACAAGATATGGACCAAAAAGATTGCACAATTTTTTTATATATTTTATTCATAAATGTATAAGGATATATATATGCACCAATGCACAACTATATCTATTATATATATATATATAAGTAAGGGTGTGCAGAAGAAAAATCGAAAAACCGTTCTGAACCGAACCGATTTAGTCGGTTTTTTAAGACTTTTGGTCTGGTTCGGTTGAAAAAAATAAAAACCGATAAGGGTCAGTTCAGTTGGCAGTTACCGGAGTTATGAAACCGGTAATAATGGAACCGAACTGAGATAACACGTGTCGTGCTTTTATTGGTTAGTTAATTTTATTTCTTTTAATATATATATATATATATATATTATATGAATATTAAATATATAAAAAAATATATATAAGCTCAAAACCAACAATAACCGACTAGCCGAACTGATAATAACCGACAATAACTGAACCGACCCCGACCGGTTTTAAGTAGTTAGCGGTTCGGCTCGGTTGGCCGTTATCGTAAAACCAACAGGTCGGTTCGGTTGGCGGTTAATTTGCACAGTTCGGTTAATCGAACAGTGCACACCCTTATATAAAAGTACAAATAACTTAAGTGTTTTTCCCTTTTTTTGCAGAGACAAATATGCCCCTTGATTTTAAACACAAGATTTTAAGATTTGGATTAAAAATATATATATATAATTTTATATTTTTTTTTATTAGTGTTAATATTCCAAATATTAAACTCTACTTTATTTGGTTAATCTAATTAAACAAGTTAGAATTATATCAATATGATAGTATTTCAAATATACTTAAACTCTACTTTATGTGACTAAAAAAGAAAAATATATTTTTATATTAGTATTAATATTCCAAATAAATTTAAACTCTACTTTATTAGTTAATCTAATTAAACAAGTTAGAGTTATATCAATATTAGTATTTCAAATATATTTAAACTCTATTTTATTTGACTAAAATAATTAAACGAGTTATAGTTTGTGTTGAATTAGATATTTTGTATAAGACTTTTATATAACTTTACTAAAAGCTTTTTGAAAAGAAAAATATATAATATATCATATTAAAATTGCAAAACTTTTAGCGTGAATTAAAATTCCGTTCCAAAGTTCACCACAAATGTATGTATATTAAACTCTACTTTACTTATTGCTTTTAATATTATAAATTTATATTAATTTATATATTCTAGAACTTATTTGTTTATAAGATAATGGGTTATAGGGTCTCGCCCCGTAATATTTTATAATTTTAAGGACGGACTCATATTTAATAAATAGAAGTAGTACTAATTTCATAATTTAGTCTTACAATAAGGAAACTTTTTATAATATTAATTAATTTTAAGGAAAATGATAAGTGTTGATGGACCAACATACCCTTAAAATAAACATCTTATAACCCTTTCCATGAATAATATTCTCGTTTGAGTGTGGAGACAACAACACAGTGAACGAGAAAGAAAAAGAGGTCTTGAGTTTTGACTGAAGGAGAACCCTTCTTCCCTATCTACATTAAAGAAAATGTACTTCTTTCTTATCTATTTTCTCTTTCTCTATCTATTTCCCAATTTTTCATCATTATACTAGTGGTTGATTTAATCTTTATGGTTTCCTTCAGTCGTATCGCCAAGAGGAGCGCCGTTCTTTCAAACGAGTAATACCCCTTTTAGATTTATGATGACAATATTTACAGTATAAACTGTTATCCCTTTCTTTTTGATATGCGTACTTCTAAGCCGAATCCTTTTTCGAAGTTGTAGATGACATTTTACAAGAAAATATTCTCTTTTTTTTTAATCTAAATAAGAATCAAGAGTATACAAGAAAATCTAAATATTCACTTTTTTTTAATCTAAATATTAACTTCTTTTTTTAATTTAAATATTCACTGTTTTTTTAATTTAAATATTCATTGTTTTGTTTTATTTAAATATTAACTGTTTTTTAATTTACTTAGATAGAGTATAAAATAAATTAACTAAATAAATTAATTAATTAAATAAGTATTAAATTAATTATAAAATGGTAGAAGGTATATAAAATAAATTAATTAAAAAAGGATAATTTCAATGAAATAATGATATTTTGATTAAATCTATTAAAAAGAGATAACTAAATTAATTAAAAAGATATAACTAAATTAATTAAATAATATTTAGGCTTATTTAAAAACTAAAAATGGGTGAAAATTAAAAAGAGATAACTTTAGGTCAAAAAAAGATAAATTAGTCAAAAGGAAATAAGGTTACCTTCATGTCCTCCTCTGAGAAGAATGGGAGAAAGGAGAAGAGGCAAAGCTCGAACGGGAGAGAGGAGAAGAAGAGAGAAGAAGAGGAGAACATCCAACGAGGCTAGGTGTCACGGGGTGCCTCCCAACAGCACTTGTGATCGACTACACTTCATCAACACCATGCACGCGCCCGAACGCAACAAGACCCATCAAGCCATCCAGCACCGTCAAGTCATCCAGCATCATCTAGTTTTATTATTGGGCTTAGGTTTCTCATATGTAAATATTGTTTCCATGTAATGAGATCTAGGAATTTCCTTTGTAGTTGTGTTGCATTTCCTTTGTAAATGTTTTCTTGTAACTTGTAAAACCCAACGCGCACTGCTACAACTTTGATATTTTCATTAAGTGGTTATATGTGGGTAGAAGACTATTTGCCTCACATCCGAGTTGCCTACCAGTGCACGTTGTTTAGCACTTTGTTTTCAAGCTCTTACTTTCTTTCATATTGTAATAACTTTTCATGTAATCATGTTTCTTGTAATGAAGTAATTTCAATTTATGCTCAAGCTCTCCTTAAAATTACTATTGTTGCATGTTTGTTGTTGAATACAAATAAGATTTAGCGAACACAACTGGGCTATCAATTAGCCCCGTCGATCACGCGGCCTCCTTTGGGTCTTCAAAGGATGCTCCGTGACACTAGGGTTTGTTATATTTTACCGTTAATTTTTTTTATATAAGTGGTTTGTCCAAATAGCATAAAAAATTACTAGATTGCGTGAAATAGCATGGATATAATGTGCCACGTCATCAAATTGCGTAAACAATTTGGTTAAATTGCATCTACACCTACACTATATAGCATTTCACCCCAAAAAATGCTTTAGTGTGCAATTCAAAACACTAGACACGGTTAAGATAAAAATAAATATCTTGGAAACTTGCATTGGAACTGTTTTTGAGCTAGCATGTGTACTTGGTTCATTGAACATCGTTCAGAAGGATTCTCTACCGAGTTTTTGGTCTAACTAGGGTTCTTTTGAAACTTATTTAGGTAAATGGGGTACTTTTCATCTTATGTAGGAAAATGAGGTTTAGTGTAAAAACGTTAGTGGGACCGGCGTTTTTAAAGATAAAAACGTCTGTGGCAGTAACAATTTTTAAAAAAAAAAAATTAGCCAATGTAAAATCGCCAGTGGCAGTAGCGATTTTACTAGTAAAAACGCCACTGGCACTGGCGTTTTTACAAGATTTTTTTTTCTTCTTAAATTTTTTTTGCATGATTTGGAGTGAAATTGAATTAAAGCAACAACTGACCCAATGCCCTCGTATGATTTTATTACAATAAAAGGTGACACGAAATAAAGTTGATAGTTGTGTTTTTAACGTTTCGTAAAAGTTTGGTGATTTGTAAAGAAAAACTAACCAAGTGTAGTTTTTTGCTCAAAAATTGGAGTGGCTGCTGTTTGGTTTTAAAGGTGCCGGTTCTAGGGCCAAGAATTATGGGCATTGGATGAGTGGATTTTTGGGTACCTAAAAACGGCTTTACTAAGCCTCTTTTATATTATATATATATATATATATATATAATATGTAAATTATCTGTCGAAATTGTTGTATCTTTAGCTCTTAATTGCATTAAGATATAGAACACTAAAACACTCAGTTTTCAAAGAGAGATGGAAACAAGAAGCTACCCACACGAAGTGAGAGTCCGTAAGTTGAGTTGGGTTAGTTTTACTAGTTTTGGATTCAGTTATGGATCTGAAATTAGAAAATCAAACCACCTCAATCTGAATTGCATTAACTAGATCTGTAGCTTACAAAAGGTCAGGAAGAATTGATATTTCAACCAAGGCGGATAAGAGTAGTAAAAAATGGAATCAAATGCTGCCCCAACTCGACACAAGTATCTAAGTATTGTTCAAAGCTTTGAAACAGTTCACTTCAGCACCATGTGAAAAGTTAAGTGGCACGCTTGATGTTGGTTGAACTCAAACAGTACAGACAGTAAACTCTGTTTAACTTAACATTGCCGCATGCACATTATACCCAACAAAAAGATTACCCCATCTGTCTTCAAAAACATTTTAACAAAAATATAATTTCAAAATAATCAATTGTCAATAATATAACATATTATTTTCTATTGTGAGATATGTCTCAAAAAGGATATTGGACTTTAAATTAATTAATTGATCTTACCAGTATCTATAACAAACAAGACTGTACATAGTGCAGTATGTGAAGTAGTTAACAAGAATCAATAGCATTGCACAGAAATTTACATGATCCATTTGCAATTTCTATCAAGTCAAAAATTGGATTCACACAGTAAACACTCCGTGATATATCTACAAAACCTATTCACGGCTATTTAAAAGCAAAAAACTATAATCTCCACGAGAGAAAATTAACAGGTTAGAGGAAGCAGCAAGGACAAATGGATTCGGTGGATGTTGCCACCAAGCAAGCAAAGAAAAATAAGTTGAAAAATTCAATTTTTAATAAAACCAAGCAAGCAAATTTAAAAGAAAAAAAAAAGTAAAATCAAGCAAAGAAAAGATATGGAAAAAATCCAATTTAAGAGAAAATAATGCAAAAAAAAAATTTAAGAAAAAAAATTTCTGGTAAAAACGCCAGTGCCACTGGCGATTTTACATTAGGTAAATTTTTTTTTTTTTAAATCGGTACTGACACAAACGTTTTTATCTTTAAAAACGCTAGTCCCACTAACGTTTTTACACTAAACCCCATTTTCCTATATAAGATAAAAAGTACCCTATTTACCTAAAAAAGTTTCAAAAGAACTCTAGTTGGACCAAAAACTCGTTCTCTACCCCCCCCCCCCCCCCCAAAAAAAAAAAAAAACCACCACCCAAATCTCTCTCTCTCTCTCTCACACACACACACACACATATTTTTAATATTTGATATGTGAATCTAATTCCCCCTTTGCTCTTAACTACAGGTTCAAGGCAATTCATCAAAGGTATGCTGGTCATCGTATATTGAGGCAGTGAATAATTCCACTATGCTATGGATAGATACAAACGCGGAGATTCTGAGATTTTAAATTGTTCTTGCATGGTTGTTCTAGTGGTCTTAACTATAGGTTCAATGCGATTCAGGTGTGTTTAATTGGGAGTATTTTCCATGAAAAATACCCATTTTACACTTGATTTGACAACTTAAGGTGTTTAATTAGCTTTTTTTTCTAGGGAAAATATTTTCCCACTTTTGCTCACACACTTACATTTTCCTTGTAAACAAGGAAAATATTTTCTTTGGGGGGGGGAGGCTAGTTTTTATTTTCCAGGCAATTGCATCGATTTTCGAGATAACATTTTACCCATTTTCTACACTAAAAATGCTATAACTTAAACTACAAAATTCAAAATTTAATAAAAATTTTATATTTAAAATCTGCTCATCAAGATCAATTAAACAAGATCCATCATGACTATAAAATTATGTAAAAAAGAAATACCCATAATTTTTTTACATTAAAAATGCCATAATACAACCAATATTTTCCGGGTAGAAAATTAAGGCAATCAAACACATTTAATTACATTTTCCATGCAACTTAATTCTAGGCAATTCAATTACCTGGAACTTATTTTCTTTCCATGTAAATTCCATGCTTGCAATCAAACGCACCCTAAATGTTTGTTTCTTTCTTTCTAAAAGTTTTGCCGTGTTGATTCTTCCTTTTATTGATTTTAACACTGACAGCTTCCTTTACTTTTCTGTTGTTCTAGTGTTATTCTTGCTTGATAAATTTTGCCTGCATTGCCCTCAATTGTTTCTTTTCAAATCGGTTTTTAGGGACAAGTTTTAACCATAGATTCACACCATTGGTATCTTAAATTTGTACGGATTCTTTCACGTCGGTACAGACTGAGGGTCTTTGGGCCAGTTTAGCGGGTGGGTATCCTATAAGTAGGGGTGGAAAAACATACCATTTGTATCGTACCAATCCGTACCAAACCGAACCAATACCGAATTGTACCGAAAATTTGGTAATGGTACAATACCGATTGGTATTGTACCATACCGAATTACTTTGGTACGGTACTAGTATTCATATTCATTACCGATAATATACCGTACTGTACCGATTTTTTGGTACGGTATGGTATACCGTACCGTACCATACCAATACCAAATGTGCCATTATACCAAATATTAAATAAATACTAAATTACCAATATTTCACAATTAGATATAGATGAAGTTAGATGAACGGTCCAGATTATCAACAATCCCATTCTCTCTTTAGACCAATTTTAACTCTAAATCAGGTAACAATTCTCGTTTCATATGAATATTCCATTGAAACAAATTTTGTCAGTTCATTTTAATATTGTTTAGTTCATTTAAGTCGTTTCACTGAGTATGCACTCGAACTTTGACATATATAATATCTATCAATGATGAGAAGATGTTGGTTTTGTTTTCTTTTACAATAGGCTAGGGTCGGCAATTTGGGTTCGCGTGTCGTGTTCGAGTCGTGTTCGAGTCGTGTCAACACACAAGTACTACAGTATTAGTGTCAACCCGAACACGACCCGTTTAACTAATCGTGTCATTTATATTAACTCGAATACGACCTGTTTATATTACAGGTTACACGACACGACCCGACTAACCCGTTTAATAAATAGGTCATGTTAAATTTGCAACTCGACACGACACGATTAACCTTTTAAGATTATAATGACAATTAAGTCTCATGTAAAAAAAAATTAACTTGTTTTATAATAGTTTTAAATTTTTAATAAGTAATAATAAGTATCACCCAATACCAAAATTCAATATTAATAATCTAGAGTCAAAATATATAACATTCCATCACCGAAGCAAAAACATAAAAAATTAGTATTTTATCCATCATTAAAAACATAATAACTATCATCTACTACCAATATTCCAAATAAGGATATAATTGTTCAAAAAAGATGGCAAAATAAAAAAAATATATATATATATAGCCGTAAAAGAAAATAAAATAATAATCGTGTTAATTGCGGGTCAATTTCAAGTTAGCGGGTTAACCCGAACACGGCCTGTTTAGTTTGCGGGTTAAACGTGTCTGACCCGAAATTGACCCGAACCCGTTTATGCTTGACCCGAACCCGCTAACTCCGTGTCGGGTTAGCGTGTCGTGTCAAATATTGCCGGCCTTACAATAGGCAATGACAGTCTATAATCTCAATAAATGATATCAAGTAAAAGAAATAAATTAGAGTATCATAAGTTTTATTTTGAATTTGGGAATCTAGTTGGTTGAGTGAGACTAAGATATATAAATTTTAGATATGCATGTATGTATATATTCTGCAATTCTACTTAGTTGAAGGTGTTCTAAGTTCTTCATCCTCCTTTTAATTCTACAAAAATTGTCCCAATTCATTTAATACATTTGAATTATAATGGCTCAATTTACTTAATCGGTTTGCATTACGATAAATATGAGCTATCATAATAATAACACATTCTTATCTGTTTAGTGATTTAGTATATTTTTTTAGGCAATAAAGTGTAAAGATGTAAATATTAACAAATCACGTCTAATTCTTTTTCAAAAAAATTTAGTTAAATTTAGGTTTGAGCTAAGTTAGCCTATGTTTTACGTTAATTAATAATAATCAATTATTTTGTAAATCAATTAAATTCAAAAAATTCATTTAAATTAAATATTTTTATTTTATTTTATTTACATGATTGATTTTTGAGTAATGTATTGTACCAACCCGTACCATACCGATATTTCGGTATACCAAAATTCGATATACCGAAAGTTTGGTATGGTAATGGTAATGAATTTTGATGTACCAAAATTTCGGTATGGTACTTGATATAGTCGGTATGGTACGGTATTGTACCAAATCCACCCCTACCTATAAGGCAGCCCTTACTCAAGAGTGTTTATAACTTTCACTTAGGTGGACATTTTTGACATCCCCCAGCGAGGACCAAATTTTTTTTTTCTTTCCCTTTTCGCAACGAACGCCGATGTCAATAATCCAAATTTCTTACTGCGGGTGGGTAAATCTGGTGGTGAACACATTCATCTGGATCCGGGAGATTCTGGTCCCGAGTCCTCTAAAGTGTGGTTGTGGATATTTTTTTTATTGTAACGAAAAAAAGACTGAGTCTTGAAGGAAATCACGCATAGTGTACTATAGTATAGATAGAATGTGTATTAAGAATTTTACTGTGTAAATTATGTATTGTAGATCATAATGGCCTTCCTTGTAAATCATATTTACCATTGTATTTGTGCCCTATTTAAAGGGCTTATCTAATGAAGGGTTAAGTAGAGTTATTCCTACAACACATTATCAGCACGCTCAGAGCTAATAACCCTAATACTAAGAAAACCCTAGTCGCCGGCTTCCATCACCATTGGTTCTCTCTCTCGTTGCTTAATCTTCAAGAAAAAACTGTGATATACATACATCATGGTGGTTTACATATATATACTATACATATTGTATTTGCCGTATGTGTATGTATATTATATATCATGGTAGTTTACATAATTAAAGAGATAAAGATGAGTACCTTAATTAATAGCTCTTAATTAATTTATTAACTTTGTATTTTTTTTATGATGGTGCCGAATGGAGGTATACATACACATATATATATATAGGATGTATTATATATAAATATATAAGTTCCAATTTGTATTAATATTAGTTTAAGTTTATTTTTTTTTATTTTTTTTGTAGATCTGGCATTTGATATAGATGTGTAAATATATATATGTATTATTATTTTAAATGTATATTATATATAATTTTTTATTATTCTGTCGATTGATAATTGACAGATAAAAATTCATTTATATATATACTTTATATATGTATATGGTTGACATTTTTTGTACATTTATATATATTCTGCCATATTCTTTCTTCTTTCTTCTATTTTTATCAAGCATAACAACCAAAATTTTATTATTATATGTTGTTATCTAGAAGCATGCACGGCTTTCAAGGAGTTTTAAAAATGTTATTATTTTTAGTTTCTTTTCTCTTTTGTTGAGAGTAATTTTATTTAATTTGGAGTGGACTGCATTATGCCATTAATTTAAAATTATTAATATTTTTTTCTTCTTATTTGCCGAGTACATTCTTTTCTTCTTGGTCTTTTATTGTTGATTAATTTTTTGGTTTCTAGCAATAAATATGTCTTTATTAATTAGCTATATGACAACTAAGAGATATACTACGTTTTCTTCTATATTATTTTAATTACTTGCCTAATTACTATATTTGTGGTCAATTAGCATGCTAAAAAAAATTTAAATATTACTTATATAATTGTATTTCTCACAATTACTTATATTGTCAATTATTTTATTTAGTATGTTATAAATTGAAAGTTGCCTGATAATGAAAGTTCATGCGCATAATAATTACTATGATGAAGTATTTTTATATAGCATCGAAAAACGTGACCATTATAGATTTTGGTTTTGAAATCTAATTCATAATCCTGAAAAATAACTAACATGGATGTACTCGTAACTGTGTAATATCTTCTTTATTATTTATTAAGATGGCCGACCCAACTCGACTTGAATTTGACACTTTGGACTCAGAAAGACTTGAGTACCATCGGTGGATTTCTGATGTAGAAACTGTCTTTTGTGGCTAAAGAATATTCTGCCATACTTGTTGACCCAAAAGATCCCAAAGACAATGGACAGTCTGACAAGGTGAAAGCAAATGCATTAATGTTTCTAAGGAAACATATTGAGCCCAGCTTACGCTGGGAGTACCTTCAGTTGAAGACGCCTAAAGAATTATGGGATGCCCTTAAGGGACGATTTGGGAACATTCATGATACTTTGCTCCAAAAATTGACCGTTCATTGGAATGAAATCTGTTTGCTTGACTATAAAAGGGTTAACGACTTCAACAAGGACATGCTACACCTAAAGGCACGTCTCAACTTCTGTGGAAAGGATCTCACAAAAGATGATATGATTCAGAAGACCCTTTCCACTTTCCCCACTTCAGCACTTATACTAGCGAACCAGTATAGGCTCAAGTATGATAACCAAAGAATCACAACATTCAATACGCTGATCAACCTACTGCAAGTGGTTGAAAGGCATAATGATGTTCTTTTAAATAATAATGCCAGGCCCATCGGGATAAAGAGAAATCCCGAGGCCAACTACGGTAAGATAAATAGTGGAAAGAACCCCAATGCAAAGGGGGCTGGACGTGCTAATCCCTACTCACGTGGCAACAATGCACAATTTGAAAAGGGACGTGAGAATCATGGTGCGGGTCGTGGAGGCTCTTCCAAAGTATGGCGAAGAAATGGTGTTATTAAATCTAGTGGTTAGGGAAACAAGATACAAAATGCACCTAAGAACCCTCCAGCCAAAAAGGAAAGAGTTGGTGATGAGCCATGTTATAGGTGTGGAGTTGCTGGGCATTGGTACAAGAACTGCCATGCAAATGCTAAAGTAGCAGCCAGTTATAAGAGATATCGAGAATCTAAAGAACAAGAATCTCACTTTATGAATGAAGGAGACAATGACGCTTATGTCAACTTCACAATCACAGACATTAGTGGCCAAGAAAGACTTTGCTCAGTCAATGAATGCACCCAATTTTAACTGATCTGCTTTATTCACTTTATTTTTCAGAAATAATTGAACAGGCATATTGCCTAATTTTTAATTAGACAATAGTTTTGTCTTAAAGTTTATGATTGATTGAATTAATGGATTAGATTTCTAAACAAGATATTGGATTGATTATCGTTGGTTTTATTAATTAAATTTTGGACTTTTTTCTGATGTATTTGATATGTTCGATTTTTTTTGTTCATGGTTCAGAATTTATACTCGATTTTATTACTGTAAAAATGAATAGATGATAACTTTAATGATTGGTTGATAGTGGGAACACTATAGCCATTCAATAAAGTAGGCAATTAATAATCTATAATACCTATGTGACTATGATGATTAAATCATCATAAGAGCGAAGAACTACTCAACCATTTTGTTGCTAAAATGGTGTTTAAAGTCACATACGCTCTATATGCACCTAAAGCGACCCGAACTTTGTTAATGATGTTCATACCAATAGTAATCATACAAAAATCAAATGTAAGAATGAAACAAAAAATATATTTATTTTACCTCTAAACAAATATGTAAAGAACCGCATTTTAAAGAAACTTATGAGTCATTATAGTGGAATGTACCCCACTAAGATAAGGATTGTCAAATCCTATAATGTCACCAACAATGTACCGTGGGACATAGACTCATACAGGCTTTGGCACGCTTGCCTAGTACACCTTGGTCATGATGATCCATGCGTTAAAGTACTTACACGGATATCCCTTCTTTTGAGTGACAAATAAATGGGACAAAAATTCAACACATTGCAACATGTTGATACTAGTAATGCTCAAAACTAATTCTTGATTTTTGAAGTATTAGAAGCCATATCCCCTTTTCCTAATTGACCATGTCAAAAGAACGACATTTCATTCTTTAAAGCTTGCCCTTTAGCAAAAATATGATCGAGACCTCCTTATGCTAAAAATACAAAATAAAATATCCCATCCTTACATATATATTTGTAGATAAATTCATTCAGAGTGCGGAACCATTCAAAGTACTTTATGGATCTGGTGGATAATTCGACATTATGGTCACACGTCGAATAATTGTCTACAAGAAATGCTGCATTTACAAACCTCTTAGCACATATTATACGCGTAAGAGCCCACCACCCTGATTACTGTATTATATCTATAAGATTCGATAAAGCTAGAGAGTTTACATCAAAAGTACTTGATGATCATTGCATAAAATCGAAGTAAAAAATCCCGTTCTCCATGTGCATACGCAAAAAGGTCTCACAAAAGCAACCATTAAAAGGATATAGATGGTAAATAGGGCATTAGTTATGCGCACTATATTGCCTATATATGCCCGAAATTTATGCAATGTTGCATGCAACTTTAATTATTTGTTTCAAGATTCAATATTAGACAAATATTATATGCGTACTAGTTGGTAACTGGATATTAGCCTGATATTTTACGCATATGTGCCGATTGCGCCCCCACAGCGCACCAAACTGGGCTCGCTGCAACAATTAAGTATTAACGTTGGATATGAATTTTCATACGATAATCCGCTATTTGGAATCCTTGTCAGGTGATCTCTTTACCGCTAAGAATTGCGGATTGTCACTTTGATGAGACAGTCTTTCCGTCGTTAGGGGGAAATAGGAAAAAAAAATTCAAGGGAACGACAAGAATGGTCGTGGTCCCCACTCTGTCTCATCTTGATCCCCACGCACATCACAATGTATAGTAAAGTGAAAAAGAATAATCAATCTTTAAAATGTAATATATTCGATGCCTGATACATTTAATGATATTGAAAAGTGACGAGATCAAACATACCAGCTGCAATATACCTGCAAGGTTATAAGTCTTCAACAAAGGGCATAGTGTTGCAGAAAGAGATGCTGCAACTACACTTAGTGGAGGTGTGGTTGAGGCCATGGCTCCTTAAAGGAATAAAGGGAGGCCATTTGGTTCGACAAACACTCACACACAAGAAGAGGTGGAGTAAGGCACAAATTGATCAATTAATCATTACTATAAAAATTCCTTTCATGAGATTATCTCTGATTATATTTATGTCCATGAATCAATACTGGGAGACGCCCTGAAGTTATAATGATTCCAGAGAATAAATAAATCTCAATGGGTTAAGGGATAGCATATGAGTTAATGGATGCATTAATGATACACTGTTGCTCAAGGAATCAAAGAGCATGATGATGTCGAACCTCGCTCTGTTGCAAAATGTCAACAAAGGGAAAAATTGGCCTAAATAAAAATAAGCAATCCAAATAGAATTAGATTCTCTGGCAAAGAGACAGGTATTTGGTCCGGCAGTGCTAACCACGCTAAGTGTAAAGCCTGTAGGACATAAACAATTATTTACCATAAAGCGTAAATGAGAAAAAAGAAGTTTTGAAGTAAAAGGCTTGTGGCGCAAGGTTTCCCACAGACGCTCTGGAATTGCCTAAACGTTATAACATTCTGCTACTTAGTTAGATTGGTAGTTTTCGAAGGACTGAAAATGCATCTCATGGATGTGGTTACTACATATCTCTAAGGGGATCTTGATTCAGAGATATATATGAAAGTACCTGATGGCCTTACTTTACCCAAGTCAAGTGACTCTAAACCACAGAGTGCGTTTGTAATTAAGTTGAAACGCACTTTACAAATTAAAACAATTCAGACAGATGTGGTATACACGTCTAAGTGACTACTTGATTAGGAAAGGATATAAGAACGATGAATTATGCTGCTGCGTATTCATAAAGAAAATCAGTTATGGATTTTCAATTGTAGTTGTATATATTGATGATATGAACTTATAGGTACTATTGATGAACTAAGAGAAACTGCAAGTTACTTGAAATCCGAATATGAGATAAAGAATCTTGGGAAAGCTCGAATTTTGTTTAGATCTTAATATAAAATATCGAGTTTGTATAATACAAATCCACTAGTCTGCGTACGTTCAAAAGATAATTAGGCAATTTAACCTGGTCAAAACGCATTCTACTAGCACTCCCATGGTTGGTCGACGTTTAGATCAAAGGAAAGATCAATTTCGTATAAAGTAAGATTACGAAAATATATTGAGAGGTGGGAGATGAAACTTCTTATATAAATGTAATATGCGCATTATTACACTTAATAAAACATACTCGACCAAACATAACATTCGCATTGAACTTGTTAGCTAGATTTATCTCAGCGCCAACGCAGCATAATTGAACACCTAAAAGAAACCATTGGCTTGGGATTGTTCTTTCCTTACAGAGAGAAAAAGTGTATATGACAGCAACATCTAAAGTAAATGATGATACTAAAATGGTCACCCCCTATAGTGAAATCTCAAATAAAATATTGATTGATTTTGTTGGTGTTGAGTATCTCTCTGGCCCACACAAAGCTCTAAGGAGAATATGGCAAACTAGTTCACCAAGTCTTTTTCGAAGGCCATATTTGAAAAGCATGTGAAAAACATAAGGATGCTTAGGCTTTCCCAACTCTCATGATCAAAGTAATGATCAAGAGAAGGTGTGAAATATGATGAAATTTTCGCACATACGTTGTACTCTTTTCCTTAGACCAAAGTTTATTTTTCCCACTGGGTTTTGTTACTTAGTAAGGTTTTTAACGAGGTAACGATACATGCATAAACTTTTCAAATTTCTTGATTAATGTAAATATCAGGGGGAGGTGTAAACTTGAGGGGGAGTCTAATATCCACATGACGTTATGTTATACTCTTTTCCTTAAACCAATATTTATTTTTCCCACCGAGTTTTGTTACTTGGCAAGGTTTTTAACGAGGTAACGATACATGCAAACTCTATTGATTGAAGTAAGGATCAAATGAAAGTATAGACTCAACAGAGGAAGTCTAACATAATTATCATAATGTTGTACTATTTTCCCTTCGATCAAGGTTATTTTTTCCCATAGTGTTTTTGTTGCTTGACAATGTTTTAATGAGGCAACAAGACATGTATCAATCTATCTCCGACTAAGCACAAGGGGGAGTGTTGAAGGAAATTACGCATAGTGTGCTATAGTCTAGATAGAATGTGTATTAAGGATTTTACTGTGTAAATTATGTATTATGGGCCATAATGGGCTTCCTTGTAAATCATATTTACCATTGTATTTGTGCCCTATTTAAAGGGCTTATCTAATGAAGGGTTGAGTAGAGTTATTCTTATAACACTGAGAACTTTTTTTTTTTTAAATAAAAATAAAATATTAAATAAAGGTCACTTATTAGTGACCTTATTGAACAATTTGCATTTACACTAATAAATAAAGGAGGAAAATTTAAAATACCACATTGTGATATTTAAACTTAGAATGGTGAGGTAATCTGATACGGTGTCATAAGATAGAGGCAATTGATACTTCCAAAATCATTGATACTAATTTAAACTTAATTAATGAATTAAAACATACAAAAAAATTATTATGAAAATTTGTATACTAATTATGTCTAAAAAAATGCAACTTTCAATTTCGAACTCCCTAAAAAAGAAATAGGAAATTATTGTTAAATAAACAGTAATGAAATTTCTAGGAAAATAGATCTAAAACATAAAAACTTATCTCGTCGAGGCACGTGTTGAACACGCAGTCTTAAGACAGAAATTTCGCCCGCACCGAAAAGTTGCCAACGGGTTGATATTGAAATATGTCCCCAGGATTCAATAGCAATTCCTTTATAACCAGCAGTATTTTTAGAGGATCAAAACGAACCAAAAACCCTAGCCCACTCAGTTCTTAAAGAAGAAGATTAAGAAGAAAAGGAGAAAATCGTTTTTGATAATCTTCTGAGGTGTGTCTGTTGAGGGATTTAAGCTCATCTCCCTCAATGTTATTCTTCAAAAGCAGAGAGAAAATCTCAACACCAATGCACTTTGCGCAAAACAAACGGGATGGTTTATCCAAAAATAGACACGGAATTTTAATTAAAACTCTTTAATTACTTATATAAATAATGAGCTCGAAAAAACAAACAACAAACAAAAGAAAAAAGAAGAGTTAAATAAAAATAATTTTACTACCAAAGAAGCCCAAGCCAAAGTCAAAGATAAATAAAAATAATTTTATTATCAATGAAGCCCAAGTCCAAGTCAAAGACCCTAAATATAGATATCAATAGAGGGACTCGAACTCATGCCCTCATGTAAAGGAACCACAAAACTTACCACCAAGCCATCTGAGCTTTTACATAAATATTTGATTCACACTAGTAAAAGTCCAACAATTATTATTATGAGACGAGTAAAAATTTGTTGACCCTTTGCACTTGATTGATGAATATAATAATAAAATTATAATAAAACAGTTTAGTGAGTCCCACCACTTTTAATTGCACCCACCAATCAAGTGCAAGGGTCACCATGACCCTCTTTAGAGGAGGATCAACAAATTCCTAGTTATTATGAGAGGCATTGGAGTGAATCATTTTCTCTTCTCAACGGTCTACCTAAAGCACAAATGAATTCCACTTTACCACCTTCTCTCTTCAATAAAATACCTAAAGCACGAATAATATACATTTCACTCTACCTTGGCAAGACATACTTGAATGCACTCACATCCAGCATGAAGAAAAGGTACATTTATCACTTTACCAAAACACTACCACGTCTTCAAGAATTCAAAAAGTCTACATATTATTAAGAATTACCAAGTATAATATTGCACAAGAATCGCATGCCCCATGGATTCTAATATATATGTGAAACATGGCATTGCTCGTATATGATAGACCAGAATATCTCTTTTTAAATAAAGTCATAATAGATTTTAATCGTTTTTTAACCACGATTTTCAATTTCACCCCAAAATTTTGTGGGCAACATCCTTTTTTTTTTATTTAAACAAGATAAACAAACTTTGTTTATTATAGTAAAAAGTAGCAGAACACAATACCCCTATATATCTAGCCTCCTTTCTCCCGAGATTATCATTCCGGAGGTCATCTGCTACAAAAAAATAAAGAAGAAAGAGGGGATTAAAATGTCCAATACATACGTATATAAATTGTCTTTTCCAAAATTGGCCATTTTGCCTTTGCTTCTTTATAGCAAAAGCCGATCTATCAATCTCCAAAATCAAGGAGTAAAGCTTGAATGTCCTCCGGCAGTGTCAATTGAGCTTGGTATTCAGCCATCACTTTGCCCAATATGGTAACCGTGGATTTTGAATAGGTTTCAATTGAATGCTCTTTTGAATGTCCAGTATTTCAGCCGTGATGTTTGTAGCCTTGCCAATGTTCTGCTGATAATCCTGCTTTGAGAGTGCCTTGGCCATCACGTATAACCGCACCTATACCTGCAATGAGAGTGCTACCCAATGCTGCACCATCCATGTTTATGAGTAGACTGATTTTCTATGTTGAAGATCCTGAGTTGAAGTGTAGCCATGGTTCTGGTTGTTTTTAATGCTATGAATAAAAAAAAATTAGTATAGTCCTTTATTTTCAAAAAGCATGGACTTTGGACATATATATTGGCTATGTTTTATAACATGGCCTCATTTTCTGGACTTTGGACATATAGTTCGTAAAATGAATAATAGTCCATAGTTGAGAGGGTTTTTTTGGGTTGCAAGATGATAATCAAGGGCAGGCTAGAATATCAAGGTCCTTCCACTTTATCCAGTTGGCCGGCGGCCATCTCCCGAAACTTATCGAGTAAATGCTGTGCAGTGTTTAAAGCGGTGCCATTGATCATCCAACGTACACTCCCTAGAAGTAGGATGGGGAATTATATGGTGTTTATTAAGGTTAAGTGTGCGTGATTGGAAGTTTATCTAATCTAAAATAAAATAAAAAAGGAATAGAAAAGTTTTTATCTTAGATGGTCAAAGAAGTTTGAAAGTGTACGGGGGAAATAATCAGTGTCCAGACTCTGAAAGAGCAAGAGATCTTTCATTAGAGCTAGAGATGCACTATCCATTATCCGTATTTTTTTAAAAATTTACTATTCAAATTTGTATCCGTATCTTTTGGATAGTATATCAAACTATTCTTATATTTATCTTATTGAATATCTCGGATTCGGATAATATCTTTATTCATTTTTCTATATAATTATATACATATTTTTAATTTTTTGCTAACCTAAAAATTAGCTCAATCTTAAAAATATATTTGATTACATAATATTTTAATTAAAATGATACATTATATAACTTGTAACTTGAGAAGTATAACGAAACATTGCAAAACATATTAAAATAATGACTAACATTTTATTTCAAACTTTTAACTCAAATAATTATTTTTTTCTTCTTGTATAACCCAATAAGATTTAAGTTAAAATTATAATTTAACCACACGGATTAAAATGAAAAATCAAAGTTGAAAATTTTTACAATTTTAAATTTGACATGGCCTTATACATTTAATGCTAGCAAATCACATATATATATATTGTAAATAGTTTTTCAGTTTTTTTTTTTTTGGTAAATTGGGCTAGCTAGTGCACGCTATAATAAATCATGTCGAATTTTTTTTAAATGGGGAGAGAGATATATATACTAAATTATATCAAATATGGATATCCAGTAAATCGAATATCCGCAAAGATGAATAATCCACATCGGATATGGATTATCCAAGTCGAATACTATCACTATTCATATCCCTATCAAGGAATCAAATTTAGAATGGATTCGAATTTTCGAATATTTATTTACACCCCTAATTAGAATATCCATTTACACCCCTAATTAGAGCTTTGTAATCCTATGTTTATTTGTACAGACAAATCATTTGGTTTTGTGATATTCAAATACTTCCTGCATAAAGTCACGTGCTCATTTATAAAACTTCATAGTCCTTTTTTATAATTTTGGTCTAGAAGTTTTCTTGGTGGACCATCTCATCTTTTGCTTGGTCCATGACACGATTTCTATTTGCATGGGTCTTGTAATCCATCCCCGCGTGTGTTGGGAGCCTTGGAAAACCAGAAACTGTGATAGATTTGTCATTTGAGAATCATCCAACTGACGGTCAGTGGACTGCCAAGAACATTGAAGAGAAAACAATGCTATTTCTCGTACAACTATAGTGGACAAAAGGAAAAATCAAGATGGAGTAAAACCTTTATCTAGTGAGACTCCATAAAATTATAACCTCCATTCAGCAAAAAAAAGGGTTGGTTCCAACTTGGGAGAGTTACATATATATAAGAATAACCCCCCCCCCCCCCCCCCCCCCCCCCCCCCCCAGTTGTAATAAATAATAGATTTTTTTGGTCCCTCTCACGAAAATTGACCTACCTATAGTGATAATTTTAAATAATACAAAAAATGTAAAATGTCTTTAGGTGGCAAGGCAGTTTTGCTAGAAGTAAAGGTATTCAACTAAACTGGTTGAAGAATGGAGTGGTTTATTGTATGTATTTATTAGATGGGTAGAAAAGTTCGACTTCCTACCATAATTATCTTATCAACATTTAACTGTCAACTGTGTGATTGTTCTTTGGGACATAAAGCTGTGGGATCTAAGTTTCTAATCCATTTGAATTCTTTCGAGAAAAGAGAAGTGCATAAAAAAGATTAAGAAGGTGATGAGGAAGGTAAGTACTAAGTAGGCTATTAGTAGTAGCCGTTCGGCAGAGAAATCCAACGCCTGTAAATTACCAATAACAATAATAATGGTCCATAAAACAAAACAAACAGCATGGTATAAGAAAGAGTACTAATAATAACATTAACGATACTAACATTTATCACAAACACTTGGAAAGTCCTACGTACAGTAAACAGGCGAAGAAATCAGACATTAGATCAAGCTACTTACTGGGTCAAAAGGTTAAGCAAGATATTAATGGCCCAACATACCATACACAAGCAAAAAGAACATTCACCAAGATATAAATACGACTGACAATCACAAACTCTTTGATATGACACTTCTTCCTCGTCAGCATTGTCCAGAAACAAAAAGTCCTACATCCCTGTTTATAGCATACCAAAATAGAAACTTTTACTTCAGAAAAGAAAAGAAAAGATACTATATATACTACATATCTCAAAGGAAAAGTCAGGAAAAAGAAGGTGGCAAGAAACATCACAGTGATGAGCTGCAGCATATCATCAAACATAAGTAAAGCAAACAAAAGAAAACTGACAGGTCCAAACAAAACATGAAGTCCCACTGAGCAACGATTTATAGAAAAGGGGTAGGCACATTCAGGGTGGGTCCAGCTAACAACCCCAATGCAACGGAGGGAGATGGTATTGAAAAGAAACAATAGAAATGTTTATTGCCATGGTAGTAGTAGTAGTAGTAGTAGTAACAGAATATAAGTAACCAAAAGCATTATTACTAAAATCAAGAAGGTCCAACTTAATTTACCACCGCATTTTCAAACAAAATTCCCTCAGATCATCATTATATCCTCACTCGTCACAATCATCCTAACAGTAATGGAAGAAAGCAAAATATGACCCAATTTGGAATGGGAACTTTATATCCGCAACATTCCAAGTCAGTCGAGCAGCTAATCTCCTCTTTCGGTCTTTTCTAACCAACTCGCCTGATCCTACCTCACTAAAGGGACTTCCTCTGCTACTTCCAATCTTAATTTCCCCTAAAGATTTCTCTCTCAAGATATCGCAAAAATCTCTCTACAATATCTCTACTTCCTTTTCCACATTGTTCAACAATCTCTTCGCTTTCTTCGTTTTCTATTTTAATCTCCCGTAGGCGCTAGCTATCCTATGAAGCAATCATGTCTTGCTATCTCATTCCTCATCTCCTTCACAAAACTGCCTTTTGTTTTTTGGGGTAAAAGTTAAATAATTTTATCAGATCAACAACAACCAGCAACATACACAGAGCCAAAACAAAACTGCCTTCCGTTTCCCTAAGAGTTCTTCTAAAACTAACTAAAGTTTTTTTTTTTCAACTAGCATCTTTCCTTCTGTCAACCAATTTGCATTCTCGACAACAATAGTGGACTCCCTAAGACACCAACCTGAACCTCAACCCCACCCCTCTATGCCAACCCAACCCCATTCTCTGAACATTCCTCTCCAATAGACTCCGATAAACTTCTAGAATAGAGGCATTCGTTGGTTCAGCAGGACTTCTTCCGTTGTTCAGAATCAACCCTCAAGCGTTTTCCCATTCCAATCAAACCATGCATTTCACGCTAGTGCCAACAGAATACATCTCCAAAGCATTTTACTTTTCTGCATGCAGCCCACCATCCTATGCCAATAGCCAATCGCCAATCACTCCACACTCCACAGTATCTAGAATAACCTTTTTCACCAGGGAAAGTATCTTTTAAGGCCTCTCACCATCCCTCTTCACTAATCATTTGGTATATTATTTCAACAAATGTAGGTTCACAGGTTTATCCGTCATCCTTTTCGAAGTTTCTGCAGAGTAGTTTCTAAATGCAACATAGTCAACTCCGTTTGTTGAACAACTTCCATTGCGTCTCACTGTCCCTGTTCCAAAATTGATCAAGGATGGGGAGTTAATTCTTTTAAGATGCATAATGCTTGGAACTTCGTGAAGGACTAGTATTATGGATTTCTAGGATTTGAAGCATTTTCTCTTGTACTTAAACTTCTGTTAAAATCCTCAGATATATATCTCGTAATATCGTTAATTTATACATGGAATCCTGTAATTGATATTTTAGTGGAAGGATCATTCATTAAAGCTAGACCACTAAACCTTCAATCCATCCTTGTGTTGAGATCTTCAAGTGCGAATTGGATGGTCTGAACTCAACCTTGCAATCCCACTACTGGATCAAGATCACAGTGCCGTAAATTAGCTACTGGCATACTGCCTCTCGATTGTGCATGTATAATTCATCTATAGTGGGTTCTTATATATATACTCGAGTTCACGTCACTCACTTTTTTAATTGTCTCGAGGATCATGGTATTAATGACTGAAAAATCTATTATAACAAACTCATACCCATTAAAGATAAATCATTTCTAATGTCCATGGCTGGTTAACAAATTGTACTTACAACTGCCCATCCCATTTCTCTAATATAAAAAATTGAAGTTTCTTGCCTCAAAATTCTCCTGGTCCCTAGCCCAGCCTCTAAGGCAATTAATGTTCCTCAACATGCTTTGAGGAAGCAACTTATAATACAAGTAAAATATAACACAAAAGTAAGAGCGTATACTAATGCAGCAAGTAAACTATATATGTGAAAGACAACAAAGTGAGAGAATATGTAGGTGTAGGAGAGGTACCTAAAATTAAAGTGCAAAGACATGGCAGAGTCGAAGACCATGAGCAAAAAACCGTTCACATCGATCAATAACAGCACGCAATCGATTCCTTCGGTTGCACATACCAACCCAAAACATCAAACAAGCGATAGATACAGTTCCTCTTGGTGGTTTTTTAGGAATAGAACTCCAAATAATGCAGAGCTTTCCCTTGCCAAGGTAAACCATATCTCCGCCTCCCCAACACTTGGGCAACTTATTGTCCAGACCAGGTACCGGCTTGAAGGATGGTTTGGGGGAGGTTGTATCAAGGGCATAAAGTTTCCGATTGTGGAATTTGAAGATAAGATGGCCTACACCCACAGAGGACGAATCTACATCAAGGCTCTTAGCGGGGACAGGGGCATAGAGGTTGCGGTCCCATTGGGCAGTGGCGAGGTTGAAAGAGTGTGCTTGAGTAGAACAAGTGAAAACACAAAGTTCAGTTCGATTCTCGGTGTTAGCCAATGCATAATCATTAATTGGATAACTATTTGGTTGATTTCCAGTAAAAGGAGGGGGGCACGGTTTCCATGAAGGTGAGGAGGGATCGAAGACGAGTCCGGCATATTCACAAGGAATACCTGGAGCCTTCTGAAGCATGGGACCAAAAGCATAGACATTGCCATCTAGGGGGGAAGCTACACCCATACAAATATACATAGGTGAGGGCATTGGGGGGAGTTCTTTCCAAACAGGTTTATTAGATGCAAAATCACAGACAAAGGCTTTTGAGGAGCGACTATTGACACTGATACCACCACCAACAGCGTAAACAAGCTTCTTCTTTTTCCGCTTGCCTTTGGCTAAGCAGGAGGAGGAGTGCGGGATTGCGCGAAAGCCATAAGGAATGGTGGGGGGCATGTGGGAGATTGGCTGCCTTAAAAGTATAGGCTTCTTCTTCTTGAGTTTGCCTTTGGAATTATCATTATCATTATAATTGTTAGATGATGATGATGATGATGATTTGGGTTTAGGGGCTTCTAGGGTTGTATCTGTTGGGTCGATTTTAAACCAACTCAAGGCACGAAGAGCAGTTCCTATGCACAAATAGAGATGAATGTGATCGTTAGGGTCTTCAGGGGGAGTGATAATGGTGATGCTAGTGGTATCAATGGTGGTTTTGGTGACTGTTGTGATTAGAGATTTAGGTGGTGAACCATACTTACTCTTCTTCTTCCTCTCTTTCTCCGAGCATTGGACGAGACCACGAGAGAAGAGGGGGAGCTCAGGTTCAGGAGCGTCAGTTAATGTTTCCTTCTTCTGCCTTTTCTTTTTCTTCTCCTCGCCCGTCGAGCAGGGACGTCGGCGTAGATTATCCCGAGGCTCAGGCTCAGTCGTTCCCCTCTTCCTACTCTTCTTCTTATTCTTGTCCTTCTCCGGGGAGCATGGCTGTAGTAAAATCTTCGATTCCATTGCCGTCACGACCAGAGGTGGCGGCGGCTATTGTTACAAAGGATCTTTTCTTGTTGGACTTCGTTACATATTTTTATGCCATCTATACGAAGCGTGTGGATCGTTATTATGACATTGCCTCTTTCTTTATTTTTCATTTTTCCAAATAAAACTTTAGTCCAACCCTGACCGATAGAGGTGTACACAACTTAAACCAATTTATTTAGATCAACTAATTTAATTTAGGGGTAATTAAAAAAAAAAGGACTTATTAGAGGATACCAAAATAGAACTAGGATCGAGATGTAGAACCAAAATAGAAAACTTAAACTTTTATTGAAGTTAAACAAGATTACAGAAAAGAAAAGAAAAGATTACAGAGGAGAAAACAGCGGAGAAGGGAGAAGAGAGAAGAAAGAAAACCAAAAACAAAAACAAGACCCCTTTCCTCCGTTAACAAGCTTGACTTAAATAGAGGAAAAAGAGAAAGCAAACAGTAAAAGTGCACAGTAAAAGCAAACAGTAAAGTGCACAGTAAAAGCAAACAGTAAACTTACAATAATTACAAATAGTGTTTTAAACAGTACAAAGCAATAATTAATTGCTGACTCTTGGTTGCGTGTGCTCCTGTATTGCAGTCGTTCGGCCAAGAATCTCTTGCTTTAATAAAGCTGTCGGGTATCCATAATTAGCCCTTGAAATTTACTCCACTTGATTTTTCCCTTTGTCTTTCTTGGCAGGTGGAGTGGTTGAGTCCTCATACAGACTAGCGAGCCATCTACCCATGTGTGTTTTAGGCTCGGCAAAATTATCATCGTCATCAATATCCACCAGTTGATTACTTGGTTCAAATTTTATTTCAGACTTTGAGTCTTGGGATACTGACATAAAATCTTCATCCATATCCAGTTGAAAGGCCAAATTTTGTAGAATTTTTGCTTTAAGCTCTTTTATAGGAGTATTGGGGAATTTCTCTTTAAGAGAAGCCAACGAGGGAGTTTTAAACTCAGATTTTTCAATAACTTGCTTCTTTAAGAACGCATCATCATCCTCAGATTTTTTATTGAACTCAAGAAATTCAAATAAGTCTTTTTTAATTTGGACTAATAAGTCCGTAATATCAAATTTCTGCCACCATTTGTAATAATAATCACGAACTAGTAAATATAAGCCATTACTGCGAGTGGTAGTATTATAATTCCACTGAAATATCCATGGAATATGGTATTTTGTAAAGAAATGTAATAACTCAAAATTAAAAATAGGATGTTGCTCCTTAATAAGAAGTCTCGGATGATTTTTGCTAAAAGCAATAAATAACTCATATAAGTTATTTGGGAGAATATCCTCTTCAGGACCATTAAGAATAAACCACTGAAAGAACCAGTGAGGAAGAGATTCTAAATAAGAATCATCATTTTTAATGCTGTCAATACGGAAAAACCAAGTATGAGAATTATATTGGTTTTGATATAAAAAAGCTTTTTTCCAAGCATCAATATAATCCCAATAATTATAAGTACGGGGATCTGCTCTATTATCGGAGTAATTAGTCCTTAACAGTTGTTCTTTATTGGGATTTAATCCCTATTCTTCAATACTAATAACTCCTTTAATAAAGGATTTGCTGAAGGCAATTTCTGGGTTAAATGAACCCACATTTCTGTTCATATGTGTAAATACTACACTCTCAGTATCTTTCAAAATAGCCTCATAATACTCTCGACGTTTTCCATTAATAAGGGGAAACTCTAAGTTGTTTTCGAAATATCTTTGGGCAATAGTCCCAGGATTCATTGCATATTTTTGATCACCCTTTTGTAAATAAAGAACGAAATCTTGTTGTGACTTTTTTAAAGCCACGTGTACCTCCTCTTTAAGAGCCTCCTTGAACGTCCCAGGGGACGGTGGTTTAACCTGAGAAGAAGAAGGTTGGGATTTAATCCCAGATGAACCAATATTTCGAGCAGGAGATCTGGGATGACCTCCTCTAACTCTGTTTCCTCTATAAGAGGAAGAGGAATCTGTTGGCCTGCTCATGAGGCCTTTCCCTGCAAAAATTCTCTAGTTAAGAAATCAGGCAGGGAATTTGATTCTCCTTTTATAAATTCTATTTTAAAATCAAATACGGATAAAATAGCTTGCCATCTAGCAAATATTTGTTTAGAAGCAATATTTTTTACATCCTTTTCAAGCACATCTTTAGCTGCTTGACAATCAATACGTAAGAGGAATTCTTGATTTAATAAATCTTCTTAAAAATCAGAAATACATTCCACAACAGATAATATCTCCTTTTTGATAGTAGAATAATTTTTCTGAGCATCATTCCATTTCCCAGACGTAAATCTAGATAAGATTTCTTTATCAGAATCTTTAAATTTTTGTTTAAGAATACCTCCGTAACCAATATCTGAAGCATCTATTTCAACAATTTTAAAAGAATAAGGTGAAACAAGTGCCAAGCAAGGAAGTTGTTTAACTTTAGATTTAATAAGCTTTACAGTTGTAGTATGTCTATCAGACCAAGGGAGAGGGTTTTTTCTTAATCTTTCATAGAGAGGAATACAATCAGTGGCAAGATTTTTATAATAGTCCCGAATATAATTTAAAGATCCTAAAAATCTTTGTAGTTGAGTTTTATCTCTAATCTCATCAGGAAATTTATCAGGAAATTCAATAGCCCTGTTAATAGGAATAATATTCCCCTTAGTAATTTCATGACCTAAAAATCTTATTTTAGTTTGGAAAATACTCATCTTTTTAGCTGAAACAACTAAACCAGCATTCTTTATAATTTTAATAAAAATTTGTATGTGTTTAATATGCTAATCAATGCTATTAGAAAAAATGAGAATATCATCAATATAAACAATAGAAAAAGTACTATAAGGAGTAAAAATATCATTCATAATATTCTGAAATTCCGAGGGGGCATTTTTAAGCCCGAACGGCATAACATTCCATTCAAAATGTCCAAACGGGACAGTAAAAGCAGTTTTATACCTGTCATTTTCAACAATTTGGATTTGCCAATATCCAGATTTTAAATCGAATTTAGAGAAAATAGTAGCAGCCTGTAGGCGAGCTAATAAATCTTTTTTGTTAGGGAGAGGATATCTAATCCATTTTAAAACTTTGTTTAAAGGTTTATAATTAATAACTAATCTAGGAGCACCACGCTCAATTTCAGATGCCTTGTTAACATAGAAGACAGTACAACTCCACGGAGAATAACTTTTCTTAATAAGTTTTTTTCTCTATAAGAGAAGAAATCTCACTTTTACAATGCTCCAAAAGAATAGAATTCATCTGTGCAGGTCTAGCCTTAGTAGATATATTCTTTTCATCAAAATCCTCTTCATAAGGAAGGGGAACAATATGTTTCTTTCTATTCCAGAAAGCAGTAGGAATATCACTACAAACTTCTCTAATAATTTGTTCCTGTAAATTTTTAATAGACGATTTATTTTTATGAGTATTAAGTTGAAGATTGACATTCATAATCTTTAAATCTTCATGCAAATAGTCTAGATGTTTTTCTTTAAGAACAAGTTTATCCTTAACCTCATTAATTTCCTTAATACGAGGTTTAGTAATAAATTTTAATAAAATTTCTCTATTATCAAATTGTGTAACAAGTCCTCTTTCATCCTTAATAAAAGGTTCTATAAGATTTAGAAAAGGAGTACCTAATATAATACGTTGAGATAAATTTTTAATTAAAATAAAAGTACTCTTTATGCACATACCATCATTGCAAACATAAGCATTGGATAATTTAAAATTAATTTTGAGCTTATTACCTCCCGCACTAGTCATAAATTCAGATGTTTTTTCAAAATATTTAGTAGGAACTAAACCTTCCCTAATACAATTCATATCAGCCCCTATATCAAGAAGGGCTATGTCTTTAAGAATAAAATCTTTATCCACAACAATAGTAATATTTACGTACCATTTCTGAACAATAACTTGATCTATAAGATTAAGAAAATTGTCACTAGTATTAAGGACTATAGTCTGAGAGGAACTTTCCGTAATAGTTGGAGATTTTTCTAAAATAGAGAGACGGAGTTTAATATCTTTAACCTCAGTTTTTAAACTATTAATTTCTGTTTTTAAATCCGAAATAGTAATCTCTTTTTCTGGAGTTTTATAAAAACTTTCGAGGATATTATGTAAAGAATATGGTTCTATACTTGGTAATATACTTTTTTCAGTTTTAAACGTAGTTAAATATTGTTCTATAAGTTTCCGTTTAACATTAGTGTCCTCAACCTGATCTATAAGATCTAAAATAGACTGTTCTTCTTTAGTTAAAACATTAATACTAAGACCATTAGTTTCTAATATGGCCTTATAATAATCAGTCTGTGATTTACACTTACAATCAGAACCAGACTCTGAATTATTGGTCGAAGCGTCAGAAGGGGAATCAGAGTTAATGTTATTAACCTCTTCTTCTTCATTTTCTCCCTCATCCTCACTAGGGTTCAATAAAACCGCCATAAGTTGCCTTTTAAGGCCTTCATCCGCTATTTCGTTAAGCTTTTGCTTAGTCCAACACTTATTAGCATAGTGGCCAGTCTTACCACATTTTCTACAAATAATTTGACTCATATTGAGCTTTTTATTCGGCCCAGGCCTCATAAGAGGAGTCTTAGAGGTGGAAGGTTGAGGGGTTTTCTTATGTGATTTTTTACGCTTTTTGTGGTGTTTTCTAGTTCTATTAGAACTATCAGTAGTTTTCTTAATCCCAGAATAAGGAATGCTCATATCATAAGCAAACTGATCACAAAATTCTCCTATTTCTTTACGACCAGTTAAATTCTGAGCCTTAAGTTGAGCTTTAAGCTTAATGTCATTACATAGGGATAAACCTTCGGCAATACATTCACTAATAAGATAACCATAAGTATAATCCTTATAAGGAATAGAAGTACCACCATGTTTTTTACTAATACGGTCTTTAACCTTTTGGGCAAATAAAGTAGGAAGACCCGCTATAAATTTTTCTTTCCAAAAATCTGCATTAGCGTCTTCTCTTGTCATAACTTTTGAGAGAAATACATCCTTATACCATCTAAAATGGGTCAGAGTAGGACACTTCAAATTTATTAATAAATCCTTATTTCTATCTAATATGGTAGGGTGAGGACCTATAAAATGTTGTACAATAGCATTGAGAAGAGAATAAGCAGCATTATCTTCAGCTTTAGGTTGAACCTGGGTAATATCCTGGCCTTGCTCATTTTTAGTAGTAACATTAATATTAACTATTTTTACAGAGTTCTTAATCTCATTTCTCTGACTATCAGTCAGAACGTTATCCCACCAGCCTCGTAATTGGCCTGAAAAACCCGCGATCATAAATTCAACAACATTTTTGTCGCTGCTTCCACTAGCTTTACAAGCAGTACCATACATAGTCATACGGTATAATTGAGTTAATATTTGATATTCAGACATACCATCAATATACCACTCATAAATGGTTTTAGCACTAAAATTAACTGTAGGATTAAAAATAGTTTCTTCCTCAAATAGCATATCTTGAGGGGTAGGACGGTGGTGATAAGTCCTAATAGGAGCCATTTGGGTAGCCACATGGGTTTTACCAAAATTTATTTTATTAAGATCTCCTTCCATCGCTAGTAACTCATTTTTAAATTGAGCAATATCAGAAAATTCAGTCTCATAATCAGAGACATCCTCAGTTTGAGTAATAGGGAGTATCTGTTTTCCATTAAATAAACGGAGTTTTTCTAACTTTTCAGTAAGAGCATCGACAATTTCTTTGTTTTTATCGACTGTCTTAAACTTTTCAGTGATTTCGATAACCGGTTTAATATAGGAGGTTTCTACCTTGGGTTTTTCTATAATAGGAGCAGGCCTTTTTTCTTCGAAAGCTTGAACCTTTTCTAATGTTTCCTCAATACGAGTTAATTGACTTGCCATGGTTTGTATATGCAAGTTAGTGTAATTATTTTGCTTAATAACCTTATTAAGATCATCAGGACCTATATGGGACGAAGTTATCCTAATATTGGATGAAAATGCATTAGTTTCTAAAGTCTGATTGTCTCCTACCTCTATCTTTAAAGCTTCCGTAGGAGGATAAAGAGACTGGACCATATTTCCAGAAGCAGTTTTCCAAGTTTTATAAAAGCTGTCAATAGCACAAATAGTAGGATAATCTCCTTCATAATTACTATAAAACCATGTGACAAAAGGAATGACTTCCTCATTTTCGTCAATATGCTCATAAAATTTAGTTTTAAAATTTATTTTTTGTTCATCAGAAAATTCTGCAAAAAACCATTTTCTAAAATCAGAATATTTTTCTTGCATAAATTATGTGTTACAATCAGTACGTTTATAAGAAAATTCACTTTTAGTGAGGGTCATAATTTGTTTCATAGCAAAACCTAATTCTGAAATAGTATCAAGTTCATTTTTTGAAGGTTTAGAATAAACACCATGAGGAATATTTTGCTGGGAATTAATAACTCCTTCAAACTGCAAATCACCATCTTTAGTACCAGAAACTCCTGCTTTTAAGGGATTTCTAGAAATAGGAATATTAGAGCTAATAGTAGGGGCCGGTGTATAGAATCTTTGGCTTTCCGAATGAGAAGCCGAAGATGGTCTTTTGAACGAGGTAGATAACCTAGCATTCTTATTATTATCAAATCTAACAATAACATCTCCATCATCAAATTGAAGAATTTCCTCAATTTTTTTATTTTTAACAGGGGTTGGTGGAGCAGCAGCCTCCAAAAGTCATTATTCAGGTAATTCAATTTCATTCCATTTAATGGTTCTAGGCACGGCTATATCAGATTTTAATAAATTAATTTCAATAAGTGTAGTTTTACCCTTAGGATCATATCTTTTAGCGTTAGGGCTAAGGGTGTTCATAACTTTATAATGAACTCTATAAGTAACATTTAAAGGTTCACTACCTTCTTTCAAATCATAACCATTCATTTGAATATTCAAGATTAAAACATCTAATAGATTCTTATTAGTCAAAGAAACAGAATAATCAGGGAAGCAGTTAAAATAAACTGGACCATCACATAAACTGGTTTGAATTCTTCTTTTATAAAGAATACTGATGATATTGAATTCTCTAATATGGAGAATAAATTATTAAATTGGCACCTTCCTATGGTCAAACCTAATAAAATTTATAACTCAGGTATGTTTAATTTTATTTCATCTATGTCTATAAAAACTATCGAGCAGACTATTCCTGTTGGAAATAATCTTGATCACATGCAATTACTTCATGAAGATGAAATACTGCGTTATAAAGATAAATATAAATATATGCATATTGGTTTAATTCAAGTTGCTATTAAACCCCTTACTTCTCTTGGTTTAAATACCTCTTTATTAATTGCCTTACGTGACTCCAGGCATAATAAATTATGTTACTACTAAAAATGAGCAAGGCCAGGATATTACCCAGGTTCAACTTAAAGCTGAAGAGAATGCTGTTTATTCTCTTCTCACTGCTATTGTACAACATTTTATAGGTCCTCACCCTACCATATTAGATAGAAATAAGGATTTATTAATAAATTTGAAGTGTCCTACTCTGACCCATTTTAGATGGTATAAGGATGTATTTCTCTCAAAAGTTATGACAAGAGAAGACGCTAATGCAGATTTTTAGAAAGAAAAATTTATAGCGGGTCTTCCTACTTTATTTGCCCAAAGGGTTAAAGACCGTATTAGTAAAAAACATGGTGGTACTTCTATTCCTTATAAGGATTATACTTATGGTTATCTTATTAGTGAATGTATTGCTGAAGGTTTATCCCTATGTAATGACATTAAGCTTAAAGCTCAACTTAAGGCTCAGAATTTAACTGGTCGTAAAGAAATAGGAGAATTTTGAAATCAGTTTGCTTATGATATGAGCATTCTTTATTCTAGGATTAAGAAAACTACTGATAGTTCTAATAGAACTAGAAAACACCATAAAAAGCGTAAAAAATCACATAAGAAAACCCCTCAACCTTCCACCTCTAAAACTCCTCATAGGAGGTCTAGGCCGAATAAAAAGCCCAATATGAGTCAAATTATTTGTAGAAAATGTGGTAAGACTGGCCACTATGCTAATAAGTGTTGGACTAAGCAAAAACTTAACGAAATAGCGGATGAAGGCCTTAAAAGGCAACTTATGGCGGTTTTATTGAACCCTAGTGAGGATGAGGGAGAAAATGAAGAAGAAGAAGTTAATAACATTAACTCTGATTCCCTTTCTGACGCTTCGACCAATAATTCGGAGTCTGATTCTGATTGTAAGTGTAAATCACAGACTGATTATTATAAGGCCATATTAGAAACTAATGGTCTTAGTATTAATGTTTTAACTAAAGAAGAACAGTCTATTTTAGATCTTATAGATCAGGTTGAGGACACTAATGTTAAACGAAAACTCATAGAACAATATTTAACTACGTTTAAAACTGAAAAAAGTATATTACCAAGTACAGAACCATATTCTTTACATAATATCCTCGAAAGTTTTTATAAAACTCCAGAGAAAGAGATTACTATTTCGGATTTAAAAACAGAAATTAATAGTTTAAAAACTGAGGTTAAAGATATTAAACTCCGTCTCTCTATTTTAGAAAAATCTCTAACTATTACGGAAAGTTCCTCTCAGACTATAGTCCTTAATACTAGTGACAATTTTCTTAATCTTATAGATCAAGTTATTGTTCAGAAATGGTACGTAAATATTACTATTGTTGTGGATAAAGATTTCTTATCAGTCAGAGAAACAGAATAATCAGGGAAGCAGTTAAAATAAACTGGACCATCACATAAACTGGTTTGAATTATTCCTAATAAAGAATCCTTAAATTTATTATGTTTGCAGTCACGTAAGGCAATTAATAAAGAGGTATTTAAACCAAGAGAAGTAAGGGGTTTAATAGCAACTTGAATTAAACCAATATGCATATATTTATATTTATCTTTATAACGCAGTATTTCATCTTCATGAAGTAATTGCATGTGATCAAGATTATTTCCAACAGGAATAGTCTGCTCGATAGTTTTTATAGACATAGATGAAATAAAATCAAACATACCTGAGTTATAAATTTTTATTAAGTTTGACCATAGGAAGGTGCCAATTTAATAATTTATTCTCTATATTAGAGAATTCAATATCATCAGTATTCTTTATAAAAGAAGAAGGAACATATTTATTTTTTGAAATAGATCTGGTCAACATCTTAGAAGAAAGAACAATTTCAATAAACAGAAACAATAATAAGCACGCCTGTCAACGATTTACACAAACATAAATTTCCCAAATAGCAATACCTTTGTTTTCAAGGGTAGATGCTGTTACGCGACTTTGGTGACGTCCCACTTATCCTGCCTCTGATACCAAAATAGAACTAGGATCGAGATGTAGAACCAAAATAAAAAACTTAAACTTTTATTGAAGTTAAACAAGATTACAGAAAAGAAAAGAAAAGATTACAGATGAGAAAACAGCGAAGAAGGGAGAAGAGAGAAGAAAGAAAACCAAAAACAAAAACAAGACCCCTTTCCTCCGTTAACAAGCTTGACTTAAATAGAGGAAAAAGAGAAAGCAAACAGTAAAAGTGCACAGTAAAAGCAAACAGTAAAGTGCACAGTAAAAGCAAACAGTAAACTTACAATAATTACAAATAGTGTTTTAAACAGTACAAAGCAATAATTAATTGCTGACTCTTGGTTGCGTGTGCTCCTGTATTGCAGTCGTTCGGCCAAGAATCTCTTGCTTTAATAAAGCTGTCGGGTATCCATAATTAGCCCTTGAAATTTACTCCACTTGATTTTTCCCTTTGTCTTTCTTGGCAGGTGGAGTGGTTGAGTCCTCATACAGACTAGCGAGCCATCTACCCATGTGTGTTTTAGGCTCGGCAAAATTATCATCGTCATCAATATCCACCAGTTGATTACTTGGTTCAAATTTTATTTCAGACTTTGAGTCTTGGGATACTGACATAAAATCTTCATCCATATCCAGTTGAAAGGCCAAATTTTGTAGAATTTTTGCTTTAAGCTCTTTTATAGGAGTATTGGGGAATTTCTCTTTAAGAGAAGCCAACGAGGGAGTTTTAAACTCAGATTTTTCAATAACTTGCTTCTTTAAGAACGCATCATCATCCTCAGATTTTTTATTGAACTCAAGAAATTCAAATAAGTCTTTTTTAATTTGGACTAATAAGTCCGTAATATCAAATTTCTGCCACCATTTGTAATAATAATCACGAACTAGTAAATATAAGCCATTACTGCGAGTGGTAGTATTATAATTCCACTGAAATATCCATGGAATATGGTATTTTGTAAAGAAATGTAATAACTCAAAATTAGAAATAGGATGTTGCTCCTTAATAAGAAGTCTTGGATGATTTTTGCTATAAGCAATAAATAACTCATATAAATTATTTGGGAGAATATCCTCTTCAGGACCATTAAGAATAAACAACTGAAAGAACCAGTGAGGAAGAGATTCTAAATAAGAATCATCATTTTTAATGCTGTCAATACGGAAAAACCAAGTATGAGAATTATATTGGTTTTGATATAAAAAAGCTTTTTTCCAAGCATCAATATAATCCCAATAATTATAAGTACGGGGATCTGCTTTATTATCGGAGTAATTAGTCCTTAACAGTTGTTCTTTATTGGGATTTAATCCCCATTCTTCAATACTAATAACTCCTTTAATAAAGGCTTTACTGAAGGCAATTTCTGGGTTAAATGAACCCACATTTCTGTTCATATGTGTAAATACTACACTCTCAGTATCTTTCAAAATAGCCTCATAATACTCTCGACGTTTCCCATTAATAAGGGGAAACTCTAAGTTGTTTTCGAAATATCTTTGGGCAATAGTCCTAGGATTCATTGCATATTTTTGATCACCCTTTTGTAAATAAAGAACGAAATCTTGTTGTGACTTTTTTTAAAGCCACCTGTACCTCCTCTTTAAGAGCCTCCTTGAACGTCCCAGGGGACGGTGGTTTAACCTGAGAAGAAGAAGGTTGGGATTTAATCCCAGATGAACCAATATTTCGAGCAGGAGATCTGGGAGGACCTCCTCTAACTCTGTTTCCTCTATAAGGGGAAGAGGAACATGTTGGCCTGCTCATGAGGCCTTTCCCTGCAAAAATTCTCTAGTTAAGAAATCAGGCAGGGAATTTGATTCTCCTTTTATAAATTCTATTTTAAAATCAAATACGGATAAAATAGCTTGCCATCTAGCAAATATTTGTTTAGAAGCAATATTTTTTACATCATTTTCAAGCACATCTTTAGCTGCTTGACAATCAATACATAAGAGGAATTCTTGATTTAATAAATCTTCTTGAAAATCAGAAATACATTCCACAACAGATAATATCTCCTTTTTAATAGTAGAATAATTTTTCTGAGCATCATTTAATTTCCCAGACGTAAATCTAGATAAGATTTATTTATCAGAATCTTTAAATTTTTGTTTAAGAATACCTCCGTAACCAATATCTGAAGCATCTGTTTCGTTACATATTTTTATGCCATCTATACGAAGCGTGTGGATCGTTATTATGACATTGCCTCTTTCTTTATTTTTCATTTTTCCAAATAAAACTTTAGTCCAACCCTGACCGATAGAGGTTTACACAACTTAAACCAATTTATTTAGATCAACTAATTTGATTTAGGGGCAATTAAAAAAAAGGACTTATTAGAGAAAGATTTACACACTAAAGTCAAGGAATAATTTTTTTTTAAATAAAGGGCCTATTTTTTATTTTATTGATAATATGACATGTGTCTTTTTTTTTCATTATAAAATGACATCCCAACCCTTAAAATAAACTAAAAAATACCAATATGCAGTAAAATATGGACTGCAATATGAACTTTGCAGTCTATATTTCACTGCAATATGAACTTTACACTTCATATTTCACTGCAATATGAACTTTGCAGTCCATATTTTACTGCAATGTGAACTTTGCAGTCGATATTTTTAGTACAAAGTTCATATTGTAATTCATATTTTACTGCAATGTGAACTTTGCAGTCCATATTTTTAGTGTAAAGTTCATATTGCAGTCCATATTTCACTGCAATATGAACTTTGCAGTTCATATTTTACTGCAATATGAACTTTGCAGTCCATATTTTTTGTGTAAATTTCATAAAAAGGGGTAATTTAGGTAATACATAACATGTTTTTATTAATTAAATGATATTTAAATTTATTCAAATACATTCATTTAAAATATAAAACAAAATAGGCCTCTTACACTATTACCAATTAAAAATAGGCCCTTCATTCAAAAAAATATTATTCATTGGATTTTTGGTAAAAATCAATGTATAATAAGCCCTTCTACCTAATTTCTAGTTTAATTTAACTCAATTTTAATTGGATTTAGTGAAACTAGTGAATTACATTAGTTTACATTTTAAATAACCGATTAAGTATTAGATTGGTTTGGTTATCACTTGGTGAAATTAATGTCGAACCGATTATTAGAAGATATGTATAAATAAGGTATGCGATTCCTATTAGAAGATATGTATATACATGGTATGTGATTCTTAGAATCACGTGATATTATTTTTTCTTATTTTTTTCTCCCATGTATAACTCATTCTATCCCTATTTAAAGGGACCTTTGTATTCATTCAAACACAAGAAACATAATTCATTCTCTCTATATTCGTCAACATGGTATCAGAGGGAGAAACGACACAAAAAACCTAGCCACCCTCACCCCACCACGCAGCCACCATCAAACACCCTACACACCACCCTCAAAACACCTAACACACCATTACACACTCTTAGACCACACTAACCACCACATAGCCACCACATACGTCCTACATACCATCCTCAAACACCATCACACAACCTTAGACTATCTTTAAACACTAGCAGCTACCACCACACAAATCTAGCTTTTGTGCCTTGGTTCATGAAGTACCAAACCCCAATCACACCAAACCTTACACCATCGTCCTCGCCTTTAATAGACGATCCCAAATCCTTTCAAAATGCCTCGATCTAGCCTTCCACGCGCTCTCACGCGTCTTCTGTGTCTACCACCCTCCTGTACCGCCTTGTCCACACGCCTCCATAGCAGAGCGTCTGCGACGTCACCCTGTTAGCTGACCGTTGTCCCATTGACCGTTGACCACAGAAACCCTTCCTAGCATTTATTGATATTCTGAACACAGCCTCGGCCTTAGAATTTTCAGATTTGATCTCAATCATCAGGTACTCAGTCTCCCTCAATGGCTTTCGACCCCACTACTATAACTGCATCATCCATAAAAAATTCTCCTCTCATCATTCAAACTGAGGGCTCTTCATTCAATATCGGTCTTCTACTGGATGAGACCAACTATGATATATGGTCTCAACTTATAGAGATGCACATCGCATAGAAACAGAAATTCTCATTTATTCAGGGTTCAACCCTAATTCTAAAAGAAGGAACACCAAAATTCGATAAATGGTACCCTGATAACCAACGGGTAAAACGCTGGCTCTTAATGTCAATGAAACCAGAAATCATGAAATGTTACATTCGCATTCCTACAGTTCGCGAAATCTAGAAATCAATATCTAAGACATTTCATGACGGGACTGATGAACTACAAGTTTTTTCTTTGAACTAACAGGCTTTTACTACCAAACAGGGTGGACGATTAATCTCTGAATTTTATGGGGAGCTAACAGAGATATTCAGCGAGTTGGACCACCGTGATAAAGTAGTTATGGAAAGTCCTAATGATGTGGAGTTGTATAGGAAATCGATTCAACGCTTGAGGGTCCACATTTTTCTTGCCGGGCTAGATAATGAACTTGAATAGGTTCAGGGTGAGATTTTGCGAAAGGATCCGGTTCCAGAACTAGAAGAAGTATATGCTCTGGTTCGACCTCCGCAACAGACACTGTAGCTATGGTAGCACGTAATCAACCCCCCTCTAATTCCAATTGGAAAAATTCAGAGAAACAATCTAGTAACCGATCAAATGACTCTCGGGGCTCGACCTCCAAATACCCCCCACGCTCTGTCTATGGACTTACCGAACACTCGAAAAAGGGTTGCTCTGAAATTATTGGCTATCCTAATTGGTGGAAGGATTCTCGCAATCGCAAAACCGGTCAGACCACAGAAGGAGGTAACAAACAGGTCTCAGGCTTATTCACCACCACAAGTACATCAGGTATGGCTTTACATTATGTCTATGTTTTGAATAATACATGGGTAATTAATTCTGGTGCCACTGATCATATGCCATCTAATTTAAAAATTATTACTCTCTTAATCCCATCATCTCAGACCTTTGTTTTCACAACTAATGGTGCCCTAGTTCCTGTAGTAGGAAAATGATCAGTTAATATATCAGATACCCTAAACCTAAGCTCTGTTTTAGTAGTACCATCTTTAAATTATAATCTATTATCTATTACTCAAATAACTAATGCCTTACACTGTATTGTCATATTTTGGCCTTCTCATTGTGTCTTTAAGGACATTCAGACGAAGAAAACGATTAGTTGTGGTGTTAGGAGCGAAAAATTGTACTACCTGGACCTGGAGTTAAACAACGCAGATCGTTTGCACAAGGCCTTGAACACTAGTACCACTGAAAAGAATATTGTCGTTGAACTTTGGTTATGGCACCGTCGGTTAGGACACGCATCGTTTGGTTACTTAAAAAAACTATTTCCCAGTTTAGTTAATAAAGTTGATTATTCTGTTTTTCATTGTGAGATTTGTGAACTGGCTAAAAGTCATCGTACTTCCTTTAAACCTTCATTAAATAAAAGTTCAGTTCTATTTATGATTATTCATTCTGATGTATGGGGTCCATCTCACATTTCTTCTTTAAGTGGTATACGATGGTTTGTCACGTTTATTGATGATTGCACTTGAATAACGTGGGTTTGTCACATGAAATCAAAAAGTGAAGTTAGTGGTTTGTTCCAAGGATTCCATAAACAAATTCGTACACAGTATAACGCTACTATTCAAATTCTCCGAAGTGACAATGGTGGTGAATATATAAGTACCGAGTTACAGGCATACTTCAAACTCTATGGAATCATTTATCAGACTACCTGTCCCTATACTCCCCAACCTAATGGGGTTGCCGAACGAAAAAATTGTTATTTATTAGAAATAGTTCGAGCATCATTGATTGGCGCAAAAACACAAACCTCATATTGGGGCGAAGCACTGTCCTCGGCTGCCTATTTGGTAAACCGCATCCCCTCCGCTACACTTGATTTTCAGACACCCTTCGAAGTCCTAGCTAAGCTTATCTCGGCTCTTACCATGTCTAATCTTCCTCCCTGGGTGTTTGGATGTGTCACATTTGTCCATTTAGCAAAGGAGCGACGGTCTAAGCTTGAACCTCGCGATCTCAAGTGCGTCTTTGTATGGTATGCATCTTCTCAGAAGGGGTATCGGTGCTATCATCCTCCTATACAAAAACTGTGCGTCACAATGGATGTTACGTTTCATGAAGAAACTATGTACTTTGACATGACTAACCTTCAAGGTGAGCATTATAAGGAAGTTCAGTCATTTGAGAATATCAATGAGGAAGAGACAAGCTCAATAGAGGTAGTTCCAATGTTGACTTCGAGTTCACCACCAACAGTAGAGCCATCTAAAATAACAAAAACATCAGAAATCTTTTCGGATGAAGTTGTGTCGTCTCCGTCTCCGTCTAACGCAAACAACCAATTGTCCACGTCAAATATCCTTGAAACTGAGGTCTCTCAGGTATTATCACATTATATTCCTATAAAGAAACTTTCTGACCGAGCAAATAAAGGTGTACCCAAACCCATATATGACCCATATTTTACTAGTAAAGCCAAATATCTTATGAGTAATTATGTGTCGTATGAACAATTAACTGCATCTAACAAATCTTTTGTGAATCAATTATTTTCTGTATTTATTCCTAACAGTGGGAAGCCTTATGTAATTCTAAGTGAAAATCAGTAATAGATAAGGAGATGAAGTCCTTGTTGAAAAATGACACATGGAAATTGACCGAATTACCAGTTGGAAAGAAAAATGTGAGTTGCAAGTGGGTGTACACTGTGAAATTTAAAGCAAATGGAACAATCGAAAGATTCAAGGCGAGACTAGTTACAAAAGGCTACACACAGACGCATGGGATTGATTATCTAGAGACATTTGCACCAGTAGCAAAAATTAATACGGTGCGAGTGTTACTCTCTTTTGCTGCAAACTTGGACTGGCCTCTACAACAGTTCAATGTGAAAAATGCCTTCTTACATGGGGATTTAGAGGAAGAAGTATATATAGAGTTCCCACCTGGATATAAGATCCCGATTGAACATACAAATAAAGTCTGCAAGTTGAAGAAATCTTTATATGGGCTTAAACAATCCCCTAGAGCCTAGTTTGGGAGATTCGCGAGATCAATGAGAAAGTTTGGGTACAACCAGAGTAATTCTGATCATACTTTATTTTTAAAGAAGAATCATCAAAATATTATGGCTCTTATCGTTTATGTAGATAACATGGTGCTCATAGGAAACGACCCTCAAAAACAACAGGCATTGAAGAAGCTCTTATCTCAGGAGTTTGAGATGAAAGACCTTGGGAACTTGAAGTATTTTCTGGGGATCGAGGTGTCTAGATCATCAAAAGGCATTTTCCTATCTCAGAGAAAGTATGCCCTAGAATTACTAAATGAGACCGGGATGTCTGCCTGTCAACCGTCAGAGACTCCAATGGAGGAATGATTGAAATTAAAGGTCGAAATAGATCAAGTACCCGTCGATAAAGGGTGCTATCAGAGATTGATAGGTAGATTGATGTATCTAGCATATACAAGGCCTGATATATCATATGCATTGAGTATTGTCAGTCAATTCTTGCATAATCCAGGGGAGAAACATATGCAGGCAGTTATGAGAATTATCAGTTATCTTAAAGCAACTCCTGGAAAGGGAATCCTATTCCAGAAAAATGAGGATATCCTGAAGGTTGAAGGATACACTGACGCTGATTGGGCGGGTAATATATGTGGCAGAAGGTGTACATCAGGGTACTTCACATTTGTAGGAGGAAACTTGGTTACTTGGAGAAGTAAGAAGCAAAATGTAGTATCCCGATTAAGCGCAGAAGCAGAATATCGAGGAATGGCAGTTGGTATTCAAGAATTATTGTGGTTGAAACTGCTGCTGACATATCTCGATTTTTCTCCGGCATAACCCATGGTGCTACATTGCAACAATAAAGTAGCATGTGATATTGCACACAATCTGGTTCAACATGATAGAACAAAGCATGTTGAAGTGGACAGGTTCTTCATCAAAGAGAAGTTAGAAGAGAAAGTTATTTATGTTCCTCATATACGCTCTGAAGATCAGTTAGCTGACATACTCACTAAGGCCGTGACAAGGAAAGTATTTGCCAAGCTGATTAGCAAGTTGGGCATGTTCGACATATGTGTGCCAACTTGAGGGGGAGTATTAAAAGATATGTATAGATATGGTATGTGATTCCTAGAATCACGTGATATTATTTTTCGTTATTTTTTCTCCCATGTATAGCTCATTCTATCCCTATTTAAAGGGACCTTTGTATTCATTCAAACACAAGAAACATAATTCGTTCTCTCTCTATTCGTCAACACCGATCAAATCCAAACTTAACTAAAAATGACACTTGTCCTTATGTAATTTGTTATTATTATACACCAAATTATTAATATAGATTGCGCTACATCTTATTATTGCTACATATATATATATAAATAAAAAAACTAATAAATAAACCTTAATTTACTTCTTTTTTATTTTATTAATGAATTAGATTTTAATGTGGAATGACTTAATTTAGATTTTTCTTTTAGTAATGAAGGGAACTTTTTTATTTATATCGTCTTGATCCTTGTGAAGTTGATAAGATTTGTTTTATATGTTATTTAAACTTAAATATATAACCTTTACACGAAAGGCATTAGTTTCGAATCAATCCAATCTAATGTTAAATTTGATTGGATTGGATTTTGAAATCAAGTCGGATTGGATTGAATTCTAAAATATAAATCGTGTTGGATTGGATTGGTTAGTGGATTGTAATAAATATATTGGTATCGAAGCGATGCACATCCTTACTACCCGCTATTAGAGCATTGATATAAATGCATTAATCATGGACGATGTTATTTACACCCCATAATATGTTACAAATACTTCCTTTTAAAATTTAATTAAAAATACATTTTAACATCCTCCTTATTTATCAAAAACACTCCCCTCTATTGCGTGATGTTAGGCAAGTACTTAGCAACACACTCTCATCATTTGAGTTGAATTTGTGTGAGTGCACTCATCTCTTAATAGGCGGGCCTTATTTAGAAAACACTCTGGCATTCTATTACCTAATATTATGCAAGTTATTGTCAAGAAACTCTCCCTAAATGGGCCGAGTGTATGTGATTGCACTCACCTCACATTAGGCGAGCCTTAAGAAGGTGTCAGTGATAATATAAATTCACCTTAGGGGTGGTCATGACAAATATAAGGGGTGTAAATAACACCGCACTTAATCATAATAAGGTGATATTATTATCAAATCAATTATTTATATTATTACTTTGGATTAAAAGAATTTTCTCAATTCCAACAAATTTTCTTTTTAAAGTGAAACTTTTTAAAATCACATCCTTTCGGTTTCTATATCGAAAATCTGCTTACGAATTTGTTTTAATTTATTGATTGGCATTAACCATGGATCATTGCCCCAAGAATGAATTAATACTTGAGCTCCATCATATACTATGTTAATTTGCATTATGACGCAATAAAAAATAGGTGGTTATAGCGTAACAAATGATGTCGAGGCAAAAGCACTTTCATTCCTTATATGAAATGGTGGATCTAATAGTAATTGTGGGAGCATAATTTTGGGATTGTTACTTGGGCCTAATAGTCGGGGACGAGCCCATAAAGCAAGCCCAAGAAATGGAAGGTGAACCATGGAAGAGGAAAATAGTCACAATGACCTGCCGATCATAGTGCCGAGATCGGCAGGGACCCAGATGCCGAGATCGGCGTATCAACCAATACCAAAGGGACACTTGTACCCACAAACACGATCAAGGTCTGCAGCCGAGGTGGGCACCTTAACGAATAACGACGAGATACCTGTACTAGAAGGCACAATCAGTGTTCGTTGTCGATATGGGCGTCTGGACAAATGGAAGTTTGACACATGTAAAGTACATAATTGCTTATGGATAAGGACATACTATACACGTCAAAATGATATAATTGTTAAGCAAGTAATACCCTTTATAGTCATTTCACCTTTAACATCGCCAATTTAAGAAATTATTATCATTAAGTGTAAGCCCGACGAGTTTGGACATATTTGTACAAATTGCCGCAAAGTAATGAAATGAGTTGTTTGATGAAGTGAAAATGTAACAATCTTTCTTAAAACCTTTACCAGTTAAAGGCAATTTCTTTTGTAAGACCTTGCTCGGCAAGGCAAATAAAAATTTTAAGACCTTTACCAGTTAACAGCAATTTCTATGAAAGAACTTTCATCGTCAAAGGCAAAAAACTGAAATAAAACCTCCTACCCGATAGGCATCCGCATAAGACCTTGCCCGACAAGGTGGCCAAATTTACAATAAGACCTTTCCTCGTCAAAGGCATAAAATTAAAATAAGACCTCCTACGCGGTAAGCATTCGCATAAGACCTTGTCTGGCAAGGCGGCCAAAGAAAAACCTCTCCTTGTTCAAGAAAAATTTTTGCTCGGCAGAGCACTCAATTTACTGAGACTCTTTAGTTCTAAAAATTGATTTTCAAACAAGACCCTCATAAATTAAGGGGGCAAGGCAGTACTAAGTCCTTTGGTCATCAAAGGAAAGCAAAAATTCTCGCAGAAATTTATTCGATTAAATGACATTCGCTGAAGCAAATTTTGTCTAACAAAGACCCGTTTTTTAAGCATGTTTGCTCGGGAGATATGGATTCAAGCTCGTCATTAGTCACCGAGTTACGTATTTAATTTATTGCCAAAATATATGGTTAAGTTGTTTGGCGCAAATAGCCAAAATTTATGCTGCGATGGATTCGCCATTTCAGAAACGCAAAAACTTGCAGACAACACCACAGTAAACAAAATGAAGATTACACTACAACAAGAGTATATAAACATAAAGCTTATTCTTCATTGATATGGAAACATATATATTTGGTGGGGCTTCAATGCCCAGTTACAATGAAATCGGTTACTGACAACCATGAAATATACTGCTAATTACATTGAAGCTTATTGCTGCAAAGAGCAATACAAAAAAAGAAGAGAATGAACAAGAAGAACAAGGAAGAAGAAAAAGAAAGACGGAAGTAAAGTTGTAAGAACACGCGTTCTCGACGCCCGGGGTCCTCGTGGGCGGCGATTCCGTTATTGCTTTGAAAATCGATTTTGAAAAGAATAAAAGTCACAAGTTTGTTTTACTAAACAAACAAAAAAGGTTTGTGTAAAAAAGACGTATTTATGGACTAAATATCCTCTTATACACAATGTATGCGAAACCAGTTGATTTGAAGGTTCGGGGATTAAGTTACGAATCGGAAAGGTGTTAGGCACCCAATTCACCTTTTCGGTCTCTTGAGTAGGATATGCATGTGTTATAATTCAGTTCTTGCATTCTATTGCTATTACTTTACAACTTTTCGTGCTTGCCTTAAAAATCGGGATTTTGGGGTTGGGATGAAAACGATGTGTTTTCTAATTCGCCCATGATTTTAAAAATAAGTGTGTATGTGTGATTGGAAAAAGAGAATTTGACAATAATAAATGCAATGAAACAATTGATTTTGTAAAACTTTAGGCTTTTCGGAAATTGATTCAATGTGGAATCCTATATTCGATATTATATGAGGCGAGTTGACCGATCCTATACCATAGTCTATTGATTAAACTGGTATAGATGGCCCTAGTGCTCTCATCATTGAGTATTCATCACATATACACCGAAATCTATGAGTTAGATTTAATATAGAACGATTATCGATTCCTTCGTATAATAATACCGCTAATCTGGACTTTTGAAAAAGTAAAAAAGTAATAATACTATTTTGGAATTGGATTAGGGTTTATTATACTCCTTTGGTTTTGAAAAACAATTTAAAAAAGGGTTTTGAAAAGCTATCAAGTGATAGAAATTATGCAAACAAGAGTATGAATTATAAAATCGATGAATAAATAAAAGAAGAGAGAGAAAACTATACATGAGCCTCCTTGGAATGAGAGAATAAGGATCTCTTGGTGTGTACCACGAAATCCCCTCGATTGTTGATGAAAAATATGAATGGAGGGGGGGTCTATTTATAGTTGAAAAAAAATACTTGGAGAGCAAGAAAAGATATTGCAACTAGGAATCTTGGAGCATATCGCGAAGCCTTCCCACCGTTGGATCATGCTGATTTTTGGATATATGTTGAAAATAAAAGTCTTCTAGATCTTCTCAAAATTTCAGGTCGATCAGAGTTCGGGAAGGTTTCCTTTTTCTCTGATTGGTACGAAGAGTTTGTTTCCGCGTAGGAAAGGTACTTGTTGTAGACAAGGTCACTTGTTTGCACGAAAAGTCTAGTTATCACCGTTGGATCATTCTGAATTTTGGATATATATTGCCAATATAATTCTTTTAGATCCTGTAAAAATTTGAAGATAAGCGGAGTTCGGGAAGGACTCGGTCTCCTCGGATTGGTACAAAGCATTTGTTCCGCATAGGAAACGTACTTGTGTACAACAACCTCAACAACTGAATTTCTAGCCGTTGGATTAAGCTGAATTTTGGATATGTTCTCCCTCAAAATGTTTTCTAACGTTTGTCCAAATTTGAGGTCGATCCGAATTATGGAAGGCCTATATTTATTTTAATTGGCTACAAAGGACATTTCGACTAGAATTGCACGATAGACAAATTGATTCTTGAGGATCCCATGTCCGACAAAGTTGAACTTTGAATATGTTCTTCCCCATGATAAGACCTATCTACTTACCAAACTTCAGACCATTTTAACTTCGAGAAGACCTCCATTTGATCACCCGAAATAAACTCATGATTTTCTAAATTTTTAGATATTCGACCGTCGAATTGTGCTGATTTTCGAGTATGCTACTTCTTACGGTAATGTCTAACGATTATAAAAGTTTAAGGATGATCAGAAATGCATAAATCTCCTTTCTCAAGTTTTCAGGATTTTTGACGATTTTCAGTTTTGTCAATTTTTGACAATTTTGTAACTTCTCATATGAGCATTTTTTCGGTTTCCTTCTTTGACCTGTATCACATGTACATAATATATGCATCTAGGAATGCTTGTGCATGCATGCGTGCTTATTTAACATGATTCTTGCAAGGGTCATAAAATGAGGTATTTACAGACCTTCTCGGCCTGGGTTCTTTGTGAAGCAAAAAAACCAGAACGATAATGAGAATGCATCATTTTGCGGCACTAGCATGAATCTTATGTGCTATCTAAAAACGATGCCATGATGTCGTGCTCCGCTGGGGATGGATGGGCGATTTTTGGGCTGTTCGGGATATGTCCTGCTCTTTACTTTGATTTTGATTTGGCTTATGAGATGCTATATTCTCACTGGTAGGGATGGCTCTTGTTAATGATTCTCTCTCGAACTGACATATATCCATGGGCAGGGAAGGTTTTGTACTCCCACAGGCAGGGATATATTCCCACAAGCAAGGATGATTTTGAATTCCCACAGGCAGGGAAGGTTTTGTACTCCCACAGGCAGGTATGGACTCCCACAGGTAGAGATGATTTTGAATTTTCACAGGTAGGGAAGGTTTTATACTCCCACAGGCAGGGATGTACTCCCACAGGGAAAGTTTTGTACTCCCATAGGCAGAGATGATTTTGATTTTCCACAGGCAGGGATAATTTTGAATTCCTACAGGCAGGGAAGGTTTTGTACTCCCACAAGCAGGGCCGTACTCCCACAGGCAGGGAAAGTTTTGTACTCCCATAGGCAAGGCCGTACTCCTACAGGCAAGAATGATTTTAAATTCCCACAGGCAGGGAAGGTTTTGTACTCCCACAGGCAGGGATGATTTTGAATTCCCACAGGCCGGGAAGGTTTTGACTAGCTTATTTCTTCACGTTCTCTCAATTCTCGAACCTCGTGCATAAATTTTGGACTTTGCCTCTTGCTTTGCTTCTGTGGCATTCTTCTCGTGTCTCTGGGGTACGATTTTGCTTATTATTTTCTGACTTCGTGAGAGAAGAAATTTTTGTGTGCCTGCATTGTTTTCTATTTTTCAATGCTCTTATTCCTCTTTAATTGCTTAAAAGCTTTTTTGATGCAGCTTATTCATTATGTTTTTCATGGTCGGTAGCCTTCCTCGCCCAAGACGTAGCCCTGGGCCTTTTGGCCTAGTTGTCACTCTTGGTGTGGCTCTCCCTGCCATCTTTTCATTTTCTATTTTTTCAGTATTGTTTTGGCACTGTGGGATTTATCCTCTTTTCTACTCTTTCAATTTTTTCTTGTACCCACATTATTCCTTCTCACTTTGTCAGGTTTTCTAAGCATCATCGTCCTTGCGATTTGAGAATGTTTGCCTTAGAAGTTTGCATTTGACATCATCGTGCTATGTTTGTGATTTTCGGTCTAAGAACTTTTGGAAGCGTATTTTGAAAACTTCTTAGAAGAGAAGAAACTAGGCCAAAAGCCTTTTTTATGGGGTTTGTTCCCCGCGTATCAACTGTAAGATTTTGATATTCCAATCTCTCTCTTTAACTTTCTCATATATCTCTTTAGAAAGGGCTTTCTTTGGTTTGTGGAGATGGCTTGGGATTTGCCGTAGAGAGGGCTTTGGTATATGACTGTAGAAAGGGCTTGGATTTGCCTATAGAAAGGGCTTTGGGATTCTATATATGATTCGACTCTCTGGGAGGAATTATGATGAGGTGGCGAAACCCGTCTGGCAGGTCACTGAGCCTAGTGCTTATGTAAACTTGGTTTTGAAAAGGTCGTGAATCTTGAGTTGCCTGATTTATGAAGCATGATATGTTACTCGAAAACGCCCTACGTGCAAAATGCATGCAATGCTGACTCTTTTCCAGGAATATGTCAACTTATTTAAGAAAGTATCATTTATCATTTTGTCTTGTAGACAAAAAAAGGGTGTCCTTTTGTCTAGAAGATAAGAGGTTATGTCCCTCATGTCACTCATTTTTCCATTTCTCCCATCATGTTTACTTTCTTGAAATTCATTTTGTTTTTTTGTAAAAGTAAGGTTTATTTTATTTTATTTATTATTTTTTTTAAAAGTAGACCGGGCCTAAAGTCATTTCTTAGGTTGCTTACGTTCCCCTTGTTCTAATATCTCAAATCTTGGTTGTGGGGCTCAAGTCTACGTAGTTCTTAGGGATGCCGGCTTAGGTCCTTTATTGATAATATTTCTTCAAACGGTCCAGATTAACCGGAGAATTGAATTGTTTCCCATTTGTATATGTGAGTATGACTGCTCCCCCGGAAATGAGTTCTTTGACAATGTATGGCCCAGTCCATTTTTGTGCGAATTTACCTCTCGAGTCTTTGGCTGGTTCCCTGATTTCTTTTAGCACCAAATCATTTATTTGTATTCCTCTTATTTTCACCCTTTGATTGAATGCTCTAGTGACTCTTTTCTGATATGACTGCTGATGATAAGCGGCTTTCAGTCGTTTCTCATTGAGTATTGCCAGTTCTTCATAACGGCTTTGAACCCAGTCTAATTAGGACACCAAGCTCTCCAGTATCACCCTCATCAATGGAATCTCCATTTCTACTGGCAGTACTGCTTCCATTCCATATGTTACTGAGAACGCTGTCGCATTTATAGAGACCCTTTTGGTAGTGCGGTATCCCCATAACGCATACGGCAATTTGTCGGCCCAGTCTCGACCACTTTTTACCATTTTACTAACCACATTCTTCAGGTTTTTATTTGCTGCCTCTACTGCGCCATTGGTCTAGGGTCTATAGGGGGATGATTTGTGTCTCTATATCCCATACTCCTTATTTGCAGATGATGTTTCTTCGAATAAATTTTGCAACTTTTCTTGCATCGAGCTTTGCATATGGTTCAGCTTTTACCCATTTTGTGAAATAGTCGATTGCTACCAGTATGTATTCGTGTCCATTACTTGCTGTCGGTGATATTTTTTCGATGACATCTATACCCCAAAATGAAAAGGGTTAGGGGGTTGTTATAGTGTATAATTCTTTTGGAGGAAGCTTTTGAGATTTCGCATGAACCTGACATAGGTGACACCTTCTTATATGATCATTGCAATCTTGTTGCATGATGGTCCAGTAATACCTTTGTCAGACAATCCTGTGGGCCAAGGTGTGCCCACTCATGTGGGGTCCGCATTCACCCCTATGAATCTCATTCATAACTGGTTGAAACTCTTCTTGTTTTAAGCATCGGAGGTGTATCCCATCGTGACTCCTTTTATACAATTTTCCCGAGCAAATAATGAACTGAGCGGTTAATCTTTGGAGTGCTACTCGAGTTTTCTTGTCAGCACCCTCAGGGTATTTTTCTTCTTTTAAGATTCTCCAAATGTCATAATACCAGATCGATGGGTCCACCGTTTCCTTATTTTCGCTTTCGATGATTGGACAGTATGCGGGAATCTCCCTTTGCTCAATGGCTATTTGTACTGTTTGCATATCTTCGGGAATTTTTACCATTGACGCTAGAGTTGCTAGTGCATCAGCAAAGTTGTTTTGGCAGCGGGGTACATGGTGAAACCTAACTCTTTCGAATCTGTTGGCCACGTCTTGTAATCGATCTAAGTAGGAGATGAGTTTTTCTTCTTTGATTTTCCACTTTCGTAGAATCTGATGAATAATAAGAGCTAAATCCCCAAATACTTGTATCTTTGTTACCCCTTTTTCAAGTGCGATTTTCAAACACACGATGCGAGCTTCATACTCAGTAGTATTATTAGTGCAGTCAAATTGGAGCCGAAAAGACAACGGCGAGTGAATCTGATCTGGTGAGATTAAGAGGATCCCTATCCCGTAACCGTTCTTGTTTGCAGCCCCATCAAAATACAATTTCCATTCACCCTCTGTATCTGTGACAATAACCATTTCATCTGGAAATTTGGATTCTTCCTTTTCTTCCCCTTCTAACATAGGATTACCTGCCAAGAAATCTGCGATAATTTGCCCTTTAATCGCCTTTTGAGTAATGTAAGTGATATCAAACTCTGATAGTAAGACCACCCATTTGGCCATGCGGTTAGTTAACACTTGTTTTTGAAACAAGTACTTCAGCGGGTCTAGTCAGGCTATAAGAGTGACTGAAAACACAAGCATATAATGGCGCAATTTCTGAGTGGCCCAGATTAAGGCTGCACATGATCTCTCTAGAGGCGAGTAATTCCTTTCATAAGGTGATAACTTCTTATTGATGTAATAAATCGCCTGTTCTTTTTGACTCTGGGCTATATGTTGGGCTAGCATGGCCCTTGCGGCAGTTTCATTTACCGTGAGGTATAGTAATAATGGAATTCCTAGTTGTGGAGGGGCGAGGATCGATGGATTTGACAAATACTCTTTGATCTCATTGAATGCTACCTGACATTGTTCATTCCATTGACCATCGAATGACTTCTGCAATAATTTAAATATAGGTTCGCATTTTTATGTGAGCTGTGATATGAATCGACTGATATACTGAAGCTTACCCAAGAACCTTCTGATTTCTTTCTCGGTGCGTGGCGTGGACATTTCTCTGATTGCCTTTATTTTAGCGGGATCTGCCTCGATTCCCTTCTTACTGACAACATACCCCAACAGGTTACCTTTGGTTACCCCGAATATACATTTTTGTGGGTTTAGCTTCATCTGGAACTGCCTGAGCCTGTCAAAGAAGGTTTTAAGGGCGGGGAGATGTCCATCTCTTTCTTTAGACTTGATAATCATGTCATCTATATAAACCTCTACTTCATTGTGGATCATGTCGTGGAATAGTGGGGTTGCAGCCCGTTGGTACGTTGCCCCAGCATTCTTCAACCCAAATGGCATAACTGTATAACAATAAGTTCCCCATGGTGTTATGAAAGTAGTCTTATCCTGGTAATCGGGATATATCTTTATCTGATTATAACCCGCAAACCCATCAATAAACGACTTTAGAGCATGGTTGGCGGTATTATCCACAATCAGATCAATGTTGGGCAATGGAAAATCATATTTTGGGCAGGCTTTGTTGAGGTCCTTGTAATCGACACATACCCTCACTTTGCCATTTGGCTTTGGCTCAGGTACTATGTTAGCTAGCCATGTTGGGTAATCTATCACTCGGATGAACCCTACCTTTAGTTGCTTTTCAACCTCTTTTTTAACTTTTAATGACCACTCTGGTATTAATTTCCCGAGTTTCTGTTTAACTACCCTGCACTCCGGCTTAGTGTAGATTTCATGCATCACTATATATGTACTCAACCCAGGCATATCAACGTAAGACCAGGCAAATACGTCAACATATTCCTTTAGTAATTCATGCAAGCCTTTACCCTCAGCTTTACTTAATTCAGCCCCGATTTTCATTTCCTTCCTATCTTCATCGGTCCCTAGGTTAAGTATAACAGTTTCACCCTCTTCAACTTGGATTCACTGCTCGTATTTTTTAGGAGTATCATTCATGGATTCAATTTTTGTCAAGGTAATATGAGATTCAAACACATTCGGATACTGAGAAGTTGATTCTATCTTATTAATAAAAACATTATCAAGGACATTATTAAGAAAATCTCCTAAGAGCTCATAATCGCTCATTCTACTCACAATTTTATCCTTTACAAGTTCACTCCCTCCCTCACTCATATTTCCCTTATCTTTAACCGGGAGAATCAATGTGACTGGGTCCACTACCTGGCCTTCCTTAGTAAGCGCCATGATTTATGTCTTTTCTTGAGGCTCAACATGTTCTTCAAAAAATAGGCTTCTCATCATGCTTGATATATCTTCCATTTCTTTCTCCTCATTCATGCTTTGAAATTTCACATGATAACCCTGACTTTCAGTGCAATGCATATAGCCCTCCTTGTAGTGCAAGTCTTCAACATAAAATATCTCAAACCCTAGAACTCTTTCACCTTTCGAATTGACCCATGACTCTTGGAACCTAAAAAATGGAAAATCTTCTCCTTCTTTCACGAAAAACCCATTAAGAGAAGTGTTGAACACTCCACAACCCAAACCTTCCATAAATCCATCTTTTGTGTTACATGTTTGATCTGTAAAACCCAATCCGGCATATTTTGTTTCCTGCATATGGGGCTTAATTGGCTTAGCTATTCCAATATGTTTATCTCCCAGTCCCCGACCTGGCATGTAACCCATAGTATTCATCATGGCTACCACTCGCTCATTCAAAAATGGCATTGTTTCAGGCGGTAAATACCTGATCTTCTGCGTAGTCAGAGCTTGTACCCTAGGTTCGCATTGGAAGCCCCCCAACTGCACATCTTGACTTCCTATACCTAAGGCAGGCGTATCTTTAGGCATTATGATTTTATCACAATCACCATGTATCACGATAACCTCATCCCTTACTGGGATTTTGATATTTTGATGTAGAAAAGACGAAAGAGCCCCTACCGAATGTATCTATGCCCGTCTGAGCAATAAGTTAAAGCCAGATAGTATGTCGATAACTTAAAATTCAACAGGGAACTTGATCGGCCCAATTAGTAAGTTCAAGTCAACAGACCCTAATACTGCCCTTTTGGTTTTATCATATGCCCTTACTGTTACCGGGGATTCTCCCAAACTACTTTCATCGAGTCCTAAAGCCTTGAAAGTTTTGAGTGGACAGACGTTTATAGTCGCCCCATTGTCAATGAGTACCTCCGGGACTACCATTTCTCTAGTTTTAATAAATATGTGGAGTGCTTGATCATGGTTCCTCCCTAGTGGTGATAGGCCTTCGTCTGAAAAAGACAAACTGTTCTGTAGGCTTAGGGTCCCGATCATTACTGTTAGTTGTTCCGGGGTTGATTCTATTGGGACTATGGCCTCATCCATGAGTTTGAGAAATGCTGCTCTGTGGGGCTTAAAAAAGACCAATAATCCCCAAATAGATATTTGGGCCTAGGTCTTCTTTAACTGATCAACAACTTGGCTCCCTTCGGGCTGAGCCAGCTCTTTCTTTCCTTCCTCTTTTCCTTTCTCTTGCGGGTGATATGCTTTTCCTGACCTTGTGAGCTGTTGTACCCACCTGACCAAACCTTCTTCCTCAGCTAAATCAGATTCTGATGTAACCTTTGCCCAATCGAACCTGAACACATTGATGTGTGCTCGAGTGATCTTCCTTGAGATTGATCAGTTCCTATTTGATGCATATTGGCTAAATTTTATCTTCCTCTCCTGATAACCCAATCCTTGCCTGGGTATTTGGGTTTTAACAATAATGGGCTCTGTAATACCCTGATTATTCTTGCCTAGTCCTTGACTAGGCAATATTTTCATTTCTCGCATCCACTTATTAACATGGGAATCGTATACTGGCTCTTTTAAAATCTATGGAGTTTCTTTCATCATGTCTCGAAACATAGTTTCTAAGTCCTTTTCCTTTTTCTTCACCCAAATTCGGTTTACACGATTTTCGACACGATAAGCTATCATGACTTCTCCCCCCTTCTTTATCGACTTAATCAAGAAAACCGAATCATTTTCTTCCTTCTCGACTAATAAAACATTAATTCTTCCTCCATGGTTAGGGAGTGGGTTCTTCGCGACATTCGGAGCTTCAGGGTCAGGGATTTTTCCTGCATCGATCAAATCTTGGATAGCATGCCTTAAAGTTACGGATCGATCAGTGTGGTGTCCTGGGCCTTGGTGGTATTTGCAACGTTCATTTGTGTTCCAACTAGCAGGCAGTGGATCGGGAGGAGCCCAGGGAGCCAATGGTCGCATGATCCCACTCTCTTGCAATGCAGCTAGAGTTTTACTTAAGGAGGCCGGAAGACATGAGAAATATCGATCTTTTTTTTTCTATTTTGGTTCATGAACCCTTGGCCTTTGGGCCACCCTTGCTCTCTTGGGTACTGAAAATTGGTTCATTGATAAGGACCCAAGTTCTGATGAGACCACACTTGATTAATAACAGAAGCAGATTTCTTGTATTAGGACGAGGCTTTCTTAACCTTGGCGGCTTTTGCAAGTTCTTCTTCGGTTTCATTAGCCATGTGCATCAGAGCTTTGTATTTTTCATTAGCCATACTTGCCAAACCAAGAGTTGGTATGTATGACAATGCCTTTTGTTCACTAATCACATGATCGACGGTCAAGAAAACATGCCAAAATTCATGTGTACTAAGTTGACGCATCCTATATGCAAGCGTGGTTGAAAGGGGTAAAGTTTAAGGCTGCCTCCTATTTGGCTAGGTCTTGCTATATACCCCAAGGACAAGTACGTGCAAAGACCTTTTGATATACATTCTAGGTACATGAGTGTTCTCGTCACTCAATATACCTCAGTTTGGTACTTGGCCAAGGAGAGTGGTACCATGCGCTTTTGGCTAGTGTAAACCCGCAAGTCCATGGCCTAGTCACGACTTTGGTCCCGAGATTGATAAGGTAAATTCACACTCGTGATAATGAATGATGATAGTGAATGTTTGCAAAATAACAATTATGGAGGTATATTATGATAAGCATTTTAGGGTTTGTTCGAGAACTTTCAATTTTTATTTATGAAAAGATTTTTCTCAAACAATTATTACAAACAAAAAGGGAATCAAGGTATCCACCTAAATCGCATCTATGTTATCCTAAGACTAAGGCCAAAAGATAAAGCATGCAAATATAAATAATTATCCACGCATATTCTACTCTTATTTAGAATCTAATCCTCTTATATGTCCCCAGCAGAGTAGCCACTGTGAGAACCCTCGTTCTCGACGCCCGGGGGTCATCGTGAGCGGCGATTCCGTTGTTGCTTTGAAAATCAGTTTTGAAAAGAACAAGAGTTGTCAATTTGTTTTACTAAACAAACAAAAAAGGTTTGTGTAAAAGAGACGTATTTATGGATTAAATATCCTCTTATACACAATGTATGCGAAATCAGTTTATTCGAAGGTTCGGGGATTAAGTTACAAATCGGAAAGGTGTTAGGCACCCAATTCACCTTTTCGGTCTCTTGAATAGGATATGCATGTGTTATAATTCAGTTCTTGCATGCTATTGCTATTACTTTACAACTTTTCGTGCTTGCCTTAAAAATCGGGATTTTGGGATTGGGATAAAAACGATGTGTTTCCTAATTCGCCCATGATTTTAAAAATAAGTGTGTGTGTGTATGTGTGATTTGAAAAAGAGAATTTGACAATAATAGATGCAATGAAACAAGTGATTTTGTAAAACTTTGGGCTTTTCGGAGACTGATTCAATGTGGAATCCTATATTCGATATTATATGAGGCGAGTTGACCGATCCTATACCATATTCTATTGATTAAACCGGTATAAATGGCACTAGTGCTCTCATCATTGAGTATTCATCACATATACACCGCAATCTATGAGTTAGATTGAATATATAGCGATTATCGATTCCTTCGTATAATAATACCGCTAATCCGGACTTTTGAAAAAGTAAGAAAGTAATAATACTATTTTGGAATTGGATTAGGGTTTATTATACTCCTTTGGTTTTGAAAAACAATTTAAAAAGGGGTTTTGAGAAACTATCAAGTGATAGAAATTATGCAAACAAGAGTATGAATTATAAAATCGATGAATAAATAAAAGAAAAGAGAAAATTATACCTGAGCCTCCTTAGAAGGAGAGAATAAGGATCTCTTGGTGTGTACCACGAAATCCCCTTGATTGTTGATGAAAAATATGAATGGAAGGGGGGGTCTATTTATAGTTGAAAAAAATACTTGGAGAGCAAGAAAAGATATTGCAACTAGGACTCGTGGAGCATATCGCGAAGCCTTCCCACCGTTGGATCATGCGGATTTTTGGATATGTGTTGAAAATAAAAGTCTTCTAGATTGTATAAAAATTTTAGGTCGATCAGAGTTCGGGAAGGTCTACTTTTGCTCTGATTGGTACGAAGAGTTTGTTTTCGCGTATGAAAGGTACTTGTTGTAGACAAGGTCACTTGTTTACACGAAAAGTCAAGTTATCACCGTTGGATCATTTTGAATTTTGGATATTTATTGAAAATATAAGTCTTTTAGATTCTATAAAAATTTGAAGACGATCGGATTTCGAGAAGGACTCGGTCTCCTCGGATTGGTACAAAACGTTTGTTCTCACATAGGAAACGTACTTGCGTACAACAACCTCAACAACTGAATTTCTTGTCGTTGGATTATACTGAATTTTGGATATGTTTTCGTTAAAAATGTTTTCTAACTTGTATTCAAATTTGAGGTTGATCAGAATTCGGGAAGGCCTATATTTATTTTAATTTTCTACGAAGGACATTTCGACTAGAATTGGACGATAAACAAATTGATTCTTGAGGATCCCATGTATGACAAAGCTGAACTTTGAATATGTTCTTCCCTATGGTAATAACTATCTAATGAAAAAACTTCAGACCATTTTAACTTTGAGAAGACCTCCATTTGATCATCCGAAACAAACTCATGATTTTCTAAATTTTTAGAGATCCGACCGTCGGATTGAGCTGATTTTCGAGTATGCTACTCTTTATGGTAATGTCTAACAACTCTCAAAGTTTGAGGATGTTAAGAAATGCATAACTCTCCTTTCACAAGTTTTCAGGATTTTTGACGATTTTCGATTCCGGCAATTTTCGACAATTTTGTAACTTCTCATCCGGGCCTCTTTTTGGCTTTCTTTTTTGACCTGTATCACATGTACATAATATATGCATCTAGGAATGCTTGTGTATGCATGCGTGCTTATTTACCAGGATTTTTGCGGGGGTCGCAAAATGAGGTGTTCACAAGAGTAAAGAAAATAAAAGAAGATAGAGAAAGGAGAGGGAAAGAAAAAGAAGCGAGAAGAAGAAGAAAATGAAGTTGAAGAGAAAAAAGATGGGATGCAGATGAGAGGATGGAAAGGAAGCAGAGATGGAAGTTGAGTTTGAGAAGGGAAAGATATGGCGAGATCGATTCTGCCTTACCGCCTCTCAGACTCCACCTTCGAGCCTATATATGTCTTATAATGCGGCAACATACCGCCTCTTTAGACGACGGTAGCGCCTTCCAAGGTGATGCAACTTCTTCTTCATACGCCAATACTCCGCCGATAGTCCGGTGGTCCTGTCCTTCAGTACGGCAGCCTTCTCGACCAATCTCTTCAAATTTTCGTCGGAAACAGGGACAAAATCAAAGCCTTGTAAATATGTGTCACCACTCTTAGACATCAGAGAAAATGGATATTGCCTTTGATATGAGGAATGAAAAAAAGAACTAAAGAAGGCCTTTTTATAGGGGTTCCGAAACCCTAAAGGCATTAATTGGACGCATTGAAAAGGGAAAACTATCCATTCGTTTGAGTAAACGGTTCGCGTTAGAAACCGCCTCTTTATTAACTGTCAAAAATAACCAAACGCCCAATGCCACGTGGTAAGTTGGGGTTACCATACGACGTCGTACCTTAACTAACATGTGGGAGCTACTTGGAAAAATAACTACTTAGTTAAATTGAAGCTCGGTGGATACCGAAGCTCAGCAAAGTGCCTTGAGATTCGCTATTCGGTGAAATCACTGCCTAAGGGTGAATTGACACGCATCAGGAATCAAAACTAGATCCTAAGGACCAAGGTTCAGTATAAATTTTCATCGGCTAACATTAAGCAGTAAAATTCAAGAAGACAACACAGTATGATACTTAACAAAAAAAAGTCAAATTTTTATTACTATTAAGCAAAAGTTACAAACTGCAATGTGTGAGGCTTCGCGGACCTAGCAATTACACAACAAAGAAGAAAAACTAAAAACCCAGACACAAAGCTGGACCAACTCCTTCATTCTCCTCCTTGGAGCCTATCTCTTTCCTCGGTCACTTCGGCGAGTTTTGTCTTCAGACAATTGCATTGCCGAACTAAATGATCACAACAACCCTTCAGACTGTGGTATTTCCTTATAAGATACTGAAGGTCTTCTGTCAGGGTAGCGAAATCTTCTTCTAAGGCACCAACCCTCATAGCGAGGCATTCCCAATTGACATTATGAGAGGCAGCATCATACATAGTTTCGTCTATATTCGGCATTATTAAAAAAAAGGCATTCTTAACCCTACTTCAAAGTTGCTCTTGAAGATCGAAGTTTTTTTGATAAAAGAAAAGAAAGAGTATATGGGTTTATATAGAGGGTTGCGAACCATTGGGCAATAAATGCATTATATCGTGAAAGGGTGTCTCTATTCAAAGTCCCACTCTCACCAAGAGTCACATAGGGAAGGTAAAGGATCTTCAGTTAGGAAGTGACCAATTTAAAGAAGCCACGTAGCCAACGGGGGAGGAATATCGACCGTCGTAATCCTTTAGATCGATAATCTAATTGGAAGTCTAGGGATATTGCAAAGTATAGATTTTATTTGGGGGCTGTTGGATTTAATCGCTAGTATGTGCCGATTCTAGTCGACAAAAGATAACACTGTCAATCAAAATTCTAACCCCAAAAGACTAAGTTACCTAGTATTGTTAACAAGAAACTCATCAGAAGACCTAGTTTCAATGGAAAATTATTTTCGGCCAAAAAGACAAACTTTCATTAATAAGATAAGAAATTACATATGGAGGGACTTCGTGGCTCGGTTATTACAAAAGTAAAATAAGGCAAATGCAAAAAATAAAACTTGGATGTCATCGGCACCAAAGTTATCGGCATTGTGACCTTCAGCTGGGGCTTCAATGCTCTTAACATTGATATCGTCGATCTGAACCTCCTCAATTGCTTCGTCGTCACCAGCTTGTTACGTTCCTATGAGCAGGCCTGGGGGGCAAAGCACAACCTTATCAAACAAAGCATCGCCCTTAGTAACACCAGCAGTGGTCAAGTTTAATTTATAGTCGGCCTTGTACAAAAGATCTTTTATTTTTAACATCTCGTCGGCCACAGCACTCGAGGCATCATCTCAACCTTGAAGCTCAGCCTCCGCCAATTTGTCTTTGTGCTTGGATTTTAGTTCGAGAATCTTATCCTCAGCACCCTTTTTCTCCTCCTACTCCCTGGCCTGGTGAACCTCGTCAGCCTTAAGCTTATCAGCCTACCTAAGGAAATTTTGGAGCTCGGCCACTTGAACTTGGAGTGTTTGGTTTTCCTTCTCCAAGTTGGCCCTAATTTCCTCAATCCACTTCATCTGTGCCTCATGATCAGCTTGGCACTTAGAGAGTTTGCTCTTGACTTCATTGACTTCCTTCGTAGCCTTCGATACCTTCGCTTTGCGATCTTTTATCTCCTTGGCGTGGCGAATAGCCAGCTCGATAAAACACTGACCAGCCTGAAACATCAACAACAAGTCGATAAAAAGAATTATATAAAAGAAGGTGTGAAACATCGATCAGATAGTATTGTGAATAGCTTACTTCTGCGAGACGCTGGAAAGTTCTACTCTCTAACTTAGAGATTTTGATACCCTTCAACACCTTACCGTCCTCATACTCGTGATCAGGGCAAAGCCAACCTTGCTGTTCGCCACAACGGAATCATGTACAATGACCAGCCGATTCTCTTGAGGAATGTACGGATGAGGAACGAACAAATCAGCAAGCTTGCTCTCGTATTGTTTTCCCTCGTCGATGTCTGTTGTCTCCATTCGAACTAGCGAACCAATCAAATCCTCAACACCAGCGGCTTCTAAGCCTCTGATGATAACTTGAGAAGGGGGAACTTTGACAACTCCCTCCTATTTGATTGGAGTCATTTCAGGAATTTTAGTCCCTTTAGAAGATGACCCGACTTGCACCAACTTTCTTTTCTTCGGTTGTGGTGACGCCGAACACCTAGAGGCACCAGTCGTGGTTGGAACACCAAATTTGTGAAGTTTGGCATTCATGAAGTCCAAAATCGATATTAAACCAGTCATATCTTCAGTCTCCGAGGATTAGGGGGATTGGGGAGGTGAGGGAGACCGTCTTCGTGGCCTCCTTTTCAGCGGAAGGCTATCTACCTCTTTAAAAAGTTCTTCAGCAGTAAGGTCGACGACAGGTGGTCGATCAGACTCCTCGTCCAAAACCGAAACTGCCCCACCAGAGCCTCTGAAAAATGGGACAACGACGAGAACTTGAGCAGTTGAGACACTCTTGTCTACCCGCTCAGATGGTTTGGATATTCTAAGGGAACGATTAGAACTGAGAGGGAAGGCGAGTTCAACGGCTGATGTTAACTTGGTGGCGGGCTCCTTGCCCTTCCCTTGCCTTTGGCTTTCTTCTTCTTCTTATCTGTATCGTCACTAATAAATGCCAAGTGTGGAGACTTCACTTGTGCTAAGAGGGCCCTTATTACATCATCCTTTTGAGCTACCTAGTTATTGACGATGTGAAATTTCTTAAAAAGATCGTATTTTTCTTCGTCGATTAGCCGATTTCCAACCCACTTGATGATGTTCGTGCGACTAGAGAAAGTCTGGTATGGTAGTGGTAATTGAGCAAAATGTGCACTAACCTCAGGTGAGTGAAGATAGTTCTATCACCAAGTTCGTCGTGATCTATGATAGCGTTAAAGTGTTAGAGATTGAGGTCGTCTATCGAAGGCTTCTCAAAACACCTCTTGGCACCGTCGATTACGAAACATAATGGAAACTAGATCAGATACAAAAACATATGGTTAGAAAAACTCATTTGAACGATGAACAAGACACCAACCAGGGGAGCTGAACTGCCTAGGGACTCTCTTATTAATGGGGTTGGGCTCCACGCTCCCGATTATAATGATTACATCACTATACATCCCTTTATGAGAAGAAGCTAACCTTTCGATTATCGAAGGCGAGGTAGGCCTAGCCCTGAGATTCCACTTATCTTCAGATTGGCTGAAAAGATAACAGTATTTGATTTCGTTCAACCCTAATTGAAGATCGAACATACGATTCAATTCGGTTACCCGAAGTATAATTCTAATTACGTTGAGGGTCAACTAACATATATGAAACCTCGTGTTAATAAGAAAATCGACCAAAAGAGGGTGTAAAGGTAATTTAAGCCCGGCGGCTCTGAAAAATGAGATGTAAATGGGATATTGATTCTCAGGCATAGAATATATAGGGCTACCCCTAAAAGGATCTCCGTTATCTCTACACTCCCTCCAAACTATTCCGATGGGGATGAAAGAGTCCTCAAACTCTAACATACTTGCCTTAGTTAAGGTGTATTTACCCATATGAATAATTGATTGGTGGGAAACAAAGACGAAATAATACGACTAGGGTTCGCTTTGGTGTACAGAGATAAGGAAAAAGAGAGAAAATTCGGGGCTAAGAGGAACTTACAGAAAATCGGTACCTAATGACAGAAACGCAGCAGATGTGTATATTGACCGAAAAGAAATACTGGTCACAGAGAAACGAATAGAAACCCTAAAACTCTAGATAGGGAGATGAAGAAGATAGAAGAAAAATTAACAATGGAAATGAAGGAACATACCTTTTATATTTTCTCACGCTCTTTCACTCTCTTCGCTCCCAAACGGAGTTTTCCCTTTTGAAAATTCGCGCCCATGATGACCTTATTTAATGAGATAAGACAGCTGCTCCCAGTTACACTCAACCGTACGGACACGTGGACACAGCTGGCCCGCATTAAACCGATCAAGAGACTGGCCGAAGATCGAGTTCAGTTTTGTAAAATCAAGCACCCAAGTCCATTAGCTCAGCGAAACTTAGGTGCTTGGGGAGCAATTATGGGAGCATAATTTTGGGATTGTTACTTGGGCCTAATAGTCAGGGACAAGTCCATAAAGCAAGCCCAAGAGATGGAAAGCGAACCATGGAAGAGGAAAATAGTCACAATGACCTGCCGATCATAGTGTCAAGATCGGCAAGGACCCAGATGCCGAGATGGGCGCACCAACCAATACGAAAGGGACATTTGTACTTGCAAACACGATCGAGGCATACAGCTGAGGTGGGCTCTTTAACGAATAACGACGAGACACCTGTACTGGAAGGCACAATCAGTGTTCGTTGCCGATATGGGCATCTGGACAAATGGAAGTTCGACATTTGTAAAGTATAGAATTACTTATGGATAAGGACATATTGTACACGTGAAAATGATATAATTGTTAATCAAGTAATACCCTTTATAGTCATTTTACCTTTAACCTAGCAAAGGTTGGTAACCCTTATTCTATACATATAAATAAAGAGGGATGGTTGAGGGGTAAGGGGTCTCGAAAAAATAGCAAGATACTCATTCCTATACATAACCACTATTCCCTTGAAAACAAGCATCACCATTGTAAAAGCTATTAAAGTTTAGTGAAGAACACCGACACACACTCAAGGATGACGTACTACCGAATTGGATATAAGAGCCACCGGAGGAACCTACCCACACCAACAAAAATATCATTCTCGTTACCATCACTTTACTGTTCATTACAGCCACCTTTGCTAAGTTTGGTTGCCAACTTTATCAATTCGGGCCGATTCTGTCTTCTTTGGGCTTGGTCAGATTTACTCCACCCACAGTAATATATAACTTTAAAGCATACAATATAATTTTTCAAAACAGTACTATATTATGACAAAGAGAATATTGTTTTAGCAATATAGTTAAAAATTAAGAAACATAAACCAAATTTGAAAGTTCAGTTTTAGTTTGGTTCGAATTTGGGTTCAATTTATAAATCTTCAAAAACCAAAGCCAAACCAAACTTTTCGGTTCAGTTTCAGCTCTATTTAGTTTTCATTTATTTTTTAAAAAAAAAATAAATAAATTTTAAGTCAACACTTATTTTGGTTAGAAAAATAATCCATCTGTACTTGCTATTACTTATTTTGGATAGAAAAAATATTAACTTTTACATTATAATATAATTTCAATATTCATAAAAGGCAAAAAGTCAATTTCTTACTAAATCTCTGATAGTGTGTAAATTTTAGTAAACGTATTTAACCATTCATTTAATTTAATATGATAGGATTTGGTCTACATGGATTGTAACATGGATATTTGTGAGATGAGCAGCTACACTATAGGATGTATAGAGGTGGTTCAGCCCTGTTAGGGGTCTTATGTTAAACTTGTCGAATAAGCTTAGGAATCTTTGTATTAGAGTAATGTTATAAGTAGAACTAAATACAATGATTCAACTAATCTAAACAAATTTTAAACCCAAAATAAATGCAGAGGCTGTGAGACAATGAATATAAGATACAATATTCTCTACAAACCCGTCAGCTAAACATTCATGAATCACTATATTCCCATCTCCTAATTTCCTAACAAATAATCTTCTTTCTTAGCAATAGCTGCCTATTTATGTTATTTCTTACAAAAATGCCTTCATATATATATATATATATATATTAGGCTTAAGCATGCTTAATCTCTTCAACTAAGGCTGTGGCTGCACATAATCTCTTGCCACAGTGGGTGACCCATGCTTTGCACTTAAGTTACTGGATCCTTACTTCAACCACCTTGTTGTGGTGGTTAAATTGCATTTAATGCTGGCATGGTGTTCTGCAAGCAGTTATAGTGTTATGTTGTTAGATAACACTGTTAAACCCAATTGCTTCACTATATTATCCTGTAGCAAGCCTCCAGGATCCCTGGAATCTTGTTCCACAATCTTCGTCGGATGTTGTGAGTGCTTGAAAGTCGAAGTTGCAGGATCATAAGCCTACATTTCTCTTACGTAGGCCTGCCATGTCACTAGTGGAGCCTACAATATCTGCTAGCATGGCTTCTGCGTGGAGCGTTGACCCATTAACTTTGTCAAATTGAAATTTACCTTCATCAATCTTGTAAATCTTAGGAACATAAAGTTTTAGATAGTTAGGTAACATTATTTTCGAGTCACATATGCAATTATTCGGTTCAGTTCATTTTTGCAATTTTGCCCCTCAAATCCAAACCAAATGTATTCGGTTTTGATTTGATTTCTTTGTTTTGGTTTCAATTTTTTTCGGTTCATTTTTTTACGAATCGATTCGGTTCAGGATGGTTCGGTCATTCAATTTTTAGGTATACCACAACACCCCTAGTTACCCTCTTAATATTGTTGGTACAATTAAAATTATATTTAAAATTCATATTATATTATATTATATTCGTCCATTTCACTTAAGGACTTTTTAGTTCTTAAATACATACCAACTATTTTGAGGGGATAAACAAATAAATTTGTTGATATTACTTGGTGAAAATAATATCCCTGATTAGTAAACTATTTTCACTAAATTTCATCAAAAAAAAATTCAACTATGAAATGGGTTAATTAAATATTTAAAATTTTAATGGCAAGAAATACGCATATATATCAATTTTTTGGTTAACTCATGTCTTGATTGGTTTTTAAGTTGAAATTTGGTGGAGATAATCTACTAATTACAGAGATTATCTTCACCAAGAGAATTCATCTATTTATCACCTCAAAATGGTTGATCCGTATTTAAAGATCAAAAATTAATTTTTCGAGGAGGAGATTGTATATTATATTAATATTATATTTTATGTATACAAGCACTGCTATTATTTAATTTAGTTTTTTGACAATATTAAAATTAGTGAATTGTTTTACATACAAAGTCAAAAAGTATAACTCTTAATTTGAGATATAAACAATAATTATTTTTTTTCAAAATTATGGGTCAATATAAAGATTGTTTAGAGCCCCAAAAATGTCATAGCTGACTGTCATGGGGCATCCTTTGATGGCCCATAGAAGGCCACGTGAGTGATTGAGCTAACCATTAGTCCAACCAAATTCATTAGAAAATTATTTACAAGGAACAACCAATATGCAACAATAATAATTTAAAAGAAAATTTGAGCATAAATTGAAATTACTTCATTGCAATAAAATTGATTACATGGAACACTATTACAACTTAAAATATAGTAAGAGCTTGAAACAGAGTGCTAGTCAATGTGCACTGGTAGGCAACTCGAGTGTGAGCGTATAGTCCTATCTTCACAAATAACCACGTAATAAAAAACCAAAATTATAGCAGTGCACGTTGACTTACAAAAGTTACAAGAAAATGTTTCCAAAATAAAAGAAAATGATTACAAAGGAAATTCCTAGATCTATTTATATGGAAACAATATTTACATATAAGAAAACACTTCTCCAAAAAACTAGCCAATAGCCAAGGTTATAACTCCTAATTGATGTTGGATGGCTAGATGCGATTGCTAATGCTGGATGGCATGCTAAACCGTGCTGTGCTTGGTCATGTGCACGCGTCATTAAAGTGTAGTCGGTCACGGGTGTTATCGGGAGGCACCCTGTGACATCCTCCCCCACTAGAGTTGTTGATGCCCTCATCAACTTATTGAGGTATATAGCAATCAGGTACTAGAAGGCAAATAGGTCAGATGTTATTTCCCCAGTGTTATCCTATGGATCCCCTCCTTCTCATTTAACTAAAAACTCTTGATATTGTTTATGAGAAGGGTTATAATTCGGTCGGCAAGGATGGCTTCCACTGACTTCTTCCTTTCTATTTTAACCTTAAACAATTAGAATCTTTCCAAGATAGATCAGTTGTATCAGCAAAATACAGTTTCAACGTGTTGACATTAAACACGGGGTGAACCTTCAACCAACTAAGGGGTTCAACTCTATAAGCAACTTTGCCGATCTTCTTCACAATCTTTAGTGGCCCCTCGTACTTTTGCAAAAGGCGCGGATCGCAGCCCCTTAAGAACTTTCTATCTTGGGGGAGGAGCTTTACCATTACGAGATCTCCTACCTAGAACTCCAAAGATCGTCTTTTCTAATCTGCGTGCTTCTTTATCCGATAAGTGGCTTTCTCTAAATACGAACGAGCTAACTTGATATTTCGTTTCCAATCTAAAGAGAAATTGTGGGCTCTAGGAGATTTCGAAGCTGGCGCCTAATTAACAGTGTGATGTAAAAATTTTAATGGCACTCTTGCCCGACCCTGAGTTATTTTAGGCATTAAAGCATAGTTGAGCCATAGTCAATAACTTTACCCAATTCCATTGTGTGGCACTAGCGAAGTGGCACAAATATTCCTTGAGCATTGTATTTTATCTTTCAGTCTGTTCGTCGGACTGAGGTTAGTAGTTGGAGCTCTTACACAACTTAGAGCCAAAAATCTTTAAGACTTCTTTCAAAAAAATAAATCTTGAACCGCGAGTCCCAATCACTAACAATACTCCAAAGGATGTCTCAATACTTAACTGTGTTGTCTCCTTGCCAGACGTGTTCTTTGAAACCCAAATAAAAGTGGCATAATTTGAAAACCGATCAATGACTACAAGGACAATTGTCAAGTCTTCCACCTTGGGCAGACCTGATATGAAGTCAAGGGAAATGTTCCCCCAAGGTCTTTCTGAGATGGAGAGTGGTTCCAATAACCCAGTTGGTTGTCTCCGCTCAATCTTGTCTTGTTGGCAAATTATGCCAGTTCTAACATAACTCTACACATCTTCTTCCATTTGGGGCTAGTAGCAACCTTACTTGATGAGGGTCAATGTTCTTTCTTGTCTAGGGTGTCTCGCCTATCATGTATCATGATATTCTATAATAAGAGTATGCCCCAACTCCCCTACTCGAGAAACAAAGAAGTGATTTTCCTTTGTTGAAATAAACTTATTGTCCAACTAGAACTACCATGTCTTCCCTTTTTTGACCATCTTTAATAGTTGAGCGGAAAAATATCTTTCAGTAGTGCTTCCTTGATTTTGCTTCGGATTTTAGTGGATATTTGATTGTCAATTCGAATTATGGTATTGAGGAACGCGTTGACATGTTGGTTAAACTCAACTCTGCGGCTCAAAGCATCTGCTACTTTATTAGTCGAACCCGTTTTGTACTCCTGCCAAAAGTTGAATTTGGCTAGTAACTTTTGCCACCTTGCTTGTTTATAAATCAACTTTAATTGACTAGGGAAGTGGCTAAATGCAGAGTCATCCATCTTCACAAGAAACCGAGAACCGAAGAGATAGTGCCTCCATAACTTTAAACAATGGACAATTGCGGATAATTCTTTCTCGTGGTCTGAGTACCTCTTCTCTGTGGCGTTGAGCTTACAACCCTCGTATGTCACTCGATGACTTTCTTGCATTAAGGGCCACATCCATAACATTTGTATGCACTTTGAAAAGCTTGGTCACATCAGGCAGAGAAAGAACGAGAACTTCAGACTATCTTTCTTTAAAGCATTGGAAGTAACTTGGCACCCATAAACTAGTCCCAAACTTTTAATTTCTTTAAAAGTTTCGTTAAAGGCACTGTGATACCGGAGTAATTTTTCACAAACTTCCTATAGTAATTCGTAAGTCCAAAAAAAGAACGGAGTTCTGACACATTAGTAGGCACCTGCAATTATTGAATAATCTTGACCTTAACCAGGTCCATTTGCACTATCCCTTGCTCAATGATGTGGCCAAGAAATTTGACACGTTTCTGCTCAAAAAAGCACTTCGACAACTTATACAGATCATGCTTTCAGAGTCTTTCAAATATCCTTCTCAAGTGCTCTTCATGCTTATCCATGCTTTCACTGTAAACAACAATGTTGTCGAGATAAATTACGATAAAATCATCCATGCAGACCCTAAGAACTTGATTCATTAGAATGCTAAAGGTGACTAGAGCATTAGCTATCCCAAATGGCATAACAAGAAATTCATAAGTTCTATATATAATAACGCACGAGATTTTTCCTCGTCCTTCATTGCAATACGAACTTGCAAATACCTAGATATAAGTTTGAGCTTTGTGAATACTTTTGCACCACTGAGTTGATCGAGGCAATCGATTACCAAAAGGATGGGATAGTTATTCCTTATAATTACTTTGTTTAGAGCTCGATAGTAGACACACTTTCTTAAGGAAAAGGATGAGGGCTTCGTACGATGATTTGGCTTGTTGCATTAAACCCACGTCTTGTAATTCCTTTAGCTGTTTTCAAATTTTGGTCAGCTCAAGCTGGGACATATAGTAATTAGCCATGAGGAATAAGGAAATGAAAAGTTGGGTAAGGATATAACTATACCTTCCAAAAAAAAAACGTGTCTTTATAATGTATAAACATGTGTCTTTATGACTACAATATATTGGTAGGGCCGTGTACGATCCGGTTGACCGGACCATTGACCAATAGACTGGACCGGACCGAGCACTCTGGTCCTAGGAATTTTTGGACCAGACTGGACTAAACATGCAATCAAGACCGGACTAGACCGGACCACTTTAAACGGTCTGGTCTCGATCGGCTAAATGGTTTGGGCTCTTTTAAAGGGCTATGGCAGTGCATTATTGGGCTGTGGCAGTGCATACATTCCAAGACAATTTATAATCTTTAGTTCATATATACCTGCAAAAAATCAATTCCCAAAACCTATAGAATAAAGTCTCAATAACCATACTATAATATAAAACAAACACATGCAAAGTAGCAATCCATAAAATAAACTCCCATTAAAATAAGCCAACTTGTGATTGATTCACATCCACATTTAGGAAAAAAATTAGAGTAAAGAGAACTCAAATTTCCAGCAATATAACAAGTAAACAATACTCAAATTTCCAGCAAATCGAACAACCAAACAACCTCTATTTATTAATCAATCACAAAATAGAGTTGCCGCGACTCTGATTAAGTGAGCTCAGCTTAGTATCCACCTAGTTACATAAATCCAAATCATTTGAGACAGAGCCTGCTTTCAATGGAAGTTCTAACTTGAACTAGATTTATTAAAAATATGAAAATGTAAGTATGCTTAAAGACAAATATAAGTAGTAGCTTAATTGAAAAAGTTTTTCTCTTTGGCTTTTTGCAATTAAATTAACCTTTTCACCTACAGCTACTAATTAACCCTTCCCCTTCATGTACCTATTCTCGATATTCTTCTTCTCTCTCTCAAGTCTGTATCTGAATCACGGCCAGAGAAATCGATTCAGATTTAATTTCTCCCAAGTTTCATTAATCAAAATTCAACCTCCTGGTTCTTCTATATATTTTATTCTATAAATTAATCTTTCTTTATCTCTTAATCTATATACATACATACATACACACACATATAAGTCTATATATATATATATATATCTCCATCTCCATCTCTGTCTTTTTTTTATTGATGGAGTATATATTTGATAAAGAGAGAGAGAGAGAGATCGAACAAGAGATAGATAATGATAGAGAGAAGCGTACTCATGCTGGTTGAGGTGGCCTGGTCGCTAGTAGGTGGAGCCGTGGAGGCCAGTCGACGAGAGAGAGAGATCGGAGAACTATGGGAAAAGGGGGGTGTGCGGTGCGGCTGTGTTGCTGGTGCCTGATGGAGGTGGCCTGGCCTAGTGGTGGGTGGAGGCGTGGAACCGTAGAGGCGAGAGAGAACGAGATAGAGAGATATCGAAGAGCTGTGGGAAAAGGGGGGGTGTGCGGTGCAGTTGTGTTGCTGGCGCCTGGTGGAGATGGCCTGGCCGAGTGGTGGGTGGAGGCGTGGAACCGTGGAGGTGAGAAAGGACGAGATATATAGAGAGAGAGAGATCGAAGAGCTCTGTTGTGTGGCTGTGCGGCTGTGTTAAGGGGGAAATGGTATTAAGTTAGGGTTTGATAAGGTATTAAGGATTTAAGGTGTATCTAGGGTAAATGTATATAATATAAATTTAAATATATATATATATATATATATAAATTCACTTCAGTCCGACCTTTTTGTAAATTATTTTCTTTGGACCGTGTACCAGACCGTTTTACTTCAGTCCATTAAAATTTGGATTGGACCGGACCGTTGTACACATGAAGACCATAAAAAGCCTTATAATTTGGTCCGGTCTGGTCAGTCCATTTGGTCCGATCCGGTCTTTGCACACCCCTATATATTGGGGAGGAAGCATCTCATGCATTTGGTAGAAATGATGGCAAGAGTTCTTCCAACCAATTTTCTCTTATATAAAACCATCTTTAATTTCCAAAAAGGAAAACAAAAATTTATTAAAAGGTTCCCCATAATTTAAGTTCTAAGATGACCTAAATAATTTAATTCTAGTTTGACAAGAGGTTATAATTGAGTAATCACGTTGAAAATGGAATCAGCATCTAATTTGATCACGCTCAGCAGAAGACCTTAGGGTTGCAAGTTCACTCTTGTTCACAGAACGGCTAATAAAAAAACTGAGAATGGCCAAACTGGGTCATGGCATTAGTTGCAACCGTTCGGTTTTTGAAGAACCTAATTCGGAGCGGATTTGTGATTTTCTTCTTTTTAAGGTGGGCTAAACTAACAAATATATATATATATATATATATATGTATACTTTCCAAAAAGTTGACAGTCAACAAAAATATTTGTTTTCAATTACTAATATCTGATTAAGGAGACAAATTTAATTTAATCAACGCAGACATGACCGGCTCTGAAACATCTCATCTCTATCATCATCATGTGTAGGCATCGGATAAAGAGATGAGGAAATGGCACTGAAAATTACTTTCTCAAGGTCACGTGAACAACATGTGGCACTGACGAGTTTGGGGGCAGTTTACGTGACCATGGCCACTTACTCCAAGGCCGACTCAACCTACCGGACTAAACATGGAGGGCATTAGGTCCAAACCTAAACCCAGCACCAGAAGTCCAAAATCAGAATGCCCAAACCAGGCGCAACTCGTGAAACTACAGAACTGATAAGGCAAATAGAGGGGGAAGCAGTAAGTGAAGATAGCTAAGCATCATAATGTTACAAGACCGTTTCTAACAAGGCTATGCATCTATTCAGTCAAAAACATCTCTGAACAAGGTTTTAGCACCATGCTAAATATGTCCGAAGATATTAGAAAACTAGCAAGTGGCAAAATATACTAGAAAATACAAGGTCTAAAAGTGAAGAAAAATGAAGGGAAAATATTCTAGAAAAGCAAGACAAAAGGAAAAGTAATCAACTTAATCAAACCTACTAAGGTCTAAAATGAAATTTGCCTTGCGAATCTCCATACCCATAAATGCCTCCATAACCACCTTCATTTTTCACTTTTACTGATATATAGGGATAAATGGGCTCGTGAACCTTGAGCTCATTAGGACCTCTCCCTCTCAATTTTATCGCTTCTTTTACAGCGTCTTCCTTGACAAGTACAATGAATGCAGTCCTACAAACACAAACAAAATATACTTGTAAGAAAATGTCATGGTGTCTAAGCGAAATGGAAATTGTTATCTACTAAATCCTAATTTGTCAAATACATGCACATTTGGTCAGCAACTGACAAAAAAACACATGCACATAGAGAGCCAAAGATATGGGATTCACACTTCTAAATAACTAAAAGGATTAATGGAGTGGCATTAGCTTAATTTTAATTTTTTTAAACTCTAGTCAGCAACTAATGTAAAATTTTACTAACCCGGGCATTGCAGGGCCATTGAGTTTCTTTGGCAAATACACATCACGTATTACTCCGCATGTCCTAAATTTGTTTTCGAGGTTATTCCTAACCTGCAATTAAATGTTAAACAAGATGATCCGAATCAGCAAATAAATTAGATTCTAAGATGAGATGCGTATAATCTACATTATCTAATAAGTACGAACATAATGAAGTAATTTACAGTACTTAATGATTTAAATTTAGCTCATATGTTTGTTTAAGATCTACATTTTTCAAACAAATTGCATAGTGTGTTTAGGACTCCCTTCATAATTCGAGTTTAGGGCACAATTAATTTAACATCAAGTATAATAATGGCTCCTACTCCTTTTTTCAATTGTGCAATTAGGATTCCTTTTCACGGAAAATTTAAAATACCTCTGAATCAAAGGTCAACTAAGTTAACTATCTAAAACATCATAAAGTACACAATGCTCTAAAAAAAACTTAAATGAGGCTCTTAAAAAGGGTGGTGATATTGCCCATCCTTTTTGTTCTCACGAACATCCCCCTATCACAAACATCCCTTCATGTCTTATTTCTTATCACTAACATCACTCACCTTTTTGACCCTTAACACAAGTAATTAACCTTAACAAATAACCTTAATACAAATTAAAACAAAACAAAAAGTTTTCAAACCCATTTCTCTCTCCTCTCCCGTTATCTTCTCTCTCTTGTCTCCCTAAACCCTAAATTGTTGAAGGAAAGAATGGAACTCCATAAAAAGATAAACAGCAGCCAAACATACATTCACATGAGAGCAGCAATTTGTTCTATTTGGTAGCAAATTCCAAACAAAACCCTTAAACAAAAATCAAACCCACCTTTTTTCAAAAATCATAAAATTTATATATATATGGTGATATACATATCCCATATACATCCAAATGCGTGTATAATCACAAAATGCCATAACATCACCCCCACCCATTCCTAATGTAATAAAGCAAACAATAGTCTTCCCTTTTCTCTCCCATTTTCCATTATCCATATACGTTTCTTCCTCTGCTTTGAACTTCGTCAATGTCCAGTCGGGCTACGATATGTTAACGAGATGAAACGTTTCGGCCCAAGATATTCGAATTATTGCCTATATTTCGGTTCTTTTGGTTCTAATGAACATTGAGTACAGTCAATGTTTCACTCGGCCAATGACGCGCGAAAATGGATCATTCTTTGAGCTATCATGATTCGAACATACATCGAATGTTCATTCGGTCTATAATATTTGAAATTATATTATTTGAAATTATGCGTACCGATCGAATTAAATGGGCCAAGTGATTAAGCTTAATGATAAAGGATGTTTGTGACAAATTCTTGGAATGGCAATATAAAAAAGGATGTTGCTTTTTTGGGGGATGTTAGTGAGAAAAAAAAAGGATGGGCAATATCACCACCCCTTAAAAAACATAGACAATGTTACATCTAAACACCAATCCTGATTCCTACAACTTCTCCTATTCTGCTTTTTCATAATTTCTATACGATTCTTATTATTAATAAGCTTTAGGATTGCTCACATAGATATATAAGAGACCAAAATTATCTTGATTCAAGCCAAAATATACTAAATGCTAGCTTGCTCTGATTGTTTGTGCACACTGCACTCACAAATTGGCTCCCTAAATTTTATGTTCTAGACTTGAACCCGTCATAAGTTGTTCACCTAACATGGAATTATGAAATCTAAAACAGACGAAAAATTATTCATCAATTTTTTAGCTAAAAAAAGTAATTCTTATTTCTTTCAAATTAATTACTACTGTACTTGGATCTAATAAAACAATTATCTCCACCATTCACGTGCTATGCAAGTTGACTCAAGTCACTCAAATAGTTAAGCTAATAAGATTGATTGTAACAGCACCTTACCTGCTCAAAAGTAGTAAATGGGAAGTTCTTCACCAATATTACTTGTCCAGTGAACTCCTTGTATTTTGATTTTTGATATAGGTTACACAAAAAGGGTTGACCCTTCAAACACAAGTTGTTTCTCCTTTTGAAGGCCTGAATACGTTTATCATAAACAGAGATTGCTTTTGGTGAAAAAATTGGACAAGTACAAAGCAAAATAGATAAAGGATCCACCGTGAAATAGGTCATTGATAATTAATAATTCACAACTTCATTGGAAAATATCTCTTTCATAATCCCCAACTACAGTCATAATCTGCCAATTATTAAATCAATGACCAAAATTGCCACACATTTTCGTTTTCCAGCCCAACAATTTAACAAAAGCTTTCACACAAATTCTCGCGTGGCCTATCACTCTATCCCACACACTCACCTTCATAAAATACTATCACTCTATCACTGTACTAGGAGAGGTTGATATTTATGGATTAGAAAAAACAAAAAGATATGGATTCTAAAAACGGTCGAAATTGTTTACGTCAGAGCTGTTTGATTCAAAAGCACCAACTGAGCTCTTGGCAGTATCTTCCTCACAAAGCTATTGATTATTTTCTTATCTACATAATTAATTTAAGGGGGATTTGTACCTTGGTACCCAAAGTTTTACGATAATTGGACCTTGGTACCCAGTTTTACTATTTTTTCCTTGAAACTATGTCAATAACATGTCATGCAATCTCACATACATTCTTTGAAAGAGGCAATCAGAAGATAATAATTCCAGCAGTTATGATAGTAGCTATCACTTGTGAGAGACCAGCATTTATTATAATGGGTAGCCAGAGAGCAAGAAGCAAGAGTTTCTGCCACAGTACTTTATCATACTGATGATATCATTCTTATTCCGAGGCATTTACCATCTGGTATAATGCAACAAGTAATCCCAAAGAGGCAAGGACACACCTAGGTTTGAGATGCCTATTCCAGTGTTATGGACCATGCACGCTAGTTATGCAATTGAGGCATTTCAAAATTATTGCCGAATCAACAAAGTATATAGCAGCATGGTCCAAATAATGATGGCACAAAGGAATCTACACTATTACAAAATCCAAAGAATGGTAGTGATTATGATTTATGAACCAAATTTGTGAGTTACCATTTTGACCTATATCATTTTTTTATTTACCTAAAGAAATAAGTACTTATATACATAATAAATTAACAAGTCTTGAATCCATGACCTTGCCTTGGTGGAGTAGTTCCTTACTATTGCATCACCATGCACATGCATGGCATCTACTTCAGTGTCTAAAGCAAGTAAACCGTAAGTTTGCCTTCTTGTTGTCACTTATACGATTCATTTTCGTTCTGTGGTTAATTTTAGTTTATTAAATTTTTGGGGTTACACCATGATCGAGTTCTTGATTTATGACGGTTTAGAGATTTATAGGCAAGTACGTTATCTATTGGGCCCGCCCTTGTGCTTTGGCTTACAAGCATTTCCAAATACCTCTCTTTGAAATTCTCTTCTCTCAATTTAGCTCTTTGGATTCGCTTTAGGTACTGGAAATGCTTATAACCAAATAGTTACTTAAAACTAATTTACTTAATCTTTTGTTAATCACTATTTAAAACTACTTTATTCTTTGATGGTTAGGATTATATTGATCTCAATTTACACTTCTGGCAATTTGGAAATGTCTAATTAAACTTATTTCTGGTGAAACCTGTTGGGTTGGGGAAGCCTGACAATGCAGTCCTTTGCCCATTGGAGGATACTAGGCTTAGATGCCCATCACTGAGCTTGATAGGTCCTCCATGGCTTGCCAGCCCAAATATTGAGAGAACCAACACCACTTTTATCACCTCAATGGATAGTAGTGTCATCAGTGTCATCAGTATTCATAAGTTTTAACCAATCCCACATGTTACTAAAACACATTATCCGTGACTGACAACAAAAGACAGTTTATACCAAAATATGCAAACAAGAATTGTCCCCTGTACTAGCCTTGCTCCTCAACATCCTATAAAGATGAGACATCACAAAACCTGAAACATATTATCTCCATTACCATCCTTCTCATGCAAAAGACCCTAGCTCTAACTCTGCTCCTCGGGGACTTGAGTCAAATAGGCCACTGTCTAAGGTCATGGATGCAAGGGCCCTAGGGGATAACTGTTAGACCCGAAGTAGCTGGGGTTGGAATTGGCATGACTTGGTTGCACCATTGCCAAGGCATGCCTGCTAGAAATAAGGGGTGTAGGAATTTGGAGGCTTTCTGTGCGGGCAGTTAGGCTCCATTCAGGAAATCAACCAAGTGTGTGGGCACTTGGGTTGCAACAACTTATGAGACTCGATGTGCACTGCTACCACTTTGGATATTTAATTAAGTGGTATTATAGGGGGCTGGTGTAAGCTGTGACATGCAGTCCTCATGTGGGCAAAGTGTGGACGTCCGACACAGCACGTGGGTTACTAGAGTTGCATTGTGGGTTTAATGTTGCCTAAGTCATGAGTGGCTTATGACTTGAAATTGTGGGAATTCGAGAGAAGACCGAAACTACGTCGTTTTGATGCGTGGATAGGCATAGTTGAGACAACAAGTTAGTTGTGGGTAGTTGGTTGTCTGATTGGGACAAGAAAAACTCTCTTGCACATGCTTGGCACAAGACAAGGTAGTTGGTTTCTTGTCTTTTAAATTTGAATTCCTAAACAGTTGGGGTTGTCAACTGCAGGCATGTATAAATATGTCTAAGTCAAATATGTTTGCCTAGTTGGACAAATTGTGTGAATTTGTATTCCTTGTAAACTGTTGAGGCAATAGAAGAAGGTTTGGGAGTGTTGTCCATGTAAATTGCTTATCTTTATTATCTGAATTGTGTGTGTGCTTGTGTTTGGTGGTTGTTTGTGAAACAATGCTATCATTTGATAAGCCTCTGTCAGAAATAATAGAGTTACCCTGTGACAATTTGGTATAAGAGCGAGGTTTGGATTAAAATTCGTGAGATTCTTGTTTAAGAGTATCCATGGCTGGTGGAACAGCGAAAATTCGTGAGCATGTGACTCGGTTGGAAGAACTCGTGGGTGTTCCCCCCGCTGGGGAAGAAACCAATCCAACACTGCTGGTGGGTATGGAAGAAATCTGGTCTGAATTACATCCCTTCGTGTTATGCTTGAGAATCACGTCAAAGATACCGGGGAACAAACTGACTCGATTATTGCTGATGTGAAGGCTCTTGCAGACGACCATAAGGCTAGGCTTTCCAAACTTGATGCAGAAATTGGAATTATGAAGATGGTGGTCCATTCCTCTGGCAGTGCGTCTAGATCTGATGCATGCGCCTTCAAAACGAAAGTCCCTGAACCAAAGCCCTTTTCTGGTGGCAGAAATGCGAAGGAAATAGAGAATTTCTTGTAGGATGTGTCTCATTACTTCAAGGCAGTTCGTACACCGGATGCCGAGAAGGTTGGTCTTACAAGCATGTTCCTTTTAAAAGATGCGAAATTATGGTGGCGCACTTGGTATGAGGAGAATCTCGTCCTCAAATTCAGACTTGGAATCAATTCCTTCCAACTAATACTATAGAGTAGGCCTGTGATAATCTCCACTGGTTAAAGTAAACTGATACCATTCGAGAGTATATGAAAGAATTCTCGTCCTTGATGTTGGACATTAAGAACATGTCTGACGATGACAAAATGTTCAACTTCATGAAAGGACTTCAGAATTGGGCACAAACTGAATTGCGGAGGCAAGGTGTCAAAGACTTGCCTACAGCCATGGCCGCAGCAGATGCATTGGTCGATTACAAATCTAATGCAGCCCCAACAGAGAAGGACAAAAGGAAAGGCAAAGAGGGGTCGAAGAACAATAAGTAGAATAACAAAAAGAAAGGCCACAACGAGGGTTCTACTTCAAATGTTTCACAGACCCAGCATGAAAAACCCGTGGCGTCCAAGAGTAAAGGGTGTTTCATTTGTGATGGCCCGTACATGGCCAAGAATTGTACTAAGAAGGAAAAAGTAAATGCCATGGTGGTGGAAGAGAGAAGACATTCTGGGAATGAACCAACTCGTGTCAACCCGCTGCAACTACTCAATGTGATTCAGAGAGAAGTGAAGCCAGCGACTGTGAATGGGTTGATGTATGTTCAGGTGTTGCTGAATAATGTGGCTATTCATGCGATGGTTGACACAGGCGCCACGCATAACTTCGTTTTGGACCGAGAAGTGCAAAGATTGGGCCTTTCATTAGTTGATGAAGGCAGCAGAATCAAAGCAATGAACTTGGATGCGAGATCGGTTGGCAGTGTTGCAAGAGATGCGTCATTGAAAGTGGGTGATTGGTGTGGTTATTGCAGTTTCGTGGCTGTGCCTTTTGATGATTTTCAAGTTATACTTGGCTTGGAATTCTTTTTTAAGGCTCAGGGTTCAATTATGCCGCACTTGCAGGGATTGGTCATCATGGATATTCCAAATCCGTGTTTTGTTCCATTATCGAGGACCAGAAGCTAGACATAAATGTGTTTTGTCTTGCAATTGAAGAGTGGTCTGAAGAAAAGGAAAATGACGTACTTGGCAATGATCTTTGAGGAAGAAGAATCCGTGGATTTGCAAGTGCCCGTGTCTGTTGCAAAGTTGCTGAAAGAGTTCAAGGAGGTTATGCCGGATGAACTCCCATCGAAATTGCCTCCGAGGAGGGGGATTGATCATGCCATTGAGTTGGTGCCCGGAGCGATCATGCCATCGAGTTGGTTCCTGGTGCAAAACCACCAGCACAAGCCCCATATCGCATGGCCCCGTCTGAGTTGGCTGAGTTACTGAAACAATTAGATAAGATGTTGAAGGCTGGGTTCATTAGGCCTTCGAAGGCGCCTTATGGTGCCCCTGTTCTTTTTCAAAAGAAGAAATATGGTTCACTCAGAATGTGTGTGGACTATCGGGCCTTGAATAAGGTCACCATTCGAAACAATTATCCGGTGCCGATTCAGGATGAATTGTTTGATCGTTTGGGGAAAGCCAAATTCTTCACCAAAATAGATCTGTGATCAGGGTATTATCAAGTCAGAATTGCTGAAGGTGATGAGCCAAAAACTGCTTGTGTGACGAAGTACAGCTTTTATGAGTATCTAGTTATGCCTTTCGGCTTAACAAATGCACCTGCTACTTTCTGTACGTTGATGAACAATCTGTTTAGGGAATACCTTGACGATTTCATGGTGATATATTTCAATAATATTGTTGTATATAGTCGAACTCTTGAAGAGCATGTTAAGCTCCTCTGGTTGGCTTTAAGGAAATTGAGGGAGGCAAAATTGTATTTAAAATTGCAAAAATGCGAGTTTGGTCAGAAGAAAATCATGTTCCTTCGCCATATAATTTCTGAGGGTAGCGTGCGGATGGACCCAAAGAAAATCCAAGCTATTGTGGAATGACATGCTCCTAAAAAGGTCACAGAACTTAGGAGTTTTCTGGATTTGACTAATTATTATCGAAAGTTTATAAAGGGGTATTCTAAGAAATATGCGTGTTTGACCGATTTGCTGAAGAAGGATAGGCCTTGGATTTGGTCGCTTGAATGCAAAGAGGCATTCGAGAAATTGAAGGCGGTAGTGACTAGCAGTCCCATACTTCGTTTGCCTAATTTTGATTTGCCTTTTGAAGTCCATACAGATCCATCGTACTTTGCAATTAGAGGTGTTCTTGTGCAGGAAGATCATCCCATGGCTTTTGAAAGCATGAAACTTAGTGATTCCGAGCGATGATATTCAATCCATAAGAAAAATATGACACCCGTCGTTCATTGTGTTTATACAGGGCGGCACTACTTGTTGGGTAGACATTTCCTTGTGTTTATTGATAATGTTGCTACTAGTTGCTTTAATTATATGAAGAAACTAACCCCTAAACAGGCAAGATGGAATGACTTTATGACTCAATTCTATTACACATTGCAATATAAACCAGGAAGTGTGAACCAGGTTACTGATGCTCTAAGCCGGTATGCCAGCAGTGGTTGAGAATGCAGAGTGCAGTACTGCAACTATCGTAAGAGTTACAGCAGTTTCACAGGTTACAGGGGACATATTGTAGCAGATCAGGGAGAAGACTATTTTTGATCCGGATACCAGTCAGTTAGTGAGACAAGTGCAGGATGGTTTGATTCGAAAGTTTTGGGTCGAGGATGGCGTTTTATATGCAAAAGGGCACAGACCATATGTGCCAAACACGGGTGGGTTACGGCAGGTTTTGCTAAAAGAGACTCACGACTCCCTTTATGCAAGTCATTCGGGGCAGGAACGCACACTTGCCCTTATTTTTTAGAGTTATTATTGGCCCCCGTATGGAAGCAGATGTTGAACTCTGTCAGAACTTGTCTAGTTTGCCAACAGGATAAGACGGAGAGGAAGAAAACAGCGGGTACTTTGGAACCCCTCCCTAATTCCAACCAGGCATTGGGAGAGTGTTTCAATGGACTTCATCAACGACTTGCCAAAGGTGAAAGATTTCGTGACCATAATGGTGGTTGTGGATAGATTTTCAAAGTATGCTACATTCATTCATGCTCCGAAAGTGTGTTCCGTTGAGGTTGCAGCAGATTTATTCTTTAGGCATGTGGTCAAATTCTGGGAGTTACCGCTGGATATCGTTACTGACAGGGATACATGATTTGCAGGTCGGTTCTGGACCGCACTATTCGAGATGTTGGAGTCTCAATTGAAATTTTTCATAGCAAATCATCCTTAAACCGATGGGCAGACATAACGTGTTAACGCTTTGCTCGAGTACTTGCGGCATTATGTGACCACAAATCAGTCAAACTCGATTGATTTACTTGATGTGGCACAGCTCAGTTACAATCTACATCAAAGCTATTTTACAGGTCAAAGTCCGTTCAAGTTGGCTACAGACCAGCAGCCACCCACTCCGCATGAGGTGGCCAAACAGAAATCTCAAGGTCGTTGTCTTGCAATCTATCGTTATGCTCGAGAGAAGCAAGAAAGGGCTGAGGAGGCCAAAGATATGTTGGCAAAATCAGTGCGTAAGATGAAGAAATGGGCAGATGAAAGTAGAAGGCCAGTTGAGTTTCATGTGAGTGACCAAGTGATGCTGAAGTTGACTTCACAGGTTTGGAAGAAAGTTTGTCAGAAAATCACTCACAAAGGGCTGATCTAGCGTTACAATGGTCCATCAAGATCATCAGGAGAATTGGAAGGTTGGCTTATTGCCTTGATTTACCAGCCTTACTCAAACTCCATCCAGTCTTTCATGTGAGTTTTTTGAAGAAGTATGTTGAGGATACAAACGATCCGAGCAGGGGTTCAAGGACACGAGCTCCTCCAACAATCAGGAAACAGTACACCGAAATTGCCAAAGCAATCCTAGATCACAGAACCGATGGTCAAAGTAAAAAGAATCGTAGAACTTACTACTTGGTAAAATGGAAAGGAAAGGCACCGGAAGAGACAACCTGGGAGAAGGACACACAACTTTGGCTGTTTGAAAACTTGATCCACCGTTACTTAGACTCGACTTCGACGAGGACGACTGAGGAAATCTAGTGGGGTGGCTTGTTAAACCCTAAGTAGCTAGGGTTGGAATTGGCATGACTTGGTTACACCATTGCCAAAGCATGCTTGGTAGAAATAAGGGTTGCAGGAATTTGGAGACTTTCTGTGCGGGCAGTTAGGCTCCATTTGAGAAATCAACCAAGTGTGTAGGCACTTGAATTACAGCAACTTATGAGACTCGATGTGCACTGCTACCACTTTGGATATTTAATTAAGTGGTATTATAAGGGGCTGGTGTAAGCTGTGACATGCAGTCTCCATGCGGGCTAAGTGTGGGCATCCGACACAACACGTGGGTTACTAGAGTTGCATTGTGGGCCTAATGTTACCTAAGTCATGAGTGGCTCATGACTTGAAATTGTGGGAATTCGAGAGAAGACCGAAATTACATCATTTTGATGCATGGATAGGCATAGTTGAGACACCAAGTTAGTTGTGGGTAGTTGGTTGTCTGATTGGGACGAGAAAAACTCCCTTGCACATGTTTGGCACAAAGACGAGGTAGTTTTGTGTGGACAAAACTACCTAGCAGTTGTGTTTGTTGGTTTCTTGTCTTTTGAATTTGAATTCCTAGGCAGTTGAGGTTGTCAACTACAGGCTTGTATAAATGTGCCCAAGTCAAATGTGTTTGGCTAGTTAGACAAATTGTGTGAATTTGTATTCCTTGTAAACTATTGAGGCAATAGAAAAAGGTTTGGGAGTGTTGTCCCTGTAAATTGCTTGTCTTTATTATCTGAATTGTGTGTGTGCTTGTGTTTGCTGGTTGTTTGTGAAACAACACTATCATTTGGTAAGCCGCTGTAAAAAAAAAAGAGTTACCCTGTGACAATAACCACCCCTGCATAATTTGGTTACAAATAGGCTTCATATACTGGTAATCACACAAATCCAAGTCCAAAGCATTACTCAGACAAATGAAGCAGCTAGTCGTAAACCTTGATATACTCCTTTGAGGCCAGCCTCAATTCACACAATCTTCCTTGCCACAAGGCACACACCTCAAACGATTTTTAAAACATTGTAATGCTATTAGTATTTAGACAAGTAAATTATACAAATGAACCTCAAATGAACGTCCACGTACGAATTAAGCCCCATTTCAGGAAGAAAAAAAAAAGACAGTGTAATTCAAAACATCATAAAACCATGTGGCTTGCACTTATAAGTAATAAGAGAATAGAGTACACCTTCTTCGCTGCTTTTTTTTTTTTTGGCAAAGCAAATGTGGAAAAAGCCCTTGGGTCTTCTATGCTCATCCATTGCACATCTAACCCAACTAATAACTCCGAAAAGTCCAAAGAGATATATACTGCAGGGTCAAATAACTATCAGATAGAAATTCATACACATCTTGGTAAAAATGAAATTATGGTAATAGATACATACACGTCTCTTGTACAACAGTTACGAGAAACATTGCCAACAAACAATGTTCGAGACGAGCAGAACCGACCCTACATTCAAAGCAATTAAAGAAATGTCAATTTCCAGTCCTTTTAGGACTATGGACATACTTTTCAAAATGACAAAAAAAAATTCAAAAATAGTAATAGCAACAAAGTTTCTTTTCCAATTATGACTGAAACACCAAAAAGAATTGTCATATGTTTTGGTCGAATAAACAATACCATAGCTGAAGAAAGTTTTGGTCTATATAAGATACAAATTCCTTACGCCCTATCAGTAAACCCATCATAGTGATTTGAAGCAACTGCAATGCCTTACATCTGTAGGTTCTGAGTGTTCCACCCAGCCATGACTCCTGAGCATGTACTGCTTGTTCTGTAAGATACCACTTACCATTTCCTGGGAAATAGCAAATTTGCGGTTACACATCATTGGAATCATTAAAAGGGATTCCTCAAAATTGTTCAAATCCATAATCATCAAATTTTCGAATTCTCAGAATCATCAACTTCTTATTAATTAATAAAATATAAACTAAACCATGGGAAATTGAAGGAAACGAAGCCGTAAGGACAAAGAATCTAGTGACTAGTAGGTTTTGGAGAAAAGCAGCACATAAATCCCTTCCCACTCAGCATCCACTCCATTCTGTCATTCTTCCATCCAACAACTTAAAATCTTCAAGAATTACACGCAAAAAGATGTATTCGCTACATTCTCTATCATTACAAGGGAAATTCAAATTCCAAGATATTGAACCATTGTATAATACATATGACAATGAGATGAACTTAAATAACCAAGGTATTTACAGAGGTGTGGCTATGGGTAGGGACGGAGTCAGGAATTATCGTGAGTGGGTGCCATAAAACAAGGGAACAAAAAAATTAATAACCATTGTAAATGTTGAGAGAGCCAAAGTGGGACAAAATTAAGGGCATCTCCAATAATCATTTCTACCCATAGAAAAATTTATAATAAATATGCTAAATGCTAAAACTCTCTCCAACAGGAGTATATATGTCTTTCCATGTGACATGACAAGTAGATCACACGAAAATTTTCTATAATCAATGGGTGCATTTGATAAAAAAAGTTGAGAAATGATTGAAAGCACTATTAAATTTATGAGTAGTCGAAAAATGAGGCGCACGATTAGGTTAGTGGCTATTTATCTAAGGGTATGGCTATTTGCACTCCAAAGAAGGCCTATAGCATTCCAAAGTATTTCTAAAAATATAAAAGAGATACCAATAAAGATCATATTAAAGTGATAGAAGATTACGATTGAGGAGTAATAAGCATACCATTTATTTAAATTTAATGCTATATATATAGAAATTTTTTGAAATAATTGAATGGGGGCTTGAGGCCCCACTGGGCCTTACTTGGCTCTGTCGTTAATGGGTGTCAAGGTGTGTGCTCGGCCGAATACATCCGATTAGCGAAAGGAATAACAAATGCAATGGTAATGAATATAATAATAATCCTCTCTGTAGAAAAGAAAACGTAACATGACTTTGAGATATCTGAAAGTGGAAAAGATGGTTCTTACTTTTCGATGAAGGGAGTATTATCTAAAAAATTAGACAATTAAAATTTACAGAACTCGTATCAAAATGGGATTCATTATCTACACTTTTTCGATTATCTCCCAAAAAGGTGACATTCTACCACAACCCAAAGCAAGATGGAAGGTTTAGACTCCTTTAGGCATTACTCCCTCAATGCTTTTATACTCTTTTCTATCAATATACCAAATCTCATCATAGTCAACAAGTTATGTTAATATTCCAGTACTCTCGCTCGCTCTCTTTGAAAGGCTTCATTACTTTATAAGTTCTTTTCAGTCTTTTAGGACTATGGACATACTTTTCATAATTCACAATGACAAATAAAAAATCAAAAATAATAATAGTATCTAAGTTTCTTTTCCAATTATTACTGAATACCAAAAAGAATCGTCATATCTTTTGGTCGAATAAACAATACCGTAGTTGAAGAAAGTTTTGTACTATATAAGATACGAATTCCTTACGCCCTATCAATAAACCCATCACGGTGATTTGAAGCAACTGCAGTGCCTACTAATTAGCAAATAAAAACAGTAATTACATCATTAGGTGCTGAGTGTTTCGCCCTGGCACGCCTCCTGAGCATGGCCAGCATGTTCCGTGTGACGCCATTTACCATTTCCTGGGAAATAGCAAAGCAATTCCAGTCACACGTCATTGGAATCATTAAAAGGGATTCCTCAAAATTGTTCAAATGCAAAATCATCAAATTTTCGAATTATCAGAATCATCAACTTCTTATTAATTGTTTAAGATATTACAAGGTACCCAACTGCTCACAGATGACAAAATATATACTAAAACATCGTAAAATGAAGGAAACGAGGCCGTTGGGACGAAGAATCTAGTAGGCTTTGAAGAAAAGAAGCACAGAAATCCCTCCCAACTCAGCATCCACTCCATTCTATCATTCTTCCATCCAACAACTTAACATCTTTAGAATTACACGCAAAAAGATGAATTTGGTACATTCTCTATCATTTAGTTACAAGGAGAATTCAAATTCCAAGATATTGAACCGTTGTATAATATATATGACAATGAGATGGACTTAAATAACCAAGGTATTTGCAGGTGTGTGGCTACGGGTGTCGGGGTGTGTGCTCGGCCGAATACATCCAATTAGCGAAACAAATAATAAATGCAAAGGTAATGAATACAATAATAATCCTCTCCGTAGAAAAGAAAACGTAACATGACTCTTAATTTGAGATATCCGAAAGTGGAAAAGCTGGTTCTTACTTTTGGAATGTAAACAATTAGACACAATTAAAATGAACATAACTCATACCAAAATGGGATCCACTATCTACACTTTTTCAATTACCTACCAAAAAGGTCACATTCTACCCCAACCCGACACAAAATGTGTATAGATGGTTTTATCACAAATTCTTTTATATGTACAACATGACTTTTATACTCTTTTTTGCATTACTCCCTCCATACTTTTATACTCTTTTCTATCAATATACCAAATCTCATCACAGTAAACAACTTTTGTTAATATTACAGTACTTGCTCTTTCTCTCTGAAAGGCCTCATTACTTTATAAATTAAAATTAGGCCCTAAGAGCTTCATTACTTTATAAGTTCAAATTACACCCGATTACTACTGGTGCTGTTTCAAAATAACGAAAGAAAGAAAGAAAGAAGAAACACCAATGCAACAATAGAAGAATTGTGTATCAATGAAAAGTTATACAACAGCATTCAGCAGCAATGATGGCCCACCATGTCAGATCAAATTAATATTTATTTCAATAGGTAATTGGGTGTAGACTGTAGACATTATAACGCATGGTGGTCCACCATTTCAGTTCAAAATTAAAAATATTATTGTGGGACAGAAAGTACCACAATATTCTTCATTGGCTGTATTCGAGGCCCTACTATGAAACAGAAAATTCATAATATGTAAGTACATAAAGTAGTAGCAGAAAGTGCTAAACTCCATAACTAAATAGACCAGGGTGAAACACTATAGTGGGGTATTTAATATCTTGTCCATTTTTTACAAACTGATACATCACTAAGTAGGTCTATCAACCTCTTTGTTCCACTCAAATTTTTCACAGAGCTTCGGAAAGTAATGATACATGAACCAACCTCCCTGACATTGAATCGACAATTATACATCGATTAACATTTCAAGATACCCCATATACCCTATATATTTGCTTACTTGGTCAAGTTAGTCCATGTCACTGTTGAAGCATGTATAATTCTTATGTAAAACCAACTTTAAATATATAGGATTTACAAAATAGTTATGCACTACTATCTTCAGGAACTTAAGAAAAAAAGAAAACTAAATCAAAGAACAAATCTGACATTATAATTTGTATGGTTTCGACTTTAATAAGATGGATTTTAACTCTTTCTTCCCCTTAATCCCCGTCTCCCTAACCAAATCTTCCATTATAGTTTCTAAGTACAACCTAACCAAGAAGGTTTTGAAATTGTAAACAAGCTCTAATCACTAACATAAATAAATTATCAAGTTTCAAACCCAATTAACACCTGAATTAACCATAAACTACTATCAAACTAGCCCTCAGGAAGCGTAGTTTCTAGAAATATAACGTAAAGGAAAAAAAAAAGAAACTGACCAATGGAGGCGGCAACGATGAGACGATAGCTTGAGAGATCAGACAAACGATCACCGCCGACGGTTTAGGTTTTTCGTGCTAATTTCGTGGTCACAACAACATTGCCGATGATAATATAGACATTTTCGTGTTAACACTTAATTCCATCCTCGTTTTATAGTTTTGTAAGGTTTGGTACATAAGAGGGAAATAATTAGTAATAAGTCCTTTTTAGATTTTTCGTGCTAATTTCGTAATCACAACATTCCCAATGCCTTAAGAAATAGTTAGTAATAAGTCCTTGTAGATTTGAATATAAGAGAGAAACTTAAACTTAAGGGTGAAGAATACTAAATCCCCTCAAACTATCATTTTGTAATACTAAATCCTCCTATTTTTTAAAAGTGTACTAAACTTTCTTGATCTAACAGTTACTAACACTTAACTTCCAAAGTTGACAAATCTATTAAAACACTAACACGATGGTTGTCATGTGCATGTGGGTACCAATGGACAAAAATACACCAATTTATTCATTTAAATAAAAAAAATTTGAATTACCCTCACCTATTTTATAAAACACAACCATTTCGTTATTGTTTTAATAGATTTGTCAACTTTGGAGGTGTCAGTAACAGTTAGATCGGAGGTTTAGTGTTAATTTTAGAAGATGGGGGGTGTTTAGTGCCAAAAAGTGATAGTTTGAGAGGGTTTAGTGTTTTTTACCCTAAACTTAACTCCAAATTTATAAATATAGCACTAAAACTCTCTTAACAAGCTATAGTGAATATGGTTAAAAAAAATAGCTAAACGGGAGCGCCAAGACCATATAGCACTAAGGGTGTGTTTGATTGCAAGCGTGGAATTTGCATGAAAAATAAATAAATTATCGGCAATTGAATTGTCTAAAATTGAGTTGCATGAAAAATATAGTGTAGTATGTTTGATTGCCATAATTTTCTACCCGAAAAATATTGGTTGTATTATGGTATTTTTAATGTAGAAAAAATTATTGGTATTTTTTTTTACATAATTATATAGTCATGATGGATCTTGTTTAATTGATCTTGATTAGTATATTTTAAATATTAAATTTTTATATTATTTTGAATTTTATATTTTAAGTTATGGCATTTTTAATGTAGAAAATGGTAAAAATTTTGTCTCGTGAACCGTGCCCAAGCATGGAAAACACACACCTCCCCTCCCAAAAAAAAACATTTTCCTTAATTGCCTTGAAAATGCACATGTGTGAGCCAAAAGTGAGAATTGAATTGCCTAAAAAAAAAGTCAATCAAACACCTTAAGTTATCAAATCAAGTGAAAAATGTTGCCAATCAAACACACAAATTGTCAACTTTCTATAAAGAAGCTTGAAAGAAAATAATTAAAATGGATCATAGGAGTGTATTACTCATATGATCCATATATGACTCATACGAGTAAGGCACACCCTTATCATTATTATTTTTTTGTCATATAAGTAACACACCTTTTTGGTTCATACAAGTAACACAAACTCATATGAGTAAATTTAAGTGTATATTAAGTTTGGTCATCATCTACCATAGAGATGTAAGTTTATGCATTAACTTTTTTCCACTGTGAAACTGTACGGTAAATTTTTCCATTTACCATGCCCAACATGGTTGCTCTAATAAGTCATTCTACATTTAGGTGCCGTTTGTTTGCACTAAAGTTTGAATGGGTACAGTAAATTTTTCGCCTCATGCTTGTACCTTGGTACCTCATAGGTTAGCTCATGCGACACATTTTTTTTTTTTGTTCTTCGGAAAGTTGAGATATTTTATTCTCAGATTGGCTTGTGGACTTTTTTTTTTTTTTTAAAAAAAGGGAGGTCTAAGTCTCTCCCTTGTGGACTTTATGTTCTGTGACTTAGTTATTTGAGTTTGTTGTGTGTTTATGGCAATCTTCAAAAACAAAATCATGGTCGAAAAGAGAAGGTTGCATAGAATTAGGCTAAACATGGACGTGATGACACTTCTAATTTATTTATTTTTTGGTCTATGTGACATTTCTAAATTTAAATAAATTTTAATTATTAATTAGTTTTTGGTCATGCCAAAAATCTTGAACCGTCATATTAATATAATCTCAACCGTTAAAAACTAAGAATATTCAAAAAATAAATTTAAAACTTAGTTGGGAGTTGGGAGGATATTGAAGCATCAAGCATCTTATATTAAAATAGTAATCGAGGTGTGCGCAAGTTGGTTTGAAAACCCCATAAGAATGAACCCTGGAAGGGAAAATCATCTCTGAGCCTTTTTTTTTAATTGAATTATTGACACTTGATGGATTGATACAATTTAAAATTTTGTATTTCTTTATTATCCTCTTTCTCCCAATCATATGCCTTATTAGTGGAAACTAAATATGGACGTAAACAAAGTTTAGTAAGTTAGTGGCTACTTAAATTTGTTTTAAAAATAAAATAAAATATATGCTTCAAAATATGATCTAGCTTGACTTCTTTGATTTTAATGTCGACCATATTAATGTAGAGTTTGATTTTTCATATATGTTTTAAGTATTTATACACTGATTAAACTCAATTTACAAGCCACTATTCTTAGAGCACATATATAGAGATAGTAAAGTAATAGATGCTAGCAATAGATTAAAGCTTCATTTCTCATTGTTGTAACTGAAATGAATCTGAACCGCATATTTATATTAAAATTTGGGAAAGTGAAAGTGAAAAATAATAGTAATTAGTTGAAAGCAATATAATGTGGAATTGTATTTTAGGGAATTTTTTTGGCCCTCTAGCATGCTCTTCTCCAAAACATACGACACGCTAGTCCACTTCCATTTGCCATTATTTCTTGTGGTGGAACCTAGTATTTACTCCGGGAAGTGATTACAGCCAAAATTAAAAGCTTCATTTCGAATTAATCCACAATTATAATCTATATTACCACTATCACTGACTGTGATAAATTTACCCATATAAATATATCTCCTCAAGCCCTATACACCTTTTGTATCACTCTTATATCGCTCTTCTAAAAATCTCTTAGCTCCTCAATCCGAAAAAAAATGCCGCACTCTTATTCTCACTACAAATCACTCCGACCGATCTCCTCTCCTCTCAGCTTAATCTCACTGCCACTCTTCTTTCTCGTAGCATTTTGTATCATTCTCGTATCTATGTCGTCACTCTCTCAAAGCAGATTAGTTCACCCAGATTAAGGGGTTTTGGGGGGGTTTTGTTAAGTGCACGGATCTACTTCAATACATAAAGAATCTGAACAAAAAATTCAACAAACAAGGTAATCTTGATCATTTTAATCACTTCGCTCACAGTAGTTCAGTTAGGTTTTTTTTCATTATTATGTGATTTCAGTTAGGTTTAAACTAAATGTTTTGTTATTTGAATAAAGCATCTGTGATATCCATGTCTCAGATCCAAACACAAGAACAAAAGGAGAATCCATTCAACATGTCGTGGAAATATATATATATATATGGATTTTAATTTTCTGGTTTAATTTGTCAGCAACAATTAGCCTTTATTGTCTACTTGTTTTTGGCTTGATTTGTCAACAACAAAAGGGGAATCATATTTCTGGCTGTACAATTTAAGATAATATATATTTATTTGTGTATATATGAGTATGAACAGACTATATATGTGTTACAGTATTTATTTTGTACCTTGGTTTTGATGATTCATATGTGTGTGTGTGTCGGTTCCACTGAATGAATGAGATGAGCAATTGAAGATAATTATTAATCTTTATCATAATATTAGATGTTGGAATTTGTAGAACATCAAGAATTGTATTTTGGGATATTTGGGGAAGATTCCAAAATGATATTAGATAACCCCCGAGGCTATAAAATCTGAGCCTAATTAACAAATACGATTTTAAGTGGGAAGATTCTCGGACAACTTTAAAGATTAAGAATATCTCTAATAAGTAAGAGCGATATATTTGATACTTTTGATTTTAGATAAATTGATTTGTATATGATTTATTGGAATGTTGACATCAATATTTATACCAATTGTCGTCCTTCAGATATACATTAACATGCTAGCTGCCATTGACAAAAACCATGGCTTCAATGTACTTATGGTCTTGGAAGAGGTGAAGCTAATAAAGTATATACTTTTTGAGTTCGGTATAATTTTTTTCATTAAGTTTCTTCTTCAGATAAACATGAGCTACAAGAATGGGTTTGTGTTGTGTGATTATAGCAATAAATGTGATCACTATTACTATTGGGAATTGAATTGGATATGTATTTTTTATATTTTTGCTACCACTAGCTTTAGTGGTTATTAATTAGCTTGGTATATATGATTGATTTGTTGAGTTTTGTTATATGTGATTGATTGATGGTATCTACATTGCAAGATTCTGATTTTAGCAGGTAAAAAAATTGGATTTTTAGTATTTTAATTTTCTTTTTTTTTAAATACTTCTGTAGTTTGTCACTGTCTAAAACAATGACAAATAAACTGTCACAATAATTATGACTATTATAAACAGTCATAATATTTTAATTATCACTGCTTATTCACGAAATTATGACGGTTATCAACAGTAATAATTTTTTAATTCGTTACTGTTGACCACTAGTTTATGACTTTTTTGAACAGTCACAATTTATTAAAATTGTGACGGTTTCGAACAGTCACAAGTATGTAATTCATGACTATTTGAAGGCACTCTTGGCGACAGTGACAAACATAAATTATGACGGTTTTTGACTGTCACAAAAAAATTTGTCACAGTACTATTTATGACGGACGAAAACAGTCACAAAGGCACTTTATGACAGTTTTTGGCTGTTATAAATCACTGATTCTGGTGTAGTGAATAGAACTAATAGAAATTAAATTAATTTAATTATCTTGAAGCTAGGGAGTTAACTATTATACGTATCAAGTGGTATATTAGATATGTTTTTTCTAATTATTATATGCACATAGATTATTAATATAAAGATCAAATGGACATTTATTATTATAAAAATAATGAAGAAAATAATTCAAAAATAATTCAAAAACAATTAAATATATTAAATAATGTTTTATTTGTACATGATTACTTCTAGATGATAAGAGAGGAACACCTCAATGTGTGACTATTTCAGTCAAATGTGTTTTTTATTTTAAATTGATGTATAATGCCCTAATTCACTATGTCAAATAATTTTTTAAGCAAAAACTTTTAATATTGAAGTTTTTTTAATATACCAAATTTTTACTACAATATTAAAATAAAATTTAGTAACTGATACCTTAAATTGATATAATATAGTAAACTATCTTATTGGTCCTTAAATTATTAATACAGTCTCATTTTGACTCTCTAACTTTAAAATGCTCTATATAAGCACTTAAACTGTTAGTTTGGTATCACTTTGGCCCTTCTATCCATTTTACACGTTAGTAGTCTTGTATTATAAACTTTTAAATTTGGTAACAATGTTTATAGGTTATTATTTATATGATGTATTTTCCTTTAATTTTGATTATTTCTCAATTAACTTTCATGTATTTTTATCAAAATTACTATCGCAAACACAATTCCATGCATCGCACGGGTGAAAATACTAGTTATATTATAAAATTACAATTTTATCACCCTCGATTATTTACCAAGAAACTGTTAGCCAAAAATGTGGAAATTAACAAATTAAACAAAAAATAAAACCGAGTCTCGTGTATCACACGATCTCCTTAAAACAATTACGCCGCCTCCCACGATGCTTATGAGGTTTGTTATGGCGTTTGTCTCCCACGATGAAACAGTAAAGAGTGTCTACCTTTAGCACTTAGTGTCACTCGCTAAACGAACTTAAATTGTGTTTGAACTTTATCACCACCAAACAAGACTAGTCTAGAAAGAAGGAGAGAGGATTTTGTGAGAGAGATGTGTGTGTTTAGATGTGTGGAATGAGGTCTCTAAGACCTCCAATTTATACAAGGGGGAGGAGCATTTGAATTAATTCATACATTAATACAAAACTGTTTTTTAATGTTTAATTGCAACAATTAAACAAAAACGTTTCTAGAATTAAAAGGAATTAATTCAAACGTTTTTGAATTAATATGAATTTAAAAACTCTTAATTAAGAGTAATTCAAAATTTAAAATGGGTGACATTAAGGAAAATAAATGAACTGGAAAACTCTAAGTGCAAAACATGACCCCGTGCGGCTGGCCATTTTCGGAGTGACATTCGTGTCCGCAGGTGCGGGCGCACACAAGCCAAGCTTGTGTCAAGCCAAATTCGATCCGTGATTTGCACCCCCCTGAGCCTGGGTGCGCAAGAGAGAGCCTTATATTTCTTAGAAGCTTATGAGCTAGTGAAAGGTTATCCTTTATAAACTCATAAAAGTTTTCCTAAAGTTCTAATGTGGGACTAACATTTCTCATTTTATTTTCCATCTCAAGTAGCTCACTTTGGGTGATAATTTCTCATTTACCCCAAATCCGTTTTGAGCATACAAATACACGATCTCGATGTACTCACGGAGGAGAACACGAATCTATAATTTTCTTTCACAACTAAGTGTGAAACCCCATTTAAAATTACCCTTAAACAGGCATCAAAACCAATTTTTTTCAACAATTCCCCACATGAATGAAAATTGGAAACCAAAGACACGAAAGACAAGGTGATAAAGTTCGACGGTTGAAACCTGCATAGGATAAGTAGGTTTTACCCCTTGAACCCTCCCTTATGAAGATATGTTTACTTTACTAACGAAACAGTAGACGCGATGTCCTTGAACTGTTCTGCCATTTGTGTAAACGATGACATATCTCATACAGGAGTCTTCCTTACACATTTTTAGTTCTCACTATTATGTTCTTTATGGCCATGAACATACGCCTGGTTCTGCAAGAGTTCACTAAGAATTGTGCCCTTAGCAATTCTCTTGGAAGCGGCCCTTCTTCCCTCTTACATAGGTGATTTCTTGATTAAAAGTAACCCGCATTACTCTATTCGAATTTATCGACACATAAGAATCATTAAAAGCTTAGCTTATCATTTTCCTTACGGGTATCACTGTTTTCATCATAGAAATGGACATGGGAAAAATCCCCACAGTGATCCAACGTAGCCTTTACAATTTAGTTGTCCCTTTTGAACTTAGATCTTGGGATCTCCAGTCACGTAGGTTGGGTATCCATTGTATCAACTTATTTATTCATGGGCTTTAGTCCCATTCCCCTTGATGACTTGTCAACCAACTCTCTATTCAACCATTTGGTTAACGGATCCGCAATATTATCTTTAGACTTTACAAAGTCGAGTGAGATAACTCTAGTTGAGAGTAGTTGTCTAATGGTATTATGTCTTCGACGAACATGTCTAGACTTACCATTATACATATTGCTTTGTGCCCTACCAATAACTGATTGACTATCAGAGTGTATGCAAATTGGGGGCACAGGTTTTGACCATCTCAGTATATCCTCTAGAAAGTGGCGTAACCATTCAGCCTCTTCCCCACATTTGTCTAATGCAATAAATTCAAATTTCATAGTGGATCTAGCAATCACAGTTTGTTTCGAGGATTTCCACGAAACTGCTCGACCTCTTGTTTGTGTCATTTTTAAAACACATATATCGCTATGGATTAAATCAAGGGGTCCAGTGTTTCTTTCAACATTAGGAAATGATGATCTCGTTTGTTTTGCATCAACACCATTTTCACATTTGTGTTATGAAACAGTTTGAAAAGAAGGTATATGATTTAAGTTAATAAATTTTCGTAAAGAATCATAATTAACATGTCCTAGTCTATCATGCCACAAATTTGAAAACTCAAGCATATATGCAGAAGAAGTAGCTTTATTATTATTCTTAATAATAGTCATTACATTCATTTTGAATAAACCGCCATTCATATATCCCTTTAAGTAGAAAGATTAATATCAGAAACTTCTTTAGCAATGCCTTTGATCATATCTGTTTCCTTATTTCGGTTTCTTTTGGGTAGCCTACAGTCGGAGGATTTGTGACCCATTTTGTCACAGTTGAAACACTTGCCTTGAAATTTTGGCTTTTTAAAAATTCCTCCTTTCGGCCCCAACACCTTCCCTTTGCCTTTGTTGTTGTTATTGTTCTTCCTTGAACTTTGACCATGTTCCACCATATCTGCCTTGGCAGCAAACGAGGTGGTATCGGCCCCCCTTTTTTCAGAACCTTTATTATCTTCTTCAATTCGAAGTCTTAACACAAGGTCCTCAACTCCCATCTCCTTTCGTTTGTGCTTTAAGTAGTTCTTAAAGTCTTTCCATGCCGGATGTAGTTTTTCGATTATGCATGCTACTTGAAAACTCTCGCTCAAAGTCATTCCCTTAGCGTGAATTTCATGCAAAATCAGTTGGAGATCTTGTACTTGGCTAATTATAGTCTTGGAGTCAACCATTTTAAAATCAAGAAATCGGCCAACAATAAACTTTTTGGCACCGGCATCCTCGATTTTATATTTGTGATCCAACGCCTCCCACAGTTCCTTAGCAGTTTTTTTTTCAATGTAAACATTGTATAAAGAATCGGCCAAGCCATTCATTATAGTATTCGGCATAGTTCCAAGCATCCACAGCACTAACGGCTTGGACATCTTGCTCACCCTCCTTGAGCTTAGGCCTTTCCTCGGTTAAAAATTGAGCAAGATTAAGAGTGGTAAGATAGGACATCATTTTTTTTTTTGCCACCTCTTAAAATCTTGGCCGTTAAATTTTTCCGGTTTCTCCCCTTTCACTACATTAGCAGTCATAGGAGCAGAAGTGGGAACATTTTTAAAAACAACAACATTAGGGTTCAATGGTGCAGTTACAACAACAGGATCAACAGGATTAATCTCAGTGGTCAATGTACCTTTAGCACATACAAATAAATTGTCAAATTCTAGAAACTCAAAGTTCCAACAAAACTAGAATTATAAACCGAATATATATATATATTTCTCAAAACTGTTTTCCACAAAAACAGTTTTTACACATACTGTTTTTTTTTTCCTTTTCTCTTAAAAAAACAGTTTTTACACAAAAACAGCTTTTTATGAAACTGTTTTTCCCAAAACAGTTTTTCAAATTGTTTTTCCAGAAAACTTTTTTTTTCTTGCTTGTCCAGAAAAATTCCAGAAACTGTTTTTTTTTCCCAAAAAATTTCCACAGTTTCTACACAAAACAGTTTTTATGAAACTGTTTTTTCCCAAAACAATTTTTCAAAATGTTTTTTTTCTTTCAAAACTGTTAAATTGGTTTTGATGCCTTTTTAAGGGTAATTTTAAATGGGGTTTCACACTCGGTTGTGAAAGAAAATTATAGATTCTTGTTCTCCTCCGTGAGTACATCGAGATTGTGTATTTGTATGCTCAAAACGGATTTGGGGTGAATGAGAAATTGTCACCCAAAGTGAGCTACTTGAGATGAAAAATAAAATGAAAAATGTTAGTCCCACATTGGAACTTTGGGAAAACTTTTATGAGTTTATAAAGGATAACCTTTCACTAGCTCATAAGCTTCTAAAAAATATAAGGCTCTCTCTTCGCATCCAGGCGCAGGGGGGTGCAAATCACGGATCGAATTTGGCTTGACACAAGCTTGGCTTATGTGCACCCGCACCTGCGGACACGAATGTCGCTCCGAAAATGGCCAGCCGCGCGTGGTCATGTTTTGCACTTAGAGTTTTCCAGTTCATTTATTTTCTTTAATGTCACCTATTTTAAATTTTGAATTACTCTTAATTAAGAGTTTTTAAATTCATATTAATTCAAAAACGTTTGAATTAATTCCTTTTAATTCTAGAAACGTTTTTGTTTAATTGTTGCAATTAAACACTAAAAAACGGTTTTGTATTAATGTATGAATTAATTCAAATGCTCCTCCCCCTTGTATAAATTGGAGGTCTTAGAGACCTCATTCCACACATCTAAACACACACATCTCTCTCACAAAATCATCTCTCCTTCTTTCTAGACTAGTCTTGTTTGGTGGTGATAAAGTTCAAATACAATTTAAGTTCGTTTAGCGAGTGACATCAAGTGCTAAAGGTAGACACTCTTTACCGTTTCATCCTGGGAGACAAACACCATAACAAACCTCATAAGCACCGTGGGAGGCGGCGTAATTGTTTTAAAGAGATCGTGTGATACACGAGACTCGATTTTATTTTTTGTTTAAATTGTTAATTTCCACATTTTTGGCTAACAGAAACCTCAATTACCACCAACATCATCATAATCCCTCCTCCTAAACACCCAAACCACCACATTAATCTCTTCTTTTACTCCAAAGTCTTATTGATTCCGTTGTTGTCAAAAGTGAGCTAATATCAAACATAGTTTACTACTTGGGTACGTAGATCAAATGTGAACAAGGAGCAAAAATTGCCAAATTTAACTAAAATACAATAAAAGTGTTTCATTGCAAAGGGATAATTGCACCGGTGGTTAGTCAAACTTTAGATTAATATATATCAGCTAGAATTTATTAATTGCATTGCTCAAAGTGAAATGGAAGTTCAAGTCGAAGAAAATTTGCATTAAGAACTAATTAAGTACCTATAAAAAATCAGCTTTAAACAATTTCGATGCAATTAAGCTCAATATTTTAAGCTCGAAATTTTGATTGCTTTACATAGTCAGAAAGAGGAGTAGAGGACAAGGAAGGCTGCAATTTTCTTATATTTTTGTTGTTATTATTATTATTGTCCCATTCCATTAATTATGAAACCACGAGCCTTGAATTTATTTAGAATATTAATTCCCCACTTGAATCATTCCCTCACCTATTGGCCCACTATCCAAAAAATAGACCCTCGTCAATCAATTTGGCAGCTTCCATCTCACTTTTACTCCTAGCCTTTAGAATATTCCCCACTTGAAGCATTCACTCGCCTTTGCTCCCAAATTCATTATTTTCTCTTTGCCTACTATGTTTGTGCCATGCAAACCCTATTCTCCTCATATATTTACATGCAACAGAGCCGGTCTTAACCATTTCTTGACCTTGGGCAAAATTCTAAAATGATGCCCTCTTATAAATAAATATATTAATTTTTTTATATTAAAAAAACCAATTAATTTTTATATTCCACCAAAAATACATTACAATTAAGAATTCAAAGTGCTTACAAACTTCATATCAAAATGCACGAGTTTACATGCCATCAAAACCAATACAATGATAATTCAAGCACTTACATGTTTCATCTTCAACCTTCATGTGCATTTTCATCTTTCAAAAAACTTTTAGATTAAAGCGGCACCACATGCTAAAACATACCTACAAAATAAAAGCAACATTGAAATTTCAACCAAAACAATCACTTAAAATGACTTATTCTTACATTTTTAGCAGCAAAATCATCAATTATACCTCCATAGTCAAGATTTTATGAGATGTCATTTTCAATACATAAAATTGCTACAGTCAATTATATATCCATGGTGATTCATAACTAAGATTTTAACAATTTCAATTTGGAGAAACTCCTTTCTGCGGGTGCTATAGTCACAGGCAAAGTCAATAATAGTTTATAAGCAAGTATCATATGAGGAAACATATTCATATCTTTTGCAAACTCCATAATTTTAATTGATGTCCATGGTTCATTTGTTTCATATGATTCACTTGGTAACATTAATTGTAATATTTGTAATTCTGAACGTAAGCACTTTCCATTAACATTAGAAACATAATAAAATTTTAAAGCATTTTCAAGATTCATGCGCGCAAGATCTTTTTAATTCATCATCATCCAATGAAATGAACTTTGTTGCATCAAACAAGAATCTAAACATAGATTGAAAAAATTGCAATTATTCAAACATACTTTTAATTGAGAAATAGCCATATCCACTACAACAAGAAAGTAATCAGTTCTAAAGGATTATTTTATTGATTGTTCTTTCCTATCAGTATTCGAAATTTCATTAAAAAATGCCTCTTTCTACAAGTATGACGCTTTTTAGGAAATGCAAGCTCAATTTCCTTGTTATTAGTAATTTCTTTAGCACTAATCATGGCAAGCAAATCCATTTTCCCTATATTTTTCAAAATACAAAACAAGTCCATTCAATTGTTTCACAACAACATTAATATGCATATTTTCAAATTACAATTTTTTACCAACCAAGTTAATCTTGTCCAAAACATCATACCAATTTATTAAGGTTAAAATAAATTCAAAAATAGAAAGCTCTCCTGATGCTAAACTTCTAGCATCCCTACTCAATTTCGCATCTTCACTAATTTCAGCTTATTTAAACAACGCATTTCTTATTTGGGAAATTTGAGATTTTATTGCTTTAACATATGCAATATGGTTTTCCCAACATGTAATAGACAACGATTTTAAAGTTAACTGAAATTATTGTTAAATTAAGGTAATGAGAACCACACGGCATATAAAACGCTCTAGGATTTATGTCAAGCAATCTTTTTTAAAGACCTTGATGTTTACCTTTCATATTAGAACCGTTGTCATAGCCACGTCCCTCACGTTATTAATATATCTAGATCAAAAGATTTAAGTACATCTTGCAATTTATTGAAAAGCCCAAGTCTAGATGTATCTTCCACATTTATAAATTCTAGGAAGTATTCTTAGAAACTTACCTTATTAAATAATTATTTTTGGAAAGAGATTTTTGTTATCTAATATTTTTATATCACACACACACACACATATATATATATTATATACATATACATATATAAAAAATCTGGTGCCCTTCGTCACTTTTGGGCCCTGGGCGGTCGCCCTGCCTGCCCTGCCCCAGGGCCACCCCTGACATGCAAACCCTAGGAAAAAATTACACTACCCTCAATGTTTGGAGTAATTAGAGATTTTTGAGAGCACGTATTTTAAGGGAGTACGTTACTTCGATATATATCACTTTAAAGTATTTATTTATAACCCTTTTGAATATTATAAATTTTTTCTATTTGAATGGAGCTTTTCAGTAATATAATTCACGTATTCATCTTTTTTAATTGAAGGCTAATCTCCTTTTAAAAAAATAGATAAAATCTAATATTTTGTTTTATTTATTTTATGTTATTGCATGTTGAATGCATGTGTTTTATTTCATAATATATAATTTTTATTTTTTTACTGACCTCTAAAAAGGCCAATACAGTCTAGTAATTATTGTTGTCCTTTAATTTGAATGACGAACTACATAGGCACGACAGAGTTTTCTTAATTCAAACCATGTAATTGCTAAATTCACCTTTTCTCACTTTGATAATTAATATGTATAATTGTCGCACCTTTGTTTTTTCCTCGAGTTATGATTCATTAGCTACTTAATTTAATCCGTACTATATTATTATTATTTTTACAAAAGAAGAATTTGAATTTTTTACATTAGCTCCGGAAGATAAATTTTTTTTTAAGTTGCATCTTGAAATTATTAGGTTTAATTGAATAAAAGGTTCCGTTACATACCATCTGTAACTACTAATTATTTAATTAAATTTTGGTTTCTATTTATCTTAGGTACATACATGTAATAATATATAGAAATAGTTAAATCATAATATTTCATGGTGGATTCAACGATATTCACGGAAAAAGATTTGATTAATGATTTGGAAAAGGGAATTATGTTTATTACTTAAACGAGGCTCATTGTCTAAAGAACTTTGATAAATATATAATTATACAAGAATCTTTCCATAACAGACACTAGAATTCTGATCAGACTTATATATCCTGGGTCCGCAGATTCACTTTATACTGATACTAGCATGTAGTGCAATGCACGGGCGCTTTACAATATCTCACTCTAGTGAGATTACTTGTAAATATTGTAAGACTAACTCCTTTGCCATGATATATAATAGTAAGGAAAAGATTGGAAGCTTGTATGTGGTGAACTAACAAAATAATTGAACATTCTGCATCAATTTCAATTGAAAAAATACATTATGATTACTTTCCAAACGTTAAAGGTATAAATGGAATAAAATGTTTATAAACTAAACCGCCATTGTTCCATTCAAGTATGCAAGATGTATCAATTGCAAATATTTTGCTTGGTCCAATAAATGGGCAGTGATTCCATAATTCAAAAAACTCAACGACACAATAAAGGCCATCCAATGGATAAGAGAGAACCTATTTTTCAATCTATATGAAGTGGCGTAACAGAGAACCTGTCAGATCAAGTTCTTTCCAAAAATTAGTAATAGGAATCCATCATAGTAAAGTTGACAAAGATAGGCAAAACTTGTATTAAAGACTATTAGATAAATTCAACTCAAAACTTAACTTGATATGGTGCAACTCTAACCTTTTAGTCAAATGTATCAATTTGCAGTAATAAGCAAAAATTGCTCCTTGGCATGAGAAGAAATTATTTATTTAAATATATGGCAGGTAAAGGTGCAGAATCATACAAAACATATATATATATAGCTTTGGCACTGAGGGAAACATTCGACAATCAAGAAAGTAGAAATTGTTGGAAACTTGTTTTCCAATTAATATTTGTTTTAATAATTTGGAGCTGAATTTTGGCCAATACCCGAATTTCATAAAACGGGTCTACTCCACAAATAGATAAAGTTTGAATATTTATTTGGCCAAAACAAGTTTTGATTGAATTAGAAAATTGATTAAAATTAATTACAAAATAATAATCCAATTAATAATTGGATAATAATCATTTTGGAAAAATTCCCAAGTAGGATTATTTGCCCGTTGGAATTTAACTCTTAAACGTTTCCCAAAACTCTTCACGAAAAGTTGTATCTCTTCAACAAAAGTTATATTAATTGTTCATTACTCTTCACATCTGTCCAATGGTCACTTGCAAGACTTATATAAAGGGCTTTCCTCCTCCCAAATTCAATTATTCACAACATTTGTTATTTTGTTCCGTTGCTCAGTAAATAAATAAGAGAGTGAGTACAAGCCTAAATTTGGTTCGCTGTTGCTTGTAGTCATAGTACTTCAACTTGAGTGGTTGAACCGTTGTATCCTGGGAGGCAACCACCAGAGTTCGTCAGCACCATAGCAAGGCGATGATTGCCTTAAGGCTATAGTGTCCAACATTAGCCTCGATCTTATTCTTCTTCAACTAAGGTTTCTTTCGTACCAATTCCAAATCTCACTTAGTTACTGTAAGTATTTATTTTATTCTTTCATATATGTATATATAACTTAGTTATATATAGTTCGAATCACCTGCGAACTGAGATTTACCAAATCGTGCAAATTTGCTCAATTACTGCGGGACCCACTCATAAAGTAGTATGACTCTCCCTTTTCTCAAAGTGAAATAAAGAAAGCTTTGCAAATAAAATAAACAAAAAACTTCTCTCTCTTCCAATTACGACGCGACCCACTTTGACTATCTCTTTTCTCAATTGAAATGAAGAAAGCTTTGTAAATAAAATTAACAAAAAACAACCCACGTTCTCTCTCTCCATCCTTTTCTTCTCTCTTTCCATTATTTTCTTCTTCTTCTTCTTCTTTTTCTTCTTCTACAGAATTCTTTTCCTATCAAAATTTCCTTCTTCTCTCAAAACACACACGTCACGAGGGGACTCATACGCCAACGTCATTTTTTAAGAGATTTGTTTCGAAGAACAATTCTTTGGTAGATTTTATGATACAATTTAACAGGGGACTCATACGCCAACGTCACGAGGAATTGATGGCCGATCATAAAGATAAAATTAAGAAGCCTAAAATTAGAATAAATTAGAACTTTTTGGTGCAAATGGTTGGTATTTATACAAATGAAATGTTCTACAAATTTGAGGAGGAACTGTGTGAAAGCTTTAACTACGGGTTCGAGTTGGTTAAGGAAAATGATAATCATTGCGTGTATCACATTCAAAGAATGGGTTTGGTCGGAACAAGCAAAACCCGTGAAATCATTTATGATAAGGACTTGGATTATGTTTCTTGTGTGTGTAAAAAGTTCGAAACCGCTGGAATCCCATGTAGGCACATTTTAGCATATTTGATAAGATTTATTTATCTTGGTAAGTTGCCCGATAAATATATTTTGAAAATGTGGACTAAGTGTGTAAACTTGGGGACAATGGTGAATGGTAGTGGTGTTGATATAGTCCATGATAGTTCTAATATCTTGATGCAGAGTCAATTTGTCCAATCTTATTTGGATTTAATTGATAAGGCCCTAATATGTGAAGAGACAAGAAAGATGTTTGAGGATGGAGTGCGTATCCTTACTGAGCAAATTGATCAATTTATTATTAGTGCAAATGTGTCTATCGGGAAATGTAATCCCACTGTTGGTGATAGTAGTATGCATACTTCCTGTAATGTTGAAAGTAGTTTCAATGAACCCGATTTAGTGCGAGCAAAAGGGTGTGAAAAAAGACTTAAAGGAGGAAAAGAGAAAGTGTTAGCAAGGGCTAAAAATAAAAAAGTTAGACGTTGCCACGGGTTCGATAAAGTGGGCCAAGCACATGATAAAAGAAATTGTCCGGCAATTACGAATCGGTGAGTAATAATTAATTTTTTTATATACACATATAATTTTATTTTTTTTCATTCTAAGATTAATCTTGAATTTTTTTTTCTTTTTTTATTTTGTTTTCTATTCATTTAGGTGTTCTCCATCTAAGTAAAGTGCAACTTTAGAAATGGAAAATGAGTTGTCAACAAAAGATGAGGATGATATAAGTTTAGCTTGAAAATAAGTTGTGTTTGTTATTTTTTGTATTTAAATGAATTAAGTCGATATTTGAATGATTAAGCTTGTATTCGTTTTATTTTAATTGACTATTTAAATTAATTGATTTTCACTTTTAATTAAAATAGCTATGAATTTTGATATTTGATAGCTCAGTTGTTTGCCCAGCTCAGTCGTGAGTGTTTGAGAGAAGAAGGAAATTTTGAGAGAAAAATAATTCTGTAGAAGAAGAAGAAAAGAATGGAAAAAGAGAAGAAAATGATGGAGAGGGAGAGAGAAGAACGTGAGTTGTTTTTTGTTAATTTTATTTACAAAGCTTTCTTCATTTCAATTGAGAAAAGAGAGAGTCAAAGTGAGTCGTTTTTTGTTTATTTTATTTGCAAAGCTTTCTTCATTTCACTTTGAGAAAAGGGAGAGTCAGAATGCTTTATGAGTGGGTCCCGCAGTAATTGAGCAAATTCGCATGACAGTTCAAAAGTGATCCGGACTATAGTTATATATATATACTAGTCAATGTCCGTGCCTACGGCACGATTCAATTGTACCTATATGTAATTAGTCACACTATCTAAAATTATATTTATTACTACTTTTTTTATATCTATAATTACTCGTAATTTTAATTTTTTTTGTCTCATATTAAGAGTTCTTATTCCAATTTTGTTATTTTTCAAAGAAATTAATTTTAACATTATCCTAAAAAAGTAGTAGTATACTTTTAATTTGAATAAGAGGAATTAAAATTTTCCATATGGCACTAATTTTAATTTTTAATCTTAACCAAATTTTAAAAATATAATTGTATGCCTATTATTCAAATAGTGGTAGAGTAAATTAAATCTAACTAATTGCCCTTCCGTTATAATTAGGGATGGGAAATGGTCTAATTCGACGGATTTTCGACTAAACAAACCCCAATATAGGGCGGACTCTTTCTATTTTATTTTATAATTTGAAAAAGTATGGGTACTAAATGGTTTAAGTTCGAGTTCACGTAAATTATGTCCATTTGTCTCAACTGTACTTAAATATAATATTTTTTTCTTTAAAATAGCCTTATAATACAATCTAATTACAAATGGTAAGAAAGAAAATAGTGAGTTGAGATTTATACGTAGAGTATAGTAAACTGTGTAGATTTTTTTAATCATATTTTTAGATATATCGAATTCGAATTTGGTAAAACCCTAAACTCAATTATTGATCATTTAAAGTTAATTCCAACATAATCCATTTACATATTTCCATTAGTACCTTTTGGATTTTTAAAATTTAGAAATTATTAATCACATATAGAACAAACGTATGCTAAGACAATAATCAAGTAAGTTTAAATTAATATGTTTACATTTAGATAAATTTAAATTTATATGTTTATATTTAGATCAACATAATATTTCAAAATTATAATTAGTTTATAGAGAAAATGTAACCATCCGGGTTCCCCCCTAAAATGGCTAACTTAAGTTGTAAATTATGTTCATTGTACCCACATATATACCAATTTATATCAATTACCTTCCCATTACACTGTCGATGTGGGATATTTTGAGTCGTCACAATCTCTGCACATTAAATCCCTGACTTTCTCGACAGGTTGGGATCACACACAAAGGCTTGCCGTTAGCCGCACAAACCTGACCCACAATATTAGCACTAAGGAACTTCTCATTACACTACCGATGTGAGATATTTTGGGTCGTTACAATCTCCCCTCATTTAATCCCTGACTTCCTCATTAGGCCGGGCACAGACCCGACCCGTAATATCCACACATCACATGATAGTGTTCCTGGATCCACTCTGATATCATATGTAACCATTCGGGTTCTCTATCAAAATAGCTAGCCCAAGTTGTAAGTTATGTTCATTACACCCACATATATACCAAGAAACTTTTTATTATAATATCGATGTGAGATATTTTGGGTCGTTACAGAAAATAAACTATTATTGTTTTTTTTAAAAAAAAATAATAAATATAATACCTTATATACTCTAAGTTTTGGATAAGCCCTTATCACCTACAATTAACTTTTTTATTTTTTATCCTTTCTTATAATTAATTATATTTTCTTCGTCAAACAAATTGATATTATAAATATCACTACTTTAATCCTGAAAGATAAATAAATAAATTTGAGAGTTCTAAATTTTTTAATGATTAAAAATAAAGTTGTTAATATATATATGACATGTTGCCTTTTGTATTTGTTTTTTAGAAATAAAGGGATGTTAAAAATTAAAATTCTTACATTCAGAAAATTAATTTTTACTATTTATGATAAGAAAATATAATTAAATTTGAGAACGTATAAATAATTTTGAGCAATCGAAACTTACAATGAATTTAATATAACTAAATGTTAAAATATTAATAAATAATTGATATTGATAGTAAAAACTACTCATACACACCTAATAATCGAATAATGGTAGGGGACGTAATATTATTAAGTATTTTTGGACATCACCATAGGAATCGTCAAGGCTCCAAAAAGATGACTCTCGCGCTCCTTCACTTGATATATGGGTTTGTTTGAGTTCAACATGTTATATTTACATGAATCTAAGCTGGATATAACCCAAATCGTATTTATGTTTAGAATGTACCCATACTTACCACAATTAAAAAAATAAAAAAATATCAGACTTTAGGGTAATGGTTGGTCAAAAACTTATTGAGATGGATATTTTGTCATCCTAAATCCTGATTGCTATTGCTAAGGTAGTTTTATTTGTTATCAAACCAAATTTATAGGTTTTTTTAAAGTAACCAAATTTATAGTTTATTAATTATGCTTAAGGAAGATAAATTTCTTTAACATAATTCTTTTTGCTTTCACAATAATATTAATCTATTTTTGTATATACAATTTGTAAACTTTAAAAAACAAAAGCATAAATAAATCAATGTCCCTAAAAAAAATTAACTTTAAATATTGCTAAATTAAAATTTATTATATTTTGAAGTTTTAGAAAAAAGTTTGAGAGAGAGAAAGCTGACGTGACAGTGCAAATAAGATATAAATATACACTATTATTACTCGCATATTCTTTTATAGATAATCTACATGTTAAATAATATGGGGATGCTAAAAATATAGAAAGACTATAATTTATAATTAAACAAAATAGGAATATATAGAAGCACTGGAGATGCTATTATATAAATAATGTACATGTTAAATAATCTGGGACATATTGGAGATATAAAAAAACTCTAATTTACAAATAAATATTTAATGGCTATAGAGATACAATTAGAATTTTCATTTGTTTTAAACTATTTAAATCTTTAATATAGTTAATTAACTAAATACCTAATATTATCATCAATATTACCAACATGCCTTAATAATCCTGAAACATTGGATCAAAAAATAAACATCCACACTAAATTTGAGCCACCAGTTGACAACATAAACATAAAAAGGTCCTGCTATATTATGACTGACTTGATTATTAATATATTATATGATAATATTTATTATTATTATTATTATTACTATTACAGTGAAGTAAAGAGATAAAAAAAAAATATTTTTTATTTAGTATTACAATTAGAAAAATAAAAAAATTATGTATTATTTAGTATTACAATTAGAAAATTAAATCTCACCTTTCAATTATAATGATAAATTCACTATTTATGTATTTGTTAATAAAACAATCAAGAATTTGAATAAGTTTGAAAGGTTGCAATATTTAATAATAAATTAATTAAATAGACAGTTATTGTTATGATTAACAGATAAATATATAACAGAAGAATTTGTAAAGGCTTCAAATACTTCATGTCTACTAATAAAATAAATATGTAGTCATAATTATCATTGTAATTACTAGTACGCCATTACAATTCTAAGTTGTCAGATTAAAACATAAAGGCTCAAATTAAATTTGAACCACCAGTTGGGAACATAAGTTAGGAGAGTCTTGGCATATTAGGACTGACCTGATTTATTAATAGATATATATTTAATAGCCTACATATATATTTGTATCTTAGTTGCTTTCTATTATTCAATTAAGATACATACATATATAGTAGGTTACGTAAATTAATAAATATTTATATCTATTTTATTTATATTTCACACAAAAAATTCATTTATACGTTTGTTAAATTATATTCCTTTTAAATTGGTTTTGTATCTATATTTTTTTTTGTTTCCCAGGGTATCCACCGCTCGACAGCGGAGACTAATCCCTTCGCTGATTGTAGTCACCTCGAAGGGTGGAACAGTTGGCCCAGAGATTTAAGGCTGCTCCATGCCCAAGGCGGAGATCGAACCCCCGACACTTGGTTAAGGGAGGAGGAGCCCTTACCACTCTACCACACCCCTGGGTTAAAATATTCAATTAGATGGTTTTGTATCTATATAATTCTATAATATTCTAAAGAATTACTTTACTTATACAGTTTTTAATTTAATTTTAATTTATATCAAATTAAAATACTCGAATTCCAACAATTGTAAGACAAACATTATTATTGAATCTGGTTATTTTAATTTGATAAGCTGTTGTTTATTTATTCTTTTATTGAGTTTATCTTCTGATATTAATATGACATAAATGGCTTCATCGGGTATTCCTCTTTCTACCACCACAGTGCTCGCCAATCCTCTTGTGAGCCATGAGAAACCAGAGAAATTTGGAAGGACAGATTTTAAAAGATGGCAACAAAAAATGCTGTTTTACCTTACTACTTTAAATCTCTCCAAATATCTCCATGAGATTGCCCCTACCCTTAAAGAAGGGGAAAGCAATACACAAACAGTGGTAGCAGAAAAAGGATGGAAGCATGGTGATTTTCTTTGTCGGAACTATATTCTCAATGGATTGGACAATAAATTGTATAATGTCTTTTCTCAAACAAAGATAGCAAAAGAATTATGGGATGCTCTTGATAAGAAATATAAAACGAAAGATTCTTGCTCAAAGAAATTTGTAGTTGGTAGATTCCTTGATTATAAAAGGGTTGATTCAAAAACAGTGATAAGTCAACTAAACGAATTTCAGCTGTTACTGCATGAAATTCAAGCAAAAAACATGACTTTAAGTGAATCTTTCTAAGTGGTTGAGCTAATTGAAAAATTACCACCCTCTTAGAAAAAATTTTAAAAGTTATTTAAAACACAAATGGAAAAAAATTGTCTCTTAATGACTTGAGTGTTAGATTGAGAATTGAAGGCTAAGGGTTTGAAGCAAATCTAGTTTTATGCAGAGAAAATAAATGAGGACGATGCAGTTATTTCGGCCCTTTATATTTCAATTCTTATTCAACTTCACACTTACAGAATTTAACGAGAATTCAATGAGGGATATGAGTAAAACCAAATATTATTGAGAGTGTAAATAGAATCACTTTAGTGAAATGTGATAACTTTATAAACATTACAAATTATAAATATTCATAGAAAACTGTTATTTACATAAGAAAGTGTGTCTAACAGAACACAAATTAAATGTATAAACAAGTATAAATACAGAATTATCATATATGATTGAAGCACCTTTTTGCAATTTAACCTAAAACTTTCCTGTAAAACATCGATTTATTATTATGTCTGTTTGGTTGGAATTTTATGGTTGCAACCAAAAGCTATTGTTTGCCTTTAGGGATTGCACTCTTTAAAAAAATAAAATAAATTTGAGAACTACCTCCTTAAATTTTCTAAACTTAGAGATTGGATCTTAGCTTAAAACTCTTTTTTTTTTGTAATAGTACGATTGTATATGATATTATCCGCATTAACAATAAAGTATTTGGAGTGGGGATTGTTTATTAAGTAGTAACAACACTATTTATAAAGTGATTTTTTTTCCTAATGCAATACATTGTGTGAACTGCCCAAGTGTGTTACTACTAATTAAACAATAAGAAGAACCAATCATCATATAAAATAATTACTATTTAACACTTTAAATATTGATTTTTATTAGTTTAAAAAGTTGTATTATATGATTTTAAAATTGTATATTATTCAAGTAATAAGTAGAATTACTTTAACAATAGTACCACTTAACTCAATGCTATTCAACAAAAAGAAAATTTCATAAGTACAATTGAAAAAGAACTTCCGTTTTTGTTGGTTTGAGGGTTAACTCATACGAGATATCTGCACCACCTGTCGTGCAACTCAACTAATATTTACTTGCATTTGGTGCTAATTACTAGCCATCAAAAATTTTGCACTTGTTGAAACTTGATCTAGTTAGCCAGCTCCCGGCAATCATTTATCATTTTTTTTTGTCTGGCAGTGCATTAACATCTGTTGCTCCGTATTGCACTTTTCCCTGCAGCTAATAGCGCTTTACCGTATGTATATGAATAGACGTCTTAAATGAAGACATGGATGAGAGATATAAATTGAAAGTTGGGAAAGTATGAAAGAAAAATGGATGTCCATTGCGAGGGAAACATGAATTTTAATTCGTATCAAGCTATCTGCCAAAGAAAAATATATATTTACTTTCTCACAATTGTATTCGTGTCCTTTCTTGCTTTAATCAATTGTATAATTTGCAGACTAACCTTCTTCTTTGCTTTATAACCTGGTTGCTCATTTTCATTTTCAAAGTTATGATTAAACTACCTCTTTTCTCTTTGTTAACATATATAATATATATTTGCTATATTATATATGTTAATACTCTTGATTACAAAAGTTATACGCTAGACATCATAAGTCTCTTCATATAATTCTCTCTTCTATTCTCGTCTCATAACATAATACTTATTTCCTTTATTTCGATCCTTAACTAGCTATATGCGCATACACATTTCTATACTAGAGATTTTGACCTTTGTCTATTAGAGAAGTTTAATTTTTGTCAAGATACACACTAGCATACAATTTACTTAGAAACATACATAAGATTCTTTACAAACTTTTTCATTTTCTTAATTTGTTGACTTACTCATTTTTGCCCTTGTCTTTTTCTCTTTTTGAATTCAGTTGCCAATGGAGAACAATGAATTGTTCATCAATATGATAAAATCGAGGACAAATTTTCTTTTAGGAAACTTTTGATATCAATACTGCGTCCAGGCCATCACTTATTTTCACAATAATTTTGAAGTTCGTATTTATATATATTTTTTTCCAAATTGTTACATTAAATATATTTATAATGTGAAGTTTTACTTTGATAATAGGGAATACTTGACAACATTGCAACGATCACATGACCACAACCTAGTTTATAGGCAGAAAAATCTCTTAAAGAATATTTTCTTTCAGTATGGTGATTACCGGATGATGGAATACATACAAAATCCAATACCATGCAGTGGTATGCTTTGCTTTCCTATGATATTGAAGTGATGTATTTTGTTTCTATTTTTTTCTTTTGGAGAAATATTTAAAGGTTTATAATATATTCTTATAGTCATTTATTTCAATTTTGTAGAAAATAAAATCACAAGGCAAAAGGTATTTGATTATAGAGATGTAGACAATGTAATTGAGATAGTGCACGAACATCTCATTAGATCACCAATTAACGATAAAAATTGCCTTGAGTTGGTTGAGTAATTGAAAGATTTAAGACATTCTACCATGTAAACTTGGATTTTTTTTCATCTTTAAAACTTAATATTCTTACTAATATATATATATATATATGTAGACAGGAACTTCGGATGAGTAGACACTACTGCTTGTGGAACCTAGAACAATAATTTGGCTTTTTCCTTGATATACACTTTAACATGGAGCAATATGCATTTCGGCAGATGTTTGAGGGTGCATTATGTGCACAAAATCAAATTGACTTCGAATAAGAATACATAAAGGGGTGGTGTGCAGAAATCGAAGATGATCAATTTATGTATGAGAGGTACTAGCAGAACCATCATAATTTCGAAAATAATTTCTTCTTACTAGAACACAATACGAGAAATGTGTGTTCACATTATCGGGTAGATAATCAAGTAAGTTCTATATTTTAAAATGTTGACTTTTAATTAATTTTTTTAATGTCATAATACAATAAAAGATTGCACTACAGGGTTAAACTATTCAAAGAACTATGAATCATACCCTTCAGTTTTTACTTCATTATTAATGTTATCTATATTATTGTATGTATAGGGCAATCCTCAATCCAAGTGGGAGGTGGAGTGGAAATTGCACAAACATTTTTCTTTTTTAATGAAGAGCCTAATTAATATTCATCGTGTGCCCTGAATCTCAATTACAATAAAGGTAATTCTAGAATTCCATTAACTACCTTAGTTGCGTAATAGTAATATCAAAGCTTTATTAATTAACTGCCGTGTTTGATTAAATGAACCATATTTCATTAAAAAATTAAGAACTTAATAATAATAATTTATTAAACGTTTACCGTTAGAATATAAGTCATTTGTAGCAACATTTTGTCGCCTCCATTGCAAATCTCGGCCTCGAATAGATTGCTTGTTAGACTACCTGCAATCTATTTTGTTTTCTCCCTTTTCCTATCTTTTGTTTCCTCATTTTCTTCAGATATTCTTGTTCGTTTCCCCCATATGATTTGAATTGTTAGGCATCTATGGAAAATCTTAATTTATTATTATTTACTTACGCAAATTGATCTTTGGTGGTCGACTAAATGTTCCGGTGGGCTTTTGTTGGAGTAAACAATAAGAGTTGAACTTGTCTGGAGTTTTTAAACTAGTAATTAGAATTATGAGTGCTTATGATTTTATATTCTAATTTATTTATGCTTTTGCTATAAGTTGGGGGCATATCACAGCCAGGATTTAAAATACACGTCATTTTGTTGCAATTTATTATGAACTTATTGTCTTCTGTCAGTTATTTGATAAATGTTGGTGGTTAATGCTTGGGCAAAATTTTTGTGGAATTCATGAGATTCTAAGTCTGAAGCTTTCAGGTTGTTTGATAGTCTTGCTATTATTTGTTGGTGTGCTCAAAATAAATTCATCTTTAACAGAACTAATGTCAACAGGCAATGAAGAAATCTATTGATCAGTCAAAGAGAGACATCAGTTCCGTCAAAGTTGAATTTATTACGAGCACACTAACAAACAATAGCAAGACTACCAAACAACCTGAAAGCTTCAGACTTATAATCACACGAATTCCACACAAATTCTACCCAAGCATTAACCACCAACATTTATCACATAATTGTTAAAAGACAATAAGTTTATAATAAAGTGCAACAAGATGAAGTGTGTTTTAAGTATGAACCGTGACACGCCCACACTAATAGCAAAAGCATAAATAAATTCGAATATAAAATCATCACCACTCATAATTCTAATTACTAGTTTAAAAACTCCAAATAAGTTCAACTCCTATTGTTTACACCAACAAAAACACCACTGGAACATTTAGTAAACCACCAAAGTTCAATCTGCATAAGTAATAATAAATTTAGATTTTTTACAGATGCATAAAAATTCAAATCATATAAAGGAAACAAACCAGAATATATGAAGAAAAAAAGGAAACAAAAGAAGGGAAAAATGAGCAAACAAAAGAGATTGCAAGTAGTATAACAACCAATTTATTGAAGGTCAAGATTTGCAATGGATGTGACAAAATGTTGCAACAAATGACTTATATTCTAAAGATAAACGTTTAATAAATTATTATCTTTCAACTATTAAGTTCTTTATTTATTTATTTTAATGTAACACAACAATTAATTAATGGACCTTGGATATTACCTCTGCAAAACTAAGGTATTTAATGAAATTCTAGAATTACCTCTATCGTAACTGAGATCCAAGGCACGATGAATATCAATTAGGCTCTTTATCTATCAGGAAAGAAAATGTTTGTACAATTTTCACTCTACCTCTCACTTGGCTTGAGGATTGCCCTATGCATACAATAATATAGATAATACTAATAATGAAGTTAAAAAAAAAGGGTATGATTCATAATTTTTTGAATAGTTTAACCAGTGTAATCTTTTATTGTGTTGTGACATTTGAAAAATTAATTAAAAGTGAACATTTTAAAATATAGAACTTACATGATTATTTACCTGATAATGTGAACACACATTTCTTATATAACATTCCAGTGAGAAGAAATTATTTTTTAAATTATGATGGTTCTGCCGGTACCTCTCGTACATAAATTGATCATCTTCGATTTCTACCCACCACCCATCTATTTATTCTTCTTCGGAGTCAATCTGATTTGTGCACGTAATGCACCTTCAAGTATTTGACAAAACGCATATTGCTCCATGTTAAGAGTGTAAATCAAGGAAAAAGCCAAATCATTATTCTGGATTCCACAAGCAGTAGTGTAAAGCCATCCGAAGTTCTTGACTTCATTTATATATATATTAGAAAGAAAATTAAGTTTTTAGATTTTAGATTTAAAATCCAAGTAAAAATAGAATGTCTAAAATATAACTCAACCATTCGGGCAATTTTTATTTAATAGAAATGCTTATCTATCAATTAGATTTTCAATAAAAATATAAATTTTGCCAAATTTGTTTTCTACAAATATAACCTCCCAAAATAAGCATTTAACTCCAAAAAAAAAATTAAGAATAAACAAAATACATCACTTCAATATCATAGGAAAGCAAAGCATACCATTATATGGTATTGGATTTTCTACGAATTCCATCATCCGGTAATCACCATACTTAAAGTAAATATTCTTTGAAAGATTTTTCCACCTTTGAACTAAGTTGTGGTCATGTGATCGTTGCAATGTTGTCAAGTATTCTCTATTATCAAAGTAAAGCTTAACATAAATAAATCATAATTAAGTATATTTAATGTAACAAATTGGAAACTTGGGAAAAAAAACATAAATACGAACTTCAAAACTATTGTGAAAATAAGTGATTGGCTGGACGCAATATTGATAGCCGAAGTTTCCTAAATGAAATTTTGTCCTCTCATGTTTACCATGTTGATGAACAGTACATTGTTCTCCATTTGCAATTGAATTCAAAAAGAGAAAAAAGACAAATGCAAAAATTAGTAGGTCAAAAAATTGAGAAAATGAAAACATTATGTATATGTCTAAGTAAATTGTATGCTAGTGTGTATCTTGACAAAAACTAAACTTCTCTAATAGACATAGGTCAAAATCTCTAGTATAGAAATGTGTGTGCGCATATAATTAAGGGTTGAAATAAAGGAAATGAGAATTATGTTATAAGAAAGAATTATATGAAAAAGACTTATAGTGTCTAACGTGTGACTTTTGTAATCGAGAGAAAAAAAGTAGAGTAATTATAACCTTGAAAATGAACAACCAGGTTATAAAGCAAAGAAGAAGGGTAGTTTGCAAATGGTACAATAATTAAAGTAAGAAAGGACACGAGTACAATTGTGAGAAAGGAAATATATAATTTTTTTGGCAGATAGCTTGATACGATTTAAAATTCATGTTTCCCTCGCAATGGACAGCCATTTTTGTTTTATTTTTCTTGCACACTTTCCCAACTTCCAATTTATATCTCTCGTCCATGTCTTCATTTAAGACAAAAATACCCTGATATAAACCCCTTTCCCTCTCTCTTACCTATACAAAGTTCAGAGAGAGAAATGCTAAGATCGATCAGGTGAAGGCGAGCATGGGGAATGGTGTTCTTACTATGGTCGTGCCCAAGCAAGAGGAGAAGAAACCAAAGGTCAAAGCTATCGATAACTTTGGTTAAATTCATCGATCATAGACGTTTTATTTTGCTTTATGTGCAGTATGTCATGTGATGTTTTCTATTTTTTATTTTTATTTTTTCTGTATGATGGTGGCTTTAGATATGTTACAGGTGATGTTTGTTCGGTAATGTTGATGCTATTAAGAATACAAAAAGCTTCCTGTTTTATTTAATTTGAGTGCATACTTCGATAAGAACGAGGTTAACATATATTAAATTTGAAATATCTACAAAATTGGCATTAGTGGATGGTTAATTTTAAACAAAAACAAATTGGATTAAATAATATTTCTACTATTTTTTGTCGAAAATACAAAATTTGTTTATTTTTAAATTAAAATAAACTACTCTGTTTTTATTGCGTTGAACATGTGGTACTAAAACTGTTTAACACATTCAGTTTAGTTATATTTGTTCACCTATGGTACTAAAACATTTTTAGCACCATTCTAGTGTTGGACAATTGGTGCTAAAACTGTTTTAGCACCATGTGATTAGTTACTTTACACAAAAACGGTGTTAAATCTGTTTTAGTATCAAGATGTGTAGAATTGGTTGCGGTGTTAAAACTATTTAGCACCTTCAGTTTAGTTATATTCGTTCACCCGTAGTGCTAAAATATTTTTAACACCATTCTAATGTCGGACAATTAGTGCTAAAACTGTTAGCACCATGTGATTAGTTACTTTGGATAAAAATTGTGTTAAAACTGTTTTAGCACCTTGATGTTTAGAATTGGTTGGGGTGCTAAAACTGTTTAGCACCTTTAGTTTTGTTATATTTGTTCACTTGTGGTGCTAAAACCTTTTTAGCACCATTCTAGTGTTGGATAATTGGTATTAAAACTATTTTAGCACAATGTGATTAGTTACTTTGGACAAAAATAGTGTTAAATCTGTTTTTAGCACCTTGATGTGTATAATTGGTTGGGGTGCTAAAACTGTTTAGCTCTTTCAGTTTTATTGTATTTGTTCACCTGTGGTGCTAAAATATTTTAAGCACCATTATAGTGTTAGACAATTGGTACTAAAACTGTTTTAACACCATGTGATTAGTTAATTTGAATAAAAATTGCGCTAAATCTATTTTAGTACCTTAATGTGTAGAATTAGTTGGGGTGCTAAAACTGTTTAGAACCTCCAGTTTAGTTATATAATTTTTGATTAGTGTACAAGGATTATTAGTTATTAGTTATATGCTCATCTTAGTATTATTAGTTATATGTGTCACTACTTGATATTTTTTCTATTTAAGTATGTAAACGAATCTATATCAAAATATACTAGCAAATACATACGTAGAGTTTGCATTATAAGAAAACAAATATTTAGGCTTGGATTCGTCCAAAGTTTTTTTTTTTGGATCAGTTTATCCAAAGTTTAATAGACCATTTTGACCCAATTTCAAATTATTTGTAAATGACATGATTCAATCCAATAATTTGAATAATATCATACTTAATTGATGATAATTTTCTTGAATAAATCATACCATATAATTTGAATATATTTAATGGATCCACTTGAATTTAAGGTCATAATGTAGTCCATTAACAGGCAAGGCCAACATAATAGATAAAAAAAATTCTCTACTTTTTCGTTCTTATATGGTAATCCTGTTTCCAAAACAGATATAACATCTACAAGATTAATGCATCATAATTTGAAGAGTAATGTACAAATCCTGAAAGTACTATTCACTCTAATAACCATCAATATTCTTACATACACACACATATAAATAAGGAAGGGGTATAATATTTTTTTCCTATGATGACCTTAATTTATAATGCTAATTTATAATAGGCCTTTGCAATTTCATTGTTATTGCAATGAGCCCTTATGTCCAATTGTCTCTAAAAAATAATATTTTTTTCTCACAAATTTTTATTTTGTTATCAAAAGAAAAGGTCGAGAAACGTATATTGAGAGTCCAACTACACCACGCGGCGTAGGTTAGCATTGGGCAATCTAGGAACGTCGCGTCAACATTATGTTGGTTAAATTACTTTATGGGCTTGCAACAAGTTAGGGGCAGCTGGTACACTGGAGGACTTTTCACGGGAGAAAATGGACAAGATTACAAGAACAGGATTGGTCATGAATCCTTATATAATTAATTATCTTTTTTTTTTACATGAATTTACTCAGTATTCGACCTTATTAAGTACAGTTATAACAATACTCTTTATTTATTTATATTAGTATTATCATACATTTTGTAATTCAGTTAACTTAGGTGCAATAAATATAATTATTAAGAAAAAGCAGGTGCTTTTCTTATGGAAAAATATTAAGTAAAAATGTAAGAATGCAGTCTAGATCTCTATCAACATCTCTTATTAAGAATGTACCATCCTAGAATTAAATTTTAGTTGACAGAGATTCAATCAACCTATAACAAAAATTGATTAAGATAATATAATGAATATCAACCGACATATGTCACATTTAAATGATATTCATTATATCATCTGACTAAATAGTTTATTGAGTGCTAAATTTAGCTTGAGATTAGCTATTTACTCATATATTATACTTCTGATCTTTAACTGGAGCATTATTCCAAGCCAAATTTGGTTTTTAACCTTTTTCATTGCAGATATATTGTACATTCTGAAGCATAAATGACTAACATGATTAATTAGTTAAATTCATTAAAAAAAATACAGTGCTAAATTTATTAAATTTTGAACGAATTTTTTATATAATAAGTTGCAGTACCAATCAAATTAAACCCAAAAGCAGACAATATATTAAATAATATATACGCACCTTCCGTGTTTACCCTCTCACTAATCTCCTGTTCATCATCCGTACAATTTGTTATTTTTTCCCATGTTAAAGTGACTCCTCATTATTTAACTATTTAACCGGTGTCTTTTCTGACACAGGAAATCAGAATCCTAAGTTATGGCACATGCTAAAATTCAGTTTAATAAATGGAGTTTAGCGCAAAAATAATTGTGCACAAGAGATTATCACCTTCAATTCGTACAATTGAGACTAGTAGTAGCAAGAGGTGGAATCGGTCGGTAAATCCAACCAAAACACTCTAGCCGACTTCCGAACCGACTACTGTCGGTGGTTAAAAAATGCAACCACCCCTGTTTTGAAATAGTCGGTAGCACCGACTTTCGGTTGGCCGACAAGTAAGTCGGTAGCCGTTCGGTTGCCTCTTTCACCGCCTGACTTTGCTTCCATTTTCACTGTCTAGATCTGAAGATTTGTAGATCTAGATCGGAGAGAGGAATGACAGCGACGGCTCTGATGGCAGGGAGTGAGATAGGACTAGAGATGGTGAATAGTGAAGTGCGACAAGGAGAGGGAGAGGAAAGAGAAACAAAGAGGTAGATGATGGCTTTGCCAGTGTGAAAAAAATAGAGAATGGAGAGGGAGAGGGAGTGGAAGAGGGGACAGCGGCTTTGCTGTGGTGGAGAATGGAGAAGGTGAGATGGAGAATGGAGAATGGAGAATGGAGAGGGAGAGGAAAAGAGGACAGTGGCTTTGGTGTAGTTTGATTTTTGTGTGTTGATTATTTTGTATATTATAAATAATTTAATACATATGTTTAAATAAGGGTGGTGATGTTGGCACCCCCAATATTCATTGGTAACACTCTCACCCAAAAAAAAAGGTAAATTGTTATTTCCACCTCATTTCATTTAATCTAATAAAAAAAGTTAATTAACCATAAACTAATTTTTCACCCACTTGTTTTAATTTAAAACAAAAGTTAATGAATCTCCCTCCAAAGTTAATCAAACATTTATCCCCAAATTAAATTTCTCTCCAAAATTCCTCTCTTTTACCAAAATAGGTAACAAAACTTTGATCTCCACCATTGATGCAAAAAGGTAAGCTTGAGAAGAATGGAAGGAAAAAAGAAAACTTTGGAACAAGATAAGAAAACCAAAAAACAAAACCTCTATTAATGCAAAACTCTAAATTTGAGGAGAATGGTATAAACAAAACCTCAATTGATGCAAAACTCAAAAGTTAAGAATAATGGTAGAAAAAAAAGAGAAACTTTAAAATAAGGAAAGGAAAACAAATAAAAAAAAGTTAATGAAAGAAAACACGAAGAAGGTTTACTCGGTTCTCCGTAACCGAGTTGCAGGCTTGTACACTCGGTTGCTCTCAACCGAGTATGAAATTCCATAAAATGTAATGTTCTCGGGACCTTCATTCGGTTGAGAGCAATCGAGTGTTGTTATATTATGCTCGGCTGTGAGCAGCCGAGTGACATTAATCACACTCGGTTGCTCTCAACCGAATGAAGGTCCCGAGAGTATGACATTTTATGGTATTTCATACTCGGTTGAGAGCAGCCGAGTGTGCAAGCCTGCAATTCGGTTACGGAGAACTGAGTAAGCCTTCTTCGTGTTTTAAACAGAAAATTTAGTTTTTTGTTTATATATTTGATGTGTATGCTATAAAAATCATATAAATAATAAAACAAAATAAAAACATGTATGTCTCTCTTTTATTAACTCTTTCTTGCTTGTTTTCCTTCCTTTATTACAAAGTTTCTCTTTTTTCTATCATTATTTTCAAATTTTGAGTTTTGCATCAATGGAGGTTTTGTTTATATCATTCTTCCCAAACTTAGAGTTTTGCATTAATGGAGGTTTTATTTGTTGTTTTGGTGCTATCAAAATTTGTTGCTAGATAGAGAAAATAGTAGAGATGGTAATTTTGCTTGTTTGAGAAGATGATAGAGATGGTGGAGAAATTTTGGGGTAATTTGTTTTATGTTATTATGTAGTTAATTACTTAATCATATTATTAATTAATTAAGCATGAGATTAATTCCCAAAAATAAGTGGGAGTGGTGGGAGTGATAGGTATAACATGGGAATGTTATTAAGATAAAAGTGTAAAAATGAGAGTTTTAGTAAGAAATTTGTGGGGTGCCAACATCGTCATCCTTAAATAATTTAATACATATGTTTAAATAATTTAATAATTAAACTAAAAGTGAAAAAGTAAACAATGGGAACTGTGGGCATGCTGGATGTAGAATTTTTTGTACCACTAGGGTAGTTTTAAAATTTAATTAGGTGAATGGGGTAGTTTTAAAGATATTTAGGAAAATGGGGTTGTTTGTAAAAACGTCAGTGGAAGTGTTGATTTTAAAGGTAAAAACGTCAGATGGTCTAACGTTTTTTTTTAAAAAAAAAAAAAAAAAAAAAACAAAAAAACGTTGGAGACACTAGCGATTTTACACGTAAAATCGCCAGCTGAACCTTTCTTCTTTCTTCTTTTTCCTTTTTCCTTTTTCCTTTCTTCTTTCTTCTTTCTTCCTTTTTCCTTTCTTCTTTCTTCTTCCGCGGCTCCCCTTCTCGCCGCCGCCTCTTCTCACTCCCTCTCCTACGGTAGCCCTCACGCTCGCCCTTTGCCGTCGACGAGGTTCTCCCACCTCACTATCTCCCACTCGCACCGCGCCGTCCACTGCCGCCATCCACCGCCGCCGTCCGCCGTCCGCCGCCGCCGTCCGCTGCCGCCGTCCACCCCCCCGCAGTAGCAGCCTCAACTCAGATCGATCCTGTAAGGTATATTAAAAATCCTAGCTATCAATTTTGGGATGTATATGTAATATGTTTGTGGTTTTACATATTTGTTAAACAGGGCAAAAAAACTCAGAATGCAATATAACAAAATGAACTCTGTCAAAATTTCAGTAAATATATTGATCGATTAAGGTAATTTTGTAAAGTTATATGACCACTCAATGACTTAAAGGTTTGTGAATAGTCGTATTTTCATCAATTTATGTCAAATCATGCACTTCACTCAATGGCCTCAAAGACCGTATCAATGCAGTAGTAGTACGAATCACCACACATTGAAATGTGTTTTCAATTCAGAAATACTGTATCAATGACTGAAAAAGTTAGTGTTATCTCAAATCACTATTACTTTGTACTGTATTATCATGCCGTCCAGCTGTATCAATGCATATGTAGACATTATATAAGCACCATATCAAACTTGTTTTTTTCTTACTCATATTTTCTATTACTCAATTTTAAAATGGCATCTCGAGCTCAAACATCAACCCTGATGGCTTCTCATACTGTGACGAAATTAACCTGTGCCTTGCTTGGAAACAAGTGACCCGTGACGAAAGTATTGACTACTAATTAAATATGTTAAATATTCACGTGACTGCATAGTAGATTACCTGAAAATGCGTGAGTAGTAGTGCCAACTCACACCATCCTATTACTAGCATAGTAGATCATCTGAAAACAAACAGCATGTCTGGTTACATCAAAAACACTAACAAACACAAGCTTTTTAATGCTTGATTTTACAACACATCTAATAACACTGTATAAGCGCATGCTGTCACTTTTATCAGTGTGACAACTACTACTTTAATTGATAGTTTTACACGATTGTCATTTTTCTTTCATTGACAGTCTTTATCGCTGAATATTTTATTACTTTTACAAGACTTACATCAATGCGTGATTTTACAACACATCACAAAAAAATTCACACCACTTCACTCCTATATAAGAATAGTATTCATACTACTCTCGTCCCACACCAATATCATTCATTTTCAAAATTCAACTATCATCTTACTCTCATTTTACTATAAACAAAAATGTCCAACTCTTCTACAAATTCTAGATATCGTTCCCTTCATTCCAATTGAAATTCAAGAGGAAATACGAGATCGAGTCTTGCGAAATGAAGCTCTTAGAATCATATCAATGTGTCAACGCATATTGCGGACTCCATCTCCTCCTCTTTTAAGGCCAACAAAATTTCTATATCATTGGCCTAATCTCGAATTTCCCTATCTTCGTGTCACCACTTGCGTTCGTGCCTTTGCACTCATGGACACCTTTATTTTATATCTATCTCTGGTACTTGCTAAATACTTATCACATGCCTATTGTATTCTCACCACATTTATACATTACATGGATAAATGGGTATGCTATGATTACACTAATTGACAAGTTTTGGTTTGAAGTGTTTGGTGAAGACTGGAGAATTGTTGGATCTGGACAAAGCTCACTGCATCCATTGACTGAGCCAATTAAAAAACATGTCATTTTGATATCAAAGTTCACCTCGAAAAGCCTCCATTGGATAACGGTAGTCGTCAACCAACTCAGTTCGAATGGGTAATCAATGCAAATGGATCTTTGCATGGACACGACCCAGAGGATTTGTTGAACAATGTATGCCAAACTGCAATATGGAGAGCAGAGTCATTAAATACAGGTGTTGAATACAATGCTGAAGAAATAGAAACGACTCCAGATGCACAGATGCAACTAGAGATTGATTGAAATCACGGGTTTTATTATCAGCATCTTCCTCTTTTTTATGTTTATCAGACAGATGTTTAAGTTTCTTCGTCTAATGTATGACGGATAACTTTATGTTCGTTTCAAATCTCTATATGTGTATCGGGTTTATCTAAATATCTACCAATATTTATGTACCTTTTTAAGCTATGTTAAATTTTAATTGTTATGAATTATTAGGTTATCTTTACTCAACAATTTAAATTTTATATACGCATATTATAGTAAACATTATATATCATTACATAAATTTTATATACGCATCAACAATTTCAAAATAACACTCTCACACGAACACTTTACGTAAACCCTTAAAAATATTCTTACTTACACACTACTATTTTTATTTTTAATTTTAATGTCATAATTTTAAATAAAAAATTTAACTTTTATTAAAATTAAGCAAGCAAATTAAAGGAAGAAATGGCCCATCAAAGAAAATGTAAAAAAATACACGGAAAGACAAAAAAAAAAAAAAAAAAAAAAAAAAAAAAAAAAAAAAAAAAAAAAAACGTAAAAACGTTAGTGGCAGTGGCGTTTTTACATGTAAAATCGCTACTCCCACTGGCGATTTTACATGTAAAAACGTTGGACCCTCTAACGTTTTTATGTTCAATTTTTTTTTTTTTATTTTTAAAACTGTTAATAGAACTAACGTTTTTTACTTTAAAAACGTTACTCCCACTCACGTTTTTAAATTTTACCCATTTCCCTCATTAAGTTAAAAACAACCCCATTTCCCAAAATAAGTTTTCAAACTACCCTATCAACGCAAAAAAGTCCTGGATGTATGTGAAATTGTCAATTATTCAATTCTGACATTTGAATGACTTTCACGTGGCTCTGTCCTAAATTATTAGTGCCTTTTTCTTTTTCTGAGTATCTTAAAATAAATGTTTATTTTTTATAAAAGATAAATATATATTTATTTTGTCTTTTTGTATTTTCATTTTTTAATTAAAAATTTTGAATAAAAAAAAAGGGTAAAAAAAAGAGTAAGTGTAAATTTAGCAAAAAGTATAATAATAATATTGGATCTTTAATAAGTTAGATTTTTCAAAAGGGATCAATAATTTGGGACAAAGGGAATATATAAATATATATAAAATATTAAAATTTATTATTATGTAAAAAAAAATTGGTCCGTTGGGTTCGAAATTGGTTCAAGACCAAGTCGCTTTCACCACCGCTCAGCTTTTGGTCGGTTCAAAAAACTGCCCGACATTTTGGTCAACTGTAACGTTAAAAAACTGGATCGGTTCGATCGATCGAAACCGATTTTTCGAATTTTTTTGCTGCCCTTATAATTGAGCAACTAAAGTTTGTTGTTAATAATTTAGGATATTCATGTTGTTAAAATAATTTTTTTATTAGAGTATAATATTATTTTTAAACAATATATTATAAACTTATAAAGTTATGTAATGTTTTAACAATATAGATAATTATTTTAGCAATAATATCACCATATCTAAAAGAAAAAAACTAAGATATCATATACATTATTTCAATACAATAATATTAAAAAATATTTTAATGTGCATAATTAACAACGTCCTACCTATCATTTCTCAGCTTTTTTCTTCTCGCAAATACCATAAGACGAAATAATTGTTATGAAGGCCAAGCTTGCATTAATGCATTTGTACCTTTTACGACGTTGGATGTCATTGGTATTTTCTCTCACTTATTACTTTTTTATACATCCAAATAATACATAGATATATTTAGTGGTTGGCTATGAAAATTTTCATTAGTTGAATCCAGGCGTGAGGCACGTAAACTCAACCTTAATTAAACAAAGAATCTCATGTATATGAGAAGAAAAATGAAAAAAAAATCAAAAGAAAGTTTTTTTGTGATAATATAGATGTTTATGACAGAGCCGTTGTGCCGATAGTAGATCCATCTTCGAACATTGAAGTATTAAAAAAGATAAAATAGATCAGAGAGAGAGAGAGAGAGAGGAGAAAATAGAGAAAATAAAGAAAAGAGAGAGAAAAATATTTTGTAAATATAAAAGTTTAAAAAGAGATGAAAAGGTCTGAAATTTTGAAATTTAAAATTCAAATTGTATTTTATCTTTTATTATTATATTAGGGCGGAGAAAGAGAAAGTAAAGAATTATCATTTGATATCCTAAAACTATATTGGATGGGTCACATTTTTTGTTTTTCTTAAAAATAAATCTAGATCATTAATTAAAAAGAATAACATAAAATATAAAGTGTTGACTTCACGTGTCACATAATATAGAAAAGGAAGCGAGGAGTTTTTTTTTAACCCTCAATACTCATAAAAGTTGTCTAATAGTTAAAAATCGACCATATTAGTCAAAAAATATTTGACCCATTAAATCAAAATTTAAAATGTTATCTCAACTTTTATATTTCTCTTTTCTCAACTTTTTAAAATTTTTAAAAGCCTCGAACTTTATAATATTCAAAAATTGGAGTTGAATAATATATTCTAAAAAAACCCATCAAAGTCTATATAAAATCAGATATATTATGATTATGAAATTTTGTGTTAAAATTGATGAAAAATTATTGAATATACATAAATTATATAATTTTTTATGTTTGTATAACATTAGTTTTTATACGAGTTTATAAATGAACAAATATGATCACATAGTGAATAATTGTATAATTCGTGTGTCTGATTTACACGTAAAATAATACATAACAATTTGAGATACTTTTAATAACCAAGTAATTTGATGGTCACTTTATGTATCTCTAAACTCACTTTTTTCCTCTAATACTTTTGTGTATTTAAGATTATCAAAAATAAAAAAATCAATTCTTAAATACGACAATATTTAATTTTAATATAATTAATAATCAAGTACAAAATTTATTTACTGACATAGAATTTAGTATATAATCACGTGGTTAGAAAGAACTTGACTTTTAATTAATTTGAGACGTATAATCGAACATGATTGATCTTAGGCATCGTTTGATTCACTGATTTGAGCACTTAGGAAATAAAAGTTTTTTCATTCTTTTGTTTGGTAGGCACAAATTTTGAAAATACTTTTCTGATAGAGGGAAAAGTAGGGGCTAAAATCATTCATCGCAAAATCTATAGGAGTGATTTTTCCTTGTGATTTCCTAACAGTTATTACAAAATTTTTGAACAATAATATCTCTACCTAAATATTTTTCATACTTTACAAAACATAAAAAAGAAAACTTGACAGAAACTTTAATTTTTCACCTTTATAAAAAAAAAATTTAATTTTTCTTCTGTAAATCAAACGAGAGCTAATATTATATTTCAAAAGCGTGTCATAAACTGCCAATTAAGAGCATTTAGAAAAAAAAAAACAAAAAAAAAGGGCTTCTTGCGACTTGAGAAATATTAACCAAGTAGGGGCACTATTGGATAAACCAAAAGTAAAAGGAGCACCGGGCGGAGTGCATTTTTTTTTTTTTTTCAGTAGAATATAAGCGAAAGAAAAAGTACACGTAAATGGGAAATGGAAAGGTGAATGAAAAAGGAAAGTCACGGGGAAGAGGAAAAGTGAAATAGGATACATATAACACGTGGGAGAAGATAGAAATTATTTAAATTAGTGAAAGGGTGATTATATTTCACCCTTAGTGATGTTTGTTTTTACTATCGGCTTTTATTTGGTCATTTATTCTGTTTGATAATAATATAAAAAATAAAAATAATTAAATTGAATAAGAAGAAAAAAAAAATTAAGATATATAATGAGATGGTCTTCATCTCATACTCATTTTTTTTAGCATATATGTTCATCATAATATTTTAATATTTTGTGAAATAAATTTCTCCACCATCACCCAAAGAAAATGTTTTCAAGGAAAAAAGCAAAAGTAAGAATTAATCTCACTACATCCCTCAATTTATTTTTCATTTTCTCACTTAAATTAGTTATTTTTATTTTTCAAGTTATCAAACGGAGCCTAAGAGTATGTTATTTGCTTCTTAAAGATTGAGCATAAGTTTATTACTCACTAATTTATTACTCAGTATTTAGGGACCGAGTACAAGTATTATTAAATTCATACTCAGCCCTCAAAAACTAAATAACAAATCTTTACTTGGTATTTAAAAGACCGCATGAGGGATATGAGTACAACAAAATATTATTGAGAGTATAAATAGAATCACCTTAGTGAAATGTGAATCTTGTATCCCGATGTCTCTTTAATGAGGTAAATCCACTTGTTTATATTATTGTATTTGAGTCTTTCATATTTTGTGATGTTTAGACACACTTTGAGCATATATAGCTCACCATTTAATTAGGTGCATAATTCTTCTAACTTTATAAACATTACAAATTATAAATATTCATAGAAAACTATTATTTATATAAGAAAGTGCGTCTAACAGAACACAAATTAAATGTACAAACAAGTATAAATACAGAATTATCATATATGATTGAAGCACTTTTTTGCAATTTAACCTAAAACTTTCTGGTAAAACATAGATTTATTTTTACTTCTGTTTGGTTGGAAGTTTCTGGTTGCAGCCAAGAGCTATTGTTTGCAGTTAGGGATCGCACTCTTTAAAAAAATAAAAGAAAATTGAGAACTATTTCCTTAGAATTTCTAAACTTAGAGATCGGATCTTAGTAGAATGAATCAACCTAGCATTTAAGTAAAATGTTATGTTTACGTATTTTTATTCTAGTATATTTCCATGCACACGTATAAGATACACGCAGTATAAGGAGAAAACATTAATAAGAAAGAGATATTTATATTGTCAAAATAATTATCTTTTTGTCAAAATAAAATATTACATTAAGAAGTTATATAATATATTTTTAATATTATATATTTCATTAGTAATAATCATAATTGTTTTGACAATATTGTCACCCATCAAAAAAATGGTAACATTGCATTTGAGAATTGTTAGTATTTGCTGATGTAACTATTTGAATTTTTTTACAAAGGTAAAAATAAAAAAATAAAAATAAAAGATGACACAACTTTAAATAACTGTTGAAATGGCTTGTAACTTTATATAATAGTAGATTAATTACTTGCATCAATTTTTTGTCCTAGTTTTGAAAGAAAATAACAATTGTGGAAGACTCTACATTGAAAGGTGTATCATAAACAATAATGTCTTATATATGTCTCTATGTCTATTTTTCCCATCCAACCCATGTTAAGGATTCAAACCTCATTTAATATCTTATATATGCAGAGGCGGATGTATGTGTAATGTACGGGGAGCCATGCCCCCCCCCCCCCCCCCCCCTTCCCCAATATATATATATATTTAATATATATATATATAATTAAGTCTACGAAATTTTTATTGCGATCCCCTCCAAATTAAAAACAAAAAAATAGTAGAGAGAGAGAGAGCTTGAGAGAACCCACAATGGCACAACGAAACAATAGACTACGACGTAGCTAGCCCACCACCATCGATCGTCCGCCGTCTCCGTTGTCGTTGTACTCTTCTACTAGTCCCTCCCAATAAAATTTCCTGTATCCGCCACTGTATATATGTCTCTATGTCTATTTTGTTTTTAAAGTGACAAATGCACGGGCAAAATTAGAAACACCAAATTTAATTTAATAGCCGGGAAGGGCCATTTCTCATTCATACAATTAAATATTGAACTACAAGTTGTTTCCGTGCACATCTTCTCTTTTACTTCACTTGCATGCATGGTCTTATATTAGAAAGATTTTTAAGAGGATATATGTATTACTTTGTTAGCAAAAATGTCACGATTTTAAGACTCGTTAATTATGGTAACTTTGGAAAAAATGATGGTAGGGTAATAATAAGACTTTATTTGATAACAACATACAAAGAAAAGTACTCAGTCACGATATAGCTGTTAGTTATTTTGTTCGTGTTACGATGTTTGTTGGGCACAAATATACTATACTAGCTTAATATAAAAAAAAAATGTAATGTAGCTGCTAAATGAATTGTAGATATTACATTTTATTACTACATTCGATATTGCTGTGGGATTTATTTCCATTCAGAAAATTGAGGCTTGTCTTGACCATAATTACTGTTCTCGGGGGTCAAACTCGGTCAAAGTCTTAACAATTTGCTTCACAGATCAACTCTGTTTATTTAGTAGTGTCGCAACTTGTGGTTAACGTTTAGATAGTATTATGTCTAAAAATAATTTGGATAAAAAATGAGTGCTTTTAACTTGAAACAAAACATTAAGGTAATATTTTTTTGTTTAATTGCAAAAAAACACTTTCTCTGTATAATTAATATATATATCGTACAGACTAAACCAATATAAATGGATGGAGTATTTTTACTTTTGTTTAATTTCAAAAAAATTATCCTTTTTTTTTTTAGTTTTAATAAAGTTGAGGAACTCTTTCAACGAGACTAAAAGTGTTTATTTTTATTTGATCAGAAAATGTATTTAGACTATTATTCACTTCTTTATTGCAAATGCTATTTCTCTTTAGTTTTAGTTTTTTCATCTTTACATATTTAAATTTTTTCTTATCGAAAAGTATTTAAAGTTTTTGTTAGTAAAACGTATTAGATTTCGCTCTATCTTTATTTCTGTGGTTTATTCCAACTTCTTTTGACATGAAGAATCTGCTTCTGGCCAGCTATCTTAAGCTCATTAATAGAGCAAGTTATTGCAATTAAGGTGGTGTTTGGGTCACTGGTGTTGTGGATTATAGGATGGGAATTTGAAGAAGTTGTGGTCATAGTTGTAGAGGTTTAAAGATTTAGATGAGAAACAAAAAATAGCAGTGGCGAGAGGTTTAGAGAAAAATGACAGTATCCACCGTCATTTTCCTCTTATACCATGAAAGGAGATTAGACGAAGGTAATTAAGGTCACACTTGGCTGTACATTGATAGAGCTATTTATAGATTACAAAGTACAATTCAAATATACTATCCTTCTTAACTAATTCCTAAGGGTGTGTTTGTCGCGCGGGATTAGAAGTAGGATATGATTAATTAATCATACCTGATATTTGTTGTCGGAAAGGATAGGATAAATAAATCATGCCATGCGTTTGGCGCAAGGGTGGATAAGGGTGGATAAGATATTTTAATCCTATCCCACGTTTGGCGCAACACGGGACTGGATTGCAGTCGGGATTAATTATAATTTTATCCCTTTAGAATCGGATAAATATATATCATCCCTATAGGTGCTATTATTTTATTCCATGATTACCGAATAACAAAATGAATATAAAAATTATTTTTTAATTATTTTTTTTAAAACTTTTTCTTTACACCTTTTAGATAATCAAATTTATTAATAAAAATTTTCAACCACCCAAAATTATAGTAACTCAACTAATAAAATTCATTTCTTTTATAATATTGAATTTTTTTTATTAAATGAAGATATTTATAAGAAACTTTAATTTTAGAAAATGGGTAACATTAGAATTTGAAATTGGACTTAATGCCTAGTTCGTAAATATTGTACGTGATATAGAACTTTTCTCCCGAAAGAGTTTTTTACGAAATTTATTTATAAATAGAATAATCGCATTAGTTAAAAAAAATTGTGCACAACAATTAAATTGTATATATTTTTAAAAAGAAAAGCAAGTTGTATTATATAATGTCTGGACTTGTAATCCGGAACTCCATCAAATGCAAAGCTTATTAAATCTTGATCCGACTAATTCTTATCCTGTCCAATCCCGCTTAATCCTTATCCGATTGATTCCTTTGCTATCCTATCCCACATAATTCCTATCCTACTAATTCCGACTCTTATCCCATCCGGCCTTTATATTATCATATCCCACCTCTTTATCCGGCGCGCCAAACGCACCATAAAAGTAATGAGCAGACTAGATAAGTAACAGCAATGTCAAAAATCTCTCTCTCACTCACTCTCCTGTGATTTATTGTGATAATGCTAGGGCAACAAATCTTTGTTCCAACCCAGTTTTCCATTCCCGCATGAAACACGTGGCTATTGATTTTCATTTTATTCGTGAACAAGTTCAATCTAGATGTTTGCGTGTTGCCCATATCTCTAGTAAAGACCAGCTTGCAGATGCACTGACGATGCCTCTATCCCGGACACCGTTTCTTACTCTCAAGTCCAAGATTGGAGTCTCTACCTGAGCTCCATCTTGAGGGGGCATAATAGAGCAAGTTGACTCTTTCTTATCATGTAGATTAAATTAGTTTTGATTTGAATATGTAGCTGTAATTTAATTTTTGAAATTGTTATTACTTATCTAGTCTGCTCATTACTTTTAGGAATTAGTTAAGAAGGATAGTATATTTGAATTGCACTTTGTAATCTATAAATAGCTCTATCAATGTACAGCTAAGTGTGGCCTTAATTACCTTCGTCTAATCTCCTTTCACATATAATCATTTGGAGAGGGAGAGAGCAAAAGCCCAAAAGTACAATTTGGTCATTTCTGAATAAAAACAAAATAAAATTGAAGAGACCACAATCCTTATTTATACTGTAAATTGGCTTATCCAAATTTTTTAAGGTGCGTTTGGTTATACGATGTTCGAATTCTGTTAAAATTATAATTTTATGGCATTGCAATTTTAAAAATTGCAATAAAATTGAATTACAATATCATTGTTTGAATTGTATCTACTTCCATTCAGAATTCTATTAGAATTTTAAAATTCTTTATTTGGCTAATTTTTAAAATTCATTTAAAATTTCATAAAAATAATGACTTTAAGGGGGCAACTAATTACCTCCACCCGCTGCTGTGTCATCGGAGCTGTTGGACCCGGCCAATTGTTTTAATAGTAATGCTCTCGCTCTATTTCTCTCTTTATATATATACTGTGACGAAATAGAAACGAAAGAGAGATTGAAGAAAGAGAATGAAAGAATTGTATTACTTTCTTGATAATTGAATGTACAATAGAGTAATAATATATATGCTAGAGAAATAAAACCCTAATCTAGGATACAATTAGGAAAAATAATGGGAACAAACAATAATACAATTAATAGACATATGGAAAGTATAAATAAAATAGAAAGTAATATATAGTATATTTTACACACCACCTCAAATCAAGGTGGTAAGTGAGAGACCAGCTGGAGTTTGGAAATCAATGCTTGGAAACGGCTAGGCTGGTGAACTTTAGTGAAGAGATCTCAGGCTCGGTTATCTGAAGATACGGGCATAAGACGAATGTACAGATTGCGAATATGCTGGCGAATAAAGTGACAATCAATCTCAATGTGTTTAGTTCGTTCATGAAAGACGTCATTGTGACTGATTTGAATGGCACTGCGGTTGTCACAATAAAGAGTAGTAGCAGAGTCTTGAGGAGCAAATTCATCGAGGAGGCGTCGAAGCCATATTAGTTCTGTGAAGTATCAGCAAGAGCGCGGTATTCAGCCTCAGTGCTTGATCGAGAAAACAACAGACTGTTTCTTACTACGCCAAGTAAGAAGGGAGTCCCGAGGAAGAAACAGTAACCAGTAATAGACCGACGATCCGTTAGGGTCACCGGCCCAGTCTGCATCAGAGTAAGCCTTAATACAAGAGATGACTTTGAGGAGCAGTGAAGCCCATGAAAAACACTGTCCCTTGAGATAACGAAGAATCCGAATAATAGCATCAAAATGAGTAGAGCGAGGAGCAGCCATAAATTGACTGACAACATGGACAACATAAGCAATATCCGGGCGAGTAACAGTAAGATAAACCAGACTGCCGACTAACTGTCTGTACAAAGTTCCATCAGAGAGAGGAATACCATCAAACGGAGTAAGTCTAACTGACTACGCAAAAACAACGCAAGTTATTAATACACCCAAGTGCAGGTGGTGGGTCAAGTAATAAAAACTCGGTAAGTCCGAGGTCGATCCACGAGGAGGAGGGTAGTTCTTTAACTTAGGAAAATTTCTTTCAAGAGGAAGAAGAGAAAAATAAAAATAAAGAAAAGATGAAATATGAAGGGAATAGAATAACAAGAACATATAATAAAGCTAAATAAAATAAATAATAAAAACAGCGTGCTAAATTAAGTAAATGCGTGAAAAACTTTTACTAAAATTAAGAATAAAAAGAGTTAGGGGTATCCATAAGTTTCGAGCAACACAACGGGCAATTCGGTGGACCGAGAATTCTTTTCTAATTAATTTTTCTTTAAAAATCAGCATACTTTCCACAAGCTAATTGATCTCATAAACTCGTATTTTTTTGCAATAATTCATGCGTGACATGAACTATACGTACCAATACTAATTATGGAATCAATTCGCATTACTTAATTTTACTGAAAACACTTGTTTATTAAAGTGGAGTAGTGCTTGACACTACAAAACCTTTTATTAAAAGTGAGTTTAGAACTATTAAGTAAAAGCCACAATTTAATTCAAATAGGTTAAAACATGATTAAAATCAAATTTAAATTAAAACGGGCGGTGAAAACACAAAATTGGAAATTTCGGTATCAAAAAGTAAGGATTAAAAATACTACCGAAAACAGCGCGCTCTAGTTTGAAATTAAAAATATACATAACCAATTAATTTAGAGAGTATAGACCGCTCTCGAACTCGACCGGTTAGTATTTAGCGCAAAAACAAAAATTCAAACTAGTTTGGTTCTTTGTTGAAAAGATTTTATTAAATTTATTATAAAAATATGTTATTAGCATACTAGGATAATAATTTAATAAAAATCAGATTTATTATGACCTATTAACCAATGAAAAATTAATTAAAATTTAATTCGGGTCCGAAAAATTATCGCGTCGGCATACCCGTTCCTTATAGACCCCTAACTAACGAACTAGCCAAACATATTTAATAAATTCATGGACAATAAAATAATTAAATAAAACAGCATATTTATATTCAAGAATGAAAAATTAATTAAAAACATAAGCATATAAATGTACTCAAAATTTTAAAGCAATCGAAAATTAAAAACATGCGCAAAATAGAAATTATGGCTAAACATTTTTTTGAAAAATAAACAATCTGCCAACAACACAAATGGCCTACTGACTTTTGAAAAACTTGGGGTTTGAGTCTCCAAATCAGTAGGGTTTTGTAGAGAATTAAAATATGTTCGTTTTGATATGTGGATCATCAAAATCGGCCAAGAAACGAAGAAGTTATGATTAAAATAAGAAAACACATATTTTTAGGGTTCTACGCGGGATTCTACGCGAAAATTCCAATAAAAATTATAAATGAAACATTAATTTCAATAACAATCACATTCAAATACAATTAAAACATTAATTGAAAGAAATTAAAAATAAAATTGAAAGAAAAAAAAACTTACAGTTACGCAGTTATTGAAGAACTGTAATGGGACTCGCGCAAACTCAAATTGAAATAGAATTATACGATGTTTCTTATTCAATACAAGCCATAAACCAAATGAAAATCTCTCTTTATCTAGTTGCGCAAAGAAATTTGGAATTATTGAAGAATAAGAATGGCGGCTGTTCTCCTCTACTCAAAAGGAAAAAAAATGACTACTGTTCTTCTCTGACTAAGTCTTCCACCTTAACTTCTCGGGTCAGCTTAAAAATAATAATTAAAACTTGTTCGCCGGGAGATTCGAACACTGGACTAAGCATGAGTAAAGAGCTGGTCACTTTCCATCTAGGCTAAGGACCTCATTCGATAAATATCAACATCATAAATTTAGGTATTCTTTCGCGCTCAAACTCAATCCACTGGTGCACTGATCGTATTTCTGCCATAACTTTTCACTCCGAACTCCGATTGACGCAAAGTTTTCGCTCACGCGTAGCTAACTCAAAGATATACAACTTTTGTCTCAGGAGTTTTCTTCAGATTCTGTACGGATAAATACCAAAAATAGCCGGAACAGAGATGTTGCGCGTGGTGGATCTCTTCTTCATTCAAAAATTTCTCGATTTGATTCAAATGACTCTTTTTTGCTTGGGACTGCTCTATTGGCTTCTCTTAGTCTCTTCCATCAACTTTCTTTATGCTTGAGCTTGGAATTTGCTTTCGGTTCACTTCTTGAACTCAATTTAGCTTCGAATTTGACCGGTAATGACTAACTTTGGGGGAATTTGCTTCTAGATTCGTTCTTGTTCATTTTTAACATGTAAAAAAGTTATAATGCACTAGAAACAAACATACTATCCTATTTCATGATTAAAGCTTAATTCCTAACAATTTAGGATAATTAAAATCAAATTCATGCATATTAAGCCACCTAAATACATATAAAATTGCAATATTTTGGCTTAATCACTAACATTGGTGTCCAATAGAGTAGATGCAGTTTTACAGTCAGTGAGACCAGCACGAGCTAGAACGTCAGACGTGTATTTCACCTGAGATAAATAGTAACCTGTTGAATCAGAAAGGACTTCCAGCCCTAAGAAGTAGTTGAGACGACCAAGATCCTTCATTTCAAAAAATTGACTGAGAGATTGTTTGAGATCTGAGATACCAGAAATATCATCCCCAATAATTATCATATCATCCACATAGATGAGAAGAAGAATAGTCCCAGAAACTGTCTTTCGAATAAAGAGGCCTGAGTCTGACGAACTGGATGAATAACCAAGCTTTGTGATGGTAGAGCTAAATTTTGCGAACCAAGCTCGGGGAGCTTGCTTGAGTCCATATAGAGCACGACGAAGTTTGCAGACCTGAGTGGACTGATGTGAATAACCGGGAGGTGGTTTCATATATACTTCTTTTGTGAGGTCCCCATTAAGAAAGGCATTTTTAACATCCATCTGAAAAAGATCTCATTTGCGAACGGCAGCAATAGCAATAAAACTGCGAACAGACGTCATTCGAGCCACAAGAGCAAAAATTTCTTCATAGTCTTTACCATATTCCTGATTGAACCCCTTGGCTACGAGACGAGCTTTGTATCGGTCAATCGAACCGTCAGATCGTGTCTTGATTTTATACACCCATTTAAACCCAACTGCAGATTTTCCAAGAGGAAGAGTCACAAGATCCCAAGTATGCGCTTTATCTAAAGCTTGTAATTCTTCGGTCATAGCTTGCTGCCAAAGTGGATTAGTACTAGCTTCCTTATAGGATGTAGGTTCATAGTGAGATATCATAGTAGAATAACAATGATAATCACGAAGGTGATGAGGGAGCTCTCTTACCCGAGTGGACTGTCGTTGTGGTGGAGGTATGATAGGATCAGCAGGCGAGACATCATCATTGGGAGGTGCCGTATGTTGAAGCTCGTTGGAAGAAATGACGTCAGGTGAGGATGGTTCAGGAGGTGTTGGACTGGGAGGTTGAGGTGGTGATGGTGTGGCTTCTAGTTCAAGTTCTGGTGGGAATGTGACAACTGGACCCTCAAGTTCAGGGGTGAAAAGGTCAAGAGATGAATGAGTAAAGAACGGAAGTGGTGATTCTTCAAGGACATAAAATTTGGATAGAGAGGAGAATATTTTATGTTCCCAAAAGACAACATGACGAGAAATTCGTAAGCGTTTGGAAATAGGATCCCAACACCGATAACCTTTATGTTCTATCCCATACCCCAAGAAGCAACAAAGATGAGCACGTGGTTCCAATTTAGAATATTCATGAGGCTGGAGTAACACAAAACAAGCACAACCGAAGGCTCGTAAGAAATTGTAATCAGGAGAGGTACCATGAAGTCTCTCATATGGAGATTGATGCTGAAGAAAGGGAATAGGGATACGATTGATAGTGTAAATAGCAGTAAGTGTTGCTTCCCCCCAAAACCTTTCAGGACAACTACTAGAGATAAGAAGTGTGCGAATAGTATCAAGAATATGTCTGGGCTTGCGTTCAGCACTACCATTTTGCTGAGATATATCGGGACAAGAATATTGAGAAACAGTGCCTTGTTCACGGAGAAATTTAAAAAATGAGGTTCCCTTGTATTCCATGGCATTATCAGCTCGAAAAATTTTTATTGGACGAGAAAACTGAGTTTGAATCATGCGAGCAAAATTAATATAGATTTGGGGTAATTCTGAACGAGTTTGCATAAGATAGATCCAAGTAAAACGACTATAATCATCCAAAAAGATAACAAAATATTTTGAACCCCCCATGGTAGAATGTGGAGAGGGTCCCCAAACATCAGAGTGAATAAGATCAAATAGTGCTGAAGAAATAGAATCATTTTTATTAAAACATAATGCCGGTTGTTTTCCAAGTTGACAAGATAAACAAGACAATTTCTCAGACTTTATTGATCCTAACTGACCAGATGACACAATAGAACGAAGACGATCAAAAGACATATGTCCTAAACGGGAATGCCACAACTCAAATGAAGAAACAGTTGGTGGGGATGCAATAGGTGGTGTGGATGCAACAATAGGAGTGGGTGAGGTACGGAGGTGTATGAGCTCGAACATGCGGCCAACTTTACGGCCTATCCCAATAATTTGTCCCGTCTGAGGATCCTGCACATGACAACCAGACGAGGAAAATATAACATTCAGTTCAAGATCACATAGTTGACCAACAGAAATAAGGTTGATAGTCAATTTGGGAATATAAAATGTAGCAGGTAAAGAGAGGCTAGGAGTAGTAACTGTTCCAACATGACTAACAGATAATTGAGAGCCATCAACAGTTTTAATGGTGGGTGTATGAGAATTATGACTTTTAGAGGTGAAAATAGTATGATCAGAAGTCATATGATTGCAGCAGCCATAATCAAAGAACCAAGATGTACCTGTGGTGGTGGCCATAGCAGAACCAGAAGAGGATGTAACCTGTTTCAGAAGAGCTGTGATGTCAGCTAGAGTCACTAGTGCAGTAGAAATGTCTGCTTCAGAAGAATCAGTGGTGGCAGCGGTGATGGTGCTAGAGGATGATCTCCTAGATGGGTTCTTGTAACAATCGGCTTGAAAGTGACCTGGTCCCACCTTTTTGCAAAAGAAATACGTCCTAATTGGACACTTTAGTAGCATATGGGTGGTGGCATGACAGTACAAACATTCTCGAGAAAACGAGTTTTTGGTAGGTTTCGAGCTCGGAACGGCTAAAACAGCATTAAAATTGTGGGCCCGAGTGACGAACCGAGTTTCTTCAGAGAGAAGCTCTGTCGTGACATCATCAAGAGACGGTAAAGGATTGCGATGGAGTAGAGCAGCCCGAACTGGTTCGAATTTATCGTGAAGTCCCATTAGAAGAGTGATAACACGCTGGTTATCTCAGTATGTTTCAAATTTTTCTGCATCATGCTCACAAAAAGAAGGTTCGGATTGGGCTAACTGATCTCAAATAGCTTGAAGGTCGGATAAATAATCATCAATTGATTGCTCGGGTTATTGGGTTTTAGAATGTAAAGCAGTAAGCAACTGGTATTGATGAGAGAGGTCCTTTGGAGTGTACCTAGATTGTAGAAAATCCCAGACTTCATTCCCGGTGGAAAAACGACCAATCTGCTGCCCTATACGAGAGATAGATGTATTCCGAACCCATGTGATAATATCACCATTTTTGCTTTTCCAATCATCAAGGCGATCATTGAACTTATCGTCAGTTTCATCGGTTTTCTTGGTTGGCTTAACAACTTCTCCAGTAATAATTCTCTAGGACTTACGAGACTTCAGAAAACTTGTTATGGCTTGGGACCATTGAACATAGTTGATGCCATTGAGAACGACAAAAATCGGACGCGAAAACTTGTGCTTTTCCATTGAGAAACGTGTAAGATAACACAATATCTGTAAAAACTAATCTGATTTTGAGAGATCTGAGGCCAGAAATGGATCCGGAGCGGTTGATTTAGTGGGGAACCGGTCTTAGAGTGAAAAAAACCGGGTTAGATATAGGTGAACCGGTCAAGGGAGTAAGAACTGGTTCAGAAAAAAACCGGTTTAGGGTTTTTAGGGCAGTGGCGCGTGGCTGTGTTCCAGAGGCGCGTGGGGGCGCGTGCCAACTCCGATTGGCCTGATTTTGACGGCGTTTGGTTCGTATTGAAGAGACGAAGGTTTTGGTATATTATATGGGTGGTTTGGGGTTATGTATCGAGGTGGTGATTGATCAAGAAAGGAGGGTGCGCGTGGGATCTGGGCTGCGCGACTGGGGGATCTTGCAGAGGCGCGTGAGAGCGTGTGTGATGTCCGAATGGGGTGTTTTCAACGAGGTTTGGTTCATATTGAAAAGACGAAGCTTTTGGTATATGTTTTGGGTTAATCGAGGTTCTATAGGGCTTCGAACAGTGGATCGACAGTTGGATGAAGTTAGGGTTTTTTGATTTAGATTTGGTTGAAGATTAGATGAGAGATTGGTTCTAGAGGAGGATGAATCCCTCTGATACCATGTGACGAAATAGAAACAAAAAAGAGATTGAAGAAGAAGAATGAAAGAATTATATTACTTTCTTGATAATTGAATGTACAATAGAGTAAGAATATATATACTAGAAATAAAACCCTAATCTAGGATACAATTAGAAAAGTATAATGGGAACACAATCAATACAATTAATACAATATGGAAAGTATAATAGAAATAGGAAACGTAATATATAGTATATTCTAACATATACATTGTTTTACAAAGTATAAATCCCACATATTTTCATTAAAAATTGCGTTGTACTATCACTGTCGACCCTAATATAACTATCACCTTAACGTTAACCAGTGTAAGGCTATCTCTAATGGTATTTTCTATAAATTCATTTATATCCTATGTGTCATAATTCTTTTAATACATTTCTATATCATATCTATTTGGTAATATAATTATGTAGATAAAAAAATCTTAAATAAAGTTTCTCTAATAATACCATTTTTATCTTACTTTTCTATCTTACTTGGCATTTATTTAAGAATGAGAGAGAATTGGTGAGTTTTTTTTATATCCAATAAGGATGTGTCAGGTCACATTGAAGATTTCTATCACTATTTCTACATGTAGAAAGCCAAGTGTATATATAACCATCAATATAAGCCTTTCAACATTACATTATCCATATCGTAATGATGTCCACAAGGTACACATACTATACCCCAAGTATTTCGTATAAAGTTTCATGTAGAGTTTCATTTGAAATAATTCAACTTGATGAGTTACTTACAAATTCCTTAGTATATGCTTCTCAATAACTATAACTTTTAGACATCATTATCATATAAGATGGGAGTAAAGTTATACAACAAATTCACAAGAAATCAATTCTAAGACTATATTCCAAAATATAACAATAACATTGTCGAAAATGTGGATTTTTACCAATTCTTTGCATATGTCCACAATTGGCGTATGTTCATCATCTCCATCTCATTAGAAATAGTGATAGCCATTTTCAATGTGACTCAACTTTCACCTCACATATAAATAGTTATAAAAAACCTCATTGAAACATATTTTTTCTATTTTTATTTTATACCATAAAAATTTGTATGGTTAGAAATCTCCATCAAAGATGGCCTGATTATTGCTCTATTATGTGTAAACTAGCATTTAATTCCCGGGTCAACTTTACCCTTGGGTGATCTTTACAAACAGGATGTGACCCAAGGATAGAGTTGATGGGTGGAAAACACTAGTGACAACATCTTCATTAAGACCGATTGTTTTATATTTTTCAAACTCTAGTTAAAGATTGGACCAAAATTTTAGACCGGAGTGAAATCTTTACTAATAAATAGTAATTGAAAATTATCTAAATAGTATTTATATCAATCTTCTTATCAAAAATTTAAAATTGTTTAAAGTGGGATTCTAATTTGTATTTTTGTGGCTTTTGAGATTTTACTTAAAATTGCGTGATAAAACTCATCTCTCATGTTTCAAACTGACATCTCTCATTTATACAACTTGCGTAATATATATATTATGTGAGAATAGGATAAAAGAAAGTTTCAAAATTATGTGCAAGAGAGAGGAAGTGGTTGTCAGGGACAATGAGGTGGTGTTAGATAAAAAAATAAAAAATTGATAACTGAAAATAAAACTGAAAAATTTGTTTCTTTAGTTCTGCAAACTGTATCTCTAAAAATGTTGTTTGTCTGAATATAACACATTTGAAAACTGAATTCTTTTTAGTATGACAATTTTGCCTTTAAGAGTTAAAAGCAAAGTTAAAGTGCTACCGAACAGTATGATAATTTATTTAAATGTAAGAGGGTAAAATTAGTATTTACACTCTTTAAAATTAAATTTTCAATTTTAAGTGAGAAATTTATCAGTTAAAATTTTAGATGAAAATTTTCAGTTTTAAGTAGAGAAAATTAAGTTGGCACTTAATTTTTTGTGTTAACAAACAACTTTAAAATCACTTAAATCTTAAAACTTTAAATTTTCATATTTAAATAGTGTTATCAAACAACACCTAAGAGCTATATTCAAGGTAGAAGTTGAACAGTTTTTGGTGGGGCAATGGTGGGCTGTCAAGGTTGGGAATTAAATGGAAGAATCGGGAGAAATTAAGTGTTCGTAAGGATAACGGGGGTGTTGGTTTTCGCCGTATTCATCTCTTTAATATTGCCATGCTTGCCAAACAGGGCTGGAGACTTCTAACAAGGCTTAACTCCCTCGTCGCTCATATTTTTAAAGCAAGATACTACCGGAATTGTTCCTTTCTATCGGCTCAAACCGGCCACAACCCCAGTTATATTTGGCGGAGCTTAGTCACTACTCAAAAGCTGTTAGCAGCAGGCGCTAGGCGTCGTATTGGATCGGGCTCTTCCGTCAAAATTTACCATGAACCGTGGCTGGGGGATACCCTCAATCCTTATATTGAAAGTGCATCATACCCGGGGCTCGAGAAAACTACGGTTAGTGCTCTAATGCGTAACGACGTCAAAGAGTGGGACCCCGACATTCTTCAGGACCTATTTTCTCAGAGAGAAGTGAACGAAATTATTTCGGTCCCTCTATCTATTTCCCGAGAGCAGGACTCATGGTACTGGGCCTGGACCTATAAAGGACATTACTCAATTAAAAGTGGCTATAGGCAGCTTCTTGATGCAACTTAGGTAGATCATTCTCCTCCAGTTACGGATTGGCGTTTTATCTGGAACCTCTCAGTGCCCCCAAAGGTGAAAAAATTCATGTGGAGAGCCAAATCTCACTGCCTTCCTACTCGGGTAGCCTTACAATCACGAGGAGTCGAAACCACTACTGAATGTCCCTTCTGTAAGCAGCGCAATGAGGACGATGTTCACGTGCTAGTTAACTGCAGTCATGCCCGAGCTGTTTGGAGTGTCTCAGCTACGGGTAGCCTTCAAGAAGAATCCGTTTCAATGGCTGACTGGTGGAACCATTTAAAGCGACGTACTTCTTTAGCTCAAGCTGAGTACTCGGCCATGGTGGTGTGGGCTCTTTGGCAAAAGCGTAATGACCATATTTGGAACAATAAATCCAAGTCTCCCAGTGATGTGATTCACCAGGCAACTCAACTTTTAGAGGATTGGAAGAATGCAAATTCGAAGGAGTTAACTAGTACTCCCGGCCTTCGGATCGTTCGGATAAATGGTGTAGCCCAGTTCTGGCGTTATAAAATGTAATTCTGATGCTAGTCTCTTTCACAACCCAGAACGGGTTGGATATGGGTGTGTGGTTCGAGATCATAATGGCTCTTTTGTGGCGGCCATGCATGGGTCGATTAGTGGTAAGTTCACTCCTCTCCTAGCCGAAGCTCTAAGTATCCGGGAGGCTTTGTCTTGGCTGAAAGGAACTCAAATGCAGCATATTAATATTGAATCAGACTCTTTAAATGTTATCCAGCGTCTTCGGAGTCAAGATGAAGACTTATCTAGGGTGGGTCTTGTTATCAACGATTGTAAAAGCCTAGCAAGAAGTTTCAATCAATGTGTTTTTTCGTTTGTTCGTAGATCAGCGACTAGTGTCGCCCATAAATTAGCAAGGGCTGCTAGTTCAGTGTCTGGTCGAGTGGGTTGGATGTCTCATCCCCCTTCTTTTATCTCGAATGTTTCGGTTTCGGATTTAAGTTAATATATGGTTTTCCGTTTCAAAAAAAAAAGAGGTAGAAGTTGAACGTACCGGAAAGCTAGAAGAATATATAAGAATTGGCTTATGGCTATGTTGAATACCTCTGGGGTTAGTCTCAATCACATCTAAAGAGAAGCAAACAAATTGCTGATACTCTTGTGAAGTATGGCGGACAGTAAAAAGAAATGGTTGTAAGGATCCTTATCCCCCGAACAGAGTCATCGAAGATATTTTAGCGGATGTACAATTAGGGACCTTTGTTCTCTGGGGGTAGTTAATTATTTTATGTTTCAGACTGACAGAAAAGAAAAAAGAAAAATCAACGAGAGTGCGTTTGTAAATAGTCGCGGGAGATGCTCTTTATTAAGACCACTTAAAGGAAGAGCTTCCTTTAATCCAAACCCCAATTTGAAGCTGTTTCTCCCTTCTTTCAATGTTTACCAATTTCGTTTTTTTTTTCTCTTTTGCTACTATTTACGTGTTTACAACCTCTCACACAAAAAAAAATCAACTATGCTTTCTCATGAGGGTGTAATATAGCATTAAAATCACCAACCACTATCCACGCATCATTAGTAGTAGTAGAAATAGATTCTAAGAGAGACCATATATACCTGATTCTGCATGGCATGATTGGGGAAGTCGTAAATGGCTGAAATGTTCCTACAAAGCAAAACCATTTCAAAATTGTATGCATGCATGCAAACTTTATGATCTTGGGTTTACAAGCCCTATTTTTACATGGTCCAATAAACATAAAAATAAAAAAACCCACATATGTGAATGCTTACATCGATGTCTTGGTAACCAACAATGGATTTCACTATTCCCTGCATGATTATTGTAAAACACTTACCCAATTCGACATCGGATCATGGATTTCACTATTCCCTGATTATTGTAGTCTATTTAGAAAAGGGTTTATATTACTACTTATGGACCTTAGAAAAATCTTATAAACCTGTAGTTAAAACAGCCTGGGAATTGGCTCACTCCAATAACTTTCAACAATCTAGTAGTGTACCTTATTTACTTGGCTTTTAGATAAACATTCTAGGATTTGGAAAAAATCAAATCGTATTTCAGAGATCAAAAAGGAGCTTGATAGTATCCGTTTTTCCTTATCCATTAAAGTTACTGAAGAACTTCTCTTGAAAGAACATAATCTTCAAAAACTTCTAGGCGAAGCTATTAAAGAAAGTACCTATTGGAAAATTAAATCACGTTTGGACTGGCTTCAATTGTTAAGCATGATGTTCATTGTGGTTCTTTCTCCAATCAGCTTAATTTTTTGGGAGAGATGGTTCCTAACATGGGGATGGCAACACAATTTTTTTTCAAGCCGGTGTTAATCATATACGTAAAACTACAAATATTGAGTTGCTTTCTATCCCAAATAACGGTTGGATTTCGGATCTGAATGAAATCAAAAGAGAGTTTATACAGCATTTTGAGAACCTTTATGAAACTTCCATTAATACTACCAGACTCGATATTCTTTCCTTTGCCCCTATCTTATTTATCAAGGAAAGAAACGACATATCTAGAACTATTACCACAGATGAAATTAACCATATTCTTTTAATACGAACCTACATAATTAAAGCACCGGGTCCTGATGGACTCATGGCAGGTTTTTTAAGTGGCAATAGGATCTAATTAGTCCTCATATATGTTCTATTATTAACGACTTCTTTCGCACTGGTACCCTTCCTCATCATTTGAATGACACGCTAATAGTTTTAATTCCTAAAAAAGAAAATCCGACCCAAACTTGTCACTTTCGACCAATTAGTTTATGTAATGTTTTATACAAAATCATTTCTTCTATTATTGTTAGCAGAATCAAACCTTATCGATCTAAATCAACTTGTTTCGCCCTACTAAAATGCTTTTATACCTAAGCGATTCATTTAAGATAATATTTTTCTTACGCATGAGATTTTCCATACTACGCGTAAATTTAAAAACAAAAACGGGGTTTTAGCTTTGAAAATTGATCTTTCAAAAGCATATGAACAATTAGAATGGCGTTTTATTGAATGGGTTCTACATCAACATCAATTTCCAGATCATTTAATTAAATGCATTATGTAATGTATTTCTTCAGCACAATATAAAGTTTTGATTAATGGAAGTAACACAGAGGCTTTTAAACCTACCAGAGGACTTCGTCAAGGTGACCCATTATCACCTTATTTATTTATCATATGCCTTGATGTCCTCCTTAGAAACTTAGGACATGCCTCCCTTTCTAAAAAGATTAAGCCATTGCGTACTTCACGAAATGGTTCGATTATACCCGCCTTTGCTTTTGCAGACGATTGTATTATTTTTTCCTCTGATGACCAAAATTCAGTTACTAACATTAAAAATCATCTTCAACTTTTTTGTCAATTTTTGGGACAGTCTTTAAATACTGCTAAATTTCGCCTAGTACCTCTAAATTTCATAGGAGGCAAGCAAAACATTTACTTGCTATCAGAAAAGCAAAAGCTGGGGAAAAATATTTAGGATTGCCTTTGATTATTGGCCGTACTACTAACTTGCTGCTTAAAGAAATTGTTACTAAAATGAATTAGAAACTAAACATCTGGTATCAAAAATATCTTTCTTTTGCAGGCCGCACTAGGCTCATTACTTGTACCCAGCAAACTACGCCTTACTATAGTATGGCTTCTTTTTTATTGCCTAAATCTATTGTAATGGAAATGGAACGCAATAATAAAAAAAAAAATAAAAAAATATTGGAATGCTTCTGAGCAATCCAAAAAATAAACTCATATTTATTGGGACCATGTTACCTCTCCTAAAGCTGTGGGAGGTCTTGACCTAAAAAGTATAGCCCTTATGAATAAAGTGTTTCTAATCAAACACTTACCTCGATTGCTAACGGATAATAGTTCCCTTTGGGCTCAGTCTTATAAAGCCAAAAATTTTCCGGATATTAATATTTTGCAAGCTAAAAGGAAAACCAACGCCTCTTGGGCATGGTGTCACGGGGCGTCCTTTGATGGCACAAAGGAGGCCGCGTGAACGACCGGGCTAACCGATAGCACGGTTGAATGTGATCGAATTTATTAACAATCAGCGAACACATGCAACAACAGTAATTTGAAAGAGAGCGTTGAAGGCAAATTGAGATTACTTCATTGCAAGAAAAAGAAAATTAGATTACATGGAAAGCTATTACAATTCGAAAGAAAGTAAGAGCTTGAAAGTAAGAGCTTGAAAGCAAGTGCTAAACAACGTGCACTGGTAGGCAACTCGGGTGTGAGGCAGATAGTCTTATCCTCACATATAACCACTTAATGAAAATACCAGAGTGGTAGCAGTGCACGTTGGGTCTTACAAGTTACAAGAAAACTATTACAAAGGAAATGAAATGCAATTACAAGGAAAATTCCTAAATCTAGTTACATGGAAACAACAATATTTACATAAGGGAAACCTAAACAGAATAATAAAACTAGATGCTGTGCTGCTCGTCGGGCGCGTGCACGGTTGCTGATGAAGCGCAATCGATCATTGCCTGTTGGGCCGTGCTGCGCTCGGGCGCAAGCACGTGGTGTGATGAAGTGTTGTCGGTGTCGGTTCACGAGTGCTGTTGGAAGGCACCCCGTGACATCCTCCCCCACCAGAGCTGTTGACGCCCTCGGCAACTGGTTGAGGTATGCTGTGATCCGGTCCTGGAAGGCCGATAGGTCTGATGCTCTTTCCCAAAGTGTTCTCTTTGGGTCTCTTCCTGCCCATTTGACAAGGAACTCTTGGTGTTGTTTGCGAGAAGCTATGACAACTCGATCAGCCAGGATGGCTTCCACTGACTGCTTCCCCTCTGCTCTCTGCTTTAGCCCTGGACGACTAGACTCTCCTCGGGATTGATCGGTTGTGTCAGCAAAATATGGTTTCAGCATGCTGACATGAAATACTGGGTGAACCTTCAGCCAGCTAGGGGTTCAATCGATAAGCCACTTTCCCGATTTTCTTCACAATTCGAAGCGGCCCCTCATATTTTTGCAGAAGGCGTGGGTCTCGACCCCTCAAGAACTCCTATCTTGTGGAAGGAGCTTCACCATTACGAGATCTCCTACTTCGAACTCTAACGGTCGCCTTTTTTGATCTGCATACTTCTTCATTCGATGGGTGGCCTTCTCTAGGTGCGAACGAGCCAACTCAATATTCTGCTTCCATTCTTCAGAGAAGTTGCGGGCTCTAGGGGATTTCGACGTTGGCATCGAGTTGGCGGTGTGAGGAAGGATTGTGTGTTGTCCCATCACTATTTCGAAAGCACTATTGCCTGTCCCGGAGTTCTTCTGGCATTGAAGCACAATTAAGCCACATCCAATAATTTACCCAATTTCGTTGAGTTTGCACTGGCAAAGTGGCGTAGATATTCCTCAAGCATTGCATTGTATTCTTTCAGTTTGTCCATCGGACTGAGGATGGTAGCTGGAACTCATACACAACTTGGAGCCGAGAACCTTGAAGAGTTCCTTCCAAAAATTTCCCGTGAATCGAATCGTGAGTCCCTATCACTGACAATGCTTTGAGGGATCCCCCAATATTTAACACATACTTGAAGAATATTGTGCAATCTCCTCACCAGAGTGTTCTTCGGAACCGCATGAAGGTGGCATATTTCGAAGATCGATCAATGACCACGAGGATGGTTGTCAAGTCCCCCACTTTGGGGTAGGCCTGATATAAATCATCAAGTGAAATGCTCTCCTATGGTCGTTCCGGGATGGGTAGAGGTTCCAATAACCTGCTGGTTGTCTTCGTTCGATCTTATCCTGTTGACAGATGAGGCAAGTTCTAACATAGCTCTCGACATCATCTTCCATTTGGGGCCGTAGTAACCTTGCTTGAGGAGAGCCAGCGTTCTTTCTTGACCAGGATGTCCTGCCATAAGGTATCATGACACTCTCGGATTAGAGTACGCCTCAATTCCCCTACTCAAGGGACAAACACTCGATTTCCCTTTGTCAACACGAACCCGTCGTCCAACCAAAACTGCCGCGTTCTCCCCTTCTCGATCATCTTCAATAGTTGAGCGGAAACTGGATCTTGCGGTAGCGCATTTTTGATTTTTCTCGAATTTCAGTTGATACTTGACTATCGATTCGAAAAATGGCATTAAGGAACGCATTCGCCTGTTGGTTGAACTCAACTATACGGCTCAACGCATCCGCCACTTGATTGGTCGAGCCTGCTTTATACTCCATCCAGAAGTTGAATTCCGCTAGCAACTCCTGCCACCTCGCTTGTTTAGAGCTCAATTTCGGTTGACTAAGGAAGTGACTAACTGCGGTGTTATCTGTTTTCACTAAAAATCGAGAACCGAGAAGGTAATGCCTCCATAACCTTAGACAATGAACCACCGCGAGCAACTCTTTCTCGTGGGCAGAGTACCTCTTCTCCGTGTCATTGAGCTTTCGACTCTCATAAGCTACCGAGTGATCTTCCTGCATTAAGACTCCTCCTAGGGCTGCATCCGATGCATCGGTATGCACTTCAAACGGCTTAGTTACATCTGGCAGCGCAAGAACGGGGTCTTCGGACATGGCCCTCTTCAGAGCATCGAAGGCAGCTTGGCAACTCATCGTCCAATCCCAAACTTTCAACTTCTTCAAGAGTTTCGTTAGGGGCATTGCAATACTAGAGTAGTTCTTCACGAACTTCCTATAGTAATTGGCGAGTCCCAGAAAAGAACGGAGTTCGGACACATTCGTGGGCGCCCGCCACTCCTGTATGACTTTGACCTTAACCGGATCCATCTGCACTTTTCCCTGTTCGATGATGTGGCCTAAGAACTTGATACATTTCTGCGCAAAGGAACATTTCGATAGTTTGAGATACAACTCATGCTTTCGAAGTCTTTCCAATACCCTCCTCAGGTGCTGTTCATGTTCCTCCATGCTTTCGCTAAAAACCACAATATCGTCGAGATAGACCACGACAAAATCATCCAAGTAATCCCTGAGAACTTGATTCATCAGAGTGCTGAAGGTGGCTGGAGCATTAGTGAGCCCAAATGGCATAACCAAAAATTCATAGGCTCCATATCTTGTGACACACGTGGTTTTTTAATTGTCCCTGCGTCCCCTGCTGCAATGCGAACTTGCCAATATCCGGATCTGAGATCAAGTTTTGTGAATATTTTTGCCCGAGTTGATCGAAGCAATCGGCCACTAGAGGGATGGGATAATTGTTCCTTATAGTCACCTTGTTAAGAGCTCGATAATCGACACACATTCTTAAAGAGCCGTCTTGTTTCTTCTGGAAGATGACAGGAGCTCCATAAGGCGATTTGGCTGGTTGCACTAACCCCGCATCCAGTAGCTCCTTCAGCTGTTTCCGAAATTCTGCTAGTTCGGGTTGAGACATTCGATACGCCGCACGAACTGGAGGTTTGGTACCTGGCAGAAGTTCAATTTGATGATCTATTTCTCTACGAGGAGGTAACTTCTTTGGAAGATTTCTCGGGCATCACATCTTTAAATTCGGTTAATCACTGTCTAATGGATTTCGGCATTTGGTCCTTGATGTGCAGCCAATTGTAATATTGATTTGAGCGCTTGCCACAAAAGTGGGATTGTCATGCTTTGCCCTTGGGATTGGATTGGGATAATGAGGATTCTGCTGCCGACTGTCATGTGAGGGTAATGATGGTAGGGGATGATGAGCCTTATTTGTGCAGGGAACCCTAGATTGTTTCTCAAAAATCTTTTTACCACAAGAGAATCTTCCATTTGTAGTACCGAGAAATCGTTCTTTTTCGATTAGGACCGACTTTTTTCCGGTAGAAGAGGAGTTGGGGACAGGTTGAGCGGCTAGTTTGGCCTTCACGGACCAATTTTTTTCTAAGATAAGGCCTAACCGTTCAACTTCAGTTTGTTAGTTAGTAGTTGTGTCGCTGTGTCCAATGGGCCTTCATTGCATTGATCTTGATATCCACATACATCAGACATTTCTTTGAGGACTCTTCCCACAACTGCTTTCCCTTTTGAGGATGGTTCCACCTTCCCTTCTTGTCGGGGATCTTCTTCAACCGTTACTGCGTTGCAAGAGAATGAACTGCCCTGATAGGCACCCAATGATGCTCCCTCATATTCCTCAGTTTCTTCTTCAAACTCGGTGTGGTCATTTTGCTGAGTGTGATAAGATTGCCCCGAGGCAGCTGGGGCTTTTGGAAGCATGCCGCCACCCCTGGCGACGAGAGCACTTAGGAGTTGTTTATCGGGGCAATTGGCCATGAAATGAGCACCGTGACACAAGTAGCACGTTCCGGGGCTGACGGGCTTTTTCCCATTATTGCCGGTTTGGGAGTTCCCTGTGAACTTGTTCCCATTCTTGTGATTATTTTGCTGGGTAAATGGCCTGGTAGGTGTGTTGCCTCTCCAATCAGGTCTGGCAGGAGAATTCGGTTTTCTCTCCCCCGCATTCTTCGTCTGCCCACTTCTTGCGACATTTGATTTAGGACCGGTGGTGTAATCTTGCAGGCTTTCGGCAGCTGATATGGCTTGAGTTAACGTCTTCACTTGCCTACGATTTAGCTCCGTTTTGGCCCACGGTTGTAACCCGATCATGAAGAAGAATAGTCTATCAGCATCATTCATATCGTGGATATCTAACATGATGGTGGTGAACGTATTGACGTACTCCTTGATGCTCCCTGAGTGCTTCGTTTGGAGGAGTTCTTGTCGTGCGTTGTGGGAGGTGTTTTCGGGAAGGAATCGATCACGCAACTCCTTTTTCAGATCCTCCCAAGTGCTAATCTCGCACTCCCCAGCTTGAACCTCGTTGTACTTGTTCCGCCACCATAATTTGGCATCCCCGGACAAGTACATGGACGCAGAGGATATCTTTGTTTCCTCCTCGTCGACCTTTGTTGCACGAAAATTTTGTTCCATGTCAAAAACGAAATTTTCTAATTCCCTAGCATCACGAACACCGGTGAATGCTTTGGGTTCCGGCACTTTTATCTTCGTGCGCTCCCCACCCCCAACTGGTGAGTTAGCGACCGCCATCGACAATATAGTCAATTTCTGGGCGAGTTGATCGATTTCAGTTCTCATCTCATCCATCATCTCCCCAAAGTGACCCCCTGGTGGGATTCCCTGAAGATTTTGGAGGACTTCCTCCAAATCTTGTATGCGATCGATTAGTGCGGGTGAGCTACCCGATGCATCCCCTGCTGGGATAGTTTGAGTGCGTAACTCCAAACTTTGCACACGATCGACGAGAGAGGGCGTTCCGCCCATTTTCTCCATTAGCGAGCCAACATTTCTCTCGAAGGCTTCGATTCTCTGGCTATTGGTTCCCATCGTAACGTAGTAAGATACACCAACTGGGTTTTACAAGGCAGCAATCAAAAACAATCCCTCTGATACCAACTGTCACGGGGCGTCCTTTGATGGCACAAAGGAGGCCGCGTGAACGACCGGGCTAACCGATAGCACGGTTGAATGTGATCGAATTTTATTAACAATCAGCGAACAACATGCAACAACAGTAATTTGAAAGAGAGCGTGAGCGCAAATTGAGATTACTTCATTGCAAGAAAATTAGATTACATGGAAAGCTATTACAATTCGAAAGAAAGTAAGAGCTTGAAAGCAAGTGCTAAACAACGTGCACTGGTAGGCAACTCGGGTGTGAGGCAGATAGTCTTATCCCCACATATAACCACTTAATGAAAATACCAGAGTGGTAGCAGTGCACGTTGGGTCTTACAAGTTACAAGAAAACTATTACAAAGGAAATGAAATGCAATTACAAGGAAAATTCCTAAATCTAGTTACATGGAAACAACAATATTTACATAAGGGAAACCTAAACAGAATAATAAAACTAGATGCTGTGCTGCGCTCGGGCGCGTGCACGGTGCTGATGAAGCGCAATCGATCATTGCCTGTTGGGCCGTGCTGCGCTCGGGCGCAAGCACGGTGCTGATGAAGTGTTGTCGGTGTCGGTCACGAGTGCTGTTGGAAGGCACCCCGTGACACATGGCCTTGTGTCACGGGGTACCTCTAAACAAAACCCGTGACCGATTACACTTCAACGACACCATGCCGGCGCTCGAGCGCAGTACGGCCCAACAGGATATCCAGCAACAGGCGATCTAGCATCAGCACCATCAAGTTGTCAAGTATCATCTAGTTTTAAACTTGTGCTTAGGCTAGTTTGGTATTTTTATCAAGTAGTTATATGTGGGCCAAAGTGCAGTGCTACACTTTGGTATTTTCATTAAGTGGTTATATGTGGGGATAAGACTATCTGCCTCACATCCGAGTTGCCTACCAGTGCACGTTGTCTAGCACTCTGTTTCAAGCCCTTACTTTCTTTTAAGTTGTAATAGCTTTCCATGTAATCATGTTTCTTGCAATGAAGTAATTTCAATATATGCTCAAACTCTCTTTTAAATTACTATTGTTACATGTTGGTTATTGAATGTAAATAATTTTCTTGTGCACATGACTGGGCTAACGGTTAGCCCCGTCAATCACGTGGCCTCCTTTGGGTCGTCAAAGGACGCCTCGTGACACGTTGTAACGACACAATTATAAAAGTAATATTTATCATGCAGTACAGGTAAAAAATACGTCTAATACATCCCACAATTAAAATATGAAATATTTATTACATCATTAAACACCATACATAATTTTTCTATTACATGTTTATTGAAATTTCAAAATCCTCGAGTACAATGTTACTTAATTTCTTATTTATTATTCTTCACTCTATAACTTAATTTATCCACCATCTTATGGACTCCCTGAAAAATAATTATGACAAGGGTGAGCTTCACAAGCCCCGTGAGAAATACTCATTTTATATTCTAAGGGTTAGCAAAATATTATTAGATCATAAAATATAAATTTAAAATGCATTTCAGAATAATTTATCACATAATAATAAATATTAAAATAATTTCTTGTATGATACTCCACTTCTAAGGTCAACAAATAACTCCCATTGACCGAGGTTTGATATTTCACTTTTCGATCAAATGATTGGTCAATAATGAATTAGTTCAGAACAACGCCGGTGTTCAGCACGCCACCCAATTATCACGTGGATGGTATAGGTCAAATTATAGAAGTGATTTTTTAATAAAATATGTCATCTTTAAAGATACCATTGCAGACAATAATAAACAGCTGAACTATAAATGTAAACAATAATATTTTATTTAAAACTTTGAAATAGAGAATATGTACTACTCATCTTAACGTGATTAATTCTTTACTTTATAGGTTTGGTTCCTAAAATAACATATATAAGTTATTTATAGCATTATTGTTATTATTACACTAAACGACAAAAAATTAGTTGTACATGATAGTACTATTAAAAAAAGGAACACTCTTTATTTATTTTATTCTTACATAAGGTACTTCTCCTTTCATTTGTTTAGTCATTTTTTGCCATACACTTTTATTATTCTATTATATATAAATACACATAAACACGCCACCTTTAGAAAGTGGCAGGGCATGCAGGAACATTAGTACATTATTATTATTATTATTCATGTCATAAAAAAAAGAGAAGATTTTATTTTTACCTTTATTCGTACTTATTTGCTTCCCCCCCCCCCCCCCCCCCCTCCCCCCCCCTCCCCCTCTCGTCTACATGTACTTTTCCTCCTTTGCATTTTATTGCTTTGCTACCTTCCTTTTTATAGTGTAGTTTTTATCTTATTTTTACTAACTTAATCAATAGGCTACCAGCTTAAATGGACCATGTGGCTTCCATTCTACCATTCTAACTCCCAACTTCATCCATATATTTACATTAACGTACGATACTCGTACTTGTCATTTCCCCCTTTGTTCTTATCCTTCCTATGTGTCCTCCCTTACTTATCCATGATTAGAAAATATCACCTTTTAGTGTATCAAACTGTATTTTATTTTTATATTTTATTACTTATTTTGTAAACCCAAATGGGTATTACAGGTGTGGTATCCTTCCTTAACTCTTGCCTGATTTTTACGGCAGGGATCAATTGGACAATTGGCTCATGTGATAAAGCTTTTTGGACTGATATACGGATGGGTAACAAACCCCTTATTCACTAGATTCCTCCTGATTGGCATATAAAATATTTATGAAAAAATCAAAGATTTTATCGATCTTGTTTCTAAAAAATGGAATATTGAGGCATTATCTTTATGGTTCCTACTTGGTTATTTACATAAAATAAGGGGTACTCCTATCCCGTGCTATCATTGTAATGATATCCCTCTTTGGGCCCCCAATCTAACTTGAACCCACACAATTAAATCTACTTATCACTGGCTTTTCAATACAACTAATAAACCTTCTTTCCCTCAACTCCCTTTGCGAAAGCTTTGGAGTTTGCAATGCCCTCCTAAAATAAAATTCTTCTTTTGGCAAATTCCCAATGGTTTTTTACTTACAGCTGCTTTTCTCTTAAAAAAATTCATTCTTCCTACCTCTCAATGCGCTTTATGTGGCGAGATGGATGAAACTGATCATATATTGTTTTATCAAATGCCCTCTATTTAATCAACTCTAATCCCGGCTTACATGGATAGATTGGGACCATTTTAACTTTATACATTTTTTCTCCATGAAACTGCTTTTTTGCATGGGCATCTTTATGTTAAAACTCTATTTATATTCTGGTCTACATGGTTGGCTAGAAACAATGCTATTTTTCGTGATGCCATTATAGTCTATGAAGTTATTTTATGGAATGTTGAAGCTAGTTACAATTTGTTTTCTTCAATTACTTATTTAGTCCACTCAAATCAAGGCACCAATAAACAACCTCTTCAAATAGCTTAGTGTCCTTTAGTTTGAACCGAATATAAACTCAATACAGATGGGCATCTTCTAGCAACACGGGTATGGCAGGCATTGGGGCAGTTATTCGAGATCAATATAGTCAATTGATAAAGGCGTTAACTGCGAATATTGGAATAGCATCAAATGTCTTAGCTAAACTTTGGGCTATACGGGATAGATTAATTATGGCTCTTAATCATAACATTAAGCAAATTCATATAGAAACTTATTCATATTCTATTCTACAAATCCTAGATAGGGACCCAACGATGATGCAAATGCATCAAGAGATGGTAAAGGATATTCGGGCGCTAACTTAGGAATTTGAAGTCATATGGATCAATTTTTGCTATCGAGAATAGAATGGCAGATGGCTTAGCTTCTCTAGGAAGAAAGAATTATTTTTTGTATAATTATTATTATTAACGTGAGTTTATTTTAGGAAGTATTAGAGAATATTATGTTCACATTATATAGTTTGACTTTTGTATGATTGTGTCCATATTTATCTCGTTCACATCCCATATTTATGTGCATGAGATTAGGGTTTATTAGTTTCCTTTCTTGTACTTCATTCAAACCCTATATAAAGTGTAGGTCAGAAAACACCCTAGAGGGGGGGGGGGTTAAATAGGGTTTTAAAATTTAATCTAAATTTTAAAAAATAGTTTCAAGCAAGTAATCCAAATTTAAGTCTATATCAAGAAACAACCAAACCAAGCAAGTAATCCCAATCACAATAAATAATAATGCAATGGAAATAAAGAGCTAGAGATAGAATGAAAAAATCGAATAAGCCCAAGACGTTTTGTTTAAGTGGTTCGGTTGTTTAGACCATACGTCCATGCCAAAGTAGTTCTCCTAAGAAATTTCACTGAACCGATTTTCTTATGGGTGAAAATCAAATCATTATAAGTTTATTTTCTCACTACATTCACACAAGAAACCCTCTTACTATATATTCTATAAGATAAATCTCTCACAATATTGATGAATAAAGTTGGTTTGGTGATGAACAACAATATACAATAACTTTCAAGTGTTTTAGAAGATTACAAATAATTCTCACACTAGTTATCAAGTTTGATCGAGAATTATAGCTCAAACAATGAATGATTGATCAAAATAATTTCTTAAATCTTTGAATAATAAAAATAGATGAAGAATAAAAGTGATTCAAGATGGTTTGAAAGTGTCTTTAAAGGTGTATATATAGTCCCAAACAAGATATGGCCGTTTTAGAAAGTTGGTAAAAGTTTGGTGCCAAAAATGATAAAATTTCAGAAATCCAACGGCTATATTTTTCACCATCAGTCGATTGAGCAAGGCTCATCAGTCGATTGAGGGCCATCAGTCGACTGAGGGCCATCAATCGACTGATAAGCACTGCCCATCAGGCTAAAATACCAAATTTTGGACTTTTGCAATTTTGCTCCAAATTTAATTCTAATGCTTTGGGGATGTTAAAAAAATGTTCCTTAAACACCTATTTTCAAGAGAGCTCAAAATATGCTCGTTTGAATTTAATATAAATTTATTTGAAAATCAGATTTGTAAAATGTCATTTTCAAAGGCTTTTCAATTCAAACTTATTTTGGATCAATCTCTCAATGCTATGTGAATAAGTATGAGCTATATGATTGATAAACCAAGAAGCTTTACATAAAAACATAAACACTCACTCAAATTGAATTTAATAAGTCTTTGAGCGCTTAGTAAGTTTTTTCGGTTCTTCACTTGCTTTGAACTTTGATCCACAATGATTTGTAATTCCATGTATGCTTTGATCAAAAGTGATAAGTAAGGCAAGCTGCAATGAGATTTGAATACTTTAAGAGGATTGATCTTATTTTTAATTTTGTCAGTTTTGTTCCACATATGATAATTATTTAATTTTGGCTATATTTAAAAACATCACACAAGTTAAATTATACGTGATTAAATTATTATTATTATTAAAACAAGATTAGTGACTTTTAGGTCAACACAAAGGATTATCTGTATTATGTTAATTTATTCAATACAATTCATTCTTTATATCTCTATCTCTAAAATACTCATAATATTTGACTTGGTATTAAAAGGTTTAAATCCTCGTTGTTAGGGTTCATCAAAGAGATCGACTTCGTCGTAAAAATGACCGTCTTCATTCTTGTCTTCAATCCTGTCATTTTACAACCTTTTGTTACTTCATTCATTCACCATTGATCTCCAAACACCACCAAACTATAGTAAAATATTCCCCTCTTTAAAACAATCAATTTGGCATTCGAATTACCTCAATCGAACCTCCCACGCACCCTCACGCGCCTCGAAAACCCGTTGTTTTTCGACTGTCCATTTCTAAACTTAGAGGCATCCAAACCTAAAATTTTTATACCCTCAGAATCATATTTATCAGACGATTACATTGCAAAAAAATCAACCAAAAAAGACAAGCCACGCGCCCTCATGCGCCATTTCTTTCTCAGGCATTCGGCCTCCATGCTCCGTCAGTTTACCGTTAATTTTAATAGCGTCAACTAACGGCGTTAACTGTTACCGTTAAAGTTAACGATGTTGCCCAAAGTTTTAGTTATTTTAATTTTGACCCCAAAAGTTTTGATTATTTATAGTTTGATCCCCAAAAGTTTATGTTATTTGTAGTTTGACCCCAAAAGTTTATGTTATTCACAATTTGACCCCAGAAGTTTCGATTATTTGCATTTTATCCTAAAAGTTCTTGTTATTCACAGTTTGACCCCAAATCCTCTAGTTTTATGCAGATGGGTCCCCAATTTTTTAGATTATTCATAGTTTATCGCGCTTCGTATTATCGTGGGTGATGCAAGCAAATCTTAGATCCAAAAGGTTGAGGTATCTATTCGATGTTCAGAAGGAGGATCATTTGGAGGTAGCAAGCTCAATAGTACTAATTTTTGCAATTGAAAGAAAATCATGTCAGTTTTTCTCCATGAGATAAATAAGATGGTGCATGTAACTGCAACAATCAAGGCACCTAGTGAAAAAGATGCTGAGGCTTTTGCTAAATGGGAAGATGACGATGGGTATTTGATGTCGATATTGTTCAAGGTGAGGATTGACAATATGTTACAGATAGTAGAGAAGTGTGAAACTGCTGAAGCCATAAGGAAGACGTTAGGGGATCTTTGTACCAATAAGTCCAATTTCATACAGGTTTATGAATTAATGTGCAAAGCTGCTGGAATGCAACAGAATGGGTAACTGGTGTCAGTGTTTTTCACTAAATTGAAGAATGTATAGGTTAAAATTGATCAGAAGCGTCCGTGTAAGATCAAAAATTAGGAGGACATCGTGTGGTACCAAAAAGAAAAGGAACTTGAGCGGGTTTATGCTTTTTAAGAGAACTCGATACGAGACATAGCCGTGCCAAAAGGGAATTACTCAGAATGCCAGACCTTCTTGGCGTGACTACAGCCTTTACATACATCCGCAAGGATGAGTCTCAACAAAACAATCTCCGACAAAAATAGTTTGAAGTTTCTAGCCTGGCTATTTAGTCCCAGCCATCAGCACCTTACCATCAACAACAGGGGTCAATTCATCTTCATCAGCAACGTCCTCCACCAGGCTCTAATCGTCTAAAATGTACCTATTACAATGACCTTAGGCATGTTCGATAAATGTCTTGAAAGCTAAATCTGCATCTTAAACCTCAAAAGCAGGGTTATCTTGCTAAAGGTAAGGCAACTGCCATTCAATTGGTTTAAGAACCAGATTTTTATGGAATAACTCGACATGACCATCATATATCAGGAAGGGCTACTCCCACGGCATCTATCGTCGGTCGAGGTAAAATTGGTATGACTTTAAAGGTTTCTCACTTTGTTAATTCTGATACTTGAATTATTAATTTTGGCACGTCTGATCATATGAATTATGATAAATCCTATTTTACTGAGTTATCTTCTCCACCAGTATCTTATGTTACAAATGCAAATGGTGAAGTTTTTCCTGTATTAAGGATCGGGTCTGTCCGCATTACCCCAACTTTAGAACTTCATCATGTTTTATATGTTCCTACCTTATTTCATCACTTATTATCTATTCCCCAATTGAATACTGAATCTCAATATTCTGTCATTTTTTGTCCTATGTATGTGCTTTTTTAGCATCTTGTCACCAGGAAAGTGATTGGAAGGGGGTAGCTGAGAAGTAGATTGTTTCACCTGGATTAGATGTACGCTGGAGAGAGACAAGACCACCATCCTATGCTGCTTTGATTTAGAATTCTGACAAATTGAGTGAAGTTTTATTATGGCATCGCCGATTAGGGGACCCTTGTTTTAATATTATGAAAAAAAATATGCCTACTTTATTTATTGGTGTTGATTAGTCTATTTTACATTATGAAGCTTGTATTTTGGCAAAGAGCCATCGTGGTACTTATTATCCAAGTATTTTTGATAAAAGTATTTTTCCTTTTGAGTTGATTCATTCTGATATTTTGGGGCCCTTTAAAGAGTACTATTTCTGGTATGCGACAATTTGTGTTATTCATTGATGATTGTACAAGACTATCATGGGTAGTTCTTCTTAAAACCATAGATGAGGTCTTTCCAGCTTTTCAAGCTTTTCTCATTTTAATTTAAACACAGTACAATAGCACCATTAAAATCCTCCGGTTTGATAATGGGGGGAGGGGGAGTATGTCAATTGCGCCTTCAGCGAATTTCTCCAAACGCATGACATTGTTCACCAAACTACTTGTCCATAAACACCAGAACAAAATGGAGTATCTAAAAGAAAAAACCGTCACTTACTTGATATGGCTAATGCCTTTCTTTTTTGTGCTCATATGCCTAAGTACCTTTGGGTTGATGATGTACTAACTTCATCCTACCTCATTAATCATCTTTCTTCCAGTGTCCTTTAGGGAAAAATTTCACTTTAATTCATAACCTTCCAGCTCGTGTCTTTGGTTGCGTTGTCTTTGTCCATGTTCCTAAAAAATAAAGATCAAAGTTAGATGCCCGAGCGATTAAATGTGTATTTGTTGGTTATGGGGGATATCAGAAAGGGTACAAGTGTTACCATCCGCCTACTTAAAAATATTATGTCACTATTGATGTTACTTTCTTCGAAGACATGAGTTATTTCTCCTCACCTGACTCTACTTTTTAGGGGGGAATTCATATTTCAAAGAGCTATTTCATAGTGAGGAAAATTCGCAGATAGAAGAGGATATATAAGTGGTTCCAGTTGATATCCAGGTCCAGACACTAGTTCAGACACAAGAAGTCACAACTGCCCCTTCCACTATTACTCATAACCTCGATTCACAACTTCCTCCTGGTGCTAAAAATCACTCATTTGAGGCATATCCCCCACTAGTACTAATAGAAACGAGTCTAGTGTGTTACCCAGTTGGTCAACCCCTGGTTAGCCAACCAAAAGATATAAACATGCCCTTCATGCCAAATCAAAGTATCTAGATGAAAATTACATCTCCACTAGTAGATTTTCTAAGTCATATGAGTCATTTGTGAATTAAATATCTATTATATCAGTTTCTAACAAAGTGCATGATGTCTTGGATGGTCCTAAGTGAAGGATGGCAATGGAGGAAAAGATGCAGGCGTTGCAAAAAAAATAATACTGGGCAACTTATTCCCCGCCACAAGGGAAGAAGATTGTAGGTTGTCGTTAGGTGTTTACCATAAGGCACAATGCAGATTGTTATATAAATCGATATAAAGTCTGACTTGTAGCCCAGGGGTTTACTCAAACGTATGGAATAAACCACGATGAGGCCTTTGTTTTTGTTGCAAAAATGAATATTATTCTGGTCTTACTATCACTTATGGTGAGTTTTAATTGGCTTTTTTAACATTTTGATGTCAAGAATGCATTTTTTTCATGGAGAGTTAACTGGAGAAGTTTACATGGCTCTTCCACCAAGTTATATGGCAGCTTCTCCTGGTAATTTTGTTTGTAAATTGGATAAATCACTGTATGGGCTCAAACAATCACCTCGTGCATGGTTTGGAAGGTTCTCACAGTTCAAGAAGAATGTGGGTTATAGAAAGAATAACTCAGACCATACTTTGTTCCTCAAGCACCAACAAAGGAAGGTAACAACTCTGATTATTTACGTTGATAATATGGTGATCACTAATGATGATACTGTTAAGATTGATAGATTACAAAAATAGTTGGCCTCTGAGTTTGAGATGAAAGAATTAGGTGAACTTAAGTATTTCTTAGAGATCGTGGTAGCAAGGGGGAGTGAAGGAATTTATTTGTGCCAAAAAAGTACACTCTTGACTTGTTGGCAAAAACTGGCATGTTGGATTGCAAACCTGTTAACATTATTTTGAACAGAATCATTACTTAGCAAAGTATCCAAAACAAATACATATTGATCGAGCTCGCTATCTGAGATTGGTTGGGTGTTTAATCTATTTGGCCCATACCCAACTAGATGTATCTTATGCCATTAGTGTGGTGAGTCAGTTCATGCATAATCCAAGTGAGAGTCATATGGATGTTGTAATTAGGATTTTAAGATACTTGAAATCATCCCCAAGAAGAGGAGTGATGTTTTTTAAACACAACGACTGTCTCAAAATTTTGGGTTTCATGGATGCGGATTGGCCGGGAGTATTACTGACAGAAGGTCGACATCATGGTATTTTACCTTTGTAAGAGATAATCTTGTTACATAGAAAAGCAAGAAGCAAAAAGTTGTGGCTAGATCAAGTGCTGAGGTTAAATATAGAGGGCTGTCTCAGGGAGTATGTGAATTGATGTGGTTGAGAAATTTGATGTGTGATTTGGGTTTCGAATCTAAAAACGTTATGCAGTTGTACTGTGACAACCGGGCAGTTATTGATATATTGCAGAATCCAATCCAGCATGATTGTACTAAGTATGTGGAGGTTGATCGTCATTTTATAAAAGAAACGCTAGATACTAATCTTATTAGTTTTCCTTTCGTCTCCACTGAAAAGTAACTTGTAGATATCCTGGCAAAAGGGTTTCCTGAAAAGCATTCTACGACTCACTGAGCAAGTTGGGCAAGGTTGATATGTATGCCCCAACTTGAGGGGGGGGTGTTAACGTAATTTTATTTTATGAAGTATTCGAGAATATTGTGTTCACATTTTATAGTTTGACTTTTGTATAATTGTGTCCATATTTATCTCATTCACATCCCATGATTTATGTGTAGGACTAGGGTTTATTAGTTTCCTTTTTTATACTTCATTCAAACCCTATATAAAGAGTATTTTGTATTATGTTAATTTATTCAATACAATTCACACACTCTCTCTCTCTAAAATACTCATAGTATTTGATTATTATGATCAAATTCCCTCTTCTCTCTTTTGCATGTGGCAAATGATGATATGTATGGTAGAATTTTAAGCCGCATGGGAGGCCTGTGTATTATTGATATTTATAATATATGATATTTCTATTTTGTTGTTAAAAAAAAACACTATGTTGACAAAGGTGCCCTTATTAATTAGGCACCAAGGTCGCTCAAGTGACTGACCAAAAGATTTGTGTGCCCTTATATATTTTTAAGATTCAAAAATAACCTTTTATCATATAGATTCTATAAATCAAAGCATATGGCCTCATAATGTAGATGTTAATTTTAATCAAATTCAATACTACACTCAATTTATTTTTCTTCGTAGTCTCGCTTTAGACATCAAACTTCTTTTTAATATTATTTATCCAAACCATATACTTTAATTTGTAGAATAATAGAATATGGGGCTATGTTGTTATAAAAGAAGAAAAGAAAAGAATAAGTGGGCCATGTCGTCAGGCTCTAGAGCGAGCTAAGTGGTCTAATTGATAAGGGCCACCTCCGCTAGCTGATTTTTTGTGTGAGAGGACTTGCAAACATGTAAATAGCAGCAGAAAAAACAAAAATGAAGAACGAAATTGGCCGGCAAACCTTGAAAGAGAAAATAAAGGGGAGAAACGGCTTTAAATTGGGGTGGATTAAAGGAATCTCTTCCTTCTCGTTTGGTTCACATAAGAGAAATCAATTTATTTGTCTTTTTCATGGAGGTGGAAAACTAAAGTTCCTGTCAAATTTGGTAAAACATGTAAATTATTTGGGTAGGGGTATTGTTGTCCAAAAATTTTGTAATAAATGTTAGGAAATCATAAGAAAAAATCAATTCCATGAGTTTTGAGAGGAATGACTTTACCCCACACTTTTCCATCTGTCATGAAAGTATTTCTGGAATTTGTGCTTACCAAACAAAGGAAATGAAAAACTTTCATTTCCTAAGTGATCAAATCCATGAACCAAACGAGACCTAAATGATAGTACATTGCCATTTTACTGTTTCACGTATTTTTAATGAAAATATATAGGTTGTACCTTCTAAAAACAATATGTATGCAAAGTATTATTAATTGACATTTTACGTAAGTATTATAGTGCTTTAAGTTTTGTTTAGTTGGAGTTTTAAATGTCTAATTTAAAATTTACTTTTAATTACAAATTTTTTAAAACTATTTTTCAATTTAATTTATATACGATACACTATTTTTAAAATTTTTCAAAAATTATAATCTTTAATTTTTAATTCATTTCTTAAAGTTTTCTAAAATATAAAAGAAAAAATAAACAAAAAATATTTTTTTTGACTTGAGTTAAGTTTTAAAAATTGATGAACCAAACACGATTTTCTTTTAAAAAATACCCAAAATATTTTTTAAACATCCAACCAAACAATACCTTAAAATTTATTTAGTAGCATTTTATATGTATCATTTGAAAAATCAACTTATGCATTGAAAATAGTTTTTAGTGCACTAGCTAAAATACTTACATATTTTTTAAAAAAAAGTTTTAGAATATATATTTATTTTAAGTGCTAATAGCCAAGTGGTGCTCAAAAAGTTTTGGTAGCGACGCCAAAGAAATAAAGATTTATAGAATCAACTAAGTACGTGTGATTAAAGTATGGCTTAATTTTATTACCTTTAATTAATTTATTCTCTTGTGTTTTTTGTGTTGACGTGGATACCAAGTTTCTAAGAGAGCAAATAAAGAAAATGTATATTTTTTTTGGGTGTAGGGTTAAACTGTAAAATATACTACTGAATAAAAAAAAGGTAGAGAAGGTTAGGAAATGAGAAGAATGCATAAAATTAACAATGGCGGATCTAGAATTTTAAATTTGGGAGGGCCAAAAATTAAAATATAAGCACACAATTTTTTTAACATACAAGTAATTAACATAAAAACATGCTCAAAATAAGATAATCGACGAAGATTCGAACTTGTTACGAGTTGTTTTCTCCGCATTCTATAATGGCAAATCTCATTGTATGTAAGATTATAATTTGTATTTATATGTTTAAGCCCAAAATGTTATAAATTTTACTATAAGAAAAAACTTGAAGGGAATAAAAGAATATGATTCAAATTTTCAAAAACCTTAGGAGTAGTAGTGAAATTCCCAAAACTCTTGGGACCCCCCCCCCCCCCCCCCCCCCCCCGCCTGCATCCGCCACAGAAAATTGATCTCTTCTTCTTCTTTTTAACAAAGAGAGTGTTTTGTGTAGGATAGCTAGCCATAATGCTATATTACTAAAGGAATATTTTTTTTTGTTAGAGCATAATATTATTTAAAAAAAATTATATTATGTATTTTTAAAATTGTACATTACCTCATATGTCCATAATTATTTTGATAATAATAATAATACTAAACTTTGTGTAAGCTGCCCTTTAGTAATATTATTGTAATTCTAAAATAACACCATACTTCGTATAGAATACATTCTTGCTGGCCCTGCTCTAAACCAAGTTCTTGAGAACCTGGTGTTAGTTTGATAAAGGAAAGAGGAATGAGAGAAAAGAATATTTATATTGATAATATTCAATTTATACAAAGGACCCTTTATATATGGTTGGAGAATACACAAGAAAGGAAACGAGATAATCCATAATTACTATGCACAAATCAAGGGATACAAATCTTGTTAAATATGGACATAAAGAAATGTCATCTACACAAATTAAGGCAAGGAATATATTATAACATCCCCCCTCAAACTCAAGGTGGCAAATGTGAAACCAACTTGAGTTTGGAAACCAAATCTTGAAAGCAGCTTCGCAGATGGATTTTAGTGAAGATGTCAACTGGTTAATCTTCTGAGGAAATGGAGACAAGGCGTATAAAGTTGCTAAATATGTATTGATGAACAAAATGGCAGTCAATTTTGATATGCTTTATCCGTTCATGAAATACATCATTATGAGCAATTTGAATAGCACTCTGATTATCACATCCAATGGTGGTTGGTAGGCGTTGAGGAACGCCCATGTCTGAAAGAAGCCAGCGCCACCAAATAAGTTCGTGAATGGTATTAATAAGAGTACGGTATTCTGCTTCTGTACTTGAATGAGATACAAGCGACTATTTCTTCTACACCAAGATATTAGTGAATCGCCCAAGAAAACGCAGTATCCTATGGTAGAGCGTCGATCAGTGGAATCAGCAGCCCAGTCAGAATCAGAGTAGCTAGGCGCGGATCTCAAGAGAATATGTGGAAGAAAAATGGAGTCCATGAAATATTGTTCCTTTTATGTAGCGAATGATGTGAAGAACAATAGCATAATAAGCAGATCGTGGTGCTGACATGAATTGACTAATGATGTGAACTGCATTTGCAATTTCTTGACGAGTGACGGTGAGATAAACTAAACTACCAACAATCTATCAATATAGAGTAGCATCACTGAGAGGAGTACCTTCAAGAGGAGTGAGCTTAAGACTTGTTTCCAGTGGAATAGCAGCGGTTTTACAGTCAGTGAGACTAGCACGGGCAAGAATATCAGAAGCATATTTGGCTTGCAATAAGTAATAACTAGCAAAATCAGAGAGAACTTCAAGCCCCAAGAAGTAATTCAAATGACTAAGATCCTTCTTCTCGAATTGATAACAGGAAGATTGCTTTAGATAAAAAATGCTAGTAACATTGTCCCCAGTGATAATCAAGTCATCCACATAAAGAAGAAAAAGAAGCATGATACCAGTTTTTTTTCTTCTAACAAAGAGCCCATAGTCATAAGAGTTGGAATTAAAACCTAGTTTTTGAATGGTGGAATTGAACTTCTCAAACAAGGCACTAGGGGTTTGTCTAAGGCCATATAGTGCTCGACGAAGCTTACAAACTTGAGATGCAGTATGTGAAATTCCTAGAGGGGGTTTCATGTAAATTTCTTTAGAAAGATCACCGTTTATGAATGCATTTTTTACATCCATCTGTGAAAATTCCCATTTACAAGCAGCAGCAATTGCAAGAGGACTTCTGACTAAGGTTAACACAGTAACTGGGGCAAAAGTTTCTTCGTAATCGATGCCATATTCTTAATTGAAGCCTTTGGCCACAAGCTGTGCTTTGTATCGATCGATAAACCCGTTTGATATAGTTTTGATTTTATAAACCTATTTATAACCAACTATTGTCTTCCCTAGTGGGAGAGTAACTAACTCTTAAGTATAGGCTTTTTTTAAGGCCTGCATCTCCTTAGACATAGCTTGCTGCCACAAAGGATTAGTAATGGCTTCTTTATAGGAAGACGGTTCATGGTGTGAGAATATGGTAGAATAATAGTGATAATCAGAAAGATGATGAGGTAGTTGCCTTACCCTAGTAGAGTGGCAATAACAAGATATTTGAGTGACAAGATCGTTGGACGAGTCAGTATCATCAGGAGAGACCATTGTTGGTTTGAGAGACGGGGTGTTGGATTGATTAGTCTTGAAGGACTAGATACTGGACGAAGAGGTTCATAAGATGGGCTTGTGTCAATAGTTAGTTCATGGATTTCATTAGTGATAGAAGGCGCTGCAGACATATAGAGATCGATATTTGTGTTAGTGAAGAATAGGAGAGATGTATCAGTGAAAACTTAGAATTTGGAAATTAATGAGAAAATTTTGTGTTCCCAAAATACGACATGACGAGACACACGAAGTCTCTTTGAAACGGGATCCCAACACCTGTAGCATTTATATTATATCCCATATCCCAGGAAGCAACAAAACAAGAACGAGGTTTGAGCTTGGAATGTTCATGGGACTGAAGCAGTACAAAACAGACACATCCAAAAACTTTCAATATATTATAGTTTGGCGGACTATCATACAATATTTCATAAGGTGATTAATGTTTGAAGGAAGGAATAGTATGACGATTAATGGTATAAACTGCTGTAAGAGCAGCTTCTCCCTAGAAGTGCTCAGGACACCCACTGGATATAAGAAGATTTCGAACATCATCTAAGAGATGATGGTGTTTTCGTTCAGCACAACCATTTTGTTTAGATGTACCAGGACAGGAATACTGAGAAGTGGTTTTTTATTGACGAAAAAATTTGAGAAAATTAGATTCTTTGTATTCCATATCATTATCAACATGGAATATTTTGATTGGTCGAGAAAATTGGGTATGAACTATTTGGGCAAAGGTGTAATATATCTGTGATAGTTCGGAACGATTTTTTATGAGATATATCCAACTAAAACGAGTATGGTCATCTATGAAAACAACAAAATAGTTAAAACCTCTCATAGTGTTATGAGGAGAAGGTCCCCCCACACATCATAATGAATTAGATCAAAAGGTGTAGAGGAAATATAAGCACTTTTATTAAATAAAAATGCAGGTTGTTTTCTAAGTTAAGAGTACAAGCAAGAGACATTTTCTGTTTTAATTGTTCCTAATCTATCACTAGAAATAAGATATTTAAGTCTATCAATATATACGTGTCCCAACCGAGAATGCCATAATTCCAGAGAAGATGTGGAGAGAGCGGGAATAGCAGATAGGGTAGAGTTGGTGATATTTGGTGTGTGCGAAGATGGACAAGTTCGAATAAGCGACCAACTTTACGGCTTATCCCAATGACTTGCTTCATCCGTGGATCTTGTACATAACAACTAAAGGAAGAAAAGACAACGTTCAGACCAAGATCACATAGTTAACCAACAGATATAAGATTAATAGTCAACTTAGGTATCTAAAAAGTAACTGGAAGAGATAAAATGGATGTGGATATTGGTCCGATGTGGGTGACATGTAACTAGGACCCATCAACAATTTTAATAGGTGATGTGTGTGAGGTATTCGTTTTAGAAAGAAAGATTGTGGAATCCGAGGTCATGTGGTTGCAACATCCAGAATCAAAATACCAAGAATTACCTGAAATGGCAAACATTACATTAAATGGGCCAGATAAAACATGTTTTAGCATTTCAACAAGATCATTATTGGTAATGGATGAAGATGGACTGGATGATTAGTGGGTGACAGCAGCAGCAGTGTCTAATTTGGTATTAGTTTGTTTGGCAGGATTCTTGTAACAATCAGGGTGATAATGTTTTGTACCGCGCTTATAACAGTACTTGTAAACTCGTTTAAGACATAGAGTAGCGTATTAGTTGTATCATAACAATATGTGCATTCTTTGGAATGACTGCCCAGGTTTAGAATGAGTGGCGGCAAATGCTCCATGTGAATTTTGAGAATTTGTCTCGAGCCTTGTTTCTTCAAAGTGAAATGCTATGACGAGATCATCAATGGTAGGTAATGGATGACGGTGGAAGAGAGAGGCTCGAACAGGCTCAAAGCGATCATGTAACGCCATGAGTAGTGTCGTCACATGTTGTTGGTCCCTATAAGTTTTAAACTTGGAAGCATCAGTGGTACACAACCAGCTGGATTCAGAGAGGGCCAATTGATCCCATATAACTTGCATCTCAGATAAGAACTCATCAATGGATTAATCAGATTGCTCTTTTTTGGCATAAAAGGCAGTCAAGAATTAGTATTGGTGTGCAAGATCTTTAGTAATATACCGAGATTTAAGAAAGTCCCAGACTTCTTTACCAGTGGTAAATCACCCAAATTGTTGATTGTTGGAGGAAATAGAAGTATTACTGCACCAGGTAATTATATCACTATTTTTAGCTATATAGTTGTCTTGTCTATCAACAAATGCTTCATCCGATTCATCTTTCTTTTGAATTGGTTTAATAACCTCTCTAGTAATAAGACACCACACCCTGCGAGCTTGAAGGAAGCTAGACATAACATGAGCCTAGTGAATGTAGTTGGGTCCATTGAGAGTAATGAAAATAGGGCGAAAGATTTCAGTGCGATCCATGTGGTTGGTTGGTTTAGGGACTGATTGTAGAAGTAACTAGATGATTTGGAGTTGACTTGGGATTGATGCGGGATTAATTTGAGGTTTGAGGGGCTAATATGGAAATAAGAAAGATGTCTGCATCAATATATAAATAACAAAAAAGTTATGAGGTTAAGTGGAATTAATAGAAAAATATGGGATCAAAATGGAAATAATAAAAAGATCTGGGGTCAAAGTGGAATTAATAAAAAGATATGGGGTCAAAATAGAAATAACAAATAAGTTTGGCTAAGTGCTGACGTGGCGGCTTACGTGGTAAGTCAACGCTGATATGTCAAGTTAACGTTGATGTGGTAGTTAAAGGTAGCTAGGCTAGGATGATGTGGCAGTGACACATGGCATTTAGGGCTGATGTGGCACTACTGGGAGGGATGATGGCGTGTAGGTTTAGACGTGGCGAAAACTAGAGGAAAGATTCGACACATGAGAGTGTGTTAATAAGTTTCTAGGGTCGTTCAAAACGGCAACTTAATCGTCGTGAAGAGACGATCAATATGGTGTATGGGTATGTGAATTATGGGTTTGCAATTGGACGTATCGATTGTGATTTTGAGTGTTAAGGTTAGATTTGTTAGGATTTGTATATTTAAAGTGGCAGTGGTGCTTTATTGGGTCTGATACGACAATTAGAGAGAGGCAGTGATGGTTTAGCGGTTGGGAGAGTGCCAGTGGTGGTGTAGTAGATTTTGATTGAGATTATTGAGTGATATGGTGGTGGTTTGGTGGTGGTTTCAGAATTGGAGGCTATGTGGGGGTTGGTTGGCTGGGGGTTAGTGGTTGGATGGTGGTTATAGGAGAGACAAGATTCCCTCTATTGCCATATTAGTTTAATAAAGGTATGAGGACTGAGAGAAAAGAATATTTCTATTGATAATATTTAGTGTATACAAAGGACCCTTTATATAGGGTTGGAGAATACATAAGAAAGGAAACGAGATAATCCCTAAATACTATGCACAAATCAAAAGATATAAATCTTGTTAAATATAGATATAAAGAAAGGTCAACTACACAAATTAAGGCAAGGAATATATTCTAACACCTGGAATTGTAATGAGGGCAATAAGGTATTTTTATTTTTCTTGCCCTTTAAGTTTGTTAAACTACGTCATTTTAAGGGTGGAGGTGTCCAATGTTAGAAGTTCATTAGGTTAAGGTGTCAAGGTGGAAGATTCCTCTGAATTTCTCTTTTCCTATTACTTTTTCTTTGTCCTTTTCATGTGGTTATTGCTAACTTGCTATACAAGAGGTTGTAGTGTGGTTTTCATTTCATTGAATTTGCCCTGAATTGCTTAGCAAAATGCATCAGAGATCATCACTACGCACCGCCGCTTTTCTTCCATTTTCTGCAAAAGACTCTCTGACTAAAAGAGGTTTCGTATGTCTGTTGTTTCATTTTATTTGATTTTCGTTCTCTTTTCTTTTACCTGGAAATAAGTTTTCTCTGTTCTTCTCTCTCTCACATTGGGTTTTCGTTAGTCTTACTCTTTATTTATAGAAATGGCTAGATGATCTTGTTAACTTCAAAACGTTCTTGTACTTGGTGATCCAGAATTTTGCGCGCATACAAAAAAAAATTCAAAAAGTTTGATATGTCTTAATTTAGTTTAATCATGATATACTATAGGAGTGTTGGTTAGTTTTTGATCTTTAGGTTTTCTCTTGATTTATGGAAATGGTTAGATGATCTTGTTAACTTGAAAAAGTTGTTTTACTTAGTCATCTAGTCTTTTACCCGCATATTATAAAATATAAATCGTTCAACAAATTCGATATATCTTTAGTATAATCCTGATTGTGGGTTTTTTGATGATGTTTAATCATATATATCCTTTAGCACATAAAATATGGTTTTCTCGATCTATTGTTTCATTTTCTTTGATTTTGGTTCTTTTTTTGTTTTTCTCAGAACAATTTTTCTTTAGTATGTATAATCATGATTGTGGGTTTTGTGATGATGTCTACTAATTTATATCCTTCAGTACATAAAACATGTTTTCTCGATCTTTTTTTTTTCAATTTTAAGTGATTTTGGTCTTTTTTTCTTTTTTTTTGAACAAGTTTTCTTTATCTGTTATCTCGCCCAAGAATCTGCGATGATTTTTACTCATTTTTTAGCACATAAAAATAACGTTATAGAGGAAAGATGAAATCATATCTAGTACCTTAATTGTTTTATGGGATCATTACTTTTATCGTCTCACAAGCATATTGAGGTTGATTAATGTTGAAGGAAAATGGTCCATATCTTATTGTTTGATGTCTGCTGTTAATTAATTTAGGGTTTGGAGTTTATAATATCCTTTTTTTTTCAGGTTTCCATGGCAATGCCTATAATAATGTTCATGATATTGTTATACCAATAGGGAGAAACTTATTTTTGGATTAAATCATATACAATATTTAGGCCCTCGGCATTTTTTTCCAAAGCAATATTGTTAGTATTCTATGTATAAGTGTTTTTATCTCAATCCACTTATTTCTTTAGGTGTTTTTTCATTTTTATTGACTACTTCTCACGTATTCGCGTATAACAGTCATTATCGGATAAAATTGGAAGATTCACACCAAAAGTTGAAAGTTCACCATGGGAAGGAAAAATATATCCTGAAAATTTAATGTTCATTGGGCACAACCATAAGAAAATATGTTTTGTTCAAGATCCCGTTACAGCTACAGCTACTGGTACGCTATACTTGTTATTTTGGAGTTAAGATTTTCAGTAACAATCTTTTCTTCTTGCTACTATATTTAATTGTTTTGATCTTACAATTTTTGAAAATCAAAGATATCATGATTATAAAGATTTAACAAAGCTTATACAATTGGCCCAGGGGTGGTACATGTTGCCGCAAATTTCGAAGAAGAATTGTCCAGAGTTATTCAATTTCATGGAGCTTTTGAAAAACTATATGAAAATGCAATTGCCAATCTTGTGCGGTTTAGTAGAAACTTAATCGCACATTATTCATGGTATAAATCAATGAGTTAATTTTACATTTCTTGATGATTTATTTTTCTTCTTTCTTTTATGTTTCTCCAAGTATATACGTTGTTAGTTTTTGTTATTAATATATATATATATATGTATTATGATTTATAATTAGAACTTTTGAACTTATATGGATGGGAATCTTTGCTTACTTTAGTATCTTTGTTTTATATAAATCATAAGATCATTGTCCCAAATATGGAAGACGTGTTTGTGGTTCAAGGAAGATCTTCATCATCAAGACAACATAAATTTACACTATTATCGTGTATAATTATTCTATACAGTGATTGATTTAATGCTTCAAGAGTTGAATAACCTGTTCAATAAGGTGAATATGGAGTTGTTGCTTTGTATGGCTTGTCTTGACTTAAGCAATTCATTTTTTGAATATGATAAGGTAAAATTGCTTTGGTGTTGAGTTTTATCCATTTGACTTTTCAACGTTAGAGCTAATTAAACTTGACCATCAACTTGATAATTATATTTTGGATGTGCGCTCCAATGACCAATTTTCTGAAGTTATTGGACTTGGTGGGCTTGCTAAGAAAATGGTTCAATTGAAAAAAACATCGTGCATATCCATTAGTATATATATGCTCGTGTAATTAGCTCTACTTTTACCTGTTGCAACTGCAATCGTAGAAAGAGTCTTTTCTGCAATGAAAATAATTAAGACTCAGCTACACAATCGATTGGAGATGACTTATTGCATGATTGGTTGATCACACATATTGAGAAGGACATATTCGAGACACTTGACAATGAAGTTATCGTTTAACGTTTTCAAAACATGAAGTATCGTAGAGGATTATTATAAAAAATATCATTTTGTTTTTTTCGTATGTAGAACGTTCATATTTATATCTACATAGTATTTTGACTTGTCGTGGTTTTAGTACTCGAAAAAATCTCCGTGCATTTTTAGAACTCTTACGTTCGTATCCCTCAATCAAATTCCTGCGTACATCCCTGACCATAAGAAAATCTGCTTTGCGTAAGATCTTATTACAACTATAGTTACTGGTATGTTATACTTGTTATTTTGGAGTTGAAATTTGTAGTAATATTTTTTTCCTTGCTACTATATTTAATTGTTTTGATTTTACAGATTTTGAAAATCAAATAGCACAGGATTATAAGGATTTAGCAAAGCTTATACAATTGGCCCAGGGTGGTAAATGCTGCAGCAAAATTCGGAAAATAACTGTCCATATTTGTTTAATTTCATTGAGTATTTCAAAAACACTCAGGAGTATAAGATTATATCATTTATTTTTCAGAAAAAAATTATAACTTTAGAAACTTTATCATGTTCGCAATGAATTATACATTTTTGTGTATACCATGCAGGGAAGAACTAATTTTAAAGAAACATCATTGCCCCTAGGATTGCGCTAGGCGATTCAAATTATCCTCAGACTTTCAAACCCGATATGTCCAAGATCAATTTAAAAATTATTTTGATGATAATGTAAAATTGTGGAAGAGGATTGATTTTTCTAAAAAACATTCTAAGGGATTTGAAGCAAAGCTTATGGATCAACCGCTCTTGAGAAATGTTTACTTTTATGAATATTCTACACTATTTGAAAACACAATTGCAAATCTTTTGCGGTTTAAGAGAAACTTAATCGCACATTATTTCAAGAATAAATTGGTAAGTTAATTTTATATTTCTTGATGATTTTTTCTTCTTATTTCTTTTTTGTTTCTCCAAGTATATACATTGTTAGTTTTTGTTATTAATATCTATATATGTTTATATATATATATTTATTATGATTTATAATTAGAACTTTTGAACTTATATGGATGGGAATCTTTACTTACTTTAGTATATATCTTTCTATCAATCATAAGATTGTCGTCCCAAATATGGAAGACGTGTTTGTGGTTCAAGGAAGATCGCGTCGGAATCCTCAAGACAACACAAATCTTCACTATTATTGTGTAAAATTAGTCTATACAGTGATTGATTTAATGCTTTAAAAATTGAATAAACGGTTCAATGATGTGAATATAAAGTTGTTGCTTTGTATGGCTTGTCTTGATCCAAGCAATTCGTTTTTTGAATATGATAAGGTAAAATTCCTTTAGTTTGCTGAGTTTATCCATCTGACTTTTCAACGTTAGAGCTAATTGCACTTGAACATCAACATGATAATTACATTTTGGATGTGTGCTCCAATGCAGTGGCGTAGCCAGGAATTTTAGTCCGGGGGTGCACAATTTGAATAAACTCAAAGTCCAAATAATAATAATATAAATATGGAGTTCTTACATTAACAAAAGTGCTAAAATAAAGAAATTACCTACAACAATCCTCTCCGAGATTTCATATTTTGAAATCGTTGAATGACAACTTCATTATCGATAGACTCGAGTACATCTTTCTCGATATAAGCCACCAAACAATCATTCAAGAAGTCATCTCCTAACCGATTTCGTAGCTGACTTTTGATTATCTTCATCGCCGAAAATACTCTTTCAACTGTTACAGTTGATACGGGTAAGAGTAGAGCCAACTTAATAAGCAAAAAGACCAATGGATAGACACGATGCTTCTTCAACCGAATCATTGTTCTACAAAGATCACTAACTCCAGTAATTTCATTAATTCGATCGTCAGAGCACATATCAATAATATAAGTCTCAAGTTGATGTTCAAGCGCAATTAACTCAATTCTTGAAAAATCGGATGGATAAAATTCGGCAAATCGGATCAATTTTCCCTTATCAAATGCAGCGAATGAGTTGCTTGGATCAAGAGAAGACATACACAATAACAATTCCATATTCACCTCATTAAAACGACTGTTCAACTCTAGAAGTAACGTATCTATCACGGTGTAAAACAATTCAACGCGATAGTAATATAAATTTGTGTTCCCTTCAGAATTGCGTCTTGATCTTCCTTGATGTACAAAAATATCCCCCATGTCTAGAACAAGTATATCCTCCTTAACACAAAAATCAGACACTAGACTTAGTAATGAATCCCACCCATCATCTCTCATCTTCTGTAGCTGGCTTTTTGTTACTTTTACTAGCTGCATGGCATTAACAATATCTTGATCATCCCTCTGTAAAGCTTGAGACAATTCATTTGTAATTCCCAACACAATTTTCATCAAGTGTAAGACAAATACGAATTCAAAACACTGAATATGATTTAGTGTAATAATTGCTTGGGCCCTTTGACTTGTGTCTGATCCATCCTTTCCAACAGTTAAAAGGACTTCTATCACTGAGGAAAACAAATCAATTAAACTTATTAGAGTACTATAGTGAGATCCCCAAAGAGTGTCTCCGGCCCGTTTTAATGTTGATTCTTGATTCAACCCATGGCCTATCAAAATTTCCCCACTACAAATACCTGCAATCACTTTTTCAAGCTGCTTTTCTCGAAGAATATTTCTACGCTTACATGAAGCTCCAACTATGTTTGACAAAATTCTAACAATTTCAAAAAAAGTGCATATCTTTGGATGATACCGCGCAACAGCTACAAATATTAATTGAAGTTGATGAGCAAAATAATGTACATAATAAGCAGAAGGATTTTCCATTAATATCAAACTTTTTAGACCATTAAACTCTCCACGCATATTACTTGCTCCATCATATCCCTGTCCACGTAAACTTGATATACTAAGTCCATACTTTGATAAAAGAGATTCAATACTTACTTTAAGTGACAAAGCGGTGGTATCTTTCACATGTACTATACCTAAAAATCGCTCCATGACATACCCCTTATCATCAACATAACGTAGAACAATGGCCATTTGCTCCTTTACGGACATATCACGAGCCTCATCAACTAGAATTAAAAAAAATTGATCTCCAATTTCTTTAACGATTGTATATGTGATCTCCGTTGCAAAAGAATTAACAATATCATATTGAATTGTAGGCGAAATCAACTTAAGATTTTCTGGAGCATTCTTTAAGACAACTTTCTTAACTCCTTCATTTTGTTCAGAAAGAAATTGAAGAAGTTCAAGAAAGTTACCCCGATTTGCCGATTCCTCTGATTCGATATGCCCACGAAAAGCTAACCCTTGCTTTAAAAGGAACCTAATACAATCAATTGAGGCAGTTAAACGCGTACGATACTCAATTCTAGATTGATCTGAATGACTAGACAAAAGAGTTTCGATATGCTGCTTCTGGTTCATAAGATCTTGACAAGACTTTCGACAGCGATTATGCACACTATTGCGGGCTCCAACATGTTTATCAAACAAATTCTTCTTCCTCCAATTATTAAAGCCCTCAACAATAAATGCATCACAACCTCCTTGCATTCCATTTGGATCTTTAAAAAGAAAACAGTACAAACAATACGCTGCATCTTTTGCCACACTATATTCTAACCAATCACTATAATCATTAAACCACGAAGAAACAAATCTACGCTTACCACGTCCTTCACCAGTCCAAGGAAAATCATGACTTTTTGGTTGACAAGGGCCTTTTTGTAAATATGCTCGTCTTACATTTTCTCTATCATTAGGATCATAAGATTGTATACTTTTTCTCAACCCCGGATCAGATTGAACCTCTAAGTTAGAAGAAACATTTATAAGATTGAAATCAACATTCGGAATAGCGGAATTCATGCTTGGAATGGTAGAACTCGCACCTACATTTTGAGGACTGGAGGAGGAACTTGTTCCTATTTTGCTAAAATACTTCTTCATTCTAAACTCCGCCCTATAAATTCAACATTTATTAAATTAATATACAATTAACTAAATAATCTAATAATATAACATTAAATTAATATACAATTAACTAAATTAATTAAACAATTAATATACAATATAATCAATTAAATCAGCCCTACACTAATATACAAAAAAAAAATAAAAAAATCAGCCCTATTAATTTATTAAACCTAAATCAAATATAAAATTAGCCTAGACAAAAAAAAATTGTGAAAAATATAAAATTAAGCCACAATTAATTTCACACATATACAATCATATAGACAGCCACAACTAATTTCACAAAGGATTTACCAATTCAAACATCTGGAAAACCGAGAGAAATAGCATACGTTTCGCACATTTAAAAAGTTTGGCACATTTAAAAATTACTAAATGCATATTCTCTCCAAATCAGCCCTATTCATTTGCACAGCATATCCTCTCCAAATTACTAAATGTATATTAATAAAGTTTGGCACATTTAAAAATTAAAACTAAATGTAAAAGGAAAAAAAAAGGAAATAGATTAGAACCTCTGCAGACTGCAGTGCTGTCCGCCTGTCCTGTAGCTACGCGAGTGCCGAGTGCCTTGGTGTGAGCTGTGGAGAGCAGCAGAAAAAAAAAGATAAAGAGGAGAAAATCGCACTCAAGCGGAGCAAGGAGATGGGCAGGAGCAGGAAGTAAAAAGCGGGTATTGAGGCTAATTGAAATCTCATGGTTCTGTTTGATGCACTCCTCCTTTTAGGTATATACTAATTCCCAAAAGCCCCCTAAGTTTTATTACAGTTACACACCTTTATGCACATAAGTCCCTATATTTTTTTAAAAAAAAAAAAATGCCGAAATCGCCGGGGGTGCACGCGCACTCCCTCGCCACACTGTAGCTACGCCCCTGCTCCAATGACCAATTTTATGAAGTTATAGGAGTTGGTGGGCTTATTAAGAAAATGGTTCAATTGAAAAAACATCGTGCATATCCATTAGTATATATGCTCGTGCAATTAGCTATACTCTTACCTGTTGCAACTACAGCCGTAGAAAGAATCCTTTCTACAATGAAACTAATCAAGACTTAGCTATGCAACCGATTGAGAAATGACTTGTTGAATGATTGCTTGATCACATATATTGGGAAGAACATATTCGAGACACATGACAATGAAGCAATCATTCAGCATTTTCAAAACATGAAGTCTCGTAGAGGATTATTTTAAAAAATGACATTTTTCTTTTTTTGTATGTAGAACGTTTATATTTTTGCTTTTTTTTAATTTTGTATTTAAAACGTTTTTATTTATATCTATATAGTATTTTGATTTTTCGTGTTTTTTTAATACTTGAAAAAAATTCTTTATGCATTTTTAGAACTCTTACATTCGTATTCCTTCAATCAAATTCTTGCGTATGTCCCTGACCAAAAGAAAATCTATTTTGTTTAAGTTCCCGTTACAGCTACAATCACTTGTACGCTATAGTACTTGTTATTTTGGAGTTAAGATTTTCAGTAACAAATTTTTCTTCTTGCTACTATATTTAATTGTTTTGATCTTACAGATTTTGAACATCAAAGAGCACATGATTAAAAGGATTTAGCAAAGCTTATACAATTGGCCCAGGGGTGGTACATGCTGCCGCAAATTTCGAAAAATAACTATCCATGGTTCAATTTCATGGAGCTTTTTAAAAACTCTCATAGGTATAAGATTATATCATTTAATTTTTCTGAAAAATTTATAACTTTATAAACTTTATCATGTTCACAACGACTTATACATTTTTGTAATTATCATGTAAGAAAGAGCTAAGTTTAAAGAAACACTATTGCCTCTGGGTTTGCTCTAGGCAATTCAAATTCTTATCAGACTTTCAAATCTGATATGTAAAAGATCAATTTAAAAAGTATTTTGATGATAATGTAAAATTCTAAAATAGGATTGATTTTTCTAAAAAATATTGTAAGGGCTTTAAAGATTAGCTTATGGATGAGCCGCTTTTGATAAAGGTTTATTTTTATGAATATTTTACACCATATGAAAGCATAATTGTAGATCTTGTGCGGTTTAGTAGAAACTTAATCGAACATTATTCCAAGGATAAATTGGTAAGTTAATTTTATATTTTTTGATGATTTTTTCTACTTCTTTCTTTTTTTTTTCTTCAAGTATATACATTGTGAGTTTTTGCTATTAATATATATATATATATATATATTACATTTTATAATTAGAACTTTTGAACATATATGGATGGAAATCTTTGCTTATTTTAGTATCCTTGTTTTGTATCAATCACCAGATCATCGTCCCAGGTATGGAAGACATGTTTGTGGTTCAAGGAAAATCGCGTTGGAATCCTTAAAACAACACAAATCTTCACTATTATCTTTTAGAATTATTCTATACAGTGATTGATTTAATATTTCAAGAGTTGAATAATCGGTTCAATGAGGTGAATATGGAGTTGTTGCTTTGTATGACTTGTCTTTTCTGCAAACTAATCAAGACTCAGCTACGCAACCGATTGGGAGATGACTTGTTGAATGATTGGTTGATCACATATATTAAGAAGGGCATATTCGAGACACTTAACGATGAAACTATTGTTCAGCGTTTTCAAAACATGAAGCCTCGTAGAAGATTATCATAAAAATATCGTTTTGCTTTTTTTGTATGTAGAACATTCATATTTTGGGGTTTTTTTTTTGACTTGTCGTGGTTTTTAATACTTAAAAAAAAATTCTACGTGCATTTTTAGAACTCTTAAATTTGTACCTTCTTAATCAAATTCCAGCGTACGTCCCTGATCATAAAAAATTCTGCATTGTTCATGATCCTACGTTATACTTGTTATTTTGGAGTTGAGATTTTTAGTGACAATTTTTTCTTCTTGCTACTATATTTAATTGTTTTGAACTTATAGATTTTGAAAATAAAAGACCACATCATTATAAGGATTTAACAAAGCTTATACAATTGGTCCAGGGGTGGTACCTGCTGCTGCAAATTTTGGAGAAGAACTGTCTAGAATTGTTCAATTTCATAGTGCTTTTGAAAAACTCTCAGGAGTATAAGATTATATCATTTAATTTTTAGAAAATTTTATAACTTTTGAAACTTTATCATTACACAACAACTTATACATTTTTGTGTATGTCATGCACGAAAGAACTAAGTTTAAAGAAACACTATTGCCTCTGTGATTGCGCTAGGCAATTCAAATTCTTCTCAGATTTTCAAACCCGATATGTTCAAAATCAATTTAAAAAGTTTTTTGATGATAATGTAAATCTGTTGAAGAGGATTGATTTTTTAAAAAATATTCTAAGGGCTTTAAAGCAAAGCTTATGGATCAGCCGCTCTTGAGGAAGGTTTATTTTTATGAATAGTCTACTTTATATGAAAACACAATTGCAGATCTTATGCGGTTTAATAGAAACTTAATAGCACATTATTCCAAGGATAAATCGATAAATTAATTTTATATTTCTTGATTTATTCTTCTTCTTTCTTTTTTGTTTCTCCATGTATATGTATTGTTAGTTTTTGTTATTAATATATATGTGTGTGTGTGTGTGTGTGTTATGATTTATAATTAGAACTTTTGAACTTATATGGATGGGAATCTTTGCTTACTTTAGTATTTTTTTTTGTATCAATCATAAGATCGTCGTCCCAAATATGGAAGATATGTTTGTGGTTCAAGGATGACCGTGTCGGAATCCTCAAGACAACACAAATCTACACAGTGATTGATTTAATGCTTCAAGAATTGAATAACCGGTTCAATGAGGTGAATATGGAGTTGTTGCTTTGTATGGCTTGTCTTGATCCAAGTAATTCATTTTCTGAATATGATAAGGTAAAATGGCTTCGGTTTGCTAACTTTTATCTATCTGACTTTTCAACGTTAAAGCTAATTGCACTTGAAAATCAACTTGATAATTACATTATGGATGTGCGCTCCAATGACCAATTTTCTAAAGTTTAGGAGTTTGTGGGCTTGCTAAGAAAATGGTTCAATTGAAAAAATATCGTGCATATACATTAGTATATACGCTCGTGTAGCTCTACTTTTACATGGTGCAACTACAACAGTAGAAAGAGTCTGTTCTGCAATGAAACTAATCAAGACTCAGCTACGCAACCGATTAGGAAATTACTTGTTTAATGATTGCCTGATCACATATATTGAGAAGGACATATTCGAGACACTTGACAATGAAATGATCATTCAACGTTTTCAAAACATGAAGTCTCGTAGAGGATTATTATAAAAAATATCATTTTGTTTTTTTCGTATGTAGAACGTTCATATTTATATTTACATAGTATTTTGACTCGTCGTGGTTTTAGTACTCGAAAAAATCTTCGTGCATTTTTAGAACTCTTACATTCGTACCCCTTCAATCAAATTCCTGCGTACATCCCTGACCATAAGAAAATCTGCTTTGCTTAAGATCTTGTTACAACTATAGCTACTGGTACGTTATACTTGTTATTTTGGAGTTGAGATTTTCAGTAACATTTTTTTTCTTGTTACTATATTTAATTGTTTTGATCTTACAAATTTCGAAAATCAAAGAGTATAGGATTATAAGTATTTAGCGAAGCTTATACAATTGGCATAAGGGTGATACATGCTGCCGCAAATTTCGGAGAAGAACTGTCCGAAGTTGTTCAATTTCATAGAGCTTTTGAAAAACTCTCAGGGGTATAAGATTATATCATTTAATTTTCAATTTTTTTTAACTTTAGAAACTTTATCATGTTCGCAACAACTTGTAAATTTTTGTGTACATCATGCAAGAAAGAACTAAGTTTAAAGAAACACTATTGCCTCTAGGATTGCGCTAGGCGATTCAAATTTGTTTCCGACTTTCAAACCCCGATATGTCCAAGATTAATTTAAAAAGTATTTTGATGATAATGTAAAACTGTAGAAGATGATTGATTTTTCTAAAAAATATTTTAAGGGCTTTAAAGCAAAGCTTATGGATAAGTCGCTCTTGAGGAAGACTTATTTTTATGAATATCCTACACCATATGAAAACACAATTGCAAATCTTGTGTGGTTTAGTAGAAATTTAATCGCACATTATTCCAAGGATAAATTTGTAAGTTAATTTTATATTTTTTGATGACGACTTCTTCTTCTTTCTTCTTAGTTTCTCCATGTATATACATTGTTAGTTTTTGTTAATAATATATATATATATTAATATGCAGGGAAATCCTCAAACCATGAGATTGGTGGAATGGAAATTATTCGTAAGATTTCCTTTCCTTGTGATAGTTATATGTGATGTACGTCTTGGCCAGCATGAACATGTTTGACCAATTTGCGGACTAGATCGAGGTGGTTTTATGACTTTTTTTTGATAAACTAGTCATATTAACAATTGTTTTATGTTAATTTTTTCCCTTTTTTACGCTTTTTTTAAATGAACATGTATAAAACAGTTAGATACTGAGAATTGAAGGGGGCAGGATTCTATACTGTAGGAAGTGAAAGGCCGAGAAGGAGGTGTTAGAATATATTATTTAGTATGTAGTATATATATATATTTCTAGTTTCCTTATATTAGTAGGTTTGCTTCTTTCATTTGGTATCTGATTGCTTACATAATCCTATAAATAGGACTCTCTTGTATCATTATTATTAAGTGAATTACAAATCTCTTTCTCCTCCTTTATAGATGGTATCAGAGGCTGGTTAATCCTCACCATTAAACCCACAAACCACCACATCATCCCCTCATCGATCAACTTAGGGCTGGGAATTTAGAACCGGGAACCGGAGAACCGGTCCGGACCGAACCGATAAAACCCGGTTCGGTTCGGTTCTTGAAAAATAGGAAACTTTTGTTACCGGTTCGGTTCTTCAAGGTTGTTAACAGTTCGGTTAACGGTTCTTGACATAATTTCTTTCTAATAACCGTTAAGGAACCGTTATTAGATTTTCCTTCTAAATTGCTTAGGAAACGAACCGTTAGAACCATTAAGGAACCATTAGAACCGTTATTTCTTCCTAATAACTATTAATATTTCGGTTTTTTCGATTTTTTTCTTGTTAACGGTTAACCAATAAACCGATTCTTTCCAATAACCGTTAAGGAATCGGTTTTTATCTTGTTAACGGTTAACCGATAAACCGGGAGAACCGAACCGTTAGAACCGGTTCGGTTCTTAAACCGGTTCTTCACTTTTTTATAGGTAGAACCGAACCGTTAATATAGAACCGATTCGGTTAATGGTTCCTCAAAATTTTTTAAAGAACCGAACCAGTCCCAGGCCTAGATCAACTTCATCGCAAAAACAACTGTCATCATCCCGACCGTCCTCATCCGTATTTACGCGATTTTCTATTGCCTCGTTCATCCATCACCGATCTCCAAATATCACCAAACTATACCAATACATTCTACTTCCCCAGACGATTAATTCTCCGTTCGAATCATCTGAATTGGAGCCTACACGCACCGTCACGCGTTACCACAATATCTCATTTTTTCGACTATCCAATTCTAAACCTAGTGCTCTCCAAACCTTACAAATATTCTATCATCAGAATCGTCTTTAAAATACAACCACACTAATAAAAAATTAGCTCAAAAGGAGCCCTCACGCGCCACTTGTATCCTCGGCGTTCTGTCTCACGCGCTGTCCACGCACGATTAAAGCCAACCGTTAACTATAACGGCGTTACCTAACGCCGTTAACTGTTACCGTTAAAGTTAACGGCCGTTACCATTAGTTTTGTCGGCCTCAACTAGAAGTTTTATTTATTTACAATTTGACCCCAGAAATTTCTGTAATTTGCAATTTGACCCCAAAAGTTTATGTGTTTTTCAGTTTGACCCAAGAAGGTTTTTTTGTGATTTTTTTAATCCAAAAAAAAGGAAAAAGAGAAAGGGAAAAGGAAGAGGAAGAAGGAGTAGAGGTTTTTTGTTCTTTCTTTTTAATATGCCTCATGTTTACAAACCAAGTCTTCCAGAATCATTCTCATTCGAAGTATACACCTTGTTCAGTATATGGAAAAATCGGGCATTCAAAGAAGGGGTGCTATAAAGTAATTGGTTATCTGGGCTGGTGGGATCATTCTCGGAATCGTCGTTTAAATCAAAGTAATGATAAAAGGTATTCGGGATTGCTTATAACCACTAGGACACCAGGTAAGGCATTAAATTCTACATCTGTTTTGAATAATACATGGATAATTGATTCTGGTGTTACAGATCATATGATATTCGATTCTAGACAAGTCACCCCTTATCAAAAAATTTTATTTCCTCAACTAATAGTGATCCAGTCCCTGTCATTGGGGAAGGATCGGTTCATTTATCAGATTCCCTAAACTTAAATTCTGTGCTCGTAATCCCCTCACTAAAAAATAACTTATTGTCTGTTGCTCAGGTTACTAATGTTTTAAATTGTATTGTTATTTTTTGGCCTTCTCATTGTGTCTTTAAAGATATTCAGACAAGGAAGACAATTGGTTATAGTGTTAAGCGAGAAAATTTGTACTACTTGGATTTGGCATTGAAAAGCACGAATCAGTTATGTCAAGCCCTGCAAACAGCTGTGACTTACGAAAAAAAGGCCGAGGATGAGATTTTGTTGTGGTATCGCCGATTAGGTCATGCATCATTTGGCTATTTAAAGAAGTTATTTCCAAAAACTTTTAGGAATGTTAAACTATCTACTTTTCACTGCAAAACTTGTGAACTTGCAAAGAGCCATCGTACATCCTTTCCACTATCATTTAATAAATGTTCAGTTCCTTTCATGATGATTCACTCAAATGTATGGGGGCCTTCTCCTACTCCATCTTTAAATGGTGCTCGTTGGTTTGTTACTTTCATTGATGATTGCACAAGAATGACATGGGTCTGCCCGATGAAATCTAAAAGTGAAGTAAGTTCTTTATTTAAGAGATTCCATAAACAAGTCAATACAAAGTACAAAGCCATAATTCAGGTTCTTCGAAATGATAATGGAGGTGAATACATGAGTACAGAATTACAGGAGTATTTCAAGCATCATGGAGTTATTCATCAAAAAACATGTCCTTATACACCTCAGCAAAACGGGGTTGCAGAAAGGAAGAACAGGCACTTACTAGATGTCGTACGTGTGTTACTAATTGGGGCCAATGCTCCAACATCTTATTGAGGCGAAACACTTGCCTCCGCCGTCTATCTGATGAATCGTGTTCCATCAGCAGTCCTTGACTTTCAAACACCATTTGATGTCTTTCACAAAGCTGTATTGGCTCTTTCGGTGCCGAATTTGCCCCCTCGTATATTTGGATGCGTTGCATTTGTTCATTTGCTAAAAGAACAACGAAACAAATTAGAGTATTGTGCTCTCAAATGTATTTTTGTGGGTTATTCATTATCTTAGAAAAGGTATAAGTGTTATCATCCTCACACTCGAAAAGTATATGTGACAATGGATGTAGTATTCCATGAAGAAGATATGTTTATCCACCAAGCTGAACTTCAGGTGGGTTCAAGCTTTTGATTTTGTTAGTAGAGATGAAGATAAGATTATTCAACTTGAGGTATCCCCACAATCAACCTTACAACTACCGAATCCACCAAGTTCACCGTCAAATTCGCCACCGAATCCACCACGTTCACCAAATTCTCCAGAATCAAGCCCACCGAAGAATGACTGGTATGATTTTTTTTTGCTTGATTCTCTTTTGGACATCTTATTTCTGAGTTTTTTTTGGGACTTATGTAATTTGAATATTTGGTTGGGACATCCTATATATGTGTTTTATGGGACTTTTTTAATTTGAATATTTTCTTAAGACAATTTATTATGTATTTGTGGCTTATATAATATAATGTTCGAATATTTCTTACATTGTTTTTGTGATGTATCACACGTACACTTGGACTTCTTAACTTTTCTCCAACCTTTTTGTTAAAAAAAATTGGGCCATTTGGAATTTTACGCCAGTATGTTACGGGTAATTAGACCTTGAAACTCAAAAGTTTTACATTACTTTGTGTTTGAATGTCAAGAAAATTACACCCACAAATTTTATTGTCTTGACATAGTAAATGATTTGGTGTTTGTTTCACTGCTTTGTATTTGCCAGTGCTGAAATTGTAACGGGTGTATTTCTACTTTTAAACGTTTTGGCAAAGAAAATGCATACGGGTGGCATGACCTGGTCAATTTAATGAACTATATATCCAAAATGAAGTGTCAAATTAAGTTATATCATGCAAAACTTAATTTTTGAGTGCTGAAGTCTAATTATCAATAACATAAGTGTCAAAAGTAAAATTAGCCGTTAAGAATATGGGGCAATATTAAAAAGCCTAAACTTTATTAACTCTGCCAATGCAAAAAGTATTTTTGTATTTGCTTGGTCTCAAACCCGAATGAAAGAGGAGATACAAGGTTTAAGGTTAGAACGGAACATGAGAGCTTTTACAATTAATATATAATTGTAATATGCTCATGCTCCTATACATGTACTTTTGATTTAATCACATAAAAACTTTTCTTTTATTTTTTCTATATATATATATATATATTTTTAGATATTAAAATCTCTTCAAGGTTTAAAAATGAGTCTAATTAAGTATATTACTTGAGCAGTTAATAACTAATAAAGCAATGCTTGACTTGTCAAAGAAAGAAAGCCTTTATTGACTTGAATATAGGAATATATATAATTAAGTTTACCATCCATGTACAAATGTGTATTAGATGATTTAAAGTAAAAATAAAAAATGATGATTGTCTTAGTTAAGCACAGTTTAGCTCTTGCTAATAAGTTAAAACAATTTAAATGCAGATTGATTGGTGATTGAAATTACTCTTTTAATTGCATCCATACATAAAGATATATAATTTCATCAAACTAACCAACTTAGATGTGGCGATTTTTTTTTTAGTGTATTTTATTACATACTCATTTTATAGGAAAAGAAGTTCGATCAAATCTTTCTAGTTTTCCACCACTAATTAATAGTGTCTGTTGTTCAAAAAAAAAAATATAAAAAAAAATAATAGTGTCTGATTGCCTTATTTTTCACAGAATTAATTTCATACAACTTCTTTACCACAATTTTTTTTTCCATGTTATTCGAAATTATGTGACCGTAAGGGTTTTTTTTTTCTCTCAGAAAAAATGATTTTTTGTAAAATATTTTGAGAAATTGAACATTTTCATATCAATTTTTATATAGTAAGTTAGAGCATCTCCAACCACAGTTTAAAAATTTAAGAGTAAATCTTATGTGTCAATTTATATTTACACAAAACTTGCAACTTCAAAAATATGCTCTAATAATACTTCTGTAATCTCGTGTAAAATTTGAAATAACCAATTAGATGTCAACATCTGCTATGTGTAATCTTTCAAATTTTTTTGTAAGAATTTTTTTATAATCACAATGGATCTTGTTTTTTAGGTTTTGATGAGTAGATTTCAAATATGTAATTTTTATTGAAATACATTATTTATATTAAAAGTTATTACATTTTAAAGTTTTATACAAAAATTAAGGAGAGATAAAGCTGACATGGGAGTGTAAATTGGGAGTGCATTTTACACAAAACAAAATTTTAAAAGACCGTTGGAGTAAACTTTTTTTTTTTTACAAATTAATTGTGTAAATTTTACACAAAACAAACATTTACAAGACTGCTGGAGATGCTCTTAGAGGAGAGCGCTTAACTTATCGAATATTTTATCACTTAAAAAAATTATTATTATATTGGGGTGAGAAAACGAATTTTGTGAGTGCATTTACGAACACCCATTTTAAATTATGTTTCGTTATTTATATAACAACATCTCCAATGTTTTATAAATTTTTGTTTCGTGTAAAATTTACATAATTTGTAAAAAAATTGGTCTCTAATCTTTTAAAAGTTTGTTTTGTGTAAAATGAATGTGTAGAATGCACCCCCAATTTACACTACCATGTTAGCTTTTTTTCTCTTTAATTTTTCTATATAACTTTAAAATGTAATAACTTTTAATACAAACAATGGATTTCAATAAAAATTACATATTTGAAATCTATTTATCAAGACTTATTAAGCAAGGTCTATTGTGATTATAATTTTTTTATAAAAGAATTCAAATTTTTTTTATGACAAATTAGATAAACTTACATGTAGCATGTGTTGACATCTAATTGGTTATTTTAAATTTTACACAAAAGATTATGAAAGTACTTCAGAGGATAATTTTTTCAAGTTCTAAGTTTTGTATAACTATATGTTGATACATAGGATTTATAATTCAACTTTTACAAAACGGGTACGTAGAGATACTCTAGGACTTGGACAAGTATTATCATTGTTAAATAATAATATGGAAAATGATGCCATAACAGAAGGTAAGTTTCAATAATGTTACGGACAAATTTCAGCAACCCATAAAATTATCTTATGAAACGGAGTAGATAGAAGGATGCAGGGTTGGATTTGTGTAGCCCTTTTTGTTTTAACGATCAATTAAAAATAAAGAGTATATATAATAGCAAATTTTGTTCTATATTGATAATTACACTTATGACAAAAGAAATGAATGGGTTGTTTTTGTTGTGAATGTGGGAACAATAACCAATTACCAAATCCACCTTCACAAATTTTTTTGCCAAAAATATTTTCTTAACGACCACCGCCAGAGTTCAAACAAGGTTTTCGCTAACCGGCAGACACTGGGTAGCGGTCGCCGACAATAAATTTATTCATTTTTTCAAAGGTGATATATTTTATGGAGATTATTAATTATACCCATTTTTTACCATTCCTATACTCCTACAATGTAACGGAAATAGGCCTAAACATTCCCTTTTTTAAAAAAAAGAAGAAAGAAACAAAGAAAATAAGGATTTGTTAATAAATCAAAAATTCATTAATTATGATTTTTTTGCTCTATTATTATTAATTACTATTATATCCCAGCAATAACGTAATATTATAAGCAAAAACTTCAAAGATTTTATAAAAAAATTAATTATCATAAAGGTTGTTTTATGATATTGTAGGTGACTAAAAATTTAGGCTCAACCCACAGAGATGATTAATTGTGAAGAGTGAGGTGTGATAAAACAAACGTGAGTGTAGACAAAGGATTTTTGTTTATAGGATGGTTATTCTGGCTAATGGATAGTAGGTCTAAAATATTTTGACCCTTTGTGTGTGTGTGTGTGTTTGTTGATATTAAGTTTCAAGGTTGTTAACAATGAGGAAGACGAGCTATCTGCTTTCTCTCTACACAAAAATATATGCCAACGATTAATCACCAGCCAACCCTTTATTCTGAGTCACCCATCTTCTATTTATGCATATAAAATTAAGGTTACACTTGTTCATTAAGGTTAATAGTAAATGACTAAAAAGAGTAAGGCTTGGATAATACTCCGGCTTTTTTCCTTTATCCATAACTAACGAATTCTAAAATATTACGATAATAGTGGGATGGTGGAGACCAGTATGATTTTGTATACGTTCGTACAATTCAACAATATTCTCTTCATCCACTTCTCGTGCACTTTCCACGTGTTGGACACGCGCTCCATTTTATATTGAAGTCGGTCGAGGTCTAGCGGCCTCGGCGATTGGTTGATATCGATGACTGGGCACTATCGGGTCTCGACAACTGGGCACGTCCTTTGATGTTTTCCCTCGTTTCTATCTAGCCCAAGGGCCTCATTTGCTATCTGGACTTGCAACTAAGTTAGGCTGGCCCATTCTGCCTTAACCAAATTTTATGCTCCCTCAAGATATAATGGTTTAATTGATGTTCAAAACTTTAATATAGAAATGGTAGGCATTTTAATATAGAAGTGGAAGATGGATGGAATTTGTTGAGGAACTTATTAAATAAAAAATATTAGTGGGACTTTGTATAAATACATGGAAATTTAATCTCCTTTGCGCAGATGTTCTTGTGTCCCTAATTCAACAAGGATTTTGTTTGTGGCTCTTAGGCCTTATCATTGGGCCGGCTGGGCCTACACAGCCCAAGCTTAAATACCCATGGGGTTTTTGGCCAAGTCCATTGAGCTTTGACTAGTCAACGGCCCAGGTTGGGTCAGGCCTAAAAATAAATTAGCTACCTATGGCCTGTCCATGGGCTACTCAAACGGGCTGGGCTTTTCTAGGTCGGGCTTCTTTGGCTTTAGTAAATGTTTTTTTTTTTTTTGTTATTTGATATTAGTTATTTGTGCTTTTTTTCCTTGAAATACTATTAAAATTAAACTAAATAACTAAACAATTTTAACTAAATAACTAAATACTATTAGACATTATTGTATTGTATTTTATAGGTTGGCTGCAGGGTAGGCTAATAGCTTAATATATTAGTTTTATTTAAGATTAGCTATATTTATTTTAATAGTTAATAGCGGGCTTCGGGCTGGGTTCACGGGCGGGTTTAAAAATAAAACCTTAGCCTACAGCCTAAAATCATCGGTCTCGGGCCGTCCAAAAGCCCATTGACTAGTCAAACGGGCCAAGCTGGGTCGGGCTGGGCTGGGTTTTTGGCTTACGGGCCATTTGATGAGGCTTAATGGCTCTAATTAAGTCTGCAAGTTCTAAAACTTACAGACTTTTGTTACCGTATATCAATGTTCAATATGCTTGTCTAAACTGTTAGATTTAGTGATCAGATCGTTAGTATTTCATCTTTAGATGTGATAGACAAAATAGATGCTTGTCGACGGTGAGGGACTGAGGGTGTACGTTACCCCCCAGGGTGCTTGATTCTTGTGTTTAATCGATGTGATGTGATTTTGCTATGAAAAAAATGGATTAATATATGTCAACATTCATTATCTGATACATTATTGATTCATTATAATTGATAATAGACAAGTAAATCATGGTGCTTTTTGTTAAAATATAGATGTTAACATATATAATTAACATAATTTTCTATACATTCTTAATTATCTCTATTTTTTTTATTTTTTCTATTTTACATTAGTAGATAGTCCTTACCTTATTTATCTCTTATACAATACTTATACAAATGCATTTTTATTGCAATGTTAAAACACGTTTATTAATATAATATTATATTATGAAATTGTACATAATTACCTCTATCAAGGTCTAGTTATGTTATGTTCATGGTTTTAATTATTTGATACTTTCTTGTGGAAGAGTTTGAAGTATGATTTGGTAGTGGTGTGGTGAGTGCTGTTTGGCGTTTTCCTGGGAATGCCCCTGTAAGATGTATATGTTAATGTTTGTTTTATAGAATTTTTACTTTACCAAAAAAGAAAAAGAAGTATGGGGTTGATGAAGATTCAATTGTCTAACAACCATGTATCTAAAGGTGTGCATAGTTTAGTTAATTGCATTGTAAAGTTAAAGTGATAGTGGAACCAATACTTTGGTTTTAGGCTTAATTTCAATTAAATCAAACTGACCGCTTGACTGGCTAAAACTAATTTGGGTTGGTTCAGTCGGTCGATCTGTTTTGATCGGTTTGGGTCTTCGTCTTAAATTATAGTTTCGGACCAAGGGTTTATATTATTTTCCAAATATTTTAGTTTCTTAGGCCTTCTGGTTGAGTATTTAATTGGGCATTTTCTCTTTTTTATTTTTTAAAATTTTTTAGTTGGGAAAAACTTATTTACTATTCTAGACCTTCTTTTTCACCGAACCAATAAAAATAAAACAAATATAGTCAATTCGATTTTTGTGAGTATTATATACCTAAAAATTGACAATCGAATCGATTTTCTTTAATTGTCCGAAAAACGGAATCGAAAATCTTAAAAGCTGCTCATCAGTTCGATTTTGGCAGTGTTAGCACACACATACACATATCCGTATTTGTACTTATAAGTGTATGAGGAGGATTAAGACTGCATGATATATCTGTCGTACATAGATATTCATTACATACAAAGTCCAAAGATTTAGCCTACTTTTCCCTTTAACCACTTGTACAACAATTTTTTTTTTCTTTTGAGAATCACTTGTAACACATTTTAGGAACAAATTTGTTTTCAACCTTCTCGGCCTTGCCCACACGGTAGTCATTAGATTGATTTCCCCCAGGGGAGGTCTTTGGCTTGCACAACAATGAACAAGAAAACCTTTATTTAATTGAATAGTAGGTCAGCAAAAACAAGGGCCCTTTGCCTTGGCCTCTCTGAAAAAGAACTCTAATGAATATAACTTCTCAAATTGGAAATGTTCCATGGATTTGGAATTTCTCTTCCATCTTGATCTTCTAGATAATAGGCATATGTTCTAGTCAAACCGATAACAACATATGGGCCTTCCCAATAAGTTACCAACTTTTCGTACGCTAGATCAACCATTGAACCCATATTTTTTCGAAGAACGAGGTCACCGATTTAAAACTCCATGGGGTTCATTTTGTTGCCCCTTTGCTTAGTTAAGCATTGCTAATCAATTGGATCAGGGCTGCCTCTCTTCTCTTGTCAGCGAACACTAAAGCTTTTTCCATCGCAGTATCATTTTCTCCTTATTCGACCATAATGGTTCTCAAGGTTGGTAGGCCAACTTTCAATGGAATCATGGCCTTTGTGTCGAAAGTCAATGAGAATAGGGTTTCACCAGTAGATCATCATAACGTTGTTCTGAAGGCCCACAGGACTGAAAGCAGCCTCTTTTTCATGCCCTCAAAGATAATTTCGTTTGAGGATTCGGCCTGACTGTTCGTTTAGGAATGAGGCACACTTGAAAAACTCTTCCGTATAACTAGTTTCTCACAGAACTTATAGATCTTCTTACTTTTGAACTGGGTTCCCTTATCCGAAACAATCACCTTAAGGACGCCGAAGCAAGTGACAATATTCTTCTACAAAAACATTTTCATATTTGAATCTGTAATATTGATAAGAGCCTCGACCTCTACCACTTGGTGAAGTAATCAGTTGCAACAAGCAAGAATTTTTTGGACCCTAAAGCTTTTGAAAATAGGAAGAGTATATCCAGCTCTACTGAGCGAATGGCCATGAACTTATGATGGGAGAAAGCTTAATGCCACGCAGGTGGGTGATTGGTGCATTCTTTTAGCATTTATCGCATTTCTTTACGTAAGCCAAGGCGTCCTTTTTTATGTATGTCCACCAATAACTTTGGCTCATTGCTCTGTGAGCCAAGGATTTTCCTCCGATATAGTTTTCACAGCTCCCTTCATGCAACTAACAGAGTATTCCTTGTGATGTTTATGGGTGGCGGCCTCCTCGGCCGTTTGATTATAAGTTTTAGCTTTCACAAGATCGATGTCCATTGCCTTTGGTCCCTTTTGCCCCCAGTTGGAGCATGTGATAGGTCAACTAGTGCAATTGTTTATTCTTGTTGCCCTTTGGTTGGAGCAATTAGGAAATATTTGAAGTTTGCTATAAAATCGGCCAACACTTATCCCTTGATCATTATTCGTGGTTTGTAGTCGATTTAGAATCAGCCCAACTCCACTGACTATTTTTCCATACGGCATGGCAAGTCTACTCGTCGTAACAATGCTTTCATCAGTGTGGACGTTAATACTTTGATAGAATGAGCATCAAAGCAATGACAGATATGTCGTGAAGCTGTGATAAGTGCCAAAACCAACTTCTCAATCGACAAATAATTCATTTTGGCTGCCACCAGATTTTTACTGACATAGTACACTAGTTTTTGGATTCCCTCGTGTTTTCTAACCAGTGCGGCACTAGTCGCCTTTGAGGATGATGAAAGGTAGGCAAAAAGTGTTTCATTGAGGGTTGGGATGGATATGAAGGGCGGGTCACTAAAATAGGCCTTCAAATCTGTCAAGGCTTTGTGCATTCTTCATCTGACATGAAATGTTTTGCCTTATTAAAGACTTTAAAAAAGGACTGCCATCTATCAGAGCACTTTGAAATGAAATGGTTTAAAGAAGCTATTATACCATCCAAGATTTGCATCTCCTTAAGGTTCCTCGGTGGCTTAATATTTTGCATGGCTTGTATCTTTTCTGGGTTTGCTTTGATTCCTCTGTTATTTATCATAAAACTCAGGAACTTGTTAGAACTGACCCCAAAAGTACATTTCGCAGCGTTCAGCTTCATTTTATAGCGTATGAGTATTTGAAAAGTTTTGTACAGATCGAGAATGAGATCGACGGCCTACTTGCTTCATTTTATATGCCGATCTAAATTTTTCTATCATTTTCTGGGCCATTCTAATGTAGGCCCTCTATTCGTTCATTTTTGGCTGCATACTCTCCAATCACCTGATTAGCGACAACTGGGAGTCACAGTGGATCATTAGGTCCTGAACTCCGAGCTTTTTAGCTTTTTGTATTCCTAGAATTAATGCTTCATGCTCGACCTCATTGTTGGAGGCTCTAAATCCTAGCCGAATTACTTGCTCAATTATACCACTTAGGCATTTTGAAGATTATGCCCACACCTGAGCCTTTAGCTACTGATGACCCATCAACACAGAGCGACCAAGAGGTTGGGTTGTTTGGGTTTTCTGCTACTAATGGTTTTGGAACTAGTTTAGTTTGGTCGGCTTCTCCCATATTAGTATCCTTATCCTGCCCCCTAACTAGGATAAGTGACTGCAACTATTCCCGTGAATTTACCTATCCTAGTTAATTCAGCAATGAAGTATGCTTGACCGACGACTTTTTCATTCGGCCGAACAAGTTTGCCTTCTTCAGGGCTGCTTTGATTGGGCTCGAAGTAAGCACTTTGATCGGGTGGGCATCGAAATAGTGCCTCAACTTCCTTAATGATGTGATTAGTGCTAGTATAAGTTTTTCTAAAAGTAAATAATTTAATTCTGACCGTATCAAATATTTACTAGTATAATACACAGGATTTTGAAAATTATTTTGCTTTCTGATTAGGGCAAAACTTACTGTCCGATCAAAGGAAGCTAAGTACATGTATAATTGTTCATGGGGTTAAGGGATTAATATCAGAGGTGTGCTACTCAAGTATTATTTCGGCCCAGTTAGAGCTTTATCACATTCATCGCTCCATACAAATTTTTTCCGTTCTTTTAGCCATTCAAATAAAGGCATACATCTATTAAAACATTTTAAAATAAAGCGGTTTAAGGCAGTAACCATACTTGTGAGTTTTTGCAATTCCTTTAGGTTGGTTGACATCTGAACATCAATAATAGCATGTATCTTCTCTGGATTATCCTTTATCCCCTAATGGTTCACTATGAAACCCCAAAATTTACCCTAACTGACCTAAAAGTGCACTTTGTAGCATTCAGTTTCATCATATAGTGTTTGAGGATCTCGAAAGTCTTCCCCATGTCTCGAATATGATTAGCAGCAAGCTTGCTCTTAACCAGCATATCGTCGACATAGACTTCCATTGATTTCCTGATTTCGTCCTTGAACATCTTCGTTACTAATTTCTACTACATAACCCCGGTATTCTTCAATCCAAACTACATAACCTTATAACAGTAGAGACTTATAGTTGTAATGAACACCGTGCTCTCCTGATCTTGTCCGAATAACAAAATTTAATGGTACCCCGATTACATCTAGGAAGCTTAATCTTTCATGGTCGACTACCGAATCCACCAACTAGTTTATCCTTGGCAACGGGAAACTATTATTTGGGTAAGCTTTGTTCAGGTCAATAAAGTCTATGTAGACCTTCCATTTGCTGTTTTACTTTCGAACTACCACTGGGTTCGAGATCCATTCTGAAAATTTTGTTTCTCTAATTGCGCCAGCCTAAAATAATTTATGCACTTCTTCCTCGATTGGCCTTGTTTTCTCAGGAGCTGCACAACGGGGCTTTTGTTTCACTGGCTTAAAGTTTGGGCTTTTATACAATTTATGGCATATTACCTCTGCTGGTATTAGAGGCATGTCATAAGGTTGCCAAGCAAAAACATCGATATTCAGTTTGAAGAATTCGGCCAAATTGTCTTTTTCCTCAGTACTCAAATTGCTGCCCACCAAGAAGTAATTATTTTTTTCTTCAGAACCAAAAACCGCAGGAACTTAAATAAGGTCTTCAAAGACCTTTTCTTTAGGGCGCCCTCTGGCCCCAGCATCTATGGGGAGGCCGATGTTTTATTGCTATTGACCTGATTTTTCCTCTTCTCCTTGCTTGAGGATTCGGGCTCATCTTTTTTTTTCTTTCACAAGTTTTGCTTCCACTGGTTTATCCACTAGGTTCACCTACTTAACCTTTTCGGCATCCTTCTTCTCAGAAAATGATCCTCAGAGAAGGGCATCCTCCTGCTTGGCCCTTACAACCACCACGCCCTTCAGAAAAGGGAACCTTAATTTCTAATGTAAGGGCAAAGCCACTACCCTCATTTTACCCAGTCAATTTCTCCTTAAGATTGCGTTATTAGACGAGTTTATATTCATTATGAAAAATTCCATAATGGCGACCATCTCACCTACTCTCACTGGCATGCTGACAATGCAAATCGGCTAGATTGCATCCTCATTAAAGATATATATCGGTGCATCAAACGATCGTATATTTTTGCTTGGAATGTACTGTCGCAGTTAGTTATAGGCCTTGAGCTACATCACTTCCGATGAATTACCAGGATCCATCAAAACCCTTTTCATATAAAAATTGCAGATATTCACTATTAGAACCAGAGCATCATTTTAGGGGACGTTAACACCTTTTAAATCTTCCTCAAAGAACGAAAGCTGATACATGAAATTATTTTCTCAGTCCCTCTTTGGAGGGGCCATTATTGTTAATACTTCACAAATTGGATGAGCTTGCGCCTAAAGCTGAGCCCGGGCTAGTCTTACCTGGAGAAAATTCCTAGTTGCCTCTAACCTCTCGACAACTCCGTGGATCGCTTTAATTACCCCTGCCACTTGCTTGTTAGCTTGAATAACAACATGTTCCTCGGTCGACTTTGCTTTGTCATCCTTAGCCCTTGTGGGTTTCACATACTTTATTAGGTGACCCTGTTTAACCATTCTGTTGATGAACTGCTTTAGAGTATTAAAGTTTTTAGTCTTATGACCATGGTCTTTATGATAGTAACATCGGAGGGTGGAGTCTCTCGCACTTAGGTCACTGGCCATCGGCTTTGGCCATCTGAAAAATTGCTCACCTTGGATTTTAAACATGATCTTGTGTATGGATTTGTTAAAAATCGTATTAACTCCCATGAAAGCATACAACTTCTTCTCTTCATCTTGTCATTCTCTTTGATTCTTTTTGCCCGGGCCGTCCTCTCGCTAGTCGCCATTCCCATTTTTGTCTCTCTTAAAACTAGATCTATTGGCAGCTTTATCATTGTCTTCTACCTTCGAAAATTCATCCACTTTTACCAACAAGTCATTAAGAGTTTTATGTGGTCTCCTTATGAAATCGTTGTAAATTTCATTATTGTCCCATGGCAAGCCGAATTGAAAAGTACTAATAGCAAACTTGAGGTCACAATTCACTGTCTCTTAGAATAACTCCCAATACCTTTGGGAGTACTCTCTTAATGACTCTCCATTTTTCTTCTTCATGTGGGTTAGAGCTTCAGGTCCCTTGACCACCCTGCTCTTTGTTATGAATTTAGCCATGAACTGCTTGGCCAGCTTTCGAAAACTATTAATTCTTGCTAGGGGGAAGTTTATTAAACCATCTAAGTGTCGTGTCCCCCAAACTAGCTTAGAACATTCGGTACATCAAAGCCTTTTCATTACGCCAATACACCAACACTTGCTTATAGTGCCTGACGTGGTTAGTTGGGTCTGAATGCCCATCATAGATATTGAAATTTAGTTGCCCGAACTTTTTGGGCGGTGGGGCATCCTGGATACATTGGGTAAAGGGAGACCCATGATCCTCTCCCAGAGCTTTTTTGGCCAACTTTGTGGTCGACTTACCATCTTTTTTTATCAGCTATTGCCGAGTATATCATTTTTCTCAAGTCTTGTTCAGCAAAGTTTTTAGGGTGAGTATATGTTTGTGTGGCTGTGTGGGCTAGTCTGCCCCCCAGTCGCTCAAAGACACTGGGACGAGCATCAGTTGTTAGGGTGTCATATAGCTTCCCATCATTGTAAATTCTCAAATGTGGCTCATCGGCCACTTTCGACTTACCCTTATCTCGGGACATCGATTCAACCTCATCGCATATGGGTTCCTCTTGACTAGAGGAAACATAATTTTTAGCTGGGACTACCACCTTAGTTAGCTCTCATGCAGCGTTTGCTGCTATTTCCTCCCTGAGCATTTGTAACAAAAGTTCTTTTTCTTGCCTGAACTTGGTAAGTTCCTATTGTTCATTAAGATGGTGGGCTCCTTTTTGGCGTAGTTTGTGTCATAGGGTGAGGTTGAATGGGTGGGGTTTTATGAATGACTTAGGTCATAACTAAGGTGTCTGGTCCCATCAGGGTTGTGAGCCAGGGCTCGACTAGAAGTATGATTCAAATTTGGGACAACAATAGGTATAATGTCGGGGTTATCGGATTCGCCAACTTGTTGGCTTCTAGTATACACCATTTTTCTAAAATTCTTATGAATATATGAATCAAAATGACCAAATGAAGAACAATTATTAAAAGCAAAAAATACTACAAAATTACTTGTAGAGAGAAACCGAATCTGATTGCCAGAAAATAAGCTTTTCGTCATCGATTCCCATAGACCTACAATTGTGGGTGGTAGAAATCTGACCAAGCCCAATAGAGATATAATCGGTCCAAATTGGTAGAGTTGGTAACCAGATGTATCGAATGTGATGAAGGTGAACAGTAAAAATTACAATAATGGAGATGGGATTTTGTTTGTGGGGTAAGTTCCTCTGGTGGCTGTTATACCCAATCCGGTAGTACGTCCTCCCTGGGTGTGTGTGTGTTCTTCACTTGGTTCTTAATGGCCTAATTTAAAGTAATTATAACAATGGTGGTTGTTCTCTTATAGAGATAAAGTGCAGGAGTCAGTGTTCTGTAATAAAGGTTCGAATCCTTTAGCTGTGGGTTTTCCCATCCTATTTATATGTATAGGATAAGGTTACATTAGGGTTTGATGTGGTACAAAATTACTATGAAGGGTTAACTTGATCACTACTCCAGGATCACAGGTATCCATAACCCTGTTCACATTAACTGAAGTGGTTATTTTTTATTATCTATCTTCCAGCTCAACTCCCATATCTTTATCTTTCGACCATAAATAAAAGTACTATGGTCCGATGATCCTCATAATGAACTCTGATCGGCTAAAGGATGATCCTCATGGGCTCACAGGCTGTGAACCCAGGCCTTAGCCCAAAAGCCCTTAACTAAAATTTACCTCCCATATAAGGAAACACTTATTTTGGTTAAAAAAAATCAACTTTATTCATGCTCTTGCTTATTTTTGGCAAAAAAATTAATATTAATTTTAACATTTATAATATAGCTCCAATATTCATGATAGCTCATAAAGTCGGTTTTTCACTTGAGTTTGTAAATTTTAGAAACATAGATTTTTAAATAGTAAAGTAATATTATTTTCTAGTCATATGTGCAATGATTTGGTTTGATTCGGTTTGCAATGGCTGCGCCCCAAACTCGAACCAAACATATTTGGGTTTTTTTTTTAGTTTGGTTTTTAGTGGATCAATTCGATTATGTACGGTTCCTCCTTTTGAAGATATATATTTTTAATATAAGCAATATTTATACATGTAGTGTTCAATTATTAAATTCTTATATTAATATAAAATAGTTGATGTGGAATTTAAAAAAAATGTAGGTTGTGTTCTTTTCACAAAAATTTGAAATCATACGAATTGATAAATCATAAAATTTTGAAATACATGATTTTAAAATATCATAACTTTTAATTTTGGTATTCTTTTAATTTAGATTTTTAAATTTTCTTTAGTATTTTATAAATTGTCCAAATATAATTGTGGGTGGTGTAAATCTGACAAGCCCAAATAAAGTTGAATCGGCCCAAATCAGTAGAGTTGGCTACTAGATTTAGTGTAGGTGGCAGTAATGAATAGTAAATCAACAGCAATGAGAATGGGTTTTTGTTAGTGTGGGTAGGTTCCTCTGATGGCTTTTATACCCAATCCGTCAGTACGTCCTCCCTTGGTGTGTGATTGTGTTCTTCACTAAGCTCTAATGGCTAAAAATATAATTTAGAGAAAGATATTACAAAGAGAACGTAATGCAGTAATCAATTTTTTTCATGCTCTACTATAGGTTTATCTGATCCTATTTATACAATTTAGATATGGTTTGGTGAAATGAGAAATTACTATAAAAGGTAAGCTTGATCCATACTCTAAGATTACAGATGTCTAAGGCCATGTTCACATTAATTGAAATAGTTATTTCCCATTGTCTATCCTCCAACTCAACTTCTTCTTATCGCCAGACTGGGGAATGGTTACTGAGCTGGTTTCCTTTTATCCTATCAATAATAAGTTATCTATCTCATCGGCAAGAGAAAACATAGCTGATCAAGGGTCCTCACCCCAAGATAGGCCCACAGTTTGTACGTTGGGTTTGGGCTGAGGTCCATATACAAAATTATCCTCTTACAATAATAATGTAAGTGGAGTTTGAATTGGATTCTTATTTAAGTGATTTAGTTAGAGAGATAAAGTAATAGTGGTGACTAATAATTGAGTAGGCATATGGTTAAAAAGAGAGATAAATCAAATTCAAATTCTTTAATTCTACATGTAACTCCCAAAATTCCAATCACGTAAAACATAATTTCAAAACTTGATGGAATTTTGAAATATCGAGTACTTATCCCAAAAAAATAATCATAAATTCTCTCTCAAAATCACATGAAAAGAAGAATTATGTAATTGAGATTAACTATATTTTTTGAATAATTGGTAGTGCCTTTAACTAGGAGTGTTAAGGCCAATCCGAAACTCGACCAAACGGATTAAACCGATCCGTAAAACCCCAAACTGAAAACGAGAAAATTAAACCGAAACCGAATAGTTTGGTTCGGATTTGGGGCAAGCTAGTCCAAAACTGAAGTGAACCGAACCGAATTATGTATAAGAAAATAAGAAAATATTAATATATACTCTAAGGGCACGCGTTAATTATACTATAATACAAAAAAGATGGTCTTTTATAAGAATATGTTTTTTATTAATTACATATCATGATCATCTTAAAAAAAAGTAATAAAGTGTGCCCTTATTATTGAATTAACTACACAATGCTAATATTTTTTATCACATACATGATAACAAGATTATTCATCATTTTATTTAATATCTTTTATTCTTATAAATGTACAAAGAGATAAATGAATTTTGTGGATTTAACAAAAATTTTAAATGGTTAATAAGGCATAAAAGATTGGATGTGTCGATATTATGTAGGGAGGGGCTATTGCGCCCCCCCCCCCCCCCCCCCCCCCTTTTTCAAATTTTTGAGTAACACTCTCATATTAATTTGGTGCAATAGTATCGAGTATGTGTGCATTTATTTGATATAACGGGGCAAAGTATTTGTATATTAGTTAGTGTAATATGGCCGAATCAATGTATTTTTTTAGTGAGAAATGTTACTCATTTTATGAGTATATATTTTACACACTTTAATATTTTGGTGAAAAATTTTTATCCACTACCAAGTAAAAAAAATTTTCACATGGAAAAACTTAAAAATCAAAAAGATATAATCTCTATTTCTCAACTTATATTTTATCTTTTTACTAAAATTAACTATATATTTTTTTTCTACGTTATCATCAAATAGATACTTTTGTCTCTATTATACCAAGTAAATTATTATAAACTCGGTGCTATTATACTTAATCAATACACGGAGTGTTACAAGAAATTTTGGGGGTGCGGCAATAGCCTCGCTATGTATTTAAACAGAGGTCCCCCTGGTTCTAGTGTAGCATAATACCAGCAATAGCCGCTGCTGTTCGTGACGCAGGTAGAGATGGAATCGAAGCAATGCTCCTCGGAGAAGAAGAATAGGAAGAGGGGAACAAGCGAGCCCGATCATCAGTCTCGGCCTCGGGGTCTAGTCCGATGTTCCAACTCGGAGGACGAGGAGAAGAAGAAGGAGGAGGAGGAAATAACTGAGGCTCCTGAACCAGACCTGAGCCACCCCTGCTGTCTCGTGGTCTCGTCCGATGCTCCTCCTTCTCCTCGGAGAAAGAAGAGGAGAAGAGTAAGTATGAAGAATATGATTATTCGCTTAAATCTCTAATCACAACAGTCACCAAAACCACCATTGATACCACTAGCATCACCATTATCACTCCCCCTGAAGACCCTAACTATCACATTCATCTCTATTTATGCATACGTACTGACATTAAGCCTTCAGTTGGTTTAAAATCGACCCAACTAACAAAACTGTCAATGCCCGAAATCACGCATCTTCTAAAGATAATACTAGTACTAGTACTAGTAATCATAATTCCAGACACAATCTGAAAAGCAAGAAGCAGCAGCCTCCTATACTTGTAAACCCAATTTTCCACATGCCCCCTAACATGCCTTATGGCTTTCGTGTAATCCCACCCTCCTCCTTCTCAGGCAAACAAAATCAGCAGAAGAAGCTTGTTTATGCTGTTGGTGCTTATATCCATGCCCCTGACCTTGCCTCAAAAGCCTTTGTTTGCGATTTTGCCTCTCCCTCTACTACTACTACTACTACTAATCCTCCTCCATGTTGGGAAGAACTCCCTCCAATGCCCTTACCAATTGAAATACGTATCGGTGTAGCTTCCCCCTTAGATGCCAATGTCTATGCTTTTGGATATAGGATTCCCACAGCTCCAGGTGACGATCACCATAACTACATGGGAGTGGTCTTCAATCCCTCCTCCACTTCATGGAAACAATGCCCCCCTCCTTTTGGAGGAAGGTGGCATTCAATTAATGATTATGCATTGATTCGCACTGAGAATCAAAGTAAACTTTGTGTCTTCACTTCTCCTACTGGATGCCACCCTTTCAATCTCACCACTACCCAATGGGAGTGCACCCTCCGTGTTCCTGTTCCCACTCACCCCTTTAAACCTGAAACATCTTCAACTTCTGTGGTGTTGGCCATCTTATCTTTAAATTCCACAATCGCAAACTCTATGCCCTCGATTCATCCTCTCTCCAACCATCCTTTGAGCGGGTACCCGGTTTGGATAAGCATAAGTTGCCCAACTATTGGAAGTTTGTGGAAGTGGACGTATGGTTTACCTTGGCAAGGGAAAGCTGTGTATAGTATGGGGTCGTCATTCCATTGACCCTCATGAAGATCATACTCTATATATTACTTGTTTGATGTTTTGGATTGGTATGTGCAACCGAAGGAATCGATTGCGTGCTGTCATTGATCGATACGAGCGATTTGTTGCTCATGGTTGTCAGCTCTACGAAGTCATCGCTCTTTAATTTTATCAGGTACTCCTCTATCCCTAATATTCTCTTACACTGTCTTCTTCCGTGTATAATTTACTAGTAGTATATATTCTCTTACTTGTGTTATTCATTCTGAAGAGTCATAGTGCTTATGTTTATGTAATTGTTTATTCCTTAAACTGAATGACATTGGTCCCCACTGTCAAAAACCATAGGCCAGTCATTTCTTTCCTCTGAGAGGATTCTAAATAGGTAAATACATAACCACGAATTGATCTTAAGGTCTGAATCACAGCATGTCAATTCATTTGCTAACTCTCAAATTTTATATGTCAAATCACTAAATTATGACCTCTGGAAAACATAAAACTCGAACCAAATAAGCACTAAATTATAGTATCCTTGGGTTTGGGGATCTTGAATACTTCTTAATAATCTCGATACTACATTATCATTTTCAGTTCTTCTCGTGCACCCACATCCAAGTTCTTTGTGACATGTTCCTAGTCAATATCTATTGAGAAGGTGATGTTGGAGCTTAATTTATTTCTAGTATTAGAAGTTTGTTTTTTCAAAGCATATAGGAGAAAATTAATTTCCGTAGAGGTGGACTGGTGTTGGTAAATTACAAACAGGAAATTTAAAGGCACGAAAGTAAATTTCTTATATTAGAGAATTGAGATGGGCAGTTCTTAGTACATTTGTTAACCAGCAGTGAACATGACAGAAGATTTATCTGTAATGCGTTTGAGTTTGTTATAAATAGATTTTTTTGGTCATTATAGCTTGAGCTGCTCAAAACAATTAAAAGTTAAGTGACACAAACTTGAGCATAAATATAAGAACCCACTTTACACAACTAATAGATGCACAATCGCAAGGCAGTAGCTACGCTATAGCACTGGGTCTTGATCTAGTAATAGGATTGCAAGGGTGATTTTAGACCATCCAATTTGCACTTGAAGATCTCAACACAAGGATGGGGTGAAGGTTTAGTGGTCTAGCTTGAATGAATGCTAGTCCTGCCCAAAGTTTTCAGTGTTCCGTATCTTGCAAAAATGAAAGAATTCCCATCCTTCATAAATTTTGGGAACAGGGACTGTGAGGGGCAATGGAAGTTGTTTCAACAAGTGGAGTACTGGAGTCTGGAGTTGAGTATGTTGCATTGGTAGAGAAACTCCTCTGCTGAAACTTTGGAAAGGATGACAGATAAACCCGTAAGGAAGTGAACATACATTTCTTGAAATACTATGTCAAGTTTTTAGTCCATCTGAGAGGCCTTAAAAGACACTTTTCCTGGTGAAAAAGGTTATTATAAAATACTGTAGAGGATATTTTGTTTTGGGTTTATATTTCTTTTTTTGTTTGTAAGGGGTGGGGTGCAGGGTAGGATCTCTTTTAAATTAAGAAGCTTAGGACAAAAATGTGACAGTGCATCTGAAGGGATGTTTACGTAGTGGGTGCTGCCATCCCTGGGGGAGGAGAGGGTCTTAGGGAGTCCACTATCCTGGTCGAGAACGTAATGGGTCATGGAGACAGAGAGATTAATAATTTCTGTTGGATGGAATTGAACATCAAAATAATTTGAGTAAATGATACGGAAGCCTTTAACTATATATATTAAGTTTCAATTTTTTTTTTTTTTTTATCATAAACAAAACTTATATTAATAAAGAAAATCCATACAAGCAGAAAAAAGACTGAAAGTGAACGAGAAGTCCACCATCAGCCCGCACCAAAACAAGAACAGAAAGCAAAAAAGACACAATAGCCCAGCAGACTGCAACCAGCCTAATAACAAGCCTTCTACATATAAACCCTACCAAAAACAAACAGCACAAATGACGGTAAACTACACTCCTTCTATAGAACTGCAGCTGACCAATCTCTGGTAATATCTGACAAGGAAAGAGCCCCAAAAACTTTCGAAGAATATGCCCACAACGAAGCCGTGGCCTTGACCCTCTGCCAAACTTCCTCATTATTAGCCTCCTTGTCATCAAACAATCTGGAATTCTTTCCTTCCACACTCACCATAAAACTGCCATACAACTACTTCTCCATAATGTTGTAGTCTTCTTTTTGTTACCCTTCAAATACCACTTTATTGAGAGGAACCTATACCAAGAATTTGGAAAAGCTGTAATCAAACCTAGCCTTCTCTGCGGATGTTGCACCAAATAAAATGTACGAACGAACAATGAAGTAACAAATGATCGATGCACTCTCCCTCTCTTTTACACATAACACACCAAGACGGAGAGATTTGTAAATATGGTCTTCTAAGTTCCAGCAAATCTGCTGTATTAACTTTCTTTATCGCAGCTAACCAAGCCAAAACCTTAACCTTTGCCGGATTCCATTCTTCCAAATCATATCGAATGGTTCAAAATTTCCTTCTACGTTTGCCTGTGACAGAATTTCAAAGAAAGACTTTACAGAAAACAGCCCGGACTTTTCTTTCTCCCATATTCTGAATCCTCCCCAATCTAGATATCTCCAGATTATTAATTAACCCCATCAGCAACATATTCTCGTTCTCTTCCACTTCCGAAAAATTTCTTCAGAATATAATGTCCCATGTAAAGTTGCCATTTGAATCCCAAGATATATTATCATCTATTAAAGCTCTTGGATTGACTGCCACTCTATGTAACCGGGGAAATTGCACTGCCAAGGAAGCCTCTCCCAACCATCTATCTAAACCAAAGCCGAATATTTGATCCATCTCCTACCTTGAATCGAAAATACCTCTCAAACTTGACAATTCCTCTCAAAATTGAGTCAATAAAGCCAATAAATTATCTAATTTGAACACCATAAGCCCTTCCATCAAAATTAGCCTTCAAACAGTAATGAAATGCACTTCTGGTGTCATTTACTCAAATAATTTCTATTAACCACAAAAAAAGAAAGAAGTAAAGCAAAACTTGTTGACTGAAAAACCTATATATTTCTTACTTTTTTTTTTCTTCTTTACATATATACTTGACTACGTGCCTACACTATTCCATGTTCTCTTGTTAATTAATTCTGAAGAGTAATATTGTGTTAGTGAATTTTTACTTTTTTAGTTTTCCATATCTGTTTATTTAGTAAGTTTTTCTTGTTCTTTTATGTTTTGAGGGGGATAGACTAGTTTTTTACCCCCTGTCCTTGGTGTGACTCCTTGATTGCCTTGTTGCCGGCCCACGATAAAAAGATTGGAAAAAAAATAAAAAATCTACCACTTAAGAAAAGGTTAATATTGAAATGGTTCTAGGCAGTCGCCAAGCGGGGTTGAGTCAATTTGGGATCTCTGCTATCTTTCTAAGTGTCCCTTTGTTGTTGGAAATGTCTGATTGTGAGCTAGCCTAGTGGTAAGGCACCCACCCCAATTTAGGAGATGTCCTAAGTTCGAGTCTCATCCGGGGGTGTTTGCCGGGGAGAGGGGGGGGGATTTTAGTTATTATTGTAGTAAAGGGAAGCAATTTAGACCTTCCCTTTTTTTAAAAAAAAACTCTTCTTTTGTAAGTGTCACTCGCCATTGGACCAACCAATTCATGTACCAGTTCCATCTTAGGAAACCACATCTTTTCAATCTCTTTCTTGGTGCATTTTATGAAAGGAGGCCAGTGAAAGTTTGAATCACATTCTGGTTCATTATGCTCACCATTTTTCTCCTTTTTCGGGGAAGATGGAAACTTTAGAATCTTTTGTTCTCAAGATGAAATTTTTTGGGTGATCTTGACTTTGGCAACCATTCAGTTTTCTTATTTTGACTTTGACACTCAATGTGTACCATAAATTAGGAGCCACATTTTGATGGTTTCCATCCATTTACCAATTTAGTTGTTAGATATTCACTTCCCCTTAATTGAACGAAAATATACCCTTCTTTCATTCCAATACAAACCAACAGGAGTTTTACGAATCACACATCCAACCGAAAAAACTTCAGAACTGAGCGCATCAAGGAATAATAATATTCACAGCAACCCAACTAAAACTAACAAACTGAAGCACACTTGAGTAAAAATCACGTTAAATATTTTTAGCTAGTTTCTCAACAACCAACAAAAAGTTGAAAATAATTGAAAACACTACTAATGTTTATGAGAAGTTGGAAAAAGGGATGAGTGATTTGGTGAGATTTTCTTTGACTTTTCGGGCTTTCTATGAAATAAAATTCTTTGGGCAGTGGTTAAGAAAAATTCCATGGAAAAGATGATGAACATCTCACCAAATCATCATCTCTTTTTCAACTTCTCATAAAAATAGTTGTGTTTTCAGTCAGTTTCTAATTTTTATTTCAAATGTAGCCGCAAAGTCAAAATATAATTTGTTGGCTACTATGTTAGTAACTAGACACTCGGGCAGTTTCCTTAGCAAAAACATCAGGACTTTCTCAAAAACTCAACAAAACCAAGATTTATCAGCAAATAAACCCTTCAACTTCGTAAATGGAAAAACTAAACAGTTATTCTAGACAAAACCGAAAAAAAAACATGTAGTTAATTTTCTTCATATGCTAATAGCAAGGTTTGCCTTAAAAAATTCAAACCAAATCCAATCCAATCAGATGCCTTCAATAAACTAAATTTGAATCGAACAAACACCGTTTGTAAATAGCAAGGTTTAATTTAGTTGTTTAGGCTTCAAACAATATGGATCTTGGCTGGGTCAGGTATGTGTATTCTGGGCCGCCTTGTCATTGGAAAGGGGTCTGGTTTCAGAAAGTTGGTTCTGGTTTCTTAAAGAGAATGTGGGCTGGGATAAAATAAATTTCCGTAGCAGTGGATAGCATATTAAAAATCTCAGGTTTCAAGCATAGTTGTCAAATCGTTAATTGTATTGTGATCCAAAAACATATGAATCATGATAATGAATTGTATCCTAAGATTCGGTCCAAATGTGATAGAGCAAAGTAAGTAGTAAATAAATAAGTAGAAGACACAATGCAGTTAGTGGTAAAGCATATTGTAATGTAAAAAAAAAAAACAATGCAAGATTACATTGTCTAATCCATGTTATCATGGCAAAACTTAAGTCCTGTGGTGATTGCATTACTATAAGAATAAAATTTACTTCATGTTATTCTGAAAGATTAAATAGAAGAATATGTTTTAGGAGTAGAAGATTCAACTTTAAAAAGTTCAAATTCTTCCAAGATGAAGAAACAGTGATCTATACCATCATTGCTATGTGTCCATATTTTGTGGAGAGCTTTAATGAAAACGGAGGTGGACCTGTACAAGTTGTCGAGACTTGGACCGGTCTGGCTTTTTTCTCGAGCTTGGAATTACTTTTTAAATTTTATACCGGTACATCCTTTGTACTCGGACCGGTCCGGCCTTTATTTATGACAGGTGTATTTTTATTGCAAAAAATATGTTTTAATTATTTTTAACCCTTTCCTAAAGCAAGTTGGTCTCCATATTTTTATATAAATAGAGACCCATAGGGCAAAGGACTTTGACACACCTTTAACACTTTTACACATGTTTTGAGAGAGCTTTTTTAACCTTAGAAAGAAATTAAAAACCTCAAAAATAAAACACCTTAGAGTTTTTTATTCATGTAAAAGCAAACGTTCTTTTTATAAAGGGCAAATTAGATCCCAAAATGCGTGTGATTCGCAAACGCAGTTGAAGAACAATGTAATACAGTGGCGAGTGATTCGTTGTGAACCTGTTCGTGCGATTTGGATAGGAGGACTGTATGCGCAGAAGGTAGAGACTTTTGTAGGTGGCTTGTGCGATTCAAGTTTTATAAGTCTGTATAGTTTGAGATTAATTGAGTCTGTAAACCTTTGTGCATATGGTGGATTGTTGAGGATTAATCCTGCATTGCAGGGATACCTCGTTAATTCTGGTGTTTGCATATCTGTTTAATTACTTTATTAATTACTGCGTATTAGAAAATATTAAACAGGTTTTTCAGAATTAAAATCTATAGACTTTTAGGGTTTATTTTTGATTTGATTAAAATTGATTTTTAATAATCCAATTGTCGAATAATAAACCTAAAGTTAATTAGTTAATTCGCTTACGCACGCGTCCTGGCTTTTTCACTTGGTATCAAATGAGGTTACCTTAAGTTGCAAGGGTTAAGTCAAACCCTAGGTTTGCATTATTTTTTTTGCTTGCCTTTTGTTCTTGTGTTTGGCTATTATGGGTAAAAGCATCAATTCTGACTTTTCTCAAGTCAGACGATACTTCCGATGAAGAAGTGCTTGATCTTCAAACAATCTATGACTAGTTGTGTAAATAATTGATTGAGGCCAAGAAGAGAGAATTTCATCTTAATAAAAAGTTAAAATTTTTTGATGAAAATATGGAACAAATTCAAAAGTGCGAGGGCTTGATAGGTCAATTGAATGATGAGAAAAGCGCACTCTTGGTCAAAGTGTCTGAATTTGAACTCGTAAGGCAGTCTCTCCTTAATGAGAATGAGAAGTTAAAAGACAACCTTATCTCTTTGGGTAAAGACAATGCTATCCTTAAAATTGAAGTTACGTAACTCGAAAGAAACTTGATAAGGCTAAATTTGTCAAGGTTGATCTTGAGAATAGGTCTGAAAAACTCACTCACATGCTTACAGGTCCTGTTCGTTTATCGAATGACAAAAGTGGGTTAGGTTTTAATAAGTTTGCTACTAGTTCAAATTTCCAAGAAAAGGGTTCCAAGGAAAACCCAACTTTTGTCAAGGCAGACACAAAATAATTTCATGAAGAGAAAATCCATTAAGCAAATCCAGGCCATTAGAATTCCTAAGCCGATTTCTCTTTCACAAAAGGAAATTCAAGAAGTGATCCCGTTTGAATCGTATAAGCACACACTACCACAACTTTTTTGGTTTGAGTATTGTAATCATAAGGGTCACTTAAGAAAGTTTTGTTGGCGAGCGAGGAATTCGTTTCCAAGGAATTCGCCAAAGTTTATCTCCAATAGATTTAAACCCAAACCAAAGACTAGATCTTTCAGTTTTGAGGATAGGGTTAGAGTTTTAGTTTCCGAATCTACTAGGATTATCAATGAACTTAAAGTTTTATGTTTTGGTGGTGGTCATAGAGGTAGGCAATTTTAGGGATATGGGAATGTTATAACTCTTAAGGTTTCACAAGTTTGGGTTCCAAAGGGGGCTGTTTCACCCAATTAAATGATTAGGAGTTCGCCTAGCATACGGGGGATTAGTTAGTTGGCTATGCTAGGTAGTTACGTATATGATCGGGTCTTTTATTAGCTCATTGCTTAGTTCCCAATTTTGTATATAAGTTTGGTTTTTCATTGTGAATTTGTTAAACTACTTAAAATCCAAGATTTTCTTGAATGCTTGCTTACAATGTGATTGTTACTTTTTAATTTTGGATATCTCTATGTTTTCTTATAAATTGCTTATTTGAGATATATGTGCTATATTTCCTTAATTGATTAAAACCAGTGGTATATTATTTCAATCGCATAAGAATGTACTAGTATACTACACGCACACTACATTGCACGATCTACATTGAAATATTTGAATAATCACATGTGTTAGACATGGTTCTTTAAATTGAAAACTCATAAGCTTCCATATATGGACTATTTGGAGAGAAGTAGTCTAAGTGTTGTGATTATATGCAGTAAGTTTTGGTGATGTAGTTTTGAGTGAAAATTTAAAAAACAAGCAAAGTGAGAAAAAAATGTAGAGGTGATGAAAAAGGGCTACTATAGTGGAAGGAGAATTGAAAGCTCCTAAAATGGTGTATAGCTGGCCTCCACTAGGGGTAAAAGGCTCTATCAAAATTGAATAATTGCTTGCATAAAAACATCATCAATTAAATGAAATTGTTTTTGCATGTTTGAGAGAAAAAAGACTGCTTCTGAGGGATAAAAAGTTTAAAATCTAATGTCTTAGAGGCTTTTTAAATTTTCACGCATATAAGTGCTCGAATCTTTCAAGACCTATATGTTTATTCGAATTGCACTTTGAATGATCAAATTTGCATGCACAACGAGATATAGTTGAATACTCTTTGTTGCTTGGTATATATATGCTTGCTAGTTGATTATCATACTTTGGCTATAATACATGTATCAATCTAATGAAAATCACAAGTTTTGATCTTAATTGATAATTTCGAATTTGATATATGTACATAGCGATGCATGTTAAGTTGTGCTAAATTATTTTTGTCTGGCAAATTTTTGCTTCGAATTTTAAACTGTTTTTCTTTGGGAGTTGGAGATAGTTGGTTTTCTCTGTTTTGCTACTTTCAGTGTATTCCTTCCATGATTTTGTCCATTTTTTGACATTGGGGGAGAGATTCTATATGTTTCTGGAAGAGAGTACGTAGTAAGGGGGTGTAGCTAAAGGGGAGAGATTTGAATTCCTGCATATTTCTAATATGTTCCTAGAGTTGTTCCGAAAATTTGAATCGAATTGGAGTTCAAACGAATTTAGTATGCGAAAAAACAAAAATAAAAATAAAAGAAAAAGAAAAAGAAAAAGAAAAAAAGAAAAGGAAAGGTTTAAAAATGAAAAGGATTTAAAATAAAAACTTTAATTAAACTTTGAAAAGTCAAAGTTTGAAAGATCCCCAGCCATTTAAATTAAAATGCACGTGAGCATCTTTATAAATGAGTGGTTGCCATTTTAAATCTGTACCATCATTGCTATGTGCACATATTTTGTAGAGAGCTTTAATTGAAAACGGAGGTGGACCAGTACAAGTTGTCGAGACTTGGACCGGTCCAGCTTGTTTCTCGGGCTCGGAATTACTTTCAAAATTTCAGATTGGTATTTCCTTTGTACTCGGACCGGTTCGGCCTTGATTTATGGAATGTGTATTTTATTGCAAAAAATTTGTTTTTAATTATTTTTAACCCTTTTCTAAAGCAAGTTGGTCTTCATATTTTTATATAAATAGACCCATAGAGTAAGGGACTTTGACACAGAGAACATAAGATTCGTTGTGAACCTGCTCGTGCGAATCGGATAGGAGGACTGTACGCGCAGAAGGTGGAGACTTTTGTAGGCAGCTTGTGCGATTCAAGTTTTGTAAGTTTGTATGGTTTGAGATTAATCGAGTATGTAAACCTTTGCGCATATAGTGGATTGTTGAGGATAAGTCCTGCACTACAGGGATACTTCGTTAATTCTGGTGTTTGCTTATCTTTTAATTACTTTATTAATTGCTGCGTATTAGAAAAGATTAAACAGGTTTTTCAAAATTAAAATCTATAGACTTTTAGGGTTTATTTTTTATTCGACTAAAATTGTTTTTTAAGAATCCAACCGTCGAATAATAAACCTAAAGTTAATTAGTTAATTCGCTTCCGCATGCGCCCCGACTTTTTTAACAAAGATGCCATATTTTGATTATATGCAATATATTCTTTTGGGCGGTTAGGTCCACGGTTATTGTTACAACTATGATTTAGTTCAATTATATCTCTTGACAAGGACCGGCTATGGTCTCGGGTAGGCAAACCCATACCATCTTGTATCTCGACTTATTACATATTCTGGTGACTCGACGTAACGATTGACACAAGGGAGGTAATTTGCATTTGCATGAGCATGCATTGTTTTGTGAAATTATGATATTTACTTAGATTAATTGTTGAAATATAAACTATTACTAAATTTAGGAATATGGTTTCCAAACGTAATATCCTATATTTTCCCCCTACTAAACTGTGAGCTCACCCTGTTTTTTCTAAAATAATATAGGTACCCAGGATTCGAACGTGGATAAAGAGGTTACGGGATCGGGGGCAAAGTATATGGCTCTGATACGATAATCATTTTTGTGCTATATATATATTTACGGGAAGCCACGGCTAGCCCAGAATGTTATCTTTGACTTGAACATACTTAGTTTAGTTTTGTATATGGATTATATGCATGTGTAAGAATGATACTATTATTTGGGCACTTTTTGCTTGATTGACACATGACATAAGCATCAAGATGTTTATATATATATAGTTATCATCATGTATATTCTGATTGATTGATATGTGTTATGAGTATTGTTTGGATTCCTTACATATATACCTATTTTAGTCAATCTAAGATGGGTTAGTAGCACTCCAGGTTTTAATTATGGGTGTTACCCTGTAAATTAAGACGGGTGTGTTATAAAAGAGATTTGGAATTATTGATGGGAACACTATGCTAATACATTATAGAAATGCATTGTAATGAATTCGGAATGGTGTAGTTCAAATAATCTTGGTCGTAAATGATGCATTTAGCCTCGTAAGCACCTATTTAGGTGGGTTTTGGAAAAGAAGATTATACAACATGTAATTTGGCCTTAGATAACACATGTGATAGGTTAGGCTCATATTGATCGCTTGAGATACACTTATGGCAATTTGATTAGATATAAATGGTTATCTTACATGATGGAGTTCTACAATGAAATGGTAACTTGATTAGCCATATAGGATGGACGAGTTAGGAACCCATGATGAACCTATAGTGTTGTTTTTATTTGTATATCTAAACCTAGTGATAGGCCACATGGTTAATAAAATAATATTTTAACATTTGACTATGCGAAAAAAACTTATGTTTTTATAGCCATTTATTATTTATATTGTTGAATCATATGTTGCTTGTGATTGTGAGTGCGCTGTAGCTACAATAGATTGTAATACATGATATGCTTGTTGACACCCATATAGGATGGACTGAATTATAGAGCACACTTGTGTAGATAGTGTGAACTTGGGGTAACAAGGGATACATGACTCCTATGAAAGGCCCGAAACTATGCACAGCAATACATTGAGGCCTACTGCTGCCGTGTGGTTAAAAGTATAAAAAATGTAGACCCCACAAATACACTGAGCCTTACCTGTTTTATAGTTGAGAGTCCACAAAATAGACCACTAAAACTATTATAATTGTGCTTAATATCTCTCAATGTTGTATAGACTCTCTATTGTTGTATTGTCTAGTTCATGTGTTGATATTGTAGCTAATCTATGAGATTGTATATGGACAAGGATGTTCTCCTGATGCGATGTTCTTAAAGAACTAATAACTGATGTGTGGCAAAATTGAACTATGAATATACTGTTAAGTTGTTAGTGAGAATATTCATAAACTTAACATACATTAAAATGGTTACCCCAATAATGAAATGGCCTAAGTTGGATGTCCGTTAACATAAGAAGATAAATATGTTTCCATAAGTGAACCTTAGAAGTAATCTAGAATATACTAGTGACGTTGCCACTTTAAGAACACTAGAATCACTGTATGTATAAAACCTTTGAAAGGCTGACTTTAGGATAAATTATCTCATGATGGGTTGTCCACCATAGATTGTGTATAGGTTATTGTTACAATTATATCGTTTGATTTAATGCGTCGAGATAGCCTGATTTAGCGGGTTAGCTTCCACTTATTAGGAGGTGCATTCTGGTGGTTAGGTTCATCATGCTTGTTGAGATGTATTGCACAATTTTTCATCACAAAAGGTACAAACAATATTTTGGTACAATTCACCTGCATGTTTAGTTGTAATGTGTATTTTTTTATAAAAACTTATATTAGTTCCCACTGAGCTGGTTTTGGCTTACTCCTTCTTTCACCAGTCTTGTAGGGTTAGCTATCGGGTGGTGCGTTAATACTTGCGTATAGAAGCCTCTGATGTCACAGGACCTTTTCTAGTCCTCCCTAAGAAGGACTGTGTTGTATATTTGGTTTTTGATTTTATCATAATATTCATATAAACTCTTTTTTACGAATTGGACTTTGGCTTCGATGTATAAACAGTGTTTTGAGGAAGACTTGTATAAATGGTTTTTATATGTGTGGAGTGGATTTGAAATGTGGTTAGATATGATCTCATTTGTATAAAATGGTTTAAGCCTTACAGGTTGGTTGATTAATGAAACGAACTGAACATGCCAAAATTTGTAAAATGGGATTTTTCTATGGACAATATTTTTACTAAGAATTTTTTTTAAGTTGCGATTTTATATACTTAAAACCCGCCATTGCGCATGCCATCCATGATTAACTGGGTCTCAGAGCTGAAAATCTCGTAACGGGATTCGGGGTGTTACATCATCTCCCTGTTTCCGTCTTTAACACACAACGAAGTAAGTTTCACATTTTGACTTAATAATTGGTTTTCTTTTATTCAATCTCTTCTCAAATTTTCTCTTTTTTCTCACTCTCATCTCTTGAATACCTAACACCGAACTTCAATCTCCATCACACCCTATTTATATTTATGCTCATCCCCTTTCAAACCCCATGATCTGCGAACCCTTTAGCTAAAAACTCTAATATCTCTCTGTTTCTTGGCATTTTCTATATTCTTAAGTTTCAGGTGCTTTATAAACTTTTGGTGACTTCTGTTTCTGGGTACTTTTTTAATATTGTTAAGGTTCAAATGTTTGATTAGATTATGGTGATTTCTGTTTATGGGGTTATTGTTTAGATTATGGTGATTTCGTTTTGTAGTATTATTTAAATTCTAGTGATTAGGTCAAGCATGTATAACAATATTATATAATATCGGTTTAATTTTGAATATTGTGATTGTTTCTACTGGCAATCTTCACAAAAATGCTGGTAGTCAGTTAATTGGTCTAAGTTATTCTGACATGCTAATATGCGGCATTGCACCATTATGATTGAGAGATTTGCACTTACTTATAGTTTATGCACTGTTATGGTTGATTGTGATATCACAATTATGCACCATTTGGGAACCTGTTAAATGCATGTTTCTTTGGTTTCCCATACAAAAGCAATGCATTTCATGTAATCATGTCTCCATTAGCTGCCATGGGCCCCCATTATAGAATGCCTTTTCCTTTCTCTATGATTTTCCTATTGTATTTGTTTTGCTCTATCTGAAAATAGTTTTTACTTAGAACTATAAGAAGAAAATTCTGATTTGTTGAGTAACTGGAACAACCAATGTCCCCATTATAGAATACTTTTTCTATTAAAGGACTTTTGCTTTTGTTTGATGTCCACACTGTATTTGTTCTCCTCTATCTGAGAATGACTTTGGCTTTCATTGGAACTATAAGAAATAAATTCTGATTTGTTGAGGTAAAGTAAATAAGCAATGAAAAACATTTAAAATTCATAAGGAGAAGTTAAACGAAAAAAGAAAATAAAAAAGTTCATAACAAAA